>JASAUF010000117.1:955000-2413494 GCA_030180095.1 Magnolia changhungtana | reverse complement strand
TCCCGAGTTATAGCTAAAGGATTTGGAAATTCGGTCAGCTTAAAAATAGGTTCGGCTGGCCAGATTCCAATGATTTTGTTCCAACGGCTATTGGATTGTGCAATGTCGTAGATTTTCGCTATTTTGAATTTATAAAAATTCGTGAAATTTTTCTATATAACTATCCTACATTGTCATTTACTGATCATTGACCCTCGATGTTAGCCTATACGTGGGTGGTACCAGTAAAGAACTGCACAAATTCGCTGAATCAACCGTAGAAAGCCAACGAATCCGGCTGATGACTTAAGCATCGACTTTAGCCTCGTGATTTGTTCATTTAGGGCCCAAATCTAGCTGACCTATCACTAACTAATCAAGACGACCACAACTAAATTAAAGATCTACCCAAAGCCAAGACAACTAGGGGTTAAATCTTAATTAACAAACCAAAGTGACCCAATTATCTATTTAGCCTATGAATTAATGGTTTAGAGTGACTATGAACGAATCGCCATTTTTGCTAATTGTGAATAGACCACATTATGAACATAGTTAATCCAAACCATAATTATTGTGTATAAGAAATCTTGATACCTAATTCATTCCAGAAATGCCCTGATTATCCAAATGAGCTCTACACCGCTTATTAGTAGGCCACTAGTTCCAAAACTATATAATAATATCCGTCTCTGTAACGCCCCAGTTTTTAGAACCCGGGTATGAAACTCGTTTCCTAAAAACTTAAGAGTTAATTAATTAGATAATTTAGCAGTTTATCAAAATCAGAGTGCGATAGCTTAACCAAGCGTAGATAAACATTATATAACCAAATATCAAAATCCGAGTCCACTCAACTAAGGACCCTAAGTATAAAACTCAATGTTTCAAATGTATAGTGTCAAACTAGAAAAGAAATACTGTAACTATTGATTAACCCCATAGTATTCTGCCGCCTCCTAACGCGGCTCTTCCTCATAGTATCCCTCCTCCAATCTTATTGCTACAACATTGGAACCTGTAACATAGTTGTTCTCACCTAAACTTGCATTCCCTATATGGTTGAATATTCGACGAATGAGTAGCCAACTCAGTGTGAATTCCCCTCAAGATTACACACCACTGCCTTAGATAGGCATAGTAAAAAAAAACAATAAGGCATTCAAAACAATACATGATGCAGTCTTATTTATATGCATGGATGCGTGAATGCACATCGACCTAGGGATGCTTATTCAGCCGGACTTGGGCTCGTCACCCATGCATATGATTGGCCATCAGTGTAGCACATCACGTGCAACATAATGACCAAGCCATCGTACATCGTGTACGTGGGTTGATAGTCGGTGGTCTGGGAACTAGCGAAACGATACCACACTAAACCTAAGGGCATGTGCTACAACATCCAGAATTAGCCACCCGTCATCGCCTGTATGCCATGTATGCATGATTAGCCAAACCATTATTACTCCAATTACAACCAGCCAATTTAAGTAAAATCAAAGGTCACTACAGGGGGCTCGTCACCTAGCATAGGTCGACAGCTCGGGCATAGTGTCTCATGACCACCATTTCTGGCTCATGAGGTTTCCCACCTTAGCATGTTCTATGGATACCCATCGACCAGTGGATAATCAAATTCAATAAGTAGGGATTACCATCACATGGGTATGAACCATTGAAGCCATGAAGGGCAAATATCAAATCATGAGACAGATGTTAAATCGAAGTGATAATGTTGCTCGAAACATTAAATCGAGATGGCAAAGGGGTTAAGTAGGGCAATGTTAAATCATAGCGGTTAAAGAGGTCATTTTCAAGCCACACAAGCAGTGCAGCCCATGGATGGTAAATCCCACATTAGTATCCCATGCCTCAGATAACCTTCAAGTCGAGGGTCCATCTCTTACTATGTTCCGTCTTATTACATCCTAAGTGTGGGTTCACATACACAGGAGGGATTTTCCACTAATAAGTGTAGTGAGAGATCCATAAGCGACTCACCACAATTCATGAGAAAGCATATAGTTATAGCATGCCAGACATAAGTTGATTCATAATAATCGCAATAGGTTATGATAAGAACTATCAATTGAAATTTAAATGGAAACTATCATGTAAGTAGCTATTGCATGCAATCATGGTTCACAACTATCAACTATAATTCAAGTATAAGCCATGTCTTAAGAATTGATAACTAATGTAAAAGATCGCATGCTATGAGATAACATTTGTAATTAAAAAAAAAAAGACTATCACTTAGACTAACTTGAAAATGAAAGCTAAAGGGAAAGAAGTCATCTCCTAGTGGGTGGATCCTTCCGGTGTATGTGGCGTAGTGGTAGAGGAATCCCAACCTCTTGCTGTCTAGTCGTTGTAGGGCTGAAAGTCGGACAGGTTCAACCTGACCGACCCGGGATCGACTCGACAATGGGTCGGGCTCGAGCAGGATATGGCGGGTTCGGTCTCGAGCTTGGGTGATAGAAACACCAACCCGATAAAATTTCGGTCGAGCTCTGGTTGAAGTCTCGAGTTGCCCGACCCAACCCAAACCCGATAATTATAACATAAATATATAATAAATTAATGGGATAGCCTTCATTGTATGTCATTTTCGATGAAAAATTCCTCTCTCCCATGCAGCGCCAGATTTTTCTCCCTCATGCGTCGGATTTTTCTCTCCCAGATTGCATGGGATGCGGATACAATGCGAAAGCCTTTCGTATAAAGATACTGTGCAAGGATGAAATGTGGGGTCCACCGTGATGTTTATGAGAAATCCAACCTGTCCACCCATTTTTTAGCTCATTTTAGGACATTGGAATAAAAATGAGGAGGATCCAAAACTCAACTGGGCCATAAAAGATGAAATAGTGGGAAAAGGAATTCCTACCTTTGAAACCTTTCTACGCTTTGCCTTGATGTTTGTATGCCATCCAAAGCGTTTATAAGGTCATTTAAATAAAAACACTAAAAAAAATTAGACCTGTGAAACTTTTATAGCGATATAAATATTTTAATGGTGGTTACTAAATCTCCACTGTTTCCTCTCGTGTGGCCCATTTGAGTTTTGGATCCATCTTAATTTTGGTCGCATGTCCTAAAATAAACTCAAAAAATAGATGGATGGGTTTGATTTCTAATAAACATGGCAGTGGGCCCCACCCAGAATCCTTGTAGAGAAACTTCATGCGGAAGGCTTTTGACGGAAATCTGCATCCGTTTGCATGCTCCACGCCTACGGCAACGGAAATGGATTGGCTATTCCCAATGGCCAATGGTCGATGCTCTATGGACCCCAACATGATGTATGTGTCTCATCCATGCCGTCCATCCATTTTTCCAGATGATTTTATGGCATCAACCTAAAATTGAGGCAGATCAAAATCTCAACTGGACCACACGATGGGAAAACAGTAGTGATTGAAGATCTACCATTAAAAACCTCCTGGGGCCCACGGTAATGTTTATCTGACATCAAACCTGTAGATTAGGTCATAGAGACTGGGATGAAGGCAAAAAATAAATATCAGCTTTGATCCAAAACTTTCGTAACCCCAAGAAAATTTTAAGAATTTTTTAATGGTAAGATTTCAATCAACACTGTGTGGCCCCATATGAGATTTTGATCTACCTCAGTTTTGGGCCGATAGCATAAATTTATCTGAAAAAATGGATGGACAGCATGGATGAGACACATACATCATGTTGAGGTCCACAGAACACCAACCACTAGCCATTGAGTAGCGAATCTGTTCCCACTGCATAACTTCTATCCTGATTGCTTGATCCATCGCATGACTTTTAACGTGTGTGGTAGTTCTTTGGCCCCACAATGATTTGTATTTTACATCTATACCATCCATCTATTTTTATGGATCATTCTAGAGCATAACCCCAAAAACGAAGCACATTCAAAGCTCAAGTGGACCACATCACAAAAAGCAATACAAATTGAACAAACTACCGTTGAAACTTTCCTAGGGCCAAGCTTGATGCTAATTTTTCATCTGACCTGTTCATGATATCACACACACCTGGAATAAGGTAAAATACAAATATCAGGTTGATCAAAGTCTTCTATGGCCCCAAAAAGTTTTTAACGGTAGTTATTTAATCCTCGTTGCTTTCTGTGGTGTGGTCCACTTGAGCTTTGGATGTGTCTCATTTTGGGGCTCAAGCTCAATAACGATACGTAAAAATTGATGGACAGTGTGGATGTAAAACCTAAATCACTTCGGGGCCCCCAAGAAGTTTCACATGCTAAAAGTCATGGTGTGTAATAGGTAAATTATTTTGGAGAGAGAAATTCAAGCATACGAGTGAGAGAGGGAGTCAAGGAGCTCGTTTGTGCCTAAGAGAGATTGAGAGAGAGAACATCTCACAAGGTATGTAACTATGTATCACCATCAATCTATTATTCTCTTTTTCTCTCTGCATCATACAAAGGTTGGTTTGATCGTTTTTTTTTCTTTTTTTTCCCCTGCATTTGAAATTATTTTGATATTTTTCACGGTCATGATTACCATATGCGTGCAACACATGTAAAGATTTAGTTTTTTTGGTAATCATATCATGAAATATAAAATGCACACGATTAGTAAAATTAATGACTTATTTTCAACATGTATCTTATGTACAATTTTTTTTAAAAAATTCTTTTAATATCAGGATATATAGGTAGATGTCTGGAATGGATGATAGTACTGCTCCTGTTGATGTTACGAGTAGTTCTACAACTAGCGAACAAGTGACATCAAAAAAGAAAAGGAAGAGGACGACGACACACAATAATGTCTCAGGAATATGAGAACACTTTAAAAAAGTTGAGAAGTCAAAAACAAAAGAGAAGAGAGCATTTTGCAATTACTATAATCAAGAATATCAAGCTGATAGTAAGCAAGACACTACTGCGCTTTGGAGACATTTGGATAAATGTAAGAAATATCCAAATAATAAAGATCCAAAACAACGGACATTAGCAGTCTTAGTAGAGAAAGATGATAGGAGCAGTGGGATTGTAAATTGGAGTTTTAATCAAGAAGCTTGTAGAAAAGCCCTTGCACGTATGATAATAGTTGATGAGTTGCCGTTTAATTTTGTTGAGCATGAGGATTTTAAAAACTTTTGTCAAGCAATACAGCCAAAGTTTCAGATTTTGTCACGCATCACCTTAAGGAAAGATTGTCTTGAGTTATACAAGTACGAGAAGGTTAAGTTGAAGGGCGAATTTGAGAAGTCGATTCAAAGAGTTTGTATAACCACTGATATGTAGACATCCATCCAAAATATTGGATATATGTGCCTCACTGCAAATTATATAGATAAAGATTGGAAGTTGGTGAAAAAAAATTATTAACTTTTGAATGATTCCAATGCCTCACGTGGTGAATACATCGCTAATGCAGTTGAGCTTTGTCTAATAACATGGGGGTTACAGAATATACAAACCATCACAGTAGACAATGCAAGTTCAAATGATGTGGCGGTTCGTTCATTGAAAAGAAAACTAGTTAAACGGAATGGGTTGCTGTTAGATGGTGAGTTCCTTCATGTGCGTTATTGTGCACATGTTTTAAACTTGATTGTGAGAGATGGTATCGATGAAGTTAAAGAAGTAATCATTCATATTCGTTATTGTGTACAGTATGTTAGAAGTTCACCTTCTTGACTTTAAGATTTCGAACGTTGTGTGGCGGAAGAGAGAATAACCAGTAAAAGGGTTGTTTACTTCGATGTTGCCACTCGATGAAACTCTACTTTTTTCATGTTGGAATCCGCTTTAGTGTTCCAAAAGGCTTTTGAGAGAATGGAAGTGTAACACCCTGAAAATCGGGGGTCGAGCATAAACTCAACTCCCGAGTTCCAACGCATCACTTATGCAACATAAAGAATGATGATTGAATGTTGTTCGTATTAGTGCATTAAAGATGAATGAGATTAAGCCAAAACAGCATATCATACTCTAAAGATAGTTAAATTACGCAAGTGGAAGACTGTGATAGATATATAAAATATATAAATTATTATAAGTCTCCAGAGTGTGAACATGTTACCAGGTTAAATATATCAATATATGCTCTAAAAATGGACAAAATGAATATACAAGGGTGCTCCAAAAGAGCAAACTAAAGTGTAATGACATCTAATCAACAACTCGGTAACCCCATCGATTAAAAGATGGTCTACATAGACCGCCTGATAGCTGTATAAAGGAGAAACCTTCCTCATCAACATGAAAGTCCGGCTCTGCTTCGCAAGCATCGCCATCATCTGAAACTCAAACAGGGTCTGTTTGGTGTATACAACACCATCCCGTAACGTGGTAGTGAGTGATCAACTCAGTGGAACGATAAAGCAGAAGTTAACATGTTATCAATTCAATCAAGCAGTAATGATAAAGCAGTAAATCACACATTTCTAAGTACTGTTGTTAATGCAAGAATAATATGGATGTATGATGCATGCCCTTGCCTACACTCCCTCAACGACTTCATCTCACGTTCGCGCATGACAACACTGCCTCAGTGCTTGACCTACAACCCCTAAACGCATGCGTAATGCGGTGCATGCATATGATTACCAAGTTCTTATTAGTCCTTTTCATACAGCAGGATTGGGAAACTAAGGTACCTCCCTTATATCAATACTCAAACAATGATCCATTCTAGGGTCGTCAATCCTAGTAAATCTCATACGAAGTTGCGGTTCTAGGTCACTACCACCAATGCCCTACTAACTGGTAGTCTATTTTTGAAGGTACATCACCGACCCGACTGGGGACCATAGCCAAGCTGCGATGAGGTAGGCCTAGCTTATTCTCTCGTTGCTATGGAAGGCTCGTCACCTCAACGTAGTCTCAGAGTATGCTCGAGGTCACTACAAAGGGCTCAATACCAATCAGTGTAGGACGACAGCTCGAATACAGTGTCCCATATCACCGTATTCGGCTCACGAGTCTGGGTTGCTCACTGGTCACTACAGGTAGGCTCGTCGCCCTAGCGTACGCCGACAGCTCGACCACGGTGTCCCATACCACCATGTCTGGCTCATGAGTCTTAGCGGATCGAGGTACCAAGATTAATGGGGTTTCCACTGGTGAGTTTGGTACCTTAGGTTCAAGCAGTAGCGTCCAAACATGGTGAACATACATAGGGCCAATTGGGTTACTTGATGAGCTCGACTAGCACGATTGCACATCGAGTTGATCGACATGAAGTGCGTAAGCACTCCGTGTGGCCTAAGCACTGCTGACAACTTTAGTACGACTCGGGTTCGTCAAATACGTCCTACGTGGCAAAGGAATCTCAGCCATGAACTCAAAGCCGGCTACCGATTGCCTGGACTATAACATAGCCCCAATCACATTCAATCCTTAACCAGAAAGCATGTATAGTAGTCAAATCAGAATTAACAAAGTAATTCGAACATATTAACAAGTATGTTATAAAGCACAATATAAGCAGGAAATACAAACACATACATTTCATAAGCGATTAAACTAAATAACTTGCATGGAGGAAATCATATACATCTCTAAGGTATTTGAGAATCCTATCTCAACACCTACCTAAAGCACTATCTCCTAAGTACTTACTCATACAAACATTATTATCAAACACTTCTACTACACCTATCAACCTACATGACATATGTCGATTTTTAACATGTACTTGGATAAATCCTTCCGACAAGGAGTTGTCACATACACGATCATCATGTACTAGCATCCCATAGCCACGGTAGGCACAATTCATGATTTCATATTCATATAGTCATTTCAACCAACACTTAGACTATACCCTCTATCATACATATTATATATTAGTTATCATACATATTAGGGAAAATCCTTTCGTCAAAGGGTTGTCGCCTATATGACAATCATATATCCATGACCGTTAGTCATGGCGAGCACGTATGCAAATTCTATACTTATTCAGTCATTTTCATAAACACTTAAGCTACACATAATAACAGACATAACGTATATTGATATAACATGTATTAGGGCTAATCCTTTCACCCAAAAGTTGATACACATGCAACTAGCATACATAAAAAATAATTAATCATGGCAAGCACAAATCCGTATTTCATACGCATATGGTATTTTCTACAAATACGAGGAATACAGTATATTCAACATAGTTAACGTATATCTGAAAAACGAAACAGACAACACTTTGTACATGTGTAATAGCATCCACGTCAGTAATATATCATTAACTGACATTGAAATCCTTGAAAACCATAACTTATACGTTTAAAGTCCGCACCTTATGCCGTAGAAGCATAACGAAGTCGCTAGAAACACTAAGGCTTCGTCAACGATGGTATGACGACCTATATCACGAGTCAAGTTAGCTATTTCGCTACTTGCAATAGTTGAAACCCTAGAACAGGTTAGGGTTAGGTTTTCTTACCCGAAAACAGAATCAGAATCACCGGAAAAGTGATATGGTAGTGATGGATAGGCACGTAGAATAGCAGGATAGAGCAACAGGAATCTCCTCCCACTTCTCTCACACTTTCTCTCTTTACTCTCTTCTCTCTCCTAGGGTTTTCTCAAATTCGTATGAAGTGAATGAGAGAGGGTTTAAGGTCCTTATATAGGCCTAAAACTGATGAAAATGACCCGAGGGCCAAGGTATACTTAGGTTATGTTCAAAGAGCATCTGTTTCAGCTCAACGAAGCACTTCCGGAGCCCCCCCTTGAGCCAAAGGTCAGACTTAAGCTTCCTGACCAGGGATCAAGGTCGAGTTAAGGTTTCATTCCAATCGAGTTTCCAGATCACACGTGGCGGACCAGTTTCAGTTCAACGGTCACCGGAACTCGATCAAGGTTACAAATACATTGACCTGTGTATGAAATTTCCCCTGATCCGAGGGTGTAATCGGGTCAAATTCTGACGGTCTGATTGCTTATATCAGGCCCGCAAGTGACAGGTCTCAGATTACTTAAATTAGGTTTAATTTCTAAAGAAAACCACATTTTCTCACACACTTCACTCCGGGCTCAAGCAAATAGCCGTGGAACACTATCTGGATTTGATTTCCGAGATGGTTGTCAAGCCAAGCAAGGCGGTCCTAAACGCTTAATCTCGTGGTCATCAGACTTTCAACGTGCGGTCCAGATCCGATACGTAGTTTCAATGTGCTCCCGAGAGTAGCTGGGTAATGAGATTGATCCTAGATTTTAGGGTAACCTAGCGTCGATGATTCTACAAGTTTTGAGTCTTACAGATCGTATTTAAAGTGATTCATGTGGATTTTATAGCTAATCTAGTTTAACACTTAGTTAAACTTGTCTAATTTCTAAAGGATTGAGGTTCAAAAGGGGTTAGGATCTACCTCTTGCCTAAGGACATCTAACTCCAGGTTGGCAAAAATCTGGGGCGTTACAATCTACCCCCCTTAAAAATAATTTCATCCCCGAAATTGCCTAAGGGTAGTAAGTAAAGATTTTATTATTCCTCTTGCTTAAGTTTCACTGATTTCAAGTTTATATGCGTGGTACGACGCATACTATCTATGCTAGTCTGGCTCATGTTCGTCTACCTCCCTTAAAACCTTTTTCACTCTAAAACTGGCTAAAGCTTCTATTGGGTTTGTATTCAACGAGCATATTTGGGGATACCCTGACCTTATATGTATCTTGGATCAATTACCTTTGATCCTAGGCCAGTGGGGCAAGGGTTCACCACGCTTCCGCTACGCCACTCTGATCAAAGAGGTGTATTAGCTGACCTAACTAAATTGGGCTCATAATGTTCTACCCCCCTTAAAAATAATTTCTAGTCTCAAGGCTCAAGAATCTGTCCTGATCCGTATATCGGAATAAGGTGTAATCTAGGACCTATCCTTGGCATGAAATGGGAAACGATCTCTCAATACATTGGTCTTCCTTTTATCGATGATGTATGCTATGACATTGGTACCTATGGTTATAGAAAGGAGCTAAAACTAATGGGTGTTAACAAGTAGAATTAACAAAGTAATTTGAACATATTAACAAGTATGTTATAAAGCACAGTATAAGCAGGAAATACAAACACATACATTTCATAAGTAAGCGATTAAACTAAACAACTTGCGTAGAGGAAATCATATACATTTCTAAGGTATTTGAGAATCCTATCTCAACACCTACCTAAAGCACTATCTCCTAAGTACTTACTCATACAAACATTATTATCAAACACTTCTACTACACCTATCAACCTACATGACATATGTCGATTTTTAACATGTACTTGAATAAATCCTTCCGACTAGGAGTTGTCACATACACGATCATCATGTACTAGCATCCCATAGCCACGGTAGACACAATTCATGATTTCATATTCATGTAGTCATTTCAACAAACACTTAGACTACACCCGTCATCATACATATTATATATTAGTTATCATACATATTAGGACAAATCCTTTTGTCAAAGGGTTGTCGCCTATACGACAATCATATATCCATGACCATTAGTCATGGCGAGCACGAATACAAATTCTATACTCATTCAGTCATTTTCACAAACACTTAAGCTACACATAATAACATACACAACGTATGTTGATATAACCTGTATTAGGGCTAATCCTTTCGCCCAGAAGTTGATATACATGCAACTAGCATACATAGACAACAAGTAATCATGGCAAGCATAAATCCATATTTCATACGTATATAGTATTTTCTACAAATACGAGGAATACAGTATATTCAACATAGTTAACGTATATCTGAAAAACGAAACAGATAACACTTTGTACATGTGTAATAGCATCCACGTCAGTAATATATTATTAACTGACATTGAAAGCCTTGAAAATCATAACCTATACGTTTAAAGTCTACACCTTATGCTGTAGAAGCGTAACGAAGTCACTAGAAACGCTAAGGCTTTGTCAACGATGGTATGGCGACCTATATCACGAGTCAAGTTAGCTATTTCGCTACTTTTAACAATTGAAACCCTAGAACAGGTTAGGGTTAGGTTTTCTTACCCGAAAACAGAATCAGAATCACCGGAAAAGTGATACGGTAGTGATGGATAGGCACGTAGAGTAGCAGGATAGAGCAACAGGAATCTCCTCCCACTTCTCTCACACTTTCTCTCTCTTTACTCTCTTCTCTCTCCTAGGGTTTTCTGAAATTCGTATGAAGTGAATGAGAGAGGGTTTAAGGTCCTTATATAGGCCTAAAACTGATGAAAATGGCCCCAAGGCTAAGGTATATTAGGTTATGTCCAAAGAGCATCTGTTTCAGCTCAACGGAGCACTTCAAAAGCTCCCTGTAACGCCCTGAAAATCGGGGGTCGAGTATAAACTCAACTCCCGAGTTCCAACGCATCACTTATGCAACAAAATGAATGATGATTGAATGTTGTCTGTATTAGTGCATTGAACATGAGTGAGATTAAGCCAAAACAACATATCATACTCCAGAGACAGTTAAATTGCAAGCGGAAGACTGTGATAGATATATAAAATATAAAAACAGTGGTGAGTCTCCAAAGTGTGATAATGTTACTAAGTTAATGAATTACAAGTACAATTTCAATTTATACTAAAGGTGTAGTGTTATCTAGTCAACATCCCTGTAATCCCGTCGATCAAGACACGACTCACTTGAAGCCGTCAGCATACAGCATACACGAACAAGCAGCATTGTCATCATAAAGGTCTGGCTCCGCCTCAGGAGTAGCATCGCCATCTGCAATCAGACAAAGTCTGGTGGGTGTTCGGAACACCGTCCCGTAACGTGGGAGTGAGTAGCTAACTCAGTGGAATAATAAAGCATAAGTTAATATGTTATCGACTCAGTCAAGCAGTAATGATAAAGCAGTACAATCAAACACTCTTAACTACTCTTATTAATGCAAGTATGAATGCAGTCATGATGTATGCCCTCACCGACATACTCCCTCGTGCGACACCATCTTACATTCGCGGCATGCTTGCATTTCTCAGTGCTCCACATCTTCCAGGCACATGCAATGCATGATGAGCATGATTACCGAGTTATTATTAGTCCATTTCAAACAGAAGGATTGGGAAACTAAGGTACCTTCCATATATCATTCTCAAACAATGATCCATTCTAGGGTCGTTAGTCCTACACAATCTCATACGATGGTGTGTTTCTAGGTTGCTGTAAGGGCTACCAGGGCTGTTACACGGAATCGTTACACCACTCCCCCATCACCTTATCAATACAGGCCTAGTTTATACTCTGTTACTACGGGAAGGCTCGTCGCCTCACCGCAGATTTAGAGTATGCTCGAGGTCACTACACCGGGTACGGTCAGGGCTGCCAGGGCTGTTACACGGAATCGTTGCACCACTCCCCCATCACCCATCAAAGCAGTGTAGGCCGACAGCTCGAATATAGTGTCTCATACCACCATAATCGGCTCACGAGTCTGGTTGCTCAATGGTCACTACGGGGAGGCTCGAGGCCCCAGCATAGGCCGATAACTCAACCACGGTGTCCCATACCACCATGCCCGGCTCATGAGTCTTAGCGGATCGAGGTACCATAGTTAACGGGATTCCACTGGTAAGTTTGGTACCCTAGGTTCAAGCAGTAACGACCAAACATAGTGAACATACATTAGACATATCGGGTTACTTGACTAGCCTGACTAGCTCGAACGCACGATCAACTGAACGACATGAAGTGCATAAGCACTTCATGTGGCCTAACCACTGTCGCCAACTGAAGTACGACTCGGGTTCATCTGACACATCCTACATGGCGAAATGAATCTTAAACATGATCTCAAGTCTGGTACCGAATGTCTGGACTATAAGCATAGTCCCAAACTCAATCAATCCTTATTTAGAGCATGTAGAGTAAAGCATATTAAACAAAGTAATTCAAGTAAGTTAACAAGCATGTCATAAAGTATGTTATAAAGCATGTCATAAAGCACTATATAAACAAGAATACAAACACACATATTTCATAAGTAAGCGGTTAAAGTAAACAATCAACATGGAGGAAATCATACACGTCTCTAAGGTAGTTGAGAATCCCATCTCAACACTTACCTAAGACACTATCATCCAAACACTTACTCTCACAAGCATTTTCACAAACACTTAGAATACACTATTTCGACATACATAGTGTATATTAGCGAAACAGGTATTAAGGCGAGTCCTTTCGCCAAATAAGTATTTTACGCATATATAATACGTTCATACAACAAATAATCATGGCAAGCACATATCCAAAATTTATACGTATACGATACTTTCTAAAATACACAATTTCAACATACATAGTGTATATTAGCAAAACATGTATTAGGGCGAGTCCTTTCGCCAAACAAGTATTTTATCCAAATGTAATATATTCATATAACAAATAATCATGGCAAACACATTTCCAAAATTTATACGTATACGGTACTTTCTACAAATACCTAGAATATGTAAAATTTCATGTTCTACGTCTTTAATCAAAACGGAAAACAGACAGCACTTTGTACATATGCAATTGCATGTAGTTAATGAATCTATCATTATCTGACATTGAAAGCGTTGAAAACCATAACCTATACATCTAAAGTCCGCGCCTTTTGTCGTAGAATCGTAACAGAGTCGATAGGTTTGCTAAGCCGTATTCGGCAGTTTGGCAACCTATAGAATGAGATAGGTTAGCTATTTCATAACCTACAACTATCAACACCCCAAATCAGATTAGGGTTAGGGTTTCTTACCTAGAAATGACGTCGGAATCACCGGAAAAGTGATTAGAACGAAGTGGTGGAGCTGGTAGAGTGGCAGGGTAAAGTAGCAGGGAGATTCTCCCACATCTCCCACACTTTCTCTCTCTTTTCTCTCTCTCAATTTCAAATTCGTATGGCTGTGAGAGAGAGAGTTCTAAGGTCTTTATATAGCCTACAAATGCACTAAACTAGACTTAAGGTCTAGGTATACTTGGGTTATAACCAAAGTGAGGCTGTTTCAGCTCAACGGAGGACTTCTGGCTGCCCCTTTTCTGTGTGCGGTCGGACTTAAGCTCACTAACACTGAATTTAGGTTTAGTTAAGTTTTCGTTTCATTCGGATTCCCAGATCACGCGTGGCGGACCAGTTTCAGTTCAACGGTCAGTGAAACCCGATCAGAAATTCTAAGTACATGGATATGTTTATGAAAATTTTCTTGATCCGAGGGTATATTTGGCTCAGATTCTGATGGTCAGGTTGCTTAATACTAACTGTTCACTCCCCAAGTGCAGGGTTGTGATGTAGTAATAAAGCTCGGCAAGACCGAGGTCAAATCCACAGGGACTGAAACCTGTACGTATTCTGAAACTAACCAAAACTAGGGCTAGGATAAGATGAAACCTAAATTGAATGATTTTTGATGAATAATGGTGAAATAATTGTCTAAAACTTAAGAGAATTCAGAGAAGGGAAACTAGGGATTCAGAGGATCCATTTGTAGAGATCAGGGAGATCTTATGCCTGTATCATGAATAATGGAAATTTACTGAACTGCCATTGATATAGTTTTCAAGAGATGAAAAACATATGAATTAGAAAGGATTCCATCACCAAACCATGCCCATGAGACAAAGTAAACAACAGAATTAAACTAATTGCCAACCAATCAACATACTATGAAGGTTAGGAAAGGTACCGACATCCAACCATGCCCAGGAGACGATGGTGAACAATAGGGCTTCCTAACGTCATAAACATACAAGGACAAGGAAATACTCAAAGCCATCACAGACCCATTGTAATTTCAGTCACAATAGACCATTAAAAACTAAAAATATTCCCATAATAATCAAACCAATATCAAATTCAGTTCATAAATTAAAATTAAATTAAAGGCAATGAATAGAATCTCCCATCTCACTACAAGCTTCACCTCTTAGCCCTAGCTAAGAGGTTTAGCCTAGCATAGACATGATTAGACTAAACATCTTAAAAAGAAATAAACAAAAATAAAAGTAAACCGCTCTTCTCTCTACTGAAACGCCCTTGCCGAGCCTCCTTGATCCATGTCCCCCTCTCTCCTTCTTTTTCACAGGTTCTGGCCCTAGCTCCCCGCTCTTATAGTAGGTGTAGGTCGGTCTAGTGGAGACTTCCGCAGCAACCGGTGGAGAGACCTTTACGCACCAGCGTGCGTAACTGATTTACGCAGCCAAGATGTCACGCTTAACAGCACCACTTTCACTGATCACTTTCCAAAGAAACTCCGTCCCTTTGGACATTTTGGAGTGGTCTTCATGATGAACGTATCAGATCTGTCATCTGATGAACAACCATGATCATGCAATGCCCAAAACATTGTCCAATGTCCGCGCTAAAACCGGACCTGCGTAACACCTCTCACGCTGATCTAATGGTGGGGCCTACTGTGCATTTGCTTTGAGAAATCCACTCCGTACATTAGATTCAGCTCAAAAAATCAGTGGGAATTGACTGGTTTTGGGGTAGATTCGGAGTAGCCCACGTGGCTTTCTGCCTTGCCATCCGTCTGCCGTTTGTACGGTTAAAAACCGATCTATGCTATCATTTGAAATAAAGCCACCTAGGCGATGGTATTATCGGCCAATATGGTCTAATAGACGGTCCGAATTGGACCCTAGAATCTTGATGGTGGCCCACAACAAAGGACCGCAGGTCCCTGTTTTAAACAGAGAAACGACAACTCCCGTTTTTGGAATTTTGAGTTGAAGAATCGGTGGTTTGTCTGTGGGACCCGTGATTAGTGTCATATGGACAATCCAGTCCGTCCAATGAATTCTTTGTGAAAAAACATTCAGGAATGACTATTTTATCTCACATTAGAGGTGGCCCATAGAACATTGTATTGCACCGTCTATCTTGCGTGCGGCTGAGATCTACACATGTCCCTGTGCATGGACCAAAATTCCACCTAGGTAAGGGTAACGCCTACCCTATCAATGTAATGGACGGTCCAGATCATCAAAGTACATGATGAGTAGGACCCATAATCGAAAACTATCGATCCCATGCAAAGACACTGGAGAACTTTCTCTTTAAAAAAAAAACAATCGGTCAAGGCCTGTTTGACCGAACTACATGGTCCGGTGCAAGTCAGGTAGGCGTGCACTATATGCACATCCACCCTCATGTGGGGTCCACTGTAATGTTCGTGAGAAATCCATTCCATCCATTTAAATTGTCTCCCCATTTAAGTTGTTGATTCCAAAGTTGAGGCATATCCAGAGACCAGGTGGGCCCAGAATCAACGGTTTATAGAATGATCTGTCAGTTGGGCACTTCCATAGTGATCCGAGGGCTAAAATTTGATATGTACAGTTCATTTATGGCCCTCATCCCATGTATGAAGTTTCGAGGCAATCGGATGGTGGGAACCTTACAGTCTTGCATTTTTCACCAGTTTCGGGCCTCTTTTAACGTGAACGGCTTGATTTCCTCGGATCTCTGGTGTGTAAATTCTTCAATATTGGTCCTCTGGAGTCCGTTACTTGCTCTGGTAACTTCAGAATGTCAAATCCACGCTTGTAGTACTCTTTTTCAGTCAACGCTCCTAATTACACTCTGTAACAAAAACATGATTAAAATATTTCATTAAGCATTATCATGTTCGTAAAATCAGGCAATAATCGGGGTCTGATATGCAATATTTGACCCTCATCACAACCCCCAACCAGCATTTTGCTAGTCCCAAGCAAAACATGCGGTAAATAATTTCAGAAATAAAGGACAATTCTTGTAAACCCGAGTGACTTGTGAACAGATAGTTGAGATGTGAAAATTCTAAGATTCATGAA
Source organism: Magnolia changhungtana (assembly GCA_030180095.1). NCBI lineage: Eukaryota > Viridiplantae > Streptophyta > Magnoliopsida > Magnoliales > Magnoliaceae > Magnolia > Magnolia changhungtana. The sequence goes on along the minus strand of JASAUF010000117.1, from coordinate 2,396,724 downwards.
TGGTAAGTAGAATTTTCTCCTGAAATCAAGCTCATGATAAACTTCGTAATCAAGTTCAAACTATTAATCCCTTAATTAGAACATTCTAAACATCGAGTTCCATGAGTGTATAGTGTAATCTCGACTTACAATCATTAAGAGATCCAATTGTCAATTTCATGATGTCCTTGGTAATTAACAACAGAATTCATGACAACAAAGCCTGAAACCAACACTTGCCTTTTAGATCATCTTTTCATTCTATCAGCCTTTGATATTTTGATAAATAGTAACGCCAAGGAGGGAAATCAAATCCTCACCTATAGGGAGCAAACCTATGGTGAAAACTTGTCGCCTAACCTTTTTCTAAACGTCAACCATGGGGAATCGAATCTACACCTACAGGGAGCAAACCTATGGTGAAGATTATGCGACTTACCCTTTTAATTCTTCTTACTAAACTGATGCTAAAAAAATTTGTTTTTCAGGCTAGTTCCTTTCATGTTTAGTGATTACCAAGTTAATTATTCAATTATCGAACCGGAACTTTAATGTGTAAGCGAGATGTGTCCTGTGAAATCATGACTCAATCAATGTTTATAACTTCTAATCATGGGTTAACAATTCAAACTGAACTATGAAATCTAACAGACAATCGAATCCAAGAGTCATAAAGTACCGACATTCTGTATCTTGTAATTTTAAAATCACAACTATCCTTCAAAATCACTTTAAATTTATAAGAAATTCTAAAAAAATTTTAAAAAAAAAATTCACAATTTTTGCTCAAGACCAAGAAAATATTGATTAGGTAACCTAATCTCCCACCCCCAACTTAAATTCTACATTGTCCTCAATGTAAAAGAAATAAGCATGCAATGCACATGAGACGATGAAAATAAAAGAGGAGTGATGGAAAGATAGTGCCTGAATGGAGAATCAAGAGGCTTTCTCAAAAATATCAACGTAAAAGCGAGTCAGCACAAGAGAGAAATCAACAAAAGCAAAATAATAAAAATAAAATCACAAAACAGATCCTACCTATACCACTTTCGCAGGTGCTTTCGATTACATTTATCGTATGCAACAAGCCTTTAAACCCCTAGGTTGCCCCTAGTGGACGAGTTGTAGTCTCGTGAGGGTTTGCAGTAATGTTACCCACAAACATTAAACTAACCAACTAGGAGAACGAAATGAAATAAAATGAAATAAAGTGAAAGGCTGGGTTGCCTCCCAGGAGCGCTAAGTTTAACGTCTTCAGCCAGAAAAATAAAGTAACTACCCCAGTCCTATACAAACAGGACACCTACCTATACCTCCATCAGACTAGGAGATCATTCCTGGTAAACAAGATCAGTCAGAGGCATGGACATGTCCTCTGAATCAAATTTCTTGACAAATGGCTTTAAGCGATGTCCATTTGCTTTAAACTCCTTGCCATTGTCAGGGTCTCCTATCTCAACGGCCCCATGAGGGTATGCAGTGATAACAGTAAAAGGGCTGGTCCAACGAGATCGAAGCTTACCTGGAAAGAGATGTAATCGAGAGTTATACAAGAGGACTTTTTGGCCTGGCGTAAATGATTTTCGTAGAATATGTTGGTCATGAAACGCCTTCATCTTGTCCTTATAAATTCTCGAGTTCTCATACGCGTCGTTTCGGATTTCTTCGAGTTCATTCAACTGAAGTTCGCGTAGCGAGCCAGCGTTGTCCAAATTGAAATTCAAACTTTTGATCGCCCAGTAGGCTCTATGTTCCAACTCCACAGGCAAGTGGCAAGCTTTTCCATAGACAAGTCTAAAGGGAGACATTCCAATAGGGGTTTTAAAAGCAGTACAGTATGCCCATAAAGCATCGGTCAATCGAATTGACCAATCCTTACGGTCAGGGTTAACCGTTTTCTCCAAAATGTGTTTGATCTCCCTATTGGAAATCTCAACTTGCCCACTTATCTGTGGGTGATATGGGGTGCTCACCTTATGAGAGATACCGTATTTATTCATTAAACTCTCAAATGGTCTATTACAAAAGTGTGAGGCCCCATCACTAATAATAGTTCGAGGCGTTCCAAATCGGGAAGGATGTTCTCTTTTAGGAATTTAATGACCGTGCGATGGTCATTATTCCGACACGGAATAGCTTCAACCCATTTAGTGACATAGTCTACAGCGAGCAAAATATATAGATTTTCAAAAGATTGGGGGAATGGTCCCATGAAATCGATGCCCCAACAATCAAATGCCTCGATGATAAGGATTGAATTTAAGGGCTTCATATTTCGACGGGACAATGCTCCCAATTTCTGACAACGCTCATAAGCTTTGCAAAACTCATGAGTGTCCCTGAACATAATAGGCCAATAGAAGCCACACTGCAGAATCTTGGCCGTGGTCTTTTTTTGCAGAAAAGTGACCACCACGGGCCTGTGAGTGACAGAAGGAGATGACACTCTAATGCTCATCATCTGGCACACATCTCCTCAAGATTTGGTCTGGGCAATATTTAAATAAGTATGGATCATCCCAAAAGAAGTTGCGCACCTCGATGAAAAATTTCTTCTTATCTTGCACAGTCTAATGTGTCGGTATGGAACCTGTGGCAAGATAATTAGCGATGTCAGCGAACCAAGGTGAATGGGAGACTCTAAACAACTGTTCATCAGGGAACATGTCATTGATGTGTGTCGTCTCAAGGGAATCAGAGGGATTAAGGCGAGAAAGATGGTCAACCACTACATTTTCTACTCCCTTCTTATCTTTTATTTCTAGGTCAAATTCTTGGAGTAGGAGGATCCATCGTATCAGGTGGGGCTTAGCATCATTCTTAGATAGAAGATACTTGAGTGCCGCGTAATCAGTGTAAATAATGATCTTGGATCCGATCAAGTAGGACCTGAATTTGTCTAAGGCGAACACTACGGCTAAGAGTTCCTTTTCCGTAGTCGAGTAGTTCACTTGGGCAGGATTTAGAGTCTTACTTGCGTAATGAATAACGTAGGGTTTCTTATCTTTTCTCTATCCTAGAACCGCCCCAAGAGCATAATCAGACGTGTCGTACATAAATTCAAAAGGAATGCTCCAGTCAGGTGGCTGTATAATGGGTGCACTAGTCAATATGCCCTTAAGCTTAGTGAAAGCTTCCTGACATAGTTCAGTCCACTCGTATGGTGCATCCTTTTAAAGTAGATTACATAGAGGACGAGAAATGAGACTAAAGTCCTTTATGAATCTTCTGTAGAACCAAGCGTGTCCTAAGAAGGATCACATGTCCCGTATGTTCTTGGGTGGAGGTAGGTTAGAGATAAGATCAATTTTTGCCTTATCTACCTCGATTCCTTTGGACGAGATGATATGTCCAAGGACAATTCCCTTATGAATCATGAAATGGCACTTCTCCCAATTAAGTACCAAGTTCTTTTCTTCACATCTTTTCAGCACACATGTAAGACTTTCCAAGCACTTGCTGAAAGATGGACCGAAGACAGAAATCATCCATGAAGACCTCTAAATATTGCCCCAACATGTCAGAAAAAATACTCATCATACATCGCTGAAAGGTGGCAGGGGCATTACATAGTCCGAATGGCATCCTTCGGTAAGCAAAGGTGTCGTAGGGACATGTAAACGTAGTCTTTTCTTGATCTTCAGGGGCGATCTCTATCTGGTTGTAGCCCGAATACCTGTCAAGGAGACAGTAATAGGAATGACCAGCTAACCTTTCCAAGATTTGATCAATGAAGGGCAAAGGAAAGTGGTCTTTCCTCGTGACGGTATTTAATTTCCTGTAGTCAATGTACATCCTCCAACCAGTAGTGACTCTAGTCGGCACGAGTTCATTATTGGCATTGGCTACGATGGTGATCCCGGACTTCTTAGGAACCACCCGAGTTGGACTCACCCATTGACTATCAGATATAGGGCATATGATACCCACATCCAATAGTTTAAGAACCTCGGCCTTAACTACTTCCTTCATGTTTGGATTTAGTCTACGTTGTGGTTGCCGAGCAGTCTTCGCATTATCCTCAAGATATATGTGGTGAGTACAAATCGAGGGGTCGATTCCCTTGAGGTCCGCTATCGTCCATCTAAGGGCTCCCTTATGCTCAATGAGAGTAGATATGAGCATACTTTCCTGTTCTTTTTCCAGGTGGGCAGAGATCACCACCGGGTATGTCTCATCTTGACCTAAATATGCATATTTCAAATCAGATGGCAAAGGTTTTAGGTCAAGCTTCGGTGGCTTGAGGTTAGACGGTAGAGGCGTTTCATCAGTTTGGGGCAAATCTTCAAATTGTGGCCTCCACCGGTTAACTTCAAGTACCGGTGCAGCATTAAGCATGACACATATCTCCCTAATCATGTCATTATCAAACTCATGGGAGTGGGCCAGGCACATCTCTAGAGGATCAGAGGATAAGGTAAGGGGTGTCCTATCTTCCACGAAAGTATCGATCATGTTAATATCGTGGATATCGTCATCTTCCTCTAACCGTCTGCCAGTGTTGAAAAAGATATTCATTTCTAATGTCATATTTCCAAAAGACATACTCATGACACCATTCCTGCAATTGATAATTGCATTTGAAGTGGCAAGGAATGGGCGACCAAGAATGACGGGAATCTGAGTGCTCGTGTTACTGATGGGTTCGATATCCAGGATGATGAAATTAACTGGGTAGTAAAATTGATCAACCTGGACCAACACATCCTCAATTATCCCTCTTGGTACACAAACAGAGCGATCAGCAAGTTGTAGTGTGGTTAAGGTGGGTTTTAATTCACTTAAACCCAACAGAATCAACGGTTTATAGAATGATCTGTCAGTTGGGCACTTCCATAGTGATCCGAGGGCTGAAATTTGATATGTACGGTTCATTTATGGCCCTCATCCCATGTATGAAGTTTCGAGGCAATCGGATGGTGGGAACCTTGCGGTCTTGCATTTTTCACCAGTTTCGGGCCTCTTTTAACGTGAACGGCTCGATTTCCTCGGATCTCTGGCATGTAAATTCTTCAATATTGGTCCTCTGGAGTCCGTTCCTTGCTCTGGTAACTTCAGAATGTCAAATCCACGCTTGTAGTACTCTTTTTCAGTCAACGCTCCTAATTACACTCTGTAACAAAAACACGATTAAAATATTCCACTAAGCATTATCATGTTCGTAAAATCAGGTAATAATCGGGGTCTGATATGTAATATTCGACCCTCATCACTGACCCGCAAGTAACAAGTCTCAGATTACTATTTGAGATATTTATTTTGTAAAGAAAACAAGTGTTCTCACCCTCTCACACTCCGGACTCAAGCGAACAGCTGTGGGACACTGTCTGGATTTGATTTCCGAAATGGTTGTCAAGCCCAGCGTAGCGGTCCTAATTCCTTAACTTGGTATTATTCGGACTTCCGATCTGCGGTCTAGATCTGATATGGAGTTTCAACGTGCTCCCGAGAGCAGTCGAATAATGAGTTTGATCCTAGATTTTAGGGTAACCTAGCGTCAATGATTCTACAAGTTTTGAGTCTTGCAGATCATATTTAAAGTAGATCAAATGGATTTCGTAGCTAATCTATTTTAGCACTTAGTTACTTTGTCTCATTTCTAAAGGATTTAGTCCTATAAGATTTCTGTCTGAGGTGGTACTTAGTCCTTTGTAGTTTGTATATAGAGTGATCGAAGTTATACTACTTAGCTAGTTTAAGATAGTGTCTAGGGTGAAAGTACTTAGGAAAAATTGAAAGATCAAGGTGGTGAAGGGTGGGATTTGTGAAGGAAATGGGTTAAGAAGCGATTTAGACTTTGGGATTGAGTTTTGACAAGTTAGTCAGGTGTTAGGATCGACCCATTGCCTAAGGACGTCTAATTCCAGATTGGCAAAAATCCGGGATGTTACACCCCCCTTGAGCCAAAGGTCGGACTTAGCTTCCTGACCATGGATCAAGGTCGAGTTAAGGTTTTATTTCAATCGGGTTTCCAGATCTCACGTGGTGGACCAGTTTCAGTTCAACGATCATCGGAACTCGATCAGGGTTACAAATACATTGACCTGTGTATGAAATTTACCCTGATCCGAGGGTGTAATTGGGTCAGATTCTGATGGTCTGATTGCTTATATCAAGCCCGTAAGTGACAGGTCTCAGATTACTTAAATTAGGTTTAATTTCTAAAGAAAACCACATTTTCTCACACGCTTCACTCCGGGCTCAAGCGAATAGCCGTGGGACACTATCTGGATTTGATTTCCGAGATGGTTGTCAAGCCGAGCAAGGCGATCCTAAACGCTTAATCTCATGGTCATCGGACTTTCGATGTGCGGTCCAGATCTGATATGGAGTTTCAATATGCTCCCGAGAGCAGCTGAGTAATGAGATTGATCCTAGATTTTAGGGTAACCTAGCGTCGATGATTCTACAAGTTTTAGGTCTTGCAGATCGTATTTAAAGTGATTCAGGTGGATTTCACAGCTAATCTAGTTTAGCACTTAGTTAAACTTGTCTAATTTCAAAAGGATTTGAGGTTTGAGAGGTTCAAAAGGAGTTAGGATCTACCCCTTGCCTAAGGACATCTAACTCCAGGTTGACAAAAATCTGGGGCGTTACAGGAAGAAAAAGACCAGCAATCTCAAAAATACATTGGTGAGTGGATGCCTACAAATACAAATTGGGTTAAAGTAAATGTATTATGCATGTTTCTAAAAACTTTTTACAATGTCACCAAACGTCTATCTGGTTCGAAGTATGTTATTACAAATGCATACTTTCATGAGATTATGCGATTGAAGGACTCTTATCTCCATGGTCTATAAGCGAAGATTTGAGCTTTCGTGACATGGGATTAAAGATGAAAATGAAGTTTACAAAGTATTGGGGGGGGGGTGGCTTTGATTATGTTAATATATTGTTAGTGATTGTTATAGTTTTGGATCCTTGTTATAAGTTAAAGTATTTGAAGTTTTGTTATTCCAAGTTGTATCCAATGAAAAAGGTTAAGAAGATGATTGAGAAAGTCAAAGATACTATGAATCATCTCTTTGAGCAATACAATTCTTTTGTAACAACTCTAGATTTAGTTGAAGATAATGCATTAACGCAAAAGAGCATTGATACTCCTTCTGGAGTTGTTGGGCATATTGTGGATGTTAGCCAAGAATATCTCAGATTTCTGCAAGAAGAACAAGTTATTGCCACTAAATCTGAGATTGATCGATATTTTGAAGAAGTCATGAACAATAACCAAGACACCATCATAAAATTCACTATAATAAAAAAACTTTAAGGTACAATGTGCATGAAGGGAAATACAATGATAATAATAATGGAAACTCTTAAAGCTCGACCGCACGCTCCTACTGCGGCTAAGCTACGGCTGCGTCCTAACGTCACCTGCATGCATCAATCGAGCATAAGCTTATAGAAAGCTTAGAGGGTGGTGTAAGTGTGTGCGCAATATGAGAGTGCTCAGAATGCAATATCAGAGTAATGTGGAAACATGCTGATGAGACCATGAATGCAATCAGCCGTACCAAGGCTATGTGATGCAAGGCATGAATGCTATCGGCCACACTAAGGCCGTACGATATAAGGCCTAGACAGCCAATGTCATGTACAAGATGCAGCTCAAGAAATACCAATCCACATATCAATGTAGCTCATCACTTAAGCATCAATATCAATATAGTTTTCACATTGGACAATCACTGGGGTTTAGTACACTCCAAATGACACTGCCCCTTTCTCAGGCGCACAGTCCAAGTGAGCGTAAGAAACCTTACTATCAACCTGACCAATAGCCTGCCAATACCTATCCGGCACGTCGATAGTGGACCCATTTACGAGCTGGTCATGCTCAGCCTAGCAATGCCCCTTACCCTTGGGCAGGTAAGGCCTCACCCCCTTCCAACCGACCACGACATAGTGGGAGATGCGGCCTCCTGGTATTTGACCCTCGTGCACTCATGTATCCACTCGGTCTCAACATTGGAGTCATCCTTTGGTATCTCAGGTTTAAGGATTTTCACCCAGGGACATCTATGGAGCCCTGATGCTAGTAACAGTATTTTAGGTGTCCGATCCTGCTATCCATGATATGCCTGTGGAGGCCACAGCCCTGATGTCGTTAAGGCGTACAGTAATCATGTCATATAAGTGCGAGATGCATGAATCACACTATCAGTCATGCAGCAATCCTGCGCGTACCCCACACTCATGTGGGGCAACTCCGCCTATCAGGGAGCTACATAAACAATTTGCCCGAAGGCATATACTATGATCAGTTACTCCTCATATCAAGCATACAAATGATGCATATGAGTATGAATCACGGAGTTATACTAATCATGTTATATGGTGATGAACTCCATTCATAACGAAGATGGGCCTGGACGGCCTACACACTACAAGTATGGGCCTAACAATGGGCCCTAGGGAGAGTTATCATGCAGACATTTAACCATCATTGCTCTTACAATGTGGACGTCAAACCATCATTGCTCCTAAGGCATGGCCCTCCATAAACATCATAGTGGAATCATACATCACAATGGACCTCATATATATCACATTGGGCCTCATCATATGGGCTAATATACATCATAATGGGCCTCATTACATGGGCCAAACATACATCATAATGGACCTCATTACTTGGGCAAAATTTACATCATAATGGGCCTCATATACAACACATTGGGCCTCATCACGTGGGCCAATATACATCATAATGGGCCTCATCACATGGGCCAAACATACATCATAATGGGCCTCATATACAACACATGGGCCTCATCACGTGGGCCAATATACATCATAATGGGCCTCATCACATGGGCCAAACATACATCATAATGGGCCTCATATACAACACATCGGGCCTCATCATGTGGGCCAATATACATCATAATAGGCCTCATCACATGGGCCAAACATACATCATAATGGGCCTCATTACTTGGGCCAAATATACATCATAATGGGCCTCATATACAACACATCAGGCCTCACCATATGAGCCTCATATATATCACGTGGGCCACATCACATGGGTCGCACCAATGGGGCTCATCACATGGGCCAAACATACATTATAATCGGCCTCAATACTTGGGCCAAATATACATCATAATGGGTCTCAAATACAACACATCGGGCCTCACCATATGGGTCTTATATATATCACGTGGGCCACATCACATGGGCCGCATCAATGGGCCTCATATACATCAAGTGGGCTGCATCAATGGGCCGCACCATCTACACCATTCATCAATTTTAGAGATCTTTTTAGAGCATTACCCAAAGATGAATCACATCGGAAGATCATCTAGACCATACCGCAAATAACAATGGAGATAATGATTTCCACCCTTAAAATTTCCAAGGCCCACCATAACTTTTATTTTCCATTTAATCTGTTCATATGGTCATAAGGACCTGAATCAAGAGGAAAAACAAATTTCATATTGATCCAAAACTTTTGTGGCCCCCAAATAGTTTCAACGGTAGACGTTCAACCTCACTGATTTTTGTAGTGTGGTCCACCTGATAGATGGTGTGGATATACGACATATACATCAATGGCTGGGGCCCACACGTCCCATAATGGACGGATGTATGGATTTAATACATACATCATGTGGGACCCCAGAACTTGCTGACGTTATGCAGTAGCTGAAGTTGCTGCGTGGGGTCCCCAAATGGATGGTCTGGATGAAACGGTGGGTCCCACAGAATTTGCTGTTGTTAGTGCAACTGGGACCCACAGAACTTGCTGTCGCCAAGCCCTGCTAGGGGTGCTGGCCCACCAGAGATGGACGTCCTGGATTTACAGACACATCACGGTGTCTTCCACCGTCCCACAGCTAGACAGTGTGCATACAATTACATCAAGGTGGAATCCCACCGTCCTGGTATGGACGGTGTGGGTATAGAATAATACATCAAGGTGGGTCCCATCCCACATGTGTCACACGTGTGGGGTGGCCCCACATCCAAATAAATGAACGGCTGGAGAAACACGACATCATGGTGGGCTCCATTCAAAAGGACAGATGGCGTGGATTTCATCCACACATCAAGTGGGACCCGTCCAGAGGGACGGACGGTGTGGATTCCATCCACACAGTAAATGGGCCCCACGTAACTTGATGACATCACTACACGGCTATATAGTTGGTGTGTGATAGTCCAGCCAATCCACTTTCCATGAGGTGGGTCCCACGTGGTGCCCACCTCCAGTACATATATATATATATATATATATATATTTTTTTTTTGTGATGTTGCTACAATGTCTAGGGGTTGGACGTCCGTCTAACAAACGGTCTGGATGATCAGACATATGCATCAAGGTGGGTCCCATCCCACACGTGCAACATGTGTGGGGTGGGCCCCACACACCTGTAAAAAAAATGGATGGATGGTGTAGGATATAACACATATCCCACGGTGGGACCATCAGAACTTGCTGACGTCAATCCAGCTATATGCTAGTGTGAGGTACTCCAGCCAATCTGCTTTCAGGTGGTCCACACGTGTGGGACCCACCAACTATGGATGGATGGTTTGAATATCAAGTATCAACAGGTGGGCCACAACATCACAAATAAAAGGAGAGTGAGAGAAAGAGGGACAAAGAGAGAGAGAGACGGTGTAGTGCAAGGACCTCGCCACTATGGGCCCCTCATATGATTACAACACATACATCAAATTTGGTCCCATCACAAGTGGGCCATCAAATTGAAAATCAACGGTGGATCACCCACCTATTGGCCTTCTTCTTGGTCCCTTGGAATGCTAATCTCTTAAGCTCCTTCTATGATGGAGGATGATGAAGTTTTGATGGTGGGGATGAGAGCTTTTGGGGTAGGGAAGTAAGCCACACCTAGCTTCTCCTTAGGAGGCTTGAATGTTAGCTTCTCTTAGGTTGCTTGGGAGTGAAGAGAGAAATGAGAGAGAGAGAGAGAGAGAGAGAGAGAAGTGATGGGATGAAATGAGATTGGTGAGTGATGGGTGGAGTGGTTTGTGTAAGAGATGGGATGGAAAGGTATGGGTCAAGAGAGAGAATTGACTTTGGGAATGGGAGAGAGATGGGCTAGGTAAGATTGTGTACTTGATATTGATTGATGAATTGATGTGATGTGTTGTAGAGATTCCCTCGGTATCCGCAACGTACTGTATTTTTCTCAAAATAAATGAGGGCCCACAACTCTTGGCCTGGATATCATATCGGCGTGTGAGACATAGCGTTGGAACCGCGGCGACGATGCGGTTGCAAGGATACAAGTTTCGTCGACATAGATATATAGGATGCGACTTAGGGTCGCGTGCAAAGGTTGATTACAAGTCGCGGGTTGTCAGAATTCTACCGGGAGGACCGCGGAAGCCTACAGAATAGTATGGTTTATGATACGGGCCTTACACTAACCCAACTCGATCCGAGTTAGACGGGTCGACTTGGTGCGGCACCGAGCTCACTATTCCTGCACTCACTCTCTCTTTTTGTTTTATTTCCTCTCTCTACTCTTGGTGCGAATCCTGAGACGCATGTCATCCTTTTATAGCCGAGAGGGATGCTTGCATGGTTCATCCAACGGTCGAGATAGGTGGCTATATTCACGTTCCCACTTTTGTTTCGTAGATGCATGAGGTCTATCCACTACGAGGGATGGATTTCTACTTCTGTGGCCCACTGGAAAAGTGTTTTAGATCAGTAAATGGGGTCCACACCATCTCAGTAGGTCTTTGATTTAACGGAGAAGATGACGTGGTTGATAATGATGGATTTTTGCCTATGGCCTATCTGGACGATCTGGTATATTTGAATGGTTCGGATGTGGTCGTTGATCATTGTGGGGCTCACTTTTCCCACCAACCATCGTCGTTTCTTTAACTTTGACAAGATTTTTCGCCTCTTACGGATTTCTTGTTAGACGAGAAGTTCTCTTCAATAGAGTCATTGCTGCCCTAGAGGGGACTGTTGAGATCGACCTACGGAGCCTGGTGGGAGGTTCGGATTGCGCTAGCTCAAGTTTCCCAAAGTGGGAGTGTCTCCCACGCCTTTCTGCTCCGTAGTCAAATGCCTGCCCATTCTTGGCAGTGAAGGAAAGACACAGATTGTAGCTCGGAAGGATGGTTGTGTGACCCCGGTCTTTTGCAGCATCGCTCGTGTGCACACGTGTCCCAACTCGCACGTTGATAAACCATACACTGCAACCTAGTGCACCTAGAAAACTCACCAAAGTGATTTATTCTGGATGACCTTAAGACCTCTATCATGTGGACTGCATTGTCCTTGCGGTCGTAATTGTGAAAATCGTGTGTCAATCTGACGCTCCGTTAGTGAGATATGACCCATCAAATGTACGGCCCAAATTATGTATCCAGTAATACAAGCAACCTTTATTATGCTAGGCCCGTTGGACTTGAGCCCATGTGGGCTTAAAGCCCACTTTTATAACATGGAAGTGACCAACAAATAGGGCAATTGCTACATGACAAAATAAGAACCTAGCATATATAAGACAAGCACTATAAGAAAAAATTGGTTTCTCTCCCAAAAGCCATCATTAGATCTCTCCCCATGCCTTAGAAACTAATCATGACCCATGCCCACCTCATCCTATACATGCATCTAATACATGTCTTAATTTGTGCCACATTACTTCAAATAACCAATTGCAACACTACACTTCATCATCCACCATGCATCACCTACAACCCATAACCCTTATCCATACATTAGCTAATGCATGTCTAGATTTCTTCCACCTTATCCAACGCATGCTTAGTACCATCCACCTCATCTATCCACTAGCCATGTCATACACCACCTTCTACCTCACTTTTAGCACTAATAAGATCCCATAAACTTGCCACATCATCTTGACACATCAACCCCCAATTCTCGATATAAGAGTAGGAGCTCTCTTGCACTTATTATTTGCCTATACTTAGAAAAATTCTGAGATTTTAAGAGAGAGTGAGAGAGAGTAGGGCAAGGTGTGGCCCACCATCAATCTCAGAGGGAATGGACCACACATCATCATCCAACCATCCATCCATTGAGGTTTATTCTACACCCCTCCTTCCATCTTCCTCATCCTCCTCTTTCTTCCCCGTTTTATTTTCTTAATATGTGTGGGTCCCACTAGTGTAGAGTTCTTGTGTGCATATATTTATATCTATGGTGGTCAGCAAAGTGACCCATGTCAGTATGGTCCACCATGATGAACATCATATCTACACCCTTCATTTGTAATCCTGTTTTTATTTATACACAACAAGTTCTAAAAATCATATAAAATCAACCATACTAAGATCAGAGTTGAAACTTGACGAAATTATGCATCACAATATGAACTAACTCTAGACCAAATTTTGTAGCCATCCAACGGTCCAATCATCTGTAACGTCAAGTTTACTTGACTGTTGTTCAACAGCACATGTAGGATTCCGATTTGCATAAATGGACCCATTTTAAACTCTTTTAATGAATGTATTAAAAATATATGTTTCGTTGGATTCGTAGAAAATCAAACCATCTTTCCAATAGTATATAGTAAGCCTCAATTAGAGTTCGAACGACTGAGATCTTGGCCTTATACGAAAGATGTATTGAGAAGCTTATTATGACCATTCTTGTTTGGGCCATATCCGTGATTCCAACAGTCAGATGTATTTGATATTTGCTCTTAACTTACTTAAGATAGTTAATAATCATATGTATGGTCTCTATGGTTAGTTTCTTTCATGATAAATTTAGTAAATTCTCGACTGATAGATACTTCTGTAAGGACAAATCTTGAATTTCTATGCGTGGTCCAGATGGATCCAAGGCTATGTATGGTTGAAAACCTATAAATGGACTGAATGACTTATTCCCAAACCATCCATTGGATCAGATCTTCCAATAGAGAATCTGACCATAGAGATTTCATCAATATATATATATATATTTCATGTGCTACTTGATGAATATGTTGGATCTATGTTATATATAACAATTATCATCTCATTGACCCACTTGGGGGTGAGATCACTTGCGATTTATGCATTTTATTAGTTCATCCAATTTGGAAACCCATGTATATTTTTGTGTGTCTCTTATCCATGGTTTGCTAGTATGTGGGCCCTGCTTGCCATTGGATTTATTTCATTCCCTTTACACTTTCTGTTTGCTGAAAATTTTCTAAGTACTTAACTGTATTGCATGTAGGCCTATTTGGCACCCTGTACTGGGCCCCACACTCTGTAGTTAAGGGTCTCACTTTGGGGGATGTTTAATCTTTATATAAGTGAGCTAGGATGTCCCACCTTTTTATCAGGAATGATCCCTAAGTGTTTGGAAATTGGGCCCTAAGTTGTGACAGACCCTATTTCTGAAAACTGTCTGATTATTTGTGTTTTGTACCAACTTTGAGCCTTTGTAGTGGACCATATGCTAGAGGTTTGAGTAGGCCACCACTTGGAACCTCTAACCTACATTAATGAATAAATATATAATATTTTAATTGGGCCAAATCTGACCCCACATGATCAGGGAGTGTATCTCAAAATGTGGTCAGACATGGTTGTGCAGAAAATCAAAGTGCCTATGTTTGGCCCTATACCAAATATTACGTGTGCACAACCAGTTGGTCCCAACTTATAATTTTTAAAGTGCATATATAGTACAACCAAGGGCACCTGATGGCACACTAAAATGTGGTCCCTTGTGATCATGGGATATACTTAAAATTGGGCCAAAACTAATTCTGCTCTATATTTCCTGCACAGTTTCTCCAAATACCCGTGTTTGGGCCATCACCGTAAATTGTACTCACCCAAACAATGAGGCCTGCCTTATAATTTGTAAATCCCATACATAAAGCTACCGGGTGGTTATTCTCTTTCACCATATGTAGGCCCCACGTGATCATGAATTTGACTCTAAAATGGCCCAGAACCAACATTGCATAAAAATCCGTTTGATGTAAAATTTATGTGTGGCCACGTTAGTGGGGTCAACCACCTTCCCAAACCATTTAATGCAGCATCTAAACTCTGAAAAAATAACTCTCAGATATTGTTGGGCTTAAAAACCTTATGTAGCCCATCTAATATGAGTTGTCTTGTATGGGCCTTACCTTTCATGTAATGAGGTCCACCTGACATGTTTTGTAAATGGGTGTTGTATAACTTGTAAAATATTTAGTGCACAGATCTTGTTGTCCAAATGTTCTATTAAGACATAGGTGGCCTCGGGCCCATATAAATGATACAACCCTAAGGCCCAAGGAGGCCCGACACTAAGAGAAATCGTTGGGGAATGAGAAACCCACAAAGGTAACCTTCCTTGAGCCCATTGGGTAGGCCCATTGCCTACAAGGCAGCGTGTCTTGTATATTACCTCTAGTCAAGTAGACTATGCTTAGAAGGCCTATTTTATAATGCATAAACTTGATAATTGGGCTTTTTCTTAGTTTGTTGTGTATGTGGCTAGTAGGCCCAATATGATATATGACATGAAAAATGTTAGCATGTTATCCTTTGTGTTTGAGATTGTGCATTATTTTTCTAGTTGGTGGAATGTGTGGAGCCCACTTAGTTGTGGAATTAGATCCACACCATTGAAAGCGTTGTGGTTGGACATTTATGCCATTAGGTTGGCCTATTGGTTCACCAAGTGAGACTCACACTTGACCTATACGACCTCATGACTTATATGTAGTTCAAGTCCAGTGTGGAAGTCACACTAGATAGGATTCACCCAGTGATGGGTGAGATGATGATACATGTATGGTAACATGATAATGATGATTGTGAGTTGTTGGTTGAAATGATAGATATGATTTAATGGATGATGAATTATCACATATGCATTGATGATGGATGAGTAATTATTTATAACACTTATGGCATTGTTTATGTTAATCATGAAGTGAAAATGATCCTCATGGTAATGCTGATGATATATATATATATATATATATATATTATATATATATATGCATGATGACAAAACATGATAGTTGACCACCATGCTTGATATCCAAAGTGATGTATATGATGCCCATGAGTGAGGCCCAATGTGATGTATATGAGGCCCTTGTGTGAGGCTCAAAGTGATGTATATGAGGCCTATGAGCGAGACCTAATGTAATGTATGTGAGGCCCTTGTGTGAGGCCCAAGGTGATGTATATGAGGCCCAATTGTGATGTGTGATTCCACCATGATATATGTAAATATGTTTATGATGCCCATTCGTCTTCCTAGTTAGTATTAAAATGGGCCATGCATTGGGAGCAAGATGGTTAAATGTCCACATTGTAAGGGCAATGGTGGTTAAATGTTCGCATTGTAACCCTCCTTAAGGCCCGTTGTTAGGCCCATTCTCATCTCCTCTTAGTGGGCTAACCCAAATCATTCGGCCCTCATAATTATTAGGTACATTCTTAATATAAGTAGGCCATCTAGGCCCATCCTTGATATGAGGAGAGTACATCATCACCATGATTCATGCCCATACACATCATCTGTATGCTTGATATGAGATGTGGTTGACCATTGCATATGCCATTGGACAGGTTATTTATGGGACTCCTGATAGGCGAAGTTGTCCCACATGAGCGCACGGTATGCGTAATATTGATGCATGATTAGATTGATTGACTCATGCATTTTGCATTATGTGATTATGATTACTATATGCCCTAGCAACATCAGGGTTGTAGCCTCCGCAGATATAGCATGGATGGAAGGATTGGACACCGAAAAGTCTTATTAAGCACGGGGGCGCGAAGGATGTCCCAGGGTGAAAGTCCCCAAACCATTATGGTACCATGGAGGATGCTCCAATACCTAGACCAAGTGGATGTATGAGTGCATGAGGGCTGAATACCAGGAGGCCGCGTCTCCTACTGTATCGTGGTCGGTTGGAAGGAGGTGTGGCCTTACTCACCCGAGGGTAGGGGCAATTGCTAGGCTGAGTCTGACCAGCTCGTAAATGGGTCCGCTACCGATGTGCTAGGTAGATATTAACAGACTACTAGTCGGGCGAGTAGTGAGGTCTCTTCCGCTTACATAATTGTGTGTCCAGTGTAGGGTGGCAATGTGGTGTATAGTGTATTAGACCTGATGATTATCCAGAGAGAACTATACTGATATATGATGCTCCAGAGATGAGCTAGATTGATACGTCGATTTGTATGCTTGAGCTACATCTTGCATATGACATTGGCTATATAGGCCTTGCATCGCATCGTATGGCCTTGGTATAGCCAATAGCATTCATGCCTTGTATCATATAGCCTTGGTATGACAGATAGCATTCATGCCTTGCAATTCATAGCCTTGATACGGTAAATAGCATTCATGCCTTGCATCACATAACCTTGGTATAGCTGACAGCATTGTACTAGACCTCGGTGATGATTCCAGAGATGTATGGTATTGATATGATGACATCCCGTCAGTGTTGCTCAGGTGGGCGGACACTGATATGGGTGGGGCCTAAGGTTCTGGGCGAGCTACTGTGCAGCAGTTGCATACTCAATACTTGACTCATTCATTCATCCATCCATTATCCACTCAGGCTGGTGGTGCGCAACTAAATCATTATGTGTATCTTCGCAATGGCCAGGATTTCAGTTGGGGTGCGCGACCAACCTAAGATCAGGGGTTTGCCACATTAAGTCTAACTATCCAAATTTAGGTGTGGACTGGTTTGGATAGAAGTTCCTTGTGATGAAGCCCACAGCTTGCGATATCATGTATTATCATCCCAACTACACACTCCAGCTTATTAGTTCTTTTTAATTGCATATTGCATTGCATCCTCAACATATGACATTTGGCTTACTATAACTCCACATCCCAGCTCTGCCATTGCCTTTCCATCGTACGTCATAGAGTAGAAAATAGAACTTGATTATCTTGTTCATAATGATTGGCTATTTTAATGATTCATGGTCGCTTGTTAAGTAACATGCCTATTATTGATGTCATGTTCATAATAACCTATGCAGCTATACGACATGCTTAATTGACAACCTGCTCACATATGATAACATGCTCAGTTGATAACATGCTTATGGTTGTTTTGGATGTCTTTATGGGAGCGCCCTGATAAGCCATGTTTTACTCCTGGCACGCAGTAGACTCACGAGCTGTGGTTTGCTCAAATAGATGACATACACTTTTTCAGGATGCATGCAAGAGTTGTTGGAGTTGCTATTTTTTCCCTCATTACTATTGAGCTGGTGCACCATAGTATATGTGATATATCAAACAGGTTTGTCTCTTTGATATGCGTTGATACCGTGTACAAAATGTGTAATTGCCTAAATATATCAACTGCCAGGATCGGAATACGGCATATGGGTGTCGGGAGCCAAGAATGGGGTACTACGGAAGCTGTTGGCACCGAATTCGGCGATCGAAAATTTTATGAGCCCTGTTTCCGGGTTTGGGGCGTGACAACAGTTGGGATGGAGAGGAGGGGACTGACACTGATTGCCCTTGTGACAGACCTTGAAGTTCTGTATTTATGGAAAGCATTATCACACGTTCCCAACCGGGCCCTTGCTCGTGTGCATCACGTTTACATGGGTTCGAACGAGCGTCGCGGTTCTGGTCGTTCGGGGCTTTTCTACCCGATGGATGGTTTAGATCGACCTCCTGATTGAAGATAGTGGGCCACACGGCTGTCCGTTTCAAATGAACCATGGGTGGGAAGTCGGGCGAGAGGAAAATCCCTCTCTTATGCACACGCGTCATGTGCATGGGACCCACAGTGGTGTTTATGAGAGATCCACTCCGACCATTGTCTTTGGTGACCATAGTTAGGGTCCCTGATCGAAGTTCTACCATATTAAGGGCTCAGGTGGGTGGCACCATGCGAACCTTTCCCTCTGTAGTCGATTCCCATTGATCCCATGGCCGGATCGACAAAGAGAACTGTTATTCAATGGTCATACGGGACCCTAAGTAATAATGGTTGTTTAGTTAGTTATTTGTAGCTCCTTTTAGATAGTTTTGATTGCATTAATTTTTTTGCTACTTTATGATTAGATGATTGTTCTATTGATGAAGGTTATTCTAAATATGGGGTGGTTAATTAGGTTATGTGAATTTAATTAGGCCTAGTTAATGCTCGACTAGGCTTTCCTGGTAACATCTTAGTATGGAAAAATGCAGGGTGTTACATTCTCACTAGGCTTGATGCCCATCACGGGTGGCGAACTAAGAAAGTGGCTAGAACGGCTCAACTTGGGCTGGAAGCCAAGACCTTGCAATGCGCGAATCTCCTAGACTGAAATATGAAACTTAAGTGAAATAGACCGCTCACTATTTCGCAAAGTTGTGAATTTTTTACCGTTATATCGCAACCAAACTTAGAGTATAAGTCAAGGATATTTTCCCACCCGTATCCATATATCCGTGACCTCGATTGAACATCGCTGACCATTGATTTGACTCAGTCTCCCCATGGCCGATCTATGTGTACGATCACACCAAGGCTATGTCTTAGTATAGATCCATTGGTAGGGGACATACCCCATGGTGTAGATGAGCTCGCAAGCCCTCTTGGGGGGGGGGGCATTATATAGAAATGACTTCCCTTAGGGCATATATGACAAACTAAATGGCCTTAAGGCCATTGGCACACCAACTGAAGCTTGAGAGAAAGGGAAGGGAGAAGAGAGAAGAGAGGAGAAGAGGAGAAGGATTGAATGAGTGGCTACCATAAGAGGTTGCTCTTCCTCCCCCACGAATAAGGGCCTAAATGTAGCTGTTCCCGCAGTCGAAACTTCTCCGTAAGCGACTTAAGGTGAAACCGCAGATTTCCGCCATTTTGCATAGTTCTTCTAGTTAATTTCCACATAATCCTAATAAGCTTGTGCACTCGTGTAGTTGACCGACGAGTCCTCCTTAGAAACCAAATCCTATAATCGAGTCCGAGTCGGACAAGCTCACGAGAGGCGCAGACCATAAGTGTTTAGGTTGCAGTTTATCAATGCTACTATTTCAGTCAATGATTTATGATTGCCAATGTAGAATTTGCATGATAACTTATATGTATTTCAATTTATGGCCAATGAGTTGCAAATTGTAGTATAGCGATACCTACGTGTTCGATGAAATGCTTGAATGAGTATGTTACTGAATTTTGATATTAAATGTGAATCCTTTTATTTGTAAATGCTAGCCGAGTTGATTAGAATGAAAAATAGGACTACAAGAGTAGTTTGGATAGTTGATAAATTCTCAAATATGGGTTGATCAAATTAGGCTGGCCACCCCGGGCAAGTTCGATTGATTTGGGTCAAACACTAATGACCAACAATGGATGGGCCACATGGGGTGCTTACGCACTCCATGCCAGTTGCGCTGCCCGCATCAACTAAAATTGCCCAAAGAAACGATTAACCTTATATATGTTCACCATGTATGATCACAACTGCTCGAATTTGGGACACCCCCCTTACCATTTGTGAAGGTTTACTATTAACCATGATCCCTTTCAGGTAGTTCGTTCCATTGGTTCATACTGGTTGTTGGTTCGACCTCCTTTCGTGGATCATCCTATTTTTCCCATAACAAAACCAATGATCATGAAATGATTTTATGTTTTTTAAAAGAAAATATTCGATCAAGATTTGGAACACCTTGAGACATTATCAGTGATAAGGGCATATATTTTTATGATAGATCTTTTGAAGCTTTAATGAAAAAATATGGTATTACACACAAAGTGGGTACGCCTTATCGTCCACAAACAAGTGATCAAGCTAAAGTTTCCAATAGGAAAATATAACATATTTTTGAAAAAGATAATAAATTCATAATGTAAGAATTGGTCTCTTAGACTAACCGATTCATTGTAGGCTTTCCGTACAGCTTACAAAACCCCAATTGGAATGTCTCCTCATAGACTTGTCTATGGGAAAGCTTGCCATCTGCATGTAGAATTGGAGCATCAAGCCTATTGGGATATAAAGAAGTTTAATTTCAATCTTGACAAGGCTGCTTCCTTCATAAACTCCAGTTTAATGAGTTGAGGAAATCAGAAATGATGCTTATAATAATGCTTAGATTTATAATGAACATATGAAGGTGATCCATGACAAGAATATTCTTTGAAAATCTTTTAAACCATCTTAAAAAGTTCTCTTGTACAATTTAAGGTTACACCTATATTTTGAGAAAACTGAAATCTCGATGGGCTGACTATTTCATAGTTAAAACTGTTTATCCTCATTGGGCTATTGAGATTGAGAATCCCTTAAATGACAATGTGTTTAAAGTAAATGGACAACGTTTGAAGCCATATTTTGAGAAATTTGCCCCAGAGGAGTCTGTCCCTCTGGAAGTTCCTATTTATCAGGATTGATCTCCTAGTTTGATGGAGATCCCATTCTGTGTATATTAGTGGATAAGTTTGTTATGTTAGTGTCTTTTATTTTTATTATCTTGGGAACTTGGAGAATTTATGTGCTCATGATCATTCATCTTCTCAGGTAATTTCACCTATTTTCTCTTTATTTTGTTTTTATCTGCATCTCATGTTGATTATATTTTTCTATGCATTAATTTTTTTCAACATTGAGGACAATGTATTTTTAAAAAAGAAAATTTTAGGAAGTTTGATTTTTGTGTACTTGAGTGACTCGAAGGTAGTTTGAATATTAAAATGATAAGGCACTTGGTGACATTAAAATTTAAAGCCTAGAAACTGGTTGACTTGTAAAGTTTAAAATAAGTGTTTTTTTTTCCATTAATTCTTTTTGTGGAAATTTGCAAACATTGTTAAATCCTCAATTTCACATTTCACATATGGTTTACAGTTCTAGGGTCGAAGTTTGATACAGTAGTTGTTGACCTAATGAGTGCTAGGAACTAAGCCTGTTGAGCCTTGACTATCTTGTTTACTTGCTTCCTTGAGGAAGAAGAAATTTTTTTAAGGAACCGGTAAATTAAACTAGGTACATTGAAAAGGGCTACCTATTGTTTGGGTCGACCAAAAAAAAAAAAAAAGAATTTCTAAAGATTGAAGAATAATTGACCTTGAAAAAAAGAAGAAGGAAAATGAATAGTGTGAAAGCTGTTGTTGTAAAATGCAAGTAATCTAGAATATCACAGATAAAGCTCATAAGGTATTAAGGTGAACATTCACACTTCTCGTAACCCTATATAGTTAGTGAGGTTTTAACTCAGTGACTTCAGTTGATCTTATCACTTTTGGTGATTATTAAGGTTAACATTATTGTAGAGAGTTGAACCCTTATTGGTGTTAAGTTTGAAAATCATTAAGCACCCTGGTACTAAATGTTTGTAATTTTTCTATTGGATGATTAGTGATTTGAACTCAAATCGATGGTATACTGAGTACACTGGACTTTAGGCTAACAATATTTTCAAAACTTTGTGCATTAAAATGCTACTATTTTGGTAACTTAAAGGTTAAATGAGTTCCTAAAATCTATTCTTCTAAATAATTTTTAGTCTTGGATTTTTGAAGTCCTTTTGCATTCTTTTGCTCAGGACTAGTAAAATGTTGGTTGGGGTGTGATAATTTCTTAATTATGCATAATTATTCGTAATTTCACATAATTTCCTCATGCATATCAATGACAAATTGATTCTCATTAGATGAATTTTCATTATATAGAAGATTGCTAGAAGAAGCCCAAGATAATCCATGACAAATTGATTCTCATGAAGTTCAAAAGCCTAAAAGAGATTAAGATCAAGCGTGTTAAAGTTCTGAAGAAAATTAAGCATTGAAAGATAAAAAGAATCGGCCACTTTCCACGGTGGAGACTGTCGATCAAGTAACTTTAGTCTGATGCAACTTTTTTTCTTGGTTCAACCAAGTGTGTTTCGGTCGACCAATGAATGCTATGAAGTTTTCAGTCAACCAAGGTATATTTTGGTCGACCGATGAAGACTGTGTAGTTTTTGGTCAACTGAAAGTCTAGTTTAATTGACCTAATGGGCGTGCAGAATTATGAAAGTGCGAGTTTTGTTTCTAATTTGGGAGGAAGTCTCTATATAAACTCGTTCTAAGTGCGATTAGGGCATAATCATGGAGAGGGAGAGAGAGGGCGGAACTTCTACCTCATTCTTCTTCATTGTTCTTCCTTCTCTTCTTCTAGTTTAGGTTTTTGATGTTTTCTTCTTTTAGATTAGTTCTAATCAGCACAAAGGCGGGGTTCACTCACTTTGGCATTCGGTTACACACAACATCTGGCAAAGAGGGGCATCTGTAGACACCCCACCCCAAGGTGATAAGATGATTGAGTTTGAACTGATGGATAGACAACCAAACCCCAATCCTAAACCCTAACCATAGAAGCTTAAACCCTAAACTCGACCCATCCAACTCAGTCAACCCAGTCAACCTGTTGAGCCTAACCATGAGCCCTAGGAACTTAAAAACCTAGAGCCTTGAGTCAGTTCAGCGAGTCAATTAACCCGGTCGAAGCCTAAACCCTAAACTCAACCATTCTAACCTAGTCTGTCACGCCCCAAACTCGAAAACTGGGCTCACAAAATTTTCGATTGCTGAATCCGGTGCCGACAGCCTCCGTAGTACCCCACTTTCGACTCCCAACATCCATACGCCAGGTTTTCGATTCTGGGATCCTACGAGGAGGATTTTCAACATGAATTTGATTCGTAATAATCACAATCAAAGGCATAACCCACAAACAACAACCAAAAACTCCATCACATTTCCACTATAATAAAAAATTTATAAGTACAATGCGCATAAAGGGAAATACAATGATGATAGACAAAAGCTCCAAGATGATCTACTATGCGCTCCTGCCTCAGCGCTGCTGCGGTCCAACGTCACCTGCACGCAACGGTCGTGCAAAAGCTTACGGAAAGCTTAGAGGGTGGTAAAAGTGTGTGCGCAATGTAGTAATACAATTATGCAAATAAGAGTAATGCGGAATATGTTGATGAATCCATGAATACTATTAGCCGTACCAAGGCTATGCGATGCAAGGCATGAATGATGTCGGCCATACCAAGGCTATGCAATGTGAGATGCAACTTAAGCATACTAATCCTCATCTAATTCCACATATCAATACAACTCAACTCTGAAATATCACCATGGTCTAGTACACTCTAAACCAGTTTGCCTCCCCATCGAGCGCAGTAAGGTGAGTGAAAGAGACCTCACTATCCGCCTGTCAATATCGGGCTCGGCTTGTCGATAGCGGAGCCATTCCTCGAGCTGGTCAAACTCAACCTAGCTTTGCCCCCTCCTCTTGAGTGGGTAAGGCCATTCCCCTTTCCAACCGACCATGACATAGTGGAAAGCGAGACCTTTTAGTAATCGACACTTAACGCTTATGTATCCAATCAGTCTAAACGTTGGAGTAACCTCCTGGTACCATAAGAGTTTAGAGAATTTCACCCAGGGACATCTATAGCACTCCATGTAGAACAAGATTTCTGGTGTCCAATCCTGCCAACCACGATACGCCTATGGAGGCTACGGCCCTGATGTCGCTAGGGCATACAGTAGTCATGTCACACAATGCGAGATGCATGAATCACACTATCCAGTCATGCAGCAATCCTGCGTGTATCGCGCACTTATGTGGGAAACTCCCCCCATCAGGGAGTCCCATAATAATCTGCCCAATGGCATGTGTTATGATCAATCACTCCTCACATCAAGCATACATATGATGCGTATGGGCATGGCTCATGGAGCTATACTAAACATATTATATGATGATGATGTACTCCCCCTTATATCAAGGTTGGGCCTAAGCGGCCTACCCACAATCCTAGGGATCCGGAAAGGGTTCCTTCACCATACTATTGCATGGCCCACTAGATGCCCTAGGGGGCCCAAATGAGTCTTAGATGGACTCCAAAATAAAAGAAGTAATCCTACTAATAACCAATGGGGGCTCAACATCTTGGGATAGCCCAATAAGGATAAATGGATCATATAAATGGGGACCAATGACTAGGGTCAACCCACTTAGAGAATGATGAGAATGGGCCTAACAAGGCCTAAGGGAAGGTCACAATTAGGGCATTTAACCATCATTGCCCATCAACGTGGACATTTAACCAACATTGCTCCCAAGGGGTGGCCCACACAAGGGCTTCATACACAACATAACGGGCCACACGTACATTGCATTGGGCCTCACTCATGGGTCTCACATATAACATAAGGGCTGCGACCTATGGGCCTCAAATACGTCACAATGGGCCTTGCCCATGGGCCTCGAATACATCACAATGGCTGTAAGACCCGTATCCTAAACCGTACCTTTCCATAGGCTTCTATGGTCTTCCCGGTCGAATTTCGGCAACCTTCGACCCTTAACCAGCGTTTGCACGCGACCCTGATTCACACGCCATCAACCTAAGTTGACTCAACCTAAGACTGGTATGTTAGCGACCGTGCCATCTCTGCGGTTCCGATGTCGCGACTCGCGCGCCAAGGCGATACCCGGGCCAGGAGATGTGGGCCCGCGTCCAGTTCGAGTATAAATGTCGCGCATTGCAATCCCTAGAAAACATCACATCAATTCTATCAATCACATCAATCAAGTACCCATCACTCCCATCACTCACACCCATCCCCAAGTACAACCACCTTTCCCTTAAAGTCAACATTTTCTTACAATAAAGTACATGCTTACATCACTCACCATCACTTCTCTCCCATCTCTCTCTCTCTCTCATTTCTCTCTTATTTTTTTCTTAAGCAACTCCCATGGAGAAATCGTCCATGGCTTCTATGGAGATCAAGTGTGGCCCACCTTCCTACCTCCCATCTCCACCCTCCAATGATCATCTCCACCATTGAAATGAGTCCCTCGAAGCTTTAGGATGCGTTGATGGAAGTGGAGGACTAAGAAGATCATAAGGTGAGTGTTTTTATGATTTGAATTTTTTTTGTGATTTGAGGGCCCACATATGGTGGGACCCATCTTGATCTAAGCATTGTATCATGGAGGAGCTCATAGTGGCGGAGCTCCTCCCACCTCATCCGATCTCTCTCCCTTTTCTCTATCTCTCTCTCTTGTGATGAATGTGGCTCACTAGATCCACACCGATCATGGACCCACTATGATGTACGTTTTATCAATGCCGTTTGATCATGAGGCCCACCTTGCTGCTGCTCGTTTTTGGACAGATCCTGGGTAAAGGAAAAATATAAATATCAATTTGATGTAACCCACAGTGGGCCATCATGTGGGACCCACTTAATGTGTGCATTGTATCCACGCCATCCGTCCCCGACCAGATGTGAGTCGACCTTGATGACGCCTTCCATCCAGACTGTCCGTCCTCACGTCCAGGACGTCTGGATGGAGTGGAAACACAAATACCTGCTAGGTGCATTGCTGGTGGGTCCCACATGTGTGGACCCACCTCAATATATATATATATATATATATTTATTTATATATCTGGGCCGTCCACGGCCAGCAGCCACGGTAGTTGCTTTAACATTAGCCACGTGGGCTGATTACGAGGTATATGTTATATTCCACCTCCATTCATTGCTGGTGGGTCCGACCCGTGTGGACCCACTAATGTGTATATATATATATATTTATATCCATGAATCCTCACCGTCTAGCAGCAGTTTAGCTGCTGGATTAACGTTAGAAGTTCTGTGGATCTCACAAGAAGTATGCGGTATATCCCAACCGTCTGTCCAGTATACGGACGTGGGGCCCACTTGATGTATATGCGGCTCATTGTTGAGGCCCATGTGATGCGGCCTAGTGGATGTATTTGTAGCCCATTTGTGCGAGGCCCATTGGTGTGGCCCACGTAATGCGGTCCACTTAGTGTATATGAGGCCCATGTTGGAGGCCCATTATGATGTATCTTCGACCCATTTGGTAAGCCCAATGTGATGTATGTAGGGCTCATATGGAGAGGCCCGATGTGATGTATATGTGGCCCTTGAGTGAGGCCCATTGCAATGTATATTAGCCCTTTATGTGAGGCCTTGGGCCCACTATACGTATGACTCTATGTGGGCCACTCCTTGGGAGCAATGTTGGTTTAATGGCTACATTGATGGGCAATGATGGTTAGATGTCCTCATTGTGACCTTCCCCTAGGCCTCGTTAAGCCCATTCTTACCGATCCCAATTGTCGTGACCGGTTTATCGATCGATTCCGATTATTGTGGCCGATTGCCGATTCTGATTGACGTGACTGATTTACCGACTCTGATTATCGATCGATCCCGATTGTCATGACCGATTTGCCGACTTTGATTATCGATCGATCTCGATTGTCGTGACCAATTTACCGATTCTGATTATTGATCGATCCCAATTGTCGTGACCAATTTACCGATTTTGATTATCGATTGATCTCGATTGTCGTGGCCGATTGTTGATTCCGATTGACATGACCGATTTGTCAACTCTGATTATTGATCGATCCCGATTGTCATGACTAATTTGCCGATTCTGATTATCGATCGATCCTGATTGTCGTGGCCGATTACTGATCCCGATTGACGTGACCGATTTGCTGATTCTGATTATTGACCGATTCTAATTGCCATGACCGATTGTCGATTCCGATTGATCGATCGATTCCGATTATCGTGACCGATTGCCGACCCCGGTTGATGTGATCGAATTGTCCATTTTAATTTTCGACTGATCCTGATTATCGTGACCAATCGTGATGTGACCGATTTATAGATTCTGATTATTGATCGATCGATTCTGATTGTCGTGACCAATTGCCGATCCCGGTTGACGTGACCGATTTGCTAATTCTGATTATCGACCGATCCCGATTATTATGACCAATTGTCGATCCCAATTGACGTCACTGATTTACCGATTCTGAGTATTGATCGATCGATTCTGATTGTCGTGGTCATTCCCATTCCGCTTGACGTTACCGATTTGCTGATTCTGATTTTAGGCCGATTCCGATTGTCGAAGCCGAGTATCGAGGCCAACTCTGATTATCGAGACCAATTGTACAGGCCGATACTGATATGTCGAGACCGAGTATCAAGGTTGATTCCAATTGTCAAGGCCGATTCCAAGTGTCAATTCCGATTGTTAAGGCCAATTTCGATTGCCAAGGCCGATTGTCAAGACTTATATGATATATACGCGATCCGTAGTTGAGGCCTACTGTAATGTATTTATGGCCTACGGGCAAGGCCTATTGTGATGTATTCGTGGCCTATGGGCAAGGCCCATTGTGATATGTATTAGGCCCATGATGCACGGCCCTTTGAGGTATTCAGAACCCATGTGTAGGGCCCACATGACATGTATATGAGACCCATGAGCAGGGCCCACCTGTTGTGTATATGTGGCCCTTGAGTAAGGCCCATTGTATTGTATATTAGACCGTTGTGTGAGGCCGTGAGCCCATTATATGATCGGCTCCATGAGGGCCATTCGGGGGCAATGTTGGATAAATGTCCACATTGTCGAGGTTGGTTGTTGATGCCGGTTATTGATACTGATTGTGAGTATGTGACAGTATAGCATCACGATACATGCCCATATGCATCATTTGCATGTTTATTATAAGATTGGTTGACCATTGCATATGTCATTAGTCATGTTGTTATGAGACTCCCTGATAGGTGGAGATTGTCTTACATGAGTATATGGTATGTGCAGGATTGATGCATGACTAGATTGTATGACTAATGCATCTTGCATTGTGTGTTGTGATTACTGTACGCCCTAGTGACATCAGGGTCGTAGTCTCCACAGGTATTTCGTGGATGGCCAAATGGGACATTGAAAATCCGTTCTACATGGGGTGCTATAGATATCCCTAGGTGAAAGTCCCTAAACCCTCTTAGTTCTAGAGGTTGCTCCAACGTCTAGACCTAGTAGATGCATGAGCGCATGAGGGCCGTATACCGTTAGGCCGCGTCTCCCACTATGTCGTGGTCGGTTGGAAGGGGGTACGACCTTACCCGCCTGAGAGGAGGGGGCAATGCTAGGCTGAGTCTGACTAGCTCGAGGAATGGGTTCGCTATCGACAAGCTGGGCCCGATATTGGCAGACGGATAGTGAGGTCTCTTCTACTCACCTCGTTGCCCGCGATGGGGTGATAATCTGGTTTGCAGTGTAATAGACCCCGATGATTTCCCAGAAAGGAACCGTACTGATATGTGGACTTATTGAGCAGGAGTTGCATACTCATTCATTCACTATCCACTCGGGCTGGTGGTGCGTAACTATTTGTTACGTGTACTTTCACAATGGCCAGGATTTCAGTTGGGGTGCACAACTAACCTGAGATCAGGAGTTTACCACATCGAGTCTGACTATCCAAATTTAGGTATGAGACTGGTTTGGATAGAAGTCCCTTGTGATGAACCCCATAGCCTGCGATACTACATACTATCATCCCGACTTCACACTTCAGAATAGTCATTTCATTTGCACTGCATATTGCATTACATCCACGGCATATGACATTTTGGGTTACCTGCGATTCCGCATTTATAAGGTTTAGATGCGGTATCTGATATTTGACTCTTTATGACTCCTCATTTGTATAGTTAATTTACATCGCGTATTCTGATGTTATTCCTCATTTGAATAATTGATCTGTATTACATATTTTGGTATTGTTCCTCCTTTGTATAATTGATCTGTATTGCATATTCTGATATTGTTCCTCATTTGTATAGTTAATCTGTATTGTGTATTCTGATATTGTTCTTCATTTGTATAGTTGATCTGTATTGCGCATTTTGATATTGTTTGATCATGGACTTGTCAGTATTTTCGCTTACTCTGATAACATATGATTCATGACCTTGCGCCTATTTTGACCTTGTATGATTATGACATTGCGTTGAATACTTGACACTTACCTTGTGTACACACTTACACCACCCTCTAAGCTTTCTATAAGCTTATGCACGAAAGTTGCCTGCAGGTGATGTTAGGTTGTAGCAGTGTTGAGTTTGGAGCATGCAGCGGTCTTCTAGAGTTTGATTTTCGACTTACGTATTTCCTTTTCAGCATTGTACTCAAATGATTATATTAGTGGATATGTGATGATGATGTTGCCTTTGTGAATTGGGTAATCTTGTGGTTATGCTTATTACGAGTTAAATGTATATATATTAAAAAAATCCTCCTTGTAAGATCCCAAGATCGAAATCTAATGTATGGATGCTAAGAGCCGAGAATGGGGTACTACGGAGGCTGTCGGCACCGGATTTGGCGATCAGGATTCCTGTGAATTTCGATCTTCGGGTTCGGGGAGTGACAATGGCCTCGCCCATGGGCCTTGAATACATCACAATGGGCCTCGCCCATGGGCCTCGAATACATCACAATGGGCCTCGCCCATGGGCCGCATAAACACCACATTAAAGTGGACCCTGCACGTCCCAAGTGGGCCCCATACACATTATCTGAGCCTCACGTGGTAGCCAAAACAGATGGACGGTGTGGCTGTGAAGTATATCAGGGTGGGTCCCACCGTAACGTTTATTTTTCATCCAATCTATCCATACGGTCATAAGGACCTGGATTAATTGGAAAAACAAATCTCATACTAATCCAAAACTTCTGTGTACCCAAAAGGGTTTCAAGGGTAGGCGTTCATCCCTCCACTATTTTCTGCAGTGTGGTCCACCTGATAGATCTGCCTCATTTTTGTCCCAAGCCTTAAGATGAGTTGCTACATGGATGGACGGTCTGGATGGAACACATCCATCATGTGGGTCACGCTGATCAGATGGACAACGTGGAATACAAAACATACATCACAGTGGGTTCCACAGATGGATGGGCGATATGATACAGACATCAAGGTGGGCCACTGCACGGACAGTGCATATGTAACATGCGTCATGGTGGGGTTGTACATGGCACCGTGCAGATGGACGATGCAGATGAAACACATACATCCTGGTGAGGTCCACATGGTGGCCCACTAGAGATTTGAATCTGCTTCAGTCCCTGGCCCGTGGCCAGGGACGGATCGAGTGGATGGGATGCATACATCATGTGGGTCCACGTGGTGTGGCCTACACATGATATACATACATACATATATATATATATATATATATATATATATATATATATATTGTAAAACCAACATCCAGCATCTAGACCTGGACGGACGCTGGATGTACACATACATCATGGTGGGGTCCACCGTTCTCAAACGGTTGGATGGTTAAGATGTAAGGTGGGCCCCATGTGTATGGAATACATACATCTGAGGTGGGTCCACTCATGTGGACCCACAAGCTTTGGAGAAAGTGGATGTTTGTGTTTTACCTATGTCCAGCAGCGACTGCTGCTGGACGGCGTGCGTACAACACACGTAAACGGTGGGGTCCACATCAATGGACGGTGTCAATACAGCAGCCATTTTGTTGCTTTAAGATGGATGGATGGTGTGGATAAGATCATGCATCCAGGTGGGCCACAAGCCATCACACGAAGAGAGAGAGAGAGAGAGAGAGAGAGAGAGAGAGAGAGAGAGAGAGATCAGCGGTGATGGAGGGGCCCCGCCACTATGGGCCCCTCTTTGATACAAAGTATAAATCAAGGTGGGTTCTACCATATGTGGGCCCTCAAATCATAAAAAAATAAAAATGAAAATGTGTGTCCAAGATCACTCACTGTAGATCTTCTTGGTCCGATGAAACACCAAACTCCTTGGCTTCGATCTTGATAGAAGAGGATAAAAATGAAGGGTTGAGATGGGAGATGAGATGGTAGGAAGTGGGCCACACACAAAACTCTCTTGGAGGATTGAAGAGCTTGGATGTTGGATTTTTTTTATTTTTTATTTTTGGGTTGCTTGGAAGAGAAGGGGGAAATAAGAGAGAGAGAAGATGGGATGGAGTGATGGATGGGAGAGAGGGATGGGTTGTGTAAGGGATTGTTAACTTTTGGGGTTGTTGTATAAGAGAGGTATGGGTTGTGATGGGTTGAGTGATGTGTGTACTTGACATGTACTTGACCATTGGTGGGATTGATGAGATATATTGGGTAGAGATTCTCTCAGAATTGCAAATGCGCGGCTGTAGACACCCCACCCAGGCTAAATATCTTGAGAAGGTTAAGACAATCCGAGAACCATGATCATATCCTAAATCTACCCATAACCCTGACCTGAGCCGTTATTCCATCCAGACCATGCCCGAAATCGACCTATTTTCGAGTCATTTTCAGGTAACAATCGAGCTGACTTCAAGCTATTTTGGGCCAAATATCCAAAAAGAACTTTGTTCCACTCTAAGGACCCAAAAAAGGACGCACCAGATGAATTTCGAGGTAAATCCGTACCGAGGTGGTAATCGGATTACCGCCGGCGTGTCGGATTACCACTTCCTCCCGAGAAAATGCGCACGGGCGAGTCACACGAGTTTCGGACTCACCGGGGCCGGGCGGCGGTCGGACTACGCCGTGCGGTAATCCGATCACGGCGGGTGATCGGAATTCCGCCGCGTCTTTGTCTGAGCGAGGGACACTGTCTCGGCGTCCAAAGTCAACTCTTCTGGAATTTACCCCTCCCATCTCTATTATTTACTTGTTTACCAGTCCTTTAGCCAATGAGAGCATGCCATGTGGCATCTCTCTCCTCTCCACCAATCACCATGTGCCACATCACCTTTACCCTCCTCTTGTCCTCTATTTACCAAAAAACCTTTGGAAAGGGCTATAAATAGCCCTCTCCCCTTTCATTTTCACCCATATGGAGGAGAGCCACCAAGAGAGGGAGAGAGTGAGAGAGAAAGAGTGAGAGGAAAAGAAAAGAAAAGAGAGAGAGAGAGAGAGTGAGGAAGAGAGTGAAGGAAGGGAAGGAGCTCCCAAGCCTTCAAGCCCACATTTTCCAGCCACCTCCTAGCCTTCATCTCAATCCTTCCAACCCCCAAGCCTAGTCCAAAATGATCATGGTTCAATCTACATCTTAGCCTTTTCAAGAATCAAGTCAAAGATCCATTTGCATACAAGCATTCATCATGACATCTACTCCCTTCTCAACCCCCTTGCTTCTCTAGATTTCTAGCGGACGTATGCTCTGTGACTTGCCGTACATCTGGATCTGTCACATCGAAATTCCTAGTGATCTAGTCCACTTTTCTTGTGTTTTTGCATAAGCATCATCACATCCGCCCTCTAGACATATTGTCGGACGTATGCTCTGTGGCTCTTAGAAATCTCGGATCTTGCTACATCGTAAATCCACATGTGACTAGTCCCATCATGACCGAAGCATCATCATCATCCCTTGAGATTATTTTACCACACTAAGTCGAGACCGTACATTTGTACGGGCGAGAGGGTGCCTAACACCTTCCCTCTTTAGTAACCGAGGTCCCTTACCCTAATCCCTGGATCGTAGACCAGGAGTCAATCTAAGGTCGGAGGATTTTCGGATTTCTCCAACCTTACGTATTCCGTGGTTCTAGCCGACCGCGGGATTCTGAGATTATTCGGCTAGTGGCGACTCCAACAATCACAAATCAGCTTAATCACCCCCAGAACCACCACAACAAGACATTTTTCACAACAAAGTGGACGCCCGATTTTTCAGTGTCTACAGAATGGCGACTCCGCTGGGGATGGAGTCTAGAACGCACTAGCTGAGACCCGACTCGACAACGTGTGGTATACTAATCTCAAGGGACATTTATCAGCGCCTTCATACCAAAAAAAAAAAAAAATCATCTTTGGCTCATACTTGCTTAGGTAAAGATCTGAACCATGACCACCCGATCCCGTGCAGCCATGACTTCTCAAGCAACCCATGAAGAAGAGCCGGCACCCCAACCAGCTCCTGAAATATCCGCACCTGCACCCGCACCCGCACCCACACCCATATCTACACCCGTACCCTCACCAATAGCTCCGACAGAGTTGCTAGCCAATGTCACCACACAAGAGCTACTACTTCGAACAATGCAAGAGCTACTTGCTTCGCCTAGTGCCGAGTGCCACACATCGAATACACAGATAACCCACCTTAGTGTGCAAAACACTCACTCCCTTAAACTCCTTTTGCCTTCTCTCTCATTCCTCCAAGAAATCCTGTGCTCCTCCCCCGTAAGAACCAAAGACAAGATCAACAACGACAAGCAATCGGGAGCAACCCTCCCCACATCTCTACTCAACACATCACAACAATCCGGTCCACACAAAGACATGCAAATCACGACAAGAACGCGGATGCCCATGAAGGGGGCCGGTTTCGAGTCCACCCACTCCCCTAACGGGAGTAACATCCTGGGTGGCGGATACCTCGGTGGGAGCCATTTCCGAACATCCCACCCTCCTCCGAAAGGGAGTGGTGTTCAATTCCGCCTACCTCCCGCCACCTAAGTCCACCTTCTTTCCATCAAACCTCCATTCGGACCCATATGAAGAAGAAGCGGACAAGCCCTACAAAGAAGGGGCAAGATATCCGCAACAAAGTAAGTCGAGATCGAGGAGTTACGAGAGCAACTACAAATGATGCAAAGCCGCTTCAAAGACAACAAGGAGTGGATCACCCATCCACTAAGTTCGTGGACCTCTGTCCCTTCCCAGACGCCTTGGGTACCTCCAAATTTTGAGGTACCAAAGTTCAAAAGGTATGACGGTAGCGGGTGCCCCACAAAGACATCTAAAAGCCTTTTGTGGGGAGCTCAATGCGATAGCGAGGAATGACGGGGCTTTAATAAGACTTTTCCAGAAATCCCTAAAGGGTGACGCTCTGGATTGGTACACCTCACTAGATAGCCACCAAATCGAACACAGGAAAAACTTTCCCAAGCATTCATTGATGTGTTCTCATACAACTCGAACATGGCTCCAAGGAGAGCCGACTTGGTCGCCTGAGACAAAAAGCGATGAATCTTTATCAAAGATACGTAGGGACGATGGCGAGCTATGGCGGCTCGAATGAGAAACCCCATCGATGACGAAGAGCAGATATCCATGATTGTGCATTCAAGACATCCCAAAGATTTCGGGATATCGATCTCGTATCCGTCGTAAACTTCTCCCAACTCATCCGAGCCGAGAACAAGTAGAAGCCGGGATCGAGTGGAACTATTTCCCCATGGCCACATCAGACCCCCTCAATTAAAAGAAACAAAGTCGAGGGAAAACCTGTTGGGCACGGGAATGGAAACAGCCCTGCTCCCATGCAGCGTGCTACTGAAGTTAACAACATCATCGCTAACACTCAAGGCAACCAGTATGCTCCACCACTAGAGCCACGGCAGGACAGAAAGTACACCACAACAGAATAGGCAGTACCAACCCCAGCAAACCCAACAAGGATATCAGGCACAGTCATCTCAACAGTCATCACAACAGCCTAGGGGGAATACGCAAGGACCATACAAGCAAGGAATGTTAGGGAGGAAGTTCACTCCGTTGGCGCAATCATACAGTCAAGTGCTAACAATGCTCATGCAAAAGCAACTGCTAACACCCCTCCAGCCCCGACTTCCACCAAATCCCTTGCCTCCTGGTTACAATGAAAATCAGTACTGTGCATATCATCAGGCTCCTGGTCATCTAACGGATCGCTGCTTCGCTTTGAAACATGCGGTCCAAGATTTGATCGAAAGCCAGAAGATTGCGGTCACCCCACAGGCCAGCAATACAGTTCAAGCCAATATTCTCCAAAATCCCCTGCCCTCGCATCAGGCAGGACCTAGCACATCCAGCACCTCTACCGTCAATCATATTGAAGGGGGTCAACCCACACATGCTTATCCACATCATGCCATCCAAGCAATCATGCCCGACACAGCCAATCGGACATGGGGACACCAAAGAAGCACCATCGCACGGGCCACGGTGTCCCTTGAAGCAAAGACTACCGGCTATTCAACCTCTCATATTTCTTGAAGCAGCGCCAGCACTTCAGTCTCTCGAGACTTTGGAAACAACACCCAACAGGTCATACCCTCAGAACCTTGCCCTCCAAGGGGCACATTCAACCCCATCCTCGGCATATCCAAAAGGGTTGAATTCTGAACCTGTCATCCTCCCGATAGGTCTCCCTGACCTAACCCTGCTAACCTTGCAAGGGGCACCCTCAGTTCATACCCCGCAATTCCTAATGCCTCACCAACTGGCACATACCCAAAGAATCCCTCCCACACATCAAAGGAAAGAGGAAAGATCCATGGCCACAACTAATCAGAACTTGGCGGCACCTCAAGAGATATCACTGAGTCTACCACAAACTGCTCCAGTAATGACCCCTCAGCTTCAAGAACCATTGGCATACTTGGAAGGAAGAGCGGTTCCTTCCTATAACCCGAAAGGCCCCATGGCATTATCCGAATGTGATGAGGTGGGTAACAATGGGAGATACCTCGGGAGAGATAATCGAACCCAAAAGAAACTCGGGAATTTTATCGGGAACCACCAAAGAAAACCGACACTGCTTATGATATAGCAGCCCAACTCAAAACCATTCCTGCACAAATATCCATCTGGGAACTCCTATGTACGTCAAAGTCGCATCGAGAGATCTTTGCGAAGACCTTGAATGATGCTCATATCTCTCCTGATGTACCTCCTGAAATGGTGGCAAGCATGATTGGCCAACTTCTCGCACCACAAGCCATCACCTTCTCTGATGATGAGCTACCACCTGAAGGTCGCGAACATAGGCGATCACTAAACATAGTGGCCCACCACAAGAATTTCAAGATCCCACTAGTGCTCATTGATAATGGATCAAGTCTCAACGTTTGCCCTTCAAGGACTGTTGAACGGTTAGGGATAGAACCATCCTCCTTCAGACCCAAAGACCATGAGTGTCGAGCCTTCGATAATTCCCGAAGGCAAGTAGAAGCGGAAATTGACCTAGAATTACAAATTGGACCGACATGACCCTTGTCACATTCCAGTCATCGATATTCCCGCCTCATTTAACCTTCTCTTGGGACGGCCATGGCTCCATGTTTGTTGGAGCCATCCCATCTACCCTCCACCAAAGGGTTAAATTCCTTCGGAAATCGGATCATTTCAATACTGGCTGAGCCAGAAACCATCCTCCCGGTGACGGTCAGTATTCCAGAAACTGACATTCCAGTGATTGACATTCAACATACAGAGGGCGATATTCCATATCACAGTTTTGAATTCGAAAAAATAAACGCTATCGCTAATCCTCGCCCTCTAGCTGCTGAATGCGTCATTCCTCCTGCTGAGCGATTGATCCTAAATTACCGTACCGAGTTCCATGAAAAAGGTATGGTAGTAAGACCAGCACCTGCCAATATACAGAGACAGGGACTGGGATATCAACCGACACCGGAAGATCAGGCTAAAAAGCCAAAAAGGGGTCAACTATTTAAATGCACACCCATCGAGTTTGTTAAAGCTGGGACAGTTCATGAGGGCAAAATGATATCTCTTGAGGACCAATTTCAAGCACTTAGACTCACAAAACAAACTAGACAAGAGTCTATCTGGCCACCAATAAGGTGGGATCGGATCCTTAGGATGCCAGAGGAGCACACTCGGCCAGGGGCAGAACCCCCAGATCCACCGCATAAAACTAGGGGCATGGAAACGAGTCCATCAGCAAATGACTCAAAACCGAGAATGTCCTTTGCAGGCAATGTAGACCAGAACAGGGGGACACCCATTCAGGGGAATACAGGGCAGAAGCAACCCATCCACTGGGTTGACAAAGGTAAGTGGCTTGCTCTAGATTGGACGAATGTTCAAATCCCGTCCCAGAAATCCGTGGAACAAGAAGAACTTCAACTCCTAGGCACAGAGGTCGAAACAGATTCGGACTCTGAGCCCAGTCCAGCAGGCATCATGGTCATCGAGATAGGTGACCCACAGAAACAAATGGGGCAGATCAGCAAGATCGACAGGGGAAAAGAGCCAGGATGGTCAGCCATCCCCCAAACAATTGAATCAGCTAGCAAACCACTCGCTAGCATCAGCTTCAAAAAAAAAACGCCAATGTAGATAACAATTGGTATCCCGAACCAGGACAAGACCAATCATGGTTTGCGACACCGTCCTGTTCAGGATATCTTGGCGACACAAAAAAATCAAAAAATTTTTTAAACACAAAAACATCAAAAAATCTTTCAAATACAAAAATAGCACATATTTCTCAAAATCACAAAACATCAAAAAACTTCTAAAATACAAAAACAATAGAAAACTTTCCAAAAATCACTGTGCCAAACAATTCTCATGACAAGCACGAGTTTGAAGTCGACTCATATGATTTCAATCTAGAGTTGGACTTCGAACTCATGGGTTTGGATGAAGCTCCGGATGAGGGAAATGATGATACCGCTCTCGAATTCGAGGATTCCCTCGAAAAATTCGAAACAAAGGCCAATGTTGTAACAGATGACTTCGAAATTGTGAACTTAGGGTCAATGGACTCCCCCAGGGAAGTACGTATCGGGAAATCGCTTCCCCCAGAATACAAGCAGAAGATGATGGAGTTTCTGAAGCCGAGGTTGTCCAACTTTGCCTTCTCCTACGAGGACATGCCAGGGCTCGATGAAAAGTTGGTAGTACATCATCTGCCGACCAAGCCGAAATGAAGCCAGTCAAACAAAAGCTGCGAAGGATGAAGCCGAATGGGCCCCGAAAATCCGTGATGAAATCATCAAGCAATACAATGCGGGATTTCGGTAGTCTCCAACTATCCTAATGGCTCGCAAATATCGTACTCAGCCTCCCAAAAAGATGGGAAAGTCGAATGTGCATCGACTTTAGGGACCTCAACAGAGCAAGCCCTAAAGATGACTTCCTTTGCCTCATATCGACACCTTGGTAGATATCTTTGGACACAAGATCTTCTCCTTCATGGACGGTTTCTCCGGTTATAATCAGATCAAGATGGCCGTCGAAGACCGTGAGAAGACCTCCTTCATCACGCCATGGGGAACTTTCTGTTATCGGGTCATGCCCTTCGGATTGAAAAATGCAGGAGCTACATATCAGCGAGCCATGACTGCCTTGTTTCATGACATGATAAACAAGGAAATGGAAGTTTATGTGGACGACATGATTGTCAAATCTCGCACGATCGAAGGACACTTTGAAGATCTCAAAAGCTCTTCGACAGTGAAAAGTTCAAGCTCCGCCTCAATCCACAAAAATGTGTCTTCGGTGCAACCGAGGCAAGCTTTAGGCTTCATTGTCAGCGAAGACGGTATCAGGGTGGATGAAAACAAAACCAAAGCTATCATCAAGATGCCACCACCCAAGACTGAGAAAGAAATTCGGGGCTTCCTCGGGCGAATCCAATATATCAGCCGATTCATCGCACAACTCACTCCTGGTCTGCGAACCCATATTCAAGTTATTCTGAAAGAACTCTCCAAAAGAATGGAATGACGACTGCCAAGCGGCCTTCGATAAAATCAAAAGATATTTGTTAAATCCTCCAGTGCTCGTGCCGCCTACTCCAGGTAGGCCACTTCTGTTATATATCTCTGTCGCAGCGGAAGCAATCGGATGCGTCCTCGGCCAACACGACGATACGGGAAGAAAGGAGCAAGCAATCTACTATCTAAGCCGACGGTTTACAAGCTACGAAGCCAAATATTCCAGCTTAGAAAAAACATGCCTCGCCCTAGTTTGGGCAACACAACGGCTAAGGCAATACATGATCGCTCACCCGATACTACTACTCGCCCGCATGGATCCGTTGAAGTACTTGTTCGAAAAACCAGCACTGACAGGCAGGATCGCAAAATGGCAGCTACTGCTTTCTGAGTTTGACATCACATATGTCACTCAGAAGGCAATCAAGGGGCAAGCACTGGCTGATCATTTAGCAGCACACTCCCTGCCCAACTACCAACCTCTGAAGACCTTCTTCCCCGACGAGGACATCCTCCAGATCGAGGGAGAAGAGGAAAGAAAGGCAGGAGAATGGACACTCTTCTTCGACGGAGCTGCAAACGCGAAGGGGAGTGGAGTAGGCGCCATACTCTACTCCCCCGAAGACGTCCCAGTTCCTATATCCAGAAGACTAGCATTCCAGTGCACCAACAATGTAGCTGAATATGAGGCATGCATCGCCGGTCTAAGAGAAGCCATCATCCTCAACATAAAGAGGTTACGAGTTTTCGGAGATTCGCAACTCATCATCAACCAGATAAACGGCGATTGGAAGACCAAGGATGAGAAGCTAATTCCTTATCATGTCTATCTGGAAAATTTGATCGAGGAGTTCGAAGAGATCACATTCTCTTACATGCCTCGGGTCAAGAATTAGTTTGCAGACGCTCTGGCCACCCTCGCTTCAATGCTGGAAATCCCAAAAGGAGTTGCTGAATGGGAACTCACTGTCGAACTCCAAGAGGAACCTGCATTCTGCCTGCAAATCGAAGAAGCCGAGCCTGCCCCAAATGATCAGCCATGGTACACAGACATCAAAAAATACCTCGAACATCAGAAGTACCCTAAGGAGCAGCTCGGAGATCGACGTACAATACAAAGATTAGCGGCTTCGGTTCGTGATCATTGGGTATCCTCTACAAGCGATCCTTCAACCAAGTCCTCCTCCGTTTGTCTCGACGAGACGAAGCGTACGATTATGTCGAAATCCACGAAGGACTATGCGGCCCGCATATGAACGGGCACATGATGGCAAAGAAGATCCTACGACTCGGCTACTACTGGCTTACAATGGAGACAGATTGCTGCAAGCACGTCAGGAGATGCTTCAAGTGTCAGGAGCACGCGAACCAAATCCATGCGTCTGCTTCCGAACTTTACAACTTGACGGCACCATGGCCCTTCTCTATATGGGGACTCGATATCATAGGTAAGATCAGCCCTAAAGCTTCAAATGGACATGAATACATCCTGGTGGCAGTAGATTACTTCACTAAATGGATAGAAGCAGCATCCTACACCACTATCACAGCATCTCATGTGGTCAAATTCATGAAGAACAACATCATTAGCCGATATGGGGTCCCTCAAGCCATTATCACTGATAACGGAACTCCGTTCGTCAATAAAAGGATGGGCGATTTCCTCGACAAGTTTAAAATTCAACGCCATCGGTCGAGCCCCTACCGCCCTCAGATGAATGGTGGGGTAGAAGCCGCAAACAAAACTATCATCCGCATACTCGAAAAGATGGTGAAGACATATCGTGACTGGTCGAAATGCTTCCTTATGCACTCGGGCTTATCGCACGTCTGTACGGTCTGCTACAGGTATGCAACTCCATATGGGCTCGTTTACGGAATGGAAGCGATTACTACCGGTCGAAATTGAAATCCCATCACCGCGGATACTCTTGGAAAGTGAAGTCGAGGAAGGCGAGTGGCGACAGCGAGGTACGATCAACGCATCCGGCGGATGAGAAGCGCATGCGGCGCTAAACCACTCCCAATGCTATCAAAGAAGGATCGCTCGAGCTTACAACAAGAGAGTCCTAAAGAGAAGTTTCAAAGTCGGTGACATGATCATGAAACGTATCCTGCCGCCGCATTTGCCAGATCCCAGAGGAAAATTCAAACCATTGTGGGACGGACCACTGGTCATTCGGGAAGTATTCCCAGGAGGTGCTCTTCGGCTCACCAATCTGAAAGGCGAGGATCTTCCCGAGCCCGTCAACGCCGACAATGTGAAAATCTATCACGGGTAACCCTACCTAACCTTGTCAATGATTACAATCGAAAGGCTGTATCTCTCACCTCCTTATCAGAAAATAAAACTGTATATATCCACCAATTACCCTTTTCAGAAATACCCATCATGTCTCAAAAAAAAAGAAAACAAAAAGAAAGCAAAAAAAAAAAGGAAGAAAAGACAAAGAGAAATCTCAAAAAAAAAGGAAACAAAAAGAAAGCAAAAAAAAAAAAGAGGAAAAGACAAAAAGAAGACCCATAAAAAAAATAAAGAAACCCATCTCGCATCCCTAGTAATCTATCCTGTACCCCAAATAATTTCAAGCAGCTTATGATTGTGATCAGAGACAAGGACAGGCAGGTAGCCAATCGGCTATGAAGGAGTTCCCTGTCACTCCTAGCACTTCGACAAAACCAACAAAAAAAAAAAAATAAAGGCATGCCTAAGCGAAAGGGGCGAGTTGAAAACCTGAAAAGGCGGCTCGAGTAAAAACAGCAGGCATGTAGCGGACTTGGTGAAAACCTGAAAGGGCGCCAAGGGTAAAAATAGCATAAGCTGCCAAGGGGCAGGCAAGATCAAAACCCGGGACGTAGTGAAAATTCGAGAGGACACTACGGGCAAAAATGACGGAAAGAGCCAGACGTAGTGAAAACCTGAAAGGGCGCTACGGGTAAAAATGGCAAGAAATAAAAATGAAATAAAAGTGTAGGAACAGAAGAAGCCGAGGCAGCAAATGACACAACAAGATACAAAGAAGGATCAACTTCAGATCAGTACTCCATCAGATGCTGTTCAAATCCAGGGGATGCAATCCCGGACACCGTCTCAAGAAACCAAGACCCCAAGGAGCACAGTCTAGAATACTGTACACAACGTAGGCTGAGCCCACGAGTCTGATCCCAATCAGCCAAAGTATTAATCCAAACATGAGTAAACATGGCACGAGCAAAATATTTCATTTTCTTAAATCATTTCGCAAATACACTGTCTTTCCCTTTATAACAAAAATCCTCTGTGCATACAAAATAAGTAGTCAATCAACAGCAGAAATTGCAGGTAAGCCCCTACCTCTCATATGCCAACAATCTCTCCCTGAGCCTCTCTATCTCCATGCGCAGGTAGAAGATCTCATCCCTATCCAGACGATGTGACACAAGCATGCTCTCATCGTATCGCCGCTCTACGGCTAATCGGCGGGCCATGTCCTCACACGAGTGGCGAAGCACAGCAATCTCACTAATCAGATGGCCATGTGTAGCTAGCAGGAATGAAGGATCAATGAAGGGCCGCTCCTCAAAAGCCTCGAAAGAATCAATAACGCAGGAGGAAGACGAAGCAGTGTCACCTATCATGTCCTGATCAGCGGCCTCATCTGCTAAATGCCAGCCTGGGACCTGACGATACAACGACTGCTCTGCCACCCATTGCTGATATGGTACCGTCGCCATAGGAGGAGTCCAAGACTCAAGGCCTAGAGCCGTCGCATTCAAAGAACCCTGCCAGGAAATCCAGACTCGCCTATACAAGGATGTCAAATCAGATGAAAGAGACGAATGTCCAAATTCAGAAAAGGCGAACTCCGGGACATCCTGCCAGAAACCAAACTGGCGAAGGAAACGTACGGGATGATAGGAGCAGCATCCCCGAAGGCCAAGCAACAGCAAAGGAGTGCGAGCCGCGCTACAGATCAGGGGCACTCGACAAAGCCAAATAGCCTCCCAGTTGATCTCCCACCCTCGAAGCTCAGAAAACATACGGCGATACAATGACTCCGTGGCCTCAGCACCACACGGAAAGCCGTCGAGCAACAAGCGCAGCACGTCATTACGACGAGAATCAGGAAATGCAAGCACAGGAGTCATGTACAAGTGTTCCCATAACCATACCTGGGAGAAGCTTAAATTAAGCTCAAAATGCCAACAAAAAATGGGATGCATGAGAAAGTGGCAAAAAAGCAGAAAGTACCTGAAGAAATTGGCAGCAGCCTCTGAGGATGCGGGTATGTCCAAGGGAACACTCAGTCAACCCCAAGAAAAGCTCGGCCAGCACTACCGAAACAATGCTCCTACGATAAAGGACACATCGGAAGACATCTAGCAAAACTACCAGCGACGATCGTCTCCATCCTGAAAAGAGCAGCTCAGCCAAGGTGCAAAATATCAGTGCATTCAGGCACTGAAGCTGACGATCAGATTCAGGCCTCCCACGGCCAGTAGAGCAGCGGTCATATAAAATCTCCAGAGAAAGCTCACCAACCCCGCCCTCTGCAGTAGGAAGATCAACGGCAAAACCGAACCAGGCAACCAGATCAGAAG
Source organism: Magnolia changhungtana (assembly GCA_030180095.1). Taxonomy (NCBI): domain Eukaryota; kingdom Viridiplantae; phylum Streptophyta; class Magnoliopsida; order Magnoliales; family Magnoliaceae; genus Magnolia; species Magnolia changhungtana. Next base: position 2,352,823 of record JASAUF010000117.1, on the reverse strand, counting down.
GGCGAACCGACTCTGACAAAGGAATGTACGCCTCTCGAGTCAAAAGAAGGCCTGACAGACGCGCAAACTCCTCCAGCGATGGACCCAGCTCCAGATCATTGAAGGAAAACAGGTTCAGGGATGGTACCCAGTCATACAATGCCGCACTCAGCAGTCGCCAGTCTAAGCGGACTCGGTGAAAGTGGAGAACCTCTCGAAAGCCCAAGGAGTCCAACTCGAAGATCTCGGACTCGGTCAAACTGTCAATCCAAATATGTAATCGCTCAGAACAAGTGCCACGCGGCTGCAGTCGACAAGTCCGAACAGGCACACCCTCAACAATCTGAATCCCTGGGTCCATCGATGGGTCATCATAAATCGGCATACCCTCATCTAAAAGATCGATCTCGTGGTGATGGAAAGAGCCAGACGCGCCCATCGCATCTCGCAGTGTATCCCGAAAGGCCTCAACAGGAGGACCTGAATCCTCGACAACTGCTACGTCGGGAGGTGTCTGAAATGAAGAAGCCCCAATAGCTGCAACATCTGGAGCATCCCAGTGGCACATAGGAGCTACATCCTGTACGATAACGGGAGGTGACTGTCCGACCATCGCCTCGAAATCTGCGCCAAAAATCTGACTCAGGCCGACTGTCGGAAGTCCACCGTCTACCAGATCCAAGCCATCTAAAGCACCAAGAGGAAGCCCGTCATCCACCAAAATCTGATCCACACCATCCATGCCATCCATAATCATCCCTCCATCAAGCAAGCCATCCACACCATCCATAGCAATCCTCCCATCCATCAAGCCATCCACACCATTCATAGCAATCCTCCTACCCATCAAGCCATCCATACCATCCATAGCGATCATCCCATCCATCAAGCCATTCACACCATCCATAACCATCCCTCCATCAAGCAAGTCATCCACACCATCCATAGCGATCATCCCATCCATGCCATCCATAACCATCCCTCCATCAAGCAAGCCATCCACACCATCCATAGCAATCATCCCATCCGTCAAATCATCCACCCCACCCATAGCCATCCCTCTATCAATCAAACCATCCAATCCCATCAGCCCATTAATAGGAAAAGGATCCAAGCCATAAGTGGTGTTCATTCCTTCAAAAGGGCCCATCAATTTCCCATCTACCCCCATAAACTCCTCATCATTTATGGAGCCACCCACCTTTTCACCACCAATAAACACACCTAAATCATCATCATGATTGGCCATGATGAATCAGAAAAGGAGAAAGAAACAAGGGATGGATGAAGACAAAGAGGAAATGACAAAATGGAGACAAAAAAGATGATCAGAAAACGGACGGACGAGAATACCGGAGGAAGAGACAAAAGGAATGAACAGGGAAGAACATGGCTCGCTGGAAGAAAAGATGGACGGAGGCGGCAATCGGATTACCGCCAGCGGTACTCGGAGTACCGTTTCAGAACAGAGGTGTCATCACTGAATCACTGCAGCACCGATTACCACCTCGGCCCAGTTCCAAGTGCAGTCCGGATCAGATCCACTCCAAAGGGTATCACTATCCTTGCTATGAAAATGAGGTCCCAAGATCCCTCCTCCAGCAAAGCGACGCCACCACCAGGAGCATAACCAGGCTGAAGAATCGGACCCATGCCATACTGCTCGCTCCAAGAGCTGTACTCTCTGTCCGGGTCGACAAAGGCGGCCGCCGTAGCCCTCCAAAGCAGCAGCCAACTCTCTCTGTGACACAGATCTCCAATCAGATGGTCCAAGAAGGCAACAGCCCGGACCCATCTTCCAAGACCCATTTCCCAAGTCCACTTCAAAGAGCCCATCTCAAAGCCCAAGCCCATTCCGAGGCTCAGGCTCATTTCAAGCCCGTGTCATAAAGCCTATCTCAAGGCTCAAGTCCATCTAAGCCCATTTCAAAAGTCCAGGCCCATCTTCCAAGACCCATTTCCAAAAATCCCAAAAAACCCAAAAATCCCCAAAAAACCCAAAAATTCCAAAAATCCCAAAAATTCGAAAAAAAAAAATCCCAAAAAATCTCAAAAATTCCAAAAATCCCAATAAAAAAATCCCAAAATTCCAAAAATCCCAAAATTTTCCAAAAGTTTTCAAAAATTCCATAAAATCTCCGAATTTTCCCAAAAATCTCAAAATCTTTAAAAAATAATAAATATATATATATATATAAATATACCAAGTAATTCAAATCCCCAGTAAGTATAGGCCCAAAAGGTTTGCTTTTTCTAAAAACATTAGCCCCATTAATTTATTAGTGGAGGCCACCTGACTTTCAAATAAAAACCGTTAGCCCCGCCAACTCATTAGTGGAGGCAACGCGACTGTTTACTTAACTTGCGAAAATAAAAACCGAACGACGACGCCCACCCGCGAGATCGAACGGATATTTTTTTCAAATAAAAAAAGTTTAAAAAAAAAGTTTCAAATAAAATCCTCAATGAGCCTAGCTCCAAAGGGGATAGTTTTTCAAAAAAGCACGCACGCGTCACGCAGTACATTGAGGAATCTTCCATATTCTCCAGTTACGGACGGTGCAAACAGTTAAATAAGACCCGATCTCTTCCGATTTCCCCGAAGGACGATCGAGTCCGTACATGATATATGTACGATTGGCCAGACCCCTATAACTGGGCAGTCATACAAATGCTAGTAAGATGAGTGGATCTACCTTTGGAAAGAATAATCAAACTCGAAGTGAAGACGATCCATTGTAACCAAAGTGTCAGACTCAGCAGATTGCATGGCAAACAGATTACCTGCACATACCTAGCCCGGAATATTTGTAAAATTTGATCGAGTCCAAGTCGGCGTAGTGAGTTCCCCGTAAGGCCGCACCAACGCGTGTGGGCAACTAACCACTTTGACGATCAAATGGAGCGAACATTCCTAGGGTGATTACATAGCAAAGGAACGACAGACCTAACGATGCGGGAATCCTCGTAAAGCGCGACAAATGCGCGAGAGGCCCTTACTTTTCGATTCACCCTCCAATGTCGTAAACAATCCGATGTGAAGAGGTTGTGATTGGTGATCCGTAAAGCCGCGACAAATGCGCAGGAGACAATCACAACGTTTTCCTCAACCCTCGTGGTATGTGCAAGTCCTCTTTTTCCAAACAGTCGACTGATGATGATACAATGGTAAGCAATAGATTTGAATCGCTACCCTTCATTCCGACCCGAAGGGTGGGGTGTCCACTGCTTTGACCTTCGGTTGCTCGCAACCTCGGTCAAAGAGGGCATCTGTAGACACCCCACCCAGGCTAAATATCTTGAGAAGGTTAAGACAATCCGAGAACCATGATCATATCCTAAATCTACCCATAACCCTGACCTGAGCCGTTATTCCATCCAGACCATGCCCGAAATCGACCTATTTTCGAGTCATTTTCGGTAACAATCAGTGACTTCAAGCTATTTTGGGCCAAATATCCAAAAAGAACTTTGTTCCACTCTAAGGACCCAAAAAGGACGCACCGGATGAATTTCGAGGTAAATCAGCAGAGGTGGTAATCGGATTACCGCCGGCGTAATCGGATTACCACTTCCTCCCGTAAAAAATGCGCACGGGCGAGTCACACGAGTTTCGGACTCAGGCCGGGACCGGGCGGCAGTCGGACTACCATCCGGCGGTAATCCGATTACCGCCGGCGGTGATCGGAATTCCGCCGCGTGCTGTCTGAGCAGGGACAGCTGTCTCAGCGTCCAAAGTCAACTCTTCCTGGAATTTACCCCTCCCATCTCTATTATTTACTGTTTTACCAGTCCCTTTAGCCAATGAGAGCATGCCATGTGGCATCTCTCTCCTCTCCACCAATCACCATGTGCCACATCACCTTTACCCTCCTCTTGTCCTCTATTTACCAAAAAACCTTTGGAAAGGGCTATAAATAGCCCTCTCCCCTTTCATTTTCACCCATATGGAGGAGAGCCACCAAGAGAGGGAGAGAGTGAGAGAGAAAGAGTGAGAGGAAAAGAAAAGAAAAGAGAGAGAGAGAGAGTGAGGAAGAGAGTGAAGGAAGGGAAGGAGCTCCCAAGCCTTCAAGCCCACATTTTCCAGCCACCTCCTAGCCTTCATCTCAATCCTTCCAACCCCAAGCCTAGTCCAAAATGATCATGGTTCAATCTACATCTTAGCCTTTTCAAGAATCAAGTCAAAGATCCATTTGCATACAAGCATTCATCATGACATCTACTCCCTTCTCAACCCCCTTGCTTCTCTGATTTCTAGCGGACGTATGCTCTGTGACTTGCCGTACATCGGATCTGTCACATCGAAATTCCTAGTGATCTAGTCCACTTTTCTTGTGTTTTGCATAAGCATCATCACATCCGCCCTCTAGACATATTGTCGGACGTATGCTCTGTGGCTGCCGAAATCTCGGATCTTGCTACATCGTAAATCCACATGTGACTAGTCCCATCATGGCCAGAAGCATCATCATCATCCCTTGAGATTATTTTACCACACTAAGTCGAGACCGTACATTTGTACGCGAGAGAGAGGTGCCTAACACCTTCCCTCTTTGTAACCGAGGTCCCTTACCCGGAATCCCGGATCGTAGACCAGGAGTCAATCTAAGGTCGGAGGATTTTCGGATTTCTCCAACCTTACGTATTCCGTGGTTCTAGCCGACCGCGGGATTCTGAGATTATTCGGCTAGTGGCGACTCCAACAATCACAAATCAGCTTAATCACCCCCAGAACCACCACAACAAGACATTTTTCACAACAAAGTGGACGCCCAATTTTTCAGTGTCTACAGCGGCGTTTCCTCGAACTGAACGCGGGCCCACATCTACTGGCTTGGGTATCGCCTTGGTGCATGGGACGCAACGTTGGAACTGCGGCGACGACGTGGTCGCTAGGGTACAAGTCCCAGGTAGAGTACAACTCAGGGTCACACACAAACGCCAATTATAGGTCGCGGGTCGCCAGAATTCGACAGGGAGGATCACCGAAATCTTCGGAATGGTACGGACTAAGATACGGGTCTTACATAGTCAACTTGGCCAGCCTAACCCTGAACCTTAGGAACCTAAAACCCTAGAGCCTTTGTTCACAACCCCAAGTGTAGGGTAATAATCTCGGTAAGACCGAGGTCGAATCCACATGGATTAATCTCGTGTGTTTTCTGAAAGTAACTAGAACTAGAACCGGAACTAAAAGAAGATGTATTCTAGATCTGGAGAATTTAAGAGAATAATTGTAAACTATTTAACTAAAACTTATAAATTCAAAGGTGGGAAACTAGGGTTTCCAAGGATCCACTTGTAGAGATCAGGGAGATCTATGCTTGATTCACGAACACAACTAGAATCAGAGTCCCATCTTCATCCAATTGGAAGATATCTTATTAAAAATCAAATCTTAACTTTCTTTGATCTAGTTCTCAATGGATGATAGGTATGAGAACTAGAATTGATTCCATCACAAAACCATGCCCATGAGACAAAGCAAACAATAAAATTTACCAATCCACAACCAATCTGAGAGAATTGTGAGACTTAGGGAGGATTCCATCATCCAACCATGCCCAGGGGACGATGGTGAACAACAGGATTTCCTAAATTCACAATCTTAATAATGAAAAGAACATACTCAGATCTATTGTAATTTAAGTCACAACAAACCATTAAAAACTAAAAATATTTGTTATAATCAAACTAGAATCAAAGATAGTTCAACTTAACATGAATCAAAGCCATAGAAAACATCCCATCACGCTACAAGCTTCACCTCGTAGCCCTAGCTAAGAGGTTTAGCCAATCATAAACATGATTACACTAAAAATCTCTTAGAAAATAAAAACAATTAAGAAGAAAAGGAAGGAAAAACTCTTTATGTCGGCCGATCCACACGTCCTTCTCTCTTTATTTCTCTCTCTCCATACGTCCGCACGTCCACGGCTGCTTTACTTCCACGTTTTCTCCCTCCCTTTATGGACATGCCGTCTATAGGTCAGCTGGGAATTTATGCACAAGAGGCGGTGGAGCTTGCACATCAAGGAGTTACGTACTCGGGATTGGAAATTTCTGCACAAGGTGATCAGAGACCACGTGCGGCCCGCTGTTTTCATTCCGATCTCTTTTGCCAACGTGGGAGTGACCAGTTCTTCCATCTCCAGCATTTGGATGGTTCAAATCAAGGTCACGATCTGGACCTTGAACGCGTAACAACCCCAAATGGGCCGGACTTCTCGGACGCACGTCCTGTGTTAGCGTGTCTACGCTGTTGGAGTCCGTGGCGTCAATGGGCCCACAAGGGCGGCTCAACATTTTTGGGGGCCCTGGGCAAGTCATAAAAATGAGGCTTTTTAGTTTAAAAAATAAAAAATTAATAAATTCAAAATTAAACTATAAAAATTAATAAACTTTTGTATTCAAGTTTATCCATAAATCGATTTTGATAGATAAAATTACTAAACCGTTCGTAAGGTGAATCCTAGATGGATGAAAGGAAAACATAAATATTAGCTTATCCAAAATTTCTTTGTAGAAAAGTTTTTAATGGTGAGCATTCAATATCCACTTTTTTCTGTGTTGTGGTCCACTTGAGCTTTGATACTGCTTCATGTTTTTTCTAATATTTTAAAATGGGATGAAGAAACAGATCAACGGAATAGATATAACACATATAATAATGTGGACCCCACAGAGCTCAGGGTTACAGGAATCCCTAAAGTGGTCTGCATGCAATCCGTGTCTATTGTGAGAATAATAAATTTAGAATTGTATAGTACTCTAGCAGTGTTATAGTTAATAAATAGGCATTCCTAGATTGTTAATATATCATATTTTGACTCCATCCAAACCGTCTAAATTAGGTGATCCGTTCTGGATAGCCTAAATTACAAAAAATCCATTAATTTAGCTATTCTATCTTCCAATTAGTGGGAATTTGTATGTTGAATTCAAATAATTTGTTTAGTGTACAAGAATCAACCAGTTAGGAGATCCATTCATTGTGTGTTTTTGTTTTTGTTTTTCATGAACCATCTAAACTAGGACCCACTTTTATATATGTTTAATTTAATTTAAAAATATTCAAAGGTTGCAATTTCTCAGTGCATGTGTATAGATTACCAAACATTGTTAGAGTATTAAAAGCCCGTTCCTATGATATGGGGCCTTCATAATTAGGGGCCTTAGGCGATTGCCTCACCTGCCTACCCCTTAGAGCCGCCCCTGTGGGCCCATGTTCAGTGTCCTCTAGAAAATCCATTCCGTCCATTGGATTCGCAGTGAGATTTCAGTACAGGAGGGACGATTTTAAATTGCCATTGATGCGGTCCATGGGATCTTTCTTCCTGCCGTTTATCCTGCATTTGAACATGGTCTTCTTGTGATCGCATGCACGGGTGCACATGATCACCATGGTTGTGGTCGGCCCCACCGTCCGGTTCAAATGGACGGTCCAGATTGGACAGTGGTCATGAGATGGTGGCCCATCAAGGCTATCCAGCGGATGGCCGTTCGTTGTTAACGCAAGAAGAAAAAAGGAATGAATCCGTTTGAATTGGAAAGTTGGGTCTAACCGACTTTGATTGCTTCAGCTGGTTTGGTACACCGCCAGAGTGCGTGTGCTGCATGCGCACACCACTATGGGTGGGGTCCACAAGTATGCTTTGAGAGATCTGCTCCGTCCATTCATTTTTCGATATGTTTTAAGGAGTGAGTCCAAAATTGAGGCATATCCAGAGATCAGGTGGGCCCCAAATCAGTGATTTATGAATGATTTATCCGTTAGACCACTTCCACAGAGATCCAAGGGCTGCAATTTTACGTGTATGGTTACTTATGATACTCAGGCCGGATATAAGGTTTCGTGCCAAATGGATAGTGGGAACCCTGTGATCTTGCATTCAGGATGATTTTCAGGCTTCTTTATCTTCAATCACTTGGTTTTCTCGGAACTTTGGCATGTGAATTCTTCAATATCAGTCTCCTAAGATCCGTCCCTTGCCTTGGTGATTTTTGAGCATCAAATCTATGCTTTTAGCATCCTTTTCAATCCAAGCTCTTAAATTCACCTTGCAATGCAAACAGATTAAAATAGAACATTAAGCATTATCATGTGCATAAAACTAAGTAATAATTGGGGTCTAATATGCAATATTTAACCCTTGATAGCCTTGAGTAAGCTCGGCAAGTCAATTAACCCGGTTAACTCATTGAGCCAACTCACTTGTCCAGCCTACCCAACCCCACAACCTAGTTAACTCACTTAGTTAAGCCTAAAAACAAGCTCAAACCCAAGCCCAAAAGCAAACTAATTGGAGAAATATGCAAAACTTTAAAGCAATAACCTTCACAGCAGAGCCTCTACATGCTTGGAGGACGCAACCTGCCAAAGCAGAGAGTCCAAGTGGGGACCTGCGATGGCCAGGTTGCCGCTGGCCACGTGGCATCCCCTTCTTTGGGGCAGCGTCCCTTAAACATGTGGAACTCTCCTTTTTCAAGTCCTAAGTGTGCGGTCGTAGTGTATTTACTCCGATGCCTATCTCCTTACCTAAAATTATCTTTTTACTACCTCACCCAACCTATGAGATGATGCCATGTGACAATCTCAAATCCCAACCCTTCAAACACCTTTTGCCCGTAGGATTACCAGGAATTACAAGAAAACCAAGTTTGGAAGTTTGGAGGCTATAAATAGCCCCCTTCCTGTTTCATTTCAGGCATCCCTTTTCATCAAAGAGCACTCACTCACCCTCATCTAAGACATTTAGAAGAGATCTCTTACTCTTAGCCGTAGCCATCTAGTCATCCCTCCACCAAGGAGAGTGAGAGTGAGAGAGAGAAAGAGCTTAACCCTAGTCTAGTCTAGCCTAGCTAGAGTCCGAACCTCCTGAGCCAACTAAGTTGAAATCTGAGCCACTCAATCTAGCCCTGTGACACTACCGTTCATCTAACCATTCAAGCTTCGATCATTTTTATCAAATTAACGCACTAGTTTCATGCAACATTCTTTCCCTTCTCAACCCCCTTGCTCCTAATATACATCAGCATCATAGTGCATTTTATCATTTTCTCGTATTTAACTGGCAAGCGTATGCTCTGAGGCTTGCCGATATAATCAAAAATTTCCCACCAGAAATCTTAGCTAGTTAGTCGTTGTTTTAGCATATACATTGCATTCCATTGTTTTCTCATATTTGACTAGCGAGCATACGCTTTGTCTTATCGATATAATCGAATCTTGCCCACCAGAAACCTTAACCAGTTAACCATTGTTTTAACATATACATTGTATTCCATTGTTTTCTCGTATCTGAACGGTGAGCGTATACTCTATTTTGTCGATATAATCGGATCTTGCCCACCAAAAACCTTAACCAGTTAGCCGTTGTTTTAGCACATACATTGCATTCCATCGTTTTCTTGTATCTGATTGGCGGGCATATGCTCTGAGGCCTGCCGATATGATCGGAGCACGTACACTAGAAACCTTAGCCGGTTGGCCATTGTTTTATCATAAGCATCCATACAACATAAAGCATCCCATATCGACCTACTTTGCATCTTGCACTTGATCGTTTCAAACGTATGTTATATGGCTTGCCGATATAATCGGATCCTGCCTATAAGAAATTTGGATCAATCAACCATCACTACCATTGCATCGCATTACATTTTTCAGTACGTGAGAACTAACCTTATTCCTTGTAAATTAGTCAAATTTTGTGAAGTAAAGACCGTACGTTTGTACGGGTAGAGTGGTGCCTAATAACTTCCCTATCTATAATCACACTTCCTTACTTGGAATCTCTAGAACGTAAACTCATGAGTCATCTTAAGGCTAAGAATCTTCGAGTTCTCAATCTTAAGCGTTTTTTACGGGGTTTAACCAACTTTAGAATCGTACTAATTGGTTAGGGGCGACTCTAGTAAAATATTACACCTTGTACCCCTTTTACGAAAACCTTCGAGAGAGGCAACCGTGGAAAGAAAATAGTCGATCTCCTGTCCCCTCGGGAAATCTACCCTCTAGCGTGTACAGAAAGATGCTAAGCTAGTTAACATGCCTCTAGTAGGTCACTTTAAGTTGTCAGCTAGGTCATGTCCAAGTACAAAAGAGGAGATTTCATAAATGTCACGGGTTTCATACACGAATGCAGTGGGGATCCTTATGTATGCAATGGTTTGCACATGACCGGATATCTCACAGGCAGTCAATGTGTTTACCAGGTATATGGCAAATCCAGAAAAAGAGCATTAAAATATTGTTAAGTGGATTCTCAGGTATCTGAGGGGCATAATCGACACTGGGATGATTTTCGGGGGACATGGGGCTTCAGGTAGAGTTGTAGATTACGTGGATTCAGATTATGTAGGTGATCTGGATAATAAGAGGTCCACTATAGGATATGTTTTGATATTAGTCGGTGGACCGATATGTTGAAAATATCTGCTACAGTCTACAATAGCATTGTTTATAACTAAGGCAAAATACATAACTGTGACGGAGGTGTCAAAGGAGGCATTGTGGTTAAAAGGTCTGGTAGGAGAATTATGGTTAAAGTAAGAGGCGATTCAATTGCATCGCGATAGTCAGAGTGTCATCCATCTGGCGATGAATCAGGTGTATCATGCACGAACCAACATACGAATGAGAATGCCGCGGACATGTTGACAAAGCCAGTGACCACAGATAAGTTCAAGCACTGCTTAGGCTTGATCAATCTCATTAGTCATTGATGAAATTAGTCACCCTTGCATAGGGGTGCGGATGGAGCTGCGTTTCAAGCCGAGAATGCAGGGAGCTATTTACGCTCAAGGTGAAGGTTGTGGAGATTGTTGTGTAGGATGCCTTGGATTTTGTCAATCTATTATGCAGAGTCGTCCTGTCTCGATTCAATTGAGTGAATTTTTAGTTCAATCGAAAATTGGTGGAAAGACAGGTTGCACGCTGTGATGTTTTGCACCTTTTCAGTTTGAACAAAAAGTGCTTCAGGTTGCTTCGGTTAGACCAAAGGTTCTGTTCGGTTCGACCAAACTTGTTACGCAGAGTTGCAAAATCAGGTCATTTAGGCCTAATCCAGGATCAGAGCTTGTATTACATTATTATATTATGAGTGTTCACTCTAAGGGCAGGGGTTTTTGCGAGGGTTTACAATACTTGTAAGGGTTTAGGAAGGGTTTTCCAAGGGGTTGCGCATTATAAGGGGAGATCAGTTATATTCGTAATTGAAGAAGGTGAGTTTATAAACACTAAAGTTTTGATTACAGTGGATCTCTATCGCTTTGTGCATTGGTTTTTCCCTGCAATGGTTTTCCACGTAAATATCTTGTGTTATGTGTTTGCTTGCTTTATTGTTTGGGTATTCTGCTTTATTTGATTGTTCAATCTTTCGTTGCATATGCTTCCGCAAAGTGCACAAATTAATGGTGATATTATATCCGAATTTTTAATACGTAAAGTAGATTTGAGTTTGTCAAGGGTTTGAATCTCAACATAGACCATCTATTTTCCTGCCATCAATCGGATGGTTAATCACTTGATCAAAGTTATTCTTAATAGTTATAATCAATTTCGAATCAATGAGAGAAACATTTCATTATAATCAATCTTAACCGTCTATTTCCTACCCATTTCTCATATGGTCAGAAACATCCGATCAAGGTGACTCCTGAGATTCATCGTGATCATGTAGGCCCAATAGGATGTACAATATAGATCAATGATACGACTTTTTCCAACACAGGAAATGCGGACACCTCTATTTTCCAGCAATTAATTAGATGCCTAGAATAATCTATTGAAGTGATTCCGAAGAAGCTTAGGCAATCAAAGGTGGGCCCACATAACTGATGGTACAGATTAATAATCATAACTTTTCTAATGTTTATGGATCTTAAACATATACATTGTCGGCCATTGATCACATGGTTAGGATGAATGTTGTGATCATATATATCTCAAAGGCGAAGAAAATGACAAATCAAATAACATTTTGTATTGGCCTTGCCAAACAGACATAAAGACCAACTTGAAATTTGGGGACATGTTATCCAAACACAATAATCTTTAACGAACTCTATTTAACAAAATTGTGCATCCAAACACTCCCTAAAATCAAATTGACTTGTACCAAGTCCACATCCGCAGCAATACACCTCTCTCTTATAGGCATCATATCCCATACTAATAACTTTAAATAACTCACACCCCATGAATTAACATAATCACACATATGAAATAAAATCAAGGGCACTTGGGCCCACCTTCCTTGGTCTTCCAGTTGTTGTAACATGGGCACGTCTGCTTGTTCCCGTACGTGCCGGGCGGGACACACAGGCACTTTGAGCAGCATTTGAGGCAGAAGAACATGCATGGCTTCCGATGCGATGTCGCCGAGCATCGATACGAACACCGGCCCCCACAATCTGTATAGATTTTTACAACATTTTAGTTTTCTTCATCCATCAGAGAGTCCACAAATCAGGCCCATACTTGGGGGTGGCTATGGATAGGTGGGGCCCAACATGTACAATTTAGAACAGGTCCTTCCCATACCAGCAAAAACAGGCTTATTGGGATTTGAGCCTGGCCCATTTACAATCAAGCTTGAAATTCAGTTTTTTTTTTTTTTTTTTTACATGGACCTATATATCAGGTCCAAGCCTAATTAGTGGTGGTCCAGACACAGCATGGAGGGCAAACATAGTTCATTGCCAGCCCTTCATATGCTGGTCTGGTCTGAGTCGAGGGCCCATGATCTAAATACCTGGCTCCTGATTGCTCAATAGGTGTCTAGGTCCGAAATTGGCTCATCTTGCTAGCCAAACACCCAATTTGAAAGTGGGCCTGGTATTAGTTGTTATTGGGCTTCAAAACACAGTTTGGGCTTCTGGTATGGATTGACAACTCGTCCTATTCAACTTCGACTCAGATCCTGTCCGCTCGCATTAGTCAGAATTGAAAATAGGGCTGTCAACGGGTCGGGTAGTCCCGATGGACCTTCGGGCTTGGCTTGTATTGGGCTGGATTTGGGGTAGTGTATCAGACGCTTAAATCAGGAGAATGATTGTAAATCGGGCTGGACTAGGGCTAGCAACGCAAAAGCCCATTAATCCGGCCCAGCTTGATAGGTCTTTTTTAAACTTAATTTCCCCCTTTTTCTTTCATTCTCTCTTCTCTCTCACACACGAGGCACACCAAAATATCATTTATCCAAGGAGATATTCAGGGATCAGCCATGGGCGGACTCGGGTCGGGTTTTGTGTAAATGTCCTGGGTTGGATTCGGGCTGGACTATTTCAGACCGTCAAGGGCCCAAGCTGGATTTGGGCTTAATTCAGATTTGCAGCCTGGCTTTGACAGAGCTCGGCCCAGCCCTAACCCGGTCCATTGACAGTCCTAATTGAAAACAGGGTAACTCAGCTGGACTCGGAAGATTAGAAATTATCCAGTGCTCTAAAAGCACTACAGGTTATGGTACGCCTAGTTGCATTAGGGCAGTTGAACGGACCGATGGATAAGTATAGAATGCTCATCAGGTCTAACATAGTTTTTAGGGGGTCACCATTAAATTTTATTTATTTATTTATTTTAAAAAAAAACACCCATCAGATGGTTCAATCAATTGTAAAATGGCCTTTCTCTTTTATATGATTCGGATTCGGTGCTGGAAAATCTCTGTGGGCTTCACCATGATGTATGTGTATTATCCATGCAGGAAACAGTGGTAATTAAATGATCACCATTAAAATGTTCCTAGGGCACACTGTAATGTTTATTTGACATCCAACCTGTTGATTAGGTCACACATACCTGGATGAAGGGTAAAAAATACATCACCTTCATCCAAAGCTTTTGTTGCCCACCAATAAGTTTTTAATGGTAAGCGTTCAGTCACCACTGTTTCCTGTCGTGTTGTCCACCTGAGATTTGGATCTGCCTCGTTTTGAGGATTATGCCCTAAAATGAGCTGCCGTGCCTACGGAACCGACCAGTACCGATCTTGGTACTGGAGGGGTCACTACCGAATCCGAGTCCTCTTCCATAGCCGCTTGTTTTCTAGCTATGGATGGGACGGTCAGGATCGCCTGACAATAGGGATACTTTAGAACAGTAAGCAACCCATGATGTTTTCCAATAGATGGATGGATCAAATTGTTGATTGGACTTATTTCACATAAACAATCTTGACCGTGCATTTTATAGACTATCAATCGGATGCCCAGAACGTTCCGATGGGGACAATATTTATAGGGTATCCCATAACATGCTTGTCAGACCTAATGGACGGCCCGGATTGATCAGTTGGACTGTCCAACTGGCCCGATGCAACTACGAGCGCTACAAAGATTCAACATACAAAAGGGACCATACCTTTAGGACGTAGCTTGGCATGGCCGTAGCTCTGCAGAAAGAAAGAAAATACATCAGAAGAACAAACCCTACTGACAATATAACTACATCTATCACATTTCAAATCCTCCAACTGGGTCGAGTCGACTCGGTCGAGTTAAGAAGAAACTCAGCTCAATATTTAAACTATATCCATGAACCTGGAGTGAATCAAACACGCACACATCAAAATGATCTTTTGGAAATGATTCTAGACCGATATGTGGGTCCACTGTGATGTGTGGATGAGATCCAATCCGTCCATCATATGCCCCATTAAAATGCTTCTAGATTGTGTGTGGGACCCACCATTTTTTTTTTTTGGTGTATATGCTATCCAATCCATTCAAAAGATGTAACTCACCAGGATGATGGATAGTCCAAAAACTCAGTCCATTCCAAAACTCAATTAGAGGACCACAACAAAAGAGGTTTTGGGCATGATTTAAAATGATGTGGCCCACCTGAATTTTGAATTGGGATGATTTTTGGTCGTCAAGGAGAAGATGAGAGGACTCACATGATGGATGGATTGGATTTCATGTACATATTACGGTGGGTCCCACACATGGCATTGTAATTTAAGCTCAAACTACAAATCTTTGCAGTGGATTTGGAAATCCCATTTCGCTCGCACTACAAAGCTAATGGAAACGTAAGATAAACTTTATCATTATTATTTTTTAAAATCTGAAATCGGGAAGACTCGAACTGAGTCACTTGAGTCAACCGAGTCACAGACAAATCTTCACCCAAGCAAGTCAGGAAGGTGTATCAACTCAAAACCCGACTGATGCGAGTTTGCTGAGTTCCAAGTGGACTAGACTATTTTTGGAATTATGCACAGAAAATCAAGTTGACTCAGCCGAGTTTCGAGTGGAACTGAGTCAACTCATTTCAGAACTACGGCATGTAGACACATTACCTCCACAAACGAGAAGGACAATAGAAGAAGAAGCATTAGCACCGGTAGTGATTGGAAGAAGTGAGATCGTGCCATTTCTAAAATGAGAAGTGGATGTGAGAGTGAAGAGAATTGGGTTTTATTTATAGAGTAGACAGGACTCACCACATGCAATCAGAAGCGTTGATTGTGGCAATAAAGCCGGTATGAAGGGCCCACTGATTGAAGAATGTGGGCATGGTAGGTATGAAAGGGATGCGAAAAGTGCGCCGCGTAAGCCGTGAATTTCGTGCGGCGGTGAAGTTACATTCTCTCGGTGCGCTGCGGGAGCACCGATTGAATGTGGCCCCGCCATTCGCGCATTTGCACTGGTGATTCGATTCTTTTGAATGAGGAATATAGGTAATGGGCAAAGTACCACACCTGCTGCGAGCGAGCCATTGGACATCTGCAATTACTGGAGAACAAGATAATGTACAGGGGTTAATACCGAAGTGTGTACTGACAGTAGAGTGTGTACTAACAAGCTAGTCCAGAAAAAAAAAAAAAAAAGTGTGTACTGACATTGGGGGTGTGTACTAACAGGCTAGTAAAAAAAAAAAAAAACAAGAATAAAAGAATCCACTAGGGGCAGGACAATAGAATTGAAATATTTGTTGTATCATTTTACATGGTAGGGGTGTATTTATAGGTTTTTTGAGTGATGTATTTATAGGCTTTTTGGGTGGTCTCATATCGAGTTGATTTACTTGATATGCTGGTTCCTTAATTGGTATTAACTCTAAGTTCAAGAAGATCGACGTGATCTCTAGCTGGTACAAAAGCTTATTCGAAGGATAAAGTGACAATCGAGATTGAGGTAAATGTACAGAGTAGCCAATACTAAGGCTGGGGCCAAAGACGGATATAGATGTAGAAAGTAGCCATACAAAAGTTGGAGTGATTTTTCAGCTTTCAGGAATCCATAGTCATTGTATCTGACTGCTCCACTCATCAGTCTTCTGTATTTGTTTACCTTCGTTTTACCCATAACGTAAATAATCTAACCCTAAAAAATGTATCGGTAAAATTTCCGGACGGAGATGAGTGGTACGGATCATTTTGGGATAGGTGCTTGTATATGGCTTATCAATTATCTCTCTGGCCTCTTGAATGGCTCTCATCATCGGCACACTTACACATGCGTGCCACATCATAGGCCATCTATTTACGAACGCCTCTGATCACAATCTCGAAAAAAGTAATTGTATGACTTTTGTTGACTGATCGGGTGGGACCCACTTTATGTTTAGTCGAGATTAACGCTGAACAAGGGTGGATGGATGATATCAACTATCAAGCATTTACAACGAGAGATGCGGGAGCAATTTTATTTGGTAGCCCGCGGAATATCTTCCTTCTCCATATATCCGAATGACCTAATTTCACGGAAGATATGGGGCCACATGAATCCTTTTAGTTGGAGAGAACGTGGGATGGTGGAGTGTAAGATAAGCATTCGTTTTGCCTCTCTCGTGACTCAGGATATAGAATCTGTCGCCGCACGAATGTGAGTAATCCTATAATCTGAACCGTCCAATCTTTTAGAATGTAAGCTATACAGGCCATATCGTCATCTACACCCGTAGATAAATTTATAAAACTGAAAAGAATTTTTTCAATGGATCACATTTAAATCTAAATATCAAAGTCTAGGATCATAAAGAAATCATGATTATGATATAGTAGCTTAATCATGTTATTAATAAGAATATGCACGGTTCAGATCATCTTAATATCTCAGAATATGGGCTCCAGTGGGTTGCAACACAAACGGGAATCTATGCCGCGACAGAAGCAAAACAGTCGTGTAAATGTCTGACTACTGTTCCTGTCCTTTCTCTTTCTTTTTTTAACAGAAAACCGGCGTGCTATTCTTCTCACTCGTGCCAATTTAGCACGTGCGTGTGTGGTGCGTTCGGTTCATCACGTGGGCATCAGTGGTACGTGCAATTTCGTGAAGCCATTCTGCTTATTTCACGTGCGCCGAATTCCGAACGTAGGTGATATCGAAATCGGATTGCGTACTGAGTAACTCAGTATACTTTTATCGTACTGAGTAAACCCCATTGGGCACACCTTGAATGTATGTGATTTATCCACGCCGTCCATCCGTTTTCCAGCTCATTTTAGGGGTTGATCCCAAAATTGAAGCACATCCAGAGCTTAAGTAGACCATACCACGGACAGTAGGAATAATGATTTCCACCGTTGAAACTTTCCTAGGGTCCACAGTGATGTTTATTCGTTATACAACCTGTTGATAAGATGAAAGAGACGTGGATGGAGGGATATCACAAACATCAGCTTGATCCAAAACTTCCGTGGCCGCCAAGAAATTTTCAACGGTATATGTTCAATTCACACTATTTCCTACGTTGTGGTCCACTTGAGATTTATATATGCTTAATTTTTTGGTTCAAGCTCTAAAATTATCTGGTAAAATGGTTGGATGGAATGGATAAAATAATTAAATTACGGTGGGCCCCACAGAGTTTACTAAGTATGCTTGGCGTTAGGGGTGTACATCGAGTTGAACCAGTGGAGCTGGCCTCAGCTCCAACATTGGCTGACCTCAGATCGGTTTGGTCCTTGAGCCTGACTGGCTAACTCAGCTCGGTTCGTTCAACAACTCAGGCCAAGTTCAAGCCAAGATCGAGTTGAGTTCACCATTGAAGCATTTCCATAAACACTTGAACTACAACTTTAAAATCCTACTATTTTACAAACAGATACAATGGTTTTACAAGTGTTTTATCATACACTTTCTAAGTAATTATAAAAAAAAAAAAAAAAAAAAAAAACAACAACAACAACCAAAGAGAAAAAAAGTATTTGTTTAATGTACATACCTTGCTTGCCACCGGCCAAACCTTCCTTGCCACCAGCTAAACCTTCCTTGCCACAACCACATTTCGTTGAGTCATTTTATCAAACAGTTGGTGAGCAACATCAATGGCTGGATTATTTGAGCTTTTTATGTGGATTATTGATGAGGTAAAATGATCAATGGCTGGATCATTTTATCAAACAGTTGGTGAGCAACATCAAGACAATCCACCAGCCAAACCGAGTCACCAACCTGGTTCGATCTGAGCTGGATTCGATCGGAGTCGAGTCGAGCTAGGGCCTGCTCGAACTCGGCTCGAACTCATTTTCAAGCTTAAAAAATCAGCTCGACTCAGCTCGAACTCAGCTTCGAATTGAGTCGAATCGAGCTTTTTCGAGTCGAGTCAAGCGACCGAGCTAGCTCTGTTCGTGTACACCCTTACTTGGCATAATGAGTTACTCACTATGCAACCCGCTTCGGTCAATATCAGCCATTGGTATGGTACACTTCTTTGGAAACAGGTATCCCCATTGAGAAAGGAGAGCGGATTAGGTGGGGCCTGGCCTACCCAAGATGGTACGGCCCTTGCTGTGGGGCCTACCTTGATGTATGTATTCTATATCCACACCGGTCATTCGTTTTGGCATATCATTTTGGACATGAGCCCAAAAATGAAGCAGATCCAATTGTTGTACCCTATTTTTGACTCGGAAAAGATAATCAGAAGGTACATTTGTTATTGTACGGTAAGTATAAAATATGTCTAAGATTTTTAAGGATATTTTGACCAAATCGAAGTATTATATGCTATTTGTAGAGAGAGCGTGGCCAAAAAACCTGAAAGCAAGATGTGCCTGAGAGAAAAAGAGGTGTTAAAGTGGTTACCGAGATAAGTGCCCAAGAAGAATTGCCCGAGAGAAAAGTGGTGTTAAAGTGGTTATCGGGAGAAGTGCCCAAGAAGAGTCTGACATGTAAGAGTGGTGTTGAAGGCAATTACTATAACCGTCAATGTTAGTGCACTGATTTGTGCATCTTGTTTGTCAATCTGAGTCCTTGTATTATATAGTCGGTTGCGTCTTTGGAAGTTAAAGACCTAAGATACAAGAAGACAAGAGAATTGAGGAGCAAAAAAACAGGTAAATAAGGTGCCTTAGTGACCTTAATCCTTAACCCAAAATAATTCTTGAATATCTAGATGATCTTAGCTTAATATGTAAACCTTATTGATCATCCCTTAGCCTTATAAACCTAAATTAGAACATAATAAGTAAGGCTAGAAGAGGTACAAAGCTACTATGAAAACATTCACCCAAACAACAGGTTTCGAGTGGTGCTCAATCTTATTAAGAGACTTCGAGGGGTCTTCGATGACATTGAAGACTCCCTTGATGGCATCGAGTAGAAAGTCAGATATATCCAGCAAGAATTGATTATTTTATCTGATTTTATCGATGACATCAAGGTCTCATTCGATAACATTGAAGGTTCACTTCGATAGCATCGAAGACCACTCGATGGCATCGAATATATAACTCAGATATGTCTAGCAAGAACAAATCACATTATCTGATTTTATCAATGGCATTGAGGTACCCTTCGATGACATCGACAGAGTCGTTATCTGCATGTTTTCTGACCATTGGAACTCGAACCTCTTATAAAGGGCATTTGGTTCTTGGACAATGGCATGAGTTTTTGGTGCGATAAAAGCTTATGTGATTCTACAATCATATCCATCATCCCAAACCTTTAAACAAATGAGTTCTAAGTCATATTCCTTAAGATTAACACTCTAATAAAAGATTCCAACCTCTACCTTGAAGATAAGCTTGAACTCTACCATTCTCAAGGGATTAAACTCAACATCCATAGGCGTACCATTATCTAAATCTTCTAAAAGATTCATCTAGGTGAATCTCCTGGGAATTACAACTTTCCATTAGTTGTAGGAGATTCAACCAACCTCCCATTACCTCAGTCACCTCAAAGGAGCAAGGTGTTTGATCTTGGAAAAGCATGGTATAGACATTGAAAATCGGCGCCTACGCTGATAAATGTTTTTGGGGTGGGATTAGGTTGATTTATTATTGTTAGAGTCACCACTAGCCAAAAAATCTTAGAATCCCGCAGTCGGCTAGAACCACGGAACACATTAAGGTTGGAGAAATCCGAAGACTCTCCCTCCTTAAATTGACTCCTGGTCTGTGATCAGAGATTCCAAGTAAGGGATCTCGGTTACAAAGAGGGAATGTGTTAAGTACCCTCTCTGCCCATACAAACGTACAATATCTACTTAGTGTGGTAAAATAATTTGAAGGGATGATGGATGCTGTAGTCATAATAGGACTAGTCACACATGAATTTCTGATGTGGAATGATCCGAAATTTTGGCAGACCACAGAGCATACGTCCAGCAGTGTGTCTAGAAGGCGGATGTGATGTTTATGCCAAGAGGTAAAGAGAATGGACTAGGTCTCTAGGAATTTTGATGTGACAGGATCCAGCGTACGGCAAGTCACAAAGCATACATTCACTAGAGATCTAGAGCAGCAGGGAGGTTGAGAGGAGAATGGATGTCATGACAAATGCATGTAAGGTGAATGAGTCTTTGGCTTGATCTTGAGGGGGCTAAAACATAAACCGGACCATGACCAATTTGGGTTAGGCTTATGGGTCAGAAAGGTTGAGTTAAGGGCTAGGGGATGGATGGAAAAATCTAAACTTTGAGGGGCTTGGGAGCTCCTTCCCTTTCCCTCACTCTCTTCCTTACTCACTCTCTTTCTCTCCCACTCTCTTTCTCTCTCACTCCTTCTCTTGGTTGTTGAGGTGTTGAAATGAGAAGAGGATAGGGCTATTTATAGCCCTCTCCAATGGATTTTTGGTAAATAGTGGGTTTGAGAGGGTTAAAAGCTGAGGTGGCAGGTGGTGGTTGGTGGAGAGGAGAGAGATGCCACATGCCAGTCTCTCATTGGTTTATGGGGCTGGTAAATTGGTAAATAGTGAAGGTAGGGCGGGTAATTTTAAAGGAAAGTTGATTTTTAGACGCTGGGACAGCTGTCCACACGCAGGCCACTAGCGGTGGCATCCGAAGTACCGCAAGTGCCTGATTTGGGCCGGGCTCACGCGTGCGGGCTTCATGTGGTGCTCTGGTTCATCCAGTAGTCTCTGTTTTGGAGTTCTAGGACTCAAAGTGGTGGATTTAGGTATGGATAGAGGGTTCTGGCTAAGGTATAGGGTATAGGCAAGGCTGTATGTACATTGAACAGCTTGAATCACAATTTCGGGTTGTGACTAGGGAGTTTTGGGGGCTTTTGGGTCAGGGTTTAGTTTAGGCTGGGATTAGGGTTTGATCCAAGGTATGATCATGGTTCATGGATAGTCTTAGCCTTCTCGAGATATTAGCCTGGGTGGGGTGTCTACAGATGCCCTTCTTTAGCCGAGGTTGCAAGCAACCAAAGGCTAAAGCAAGTGGACACCCCACCCTTCTGGCCAGAAAGGATAGTGATTCAAATCTGTTGCCTGCTATTGTATCATTGTCAATTGACTGTTTGGAAAAGAGATTACTTGTACATATCACTAGAGTTGAGGAAAACGTTATGATTATCCCCTGCGCATTTGTCACGGCTTTACGGGCCACTAATCACAACCCGTTCATGTCAGATTGTTAATAACATTGGAGAGTAAGTCTGAAAAGTAGGGCTTCTGCGCGTTGGTGCGGCTTTACGAGGATTCCCGTACTGTTCGGTCTGTCATTCCTTTGCTCCGCAATCATCCTACGAGTATTCATTCCGTTTGATTGTCAAAGTGGTTAGCTCCCCTGCGCGTTGGTACGGCCTTACGGGGAACTCACTATGCCCACTTAGACTCGATCATATTTTTCGAACATCTCGGACTGGGTATGTGCAGGTAATCTTTTGCCATGCAGTCTGCTAATTCTGATACTTTGGTTACAATAGATTGTTGGCACTTTGAGTTTGATTATTCTTTCCAGAGGTAGATCCAATCATTTTTACTAGCATCCGTACGACTGTCCAGATATAGAGATTTGGCCAATTGTACATGTATCATGTATAGATTTGGTCATCCTCCGGGGAAACCGGAAGAGAACAAATCTTATTTAGCTGTTCGCATTGACCGCAACTGGAGAATATGGAAGATTCCTCAGTGTACTGCGCGCCGTATTCGTTTGGTGAGATTTTGGTTTTTAAAAATTTATTCCCTTTGGAGCTAGACTCCTTGGGGATTTTATTTGAAGATATTTTTGGATTTTGAAAAAAATATCCGTTCGATCTCGCGGGTAGGTGTTGTCGTTCAGCTTTTATTTGCAACAAAGTCAGATGGCCTTCACTAATAAATTAATGGGGCTAATGATGGTGAAGAGACAAACTCTTTTGAGATTATACTCACTGGAGATTTGTTAGTTTGGTAATTTCTGGGATCTTTTGGATTTTTATTTTTTTTGGAGATTTTGGAATTTTTTTGGAGATTTTGGAATTTTTTTGGAGATTTTTGGAAGTTTTTGGAATTTTTTGGAGATTTTTGGGATTTTTGTTTGGAATTCGATTTAAAAAAATAAAAAAATTTAGGGGGTCGTTTTGGTAACTTTTGAAAATCTAGGACTGTTTTGATAAATTTTGAAAACTTGGGTCTGTTATAGTAACTTTTAAAAATTTAGGACAGTGTTGGAAATTTTGGAGGTTTGGGGTTATTTTTTGAAAATTTTTGGGTATTATCCAATGGTTAGAGGAAAAAACTGATTGTTCACAACTGCCATAGGGGACAACCTGCTGTCTCATGCAAACTTTTGGTCGGGCGGCGTCGGACTGCCGCTTCTGGCGATCCGCTACTGCCGGTCGATCCACTCGGACACGGTTCGTCTGTGTCTTTGGTCCGTTCGGTGTGACCCTCCTTATTTGAAACCTTCATTTGGGACATCCAGGGACCCATTGTGGTCCCTGAAGCTATTTTGGAGAGGTTTCTATAGATTTCTTGAGCCCTTTTTTACATTTTTCTTCATTTCCCTCAACTTCAGGTAATATTGGCCCTTAAGTTCTTGCTGGATCTTATCAGGTTGTTCATCTTTGGGAGCTTTTGATGGGTTGGATTTCCTCTTAGGCTTGGAGAGGGCCATGATCAGGACCGTTGAACCGTCCTGATTGATCTGATCCGTTGGACTTATTTGTTTTGGGCCAAAAATGGTTGGCTGGATTATTCTCATATATATTTTTTTTGTTTTTTTTTTCATGGATTGGGGATGTGATAAGAAAAGGGGCCCACCCTTGGAGCTTTATTTGATTAAATTTTTTTTTTTTTTGAAATTGCTAGTGATGATCTGAACCGTTGGATGGATGATCTGCGGCCCGCTTGGACAATATAAATCGTGATGGTTGGCCATTTGTGGTGAATGATGGACAGGTGGGATTTTTCACGCGGGTCCCATATCAAGATCTTGACTAGTCCAGATGCATTTATTGTGATGTGTGATGAAAGTGGGTCCACCTCAAAACAATAGAAGCCTTTAAAAATGGATTTATGAAAGGTACTTTTGAGATGGGTCTCTTGACATGAGTCTTGGGCACGGGCTTTGAATCTGGGCCTTTAACATGGGCCTTTGATGTAGGCTTTTGATATGGGCTTTTGGGCATGGACTTTAGTATGGGTACTTGGAATCGAGCCTGGGTTTTGGAATGGGCCTGGGCTTTTGGAATGGGTTTCCTTGGAAATGGGCCTTGAGGAACGGGCCTTAAAATGGGTGCTTGGAATTGGGCCTTGAAATGGGTACTTGGAATGGACCTTGAAATGGGTACTTAAAATAGACCTTGAAATGGGTAATTGGAATTGGGCCTTGAGATGGGCTTTTTTGAAATGGGCCTTGGACATGGCCCTTGAGATGGGCTTTTTGAAATGGGCCTTGGACATGGGCCTTGATGTAGGCTTTGATGTGGGCTTGGACATAGGCCTTGAGATGGGCTTTTTGAAAGTGTACTTGTGTACCTTGCCTGTGTAGCATGCCTCGTCGTGAAAAAAATAATGCTAGTTCCACCCGCTAGTCGGCCGATCCATGTTATGTGCCGCAAGAGGGCCGACATTAGCTGCCCCCAGAGACTCATACCTTCTAGCTGCTTTTCGAAGAGTGGGGCATTACCCCGTACAACATATACATGCAGCTGGGCCTTCGATACGATGGAGGATCCATACCTTTTAAGGATGACCTTCCGATGCCCACTGAGGATGACTGGATAGGATTATTGGGGATGATGCCAGATGCTGCCGACTTTACAAGTCCTCGATTCAAACTTCTCTGGCTATCATCGAACTTTGCCAGATGTATCCCTGAGACCGAGGCTGCGGCTGTGGTGAAGGCTCGTGCCCTGATTTTGTACACTATGGGTGCAATGATCTTCTGCCACGGGAATGAGCTTGTAAGTTCCCGTCTATTATCGCTCATGACAGACATCACCTTCCCCATACTGTACAACTGGAATGCGGCCCTTCTGGCCCATTTGTACGAAGGGCTGGACAAGGTCAACCGTTGCATCAGCCGATCCTTGACTGGCTTTTACCCGGTCATCGAGGTACTTTTTTATCATCTTTTATGCCCTGTTCTCCCTAGAGATGGTTTGGTGCGCCTTTTTCTGATTATAATTCTATGCAGACCTGCTTTTTTGACCACTTTCCTCATTTGGCCCCTACCTTGATCGACCATTCGCCTCCATTTCCTCGCATGATGCTATGGTACAAGGATAACCGTAGCCGCACGCGCTTGTTTTCGGATCTCGCCTAGAGGTCGAATATCGACGCCCTTGTTTCGGATGATGTGAGTGATCTGCCCTTCTCGCATGGCCTATGTGTCGCTTCTTGCTTATCTCTCTGCCTTTGATTTTCTTCTTTTCGCAATTCCATACCAGGTCGTATCTCCGATCGAATGCGGCACTTACTCTAGGAGCTCAGGAGGTCTTCCAAGCCTCACAACGTCACCGCATTCTGGAGGATCCACGTGTGACGAAATGGTATCTGGGAGAGAGACTTTTTGGCAGTTGACCGGTAGCCCCATAGTGTCATTTAGCCCGCCATCCGGTCCTTCTGATTGGAGATCGGTGCCTGAGAGGGAGCTGTTGCTGTATTGGAGGGTTTCGATGCTAGCGCTTTTGTTGACCCTAGTAGAGAGTACAGCTCTTGGTGCGAGCAGTATAGCATTGGTCCAATCTTGCAGCCTGGATACGCTCCTGGTGGCGGTGGACGTTTTGCTAGAGGGGGGATCTTGGGACCCCATTTTCATTGCAAGGACATTGACGCTTATCTTCCTGATGATGATTAGTTCCTTGTAGCATTCAATTTTGTATCCTTGGATGTGTAATCTTCATATTTTATATAAGATCTCTGTTGGCCAACATTGCTCTCATTTGATTGTCACTTTTGATCACCTTTGCCATCCCAATTAAGTGTATGGAAGTTTGTTTCTGGATTCTGGTCTTCTGGAGTGGGGCCTGCCCGAAATTCGCCCGAAAGTGGGCCCGAGCGGCAATCGGACTGCCGCAGACGGCAACCAGATTGCCACCCGCTGACTTTTTACATCCGTTCTGTTTTGTCAGTGCTGTAGCGATGCAAAAATGGCAGGTCTGCAGGCGGTGATTGGATTACCGCAGGTGGTAATCGGGGTGCCGTCTCTGTTCATCTTTTCTTCCAACGAGTACCCCTCTTCTCTGTTCATTCCTTTTGCTCTTCCTTGTTTATTCTCTCTATCCTTGCCCATCCGTCCGTTCCTTTTGTTCTTCCCTTTGTTCTCTTCCTCTTTCTTTTGTCTTCTTTCTTTGTCCTTTTCTTTCTTTGGATTCTTGTTTCTTTTGGCTCTATTATGGCAGGTCATGATGAGGGGTTTGATGGATTTATGAGTGGTGGAGAGGTAGGTGGGCCCATAAATGGTACATGAGAGTTATTTATGGGTGGATTGATGGGTTCTTTTGAAGAAATGAATGCCATTTATGGCTTAGATTTTTCCTCCATCAATGGTGGTTGTAGGGATGGGTTGATGGGATTGAATGCTTTTGATCCGTCCCCACCAGATGGGCCACCGGGATTTGTAGATGCTAATATGATGAGGGTGGATGGTTTGGATGGTGATGATAGTGTGATGATGGTGAGGGACGGCTTGATTAGCGGAGCAATGGCTATGGGTGGTGTGGATGATAGTGTGGTATTGATGGATGGTGTAGATGGATGGATCAGGCTTTGATAGGTGGCGGGCCCCATCTTAGTGGCCTGGATGACTTGGATTTGACAAGTAACAGGCTTCCTATAGATGGATTGGATCAAATTTTTTGTGCGAATTTCGAGACATTGTTGGGACAGGCAGCCATTGTTGGCGCTCAGGGTGCAGACCCTGTCAGCTATTTGGACAGTCTGGATGTTGCAGCTCCCGGGGCGTGCATGTTCCAGACAGCTCCGATGTGATAGTTGTTGGCGGCTCAGGCCCTCCTATTGCGGCTTTCCAGGACACCCTATGCAGTGCGATCGGTGATGCTGACTTCTTCCGTCACCATGAGATAGATTTACTGGACGAGGGGATGCCTATTTTTGATGATTCTCCTGTTAACCCGGGGATCCATATTGTTGAGGGTGTGCCTGTCCGGACCTGTGGATTGCAGCCACGCAACACCTGCTCTGAGCGGCTGCATATTTGGATTGAGAGTTTGACCGAGTCTGAGATTTTGAGTTGAGTTCTTTGGGCTTCTGGGAGGTTCTCCACTTCCACCGAGTCCGTTTAGATTGGCGGTTGCTGAGCGCGGCACTGCATGATTGGGTTCCGCTTCTGAATTTGTTTTCCTTTAATGACTTGGAGTTGGGCCCATCACTGGAGGAGTTCTCATGCTTGTTTAGTCTTCCTCTTACTCGGGAGCCTTACGTTCCTTCATCTGAGCCAGTTCATTCCTCTGACCTAATCTCCTGGTTTGGATTCCTTATGGCTCTCCCTACTACAGAGGGTAGGGTTGGTGAACTTTCACTTGAGGTCTTGTACGATCGTTGTTCCACTTCTCGAGGTACTCCTAGATCGACCGCCAGCTTCAGTGCTTGAATGCGCTAATATTTTGTGTTTTGGCTGAGCTGCTCTTTTCTGGCTGGCAGCAATCTTCTTTGGCGGTTCTGCTGGATGTGTTCCACCGTGTCTTACATCGTAGGAGTATCACTTCCGTGGTGCTGGCGGAGCTCTTCCTAGGGCTGACTGAGTGTTCATTGGGGCGGACCCGCATCCTCCGAGCCTGTTGCACATTCCTCCAGGTATTCTCTACTCTTTTCCTTTCCCCTTCTTGACATGGTTTTCGGCTTGGGCTTTAACCCATATCTCCTTACAGGTTTGGTTGTGGGAGCACCTGTTCATGACTCCTTAACTTTTGTAGCCGGATTCTCGCCGTGATGATGTGTTGTCCTTGTTGCTTGATGGTCTTCCCCTGGGTGCTGAAGCCACGGAGTCATTGTATCGCCGCATGCTTTCTCAGTTGCGAGGGTGGGAGATCAGCCGGGAGGCTTCCTGGCTCCATCGTTCTCCATTGATATGTAGTGTTGCTCGTACTCCTTTACTATTGCTGGGGCTTTGGGGGTACTGCTCTTATCATCCCGTACGTTTCCTTCGGCAATTCGGTTTTTGGCAAGATGATCCAAACTTCGCCTTTTCGGGATTTGGGCACGCCCCTCTTCCATCTAATTTGACTGCCCTATATAGGCGAGTCTAGATTTCTTGGCAGGTTTTTTTGGATGCGGTAGCATTGGGTCTTGAGTCCTGGGCTCCTCCCATGGCGACCGTATCGTATCAGCGATGGGTGGCAGAGCAGTCACTGTATCTCCAGGTCCCTGTTTGGCATTTGGAGGATGAGGCTACTGATCGAGACATGGTGGGAGATACTGCTTCATCCTCTTCATGCGTTGACTATTCGTTCGAGGCCTTCGAGGAGCGCCCCTTCATCGATCCATCCTTTTTACTGGCCATACATGGTCACCTGATATCCGAGATTGCTGTCCTTCGTCATACATGCGAGGATATGGCTCGTTGCCTAGCAGTGGGACGGTGGTATGACGAGTGCATGTTTGCGGCACACCATCTGGAGAAAGATGAGGTTTTCTATCTGCGCATGGAGATAGAGAGGCTTAGGCAGAGATTATCGCTATATGAGAGGTAGGATCTTGCCTGTGGTATGTTGATCAATTGTTTGTATGCATGAAATCCTTGTTTTTTTTTTTTTTGTGTTCTCTTTTTTTGGCTCTTGTGAAGAAAGAAATGTGCTTGTAAGAAAAACTTTTAAAGAAATGAAAGAAGATTTTGTTTGTGCCAAATTTGCTCATGTTTGCCTGGGTTTGGATTTGTGCTTTGGATGATTAGGATCAAAATTTTAGACTCAGCCCACATTGTGTGCAGTAATCTGGATTGTATCTTTAGGATCTTGGTTCCAGGAGAGGGTGTCGGAGATTGCATCCCTGGATTCGAGCAGAATCTGATAGAGTACTGATCTAAAGCTGACCCTTTCTTGCATCTCATTGTGACTTTGGCTACCTTGGTTTCTTCTGTACCTGTACTTTTATTTTTGTTTTCTTTTTCTAGCCATTTTTTGCCCATAGCGCCCTTTCGGGTTTTCGCTATGTCTGGCTTTTCCCGTCATTTTTGCCCGTATCATCCTTTCGGATTTTCACTACGTCCCGGGTTTTTAGTCTTGCCTATCCCTTGGCAGCTGTACTTGTAAGACCCGTATCCTAGCCATACCGTTCCGTAAACTTTCGCGATCCTCCTAGTCGAATTCCGACAACCCGCAATACGTAGATAGCATTTGCGCATGCTCTTGAGTCACATTCTGTAAACCCGAGTCGACTCAACCTGAGACTTATGTCATTGCGACCACGCCGACGACGCGTCTCGCGCGTCAATGTGATGCTCAGATTATGAGATCCGGCCCGTCCATCATCTCGGTCGTTGATCGCTTAATTGCGGGACCCAACTATCCCTGTTGTTGTACTTTCCTAGAAACGTAATTACTATAATGTCACCCTAGGGGGTGACATCACCCTACCCTACCCCTAGCCCTAATTCCTTACAAGCAACCACCCCTTCTCTTTTCCCCATAAGTCAAACTCATTAATTGCCATCACCTCTCTCTCTCTCTCTCTCTCTCTCTCTCTTTCCTATCTCTCTCCCTCCCTCCCTCTTTCTTTTTCATTTTCTTTTTCCTCCATTGTTGCAAGCTTGGGACGTCCAAGTAACCCAAAAATCTAGCCATCTCCCATCCAATCTCCCTACTAATCCGGCTCACCAAACCCCATCTCGACCATTAAATCAACCTCCTTGGAGCGCTACCACTTATCGGAGGAAGAAGTTTAATATCTCGAGGTGGGTGTTTCCTTCTCTCTCTCCCTCTCTCTTTCATTTTTTTTTTGTGATGATGTGGCCGTGTGGCCCACCCGGATGGACCCCATCATGAAGCATGTATTTTTCGCAAGCTATCTAGTAGGTGGGGCCCACCTTAAATATGTTGCATGAAAACCGTCCAGCGTCCAAGGACGCTGGACGTAGCCACGCCGTGAATTGTGCACGGGCGGTGTGGTGCACTGGCAGGAAAACAAAAATATCAGTTTGATTCAAAGCTTTGGGGTGGGCTGCTCATGCAGGCCCCACCTTGATATATGAATTCAATCTACGCTGTCCATACTATTTTTCAGATTATTTTAGGCGTTGAGCCGAGAAATGAAGCCAATCCGACTATCTGGTGGGCCATAGCATGGAAAATAGTGTTGTTACAGTTGAAATCCACCCAGATGTTTTTGTACCCTAAAACATGTCAAATATTGGGTTTGATGGGTCTTTCTTGGGCCATAGACACCAATGGTTGGGTTAGATTTAACTGATGCGGACCCCACCTATGAAAAACTATAGAAAAATATCTTTTTCAAAAATAAAAGAAAATATATAACATCCTAGCATGTTATGCTGCTGACCAGAGATGCGCAGCCCTTGCTGCGCTTTGACGGGTGAAGAAGCAGGACTGTGGGTCCCAACTATGGGTCCCACCATAATGTGTACTGATCATCAACACCGTGTATTTGTTGGGTCCCCTCTGACCAGTGGGCCACCCCAAAAATCAGCCATATG
Source organism: Magnolia changhungtana (assembly GCA_030180095.1). Lineage (NCBI taxonomy): Eukaryota > Viridiplantae > Streptophyta > Magnoliopsida > Magnoliales > Magnoliaceae > Magnolia > Magnolia changhungtana. Next base: position 2,322,558 of record JASAUF010000117.1, on the reverse strand, counting down.
TAGAGCTCAGGTGGCCCACGTCACAGGAAAACAGTGAGGATTGAACGTCTGCCATTGAAATACTTTTGGGATTTCACAAAAGTTTTGGATCTAAAACAAGTGGCCTGTGTGGGACCCACCTTGATGAGGTGCATATCCACATCGTCCGTCTAGCAGACGCATCATTAGAGACTGTCATTAACGGTCTTATGGTGAACGTTCACAAAAAATGAAGCAAATTCAAATAAAGCAAATCCAAATCTTCTGTGGACCACAACATAGGAAAGGGTGGTGATTGAACACCACCATTAAAAACTTCCTAAGGCGCATTGTAATGTTTATTTTCCATCCAACCTGTTGATAAGGAACCAGACATGGATGAAAGGGAAAAAAACAAATATCAGCTTGCTCAAAAACTTTTGTGGTGCATAAGAAATTTTTAACGGCCAATCACCATTGTCTCCTGTGGTGTTGCCACACGAGATTTAGATCTACTTTGTTTTTAAGTTCTGATGGGTTTTTTTTGACCCGTTGTCCTTTCGCAACTGGGATGCGCAAAGTCCTTTCGCAACTAGGATGCGCAAGTCTTTTCGCAACTAGGATGCGCAAGTCCTTTCGCAACTAGGATGCAGAAAGGAGTTTCCTAAAACTATAAAAAGGGGTCCCTAGGATTTTTCTACATATATTGTGTTGATGAGAAAAATACAAGAGGGCTATCAAAGGTGAGAGAGAGGGAGAAAAAGAGAGAGAAAGCTTATAGAAGGGAGGTTCTGCTCGAGGAGGTTTTTCTACTTTGCAATTTATATCTCAGCGCTTCTATGTTCTCATAATCGGTTAGATCTCTTCGTTTTCTCTATTTCTCTTATTGTTCATCCACTCCTGCGTGAGTGAAGAAGGTTGTAAACGTTCTACTTCATAGTGGATTGTTGATCTGGACGAGGTCCCGTGGTTTTTACCTCTTTGAGGGTTTTCCACGTAAAAATCTCTTGTGTGGTGTGTGATTGATGCATTGATTATTTTCATTGCTTTATTATCCATAATTCTGGTTTGTTCTGGAGGGCTAGATCCTAAGGTTTTGTGCAAGGCCCCCAACAAAGTGGTATCAGAGCTAAGTTCATTGAACGGGTAGGATCGGTTGGAATTATGGAAGGTGGCTCAAGGATGATCAGCCTCAATGGTTCTAACTGGACCATATGGAAGGCTAAGATGGAGGACTTGCTTTATTGCAAGGACCTATATTCTCCAATCTCAGGCATATCAGCAAAATCCAAGGATATGACTGATGATGATTGGAAGAAGATGGACCGAAAGGCGGTGGGGTTTATCAGACAATGGTTGGATGATTCCGTGTTTCACCATGTGTCTACAGAAACCTCAGCCGCAAGCCTATGGCTAAAATTACAAGGGCTGTATGAGAGGAAGACAGCCGGTAATAAGATATTTCTGATAAGGCGACTTGTAAATCTCAAGTTCAAGGATGGTGGTTCTGTGGCCGAGCACATGAATGAGGTCAGCAATATAGTGAACCAACTCACCTCTATGAAGATGGTCCTGGATGATGAATTGCAGGCTTTACTATTGCTTAGTTCATTGCCTGACAGTTGGGAGACATTGGTGGTGTCTCTAAGTAACTCCGCGCCGCTGCACGGACGGAAGATATCCATGGAACAGGTAACCAGCTTGTCTCTTCAATGAGGAGACAAGGAGGAAGTCCCAGGGGTCTACTCAAGAGAGGCTCTTATGACGCAGGAACGGGGGGAGGAAAGAAACAGGAAGGGCGGGAAGGCCCGAGATAAATCAAGAGGCAAGTCGAGTAACGAGAAAAGAGGTTGAATCTTTGGAATTGTGGCAAGAAGGGCCACTACAAGCATGAATGTCGTGGTAAGAAAAACGACAAGAAAGGAAAAGGGAAGGAAGAAGAATCGATTCCACTTTGCGGTCGCTTCAGATGGCGACATGGTAGTTATTCTTTCTACAGACCACGATGTATGTCTCACGGCTACGAGTCAGGGCACCGACTGGGTGATAGACTCGGGAGCTTCTTTTCATGCGACTCCACACAGGGACTCCTTCACAAGCTACAAGTCAGGTGACTATGGGACTGTGAAGATGGGAAATTCTGGCGTATCAAAGATCGTGGGAGTCGGTGATATTTGTGTAAAGACCGATGTGGGCTGCACATTGGTTCTCAGGGATGTGAGGCATATCCCAGACCTTCGCCTCAACTTGATGTCGACGGGAAGGCTGGATGATGATGGCTATGAAAGCCGGTTTGCTGGTGGGCGATGGAAGCTCATCAAGGGTTCATTGATCGTGGCTAGAGGAAAGAAGTGTTGCACCCTTTACAAGGCAAGTGTCAGTATGTGCAAGGGTGGGTTGAACGCAGTGGAGATTCAGCTATTGACATGTGGCACAGGGCGTCTAGGCCACATGAGTGAAAAAGGGCTTCACTACTAGCAAGGAAGCGACTTCTTCCGGACGTGAGTATGCCTCTCAAAACTGTCTTGATTGTTTATCAGGGAAACAGCATAGAGTTTCATTCATTAAAACTGCTTCTCATGTTAATAAAGTGCATGCATTAGATTTGGTTTATTCTGATGTTTGTGGTCCTATGAGGACAAAAACCTTGGGTGGGGCATTGTATTTTGTCACTTTTATAGATGATGCATCTAGGAGGGTTTGGGTTTATGCTTTGAAATCCAAGGACGAGGTCTTTGGTGTGTTTAAGTTGTTTCATGCTATGGTCGAGAGAGAGACAGTAGACCATTGAAGTGCATCCGCACTGACAATGGTGGTGAATACATTGGCGACTTTCACGAGTACTGCAAGTCCTATGGTATACGGCATGAACAGACGGTTCCCAAGACCCCCCAACATAATGGTGTAGCTGAGCGAATGAATCGCACCATTGTTGAGAGAATTAGATGCATGTTATCCCATGCGAAGTTGCCCAAGACGTTACGGGGAGAAGCAATGCGCACGGCGGTGTATTTGATAAACAGTGTCTCCATCAGCCCCGTTGAATGGAGAAGTACTGAGAAGGTATGGGCTGGACATGATCCATTGTACAGGTCATCTCGGGGTGTTTGGATGCGGGGCATCCGTTCACGTACTAAAGGACGAGAGGTCCAAGCTCGATATGAAGATCGGGCGGTGTGTGTTCTTAGGGTACGGTGATGAAAAATTCGGTTACGAGTTATGGGATCCGACCGAGAAGAAGCTCGTCGGGAGCAGAGATGTGGTTTTCTTTGAAGATCGGTGTATCGAAGACATTGGTAAGCCGAGAGAAGAACCAAATAGTTCGGTGAGCTAGAGGACATGGATCCGATTACTCCTCCGTGGTGCCCGATGACGGGGAGTACGGAAGGTGCGAGAACGAGGGAGTTCCTTCGAAGATGGACCGGGGAGCAAATTTCCCCACTTGATCCACTGTTGAGCCACAGTGAGGAGGTCATCTAGGGACGACATGACCGTCCAAGAGGTACTCGCCGCATGAGTACATTATGCTAACCGATGGGGAGAGCCGAAGATTATTCTGAAGCCCTAGCCGACGAGCATAAGGGGAGTGGTTGAAAGCTATGCAAGAGGAGATGAAATCCTTGCATAAGAACCACACCTATGATATGGTGAAACTGCCTAAGGGCAAGAAAGCTCTGAGCAACAAGTGGGTGTTCAGAAAGAAGATTGAGCAGAAGAATTCACAGACGAGGTTCAAGGCCAGACTTGTGGTGAAAGGGTTTGGTCAGAGAAAAGGCATAGACTTCGAGGAGATATTCTCACCAAGGGGTGAAGATGACATCCATACGGGTGTTGCTTGGGTTGGCGGCTAGCATGGATCCGGAGATAGAGCGGTTAGATGTTAAAACTGCCTTTCTCCATGGTGACCTGGAAGAAGAGATCTACATGCACCAACCAGAGGGGTTCGAAGTCAAGGGCAAGGAGCATATGGTGTGTAGGCTGAGGAAGAGCTTGTATGGGCTGAAACAAGCTCCACGGCAATGGTACAAGAAGTTCGATTCGTTCATGTTACAAAGATGGGTATGACGAACGGAGTCGGACCACTTGTGTGTTCACGCGCAAGTTCTCGGATGGTGATTTCTTAGTTCGCTATTATACGTTGATGACATGCTCATCATGGGAAAAGACATCAAGAAGATTGACAGGCTGAAACAGGAGTTGGGCAAGTCTTTTGCGATGAAAGACTTGGGCCCGGCTAAACAGATCCTAGGAATGGAGATAATCCGTGACAGAAGCAGCAGGAAGCTTTGGCTGTCACAAGAGTGGTATATTGAAAAAGTCCTAGAGCGGTTCAATATGAATGCAGCAAAGCCGGTCAGTACTCCACTGGATGGTCACTTCAGATTGAGCGACAGACAGTGTCCCAAGACGAAGGCAGAGGTGGAAGAGATGCAGAAAATACCCTACGCATCAGCTGTAGGAAGTTTGATGTATGCTATGGTGTGTACACGCCCAGACATAGCATATGCAGTTGGTGTTGTCAGCCGGTATCTTGCCAATCCTGGCAAAGAGCATTGGGCAGCGGTGAAATGGATACTACGGTATCTAAGAGGCTCATCCAGGTTGAGCCTATGCTATGGTGACGGTAAACCTGTGTTAGAGGGCTACACGTGATGCAGATATGGCAGTGTGACATAGACTCCGGAAGTCTACATCGGGGTTCATGTTCACATTTGCGGGGGAGCGGTTTCTTGGCGAGCAAGCTACGAAGGTCGTAGCATTGTCGACGACGAGGGCCGAATACATTGCGATCACACGAAGCATGTAAAGAGATGCTTTGGATGAAGAGGTTCCTACAGAACTTAGCCTAAAGCAGGGAGGAGCACGTGGTCTATTACGATAGTCGAGTGCTATACACTTGAGCAAGAATCCAAGTCGATTCCAAGTCGAAGCACATAGAGATTCGGTATCACTTGGATCGTGGATACTTTGGAACAAAGGTGTTACAGCTTGAGAAAGTCCACACGGACGATAATGGGTCAGACATGATGACCAAGGCTTTGCTCAAGGGCAAATTTGAGGTTTGTAGAAACCTGGCTGGCTTAAAGAAGGTGAATCCCTCCTGGGTCAAAAAGGGGGAGATTTGATGGGTTTTTTTTGACCCGTTGTCCTTTCGCAACTGGGATGCGCAAAGTCCTTTCGCAACTAGGATGCGCAAGTCTTTTCGCAACTAGGATGCGCAAGTCCTTTCGCAACTAGGATGCAGAAAGGAGTTTCCTAAAACTATAAAAAGGGGTCCCTAGGATTTTTCTACATATATTGTGTTGATGAGAAAAATACAAGAGGGCTATCAAAGGTGAGAGAGAGGGAGAAAAAGAGAGAGAAAGCTTATAGAAGGGAGGTTCTGCTCGAGGAGGTTTTTCTACTTTGCAATTTATATCTCAGCGCTTCTATGTTCTCATAATCGGTTAGATCTCTTCGTTTTCTCTATTTCTCTTATTGTTCATCCACTCCTGCGTGAGTGAAGAAGGTTGTAAACGTTCTACTTCATAGTGGATTGTTGATCTGGACGAGGTCCCGTGGTTTTTACCTCTTTGAGGGTTTTCCACGTAAAAATCTCTTGTGTGGTGTGTGATTGATGCATTGATTATTTTCATTGCTTTATTATCCATAATTCTGGTTTGTTCTGGAGGGCTAGATCCTAAGGTTTTGTGCAAGGCCCCCAACAAGTTCGTGCCCTAAAATGAGCTGCCAAAATGGATGGAAGGTGTGGATCTATAATACGTACATCAATGTGGGCCCCACGGTCAGGACGCACCGTGTTGGGTGAGGCCTGGGCCACACCTCATTCGCACTCCTGCTAGCCAGAGTCTCAAAGTTTTCCTCTTTATTTAACTCAAAGACTAAGATAATGAGGGTCTGTTTTCAAAGTAAACATCATAACATTAAGAGCATGTATGTAAACCTTCAATACGACCACTCCTTCCAGCTCACATGCAACATTTGTAGAATATCCAACTTGTTCAAAATTGTGGACCACACCACGGCGATCACCTGATATGAAATCAGGCCGATCTGACCATTGAGCGGTATGAAAGGTCAAAATCATTGGGCAGCGGACTATACGACACGTTCCCAGCCCGGTAAGTCGATAAGCCTTATTTTCATACCAAGTGATCGTCATGGTGTGGCCCACCTATTTTATGTATCACGTGCTCTACACATGTGACACGTTGGCGGGAAAAAGGAGACTATATGTAAGAAGTTCACATACATCTGCCGGATGTGAATCATATTACCATCTCTCCTTTTCAAAATTAAAAGAATGAGATTAAAATAATCTTAAATTGCCTAATCTTTATTATAAATATGGCAATCCACCATGAAATAATTGTATCTTTAATTTGTGTGGTCCACTTGAGATTTTTTGTTGAAAATCAGTGGTTTTAAAATAATAAAAATGAAAATTCAAAATTTTCAAAATTTCGGAATTTTCCCGCCAAAATATTTTTTGAATTTTTTAAATTAAAAAGTACGGTGTGTGTGCTTTGTCCCACATCGGAAATGCAAAAGATAGTTTTGTGGTTTATATGAGATGTTGAGAAGGGTATTCTTACTTGGAGCTTTTTGGAGGAGATGAAACACGGGTTGCGTGTTCCAGTGCAAAGCATTGAACACACGCACGCACGCACGCATGCACGCGCGCTTGGGCTCGAGCACGGGCGTGGACGAAGGTGAGGGCATGGGCAGTGTGGCTATAGTGGCGCTAGATGGCGCACTTTACACTTCCCACGTGCGCATCGTGTCGCAGAGTGGTCGCTCCCTCGCGACCTTAGGCAAATCAGCGCGAGACGGTGCGACTTCGGTGCGATGGGTCTGGTCAGAGCCTTAGGGCGGTGTGGATCCGAAAAGTTGGAAATGAGCCTGGGTTTTATAGGTGACTGAGAACGGTCGGACCTTAAATTTGAAACGTCCAGCCGTTTCTATAAAAGGATAGCTACCTTAAAAGCCACAACGGTCTGAAAACGGACGGACCAGGATGATCCAACGGTCAGATCTACAGATCTAATGACCAGAAACGTCTGAGATTAATGGACAACGGACAGAAACATTTTTCAAACGTTCTGGACCATTGAATACCACACAGTAATAGGTCTAAACCTGAGGCCTACATAAACTGGACCATTCTAGTCCGATTTCATCATCTCAACACACCATCTCTCCCATCAAATCAGATACAGTCCATAACTCCATTTTAGAATACTGTGATCATCTCTACCATCTAAATCTGTCAGAAGAAATCTACTGCATTAAAACTGTTCCATAATGGACCTATCGTGATTGCTGCACGCTGGATCCAGATAAGGCTTGTCTTATCCTGGAAGCAATTCACCTGTAACCCATCAGCAGTTGATAAGGGGGCGAATCACGCTTTAAGGACAACATATTTTATACGTGATTCAGCCTAGTGAAATTGTTATTTCCAATTATTTATTTTTATTTTTTTGGTGTATCCAATCAAATTTCCTAACAATCTTAAAGCGTGATTCCATGGACACCGAAAGTGTTGCATCAATCAAACTGATGAACCAGGATCTGATCCGATTGGACTGATTCGATGGTTCAAATTTCACTAGATGGAAGGATAAGCTGAAATTCCTGCTGACTACTCTGAAGATCTTCTACATCCTGGATCCAACTCTCCAGCCTCTGCCTAAAGCAACGGACACTGACAATCCAGAACAGGTTGCTGTTAAGATCAAGCGACAAGAAGATGAACTACTGTGTCGTGGCCACATCCTCAATGCTCTCTTTGATCGATTATACGATTTGTACATGGGGATCACATCAGCAAAAGAAATTTGGAGCGCGCTAGAATACAAATATAAGGCTAAAGAGGAAGGTACACAAAGCGTGATTCCATGGACACCGAAAGTGTTGCATCAATCAAACTGATGAACCAGGATCTGATCCGATTGGACTGATTCGATGGTTCAAATTTCACTAGATGGAAGGATAAGCTGAAATTCCTGCTGACTACTCTGAAGATCTTTTACATCCTGGATCCAACTCTCCAGCCTCTGCCTAAAGCAACGGACACTGACAATCCAGAACAGGTTGCTGTTAAGATCAAGCGACAAGAAGATGAACTACTGTGTCGTGGCCACATCCTCAATGCTCTCTTTGATCGATTATACGATTTGTACATGGGGATCACATCAGCAAAAGAAATTTGGAGCGCGCTAGAATACAAATATAAGGCTAAAGAGGAAGGTACACAAAAATTTCTAATTGCTAAGTATTTCGATTTTACGATGGTAGACAATCTACCACTACTTACCCAAATCCAAGAACTGCAGCTTATTGTAAATAAAATAAAAGCCATAAAAATTGATCTTCCTAAATCCTTTCAAGTCGGAGCTATAATCGCAAAATTACCTCCGAGGTGGAAAGACTATAGGAAGAAACTACTGCATAAATCTGAAGAGTTCATTCTAAAACAAATCCAGAAGCATCTTCGTATTGAAGAAGAATCTCGTAACCGAGACAAAAAGGGCATCCTCATCCAAGGTGAACGCAGTAGAACGACCGTCCCAAAATAATACTTATGAGAAAGCTGATTCCCTTAAACTTAACAAAGATCAAGAAAAATTCAAGAAAACTAAAAAAAAAAAAAAAAACGGCAAACCTATGGGAGCTTGCTATGTCTACGACAAGATCGGACATTTCGCCCGAGTCTATAGGGACTAAAAAAAGCCTAAGAAAGAGGCTAATGTCGTAGACGATGAAATCGTAACCATGGTCATAGAAGTGAACCTAGTTCAAGAGAAATTCCTGGTTGGTGGTATGATACAGGTGTCATAGTTCATGTATGCAATGATCGATCTGCCTTTAAAACCTATGAAGACGAAACCAATGGTCAAGAGGTTCAAATGGGAAATGAAGGACGATCGAAAGTTGTAGGCAAAGGAACTATGGAATTATTCTTTACCTCTGGAAAGAAGGCAATCCTGACCAACGTATTGCATGTCCCAGATATAAGAAGGAATCTTGTCTCAGGGGATCTTTTAAGCAAGCCTGGGATTAGGGTTGTGTTTGAATTAGGCAAGCTGATCTTGTCTAAGAATGAGAACTTTGTGGGTAAGGGATATGCTTGTAATGGGATGATCAAATTATCTCTGAATGAAAAGAATTCTTCTGCTTACATGGTTGAGTCTGTAACATTATGGCATGGTAGACTAGCCCATATTAGATACAGTACCATAAAACTCATGGCTAAGAACGGCCTAATATCATACAATGATAGTGACAAAGATAAATGTGAAGTATGCATACGGTCTAAAATAATCAAGAAACCATTCCCTAGTGTTGAGAAATCAACTCAAATATTAGACCTAGTGCATACTGACATATGTAAACTAAATGGCATTCTTACCCGTGGAGGTAAAAGTACTTTATAACATTTATAGATGATTGTTCAAGATATGTATATGTATATCTGTTGAAATCAAAAGATGAAGCATATAATGCATTCAAGATCTATAAATCTAAAGTAGAAAATCAGTTAGACAAAAATATTAAAATCCTTTGTAGTGACCGAGGAGGAGATTATTTTTCTAATGACTTTTCTAACTATTGTGAAAAACACAGCATAATACATCAGTATACAACACCTTATACACCACAACAAAATGGTGTAATAGAGAGAAAAAACATGACATTAGTAGAAATGGTCAACTCAATGCTAATACATGCACAGTTGCCATTTAACCTATGGGGAGAAGCACTGTTAGCTGCATGTCGTGTTTTAAACCAAACTCCATCTAGGAAAATCAAGACCTCTCCATATGAAATATGGAAAGAAAGAAAATCAAACATAGGGTATCTTAGAGTGTAGGGGTATCTTGCATACTGCAGAACTCCGGAACCTAGAAAAACTAAATTAAGACCGAGAGCTATCAAGTGTGTCTTTGTAAGATATGCACAACATAGTAAGGCCTATAGACTTCTAGACCTAGACTCCAATGTAATTATAGAGTCTGGAGATGTAGAGTTTTTTGAGAATTCTGTATTCGCGGAGAATAAGAATGCTGAGATACAATCTTCTAATGAAACTATAAAAGAAACTCAAATAAAAGAGAAAACTCCTAGTGAACCTCGTAGGAGTCAAAGAGCAAGAGTAGAAAAGAGTCTTGATCCTAATCAAATAGACTCTCTGCGACTCTCTTTTCATCTAATTGAGGGTGATAGAGAGAAGGTAATTAGGAAAATACCTGTGGTTTTGACTATATAAGATGAACATAAAACCTTTAGTGAAGCTATGTCTTCAAGAGACTCCACCTTTTGGAAAGAGGCTATTAATGATGAAATTGATTCCATAATATCTAACCAAACATGGGAATTGGTAGATCTTCCTCCAGGTTCTAAACCAATAGATTGTAAATGGGTATTTAAGAAAAAATATTACATAGATGGTACAATTCAAACCTTTTAAGCAAGGTTAGTTGCTAAGGGTTTCCGACAGAAAGAAGGAATCGATTATTTTGACACTTATTCACCAGTAACTCAAATAATATCGATTAGGATTTTATTCGGTCTAGCATCCATACATCATCTTCATATCCATCAAATGGACGTGAAGACAACATTCCTGAATGGAGATCTCGATGAGGAGGTTTACATGGAGCAACTAGAAGGGTTTGTTCTACCAAGAAATGAAAGAAAAGTGTGTAGACTTATTAAGTCTTTGTATGGATTAAAGTAAACACCAAAACGGTGGCATGATAAATTTGATTCTAAAGTTCTGTCTTATGGTTTTGAATATAATATTGCTGATAAATGCATATATTCAAAAGTGTGTAATGATTATATTGTAATCATATGCTTGTATGTAGATGATATGTTAATAATCAGTAATAAAATGGAAGGTGTAACTGAAACCAAAAAGTTTCTCTCTTCAGTTTTTAAAATGAAAGATGTTGGACAAGTGGATACCATATTAGGTATCAAAGTTAAAAAACATAGTGGGGGTTTTGCATTATGCCAGTCTCCTTATATTGAGAAAATAATAAACAAGTTTAATCACTTGAAAATTAAAGAGGCAAAGACCCCGTTTGATCCAAGTATCAAGTTGAAAGAAAACAGTGGAAGAGTAGTTGCACAACTAGAGTATGCTAGTGCTATAGGCAGTCTTATGTATGCAATGCAATGCATAAGACCGGATATAGCATACGCCATGAGTAAACTAAGCAGGTTTACGAGTAATCTAAGTGTTGAACACTAGAAAACAAAAAGTAGAGTTCTAGGTTATCTTAAAGAAACCAAAGAACTAGGGCTATTTTACTCAGAATTTTCAATAGTATTGGAAGGATATACCGACGCAAGTTGGATATTGAGTGCAGGGGACAATAAGTCCACTACAGGATGAATATTCACCCTAGGAGGTGCAACTATATCTTGGGGATCTAAGAAACAAACTTGCATAACGCACTCAACTATGGAATCTGAGTTCATAGCTTTAGCTGAGGCTGAGTGGTTAAAGGATCTTCTTTTAGAAATCCTATTCTATGTGAAGCCTATACTGGCTGTTTCACTTCATTGTGATAGTGAAGCTACTCTAGCGAGAGCCTATAGCGGTACCTATAATGGGAAGTCTAGACACATAAGTTTGAGACATGACTATGTAAGGCAATTGATTCAAGATGGAATCATTGCGATCTCATATGTAAAGTCTAGTAACAACTTGACAGATCCTTTTACTAAACCTCTAACGAGAGAGGTAGTAAGGACAACATTTAGAGGGATAGGGTTGAAACTCTTTACTCAAAATTTCACCAGTGAAAGAAACCCAACCCTAAATTAGAAAATATCTATATATTGTGTTTAATGGGTAACAACAATTCACTGATAAGTGAAAAGTTTCAGCACTAAATAAATTAATAACCTCATCCAGGATGATAGTGCTGGCTGTTATAAAAGAAGGATGAGTATTAAACTCTTAATGAAGTCCAGTCAAACAGGACAAGTGTTCTAAACGAAAAAACTGGAAGGATTTCACCTATGTGAACGTAGAAGTGGTGCCGCTTCTCATGAGACTTAGAGTTATCTCGGGATCGTTCATGAAACAGGATAAGACATGACCATTAAAAATGCTAAGCGAGATTATAAAGGAACACCTAACGCATGGGCTATTATGTGTGTGGTATTTTCGGTTATATCATAAAGGAATAACTAGTTCAATGTTGTGGCAACTAGAAATTTCGAAATAACTTTAAAATGCTTACACTAAGGAAAAATTCAAATCGCAAGATATCTTTCTTTATGCATAATAACTATTATTATTCTGGCAGAGTTTTCATTGTTTTAAAAACTAGGGGGGGATTGTTGAAAATCAGTGGTTTTAAAATAATAAAAATAAAAATTTAAAATTTTCAAAATTTGGGATTTTTCCGCCAAAATACTTTTTGAATTAAAAAGTGCGGTGTGTGTGCTTTATCTCACATCGAAAATGCAAAAGATAGTTTTGTGGTTTATATGAGATGTTGAGAAGGGTATTCTTACTTAGAGCTTTTTAGAGGAGATGAAACACGGGTTGCGTGTTCTAGTGCAAAGCACTAGAACACATACACGCACGCGCGCTCTCGCTCGCGCTCGCGATTGAGCTCGGGCTCAGGCACGGGCGTGGGCAGTGAGGCAGTGTGGCTGTAGTAGCGCTAGATGACTCACTTTGCACTTTGGACAATGGCAAGAAATATTTTTCAAACGTTCTGGCCCATTGAATACTACACAGCAATGGGTCTAAATCTGAGGCCTATATAAACTGGACCATTCTAATCCGATTTCATCATCTCAACACACTATCTCTCCCATCAAATTAGATACAGTCCATAGCTCCTTTTTAGAATACTGTGATCATCTCTACCATCTAAATCTGTCAGAAGAAATCTACTGCGTTAGAACTGTTCTATAGTGGACCTATCGTGGTTGTTGCACGCTGGATCCAGATAAGGCTTGTCTTATCCTGGAAGCAATTCGCCTGTAACCCATCAGCAGTTGATAAGGGGGCGAATCACGCTTTAAGGACAATGCATTTTATACGTGATTCAGCCTAGTAAAATTGTTATTTCCAATTATTTATTTTTATATTTTCAGTGTATCCAATCAAATTTCCTAACATTTATATCCTCTCATTTTTAGTATCAATATCTAAAATGATCTGTAAAAATGGATGAACAACATGAATAAAAGATATACTTCATAGTGGGGCCCACATGGATGGTGGTAGGGGAGTAGCCAATCTGTGGGAAGCGGATTGCATACAGGTTGTAACTCATTATGCTTAGCGTACTGTGTACTGAGTAAACTCTGTGGAGTTCACCATGATTTATGTATTTAATCCACTCCGTCCATCTATTTTATCAGATAATTGAAATAGCGATGAAGACCGCTTGAGTAGAAGTTGAAATATGCCAATGTGTCCTAGAGGGGGGTGAATAGGACTTTCTAAAGATTTATGAGTTATTTTAAAAATTCTATCACTCTAATCCTATCATGTATACAATTTTCAGGATTACTCAATTATAACTCTACTGGCTTCCAAGCCAAGTAGAGGATCCAATCACAAACTATGCAAGATATATCAATATGTAGCTTAGTCTATGTTGGATGTGACTGTGTGTGAGTGTGAGATGTGATCAAATATATGAATATGAATGTATGAATCACACATAGAGAAACACAATCACAAACACAGTAATTTTATAGTGGTTTGACGATAAGTCTACTCCACTCCCGGTTGTCGCACTCAACCCTTGAGTATACCCGATTTCATTAAGGAGGTTTCCCAGGGTTCACCTCAAACCTAAGGTTTTAAATCAGGTTCACCTTCAACCTTTACAGAGGTTTTACGCGGTTCACCTCAAACCCAGAGTTTTACTGGTTCACTCCTAACCAGATGTTTATGCTCTCCATAGAGCAAGGGTCCACACAACCACCCAGATTTTAGACCACACAGGTCAAGGACCTACACAAGGACCTAACAGTTTATGCCCTACACAAGAGAAAAGGTCCACACTATGCACCCACAACATACACTCCCGCCAGAGGCCTCCTACGAGGGCTTCAAAGGGTGAGAACCACTTAAGATCCAATCCTAGAAAGGAATGATCACAAGTGTCCTCTTGGACTCTAGGTACTTACAGATAAGTTGATGAGTCCTGTTAAGCACAACGCCGAAGATCTCCTCCTCCTTGTTAACGAAGAATCTTCTGCTCCCTTGATCCGCAACATAAAAGATATAACACGACTAGGCTTGAGGTTAGGTCAAGGTGAAGATAGAATCCTACTCTCTAAAGGTTTTCCTATAAGAAAGGTAAAGTAGTTCCAATCTTATGCATTCAAGGCATCCCAGCATAATGATTTACCATTAAGGTAGTAGCTGGAGGATCCTTGAATGCGGAAGTTCATTCCCCAATCCACTATATTGAATATCAATGGTGAGGGTTGATTGGAGGATGAACTCCCTTGAGAGAAAGGGCTTTAGGTATAGGATATAAGTTGAAATACTTAAAAGCTCTCTCTTCTTTCTCAAACAGCAACAAAAGACAAGTCCTCTATAAATAGGCAATGAGTTCCAATGGATATAAAACGGTCACATTTACGACAGAGTTCGATATTATCGAACAGGTTCGATATCATCAAGCGTATACTCTCTATAACATCGATGGTCTGCTCGATGACTCGGACTCGATGTCATACACTTTTGAAACTCGTTGCCAATTGGTTGATGAATCGAAGCCATTATTGATGTCATCGGATTTCGTACTCCGATTCCATCGATGACAGAATCGATCCATCGATACTTGAAAAATGAGAGAGACTTGACTTTGAGATATTTCAGGTTTTCATGAATGATCGGGGGAACCGTCGAGGTCATCGGAATTTGAATGTTGATGACATCAAGATCAGAATCGTGGCATCGATAAATCCAGCTGATTTATCTTTGAACTTGCTAGACAGTTTATGGCTTTGTTCGATGCAATCGATTTGGTATTGATATCATCGATATTTGAATATCGATTAGATCGAAGGGCCCTCGATCATAATTAAAAACAACCTGAAATAACTGCTGTAAGAAATGTACAACCACTATCGATATTATTGATGGACCTCCGATCTAATTGATATTTGATTTCAGATCATATCAGACGGTCATCGATATATCGAAGGAGTTTGAGATTTTCATTAAAAAATAGGGGCGGCGGAAATCTGCCTGTCGATCTTATCGAGCCACTCTCGATGGTCTCGAGATTTGAATATCGATGATATTGATGTGTGTATCGATACATCGATAATTCGTCCAGATATGTTGTGAAGTTGCTGGACATATTTAGTGCTTTTATCGATGATATCGATAGGTGTATCGATATATCGATAAATCCGTCCCGATGAATATTTAGTTGCTGGACATTTTGGTCCTCTTATCGATAATATCGTTAAGGTATCGTGGACATCGACAGTGCATATCGATCATATCGAGGGTGCTTCGATAAAATCGACAGATCGAGAAAAACTTAGAGATTTTCTTATTTTGTAAAAAGTTTTCTCACCGTAAAACTCTAAGATGTCTATCTTATTTTAAGTTTGGGACATGGGATGTGAGGCTATGATTTACCTATTGTGAGCTTCCACACATCCCGTTGAGGCAGATGCTTGAAATAATCTTCTTATTGAGTTCAACAACTAGTCTGACTCACCACATAAGTAACTTGACAAACCAGGGCACTAACAGGTGCACTTTCAATCTCCCCCTTTGTCAATTACATGACAAAATACCCAAAACACCCTAGAACACTTCTAGACACACCCCTAAATTGTGTGTACATGCATTTACACAATTTTATAATTTTTTCTAACCCATATACACATTCTAGAACTATCTGCTCCCCCTTACTTCAAAACTCCCCCTTTCTTGGTGTAGCTGCTCCCCCTAACCCCTGCAACACATTAGATATACAATTTTTTGCTCGTGGTGTTTTGTTCTCCCCCTTTTTGTCAGTCATTGGCAAAGATATAACAAGTGATTTTGACTGAAGAGTAAAGTACGAGAGAGAACATGCATACAAGATACAAATGAGTAATGATCAAAATATTATAAGAAGTCATCTGTGGTCAGAACAAGTGTATGCATATCAATTTAAGGAAAGCAGTGATAACAGTAAATCAATTAAGCATTAAACACATTATATGCATTCCATCAGACAAACCAGGGGAACAAAATATGGCATTAATGATAAGAATTCTATTCAGCCATCATCCAAGATAAAACCAAAAATAACCAACTCTATACTGCCACAAACAGCAGTACATTTAAACATTATCCAACTGAACCAAATAACAACAACAAAAAAATCAACTATCCAAAATACATATTGCCATAGACAACAGTAATATATCAGTTATCCAAAAATTCACCATGCTCATGTAAGTTTCAACACTATTGACAATATTCGATATCATTGAGAATGTCATAACCTGGCTTCCAAAAAAATGTACATGGTCAATACAGGGAGTTTAGACGTGTGACTGACATCTAACCATGAATGTCCTAGTATGAAGATTTACCTTTGTGGCACACATTTACTAGGACATGTTCTTAGTGAGTGCAGACATCGATGGATTTCTTAAGATCACTATACCTGTTTGTATCAAGAGGTTTGGTGAGGATATCTACGAGTTACTTTTTTGTGGAAACATAATCTAATGTAATAATCTTATTTTCAACAAGTTCTCGAATAAAATGATGACGGATGTTAATATGCTTAATCCGAGAATGTTGAACAGGATTCTTTAAAATATTGATTGCGCTTGTGTTATCACAGAAAAGACTCATCGTGGGTTGTTCAATCCCGTAGTCTAACAACATCTTCTTCATCCAAAGGAGTTGTGCACAGCAACTTTCAACGGCAATGTATTCGGCCTCGACAGTGGATAATGATATTGAATTTTGTTTCTTTCTCTGCCAGGAGACTAGGCAGTTTCCAACATAGAAACATCCTCCATTGGTTGATTTCCGATCATCCAAATTTTCTGCCCAGTCAGCATCAGAGTATCCGACAATGATGGTAGATGTTTCAAATGGATACCATAGTCCATAGGAGGAAGTTCCTGCTATATATTTGATGATCCTCTTAACAGCCGTTAGATGAGATTCCTTAGGATCTGCTTGATATCGAGCACATACCCCAACACTGAAAGATATGTCGGGACGACTAGCTGTAAGATATAGTAGACTACCTATCATACTCCGGTAGAGGTGTTGATCCACACTCTTGCCATTTGTATCTTTGGAGAGTTTGAGTGTGGTGCTCATACGAGTGTGATAGGAATGACTAAATTCAAGACCAAACCTTTTTACCAGATCATTCGCATACTTGGTTTGACAGATAAAGATTCCATCATGTAGCTGTTTGACCTGCAAACCTAGAAAGAAGTTTAGTTCACCAACCATACTCATTTCGACTTCTGATTTCATGAGATCGGCAAACTTATATGCGATATCTTCACATGTTGAACCAAACACTATCATCCACATAAATTTGTGTTATGAGCAGTGAGTCTTTTATTCTTTGGGTAAACAGGGTTTTATCAACACTCCCTCTGCAAAATTTATGGTCCAAAAGAAATTTTGTCAATCGTTTATACCAAGCTCGTGGTGCCTGTTTATAGACGATATACGTATTGAGGACACTTAGGATCTGAAAATCCCTTGGGTTGTTCCACATAGGCTTCTTCAGCCAAATCCCCATTCAGAAAAGCACTCTTAACATCCATTTGAAATAGTTTAAATTTTAATGCACATGCAATGGACAAAAGAATTCGGATAGACTCAAGGTAAGCTACAGGGGAAAATGTCTCATCAAAGTCAATGCCTTCTATTTGTGAGTACCCTTGGGCTACAAGCCTTGCTTTGTTTCTAATCACATTTCCTGATTCATCAGATTTATTTTTGAAGACCCATTTGGTTCCAATAACATTTGTATTGAATGGTCTGGGAACCAAATTCTATACCTCATTTCTTTGAAATTGTTGAAGTTCGCCTTGCATTACATTTATCCAGTGTTCGTCTTGAAGAGCTTCTACAATGTTCTTAGGCTCAATCTTTGAGGTAAAGCAGAAATGACTATAGATATTCTCTATTTGTCGTCGAGTTTTTACACCAGTATTGGGATCTCCTATGATTTGTTCTCTAGGATGATCTTTTATAATAGGAATGTCAGATGATGATTGAGGTTCACTGGGTGATAAAGTTTTTCTTTCAGGTTTTTCCAATATGCATGAATCTATATCATCTTCTAATTCATTCACAGGTGCCTCTTCTTCATGAGGTTGACTTCGATTACCACATTCACTGATTCCTGAATAGTGAGAGTTCTTAGATTGTATACTCTGTACGCACGACTATTCATAGCATACCCCAAGAAGATTCCTTCATCACTTTTAGATTCAAATTTTCCTAGGTGATCTCTATCTCTTAAGATATAACATTTGCTACCAAAGACATGAAAATATTTCACACTAGGCAGTTTTCCATACCATAGTTCATATAGAGTTTTGTTTAATCCTGCTCTAAGATATACTCTATTTATGATGTAGCAAGCAGTATTGACAGCTTCAGCCTAGAAACTTTTGGCCATATCTTTTCCATTTAGTATTACTGATCCCATCTCCTGTAATACTTGATTTTTCCTTTCAACAACTCCATTTTGCTGTGGGGTTTTTGGAGCTGAGAATTCATGACAAATTCCTTTCTTATTGCAGTAGTTTTCGAATTTTTCGTTTTCAAATTCCCCACCATGATCGCTTTTGATGCGATTAATTCTGTATCCCTTTTCATTTTGAAGTCTTTTTGGCAGGATCACAAATTCCTCAAAGGCATCCGATTTTTCTCGAAGAAATGCGACCCAAGTAAATCTGGTGTAATCATCTACTACCACCAGGAAGTATCTTTTCTTGCCATGACTTTTCACTTTAGTTGGTCCAACTAGATCAATATGTAGCAAATCCAAAGGCTTTGTTGTTGCTATGGAGGTTGTCTTCTTGTGTCCGACTTTGATCTGTATTCCTTTTAGACATTCTCCACAGACAACTTTTTCTTCATTTCTAATCTTGGGAAGTCCCCTAACCAGATTTTTTGAACTGAGCTTTGCTAAATTTCGGTAGTGGACATGTCCTAACCTTTGGTGCCATAGTTTGGATTCATTCTTCACAGCTATATTGCACTTTGTGGATAACACCCTCTCACTTGTACTTTCAATGACATAACAATTATCACTCGTACATAAACCTTTTATGAGAGACTTTCCTGTATGATC
This sequence comes from Magnolia changhungtana, assembly GCA_030180095.1. Taxonomy (NCBI): domain Eukaryota; kingdom Viridiplantae; phylum Streptophyta; class Magnoliopsida; order Magnoliales; family Magnoliaceae; genus Magnolia; species Magnolia changhungtana. The sequence continues at coordinate 2,303,248 of JASAUF010000117.1, read as the reverse complement.
CAAAATTCTACACACATCCTTTGAAAAAGTGACAAGATGTTCTTTGTCACAGATTTGGGAGATACTCAGGAGATTATGTTTCAGGCCTTCTACACAGAGTACATGTTTGATCTTTGGAAGGCCTGGTACTGCTGTAATTCCTTGTCCAATAATCTTGGCTGAGCTTCCATCACCAAATGTGACTGATCCCCCATCAAAGTTTGAATACTCACAGAAGTGTGTTTGATCACCAGTCATGTGTCTGGAGCATCCACTGTCCAGGTACCACTTTGAATTATTTCTGACTTTCAGGGCAGTGTGAATTACAAGGCAACTATTCTGATTTGTTACACCCTCTTGGATATTTTTGGGCATGATTCCAACTTTAGTCAAGATCACTCTCTAGGTGGTGAAGCCCTTAAATGGAAACCTACTTTGATACCAATTGAAATAGCGGTGAAGACTGCTTGAGTAGAAGTTAGAATATGCCAATGTGTCCTAGAGAGGGGTGAATAGGACTTTTTAAAGATTTATGAGTTATTTTAAAAATCCTATCACTCTAATCCTATCATGTATACAATTTTTAGGATTACTCAAATGTAACTCTACTGGCTTCCAAGCAAAGTAGAGGATCCAATCACAAACTATGCAAGATATATCAATATGCAGCTTAGTCTATGTTGGATGTGACTGTGTGTGAGTGTGAGATGTGATCAGATATATGAATATGAATGTATGAATCACACATAGAGAAAAGCAATCACAAACACAGTCATTTTATAGTGGTTCGACGATAAGTCTACTCCACTCCCTGCTGCCGCACTCAACCCTTGTGTGTACCGGATTTCACTAAGGAGGTTTTTCAGGGTTCACCTTAAACTTAAGGTTTTAAATCAGGTTCACCTTCAACCTTTACAGATGTTTTACGCGGTTCACCTCAAACCCAAAGTTTTACTGGTTCACTCCTAACCAGATGTTTATGCTCTTCATAGAGCAAGGGTCCACACAACGTACCCGGATTTTAGACCACATAGGTCAAGGATCTAACAGTTTATGCCCTACACAAGAGTAAGGGTCCACACTATGCATTCACAATGTACACTCTAGCCAGAGGCCTCCTACGAGGGCTTCAAAGGGTGAGAACCACTTAAGACCCAATCCTAGAAAGGAATGATCACAAGTGTCTACTTGGACTCTAGATACTTACAGATAAGTTGATGAGTCCCGTTAAGCACAACGCCGAAGATCTCCTCCTCCTTGTTGACGAAGAGTCTTCTGCTTCCTTGATCCGTAACACAAAAGATATACCAGGACTAGGCTTAAAGTTGGGTCAAGGTGAAGATGGAATCCTACTTTCTAAAGGTTTTCCTATAAGGAAGGTAGAGTAGTTCCAATCCTATGCATTCAAGGCATCCCAGCATAATGATTTGCCATTAAGGTAGTAGCTGAAGGTTCCTTAAATGCGGAAGTTCATTCCCCAATCCACTCTATTGAATATCAATGGTGAGGGTGGATTGGAGGATGAACTCCCTTGAGAGAAAGGGCTTTAGGTATAGGATATAAGTTGAAACACTCAAAAGCTCTCTCTTCTTTCTCTCACAGCAACAAAAGACAAGTCCTCTATAAATAGGCAAAGAGTTCCAACGGATATAAAACGATCACATTTATGACAGAGTTCGATATCATCGAGCAGGTTCGATATCATCAAGCGTATACTCTCGATAACATCGATGGTCTGCTCGATGACTCGGACTCGATGTCATACGCTTTTGAAACTCTTTGCCAATTGGTTGATGAATCGAAGCCATTGTCGATGTCATCAGATTTCGTACTCCGATTCCATCGACGACAGAATCGATCCATCAACACTTGAAAAATGAGAGAGACTTGACTTTGAGATATTTCAGGTTTTCATGAATGATGGGGGGAACCATCGAGGTCATCGGAATTTGAATGTCGATGACATCGAGATCAAAGTCGAGGCATCGATAAATCCAGCTGATTTATCTTTGAACTTCCAAGACAGTTTATAGCTTTGTTCGATGCAATCGATCTGGTATCGATATCATCGATATTTGAATATTGATTAGATTGAAGGGCCCTTGATCATAGTTAAAAACAACCTGAAATAACTACTGTAAGAAATGCGCGCCCACTGTCGATATCATCGATGGACGTCCGATCTAATTGATATTTGATTTCAGATCATATCAGACTGTCATCGATATATCGAAGGAGTTTGAGATTTTTATTAAAAAAAAGGGACGCCGAAAATCTGCCTGTCGATCTTATCGAGCCACTCTCGGTGGTCTCGAGATTTGAATATCGATGATATCGATATGTGTATCGATACATCGATAATTCGTCCAGATATGTTGTGAAGTTGCTGGACATATTTAGTGCTTTTACCGATGATATCGATAGGTGTATCGATATATCGATAAATCCGTCCCGATGAATATTTAGTTGCTGGACATTTTGGTCCTCTTATCAATAATATCGTTAAGGTATCGAGGACATCAACAGTGCATATCGATCATATCGAGGGTGCTTCGATAAAAACGACAGAGCGAGAAAAACTTAGAGATTTTCTTATTTTGCAAAAAGTTTTCTCACCATAAAACCCTAAGATGTCTATCTTGTTTTAAGAGTTTTAATCACCTGGTGTTTTGAGACATGGGATGTGAGGCTATGATTTACCTATTGCGAGCTTCTACACATCCCATTGAGGCAGACGCTTGAAATAATCTTCTTATCGAGTTCAGCAGCCAGTCTGACTCACCACACACGTAACTTGACAAACCAGGGCACTAGCAGGTGCACTTTCAATAATTTTATGGCTTGAACCCAAAAATTAAGCATATCCAGAGATAAAATGGACCACACTACAGGAAACAGTGTGAATTGAACTTTTACCATTGCAAAATTCTTGGGGACCATAGAAGTTTTGGATCAAGCTTATATTTGTGTTTTCCCTTCATCCATGTCTCTATGATCTTATGAACAGGTTGGATGACAAATAAACGTCACTGTGGGGCCTAGAAAGGTTTCAACAGTGGAAGTCATTATTCCACTTTTTCCTCTGGTATGATCCATGTGAGCTTTGTATATATATGCTTCAATTTTGGGCTCAACCCCTTAAATGAGTGGGAAAAATGGATGGATGGCCTGGATAAACCACATACATTCACAGTGGGCCTGACTGAGTTTACTCAGCACGCAATCCGATTTCATTTCATTTCCTAATGTGGTACACCACCTAATCCGAACACCTAATCTGGATGCGGTCTGGCTAGTGGCTAGTGCTATGTGGACCCCACCATGATATATATGTATTTTATCCACGTCGTCCATCTGTTTTTCCAGCTCATTTAAGGGGTTGAGACCAAAATTGAACCATGTCCAAAGCTGAAGTAGACCATACCACAGGAAACGGTGGAAATAATGATTTCCACAGTTGAAATGTTGCTGGCCCTACAGTGATTTTTATTTATCATCCAACCTGTTCATAAGATTAAAAAAACATGGATGAAAGGGAAAACACAAATATAATGTTGATCTAAAACATCTGCATCCCTCGAGAGTTTTTCAATGGAAGATTTTTAATTCACACTATTTCCTATGGTGCGGTCCATTTGGGCGATAGATATGCTTTATTTTTGGGCTCAGGCCCTTAATTTATCTGGTAAAATGGAAGAAAGGAGTGGATAAAATATATAAATCATGTGGACCCCGTTTACTCGGTACGCGTGTATTGAGTTACTACACAGTTACGCAATCGGCTTCCACACATTTCCTGAATTTCCTGCCATAACCTTCCGCATGAAGATCCTTACCTAGAACCTATGTGGGGTCCACCATGATGTTTGTGAGAAATCCACGCCATCCATTCGTTTTTTGAGATCATGTCAGGACATGGGGCAAAAAATGAGCTAGATCCAGTACTTAAGTGTGCCTAAAACGTGAGGACTGAATGTCCACAGTTTAAATATTCGTGGGGCCACATAAGTTTTGAATCAAGATAATGTTTGTGTTTTTAGTTCATCTAAGCAGGAATGATGTTATGAAAGGTGCGGATGGCATGTTAAACTCCAGATAGGTTTCAACGGTAGGAATTTCCCTACCTACCTTTTCCTTTAGTGTGGCTCACTTGAGTCCTGGATGCTTTTTATTTTTCGGTAGCAAGCCTCAAAATTATCTCACAAAATGGAAGGAAAACATCACGATGGGCCCCACCTAGGTTTCTAGCACTGAAACTTCGTGCGTTCGTGGGAAAGGTTTCACGGGAAATCTGCCTCAAGCTAAATCGCTCCTTTTTATGCGGCGGAATTCGAAAGGACGCGGTTTGCATCCTACCTGCCGTATCCAGTTAGCAATGACATTATATGTTTGCGTTGACACCGTGATGTATGGGTCTTATCCACACTATCCATCCATTTTTTTCATATAATTTAAGGTACAGGACCAAAAATGAGGCAGATCCAAGGCTCAATTGGACCACACTGTAGGAAGCAGTAGTGATAACGATTCTCACTGTTGAAACTTTTATAAGGCCCACCGTCATGTTTATTTTGTATCCAACATATTCATAAAGTTACATGAACCATTAAGAAGATAAAACGCAAATATCAGCTCCATCTAAAGCTTCTGTGGACCCCAAGAAGTTTTCAATGGTAAGAATTTAATCCCGATTGTGTAGTCCACTTGAACCTTAATCCCAATTGCGTAGTCGACTTGGGCCTTGGATTCGCATCATTTTTAGGCTAATATCATAAAACGATACGAGAAATGGGTTGACGGTGTAGATATGACACATACGTCATGGTGAGCACTCAAAACTCATGTACGTTCCTAGCCCGAGACTAGCGTGGGTGCCAAAGTTTTCCCCAGCTCATAAATGGAAAACTCATGACATTCCCTCTCAACTTCCTTTTTCCCTCTCCAACTCAGGTTAAAACCGGTTTGTGTGAGAGAGAGATCAATTTCCTTTTTCCCTCTTTAAATCTGATCAAAACAAGTTTGAGAGAGAGAGAGAGAGAGAGAGAGAGAGAGAGAGAGGTGGACCCTTCACCTCCAGATCCAAGCCATCAAGAGGTAGATCCAACTCAACCAAACCATCTCTAGGTGAGTGCCTTTTCCTTGCCTCATTTGAAATTTAGTTTTATCCTTTAAACATGATCATGATGATGTAAAGGGATCCATCGATGGATGGCCCACATGATGGATGAGGTCCTTGATGATCCAACCATCCATCCATAGGTTAAATCCACCTTGATGCTAGTATTGTATATTCACGGTGGGGCCCACATAGCTCAACCTCATGGGTAGTTCCCATGAGGTCGACCTTATAGTACAATTTCCCACACAGCCAGGGATTGATACCATGGGAGATTTTGTTAAACTCCCAGCACATTGGAGTGAGGACTGTTGCTATATTCAATTTCAACTGTCTATTAATTGTCGGTTAGGTTGTCCAATTCTGGTTATTTTCGTGACATAGTCCATCCATGGAAGCACCAAGGCCTTCCTTTTAAAACTGAAAACCCCAAATTATATACTGCGCAAGGAGTTGGATGGACGAATCATATGATTCCTGTAATTTCTATTACTAGTAAAAGAACCTGAAATGGAGGAAAATTTACAGTGGGCCCATGTTTGCCTATGTTGCTCGGCAGTTGAAGCAATTAGGATGTCTGAAGAAAAACTGACTCTGATTTGGCACAATCTGCATACCCTATATCAGTTACTGTGCTTTCTTTCCTGTAATAGTCCATCTATTCCTGTCAGTTATGATGACTAGTATTTTATAAGGTATACTCACTTGGATGGAAGTGAGTTAAGAATATGGTCCAGAGAGGGTTGAAAAATTAAACTACCATAGATTCTTGTTGGAGCAGTGACCTCGAGTAATGCTTTTCTGGGTTGGTTGGGGAACAGTCCTATTTTTCCTGGTTTTTTTTTTTTTTTTTTTTTGAGATTAGGAATCAGTATCAAATACTCTGTATGCTTCGGGAAAAATTCAAAACCATATAAACCGCTGTATAAATCTACATTATGTTCCATGGGAGTTCGTTGCCAAGCAGTGCATCATAGGTGCAGTTATTATTTTCAAGATAGGACTGACATTGTGCTATCTGCTTCACACCCTGATATTCCATGCATTCTCTGCTCTGTGAAGCTGGGAGATTCATCTCCATTGCTAGCCTTATTGTCCAAACCTCTAGATGATAGACAGGCTATTTGATTTGACTTGATACGATTGCTTCATACAAATGATGATATTGCTAGCGTTGGCCTATTCTGCAATTTTCAAGAAGTCTTGCTGAGCTTCTATGTGCTCAAGACAGTAGTCTATTCTAATGTTGCACATGGTCCCTACATGCTAACCTGACATGCCGCAAATATGAGAAGAGGAACATGAGTATGAGATCCAAGCCCAGCGTTTGGTCTCCACTATGCCCCACTATAGAATGTGGATCATTAAACCTGAGTATTGAATGCAACCAATGCTAACCATTCAACTTTTCCTTCAAATCCAGCAGTTATGACTGTCCAACCAGCCTGATTTTTTTTTATTCAAATCATATCCAAAGGGACCCCTGCGTAGTGAGTTGCTTAGATCTCATACACATGGTGTCATTCTGAAGTCTGCCATGTGCAAGGTCTGTGTCCAGGGGTGCGTATACAAGAGTAACATTCATCATGAAGAAAAGGTATTAAGGTGTCATAAAAGAAACAAACGGTAACCCAAGCTACAAGATGGGACAAAATTTCAAATACTCATAGTGAGTCTACAAACATCTTCCCTGAGAGTCAGTTCTAGTTCATTTACCTCTTATATAATACAACAGAAGTTTCAACATCCAAAACAGAACTTTATCGAGGATTTTTTGTCAGTCTCCAACTCTCCACAGACATAAAAACTTGGCAACTCACTTTTTTAGTATCAATAGGAGGGTAGGTCCTTCAACCATAAGTGGAACAGGAAAGGAGATTTTGAAAGGCTTCATTCTGGAAGCCAGATATCCCTCCCATTAGAGTCTGTTATGCATAACCAACTCTCACCAAGAAACAAGCATCTAATCAAAAGCACCAAGTAGAAAGGAACGCTTATAAACATGTATGTTCCCTTCTGCTATCCAAATTCAACTTCATCACTTTGCAGCAAGAAGCAAAAGAAGAAATCCCCCAATCACACCACCCCCCAAAAAAAACACGCATAAACCTTTCTAGCTGGAAGACTAAACCTCTAGGCAGTTACTTTTAAAATACCCTGTCAACAGAGCCAGAGAATTAAATATGCAAGTCATACATCAATTCTCTAGGAAGAGAGGTGACATCACCAAAGGTCTACAATCAATTGAAGCATAACTCAACGAGGAAAGATCCAATCTTTGGAGAAATTTGGGGTTCATGATATCTATTATTTAAGAGTGCTAGTTCTTGTTCTGATAATGTCAAACGCTGTCAAATATTTGTTTCCCTCTAAAATTCATTGATTGAAAAGTTAACTTATGAGTTATGATCAAACATATACTAACTCAAAGACTGTCCTGATTATATTAGTGATTGAACGCGTGCAACCACCATAACAGTGCAAGCAGTATGTAATATACTTCAAATGATTCTAGATATAGTGACCCACGATTTTGTTGACAATTAAAGGCATGAATCATCCACTTTATAAGAATTAAGCAGGCTTCCAAAGATAAAAACTAAACAAATCCAGTTACATAATTTAACAGAATATATAAAAAGCCCATTAAATAAAAAAGGAATCCAAAACTTTCCAAACCTTTATCACTCATTCCATGGTTAGCAGTAAAAATATAGGCTGTCCGGTTGTCTTGGAAATATGTTTCAACAAGATTATATACATTTTCAGCAATATGATCAACCACCTTGACATTGTTGAGATAGATGGATGAATAAGGCCTATGTGCATGACCATTGGTATCACAACCGAGTAGATGCAACTAGAAGACCAAACCTCTAGGCAGTCACTTTCAATTGGGTGAAATTGTTGTTTGGCCCAAATTCCTGATGAGAATTTGAATATTCAGTGGTTTTGTTTAACAATTTAAACTTCTAGGACATGCGTTGGTAATTTGTATGACGAAAACTTGATTATTCACTAAAATCCTTATTTGATTAAGTTGCCTTTTTTATTTATTTAATCTTTAGCATCCTTTTTATTAATTATGGCTTGTTGTTATTTGTTTTTTATTAACCAAGCACTAAAGGATTTCAATTTCAAATGTAACTGAAGTATTGACAGAACGTTGTCTCTCGTTGTAGTACGAGATGTAACAAGAATATACATTGATTGCGTATTTGATTTTTTTTTTTTAAAATGCACCACCTGGAAACAATTTGAGACGACGTTCAATGATAATTTGTTAAATATGAAATTTGTGACCCTTAGTACCTTGGTTAATTAAAAAGAACTACGTAGTTGCTTGATCCCAATATGAATTTTTGGGTACGTAGGAAGCCATTCGTAATGTACTAGAATATCGGTGCAGCCACAAATCTTTTTTCTCCTTCTTGAATTGTAACAGACTGTATCGGTTGCATTTTTCTCTATCATATAGCTTGTGGCTATTAAAGATATAATATCACCTCCTTATAGGGAAACATTTAATGATGTGTACATTGTTTATGAGCTCATGGACACTAATCTTCACCAAATTATTCGTTCTAATCAAGATTTAACAAAGGAGCATTATCAGGTGATATTTAAGATTTTCTTATAAATAGATTAAGAGCTAATGATAATTATAAGTAGAATTACAAAATTTATAAATAGAATTGAGCAAGGCTTAGATGACGATGATAAATCTCTATAATCATGACAAAAGTTTCTAATTTTCATGTTTCTGGTGGGAAATATTGGATTCGATCCTATTTATGGTGAAAATTTGAACATGCATATTTGGCCTTGTTAAATGCATCTTTATTGGCATTAAACAAAGGTGAGTTGACTTGCACCAAGTTGAGAAGCTTGTATATGAATTTTATTCTTGCACTAAATGCAACATTATAAATATGAGATAATTTTGTGGAAGGTTGCTAAGAAGCCAGCGTCGTTGGAGAACCTTGCTTGTACAAAAGGTGTTGTGTGCTATTCTTGATACATAAGGTTGGGAATAAGACAGATATTGTAGCCAGTGATTTAGAGGTCTATAATGGATTATGGAAGCTGCTATGGAGTTGACTTTGGCTAAAAGTTGATTTGGCTAAACACTTACTAGTAAAAATAGTTTGCCAACATCGTGAAAGTAAAATTCCATAACTTTATAAATGCTTCATGGTTGCAAATTCATGTAAACTATAGAACCCATGAATTTAATGGCCTTTTGTTTTATGCTACTAGATTTTATAATGTCATTATACTAGAAGTTTGTAGATCATGAAAGTCATCTCATTAAATAAATATTGTTGTTTTTTTTTTTTTTTTAAACTCTCTTTTAATTCGTTGATTAGTTTCAATAAGATTGTACCTAATCTATTGTAAAGGAAAAGAAAAGGGCTTAGTTTTTGAGTTCTTTTAAGCTTCCTTATCATCCATGCATGGCACTACAAACCTTTACTAAACTATAACTCTAATCGTAACTTTATGTGCAATCTGATCAAGTGCATTAACATCTAATACTATCGTATTTCTTTGCAGGAAAACATTGTCATATTTATGGGCCCTTGTGCTGCGATTCTTATTCTCGTCATCATTGGACTCTCATGCATGGGAATCGAGGATGTATCCCTTTAACACATGCCCCTTTTTGCAAAGCTTTAATTTTTGTTGTTGTTTCTATTAACTTGAATTGGAACACTTTTCTGTATTATTTGCTTGCAATTAGTTTTGTTTTAATGATCAGTTTTATTTTTAAAAAGTGTGCCCACTTTTTTGAAAAAAAAAAAAAAGCAAATGAAGTTTCTGCAATTCTTCCTAATTCTGAATTATAATGTTTTGTTGGTTGAATTTTTTTTATTAGATGAAAGAAACACAGAGAAAATTGCCGTTGATTATTTATTTATTTATTTATTTATTATGTAAGAAATTTTTTGACGGCTTTAGGCCGTCCATATATTTCTAAAATATTAAAATTTGAGACGGTCCATAACTGTCTTTTTAGTGTCTATCTTTAATGATGGTCCATGACCGTCCTTTTTTACAGACGTTCCATAACCGTCCTTTTTTAAAGACGTTAAGTTTGTAACCATGTAACATCAGAGACGGCTCATAACAGTCTTTAATCAAACTAAAGTCTCTTGCGAGAGCCTTTGGCAGGAGTGTACGTCAATAGGTTCTTATGTAGGACCGATGTTTGTGGCAAACCTATAGAAAATCACATAAAGTCGCTTACCTGAGCCGATCCTTGTGCAAGATTGTGAAGGTTTGAGGCAAACATGATTTAAAACCTCTGATAGTGAAATCTGGTACACTCATGGGTTAAGTGCATCCGTTGGGAGTGGAGTAGGAAAACAGAACCACTATACATGCTTGTGTTTGTGATTGTGTTGGAGCACTTGTTTAATTATGCTTATGTGGTGAATGTTTAAGTTATATGTATGCATAATTAGATAAATGCTAGGTATTGATAGTTAGCACATCTCACACACACATGTACACTATCACGTTTATAGAGTAGTTGTTTAATTGCTACATCTTTTGTAGTCTATATGATTGAACCCTCTATTGGCTTGGAAGCCTCAGAGTTATTTGCCTTAGTTTAAGTATGCAATTTTGTTTAAAATGCATAATTTTTATTTGGTCCTAATCGTCCCCATATAGGACATAGCCATCATTCCTTTGCTCTGCCAAGCTTCAACGCACGTAGTCGTGGTATGTATTCAAATCCACACAATTTAATTAGTATCAAAGAGGGTTCCTTCTGAAAGGCTTAACCGCCCAAAGTGAGATCTAAAGGAGCCTTGGAATGATATCTTCCTATAAGGGGAAAGCTAAGTTTACCCAAGAACATGAACTTCTTTTATAAATCTAGAATAGGTAAGATTTTTGGAAACAATAAAGAATTTAAACTTGATAGTCACATCTTTACCTCCACCCCTTCAGTAATCTAAAGGGACTCATCTACTTCGGGAGGTAGCCCGAGAAACTCTCTTATGTGCCATGCTTATAGAAAAGTTGGGCACCTTAAATTTGAATGCGTATATTTTAAAAGGGCCCAATCCACCTCAGTTAAAAACCAAATTGGAGAATCATTCATGATTGAGAAATTGACACACTAATGGAGAAGCATCCCTAAATGATCGCCAAAAAAAAGGGAGAGTTTCCAACCCTTCCTAAAAGGACCGGTCGGATTAAGGTGTTGCTAACTCTAATTGCTCAGATTAATGAAAAGGCCAAGTCGATACTAATCAATGGCAATAATAATCAGGGTAGGACTCACATAGATAAATCACCTACCAAACATAGATCTCCAACTAGAAAATCATCTAAAAGAGAAGCATTTAGGAGGATGCAGATTGCGTCCTACCCTCGCCAGTACGGTAATCCGTCCGGGAAGGGCTCTGTGGGGCCCACTGTGATGTACATGTTTTATCCACACTGTTCATCATTTTTCACAGATTATTTTAAGATATGAACTAAAAAATGAGGCAGGTATAGGTCTTAAGTGGACCACAAAGTGGGGATTGAATGTCCACCATTAAAAACTTATTGGAAGCCGGAGAAGTTTTGGATCATGCTGATATTTGTGTTTTCACTTCATCCATGTCTACATGACCTTATTAATAGGTTGGATGGTAAAAAAACATTACGGTGGCCCTTAGAAAGGTTTCAACAGTGGATGTCATCATCACTGTAGCTTCCTTTGGTGTGGTCCACTGGAGTTGTGGACCATCTTCATTTTTAGGATCACACCTTAAACTGATATGAGAGAAGGGATGAACGGTGTGGATAAACCACTTACATCACGGTGGACCTCACAAAGCGCTGCCCGGATGGATTACTGTCCGAGCGGGGGTAGGACGCAATCTACGTCCCATCTAGGAATATCATTCCCCCTCCTGAATGTAGTTCGGATCTTAGAAAACTCACACTCAAGTGGGTTGTGAAGAGGAATAGGTGACATTGGAAGGTCTATTTAGGTTGGATTATTAAATCAGAAGATCAAGCCTTGCCTTTGAGCTCAATTGATAAACCTAAGGATTTCAGCCTAATTTATGAGCGTAATTGAAAATTTGAGGATTTCAGCCTCTATAGTGACCATATAGTAAAATTTGAGGATTCTAGCTTTATATTGTGCTTATTGGTAGATCTGAGGATTAAGCCTAATTTGTCTTGATAGTTTTAAGCTTCAAAGTTGTTGAATTTTGGTAACATTTGTTTGTTAGCTTAGACTATCATTGGTCATTCTTATCTTAATTAGTATATCTTTTGAATAACTATAATTAACATGTTCCATATTTTTAATGATCATATACACCCTTCACTACGTTAAAATTGAATTTGCGACGGATTTTTGCGACGGGCTTTGTCTGTCGCAAAAATTGCTTGGTTTAACGATGTATTTATTCCGTCGCTAATGGAAAATGTCCGTCGCCAATCCCATCTTTCTCGAAAATACGTAGTTCAAAAGGCATAGAGTTTTGTGACGGACCAAAATCCGTCTCATATGAGAACTTAAGACGACATGAGTCATCTCATGCACAAATAGAAAATCTCATCACCCTTTGAGATTTTGCTAATCTCACTCCATAAAGTGGTTCCTACAAGCTTTCTGGGACCAAGCAAGACCGTGTAAAGGCCTTAGATCAAAAGACAATCCCCTAGACCAATAATCACCATGACCGGTCAGGTTATCTTCCCTGAATGGCTGGAAAAACCCATCATCTTGAATAAAGTCCTATCTCCTGATCTGAGTAGTCCATTCAGTGGGCCATGGACATAGAAGTTCATCCATGTTGGTTGATTAAAGCCATGCAAAATAGCTGGAGCAGTCAAGTCCAAATTCGGGGAAATATCATTATGTTGTGCTCAGATTTAGCTTCAACTAGGTGTAACTAATCCAGGGTTTAACTAGTTCGAATTCTCTAGGGTAAGATGATTAAGACCTATAAATATCATCTTTTAGGGTACCCCTCTCCAGAAATAGAGAGAGAGAGAGAGAGAGAGAGAGCTGTCGTGCCGCACTAACTCGACCCGACTGAGTCATGAGTTAGGTTGTAGTTCTAGTCGAGTCCAGACCCTCTCTGGTTGTGAGAGAGGGGAAGTCGAAGAAAAGAAAGAGAGAGAGGCAAAGAAGAAGGACAATGAGGGGGAGGGGAGTGTCATCCGCTGAGTTGCTGACTGCTGAGTCAGGGTAGGTTTGGGGCAAGCTTGGTTCGGTCTAGGTCATCCTAGAGAGAGGGAAAGGAGAAAAGAGAGAGAGAAAACGAGAGGAAGGGAGATCGGGATTTTTGAGTAACTTGTTATGTTTAGGCGAGTCGAGCCGAGTCGGGTGTAGAATGAGTCTGGAACGAGTCTGGTTTGATCCAGAGGTACTACTGGATGTTCTAACAAGAGGAGGAAGAAAGAAAGAAGAAGAGGAAGGAGAAAGAGTGTCAGTTGCTGTTGGAGTCGGTTTTAAAACTGAGTTTGATCAATTCGTTCCTGAGCTCATCTAAGTTGCACGTCGAGTCACTGAGTCAAGTATGACTCAGGTTCTGGTTGCTCCAAGTATTGCTGGACTTCCAGAAGTAAGAGAATGTGAGGGAGAAGGGAAGAAAGGAAAAGAGGAGAAGATCAGAGAGAGGGAAGTGGGAGTGTTGCTTGTTGCCGAGCTAACTTGGCTGAAACTCACAGAGTCCAGCTGAGTTTGGCTAAATCAGGGGTTTGTTAGGTTCCAGCTGGGTTAAGTTGGGCTTGGGTCTGGTCTAGGTCTGGCTGGAATTCCAGTAGGAGAGAGAGAGAGAGTACAAAGAAGAAGAGGAGGAAGGAGAGTCGCTAAGTTGACTGGGTTTAAAATCAAGTCAAGGCGCTAACTCATTGATAGGTTATTGTGTTCAGAAGAGTGAATGGAAGAAGTAGAATGAGATAGAGAGAGGGGAGGTGCATCGGAGTCACGATCGAGTTGACTTGGTTATTTTCAGCTAAGTTCAACCAAGTACAGCTGAGTTTAGCCAAGTTCGATTAAGTTTAGACAAGTTAGCTGAGTCACTCAATTCTTGGTCAGATTTTGTAACACTCCGGATTTTTGCCAACTTAGAGTTAGACGTACTTAGGCAATAGGTCGATCCAAGCACCTTTATTACTTCTCAAAAACTCAATCCCAAAGTCTTAAATCCCCTTTCAACCCATTTCCTTCAAAATTTTCCCATTTCACCTTTCACCACCTTGTTCTTTAACTATTTCTAAGTACTTTTATATTAGGCATGAATCTTAAAGTTTAGGTGATGAAGAACAATACATTAGAAATCCGTACAAAGGCCCAAGTACCACCTCAGGCAGAAATCGCTCAGGACCAAGTCCTTTAGAAATTAGACGAGTTTAACTAAGTGTTAAACTAGATTAGCTACGAAATCCGCTTGATCCACTTTAAATACGATCTACAAGACCCAAAACTTGTAGAATCATTGACGCTAAGTTACCCTAAAATCGAGGATCAATCTCATTACCCAGTTGCTCTCGGGAGCACATTGAAACTCCGTATCAGATCTGGACAGCACGTCAAAAGTCTGAATAATACGAAGTTATATAAATAGGACCGCCTTGATGGGCTTGACAACCATCTTGAAAATCAAATCCAGATAGTATTCCGGGGCTATTCGCTTGAGCCCGGAGTGAAGTGTGTGAGAAAACGTAGTTTCCTTTAGAAATTAAATCTAATCTAAGACTTGTCTCTTGCGAACCTGATATAAGCAATCAGACTATCAGAATCTGACCCAAATACACCCTCGGATCAAGAGAAATTTCATACACATGGCGGTGTACTTGTAATCCTGATCGAGTTCCGGTGACCATTAAACTGAAACTGGTCCGCCACGTGTGATCTGGGAACCTGACTGGAATGGAAACTTAACTCAACCTAGATCCAAGGTCAGTGAGCTTAAGTCCGACCTTTGGCTCAAGGGGGGTTCCGGAAGTGCTCCCTGGGGTCATTTCCATCAATTTTAGGCCTATATAAGGGCCTTAAGCCTTCACTCTCTCATCCCATACGAATTTGGAAAACCCTAGGAGAGAGAAGAGAGGAAAGAGAGAGAAAGAGAGAGAGAGAGGTAGAGTTCATCCCTGGGATTCAATCCCATCATTCCACGGGCCGAATCAGCTCTTCCGTATCGCTCTACCGACGATTCTGACTTCGTTCTTAGGTAAGAAAACTTAACCCTAATCTGTTCTAGGGTTTCAATTGTTACAAGTAGTGAAATAGCTAACTTAACTCGTAATATAGGTTACCAATCCGCCGTTGACAAAGACTTCGTGTTTAAAACGAATTCGTTATGCTTCTATGGCATAACGTGCGGACTTTAAACGTATAGGTTATGGTTTCCAAGGCTTTCAATGTCAGTTAATGATATATTACTGACGTGGATGTTATTGCACATGTACAAAGTGCCGTCTGTTTCATTTTTCAGTTGTATGTTAACTATGTTGAATATACTATATTCTTCGTATTTGTAGAAAATACCGTATATGTATGAAATTTGGATTTGTGCATAACATGATTATCTGTTGTGAATATATGCTTGTTACATGTGCGACAACTCCTTAGCGAAAGGACTTGCCCTAAATCACGTCACGACGAATATACGTTATATGTGATAAAGTGTGTAGCCTTAGTGTTTGTAGAAATGAATGAATGAATATGGAACTTGGATTCATACTTGCCATGACTATCCGCCGTGGGTGCACGCGTGTTATAAATGGGGCAACTCCCTAGTGAAAGGATTTGGCCTCATACCTATGTGATCAACATACGTTATGTATGTTGATGTAAGTAGTCTAAAGTGTTTGCTGAAATGTCTGAATGAGTAAGTAGTTAGTAATTGAAATGTATAAGGGTGTTGAGATGTGATTCTCAACTCCTTTAACTATATGTATGCTTTCCTCCATGTACCATATATTATAGTGTCCGTTTATCTATGTAATGCATATGTGTACATCTATGTTTAAATTATACTCCATAAAATGCAAAAATAAAGCCGTGAAGGGTGATGGAGGAGTGGTGTAATGATTCCATGCAATAGCCCTGGCAGCCCTAAAGCGGACATCATCGGACCTTTGATTATATGATTTGCAATCTTGATTCATAACTGCTTTAACTATCTTCTAAGATGTTTTGTTGTAATTAAATGTGATTGGGGCTATTGTATTGTCCAAGCAATCGGTAACAGGCCTTGATTTTGTGGCTGAGGTCATTTCCCCACAAAAGACACGTTCGATGAATCCGAGTCATACGATGGTTATCGATAGTGGTACCTTGTCGGTTACTTCAGCGTACGCTTGTACCAGTCGAACTTGTCTAATAACCCGATTGGCCATTGTATGTTCACCATGTTTAGACGCTACTGCTTGAACCTAAGGTACCAAACTTACCAGTGAAACCCCGTTAACCTTGGTACCTTGATCCGCTAAGACTCATTAGCCGAACATGGTGGTATGGGACACTGTGTGTAAGACCCGTGTCCTAGATCGTACCGTTCCGCAGAATCCCGCGATATTTCCGATCGAATTCTGGCAACCTTCGACCCTTACCGGTATCTGCGCACGACCCTGATTCATACGTCGTTAACCCGAGTCGACTCAACCTAAGACTTGTATTCTTGCGACCGCACCGTCGCCGCGGTTCCGATGCCGCGACTCGCGCGCTGAGGCGATACTCTGGCCAAAAGATGTGGGCCAACGTTCGGTGCGAGGGAAACGCCGCGCGTTGCGAAACCCAAGAGAATCTCAACAAGATGTCACATCAATCACCCATCAATCAATCCCATCATGTCAAGTACACATCAACTTTTCACCTTTCCCAAGCAAGCCCCAAAGTCAAAAAAGTTCTTACACAAGCATGCTTCTCTTACACATATGGCCAACAAAGTCAAAAAGGTGCTCTTACACACCCATCACTACCACATCCATCAAACATCACCCATCTCTCTCTCTCTCCCTTTACAAGTCTCCTTCTCTTTTCCAAATCTCATTCCAAGCAAACCCCATACGTATGAGCTCTCCCTCTCTTTCAAAGCTCCAAGTGTGGCCCACCTTTCCATCCCAAGATTCCCCATCCTAGCCATCCATTTATCATCTCCTCCATTGGAATTGAAGCTAAGGAGCTAAGGAACCCATAGGAGCAAGAAGATCAAGTGGTGGGTGCTCTAATAGAGTAGTTTTCATTTCTTTTAAGATGGGCCAAGTGAGGCTAACCGATCAATGGTTTGGATCTCACTTGGGACCCTAAAATGTGGCCGATGGCCCACTTTGATCATCATGATCATTTCATGATGGGGCCAATCTCCATGGATCCCATCATAATGTTTACTTTCTAGTTGATAAGGGTCATCTAGACCGTCTATTTTATTGGAGAAGGAATCTCCACCGTTGGATTGTGATTTAATGGACCCACATGTAGTGGGACCCACCTTGATGTATGTTGAATGCAAGAGGGACCCATAGTGGCGGGGTCCCTCCATCCTCACCGATCTCTCTTTCTCTCTCTCCCTCTTTTCTTCTTCCTTTTGTGTGATGAAATGGCCATGTGGCCTACCCTGTTGGACCCCACCATAAAGCATGTTTTGGATCTAACCCATTTGTAGGTGGGGCCCACTTGATATATATGAATGTTCCACACTATCAACGTGTAGTGGCCCACCTAGGCGGGGCCACATTGAAGTTTTCATTGAGCCAGAAAACGTACAGCGTCTGGACGTCATTTTTTTTAAACAAAGATATAAGCTTGGTTCAAGCTTTTGGGTGGACCTCACAAATAGGCTCCACCCTGATGTAAGGGTTCAATCCATGCCGTCCATCGTATTCTGGGCTCATTTTAGGCGTTGAGCCGAAAAATGAGGTCCATCCAATCATCAGGTGGGCCATACCATAGGAAACTGTGTTTCATATCGTTCAAACCTTTTTGGGCCCACCTTGCTGTATCTGCACCTCAAATACACTGTATATTGGACTCATTTTGTGTAGTTCGAGCCCTAGAACACGTTGGTCGGAGTGGATTCTCGGATGGTGGGCCCCACATGCATTTTTCGCAAGAAGAACAAAAAAAAAGAAAAGGAGGCAGGCGCTGCTGCTGCAGCGCTGGCGCTGACAGAGGGCAGGCGCTGCCTGCGCTGGGCGGACGGCGGGCGGACAGCAGTACCCACGGCCTCCATCCGTGGGCCCCACCATGATGTGTATTTCCCATCCAACCCATTCATTTGGTAGCCCATTCCCAGAAGTGGGCCCCCTCAAAATTTCAGCTCCATCTACAGCTCAGGTGGCCCACACTGCAGGGAACAGTGGGATTGAACATCTGCCATTGAATTCCTCCTGTGGGCCACAGAAGTTTTGGATCAAGATGAAATTTGTGTTTTCCCTTCACAGAGGTCCGTATGACCTTTTCAACGGGCCGGATGGCACGTAGACATTACGGTGGGCCCCACGTGGAGCCCACATGAAATATGTGTTTTATCCCACCGTCCGCTGGACGGTGAGCCCCCTACGCAATGTATGTGTTTCCCACCGTCCAGTGGACGGTGGGTGTGAGGGCGTGCGTGTGTGAGGGCGTGCGTGTGTGCATGCGTGTGTGTGCGTGCGTGTGTGCATGCGTGTGTGTGCGTGGTGCGTGTGCTGTGTGTGTATATATATATATATATGTTATGTTATATATGTATATTATATATATATTATATATCTATATTATTTTAGGATATTTATATATACATTATGGTGGGCCGCATGTGGACCCCACCATGATGCACATATGACATCCAATCAATCCCTATCCATTGTGAAATATCATTTTAGAGCATGAGTTAAAGAATGAGGCAGATCCAAACTTCAAGTGAGCCCACTTTGGTATCTGTTTTGTGGCCCAACCTTTTAGGCCCACCTGACATACTTAAGGCCCATGGGTTAAGGCTCATTGAGATGTATTAGGGCCTATGGGTTAAGGCCCATTCGATGTACGTATGGGGCCCAATTGGTGTGGCCCATCTGATACACATATGACCCATGAGGTTAGGCCCATTTGATGCACTATAGAGGCCACGGGTTACGGCCCATTGCAATGCACTTAAGGCCCATTGGTGCGGCCCATGGATGTGGCCCACTTGATGAATATAAGGCCCATGTGACACGGCCCATTCGATGTATTTAAGGCCCAATGGGATGTACCTAAGGTCCATTGCAATGTGTGATCCCTACATGGTTTATGTAATGATGTTTACAACAGATAATGCCTTGGGAGCGATGTTGGTTTGACGTCCACATTGCGGGTATAGTGTTGGTTAAATGTCCGCATTATGACTCTCCCTAGGGCCATCGATAGGCCCATACTGGGTATGTGTAGGCCGTCCATGTCTAGGCTCATCTCGTGTTTGCAAGAATAGTTCATTACTTTATAACATGTGTAGTATAGTTCCATGATTCATGATCATACGCATCATATGTATGCTTGACATGAGAAGTGACTGATCATAGCATATGCCTTCGGGCAGGTTGTTTAGGGGCTCCCGGTTAGGCGGTGTTGCCCTACATGAGCGCACGATACGCGCAGGATTGCTGCATGATTGGATAGTGTGTTTCATGCATTCGCATTGTGTGATGTGGTTACTGTACGCCCTAGCGACATCAGGGCCATAGCCTCCACAGGCGTATCGTGGTTGGCAGGATTGGATACCGGAAATCTTGTTCTACATGGGGTGCTATAGATATCCCTGGGTGAAAGTCCCTAAACCCTTATGGTACCAAGAGGTTGCTCCAACGTCTAGACCGAGTGGGTGCATGAGCGCCGAGTACCGATTACCAGACGGTCGCGCTCTCCACTGTGTCGTGGTCGGTTGGAAGGGGGTGCGGCCTTACCCGCCCGAGAGTAGGGGGCAACGCTAGGCTGAGTTTGACCAGCTCGAGGAATGGGTCCGCTATCGACGAGCCGCGCCCGATATTGGCAGGCGGATAGTGAGGTCTCTTCCACTTACCTTATTGTGCGCGATGGGGCGGCAATCTGATTTAGAGTGTACTAGACCCCGGTGATATTCCGTTTTGAGTCAGACCGATATGTGGACTTAGATGAGGATTTGTATGCTTGAGTTGCATTTCGCATCGCATGGCCTTGGTATGGCCGACATCATTCATGCCTTGCATCGCATAGCCTTGTTACGGCTAGTGGTATTCATGGACTCGTCAGCACGTTCCGCATTACTCTGATACTTCATAACTGCATTACTACCTTACGCACACACTTTCACCACCCTCTAAGCTTTCTATAAGCTTATGCACGACCGTTGCGTGCGGTGTGTGACGAGGACGCATGCAGCGTTGGCGAGGAGCGCAGAGCGCATCTTTTGGAGCTTTTGTTCATTCCCATTGTATTTCCCTTTATGCTCATTGTACTTGTAAAGTTTTTGATCATAGTGGAAATGTGATGGAGTTTTTGGTTGTTGTTTGTGGGTTATGCCCGTGGTTATGCTCATTACAAATTAAACGGATGTCTTGAAAATCCTCCTTGTAGCATCCCAGGATCGGAACCAGCGTATGGGCGCCGGGAGCCGAGAATGGGATTCTACTGAGGTCGGCCGCTGGGCCGACCCGGCGACGATCGGGAATTTTGTGAGCCCGGTTTCCGAGTTTGGGGCGTGACAGAAGTTGGTATCAGAGCATAACTCGGGAATAACTAAGGACAACATTACATGTCTGCTATGAGTTTAGGATGATTAAGTCTAAAGTCTGGATAGCTTAACAATCTTTATTACCGACCCTTAACGTTCATACCTTCGGGAGTTTCTAAGTTGATAGGCGCCTTCGGTCTTCCTGTAGGACATGGCGCGCCCGAGAGTGACCCGATCGACCCCCGCACCACCACCTGAGACTTCCGCATCACCGCCTGAGACTCTCGCATTACCACCTACGATGCCCATTCCACCACCAGAGATTCCTACTACCCATCCGGAGTATGCTGCTCCTCCACCAGAGACCGGTGCGGACCCGACCGTATCCGTGAGTGCCTCCCAGTTGCAGCAGATGTTACAGGCTGTGACGGCTGCACTTCAGGGGCAGGGTAGGCACCCTGTTGTCTCACCGAGCAGTGCCGAGCAGACCGCGCGAGTGCCCTTCTTCGGGAGTTTCGACGACTCGATCCCCCGCGTTTCCAGGGTGAGCCAGACCCTGCGGTAGCTGAGAGATGGCGCGCTGATGTGGAGAAGATATTCGAGACGATGGGATGTGCGACCGAGCGACGAGTCCGATTAGCCGTGTTTCTTCTCCATGGTGAGGCTGAGCACTGGTGGGCGTCAGTCTCCCTAGCAGCAGGCGCTGATTTTGTATGGACATGGGAGGATTTCGTGGATCGGTTCGATCGACAGTATTTTCCTGATCACATCCGACGACAGCGAGCATTGGAGTTTGAGGCCTTGGTGCAGGGTGATATGACAGTGGCTCAGTACGCTGCCCGTTTTGTAGCGCTGTCCCGATTTGCGCCGTACTTGGTAGATGATGAGGGGCGGAAAGCCCACCGATTTGAGGACGGTTTGCGTTACGGTCTTCGAGGCCATGTCATTGGGCATGAGCTCCCGACATTTGAGGGAGTGGTACGGAAGGCCCAGATTTATGAGGCTGAGTGGGCCGGTTGTCAGTCTGATCGCGGTCAGGGGAGAGACCGGAAGAGGCATGCTCCTTCTGGTGACTTGCAGCAGCGTCGACCGCCGCAGCAGAGGCGCACAGGTCGCCCAGCCTTCCGAGCGCCAGCAGACACCTCCAAAGACCACCTCCGGGCGGTTCACCGGTACTGTTTTGGGTGCGGTGCGACGGGCACCGTTGTGGGAGTGTCCCGCCCTCGGCGACGGCGACGAGCGAGGCCCCCACGGCGGCGGCGGCCGCCGAGAGGTCCACGGCGAGAGAGACCTCCACAAAGAAGCGGCGACGCGACGGCCCCCTCCCACTACCGAGACCACCTCAAGGCGAAGATCGGCACCGGCCTCGAGGCCGCCACAGCAGAGACAGCAGTTTCGGCCACCTCAGCGACCCCGGCGGCCGCACGTTCGAGAGGGACAGCACCTCCCCGGCCCGGCTCGAGCTGGGTTCTACGCGGCTTAGCAGGATCCGCAGTCATCTGGAGGGATTGTCGAGGGTATGCTTTTAGTCTCTGCATGCGCTGCACGTGTCTTGTTTGATTCTGGTGCCTCGCATTCTTTTGTG
Organism: Magnolia changhungtana; assembly: GCA_030180095.1. Lineage (NCBI taxonomy): Eukaryota > Viridiplantae > Streptophyta > Magnoliopsida > Magnoliales > Magnoliaceae > Magnolia > Magnolia changhungtana. Next base: position 2,280,930 of record JASAUF010000117.1, on the reverse strand, counting down.
GCCGAGAGTTTCTGCCGATCGACTGGCCTACCGTTGGAGTCTACTCATGAGAGTCTGGCAGTATCGACTCCCTTGGGGAAGACTTCAGTGTTGGGCCGATTTTGCTCGTCTTGCCCCGTACTAGTCGGGGATACCTTTTTGCCTGCCGATCTATTTGCATTACCGATGTCCGAGTTCGATGTCATCCTGGGCATGGATTGGCTTGCCGAGTACTATGCCATATTGGATTGCTCTGCGAGGACCGTCACGTTCTGTATACCAGGCTTACCGCAGTTCCAGTTCGTTGCAGAGCCCCGAGGAGAGCCGTTGTCTTGCTTGATGTCTTGCGCCGTTGAGGAGCCTGTTGCCGCTTGTATTGATTAGATGCCGATTGTTTGCGATTTTTCTGATGTGTTTCAGGAGATTCCGGGATTACCGCCTCGCCGACTCACCGAGTTTCAGATTGATCTTGTGCCCGGTACCGCGCCTATCTCGAAGGCCCCGTATCGTATGGCACCGTTGGAGTTGCGGGAACTGCAGAAGCAGTTGGACGAGTTGCGTGAGTTGGGCTTTGTCCGTCCTAGCAGTTCGCCGTGGGGAGCACCGGTACTCTTCGTGAAGAAGAAGGATGGATCGTTGAGGCTCTGCGTAGATTACCGCGAGCTCAACAAGGTCACGATCAAGAACAAGTACCCGCTCCCGAGGATTGATGATTTGTTTGATCAGCTGCAGGGTGCACAGTTCTTTTCGAAGATTGACTTGCGTTCCGGTTATCATCAGATTCGGGTCCGAGAGGAGGACATTCCGAAGACGGCTTTCAGGACGCGCTACGGTCATTTTGAGTTCCAGGTCATGTCCTTTGGACTGACCAATGCACCCGCGGTCTTCATGCAGTTGATGAATGAGGTCTTCCGCCCTTATCTTGATCAGTTTGTTGTAGTCTTCATCGACGACATTCTGATCTATTCGAGGACCCGTGAGGAGCACGAGCAGCATCTGGAGGTTACGTTGCAGACCCTCCGCGCACACCAGCTTTATGCGAAGTTGGAGAAGTGCGAGTTCTGGCAGGAGGAGGTGAAGTTCCTCGGTCACGTGGTGACGAGAGAGGGTGTCGCAGTGGACCCCTCGAAGGTTGAGGCAGTGCGTCAGTGGGGCCAGCCCACGACTGCGTCCGAGATCTGCAGTTTCCTTGGTTTGGCGGGCTATTACCGACGTTTCATTGAGGGCTTCTCTCGTATTGCAGCCCCGCTGACCAGGTTGACTCGGAAGGGCGCAGAGTTTATTTGGAGCGACGCCTGCGAGCGAGCATTTATGGAGTTGAAGGACCGTCTGACGTCCGCTCCTGTCCTCACTCTTCCCTCGGGGAGTGAGGGATTTATTGTATTTACTGATGCCTCGCATATTGGTTCGGTCTTGTCTCGATGCGACGGAGACCCGGTCGCCTTTGCGTCTCGCCAGCTCAAGATCCATGAGCTGAACTACCCCACGCATGATTTGGAGCTGGCTGCAGTTGTCTTCGCACTGAAGGTGTGGAGGCACTACCTCTATGGGGTCAGGTTCGAGCTCTTCTCCGACCACAAGAGCTTGAAATACCTCTTCTCGCAGTCTGAGTTGAATATGAGGCAGAGGCGCTGGATGGAGCTCCTGAAGGACTATGACTTCGATCTTCTGTACCACCCTGGCAAGGCGAACGTGGTGGCGGTTGCCCTCAGCCGTCAGCCACGAGGCCTGGTGGCGCATATGATGATTCAGGAGTGGCGGATGCTTGAGGATGTAGCAGAGTATGATTTTGAGTTCGGCCTGCAGTCTTCTATCGTGCAGTTATCGAGCCTGTCGATTCAACCCTCTCTTGTCGCAAGGGTGATCGAGGCTCAGCAGGCTGATGAGTCGTTGCAGAGTTATATGGCTGATGCAGCATCGAGAGTCGGGCGGATTGGCGGATTGGTACGGATGGTGGACTTCGCTTCAGAGGCCGATTATGTGTCCCGGATATCCCTGAGTTACGCAGAGATCTTATGACCGAGGCACATCGATCGCGGTTTTCTATCCATCCTGGCTCGACGAAGATGTATCGTGACATGAGGCGACAGTATTTTTGGGCGGGGATGAAGCGCCAGATCGCTAGTTTTGTAGCCGAGTGTGACACGTGCCAGCGTGTCAAGGCCGATCATCAGAGACCTCCTGGTCTATTGCAGCCGTTGAGCGTCCCGATGTGGAAGTGGGAGCACGTGTCGACAGATTTCATTATGGGCTTGCCGAGGACTCAGCGCGGTCATGACGCCATTTGGGTTGTTGTGGATCGTCTGACGAAGTCGGCACATTTTCTCGCGATGCGTGCGACTTTATCTATGGACCGGCTTGCGAGATTATTCCTCGAGGAGATCGTGAGACTGCATGGCGTTCCAGTCTCGATCGTTTCTGACCGAGATTCGAGGTTTACGTCTCAGTTTTGGGGGAGCTTCCAGAGAGCGATGGGGACTGATTTGCAGCTTAGCACCGCGTACCATCCGCAGACCGATGGCCAGACCGAGAGGGTCAACTAGATCCTTGAGGATATGCTTCGGGCCTGTGCGATTGATTTCGGGGGTAGCTGGGATGAGCATCTGCGATTGGCTGAGTTCGCATACAATAACAGCTATCAGGCGACCATCGGCATGACTCCTTTTGAGGCACTATATGGCAGACCATGCAGATCACCGAGTTGTTGGACCGAGGTTGGAGAGCGCCGTCTCCTAGGTCCCGAGCTTGTGCAGGAGACGTCAGAGGCTATCGATATCATCAGGCAGAGGATGCGCACAGCTCAGAGCCGGCAGAAGAGTTTTGCTGATCGTCGGTGTCGTCCCTTAGAGTTTGATGTAGGAGACCATGTGTATCTCAAGGTCTCGCCCATGAAGGGCGTAGTTCGTTTTGGAGCGAAGGGCAAGCTTGCCCCGAGATTCATAGGACCTTTTGAGATCACTGGGCGCGTTGGCGCAGTGGCCTATCGGCTTGCCTTGCCATCTCAGTTGTCTGGCGTCCACAATATTTTTCATGTCTCTATGTTGAGGAAGTGTGGGTCAGACATCGTTCCTGTTATTGATTGGCAGCCGTTAGAGGTTCGTGAGGACGCTTCCTATATCGAGCAGCCAGTTCGTATCCTTGATCGGAAGGAGCAGGTCCTTCGGACCAAGGTCATTCCGTTGGTGAAGGTTCAATGGGGTCACCATTCTGTAGAGGAGGCTTCTTGGGAGCGTGAGGCTGAGATTCGAGAGCGTTATCCCTATCTCTTTGATGATTGATCATGTGATGTATTTTGTATATTATCTCTGGTTTTATATAGTGACATTATGTTTCTTATTCCTCGCGAGTTATGCCTAGTTGCGATGATTGTGTAAATTTCGAGGACGAAATTTTTATTAGTAGGAGAGAGCTGTAAGACCCGTGTCCTAGACCGTACCGTTCCGCAGAATCCCGCGATATTTCCGATCGAATTCTGGCAACCTTCGACCCTTACCGGTATCTGCGCACGACCCTGATTCATACGTCGTTAACCCGAGTCGACTCAACCTAAGACTTGTATTCTTGCGACCGCACCGTCGCCGCGGTTCCGATGCCGCGACTCGTGCGCTGAGGCGATACTCTGGCCAGAAGATGTGGGCCAACGTTCGGTGCGAGGGAAACGCCGCGCGTTGCGAAACCCAAGAGAATCTCAACAAGATGTCACATCAATCACCCATCAATCAATCCCATCATGTCAAGTACACATCAACTTTTCACCTTTCCCAAGCAAGCCCCAAAGTCAAAAAAGTTCTTACACAAGCATGCTTCTCTTACACATATGGCCAACAAAGTCAAAAAGGTGCTCTTACACACCCATCACTACCACATCCATCAAACATCACCCATCTCTCTCTCTCTCCCTTTACAAGTCTCCTTCTCTTTTCCAAATCTCATTCCAAGCAAACCCCATACGTATGAGCTCTCCCTCTCTTTCAAAGCTCCAAGTGTGGCCCACCTTTCCATCCCAAGATCGCCCATCCTAGCCATCCATTTATCATCTCCTCCATTGGAATTGAAGCTAAGGAGCTAAGGAACCCATAGGAGCAAGAAGATCAAGTGGTGGGTGCTCTAATAGAGTAGTTTTCATTTCTTTTAAGATGGGCCAAGTGAGGCCAACCGATCAATGGTTTGGATCTCACTTGGGACCCTAAAATGTGGCCGATGGCCCACTTTGATCATCATGATCATTCCATGATGGGGCCAATCTCCATGGATCCCATCATAATGTTTACTTTCTAGTTGATAAGGGTCATCTAGACCGTCTATTTTATTGGAGAAGGAATCTCCACCGTTGGATTGTGATTTAATGGACCCACATGTAGTGGGACCCACCTTGATGTATGTTGAATGCAAGAGGGACCCATAGTGGCGGGGTCCCTCCATCCTCACCGATCTCTCTTTCTCTCTCTCCCTCTTTTCTTCTTCCTTTTGTGTGATGAAATGGCCATGTGGCCTACCCTGTTGGACCCCACCATAAAGCATGTTTTGGATCTAACCCATTTGTAGGTGGGGCCCACTTGATATATATGAATGTTCCACACTATCAACGTGTAGTGGCCCACCTAGGCGGGGCCACATTGAAGTTTTCATTGAGCCAGAAAACGTACAGCGTCTGGACGTCATTTTTTTTAAACAAAGATATAAGCTTGGTTCAAGCTTTTGGGTGGACCTCACAAATAGGCTCCACCCTGATGTAAGGGTTCAATCCATGCCGTCCATCGTATTCTGGGCTCATTTTAGGCGTTGAGCCGAAAAATGAGGTCCATCCAATCATCAGGTGGGCCATACCATAGGAAACTGTGTTTCATATCGTTCAAACCTTTTTGGGCCCACCTTGCTGTATCTGCACCTCAAATACACTGTATATTGGACTCATTTTGTGTAGTTCGAGCCCTAGAACACGTTGGTCGGAGTGGATTCTCGGATGGTGGGCCCCACATGCATTTTTCGCAAGAAGAACAAAAAAAAAAAAAAAAAAAAAGGGGCGGCTGCTCACTGCCGCATGGCCCAGGCGGCCGACAGGGGCAAAGGCCTGCCAAGCTGGGCGGCGGGCGGCGGCGGACAGCGACCACGGCCTCCATCCGTGGGCCCCACCATGATGTGTATTTCCCATCCAACCCATTCATTTGGTAGCCCATTCCCAGAAGTGGGCCCCCTCAAAATTTCAGCTCCATCTACAGCTCAGGTGGCCCACACTGCAGGGAACAGTGGGATTGAACATCTGCCATTGAATTCCTCCTGTGGGCCATAGAAGTTTTGGATCAAGATGAAATTTGTGTTTTCCCTTCACAGAGGTCCGTATGACCTTTTCAACGGGCCGGATGGCACGTAGACATTACGGTGGGCCCCACATGGAGCCCACATGAAATATGTGTTTTATCCCACCGTCCGCTGGACGGTGGAGCCCCCCTGCAATGTATGTGTTTCCCACCGTCCAGTGGACGGTGGGTGTGAGGGCGTGCGTGTGTGAGGGCGTGCGTGTGTGCATGCGTGTGTGTGCGTGCGTGTGTGCATGCGTGTGTGTGCGTGGTGCGTGTGCTGTGTGTGTGTATATATATATATATATATATATGTTATGTTATATATGTATATTATATATATATTATATATCTATATTATTTTAGGATATTTATATATACATTATGGTGGGCCGCATGTGGACCCCACCATGATGCACATATGACATCCAATCCGTCTATCCATTGTGAAATATCATTTTAGAGCATGAGTTAAAGAATGAGGCAGATCCAAACTTCAAGTGAGCCCACTTTGGTATCTGTTTTGTGGCCCAACCTTTTAGGCCCACCTGACATACTTAAGGCCCATGGGTTAAGGCTCATTGAGATGTATTAGGGCCTATGGGTTAAGGCCCATTCGATGTACGTATGGGGCCCAATTGGTGTGGCCCATCTGATACATATATGACCCATGAGGTTAGGCCCATTTGATGCATTATAGAGGCCACGGGTTACGGCCCATTGCAATGCACTTAAGGCCCATTGGTGCGGCCCATGGATGTGGCCCACTTGATGAATATAAGGCCCATGTGACACGGCCCATTCGATGTATTTAAGGCCCAATGGGATGTACCTAAGGTCCATTGCAATGTGTGATCCCTACATGGTTTATGTAATGATGTTTACAACAGATAATGCCTTGGGAGCGATGTTGGTTTGACGTCCACATTGCGGGTATAGTGTTGGTTAAATGTCCGCATTATGACTCTCCCTAGGGCCATCGATAGGCCCATACTGGGTATGTGTAGGCCGTCCATGTCTAGGCTCATCTGTGTTGCAAGAATAGTTCATTACTTTATAACATGTGTAGTATAGTTCCATGATTCATGATCATACGCATCATATGTATGCTTGACATGAGAAGTGACTGATCATAGCATATGCCTTCGGACAGGTTTTTTAGGGGCTCCCGGTTAGGCGGTGTTGCCCTACATGAGCGCACGATACGCGCAGGATTGTTGCATGATTGGATAGTGTGTTTCATGCATTCGCATTGTGTGATGTGGTTACTGTACGCCCTAGCGACATCAGGGCCATAGCCTCCACAGGCGTATCGTGGTTGGCAGGATTGGATACCGGAAATCTTGTTCTACATGGGGTGCTATAGATATCCCTGGGTGAAAGTCCCTAAACCCTTATGGTACCAAGAGGTTGCTCCAACGTCTAGACCGAGTGGGTGCATGAGCGCCGAGTACCGATTACCAGACGGTCGCGCTCTCCACTGTGTCGTGGTCGGTTGGAAGGGGGTGCGGCCTTACCCGCCCGAGAGTAGGGGGCAACGCTAGGCTGAGTTTGACCAGCTCGAGGAATGGGTCCGCTATCGACGAGCCGCGCCCGATATTGGCAGGCGGATAGTGAGGTCTCTTCCACTTACCTTATTGTGCGCGATGGGGCGGCAATCTGATTTAGAGTGTACTAGACCCCGGTGATATTCCAGATTTTGAGCTGTACTGATATGTGGACTTAGATGAGGATTTGTATGCTTGAGTTGCATTTCGCATCGCATGGCCTTGGTATGGCCGACATCATTCATGCCTTGCATCGCATAGCCTTGTTACGGCTAGTGGTATTCATGGACTCGTCAGCACGTTCCGCATTACTCTGATACTTCATAACTGCATTACTACCTTACGCACACACTTTCACCACCCTCTAAGCTTTCTATAAGCTTATGCACGACCGTTGCGTGCAGGTGACGCGAGGACGCAACTGCGTTGAGGCAGGAGCGCAGAGCAGATCTTTTGGAGCTTTTTGTTCATTCCCATTGTATTTCCCTTTATGCTCATTGTACTTGTAAAGTTTTTGATCATAGTGGAAATGTGATGGAGTTTTTGGTTGTTGTTTGTGGGTTATACCTGTGGTTATGCTCATTACAAATTAAACGGATGCTGAAAATCCTCCTTGTAGCATCCCAGGATCGGAACCTGGCGTATGGGCGCTGGGAGCCGAGAATGGGATTCTACGGAGGCTGTCGGCCTGGTCGGCGATCGGGAATTTTGTGAGCCCTGGTTTCGAGTTTGGGGCGTGACAGTTGGTATCAGAGCATAACTCGGGAATAACTAAGGACAACATTACATGTCTGCTATGAGTTTAGGATGATTAAGTCTAAAGTCTGGATAGCTTAACAATCTTTATTACCGACCCTTAACGTTCATACCTTCGGGAGTTTCTAAGTTGATAGGCGCCTTCGGTCTTCCTGTAGGACATGGCGCGCCCGAGAGTGACCCGATCGACCCCCGCACCACCACCTGAGACTTCCGCATCACCGCCTGAGACTCCCGCATTACCACCTACGATGCCCATTCCACCACCAGAGATTCCTACTACCCATCCGGAGTATGCTGCTCCTCCACCAGAGACCGGTGCGGACCCGACCGTATCCGTGAGTGCCTCCCAGTTGCAGCAGATGTTACAGGCTGTGACGGCTGCACTTCAGGGGCAGGGTAGGCACCCTGTTGTCTCACCGGAGCAGGCCGAGCAGGACCGCGCGAGTGCCCTTCTTCGGGAGTTCCGACGACTCGATCCCCCGCGTTTCCAGGGTGAGCCAGACCCTGCGGTAGCTGAGAGATGGCGCGCTGATGTGGAGAAGATATTCGAGACGATGGGATGTGCGACCGAGCGGCGAGTCCGATTAGCCGTGTTTCTTCTCCATGGTGAGGCTGAGCACTGGTGGGCGTCAGTCTCCCTAGCAGCAGGCGCTGATTTTGTATGGACATGGGAGGATTTCGTGGATCGGTTCGATCGACAGTATTTTCCTGATCACATCCGACGACAGCGAGCATTGGAGTTTGAGGCCTTGGTGCAGGGTGATATGACAGTGGCTCAGTACGCTGCCCGTTTTGTAGCGCTGTCCCGATTTGCGCCGTACTTGGTAGATGATGAGGGGCGGAAAGCCCACCGATTTGAGGACGGTTTGCGTTACGGTCTTCGAGGCCATGTCATTGGGCATGAGCTCCCGACATTTGAGGGAGTGGTACGGAAGGCCCAGATTTATGAGGCTGAGTGGGCCGGTTGTCAGTCTGATCGTGGTCAGGGGAGAGACCGGAAGAGGCATGCTCCTTCTGGTGACTTGCAGCAGCGTGTCGACCGCGCAGAGAGGCGCACGGTGTCGCCCGGCCTTCCGAGCGCCGGCGAAGACCTCCAAAGCACCACCTCCGAGGCGGTTCAAGGTACTGTTTTGGGTGCGGTGCGACGGGGCACCGTTTGTGGGAGTGTCCTCGCCCTCGGCGGCGAAGAGAGAGGCCCCCACAAAGAAGGCGGCGGCCGCGAGAGGTCCACAAGCGGCGAGAGACCCCGCGGCGGCGGCGACAGCGGCCCCACTACGACCGAGACCTCACCTCAAGGCATCGGCACCGGCCTCGAGGCCGCCACGCGAGACAGAGCGGCGGCCGTTTCGGCCACCTCAGCGACCCCAGCAGCAGCCGCACGTTCAGAGGGGACAGGCACCTCCCCAGCCAGCTCAGGCTAGGTTCTACGCGGCTTAGCAGGATCCGCAGTCATCTGGAGGGATTGTCGAGGGTATGCTTTTAGTCTCTGCATGCGCTGCACGTGTCTTGTTTGATTCTGGTGCCTCGCATTCTTTTGTGGCCGAGAGTTTCTGCCGATCGACTGGCCTACCGTTGGAGTCTACTCATGAGAGTCTGGCAGTATCGACTCCCTTGGGGAAGACTTCAGTGTTGGGCCGATTTTGCTCGTCTTGCCCCGTACTAGTCGGGGATACCTTTTTGCCTGCCGATCTATTTGCATTACCGATGTCCGAGTTCGATGTCATCCTGGGCATGGATTGGCTTGCCGAGTACTATGCCATATTGGATTGCTCTGCGAGGACCGTCACGTTCTGTATACCAGGCTTACCGCAGTTCCAGTTCGTTGCAGAGCCCCGAGGAGAGCCGTTGTCTTGCTTGATATCTTGCGCCGTTGAGGAGCCTGTTGCCGCTTGTATTGATTAGATGCCGATTGTTTGCGATTTTTCTGATGTGTTTCAGGAGATTCCGGGATTACCGCCTCGCCGACTCACCGAGTTTCAGATTGATCTTGTGCCCGGTACCGCGCCTATTTCGAAGGCCCCGTATCGTATGGCACCATTGGAGTTGCGGGAACTGCAGAAGCAGTTGGACGAGTTGCGTGAGTTGGGCTTTGTCCGTCTTAGCAGTTCGCCGTGGGGAGCACCGGTACTCTTCGTGAAGAAGAAGGATGGATCGTTGAGGCTCTGCGGAGATTACCGCGAGCTCAACAAGGTCACGATCAAGAACAAGTACCCGCTCCCGAGGATTGATGATTTGTTTGATCAGTTCCAGGGTGCACAGTTCTTTTCGAAGATTGACTTGCGTTCCTTATCATCAGTTCGGGTCCGAGAGGAGGACATTCCGAAGACGGCTTTCAGGACGCGCTACGGTCATTTTGAGTTCCAGGTCATGTCCTTTGGACTGACCAATGCACCCGCGGTCTTCATGCAGTTGATGAATGAGGTCTTCCGCCCTTATCTTGATCAGTTTGTTGTAGTCTTCATCGACGACATTCTGATCTATTCGAGGACCCGTGAGGAGCACGAGCAGCATCTGGAGGTTACGTTGCAGACCCTCCGCGCACACCAGCTTTATGCGAAGTTGGAGAAGTGCGAGTTCTGGCAGGAGGAGGTGAAGTTCCTCGGTCACGTGGTGACGAGAGAGGGTGTCGCAGTGGACCCCTCGAAGGTTGAGGCAGTGCGTCAGTGGGGCCAGCCCACGACTGCGTCCGAGATCTGCAGTTTCCTTGGTTTGGCGGGCTATTACCGACGTTTCATTGAGGGCTTCTCTCGTATTGCAGCCCCGCTGACCAGGTTGACTCGGAAGGGCGCAGAGTTTATTTGGAGCGACGCCTGCGAGCGAGCATTTATGGAGTTGAAGGACCGTCTGACGTCCGCTCCTGTCCTCACTCTTCCCTCGGGGAGTGAGGGATTTATTGTATTTACTGATGCCTCGCATATTGGTTCGGGTGCTGTCCTGATGCAGTACGGGAGACCAGTCGCCTTTGCGTCTCGCCAGCTCAAGATCCATGAGCTGAACTACCCCACGCATGATTTGGAGCTGGCCGCAGTTGTCTTCGCACTGAAGGTGTGGAGGCACTACCTCTATGGGGTCAGGTTCGAGCTCTTCTCCGACCACAAGAGCTTGAAATACCTCTTCTCGCAGTCTGAGTTGAATATGAGGCAGAGGCGCTGGATGGAGCTCCTGAAGGACTATGACTTCGATCTTCTGTACCACCCTGGCAAGGCGAACGTGGTGGCGGTTGCCCTCAGCCGTCAGCCACGAGGCCTGGTGGCGCATATGATGATTCAGGAGTGGCGGATGCTTGAGGATGTAGCAGAGTATGATTTTGAGTTCGGCCTGCAGTCTTCTATCGTGCAGTTATCGAGCCTGTCGATTCAACCCTCTCTTGTCGCAAGGGTGATCGAGGCTCAGCAGGCTGATGAGTCGTTGCAGAGTTATATGGGCGATGCAGATCATCGAGAGTCGGGCGGATTGGCGATTAGGTACGGATGGTGGACTTCGCTTCGAGGCCGATTATGTGTCCCGGATATCCCCGAGTTACGCAGAGATCTTATGACCGAGGCACATCGATCGCGGTTTTCTATCCATCCTGGCTCGACGAAGATGTATCGTGACATGAGGCGACAGTATTTTTGGCGGGGATGAAGCGCCAGATCGCTAGTTTTGTAGCCGAGTGTGACACGTACCAGCGTGTCAAGGCCGATCATCAGAGACCTCTGGTCTATTGCAGCCGTTGAGCGTCCCGATGTGGAAGTGGGAGCACGTGTCGACGATTTCATTATGGGCTTGCCGAGGACTCAGCGCGGTCATGACGCCATTTGGGTTGTTGTGGATCGTCTGACGAAGTCGGCACATTTTCTCGCGATGCGTGCGACTTTGTCTATGGACCGGCTTGCGAGATTATTCCTCGAGGAGATCGTGAGACTGCATGGCGTTCCAGTCTCGATCGTTTCTGACCGAGATTCGAGGTTTACGTCTCAGTTTTGGGGGAGCTTCCAGAGAGCGATGGGGACTGATTTGCAGCTTAGCACCGCGTACCATCCGCAGACCGATGGCCAGACCGAGAGGATCAACTAGATCCTTGAGGATATGTTCGGCTGCGCGATTGATTTCGGGGTAGCTGGGATGAGCATCTGCGATTGGCTGAGTTCGCATACAATAACAGCTATCAGGCGACCATCGGCATGACTCCTTTTGAGGCACTATATGGCAGACCATGCAGATCACCGAGTTGTTGGACCGAGGTTGGAGAGCGCCGTCTCCTAGGTCCCGAGCTTGTGCAGGAGACGTCAGAGGCTATCGATATCATCAGGCAGAGGATGCGCACAGCTCAGAGCCGGCAGAAGAGTTTTGCTGATCGTCGGTGTCGTCCCTTAGAGTTTGATGTAGGAGACCATGTGTATCTCAAGGTCTCGCCCATGAAGGGCGTAGTTCGTTTTGGAGCGAAGGGCAAGCTTGCCCCGAGATTCATAGGACCTTTTGAGATCACTGGGCGCGTTGGCGCAGTGGCCTATCGGCTTGCCTTGCCATCTCAGTTGTCTGGCGTCCACAATATTTTTCATATCTCTATGTTGAGGAAGTGTGGGTCAGACATCGTTCCTGTTATTGATTGGCAGCCGTTAGAGGTTCGTGAGGACGCTTCCTATATCGAGCAGCCAGTTCGTATCCTTGATCGGAAGGAGCAGGTCCTTCGGACCAAGGTCATTCCGTTGGTGAAGGTTCAATGGGGTCACCATTCTGTAGGGGAGGCTTCTTGGGAGCGTGAGGCTGAGATTCGAGAGCGTTATCCCTATCTCTTTGATGATTGATCATGTGATGTATTTTGTATATTATCTCTGGTTTTATATAGTGACATTATGTTTCTTATTCCTCGCGAGTTATGCCTAGTTGCGATGATTGTGTAAATTTCGAGGACGAAATTTTTATTAGTAGGAGAGAGCTGTAAGACCCGTGTCCTAGACCGTACCGTTCCGCAGAATCCCGCGATATTTCCGATCGAATTCTGGCAACCTTCGACCCTTACCGGTATCTGCGCACGACCCTGATTCATACGTCGTTAACCCGAGTCGACTCAACCTAAGACTTGTATTCTTGCGACCGCACCGTCGCCGCGGTTGCCCGATGCCGCGACTCGCGCGCTGAGGCGATACTCTGCCAAAAGATGTGGGCCAACGTTCGGTGCGAGGGAAACGCCGCGCGTTGCGAAAACCCAAGAGAATCTCAACAAGATGTCACATCAATCACCCATCAATCAATCCCATCATGTCAAGTACACATCAACTTTTCACCTTTCCCAAGCAAGCCCCAAAGTCAAAAAAGTTCTTACACAAGCATGCTTCTCTTACACATATGGCCAACAAAGTCAAAAAGGTGCTCTTACACACCCATCACTACCACATCCATCAAACATCACCCATCTCTCTCTCTCTCCCTTTACAAGTCTCCTTCTCTTTTCCAAATCTCATTCCAAGCAAACCCCATACGTATGAGCTCTCCCTCTCTTTCAAAGCTCCAAGTGTGGCCCACCTTTCCATCCCAAGATCGCCCATCCTAGCCATCCATTTATCATCTCCTCCATTGGAATTGAAGCTAAGGAGCTAAGGAACCCATAGGAGCAAGAAGATCAAGTGGTGGGTGCTCTAATAGAGTAGTTTTCATTTCTTTTAAGATGGGCCAAGTGAGGCCAACCGATCAATGGTTTGGATCTCACTTGGGACCCTAAAATGTGGCCGATGGCCCACTTTGATCATCATGATCATTCCATGATGGGGCCAATCTCCATGGATCCCATCATAATGTTTACTTTCTAGTTGATAAGGGTCATCTAGACCGTCTATTTTATTGGAGAAGGAATCTCCACCGTTGGATTGTGATTTAATGGACCCACATGTAGTGGGACCCACCTTGATGTATGTTGAATGCAAGAGGGACCCATAGTGGCGGGGTCCCTCCATCCTCACCGATCTCTCTTTCTCTCTCTCCCTCTTTTCTTCTTCCTTTTGTGTGATGAAATGGCCATGTGGCCTACCCTGTTGGACCCCACCATAAAGCATGTTTTGGATCTAACCCATTTGTAGGTGGGGCCCACTTGATATATATGAATGTTCCACACTATCAACGTGTAGTGGCCCACCTAGGCGGGGCCACATTGAAGTTTTCATTGAGCCGAGGAAAACGCATGTGCGGACGTCGGACGTCATTTTTTTTTAAACAAAGATATAAGCTTGGTTCAAGCTTTTGGGTGGACCTCACAAATAGGCTCCACCCTGATGTAAGGGTTCAATCCATGCCGTCCATCGTATTCTTGGGCTCATTTTAGGCGTTGAGCCGAAAAATGAGGTCCATCCAATCATCAGGTGGGCCATACCATAGAAACCGTGTTTCATATCGTTCAAACCTTTTGGGCCCACCTTGCTGTATCTGCACCTCAAATACACTGTATATTGGACTCATTTTGTGTAGTTCGAGCCCTAGAACACGTTGGTCGGAGTGGATTCTCGGATGGTGGGCCCCACATGCATTTTTCGCAAGAAGAAAAAAAAAAAAAAAAAAAAAAAAAAAAAAGGGGGCAAAGCTGCTTCTTTCTTTGGCCGGTGTGACAGAGGGCAGGCGCTGCCTGCGCTGGGCGGACGACGGGCGGACAGCAGTACCCACGGCCTCCATCCGTGGGCCCCACCATGATGTGTATTTCCCATCCAACCCATTCATTTGGTAGCCCATTCCCAGAAGTGGGCCCCCTCAAAATTTCAGCTCCATCTACTCAGGTGGCCCACACTGCAGGGAACAGTGGGATTGAACATCTGCCATTGAATTCCTCCTGTGGGCCATAGAAGTTTTGGATCAAGATGAAATTTGTGTTTTCCCTTCACAGAGGTCCGTATGACCTTTTCAACGGGCCGGATGGCACGTAGACATTACGGTGGGCCCCACATGGAGCCCACATGAAATATGTGTTTTATCCCACCGTCCGCTGGACGGTGGAGCCCCCCTGCAATGTATGTGTTTCCCACCGTCCAGTGGACGGTGGGTGTGAGGGCGTGCGTGTGTGAGGGCGTGCGTGTGTGCATGCGTGTGTGTGCGTGCGTGTGTGCATGCGTGTGTGTGCGTGGTGCGTGTGCTGTGTGTGTGTATATATATATATATATATATGTTATGTTATATATGTATATTATATATATATTATATATCTATATTATTTTAGGATATTTATATATACATTATGGTGGGCCGCATGTGGACCCCACCATGATGCACATATGACATCCAATCCGTCTATCCATTGTGAAATATCATTTTAGAGCATGAGTTAAAGAATGAGGCAGATCCAAACTTCAAGTGAGCCCACTTTGGTATCTGTTTTGTGGCCCAACCTTTTAGGCCCACCTGACATACTTAAGGCCCATGGGTTAAGGCTCATTGAGATGTATTAGGGCCTATGGGTTAAGGCCCATTCGATGTACGTATGGGGCCCAATTGGTGTGGCCCATCTGATACACATATGACCCATGAGGTTAGGCCCATTTGATGCACTATAGAGGCCACGGGTTACGGCCCATTGCAATGCACTTAAGGCCCATTGGTGCGGCCCATGGATGTGGCCCACTTGATGAATATAAGGCCCATGTGACACGGCCCATTCGATGTATTTAAGGCCCAATGGGATGTACCTAAGGTCCATTGCAATGTGTGATCCCTACATGGTTTATGTAATGATGTTTACAACAGATAATGCCTTGGGAGCGATGTTGGTTTGACGTCCACATTGCGGGTATAGTGTTGGTTAAATGTCCGCATTATGACTCTCCCTAGGGCCATCGATAGGCCCATACTGGGTATGTGTAGGCCGTCCATGTCTAGGCTCATCTGTGTTGCAAGAATAGTTCATTACTTTATAACATGTGTAGTATAGTTCCATGATTCATGATCATACGCATCATATGTATGCTTGACATGAGAAGTGACTGATCATAAGCATATGCCTTCTGGACGTTTTTTTAGGGGCTCCCGGTTAGGCGGTGTTGCCCTACATGAGCGCACGATACGCGCAGGATTGTTGCATGATTGGATAGTGTGTTTCATGCATTCGCATTGTGTGATGTGGTTACTGTACGCCCTAGCGACATCAGGGCCATAGCCTCCACAGGCGTATCGTGGTTGGCAGGATTGGATACCGAAAATCTTGTTCTACATGGGGTGCTATAGATATCCCTGGGTGAAAGTCCCTAAACCCTTATGGTACCAAGAGGTTGCTCCAACGTCTAGACCGAGTGGGTGCATGAGCGCCGAGTACCGATTACCAGACGGTCGCGCTCTCCACTGTGTCGTGGTCGGTTGGAAGGGGGTGCGGCCTTACCCGCCCGAGAGTAGGGGGCAACGCTAGGCTGAGTTTGACCAGCTCGAGGAATGGGTCCGCTATCGATGAGCCGCGCCCGATATTGGCAGGCGGATAGTGAGGTCTCTTCCACTTACCTTATTGTGCGCGATGGGGCGGCAATCTGATTTAGAGTGTACTAGACCCCGGTGATATTCCAGATTTTGAGCTGTACTGATATGTGGACTTAGATGAGGATTTGTATGCTTGAGTTGTATTTCGCATCGCATGGCCTTGGTATGGCCGACATCATTCATGCCTTGCATCGCATAGCCTTGTTACGGCTAGTGGTATTCATGGACTCGTCAGCACGTTCCGCATTACTCTGATACTTCATAACTGCATTACTACCTTACGCACACACTTTCACCACCCTCTAAGCTTTCTATAAGCTTATGCACGACCGTTGCGTGCAGGTGACGCGAGGACGCAACAGCGTTGAGGCAGGAGCGCAGAGCAGATCTTTTGGAGCTTTTTGTTCATTCCCATTGTATTTCCCTTTATGCTCATTGTACTTGTAAAGTTTTTGATCATAGTGGAAATGTGATGGAGTTTTTGGTTGTTGTTTGTGGGTTATGCCTGTGGTTATGCTTATTACAAATTAAACGGATGCTGAAAATCCTCCTTGTAGCATCCCAGGATCGGAACCTGGCGTATGGGCGCTGGGAGCCGAGAATGGGATTCTACGGAGGCTGTCGGCGCCGAATTCGGCGATCGGGAATTTTGTGAGCCCGGTTTCCGAGTTTGGGGCGTGACAGAAGTTGGTATCAGAGCATAACTCGGGAATAACTAAGGACAACATTACATGTCTGCTATGAGTTTAGGATGATTAAGTCTAAAGTCTGGATAGCTTAACAATCTTTATTACCGACCCTTAACGTTCATACCTTCGGGAGTTTCTAAGTTGATAGGCGCCTTCGGTCTTCCTGTAGGACATGGCGCGCCCGAGAGTGACCCGATCGACCCCCGCACCACCACCTGAGACTTCCGCATCACCGCCTGAGACTCCCGCATTACCACCTACGATGCCCATTCCACCACCAGAGATTCCTACTACCCATCCGGAGTATGTTGCTCCTCCACCGAGAGAGCAGGTGCGGACCCGACCGTATCCGTGAGTGCCTCCCGGTTGCGCGGATGTTACGGTGTGTGGTGCCCGACTCGGGGTGGTAGCACCCTGTTGTCTCACCGGAGCAGGCCCTGACAGCCCTAGATGTGCCCTTTGTAGTGACCTCGAGCGTACTCTGAGTCTACGTGGAGGCGACGACCCTTCCGTAGCAACAAGAGTATAAATTAGGCCTGCACTGATTTGGCGACGAGCTCTTTGCAGTGACCTAAAACCACAACATCGTATGAGACTAACTAGGACTGACGACCCTAGAATGGTCAATGTTTGGGAAATGATATAAGTGAGGTACCTTAGTTTCTCATACTCGCTGTATGAAAAGGACTAATAAGAACTTGGTAATCATATGCATGCACCACATTACGCGTGCGTTCAGGCGTAGCAGGTCAAGCACTGAGGCAGTGTTGTTCATGCGCGAACGTGAGATGAAGTCGCTGAGGGAACGTAGGCGAAGGCATGCATCATACATTCATACCATTCTTGCATTAACAAGAGTACTTAGGGATGTGTGATTTACTGCTTTATCATTACTGCTTGACTAAATTGATAAAATGTTAACCATTGCTTTATTGTTCCACTGAGTTGATCACTCACTCCCACGTTACGGGACGGTGTTGTACACACCAACCAGACCCTGTTTGAGTTTCAGATGATGGCGATGCTTGCGAAGCGGAGCCTGACTTTTATGATGAGGAGGAGGGTTTCTCCTTTATATATCTATCAGGCGGGTCTATGTAGACCATCTTCTGATCGACGGGATTACACGGATTATTTTAGTTTACACTTTTGGAATACCCATGTATATTCCTTCTGTTCATTTTTGGTATATACATGTCTATATTTAACCTGGTAACATGTTCATACTCTGGAGACTTATAACAGTTTATATAGTTTATATATCTATCATAATCTTCCGCTTGCTTAATTTAATTGTCTCTGGAGTATGATATGCTATTTTGGTATAATCTCATTCATGTTTCAATGCACTCATCATAATCAACATTATCTATATTGCATAAGTAATGCGTTGGAACTCGGGAGTTGAGCTTTGCTCGACCCCCAATTTTCAGGGCGTTACAAGATGGTATCAGAGCATGATTTGAATTAAACCGGACCTGGGTTATGGTCATACAATGTTCGCTGACGCAAATTCAACTTAGGTGGGTGCGAGAAAATGTAGAAACGAACTTAGGCTTCCCAGTTTCGCTAATTGGCGAAATTCACTGAAATCAATCACCGAGATCGGGTTCGTACACTTCCATGATCGCATGAATCGACCCCAAGTCACCTCTAGACCTTCAAACGACGGGTTTGGATTGCAAATTACCCCATCCCAGCCTTCAAAACTCTCCTTGTGCAGCTGTACATCAAAATCCTACTCGAAAGGACCCGAAACGAAACAAAACAGAGGCGGGGGCCAAACGGGACACTTACAGGGGGACCCAGGGTGGGACCCACATCTTTTTAGAGTCCGCAGGGGGGGACCTCGCCCAAAGGGTGAGCCCTCGCTGGATTGTCCAGAGACTGGCGAGGACCTCGCTGGTTTGGCGAGGCCTCGCCGCCAGACGGGCTTAGCCGGGCGGGCCAGTTCGGGCTGACAGGTTTGGGGTGTTGTGTGGCTCCCTGATGCATGTGGGGTCGATTAAAACCCCCCTATGTTGCCTCTCCTTCACAAACCACCACCCCAAGCTCTCCTTTTTTTCAAAAAAAAAAACTCCAGATTCCTCACTCAAATCGCCCCTCCAAGTGCTTCTCCTTTCATTTTCGTGCACCACTCACGCCTCCCTTTCAAACCTCTCTCTCATAGCTGTTCACCTTCTTCATTTCCTTTCATTTGAGCACAAAACCCACATTGTTTGTGTCCTATAACCTTCACAACCTCCAAATGCTATATTCGGTGAGATTAAGGTGGATGGAATTGTAAAAGTAACAATAAATGTATGTGTAAGGTATTGTCCCTAGATTGGGTGTATCCGATGGTTTCCAACACCATGGTTGGAATGTGTGCAATTAAAAGCAAATTCTGAAATTTTCTTTCAAATTATACTTAGAAATTCATCATCATGGGATTTGGAAGTCCCATCTCACACTTTCCAACACAAGGCTCATTTTTCAAAGCCTATAAATCAATTTTAATCCCGCCCCACCCTCTTTCCAAACATGTCATTTCCAAATCCTGAGGTGGGATTAGCAATGCAGTCCCATCTAATACAACTTAAGACCACTAGCTAAATAGGCCCTTAGAGTTTTGGACTTAAAGTTGGTAGTCTTAGCTTTTGAAAATTTTGACAGTATAGGGAATCCAATAAATTAATAACATGAACCCTAGGACCTCCTTAGCTGGTATGGGCATATGTGAACTGCTCGAGCGCAGTTAAAATTCAAGTTCGGACCACTCAATTCCAATTGGACAACTTTTAACCCTAAGCGATAAAACAATATCCTGTATTAGAAATGGTATGAAATCATCTATCGTATGAGTATAGACTTTGGATTACAACTCTTGGATTATCACTGCTCCTACATTAAGACTAGGTTATTGGTTATACTACGGAATGTAAAAGACTAATAATGTTAAGATAATTGAATGATAGACTTAGTTAGTTGGCTTGATTTGGTTGGAGTGAGACCTCATTCTTTCGTTAGATTCTCTTAATACTTATAGGCTTATTTAATAACTCTTAGAAAAGTTGTTTTAACTTAGAAACTATTCACACTTAGAGAAAAGTTGTATATCCCTCTGATTGAACGTCAGATCAAAACAACACACCCCCTAGGATTGTCTTTTCAAAGGCTTATTACAATCGGGAACACGGAGTAAAGAACTATACATAAGTGACGTATTCACGGTTTGAATTGAATTCTCAATCCTAGTAGTTACCAATGAACTTAATGCTCTGATCAAGCAGAAGGTTGAGATCAACTAGGATTAAGAACTAATATAACAATTTTATGTCATAGCTAGGCAGAAGGTCTATGTATCTGGCTCAGACCCAGTACACAACTTTCCTTCCGTGTTGGCCGAACCACTTACAACCAAAAGTTTGTTACTTCGCTTTTGAGAATGTTAAGAACACATAGCCAATAGGGATACTTTGCTTGGGCTTAAGAAATTTCTCAAATGGGCAACAGAGAGTTAAGGATTAGGTCCTGAATCACAGACCATTCGGGCATGCATATTGTGCATATGGCCTTAGAAAGATAGTCTGCCCATTAACCTATTTTGTCCAAATTCCTTATGCACTAATAATGTATAGAGTATCTTACAGTATTCAACTAGGTCTAAATTACCCCTCGTTCTGACGTACGGAGCGAGGTATGGATTCTTGAGCCTTACATAAGTTTTTAAGGGGGGTAGAAAGGTTATGAATGCGGTCGAGTTAGGGCGCAACAAAAGCTTGGTGGGCCGATAGTCCATTGGCCCAAGATCGAATGGAATTGGACTATACGTAAAGATAGTTCATTAAATATGATCTAAATCTTCCTTAGAATGTCAATAATGAAATCTTCAAAGGAAAACAATTAGGATTTAAGTGTTAAACCAATTTATATTACAGAATAGGCTTAACAATAGGTACAAATTAAACTACAATAGCCAAGGTCAGTGTATATATAATCGTGCTCGTTGAATACAAACTACGAACTTAATAGAAGCCTTAGCCAATTGCAGGGTGAAACAATTTTAAGGAGGGTAGACTAAAATGAGCCAGACTAGCATAGATAGTATACACCCTACCACGCATATAAACTTGATGTCAATAAAACTTAGGCAAAATAAATGATAAAATCTTTACTTATTACCCTTGGCCAATTTCGGGGACGAAATTATTTTTAAGGGGGGTAGATTGTAACACCCCGGATTTTTGCCAATTTAGAGTTAGACATACTTAGGCAATGGGTCGATCCTAACACCTTAATTACTTCTCAAAAACTCAATCTGAAAGTCTCAAATCCCCTTTCAACCCATTTCCTTCAAAATTCCCCCATTTCACCTTTCACCACCTTGTTCTTTAACTGTTTCTAAGTACTTTCATATTAGGCATGAATCTTAAAGTTTAGGTAATGAAGAACAATACATTAGAAATCCGTACAAAGGCCTGAGTACCACCTCAGGAAGAAATCGCTCAGGACCAAGTCCTTTAGAAATTAGACGAGTTTAACTAAGTGCTAAACTAAATTAGTTACGAAATCTGGTTGATCCACTTTAAATACGATCTGCAAGACCCAAAACTTGTAGAATCATTGACGCTAAGTGAACCTAAAATCTAGGATCAATCTCATTACCCAGTTGCTCTCGGGAGCACATTGAAACTCCGAATCAGATCTGGACCGCACATCGAAAGTCCGAATAATATGAAGTTATATAAATAGGACCGCCTTGCTGGGCTTGATAACCATATCAAAAATCAAATTCAAATAGTGTCCCGGTGCTATTCACTTGAGCCCGGAGTGAAGTGTGTGAGAAAACGTAGTTTCCTTTAGAAATTAAATCTAATCTGAGACTTGTCGCTTGCGGGCCTGATATAAGCAATCAGACCGTTAGAATCTGACCTAAATACACCCTCGGATCAGGAGAAATTTCATACACATGGCAGTGTACTTGTAATCCTGATCGAGTTCCGATGACCGTTGAACTGAAACTGGTCCACCACGTGTGATCTGGGAACCCGACTGGAATGAAAACTTAACTCAACCTAGATCCAAGGTCAGTGAGCTTAAGTCCGACCTTCGGCTCAAGGGGGGCTCCGGAAGTGCTCCGTTGAGCTGAAACAGATGCTCTTTGGACATAACCTAAGTATACGTTGGCCCTGGGGTCATTTCCATCAGTTTTAGGCCTATATAAGGGCCTTAAGCCCTCACTCTCTCATCCCATACGAATTTAGGAAACCCTAGGAGATAGAAGAGAGGAAAGAGAGAGAAAGAGAGAGAGAGAGAGGTGGAGTTCATCCCTGAGATTCAATCCCATCATTCCACGGGCTGAATCAGCTCTTCCGTATCGCTCTACCGGCGATTCTGACTTCATTCTTAGGTAAGAAAACCTAACCCTAATTTGTTCTAGGGTTTCAATTGTTACAAGTAGCGAAATAGCTAACTTAACTCATGATATAGGTTGCCAATCCGCCGTTGACAAAGACTTCGTGTTTAAAATGAATTCGTTACGCTTCTATGGCATAAGGTGCAGACTTTAAACGTATAGGTTATGGTTTTCAAGGCTTTCAATGTCAGTTAATGATATATTACTAACATGGATGCTATTGCACATGTATAAAGTGCTGTCCATTTCATTTTTCAGTTATACGTTAACTATGTTGAATATACTGTATTCTTTGTATTTGTAGAAAATACCGTATACGTATGAAATCTGGATTTGTGCCTAACATGATTATCTGTCGTGAATATATGCTTGTTACATGTGCGACAACTCCTTAGCGAAAGGACTTACCTTAAATCACGTCACGACGAATATACGTTATATGTGATAAAGTGTGTAGCCCAAGTGTTTATAGAAATGAATGAATGAATATGGAACTTGGATTCATGCTTGCCATGACTATCCGTCGTGGGTACACGCGTATTATAAATGGGGCAACTCCCTAGTGAAAGGATTTGGCCTCATACCTATGTGATCAACATACGTCATGTATGTTGATGTAAGTAGTCTAAAGTATTTGTTGAAATGTCTGAATGAGTAAGTAGTTAGTAATTGAAATGTATAAGGGTGTTGAGATATGATTCTCAACTCCTTTAACTATGTGTATGCTTTCCTTCATGTATCGTATATTATAGTGTCAGTTTATCTATGTAATGCATATGTGTACATCCATGTTTAAGTTATACTCCATAAAATGTAAAAACAAAGCCGTGAAGGGTGATGGAGGAGTGGTGTAACGATTCCGTGCAATAGCCCTGGCAGCCCTAAAGCAGACATCATCGGACCTTTGATTATATGATTTACAATCTTGGTTCATAACTGCTTTAACTATCTTCTAGGATATTTTGTTGTAATTGAATGTGATTGGGGCTATGGTATAGTCCAGACAATCGGTAACAGGCCTTAATTTTGTGGCTGAGGTCATTTCGCCACAAAAGACACGTTCGATGAATCCGAGTCATACGATGGTTGTTGACAGTGGTACCTTGTAGGTTACTTCAGCGTACGCTCGTGTCAGTCGAACTTGTCTAATAACTTGATTGGCCATTATATGTTCACCATGTTTGGACGCTACTACTTGAACCTAAGGTACCAAACTAACCAGTGAAATCCCGTTAACCTTGATACCTTGATCCGCTAAGACTCATGAGCCGGACATGTTGGTATGAGACACTGTGGTTGAGCTGTCGGCCTACGCTGGGGCGACGAGCCTCCCCGTAGTGACCAGTAAGCAACCCAGACTCATAAGCTAAATATGGTGGTATGAGACACTGTATTCGAGCTGTTGGCCTACACTATTTTGATGACAAAGCCGTGATGGGTGATGAGGGAGTGGTGTAACGATTCCATGTAACAGCCCTGGTAGCCCTAGACGTGCCCTTTGTAGTGACCTGAGCGTACTCTGAGTCTACGTGGAGGCGACGACCCTTCCGTAGCAACAAGAGTATAAACTAGGCCTGCACTGATTTGGCGACGAGCCCTTTGCAGCGACCTAAAACCACAACATCGTATGAGACTAACTAGGACTGACGACCCTAGAATGGTCAATGTTTGGGAAATGATATAAGTGAGGTACCTTAGTTTCCCAACCCTGCTATATGAAAAGGACTAATAAGAACTTGACAATCATATGCATGCACCGCATTACGCGTGCGTTCAGGCGTAGCAGGTCAAGCACTGAGGCAGTGTTGTTCATGTGCGAACGTGAGATAAAGTCGCTGAGGGAACGTAGGTGAGGGCATGCATCATACATTCATACCATTCTTGCATTAACAAGAGTACTTAGGGATGTGTGATTTACTGCTTTATCATTACTGCTTGACTGAATTGATAACATATTAACCTTTGCTTTATTATTCCACTGAGTTGATCACTCACTCCCACGTTACGGGATGGTGTTGTACACACCAACCAGACCCTATTTGAGTTTCAGATGATGGCGATGCTTGTGAAGCGGAGCCGGACTTTTATGATGATGAGGAGGGTTTCTCCTTTATATATCTATCAGGCGGGTCTATGTAAACCATCTTCTGATCGACAGGATTACAGGGATTACTTTAGTTTGCACTTTTGAAACACCCATGTATATTCCTTCTGTTCATTTTTGGTGTATACATGTCTATATTTAACCTGGTAACATGTTCATATTCTAGAGACTTATAACAGTTTATATATCTATCACAGTCTTACGCTTGCTTAATTTAATTGTCTCTGGAGTATGATATGCTGTTTTGGTATAATCCCATTCATGTTTCAATGCACTCATCATAATCAATATTATCTATGTTGCATAAGTGATGCGTTGGAACTCGGGAGCTGAGCTTTGCTCAACCCCCTATTTTCAGGGCGTTACAGATTCCTATAGCAATGAGTACTTTTCTGAGTTCATTTTTATATCAGCTGCAAATACTCCTTATATGAGTTCGTGTTGAATCGCTGAGTCGAGCTACCAAATTGAGGTAGATCAAACCCAGTTTCATTTGTTTTGCTAAGTTAACTCAATAAATTTTCACTGAGTCTATTGTTCGTAGAAAGCTGATTGTTAGCAGTTTCCTTAATGTTTCGATCGGGTCGTGGGCACATGTGTATCAATCAGATTTGACTCTATTGGGTTGCAGTCACATGTTATCTAGAGGACCGCATATCTAAGTTGTTCAATCAAGGTGAGGACTGTCCTTATAAGCTTTCTACTTAAGTTCGTTAATCTTGATATAGATGATATTTTAATATCTTATATTTAGAATCTCTTGAGTCACTTGATAAATCTACTTGTCTTGCTACACAAATATGCTTATCTATTACGCAATTGACTCTTGAATTGAATAAGTGACACGTCTTTTTAAATCTAGCAAGTATGAATGATTTAATTGCCACGTGTTATCTCAAGTTATGAAATTTGTTGATCAATTAGATGCTTGCCACTTATAATTACTTGATAATATTTTTGGGGGTCTTTGAACTAGTGCATATTTCTAACGGATTGAATGGAATTTGTTATTGACTTACCTTCTCGCGGATCATTTACCCTTACACCCCCATTAGAAAATCAATAAATGAAATTCAGCTTCACCTGGAAATTATATTGAACTCCGCATAATGACCCAAAAATCAACAAGTTTATACAAATATTCCATCAACGCCGCAAAGGAAAAATATTTGATCCAAGCCACATAGGGCAAATATTCAATCCAAGCCACATAGAGATGTTACAGTTCTTGTGTAGGACCTTGAATCTTGTGTAAGGCCTAAATCAAAGTCCTTGTGTAGGCCACTGTACACGGGGTGCATACATGTTAGTCTTCGTGGGAGCCTCCAATAGGAGTATATGTAGGTCCTTATACTAGGACCGAGGTTGCTGATTAGCTTATAGAAAACTATATAAAGTCTCTTGCGGGAGCCTCCGGTGGGAGTGTATGTTAGTAGGTTCTTGTGTAGGACTGATGTTCATGGAGAGCTTATAAAAACAACGTAAAGTCTCTTGCAAGAGCTGGTCCTTGTGTAGGATTGTAAAGGTTAGAGGTGAACCTGATTTAAAACCTTCGATGGTGAAATCCAGTACACTCATGTGTTAAGTACATCGGGCGGGGGTAGAGTAGGGAAACCTATACGTACTTGTGTTTGGGATTGTATTTGAGCACTTGTTTAATTATGCTTATGTGGTGAATGTTTAAATTATATGTATGTATGATTAGACGAAATCTAGGTGTTGATAGTTAACACATCCCACACACACATGCATACTATCATGTTTATAGACTAGTTGTTTAATTGCCACATCTTTTGTAGTTTATGGAATTGGACCCTTTATTGGCTTAGAAGCCTTAGAGTTATTTGTATTACTTAGGTTAAATTGCATATTAGTTTAAGTAGTCAATTGTGTTTAAAAGGCATGATTTTTATTTAGTCCTAATCACCCCCAATTATAGGACATAGCCATCATTCCTTAGCTCCGCCAAGCTTCCGCACACATAGTTGTGGTATACCATTCCACGCAATTTTAGCCTTTTCTTGGTATTCTAATTTGTTGTTAAATTTCATCTATACTTGACAAGAGATAGATGAGAAATTCTATGCCCAATTCTTCTAGAAGGACAGGGAAATTTCTATGGCCGATCTTGTGCGTTTACAATAGTTATTTAGAGAATTGGTTGAAAACTATAGTCCAGTTCAAGAGTGCAAAAAATTTGATGAAAGGTAGTCACGACCGAGGCTAAGTTTATACAATTCTCCCATGTGATTTGGAATATAAACTTCGCAAGAAGTTTATAGGAACAAAATTTGTAAATTTATATGATTTGACAAGACATTTATTCTGATATGAAGTCCCTTTTCATAAAGGAAAGATACAAAAGAACTCGTCAACTGAGACATACTACTATGACTCTAAGTATAAGGTGGTTGTGGCTGAGGGCAAAGAAGCCATTTGTGTGTTTGACATTAGTTAGAATGAAATTGACTGCACCGACCACGCAGAAAAGTCATAAGACGTATACGATTGATATATTCCAAGAAAAGATCTTTTGATATAATGTTGGATAGGAAGTTTGTTAAAGTTTTCATTAATTACAAAATACCCATGGTCAAAATATTTAAAAAGATTAAAATATTCTAAGTATCATAGAACTCATTTGTTGAGTTTTTTTTTTTCGTCACGGCCGTTAAGCCATCGTGGTCTTCAAAACGTAGTGGTATCTTATTTCACTAGCATCCACACTACTCTATCCCAACAAACCAAGCCCTCTATTTACAAATCCCCCTACTTCAGCAAATCCCTCGCCTCTACAACAAACTCTAAAATCGAATCCATCACTCGAATTTGTTGCCGCACCCCAACCGAAAACCCCTTGATGTAGTTTTATCCCCGGCAACAACCACATCACCATCACTGTCACTGCCCCATCAACCACTCACCATTGCAGCCCCTATCATTGTTGCCATTGCAAACCCATCTTCCACACCACCATTGCAGACTCAAACCTCTGTTGTATTTAGTTTCAAAATTTATATTAAAAATAAAATTTCAAATATTTCAGTTTCCCTCCACATTTGAAATTTTTGTTGATTTTGAGTTGTGGGTTTTGTCCCACATTAGAATTGCCCAAGAAAATCTTCTTGTATATAAGATAAGCATTTTCCTTGGGGCTTAAGCCCCATTCAAGAGGCATGTGAATTTGGTCGAGGGACTATGTTAATAGCTCTAATCTATGCCATTGACCACACACGCACACCCGCGCCGATCCGAGCCAAGCCACGTCGTGCGGTGCTGTGCTGAGTCGAGTCCGAGTCCGTGTAACACCCCGAATTTCGAAGGCCCGAGTCTTTGCTCGCCCCGTGAATTCTGACGTTAATCCCATTTACACGTCGTTCAAATAGTGTGATTAAATTTATATATTTGGAGTACTCAAGTACCAATTCATGAAAAGAAAATTCTCCGTATTTATTATTCCATTTGAAAAGGAGGAAAAGTTTAATAAATCATCAAATTCTCACTTAGATGGGAGCTTATCACAAAATCAAGTCGCAGTGGAAACGTAAATAAAAACTAAATCATGAAACTATTTTCTTGTTTATTCAGCATAGTCTTCCTCAGGGAGGTGATTCTTTGGGTCTTCAATCTATTCGTCACTTGCATCATCTATACGGTTAGAGAGGGTCAATGCCCTACTCATAGTGATGATTATTCCTTTAAAGTTTACTTGATTAACATAATTCACAAAAATAACGAAGGAAAAGGGCACCAATACTTCTCATATTCCACATATACAAGAGTATCGATATGTGTGATATTCTATATGGTATGCATGCCTAGCAAAATATGTGCGATCCATCACACTTAGCAATCATGATCACAATGTGGAAGGCAGTTTAATACATCTGACTCGCCCCGCATTCTCACACTATAGAGATTCGTCGGCTTCTCCCATGTTAGCGTGGATTTATGTGGAAGGCAGTTTAATACATTTAGAAGTTTTCATTAGGGGTCGTCATAGTTTTAATTCACTCACTGACGACTACTCCAGGAAAGTTTGGGTTTACTTCATGAAACTTAAATCTAAAATTTTCACCATATTCAAGCAATGGAAGGCAATGGTGGAAAATAGTCAGGGCAGAAAATAAAAGTTTTAAGGACTGACAATGGTGGAGAATTTACTTCCACTGAGTTTAATAAGTATTGCAAGGTGAAGGGATCATCAGGCACAACACAGTGCGCCACACGCCGTGGCTGAGCGAATGAATCGGACTCTCCTGGAGGGGTCAGATGCATGTTAAGTAATGCTGCGTTGGGCAAGGACCTATGGATAAAGGCCATTAACACAGATTGTTATTTGGTGAACCGATCTCCTTTAACGGCAATTGAATGTAAAATCCCAAAGGAAGTACGGAGTGGTCAGGAATCGACTACTCAGTTTTACGCATATTTGGTTGTGAGGCTTACTCTCATGTACCATTAGTTGAGAGAGATAAACTAGGCCATAGAGCTAAAAAGTATATCTTTGTTGGCTATGGCATTGGTATGAAAGACTACAGGTTATTTGGCAAGGTCACATGCAAGGTCATCACTGGCCATGACGTCAGATTCGATGAAAGCTCCCTATTTTGCAAAAATGATCAAAAGGAGAAAGAGAAACTAGAAAAGGTGATCGTAGACGTCCAGATTGACACAGATGATACTCAGGCAGAGACAGATGCAAAGACAGAGGTACAGGATCAGGTGGAGTAGCCACTTGTGAGAAGGAATCCACCGCGTGATCGTAGGTTACCTGCAAGATACAGGGACCACTCTAAATTGCATATGCCCTCATTACAGATAAGGGGGACCCAATTATTATTCAGGAGGCTCTTAATAAGCCTGATGCAGAAAAGTGGAAGGCGGCTATGGATGATGAGATGGACTCGTTGTACAAAAATCATACATGGGAGCTGGTGGAGCTTCCTATGGGCCAGAAAGCGATCGGATGCAAGTGGTTATTCAAAAGGAAATAAGATAAATACAAAGCAATGTTGGTAGCGAAGGGTTATGCTCAGAGAGAAGGAATCGACTTTACAGAGATATTCAGGCCGGTGGTTAAGCAGGTGTCTATTAGATTCTTGTTGGCGCTGGTTGCCCAATACGATCTCGAGCTGGAACAGATGGATGTGAAGACTGGATTCCTGCACGGGGAATTGGAAGAGCAGATTTACATGAAGCAAACAGAGGGCTACGAAGTTAAAAGGGGCAGAGAAAATGGTTCTCAGGTTAATGAGGTCATTGTACGGCCTGAAATAGTCGCCTAGACAGTGATATAAAAAATTTGATTCTTTTATGGTAAGTTAGAAATTTACTCGGAGTAAATACGATCACTGTGTCTATTACAAGAACTGAGTGATGGAAAATTCATTATCCGAGTATTGTATGTTGATGATATGTTGATCGTCTGTCATAATATGTCTGAAATTAATGTACTGAAGACTCAGTTATCATGGGCATTCGAGATGAAAGATCTGGGGGCTGCAAAGAGGGTTCTCAGCATAGATATTCATAGAGACAGGAAGAGGAGCAGGATTTGGTAATCACAAGCAGAATACCTTGAAAAGGTATTGATCAAGTATGGGATGGACCAAGCAAAGCCGGTGAGCATTCCCCATGCGGCTCACTTCAAGCTTTCCTCAGAACAATATCCTAAATTAAATGAGGAAAAATAAGTTATGTCTCATGTGCCTTATTCGAATGCGGTTGACAGTTTAATGTATGTCATGGTCTGTACAAGACCGAATATTTCACAGGTTATCGGTGTTGTGAGCAGATACATGTCAAACCCCAGTAAGCAACACTAGGAAGCAGTGAAATAGCTACTTCGATATATTCGCGGTACGAAAGACTACATCTTAACTTTTAAAAAAACATGGACAAAGTTGGTAGGGTATGTAGATTCCGACTACGCAGGCAGTATAGATTCCAAGAAGTCTACTTTGGAATACTCGTTTGTACTATCAGGTGGAGCAATCAGTTGGATGTCAAAGCTTCAGTCTATGGTGGCTCTTTCCACGACTTAAGCAGAATATGGCAGTGACAGAAGCGTTTAAAGAAGGTGTTTTACTCATAGGCATAATAAATCAGTTGAGACTTCAGCAGGAGGCTGTGATGGTTAACTATGATAGCGAGAGCACTATCAATTTGGCTAAAAATTTTGTTTATCGCTCACGTACTAAACACATTGATGTTCGTCACCACTTTATCCGACAGGTGCTTGAGGAAGGAGGCATCACACTGGAAAAGATTCACACCAGCATGAATCCATCAGACATGCTCACCAAAGTCGTTCCTATAGAGAAGTTCAAGTTCTGTGCAACTTCTCTGGGCTTGGCAATGGCGTAAAAGAAGGACGGAGTGTGCACGAGAAGCGTTGATTGAAGCTATGATGTGATGAAGAGATAAGAGAAGAGGTCAAAGAGCTACACGACAGAAGATTGAAGACATGGTGGAGATTGTTGCCAGAAGCCTTCAATCCAATTTTTTGGGTTGTTCGACCGGTCGTGAGTCAAGCTCGACCGGTTGAGGGAGCTGCACGACTAGTCGTGGACCGCTCGACTCAAAGTCCAGCGAGTATCAATTTTCTGAGTTCCAAGGTGCTCGATCGGTCGTGGCCCATGCTTGACCCCCTCGACCGGTCGAGGGGTCTTCTCGACTAGTCGAGCAGTCTGCTCGACCAATCGATGTTACGCAGATTCGTTTCCGGATTTAATGCGGACTGCGAAAATTTGAGTCAGTTTTCACAAAGGTGCGAAAGGGAAGTTGCCCAAACTATAAATAGGTGTCCCTAGGGCTTTTCTAGAGTATGAGAAATAATTCTAAAACTTTCTAAAGGGGTTCTAGGGTTATCAAATGAGGTAGTAAGGGTGAGATTCGAGGTTGTTCGAATCGGGTAAGTCATCTCTTTTGTAATTTCTTTTCATAGTGGATTTCTGTCACTTTGTGCCGTAATTTTTTCCCGCAAGGGTTTTACACGTTAAATCTTTGTGTTCTTCTGTGATTGCTAGCTACTATTGAATTGCTATCTTAGATCTAGATCCGTGTGATTTCGCAGCACAAATCCCCAATAGATGATGCTAACATCCACCATAGAATCTTGAAGATCAACCCATGAATAACCCATGCATGAATAGATCCCAAGAAAGTATATTGGCCTGCCTGCGACCCGAGTGAATGTTTAAAGTAAAGGAAGGTGGATAAAATTGAAAATAACAGGCCCATGATGGGATAAACCAGGAACCGCAAGTCCATAATCGACAGGATCCAAAAGAAAGTAATAAAATAAACTAAGAAAAAGACCATGCTTCAGAATCTAAATACAAGTAATAAAATAATTAAACTAATCAATACCGGTCAATGGAATCTTTAACTATAGTAGAGGATCTAATCCAACGGCTTGATAACAATGGATTGGAGCTCAAGTCTCAACAAACACATGAAGAAAGGGAGCCTGAATTTCTTAGATCTGACCCCGATATTTTACCAACTTTTCAATATTCAAAGAAACCAAAAGCATCACGGAATGGGCAGAGAGAGAGAGAGAGATGATCATGTACAACCATCTTTGACGGCCAAGATGCCATATATATAGGATATCCAAGGCGTGCAAAAGCTGGAACACACCATGATACTCATGTGATATGAAAAATCAGATCAATCCACTCATTGGTTGGGCCACACCCATATATTTAGTCTGCTATTGGCTATTTGTTGATTTTGATTTTGTGTCCTGCTTGATAAGTGGGGCTACCTGAATTTTATGTCAGCTAATCATCATTGAGTGGCCTACCGTTTTCCTGGATTGGATGTTGTGTACTTATGCCATGATGGTGGGAAAAATTTGTTGTATTAGAAATTATGATACACCTGCTGTATCAGATCGTTTAAATGTTAAAAAGAAAAAGAGATATCGCCATCATTGCATTGCATCTTGGTTGACTAAATCAACAAATTAAAAATGGTAAGTAAAATAAACTAAGCATGAAGAAACTTATTTACTATGTTTGCAAAAGAAAACTAATGGCTGATATACAGAATTTTATATCAGCTAATCATCATTGTGTGGCCCACCGATTTCCTGGATTGGATATTGTGTACTTATACCATGATGGTGGGAAAATTTTGTTGTATAACAAAATATGATACACCTGCTATATCAGATCGTTTCAATGTAAAAAAAGAAAAGAGATATCGCCATCCTTGCATTGCGTCTTGGTTGACTAAATCAAATTAAAAATGGTTAAGTAAAATAAACTAAGCATACAGAAACTTATTTGTTGTGTTTTCAAAAGAAAACTAATGGCTGATATACAGAATTTTATATCAGCTAATCATCATTGTGTGGCCCACCATTTTCCTGGATTGGATATTGTGTACTTATGCCATGATGGTGGGAAAATTTTGTTGTATCAGAAATTATGATACACCTGCTATATCAGATCCTTTCGATGTAAAAAAGAAAAAGAGATATCGCCATCCTTGCATTGCGTCTTGGTTGACTAAATCAACAAATTAAAAATAGTTAAGTACCTAAAATAATCTAAGCATATAGAAACTTATTTGCTATGTTTGCAAAAGAAAACTAATGACCAAGTCTAAGAGGCCTCGACACAAGATTTACTTGCCATCGGAGACAAAAAAAATAATATATATATATATATATATATATATATATATATATATATATATATATATATATATATATATATATATATATATATATAAAATCTAGATGTGGTGGGATGATAGGCAAGCAAGATGGTCCACTTAAAGCGATCTTAGCTGGTGGTAAAACTTCACATGAATAGCTAGTGTGGCTGCAAGTAAAGTTGTGTTCTTGCATATAACTTGATTTAAACAAAGTTGTATTTGATCAAAGATGTAGCTATTTAGGTCATGCTGTTTTGGACTATTATATCTTTTATCCGTCAAACACTCAAGAGCATGAGCAAAGATGGCCTAAGGACCTATTTGGGAGACCCCCTATATTAGAACCCTGTATTTGAAACCCTCCTATTGTGTTTGGCACCCTGAATTCAAAATCAACTTTAATATGGAAGTAGTTATGTATAGTCCATTTACAAGGATTTGAATTTAATTACCAAATCAACTTTAATATCTTTAATTAGTGAATGTATGTAATGTTTGACACGATAACTGTAATAAACCCATTGAAATATATACTTTTCCCGAAAATGATGAAATTCTGAGTCTCAGATGGGCCACAAGCACAGGATCACGTCCGAGTGACTAACCAGTGATTTTTAACGATTGATTTACATGTACAATGTTTGGATGGCACTGATTATCATATTAAAGTAATTATAGTGATGCAATTGATAATCTAAGTATTTTGTGTTGAAATTTGTGTTTTTTCGAAAAAATAATTCAAAATTTCAAATTTTCGAGATTTTGCCGCTAAAATGATTTTCGAGAATTTCAAATAGGAAAAGTACGGTGTGTGCTTTTGTCCCACATTGAAAATGATAGAAAGAGTTTTGGGGTTTATATGTGGATGTGTGTATAATATTCTTACTTGCAGCTTTGGAGATTGAGATGCTCGGGTTACGTGTCGTAGCACTAGAACATACGCACACGCATGCGCTAGGGCATGGACGTGGGCAGTGTGGTTGTAGTGGCCCTAGTTGGCGCACTTCGCACATGTACATCGTGTCGCAGAGTACTCGCTCCCTCGTGACCTTATGCGAGACAGTGCGAGTGGTCTCGTAGGAGCCTAGGTGCGATGGATCTGAAATGAGTCAAGGTTTTATTGGCGACTGAGGACGGTCGGATCTTTAATCTGAAACGGTCAGCCATTTCTGAAAATGGTTAGCCATTTCTGAAAATGGTTAGATGCCTTGAAAGCCATACCTGTCCAAAAACGGACGGACCATGATGATCCAACGGTCAAATCTTCTGATCCGATGACCGAAAACGGCTGAAATTAATGATCAACGGTCAGAAATATTTTTCAAACGTTTTGAACCATTGATGGCCACCTAGCAAGGGTCCACTCCCTGGTGCCTATATAAACTGGACCATTCCGATCCAAATTCATCATCTTAAACACCAATCTCTCCCATTCCATCAGATTCTCCAGATAGCTTCTCCTTCATAGAATACTGTTAAAATACATCCACTGTTTGATTTTGCCAAATGATCTGTTGCGTTGAATTATTCCTGAGTGGACCCATTGTGATTGCTACATGCTGGATCCAGACCGGATTGTCTTATCCTGGAAGCAATTCGCCTGTAACCCATCGGCAACTGATAATGGGGGCGAATCATGCTTTAAGGACAACATATAATTTTACATGATTCAACCTAGTGAAACGAAATAATCGAAGTTTATTTTATTTTTGGTATATCCAACACATTTTTCTAACATTTTACAATATCATTAGTGGGTCATGTGTCCAATAAATTGATAGTCTAGTGAAACACATGTTAAACATGAAACTCTTGGAAGCATTGTAGAAATCCAAGCTTTCACCATAGATTTCAAATCCCCTCTTTGAGGGGATTTGAAACCCCTAAATTTGAAACTCCCAGTTACTTTATGGTACCAACAATGAGGGATTTAAAATCCCCCCAAATCTATAGTGCCAAACAACTCCTAAGGCACTTGTGCACATGTAGGGTAGCTTTAAGATGGATTGGAGCATATGCAATACTAATACATGTACATATCAACGTTGGCCACGTATCATTTGCTTGTAGATTAATTAATTGTAACATGTATAATCCCATGTGAGGTGCTTGAACATAGATAATTGTTGAATTAATGCTTTGGTATAAAAACATAGTATTCTCTATCATGTGTTGGATTAGAAATAAGTTTTCTTCATCTTTATTACACACTTATTTCTTTATTCAATCTTATAGGACAAACCATCTTTATGTTTCTCATTTTTTTTAATAAATGGATTAGACAAGGCAAGCCTTGGATAGATTATCCCCAGCTTTACTTGCATTCAAACAGGACCAAAGATGAGAAATTATACAAAAGAATGGCCAGATAAGAAAAATGGTCAGACCCATGAACACATGACTTCTATTTGAAAATCAAACACTCTAGCTACTTGGGCAAGAGATAATTTCACAATTTTATATTAAGCAGATTTTTTAGGTTGAAATATGGTAAAGCAGGTTTAAGCGGGGAGCCGTCATCCATAAAATAGGTCAAGCCCAGCGCGGGTTTTAAAATTTTGAGGTGATAACCGTTAATGGACCATGATGATCACTCCATGTGAAATAAATGTTGCCATCTTGCCATGTTAAGAATATATACTCTAGATAAGATAAAAACGAAAAATCACCTAAAGGAATATGAGAATTTGGTCAATTTTATTGGTTTTCGAGAGTGAGCTTTTGAATGGTGGTGGATTAGATAGAATGCGGATTACGGCGCAGATTTCCTGCGAAAACCCTTGGCAGAAAGCTACTGCGCTGGAAACCTAGGTGAGGCCCACCGTGATTTTTGTCAGAAATCCATCTGGCCCATTCATTTTTTGAGCTCATTTTAGGACAGGATGGCCAAAGCTGAACAGAATCAAATACTCAAGTGGGCCAAAAATTTGAGGATTGAATGTCCACAGTTGAAATATTTGTGGGGCCACAAAAGTTTTGAATCAGACTAATATTTGTGTTTTTGGTTCATCCCAGTAGGAATTACATTATGAACGGTATGGATGGCATGTAAACATCATTGTCGAGCCTAGGGAGGTTTCAACGGTGGGAATTTTCCTACTCACTTTTTCCTTTAGTACGGCCTACTTAGCCTTTGATCTTGCTCACTTTTGGTATCATGTTCTAAAATGATCACACAAAAAGGATGGAATGGATGGATTTCTTGTTGGAAATTATACCGAATAAAGTATTTCTGTAAAATATGGAAACCGAAAAATTACATTGATCAAAACTAAGGACAGGCTGAAGCACGTCTGAAACGCTGTCCTTAAAGCGTTATTTGCCTATACTCAAATGAATTGAGTATGCTGATAGGTTACAGGCAAATTGCTCCTAGGATACGACAAGCCTGGTGTGGGTCTGTGTTCAGCAAACACGAAGGCCCACCAAATGAAACTCTTATAAACACTATCTGGCAGAATTACAATATAGAAAAATCTCAAAAAGAGAAAGAAAGAAAAGAATTTTTCTTATGATTTAGACCACTGCACTGGTCAGTACTTTAGCTATTGGTTCAGTTGAACCGTTCTAGACCATACCGTTGGTCTATTCTTCTAGTAAAGGTTTAAACCTTACAGTCTTGCTGGAACTACTGGAGTATAGGAGAAGAGTAGTAGGCTGTCTCAGTTCGTATGGGTCTGCTGGAGTGGGTTTTAAGATGGTTTAGAAACCCATCCAGGCCCTCCTTTTATAGGCTATGGTGCCTGGGGGTTATGGTCCAGGGAAATAAATCCCATGACTGTTTTCTAGCTGTTGAAGAAAACTAGCCGTTTTCTGACTGTTACACATGGTCCATTAAGCATTGTTGCATCTTGTTGTTGTGAGAGACAATGACTAGCCATTTTCTAGTCATTGGGGCTAGCCATGCAGCGATTAGCTTTGGACCACCAGACTAATGGTGCAATTTATTACAGATCTGCTACAACAGCTCTATTTTTCAGCTCTCTATATATACTGGAGGTCTTTCATTTAGTTCTCTAGTTTCCCTTCATCCAGCCATCCGCCTTAGCTACTTAGTCGCACAGCGACGCGACACGATGCAGACGCGTTAGCCACTTAGTCGCACAGCGGCGCGACACGATGCAGACTCGTTAGCCATTTAGTGGCACAGCGATGCGACATGATGCAGACGTGCAAAGTGCAAAGTGCAAAGTGTACCACTAGCGCCTCTACAGCTACATTGCCTCACATGCCCTCGCACCGAGCCCGAGCGCGCGCGGGTGTTCCAATGCTATACTGGAACACGCAAGGTCCATAGTTCACGGACTAGGTAGGTAAATATTATAATAATCCACTATTATCATTTAAACCACAAAATTTTCTCTTCCCTTTCCCATGTGAGACTATTCAAAAAAATCACAAAATAGTGTTTTTTTTCAAACAAAATAATATATTATATATATTATTTTTATTATTAAAATATATTTAAAAATCAATATTTTTCAACATTTCTTACAAACATCATAGACTAGATTTTCGGTGCATAAACTTCATACGAATGGCTTTTGCAGTAAATTGGCATCCGCGGATTACATTCAGTGCTGGATGCCCCTCGTCAAATGACGATGAAAAATAAAAAATAAATAACCGCACAAAAAGTAAAGATTTCGTGCATGAATCGAAAGATAATTTTACATTTTTTTTCTTATATTGTAGGTCCCGAGTCCGTATAAGCACATGTGACACCTTTTCATGAGCGATGTGTGTGCATGCGAGACCTTTTTACATGAGATGTACGTGACACTTTTCCATGAGCGGTGTTTTTATGTTTTTTAAACACGCACACAGAGTGTCGAAACTCCTGAGAGTCTACCACCCGAGCAAAAGTACATGTGTGACTTCAAGGTTTAGGGTTCAGGGTTCCAGGATTTAGGATTTACCTGCAATGCAAAACAGAAATTTGTGATTTAGCTCGGCTGTGCCTGACCTACCATTTTTAGCATGGGGCATTGAAACTCTACTTTTGTTAGGTCGCCGATCAGGTGGCTAGGATCATGCGGTCTACCTTCACTTCAAATCATGTTCCATCCATGGTGGGTAGAAATATATAGACGGTCTCAAATGATGGGTGCGGATTCAGTAGGGTAGGGACCTGACTGTGACCGTGGACCACCTTGATGTTTTTCTTGTATATCCATACTGCCCATCCGTTTTTCCATATTATTTTATAACGTGGAGCTGAAACTGAAGCAGATCCAAATCTTAGGTGGACCACACCACAGGAAATAACAGTGATTGACCATTAAAAATTACTTTTGGGCCAAGCTGATATTTGTATTTTCTCTTCATCCATGCCTGTTTGACCGTATCAATAGGTTCGATGGTAAATAATCATTACGGTGGCCCCTATAAATTTTTGAATGGTGGGCGTTCAATCGCCAATGTTTCTTATGGTGTGGTCCACCTGAGATTTGGATCTACTTCAGTTTTGGGCGCAAGTCCAAAAATTAGCTCGAAAAACGGATAGACGGCGTGGATATACAACACATACATCAAGGTCGGCCTCACGGTCACGACCTGACTGTACCCGCGCCCTCAAAATGAGAAGTTGTCCTGCCACGTGTGCCGCAGAGAAAGAGATCGGCATACCGTATTTCATATTTGCTATGCAAGAAATGCGGATTAATCAACAAGACTTGAAAGTCTTCGGTTTTACCCTTTAAAAAGCGGATTGAAGAGAGAGAGAGAGAGAGAGAGAGAGAGATGGCAGTCGTCCAAGTGCCGGCGGAGTATGGATACGTGGTGCTCGTGCTGGTTTCACATGTGTTTCTCAACTTCTGGATGGCCTTTCAGGTCGGCAAGGCCAGGAAAAAGTAAGATCAACGGTCTGGATCACCGACATCACGATGGCCCGTGTAATCTAATCTTTTCTTCTTTTTTTGGGGGGTTTTATAGGTATAAGGTATTCTACCCGAATCTGTACGCTCAAGAATCCGAAAACAAGGATGCCAAGCTCTTCAACTGTGTCCAGGTTCGCTCCCAATTTTTGAAAATGACAAAAATGCCCTTCTCTTTTTATCTTTCTTTATTTCTGGGAATTGGTTATTTAATAAGGAATGGGGGTATTTTTGTAATAAATTTTTTTTTTTTGGTTGGGGATGATGTGGCAGAGAGGACACCAGAATTCTCTGGAGGTGATGCCGGTATTCTTCACGGTTCTGGTGCTGGGAGGGATTCGGCACCCTCTGATCGCTGCTGGATTAGGGGCCTTATATACAGTGGCCCGCTTTTTCTATTTCACGGGCTACTCCACCGGCAAACCTGAGAACAGATTGAAGCTCGGGTATGGCCCACCACTCTCCTCCCTTCTTCAATAAAATATCTTTTCTATTATATCCGGATTAGTCATCAGTTGGGCGTTCCAAAATGAGGTCTGTCCACGTATCAAGTGGGTCACTTGGACCCTACATATAAGCGGACTGATCTCAACCGCACTTTTTATGGTACGCCTGGGGCCCACCTGATTAGTGGGATGGGCTGATTTCCATTTTAGATTGATTTAGGATTTAATGCCTTCTCTCCTCGGGAAGCGTGTAATCTGAGTCACACGTGCGAACGAGGTGCACGTGTGAAGCTTCGGGGCAATCCACTAGGGGGACTATCCTGATGCCCTGGTTCAAGGGGAAAAAAAAAGGTCGGTCTTCTTCAGGTGGGCCACACATTCATTAGAGAAATGGACGGTTGCATTAAAGATGAATATATGTGGCCCACCTGACGTTTATATGTTGTTTAATTTTTGGGCCAGGGTATGGTGAGGGTGGCCCTCACATGTTGAGTGGCTAGGATCCGTAACACGTGTGCGATTTGGCACGTGTAGAGCCTCTTCAATATCTACCCAGTGCCAACTGCCTCGGCCTCTCCCTGCTCTATGTTGGGGCGGAGTATAGAAGTTTCTCGTATGTCTACTGTAGTCCTGTTTCCATGTATCCGTTTGGGTAGTCCGCGGGAATATAAGCCATATACTCCACTTTCTATACAAAGAGATTTGCAAAATACACACAACTGTATTCAAATCTGTACATGCCTTCATTTGCAGTGACATTGCCCAGTATATAGGGAAACGGATTGGCTACTCCCCCTGACACCAGCCCCTGAGCTGGTGGTCGGTGCTCTGTGGGCCCCACCATGATGTATGTGTTTCATCCATTCCATTCATCCATTTTTAAATATCATTTTATGGTTTTATCCAAAAAATGGGAGGGATATAAATCTCAAGTGGATCACACCACAAGAAAAAAATAGTGATTGGATATCAATCATTTAAATCCTCCTAAGGCCCGATGTACTGTTTATTTGACATCCAATCCGTTGATTAGGTCATAAAAACCCAGATGAAGGGATAAAACAAAGATCAACTTGATCCAATACTTTTATGGCCCCCAAAAAGTTTTTAACGGTCGAAGTTCATTAAACACTGTTTCCTGTAATGTGGTCTACTTGAAACTGGGATATACCTCATTTTTTTTTGCAATACCATAAATTGATCTACAAAAATAGATGGACGGAATGGATGAAACACATACATCATGGTGGGCCCACAGAGCACCGACCACCAGCTCCGGGGCTGGTGTCAGGGGGAGTAGCCAATCCGTCAGTATATAGTATTTCTATATGAGGTTTGCTACCTCCACACATAGGCCCCCGACCCATGTTGCAGTACACCCAAGCCATGTATTGTGTGGGACGCACCCTCAAGAGGAGTGTCCAAGAGGGGTGTGGTTTCAGTGACAGTGGGCCCACCTTGATGTATGTGTTGTATATCCATGTCGTCCATCTGTTTTTCCAGCTCATTTTGGGATATGAGCCCAAAACGGAAGTGGATCCAAATCTCACGTGGACCACACCATAGGAAACAGTACAGTGGTGATTGAAAGCCGACCATTAAAAACTTCCTAGGGCCCAGCCTAATATTTATTTTCCATCCAACCTTTTGATAAGGCCAAAACTCTTGTGGCCTACAGGGAGTTTTTAATGGTTAATAGCCAGTGTTACCTGTGGCGGTGGTCGACCTGAGATTTGGATCTGCTTCAGTTTTAGGGCCATGTCCTAAAATGAGCTGGAAAAACTAATGGAAGGTGCGCATATGCAAGACAGATACATCAAGGTGGGCCCCACTAGCCTGACCTAACTGAATTTGCGCCTGTGCAAGAGTTTTTTTTTTTTCGGGACCGTCCATTGCTTCGTACATGTGCAGTCTCTTTAGGAGTTGAGCAGCCTAAGTTGTTGGTTAAATTATCCATGAGGTTGGTTCCACCTGACATACAGCTGGTATATTACCTACAAATGCTAGGTTCGAAATTGGGGCTGCATATGGAAGTGCCTGTGTTGTGTTGCCGGCTAGGTGCGACTACACATGGCAATGGGTCCGGTTCAGGTTGTGTCTGTCAAGTAGACCATGTTCTGCTTATGCTCTGAACATGACCCACATCCCATTACCCAGTAGTGCAACCCAACTCGCTTAAATTTATTGAGCCCAAGCCAAAGTTCAACCCTGCCTTACCTGGCTAGGGCTCTCAATAGTTCTAGTTGGAGTCAGGTCCTATAGTACGGTGCCTGAGCTAGTTGGGTTTGGGTGAGGCGGGTCTGTGTCATTTTAGTTCTGGTTTTCATCTTGAAGACCCAACCCAGGTCTGATTGGATTGGGTACCTATCATGTTTAGAATGGGGTGTTGGATTGCTGTTTATATATATATACATGATCACAACTTCTTACATGAGAACTCGTGCACATGTTATGGGCACAAAATCAAGGCCCCCAGAGTTTTGGATTGGGCTAAAAGTTGTGCTATGGGGGTTTCATGTGGTGCTGCATCACATGGACCGTTCGGATTTTTTGCCATGACATGTGTGCAAAGGTGCATACGAGTTCTCACCTAGGAAGGTGTGCAGGTGATCATCTCTCTCTCTCTCTCTCTCTCTCTCTCTCTCTCTCTCTCTCTCTATATATATATATATATATATATATATATATATATATATATATATATATATATATATATATATATATAGTAATTCACTTACCAATAAAGAAACATGTTTGGTTCATACTTCGTATTTGGCTTTTACATATTTTTGGGAATACCAGTCCCCAGTTTTTCCTTAAAAAACTTGTCCCAGCTATGAATGGAAATCTTTGAGAATTTAAACAGAAATTTTGATTTTTGTCCTGATGCATCAACCAAAATAATTTAATAATTTCTTAGGAAATACTAAGCTAACATTAATATTCCCAAGGAAACATAAAAATTAGGGAATGAATTCCCCAACAACCAAACAAGTCCTAATAAATCTAGTTTGGTTCAAATAAAAAGCATTTATATGGCTAGGCCCATTCGATGATTGAGTTAGATCACACACACGTGCCACACTAGACACACTTGGCATGTACATGAGCTCTCTCATACTCACATCTGCCGTGCAGATTAGGAAATGTTGTTACATTGCTAGAATAACCCTATATAATATATAATATTACTATAAAATTAATGGACCCAACCTGGACCTGACTTGACCTGAGCCAGGTTGCTTTCAACTGGTCCAAGTTGATGCACACAACCAAAACCTATCTAGGCCTGAATTTAATTGGGCCTAAAAAAGCGGTTTCTGGACTCAACCCAATTTCTTGACTAGTCCTAAAAAATGGTCCCTGAATACAATACAACAAGCTTGATGAAGCAGGTAAAGAATTAAAATTTTTATTCTTAATATATGAAGGGTTTTGCTAATGTCCCTGTGAAAGTGGGGACATTAACAATGTCCTCAAACCATCTAAATGGCACACAAGGTGACCTATTGTTGATGTGAATTGTTCATTCATTCATGCAACCAGGAGCAAGCCATGGTGCAAAAAATCATTCCAATCAGGTGATCCTAAGTTTATCAATATCATGAAAATGGATGGTCAAGATTGAACCAGAGAAGCAAAATAGGTTGAAACGTGGATGGATCCTACTTTATATTTCTTATGATTCTAAAGTAACACTTTGATTTGATGATTCTAACCATGTGATTTTTTGTCGCTAATAAACAACGGAACAGTTGTAACAAATTGGCCTCATTCAAATGGTTTGGATTATCCAATCGGTGTGATTTCTGCACCATGGCTTGCTCCTAGTTGTATGAATAAATGATTAAAGTTTAGGTCAACGATAAGTCACCCCATGTGCTGCTTAAAAGGTGTGGGGTCCCCATGGAGGTAGGGATGTTCACA
Source organism: Magnolia changhungtana (assembly GCA_030180095.1). Taxonomy (NCBI): domain Eukaryota; kingdom Viridiplantae; phylum Streptophyta; class Magnoliopsida; order Magnoliales; family Magnoliaceae; genus Magnolia; species Magnolia changhungtana. The sequence goes on along the minus strand of JASAUF010000117.1, from coordinate 2,237,808 downwards.
AAACCCTTATATAAAATATATAAATAATAACCATAATCCATCATAACTATATAAATAATATGAATCATACCCCTAATCCAAAATATGTGAAGGGTCAATAAAAAGAGGCTGAGTTCCCTGTTTGTTCTGAATAGGGAACTTCCCTATTGGGCATGGTGTGTCGTAAAGGCCATTACGGGGCCGTAAAGGCCGTTACGTAAAGGTAATGATGGCGACCGTTACACGTTACGGGGTTGTAACGGCCATAATAGCCGTCATGGAAAAAAAAAATGACTTGTAATTGCCATTAAGGGCATGTTACATTCCCTATAAAGGCCATAATAGCCACTTAATTGTCTATTACGGGACATATACAGGTTTTTCATACTTTTTAATCAACATTACGTGGCAGATACAAGTTTTTCAGAGGGTTTTCCAATAAATAAAATAAAAGACAGACCATAATGGCCATTACGGCCATAACAGTTGTTATGCCCCGTATCGTAAATGTAACAGTGGTGGCCGTTACAGCCACCATTACCGTTACGGAACACCTTGCTATTGGGAGCTTAGGTTGTAGATGTGGGGCTATGTTTGCTTTATACAAGTCATTGATCCGAGGGCCCTCATCATGAATGGTACCCTTTCAATTGGTCAACTCTAATATTTATATTATGGGCGTGCAAATATGTGGTTAAAAAATGCACCTAACAAACACATTAAATGGAGGAAAGACCAAAGAATCGATAGCTAGGATCTTTCAATTTGGTGGATTTTGGGGAATTGGTTCATCCATGATTGGGGCAGTCAGATCAATGGCTTGGATAGAGTAACGATGGGCCTCACATCTACAAACCAAGTTCCGAAGAGGGAAGTTCCCCTGTTCAGAATGAATAGAGAACTCAGCCTCTAATAAAAATCAAAAAAAGAAAATGGGCAAGACAGAATGGCAATGGAAAGTTAGAGAGAGTACAGGATAAAATGGGAGATTTTGAATCAGGAGTGATGGAAGAAGAGAGTAAAATGCAGTAGTATATCAGTAACCTGAACTCAAATATTCTAGTGTTGCTACACATAACTTTCACTCGAACCACTTAAAGGGTGTTTAAGTCCCAGTGACTTGGGCAAGTGCATTTGAACATTTGAACATCGAAGTGCATTTTGACTTATTTATTGTGTTGGTGACCGGACCGAGTAGGCTCGTCTGTGTCCTAGGTTGACCTGCTGAATTGGTCAAGTCATTTACTTAAATGGTCTCATTTTCCAGCATAACCCACTCCCTATTTAGCTAGGCCTGAGCTGATCTCAGAAGCAGGTCAAGTGCATTGCTGCCTATGGTTGAGCTGTTCTGAGCTTGTTTATCTTCTGGCTTGGGTGATTCACTAGGCCTTTTTGTAGGCTTAAAGGCATAAAAGGGTGGCCCATGTGAGCCCCATCCGACTTATTTAATGCTTGTAGGGCTGACATTTAGTGGGCACATCCTTCCCAGGTCCATTTACTTGGTGCGTTTTACTAATAGGCTTTGAAGCCAGCAAGCAATGGCCACTGCACACACATACGTTTTTCAGCTGGGTCCTTGTCTTTATCTAAAGTATACATGTTTTGGTGCTGTGATTGATAGTCTTTCATGATTCTGTTTACACCCAACCGACAATTTCATGTTTGTTTTTTGCATTCTCAGGGGACTTTACTTCCCAGCGCTGTTGGGGCTTATCATTTGCACGGCATCCTTTGGAATCAATCTTCTCCGTTGATCAGATCTGTTTCTTTTTCCCATTTACTCTTCTTGCAAAATAGTTTGGTACCGTTGTATGTGACTTTTGGCTGATGTTAAATAAATAGGAGACGTTCCTTCCTTCGATGCGGTCTAGTTATCATCAATGGCCACCATGATCTTCATGTTTAGTCACTTCAAGATCTATATGATTCAACGGCTGTGGTTGTGGTATGGTTATTGCATTAGTTCCCTCTTTGATGGTAGGCTAGAATTATCAGCATTTCCATTTGGTTTGGATGGGAGGGGAACTGAATATCCAATCATCTATCAATCGTAGCCATTGAATATCCAATCATCCATTTGGTGTGGATGGGTGGTGTGGTATCCCAACTGTGGTGTTGTATCCCAACTGATTGCCATAAGTTCTTAACCATCCATTGTTGATTGTTATGATGCGAAAAGGCAGAAGAGTGGAATGCTACATGAAGATTTTCAGTGGGCCATGCTTACACAGATTCTTTGGGCGGTTGGATTGGGTTGTGTAAAGGTTCAGGCCGTGTAAGTGGGCGAGGATTGTGTTAACGGCAATGCCATCCGTTCATGATCTAATGTGAGTTCTTGGGCCCACCTGTGCTTATCTATAAATGCTCCCACATGCAAAGATTGCAGCTTGATTTCCCAACAGTAGAGTTTGAGACTAGTCTAACAAAAAAATCAATGCAAATCCATGAATTTGACTGGACAACTCATTTTAGGGCATGATCCCAAAAACCAAGCAGATCGAAATCTTAGCTCGACCACACCACAGGAAACATTGGTGAATGAATACTCACCATTGATAACATCTTGTAAGTCACCATAATGTTTATTTTCCATCCAACCTGTTGATAAGGTTACCAGGACCTGGTTGAAGGGACCAAAAAAAAACATAAAATCAGCTTGATTCGAAACTTTTGTGGCCATGAGAAGTTTTTAATGGTCAATCACAACTGTTTCTTGTGGTGTGGTCCACCTGAGATTTGGATGTGCTTCATTTTTAAGGTCATGTACTAAAATGATCTGTTAAAAATGGATGGACAGCATGGATGCAAGGAAAATACATCATGGTTGGCCCGGCAGCCTGGGATCCACCGAAGCCGCTAGTGATTTGTAAGACTAAGGGCGTGATTGGAATATCTACAAATAAAAGTTTATTGGCGTATTTTTTTTTTCTTCTTTTTTAAAAATGATTGTTAGGTAAAAATCTAATTAGAGTATTTATTTATTTAAAAGGTAGAATTTTTTTTTCTGATTTTATAAGTTGGAAAGGGATTACTTTTTTAAATGGAGCTTATTTGGTTTGGTCAGTAGACATTTTGGACTAATTTTTAATAAGTTTATTCTTAAACTTTTCAAGTAATTCCCATCTTACACTCCTCTTCATTTTATAGTTTCTTTGACGTATGACCACGTGATGAACAATCCATATTGAAGGTGGTCTCCACATGATGAATGGTCCACATCAAAGGTGGGCCCACATAATGCACGGTCACGCCAAAGGTGAGCCCCACATGATGGATGACCTGCATCAAAGTGTGGCCCCACATGATGGACGACCACATCAAGTAAGCCCTACATGATGGATGGTCCACTTCAAAGGTGGAACCCACATGATGGAAGGTGGACATTAAATGTGGGACCACATTGAAGGTAAACATTAAAGGTGGGCCCACATGATGAATGACCCATATTGAAGGTTGGGCTCCACATGATGGATGGTCCACAACAAAGGTGGGACCTAGATGATGGATGATGGACATCAAAGGTGGGGCCCCTCATTATGAATGACTCATATTGAAATGGGCTCCACATCAAGGTGGGCCCAACATGATAGATGGCCCGCATCAAAGTGTGGCCCTGCTTGATGGAACATGCACATCAAGTGGGTCCCATTTGATGGGCAGTCCACATCAAAGGTGGGACCCACATGATGGATGATGGTCATTGAAGGTAGGCCCACATGATGGTCCATTGACATCAAAGGTGGGCCCACATGATGAATGACCCATATTGAAGGTGGGCCCCCACACAATGAATGGTCCACATTAAGGTGAGCTTACATAATGGACAGAGTGGGCTTCACATGATCAATAGCCCACATTAAAGTGTAGCCCCCACATGATGGATGACTTCCTCAAGTGGGCCCCACCTAATGGACTGTCCACATAAAAGGTCTCACATGATGGATGACCCATATCCAACGTGGGCCACATGATGGATGACCCATATCAATTGTTATGGAGAAAGCTAAACTAGCTTGCTATATCAGATATGCAACCGATCATAGGAGTATCTCAAAGTTGTACCGACTAAGAATACTTTAATTAATTCCCTAAGCTAACGAGGCATCAATGGTGAGATGAGCCTTGGGTTGACCTCAAGGGCCGACAGCGAGCTGAACTGCTAAGGTCAGAGCTTAGTAATAGGACTCACCTCCCGAGTTGCATAGATCGAGCCCGACCTTAGAGGGGAAAAATTCGAAGAGAATTCCACCCCGAGCTAAGAAAGGGAAGATTTGGCAAGATTCTAGCTGAATGCCACGCTGACCGAGGCAAGCTTGAAGATGCTTTCGGAATTAGATCCTCATTCAAATAAGGACCCTTTAGCATATCTAACATATCCCATCATGATACGCAAGTTCGACGTTTCCAAACAAAATACGCAAGTTCAGGAGCTACCTAAGCACCCTATAAATACACTGACTGCCAATAGAAAAAGGTAAGCACAAATAATCATAACTCAAAGTCTCGTTTCTACTTTAATTTAACTCGGCCAACTTAAGCATCGAAGGGTCCCCAGCCATAACCAACGCCCTAGTTGTTCTTTAAATACTACTGGAGTAGGCACCGATACGCCTACAGGTGTAGCCCCTGCCCATCCAGATTCGAGCAACAACAGTCCACATACAAGGTCTTGCATGATGGATGACCCATATCCAAAGTGGGCCACATGATGGATGATCCACATAGAAGGTGCACCTCACATGATGAATGGTGGATATCAAAAGTGGGCTCCATGTGATGGACAATCCACTTCAAAGGTTGGGCCCACACTATGGACACATCAAATGTGGACACCACAGGATGGGTAGTGGACATTTAGGGGCCCCACATAAAGTTAAATAAAATTACACCTAGATCCATAGCTCAACTGGCAGACTGAGTGGATATACCTCGTTTCAACACTTGAGGTCTTGGTATCGATCCCTAGTGGGGGTGGCTAATATGGAGTGTGTGTGCTGACACGGGTGTGTACTAACAAGCTAACCACCCCCCCCCCATAAAAAATAATAATAATAATAAAAGGGGGGGCACATAAAGGATAATTAACACTGATGGTGGGCCCCACATGATTGATGGATGACCTACATCAAGGTAGGCCCCTAATGATGAATGGTCAACATCTAAGATGGGCCTTGTATGATGGACGACCCACTTTGAAGGTTTGGCTCACACAATGGACGATTCACATCAAAGGCGGGCTTCATATGATGATTGATTCACATCTAATGTACGACATAATGGATGGCCCAAATTTCTTAAAATATAAAGATTGTATTGGTCCATTCTTTTGACATTTGAAGCATGGTTCATCTATAGTGAGATCCATAAAAACAAACATTGGATTGCTCTTATAATAAAGTTGTTGTAATCTTTAAAAATAACGTCAACAACCATTAAAAATAAATAAATAAATAAATAAAAAATCTCTTATTTGAATGTTTTACCATGCTTATTTCAAATACAAGTTTTTTTAGACTTGAAAAAATGATTTTACCAAACGATCTTATTTTAAACAAGAGCTAGAACAAGAAGAGCTTATTGAAATAGCCCCAACTAAAAAAAAAAAAAAAAAACTCTCATTGAATTAGAGTAAAGATGCCAAACAAGTTCTAATTTTAATTTTATGCGGTGATTTTGAGGCCATGAGTAATACTCGGGAGTACCCCACCCGTAATACACATGGGTGACCATAGGCAGGCTGACATGGGCCCATGTATGAATTGGCACTCGATTAACTAAAAAAGAATGGGATACCACAAAATTCATATTTATGGTTAAGAGAGGATGGGAACTAAATATAATAATTTAGTTCTATAACAAATTTTAACCCAATTTAATAAACTCATTTGTTAGGATAGAATAATTGGAAACTTTGTTTGAAAAATAATGTACTATTTTGAAATCAAAATTAAAAACATAACAAGTATCCACTAATCTGATAATTACAATAGCATTTTACTATTATATGTTGGTTTTTTATGCATTTAGAGTGAGGTCCACCATATGGACAATATAATTTTGAGTTAATATTTATGATAGGATTTGTAGCTTATCATTAAAATATATACTTTAGCTAAAAGTGAGAAAATTTATGCCTTGGGTGGGCCACAAATGTAAGGATGACAAGCAAGCAATTTGCCAACGTTTTTCAACCATCCATTTAGAGGGTCAACTTTTGGACTTTTTTTTTTTAAAAAAAAATCATTCTATTAGTGTAATTTTAGTGATGTAGCCAATAATTGAATTATTTGGAGTATCATCAGAGTGCCACTGGAATGGCAAACATGTGCCATGTGTTTGGTACATCATCATTGTGCCATGTGTTTGGCAGACATGTGCATAGCAGCATCTTTGTTTACTCACACGAGTCTCCGACAGAGCTCAAAATGGCATTTCACTCCATTTACTTTGAAATCCCCTCTCAAAAAGAGAATTTCATTTACAGGCTCATTTACTCACATTTCATTTCATTTATATACATTTATTCCCATCTAAACATAGCTTAGATACCATTTACCTCCATTCATTCCCAATTTCCCAATCTCACTTGGTCCAACGAGTTACCCAGCGTTGGTCTAGGCATGGACCTACTAACTTAGCTCATGAGCAGGGTCGGACCTAACACACCCAATCAATTTTTGGGCTGACCTTGCTCTCAAGACATTTTGGCCTGGCCCAGTTCAAATTTATGTGTATGCTTTATGTGCTATGCCATTCAAATCCTCCACAATGCAACCCTTCCATCAAGAATCGTAGATCATTGACTCTGTTCTTTAACTATTGCTTTGTGTGTGGCTCACTTTTTCAACGGATGCATTAGGATAAGATATAGAGATTTTATTAATTTTCTGGCTGAGCCTGCTGTGCAAGGACCATGCCTAGTTGTGCATTTCAGGTGATGGTTCTAGGTTTTATGGTTAAAACATTAACCATTTATAGGGCTGTCAACAGGCTGGGCTTGGGTTGGGGCCTATTCAAAATTATGATTTTGGTAAGCCTGGGCAGGCCCATTGACAGCCCTATTAACCAAGGAGAAACTTTTCTATTTTTAATTTATTATTATTTTTTAAAACCAAACATGTTAAAAAGACTTAAGACATTGCCTTTTTTAATTTAACCGGTTCTTAGTGTGGTCAAAGTCCCTAAATTAACTATTTTAAATATATATTTTTTAATTTCCATTGTTGGTTTTGGGTATTAAACCACGCTAGTTGGTTCCACCATGTAATCTTCTCTGGCTCGGTTGCTTGTCAGGTTGGTGGCATTTAAAAATATATGTGGGCAACTTAGAAAAACTTCCCAATGTTAGTTCACCCCATCCATTTATTTGGGCAAACTGTGGCCCAGCTGATGAGCTTGCTAGATTTTCTTGCAATTGCGTCAAATGATGGGATGATGGACTACTTCGATTTCGTACTTACGTGTGACGCTAGAAGATATGGTGGATGCCCTGTAAGAGGAGGCAGGGATACATTCCTAACATAGCTGGACTAAAAAGAAGGTAAAACGGAAGCGGAAGTAGTCCCTTAGATCCAGACCCAATTCACCGTAGGGACGTAATTGGCCCAAGTGTGTCTGGTTCAAAAAATTTCAATATGGATAGGGGAGAAATTGTAATTTGAAGTGTGAATCATAAATTAACCATAACTTTTCATCCAGGTATCATAGGTATCATTACGGGACCCATGACCTTTCAATCTCTACTGTAACGGGTCATCTGGGGTCAACCAACCCACTTAATGGGTCATGTTTGTCACTTTCACGAGAAAACAGACTTTCAGTTTAAAAATGAGATTTTAGGAAAATTTTGCTATTTTATAATTCCAATTTATTTTTATTTATTTATTATGTATTTCCTTATTTTTAGAGTTTTAGGTTTCCATCTTTTTTAAAAATTTCTTGTAATCATGCTAGGACTCCTCCAGTAGGGTTTATCTGGACTTTTTAATTTTGGCAAATTAGGATTTGCATGAGTTTTACCATTTTGGGTAACTTTTTATTAGGGTTAGAATTTTACTAATTTGGGTAATTTTGAATTTAGATTTTATCTTTCGTTATTAGTGGTGTAATGGAAAAAATCATACACATTACACATTATTGAATAATAAAATTTTGAATTTTCCTTTTTTATCTTGTGGATTTAAGAATAACCTTGTGGATTCAAGGTTCTGCATACTTGAGGTAAAAGGTGAACTTCTTCTTCACTTTTTCACTCTTCCCTGCGTCAGTTGGTATCAAGGTGAGGTTTTTCCACCATTCGATATCTTCTAACAATGATTTGAGCAACAACTCCACAGACGGTGTTTCGACGAACAATCCTATGACAGTGGTGGCGGCGTTTGTAGCTTTCCAACAAGAGAATCTGCAATCCATGCATGGATTATAAGCGTTGATCAATCGTTTAATGGAAACTTTAGGATAGATGCGTGTTTGTAATGATGGGAAACATGAGATCGGCAATGGAACCCACAGTCATCATGTTCGTGGTGCGACACCAGTGAGGAATTATTTGTCACTACTTGATAACGATGAATTATAGGCCACTACTTTAATCATGTGGAAGTTGTGGTTTGACCCGTTATACCCAAAGAAGGAAAGCCCTTCTCTTTTCTCTTTCCTGCCCAAGTCTGATTCAAACGGACAGCCTCCATTTGGCTCGAATGCGGCCCACCATCATGGATCCCTTGGCTGATCCAAACCGTCTATCTTGTAAGGGATTTGACTCTATTCGAACGCCGAAAGATTCACACGCTAGATCTCACGTGCAACAAGGGATGCACATCTAACTGTTAGAACCATGTAACCGGACTGGAACCGTTGGATCAGTCCAGTTTGGTTCAATTATAGGGTCTAACGGTCTGGTTCCGTTTCCCAAAATTTCTGAACTGTTGATTACGGATCGGTTCTAGTTTAGGGTCTTGTAGAACCAAACCAAACTGTTGATCCAAACCGTTGATCCAAACTGTGACAGGAACCGTGGATCCGAGTTAGTTTTTTTTTTAAAAAAACACTAAGTCGCTAACTCCTTCAGCGCCTGCCCTCTTGCCCTACCCCTGCCCTTTTCGCCCCTACCCTCCCTCTCTCTCTCTCTCTCTCTCTCTCTCTCTCTCTCTCTCTCTCTCTCTCTCTCTCTCTCGCCGTCCCACAATCCCAAGGCCCCTCCCTCTCTGTATCTCTTTCTCGTCGTCCCGGTCCCAGTGCTCTCTCTCTCTCTCTCTCTCTCTCTCTCTCTCTCTCTCTCTCTCTCTCTCTCTCTCTCTCTCTCTCGTCTCCGTATCAGGTCTTCTTCTTGCTTTGCAAACCCTATTTCAAACTGGTATTACTCTCCTCTTTGACTGTGATAGAGTGCTCGTTGACACTGAGAAGGACGGCCATCGCATTTCCTTCAATGACACTTTCGCTGAGGTACGATTATTAGTTTTTTTTCTTCTTTTTCTATTGAAATGGGTTTTCATTTTTATTAGTTTCTCTTTTTCATTTCTTTGTTTTCCTTATAAAATAGGTTTGAATCCAATAGTTTTGCTTGGTGCTGATGCACCAGTTCATCCCATGCGCCGGTAAGGTTCGATTCGGTTCCAGTTCAGTTCCATTTTTCACGGTCCGATTCCAGATCCAAAAATTGTAGAACCGTTAGGAACGGTTCGGTTCCGGTTTCACCCTAGAACTGGACCGAACTGACCCATGTGCACCCCTACGTGCAACTGCACAATCACGAGCGCAAGAAGGCTATATATGTGTAACCATCTTTCCGAAAATGGAAAGGATTCCGTTCCTTCCTCCTTTCCACACTGGCAATCCATGTGGGATGGCCTCCTGGGATCCCAGCCCATTGAAAGCCATCCTAGCCCTCACTTTCACAATGGTTGTGGCTCGAGTCCCACCCACCGTCACTGTTGAAGCCAAATCATTAAGAGATGTTAATAGCCATCCATTTAGTGGGTCCCACAAGTCCCTAGGGACTAATTTGGTCCTTCAAAACATTTCAAATCGGGCGATGAGCTGTCTGATGAGAAACCGCCATGAATGGGCCCATCATCTTCCTCGTTTGAACGAGAAACCCATCAGCTGGTAGTGGGGCCCATTTGCTGATCTTGGTCGTTCGCTAGGTGGCCCATAGTCGTGGGATCTCATCCATGTCAGTACTATATGATCATGCGGACATAATGAAGTGCGATCGCTAACTGGTTGCAATTTAGCGAGACGTTACTCTCGACACCACAACTGATCAACGGATTAGTGCTAATGATTCTAGGCGTGGCTAGGCCTATAAAAGCCCTCTTTTAGGGCAGCCCTTGTCCACATAAAGAGAGAGAGAGAGAGAGAGAGAGAGAGAGAGAGAGTAAAGAGAAGTGGAGGCTGCGACCTACTGCTGCACTCGCCGCTGCCGCACCAGCTCGAGCGTTGTTCCAGTCAGGGCTCCTCCCTTGTCCAGAGAGAAAGAAGAAGAAGGTGGAGAGAACGAGAGTAGGAGACAGGGAGCGGAACAAGGGAGAAAAGTGAGAGAGGTACGGCTGTGCTACCGCACTGAGCTAGGTCAAGGAGTGGCAGCCGGGTATGGACTGAGTCCAAACTAAGTTGGGTGCGATTTGGTTGAGCCCAGACATTGTCTGGTCCAACAGGAAGAGAAACAAGAAGAGCGAAAGAGAGAAAGAGGAAGAAGAAAGAGTAGGGAATAGGAAGATAAAAAGAAGAGAGAGTGGGTTAGTGGCTCTTGCACCAACCCGGCCCAACCGAGTCAATCACGACTCAGGCTCAAGTATAGTCTAGAGTTGTTGGATGAAGCAAAAAAAAGGAAAATGAAGGAGAAGAAGGAAGGGAAGAAAGAGAGGAAAAGAGAGAGAGAGAGAGAGAGAGAGAGAGAGAGAGAGAGAGAGAGAGAGAGAGAACCGAGTCAACTCAACTAAAATCCGAGTCTAACTGGGTCGAGTTAGGCTCGAGCTTGGTCTAGGCCTAGCTGGATATTCCATTAAAAGATGAGGGAGAGGGAGTGAGAGAAAGAAGAAAAGAAAGAAAGAAAAGGAGAAGGAGAAGAATGAGTGGAAGATAGAGAGGGAAAGAGTTGGTGGCGATGCGCGGTTTGCAGCTGAACCCGCGACTCGTTGTTTGGCCCAGAATTGAGTCGCTAAGTTGAGCTACCAAGTTGAGGTAAATTGAAAACTAGTTTAGTCGTTTTATTATCAAGTTAACTCAGTAGGTTTTCATTGAGTCCATTGTTTATAGATAATCTATTATTGTCGGTTTCCATAGCATTTTGACTAGGTTGCATGCGCATGTGTAACAATCTGGTTTGACTCTATTAGGTGGCGGTCGTGCTATCTAGCGGGCCGCACAAGCAGTTTGCTTGACCAATGTGAGGACTCACCCTTTGAGCTTTCCACTTAAATTCATTAATCTAGTCATAGATGATGCTTTAATTTCTTACAGTTAGTAGCTCCTAAGTTATTTCATAGTTGATCACATTATATGAATATGTCAATTTGTTGCACAACAGATTCATATAGCACAACAGATTCATATAGCATATAATTGATATATCTCTTTAATTTTAGCAAGCACGAATAATTTGATTGTCACATGTTACCGCTATACAGGAATTGAGGGATACTGATACAATGAAGGTTGATGAGTTGGTTAGATCTCTACAAACTTACGAATTGAATTTTAAACTCTTAAGATCAAGTCCATTGCCCTTAAATCCTCCAAATCTAAATCAAATGTTTTAAATGTAAATTCAGATTACCAGGAAAATGAGAACGATATGGCTATGTTGGCAAAGAAATTTTATAGAATTTTCAAAAATAATAAAAGAATTGATTTTCAAAAACCGTTTGATAAAAAAAAAAAAAAAGGAATTTCAAACTATTGGAAATCTAAATCTAAAGACACCCAATACTTTAAGTATTCTGAATTTGGACATCTTGCTTCAAAATGTCCTAAAAAGGATAAATTGATAAGAAAAGGCATGATTGCCACTTGGGATGAATCATTAGAATCTGAAAACTAATTCAGGAATTGATGAATCAAACCAAGAAACTGTAAAAGATCTTAATGCCTTTATGACTATAACTAGAATCACTTCTTCATATGATTGTGAAACATCTGATTATGAAACTCTTGGAAGTGACTCTGAAAATGAAAACGATTTTTAAATAGTATAGGATGCTGTATATATATATATATATATATATATATATTGTATATATATATATATATATATATATATATATATATATATATATATATATATAAAGTTGTAAGATTGCGGCTAAATTAAAAATTCAAAAAGAAAAATGTGCTAAATTACAATTTGAACTTGAAAAGGTTGTTTTGGAAAAATCTTATTTTTCTATTTGTTTTGAAAAATCAAAATTAGATTTAGGTCTGAAAATTTTTGAATTGCAAAATCTTAAATATGAAAATGAGAAATTGATAATTGAAGTTTTTTAACTTTAGAGTTCAAAAGATACTTGGAAATATACTTAAGGAGATTAGAAACTTAAAAAACTACTAACTTCATCTCGTCGATGTGGTGACAAATCTGGACTTGGCTATATTAGAGATAACACTGTGAAGTCTAAGAATTCTACTCTTACCTTTGTAAAAGGAGAATCCTCGAATTCTAAAGTAGAAACTTTAAAAGAGTTAAACTGTAAAAAGAATAACTTTAAAAATATAAAGTCATTTAAAAAAGCCTCTAATGTAAAAACATTCGCCAACAACCATAGATATCAAAGGAGTGATAATAGAAATCCTCATCTTGTTGATAAAATTGTGGACTTGCTCAAAGAGCTGTTGAAATCCAACTATGGTAAGAATGAAGTAAGCAGAATTAAGAGAAATCATAACTCCCAAACACAACGAAAAGTAAGAGACCCTCCTAAGTGTAGAACTGTTATAAAATGGGTTCTAAAAGTTAAGTGTCTTGTTATCCACACAGCTTTCAAAATAAGTAGTCATTCAAGATGGTACTTGGATAGTGGATGTTCTAAACATATGATAGGTAATAAAGCCATTCTCTCAAATATTAACAAGATTGACAGCGGATCAGTTATATTCGAAGATTGTAGCAACTGTAAGATCATCGACAAAGGTAATGTACAACTTTGATTTGAAACATAATTTCCTGAGCATATCTCAAATATATGACAACAATCATAGTATGAAATTTTCTGATCGTGGATCTGAGAAAATGAATAATAAAGGACATGTGATATTAAATGGTCGAAAATATGCAATATTTGAGTATTAATACACTCCCCAACCAGCATTTTGCTAGTCCCGAGAAAAAATATGCATAAAATAATCTACCATCTTCAAAGTTCAAAACCTTTTTCAGAAAACAATCTTTTGTGCAATCAAGTATGAATGAGTAGAGTCAAGATAAGAAAGTGAGATTTTGAGAACTTAGAGCCGAATCTCATAAGCAATCAATCAAATAAGTTCTTTATCGGTTTTAAAATAATAAATTTATGTATCAAAATTTTCCAATGTGCTTGGTAAATATCAAATTACTCCCCATAAGAATATTATCGTTTCATAATGTTAGCCATATTCATCATATCATAAGTAGTTTAGAAATTCAAGTACTAATTCCAAACGTATCCCCTTCTCCTTCTTTTTCTAGTTTTTTATTTTATATCGACGGTTACTCCTATTCACTCTTTTTCAGACATTATATCTTTTTCAGAGACCTTTTTCATTCTCCTCAAAGATGTTGTCATTCCTCAAATTGTGGCCTTTTTGTCGATCTCCTATTTTTTAACTAGATTTTCATCTTTTAAGGTGGATAAAATTCTCCAGACTCAATTCTCAACATCTATCAATGATTCACATGTTACTCATTAGAAATCCTAGCATATCTCAAGGAAGCAACTTGAACGTGTTTTATTATTTAGATTAACATGATGTACAAATTTCATCTTAATCATTCAAGAACGTTAGGTAATAATTTACTCGGGTGATCAAACTCCAACAATTTAAGATTGAATTTTCATCTTATTATCCTAGTCAAGGCATTCTTAATTACACAAACTATCGCTTCCAAATAAGTTGTAGTTTGAAATTTTCAAAAATTTCACAATTTCTGCTCAAAATTAAACAAAATACTAATTAGTTTACCTAATCCACACCCCCCAACCTAAAATCTACATTGTTCTCAATATAAAAGAAGTAAGCGTGTAATGCACATGAGGCAACGAAAAGAAAGGGAAGAGTGATGGAAAGATAGTACCTGGAGGAAAGAAATTCAAAAATTTTTCACGAATCTCAGCATGAAATGGGTTAGCACAAAACTAAAAAAACTGGAAGCAAACTACCCTAGTCCTAAATCTTATGAAAGCAATAAACCTAACTATACATCCATCAGACTAGGAGATCAATCCTGGTATATAGAATCAGTCAGAGGCATGGACATGTCTTCTAAATCAAATTTCTCAACAAATGGCTTTAACCGATGTCCATTTACTTTGAAAGTGTTGTCATTATTCGGATTCTTTATCTCGACGGTCCCATGAGGATAAATATTAGTAACAGTGAAAGGGTCAGTCCAATGAGACCGGAGTTTTCCCGAAAAAAAGATGTAACCAAGAATTATACAAAAGGACTTTTTGACTAATCAAGAATGATTTTCGAAGGATGTTCCTATCAGAACACCTTTGTCCTGTCCTTATAAATTCTCGAGTTATTGTATGCGTCATTTCGGATCTCCTCGAGTTCATTCAATTGTAGTTTGCACAACGAGCCAGCGTTGTCCTAATCGAAGTTCAAATTCTTGGTAGCCCAGTAGGCTCTATGTTCTAACTCCATAGGTAAGTGGCAAGATTTACCATAGACGAGTCTAAAGGGAGACATTCTAATGGGGGTCTTAAAAGTAGTACGGTAAGCCCATATAGCATTGGTCAATTGGATTGACCAATCCTTACAGTCAGGGTTAACCGTTTTCTCCAGAATGTGTTTAATTTTCTTATTGGAAATCTCAGCTTTCTCACTTGTCTGTGGGTGGTATGGAGTTCTCACCTTATGAGAGATGCCATATTTTTTCATTAAGTTATTGAAGGGCCTATTACAGAAGTGTGAACCTCCATCACTAATAATAGCCCGAGGCATTCCGAACTGGGGAAAGAATGTTTTCTTTTAAGAATCTAATGATCATATCATGGTCATTATTCCGACACGGAATCGCTTCGACCCACTTAATGACATAGTCTACTACTACCAAAATATATAAATTCCCATAGGATTGGGGGAATGGTCCCACGAAATTGATGCCCCAGCAATCAAATGCTTCAATGATAAGAATTGGGCTCAGGGGCATCATATTTTAACGGGACAATGCTCTCAACTTTTGACAACGCTCACAAGCTTTACAAAACTCGTATATCTGAACATAGTGGGCCAATAGAAGCTGCAACAGAATTTTGGTTGTGATTTTTTTGGCAGAGAAATGACCACCACAAGCCTAAGAGTGACAGAAGAAGATGACACTTTGGTGTTCATTGTCTAGCACACATCTCCTTAGAATATGGTCTGGGCAATATTTAAATAAATATGGATCATCCCAAAAAATTTTACGTACCTCAGCGAAGAATTTCTTCTTATCTTGCGTAGTCTAATGTGTTGGCGTGAAACCTGTGGCAAGATAATTAACAATATTAGCAAACCAAGGTGAGTGGGAGACTTTAAACAATTGTTCGTCAGGGAAGATGTCATTTATAAGTGTCGCCTCAAGGAAATTAGGGAGGTCAAGTCTCGAAAGATGGTCAGCCACTACATTTTCTACTCCCTTTTTATCTTTTATTTCCAAATCAAACTCCTAGAGTAGGAGAATTTCATCTTATCAGGTAGGGCTTAGCATCATTCTTAGAAAGAAGGTACTCGAGCGCCGCATAATCAATGTAGATGATGATCTTATATCCAATCAAGTAGGATCTAAATTTATCCAAAGCGAATACCACAGCTAAGAGTTCATTTTCCGTAGTAGAGTAATTCACTTGGGTAGGATTTACAGTTCTACTTGCATAATGAATAATGTAGGGTGTCTTTTCTTTTCTCTGGCCTAACACCATCCCAATAACATAGTCAGACGCATCACACATGATTTCAAAAGGAATGCTCCAATTGAGTGGCTGCATGATAGGTGCAGTAGTCAACATGCCCTTGAGCTTAGAGAAAGATTCCTAGCATTACTCAATCCACTCGTATGGTACATCCTTTTGAAATAGATTGTATAAAGGACGAGAGAGGTGACTAAAGTCCTTTATGAATCTTCTGTAAAACCCAGCGTGTCCTAAGAATGATCGCATGTCTCGTATGCTCTTGGATGGAGGTAGGGTAGAGATAAGATCAATTTTAGCTTTATCTACCTCAATTCCCTTGGACGAGATGATATGTCCAAGAACAATTCCCTTTCGAAACATGAAATGACACTTTTCCCAATTCAACACCAAATTCTTTTCCTCACATCGTTTCAGCACACATTTAAGATTCTCCAAACAATCGCTGAAGGATGAACTAAAGACAGAGAAGTCGTCCATGAAGACCTCTAGATATTGCCCTACTATGTCAGAAAAAATATTCATCATGCATCGCTGAAAAGTGGCAGGGGCATTACACAATCCGAATGGCATCCTTCGGTAAGCAAAGGTGCCAAAGGGACATGTGAATGTGGTCTTTTCTTAATCTTCAAGGGTTATCTCTATCTGATTGTAGCCCAAATACCCGTCAAGGAAGCAGTAGTACGAGTGACCAGCTAGCCTTTCCAAGATTTGATCAATGAAGGGCAAAGGAAAGTGGTCCTTACTCGTAACAATATTCAATTTTCTGTAGTCCATGCACATTCTCCAACCAGTAGTGACTCTAGTTGGCACGAGTTCATTGTCGACATTGGCTACTATGGTGATTCCAGACTTCTTAGGAACCACTTGAGTTGGACTCGCCCAATGACTATCGGATATAGGGTATATAATACCCATATCCAATAGTTTAAGTACTTCGGCCTTAACCACTTCCTTCATGTTTAGATTTAATCTACGTTGTGGTTGCCGGGAGGTCTTCACATTATCCTCTAGATAAATGCAGTGAGTATAGATCAAAGGATCAATTCCCTTGAGGTCCGCAATCGACAAGCGAATGGCTCCTTTGTGCTCAATGAGAGTAAAGATAAGTATACTCTCCTGTTCTTACTCGAGGTGGGAAGAAATCATCACCGGGTATGTCTCATCTTGACCTAATAGACATATTTCAAAGTACCGGTATGGTATCCAGCATGGTTCCCATCTCCCAAATCATATCATCATTTAAATCATGGGAATGGGCGAAGCACATCTCTAGAGGGTCAGAGGATAGGGTCAGAGGATAAGGTGTTCTATCTTCTAAAAAAGAATCAATCAGGTTAATATCATATGCATATTCATCATCCTCTAACTATTTACCTATATTGAAAAAAATATTGAGTTCCAATGTCATATTCCTAAAAGACAAATTCATGACTCCATTCCTACAACTAATGATTACATTTGATGTGCCAAGGAATGGGCGACTAAGAATGATAGGAATTTGAGTACTTATGTCCACGATGGGTTGAGTATCTAGGACGATAAAATCAACTGGGTAGTAGAATTTGTCAACCTGAACCAACACATCCTCAATTATCTCTCTCGATACATGAACTGAGTGATCAGCAAGTTGTAATGTGGTCCGGGTGGGTTTTAATTCACCTAGACCTAATTGTTCATAAACCAAGTATGGGATTAGATTTACACTCGCTCCTAAGTCAAGAAGTGCATGCTCAATCCGATAATTCCCAATTACACAAGCGATGGTTGGGCTACCAGGATTTTTGTATTTCTGTGGCACATCTTATTTTAGGACGGCACTTACTTTTTTTGTTAAAAAGATTTTCTTTTGAATATTTTGCCGTCTTTTGGTCATACATAAGTCTTTTAGAAATTTGGCATATGAAGGTATTTGTTTAACAACATCCAATAGAGGAATGTTGACCTTCACTTATTTTAGCACCTCTAAAATATCCTAAGAGTTAGAAAGAGGCTTTGGTGCAATCAATCGTTGGGAGAATAGTGTAATCGGTTTGCCTTGAAGTTCCAGTTCTAACTCATGTGGAGTGTTGCTAGGTCTATCAGTTTCATCTAATTTCGGATCCTTAGAATTTTCAGCCTTTACCGAAATAGATTTTTCAATTATATTTCCCACTCCTAAGGGTGATGATAGACTTGGCTTCATTTGATTTAAAGAGCTTGAGCCACTAATCTCATATTGTGGTTTTGGATTTGGGAGAGGTTAGGTTGAAAGAATCCCTTTCTCCCCAATTGTTAAGTGTGACTCTATCCTTTGAATAGACGACGTAAGCGTTCCCAATGCTAATCTGATATCCTGTAATACTTGCACTAAATTCTGATTGAGTAGCTCTTGGTCTCGAATATATTTTTGAATCGGGTCCTCCTAAGGTTTCCCTTGATTTAGAATTTGATTAGGGAATCCTTGAGGAGTAACAGTTTGTCCATTCCTCCAACTGAAGTTTGGATGATTTCTCCAACAGGATTGTACGTATTTGAAGTGGATCCACTGAAAAGTCTTTGATAATTATTCACGGCATTAGATTGCTCATTCAGTACCTCTTGAAAAGCAGGTATTGTTAGACAATTTTCAGTTATGTAAATGTTGCAAGCACAAATACTGCAAATAGTTTCCTTAGCCTTATCCTTCTTTAGTTCCATGGCCTCGAGTTTTCTTGTGAGATTGGATACTTTTTCATTTATATCATCATCTTCTTTTAGAAGATATATTCCGCCCCTCTCCTTTGATTCAGTAGGCTTAGAAGTGGTGCTAGATTTTGGGGAGATGTCCCATAATTGTGTGTTTTCAACAAGTCTATACAAATAGTCCCACACATCATCAACATTTTTGTTCATGAATTCCCCATTGCATATTGTCTCAACCAATTGGCGCATGGAAGATGTCAATCCATCATAGAAGAAGTTGGTGTTGTGCTACGTTTTAAAACCGTGTTGTAGGCATGAACTGACAAGATCCTTGAACCGCTTCTAACATTAAAAGAATGTTTCATCTTCCTTTTGGGCGAAGTTCATGATTGACTTTCTAAGGGTGTTCATTTTATTGTATGGGAAGAATTTCTTTATGAATTTGCTTGTCATGTCGTTTCATCTACTAATAGATCGAGGACGCAATGAATGCAACCACATCTTAGCTTTCTCTTTCAAAGAAAAGGGAAAGAATTTCAGCCTGACTGTGTCCTCAGACACGTTCGAAAAATATAAAGTGGCTATGATCTCATCAAACTCTTTCAAGTGTAAATATGGATTTTCATATTCAAGTCCATGGAATTTTAGAAGGAGTTGAATCACGCCCGGATTGATATCCATATGTCCCGTATTTTCTGGAAAAACCATGCATGAAGGTGTACTACCCCTGCCAGTTGTAAATAATCTCGTAAAGTATGATGCAAGAGTGCGTGATGCACCTCATTCTCATCCTGAATTTCCTCAATCAGAGGTTCAGGTTGAATTGCAGGTTAATTGACCGGTTGATTAGCAACCATCACTTCAATTAACTCTGAGGATCTCAAATGGTGTCTAATCCTGTGATGGATAGATAACCCCTCGACTAATCCTCCTTCACTCAAGAGATGTAGAGTGTTATCACGGACCCACTTGGGCATGAAACACTCTTAGCCCTTAATTTCATAATCTAACCTAATCCTTTTTTTAAAAAAAGAATCCTAAAATAAATAATAATTCTAAAAAAGAAAGAGAGAGAATTAGAAAGAAGTTACTAAATTAGAAGTTTCTATATTAAGATTCTGCAAAACAGAAAAGTAAGTTTCTAAAAACAAATTAGGAAAGTTCCTAACCTAGAAATAGAAAGATAAGTTAGTTTTTAAAAATAATTCAGAAAAATCCTAACCTAAAAATAGAAAGTAAATAAAAATAATTCAAAAAAATCCTAACCTAAAAATAGAAAGTAAATAAACCATAATCTTAACATAATTCCAAAACTAATTAATCTTAGAAAAACACAACCGTTAGTCACTGGCAACAGCGCCAAAAACTTGTTCACAAGCCCAAGTATAGGGTCGCGATGTAGTAATAATCTCGGTAAGACCAAGGTCGAATCCATAGGAATTGAACTTGTACGTTTCTGAAATTAACTAAAACTAGAAGAAAATGTGAATCTAATTCTGAAGTAATTGAGAGAATAATTGTGATTACAATAATTAAAACTTGTAAATTTAAAGGTGGGAGCTAGGGTGCCAAGGATCCACTTGTAGCTCTTGGGATGTTAATTTACTTTGATTCAAAAAGCACAATTGGGGAATTAGAGTCATATCCTATCCAATTGGAAGATAGAGCAATTAAATCAAATCTGAACTTTCATTGACCTAATTCTCAATGGAGGAGAATTGTGAAAGTTGGAAGGGATTCCATCACCAAATCATGCCCAGGAGACGATGGCAAACAACGGGATTTGCCAATCCCACAATCTCAAAATAGGAAGAAGAAGATACTCAAAGCAATTACAGATCTATTGTAATTTGAGTCACAATAAACCATTAAAAACTAAAAATATTCCTTAAAAATTAAAGTAGAATCCATGAAGTTCAACATAAACATGAATCAAAGTAAAAAAAACATCCCAATCACGTTACAAGTTTCACCTCTTAACCCTAGCTAAGAGGTTTATCCAACCATAAACATGATTGAACTAAAATATCTTAAGAAAAGCATAAAAACAAACTAAGGAAGAAGAAGAAAACTCTTGGCTACAGCTTCTCCACGCTTTTATTTCACTCCTTAAACCCTAGAAGATGCCTAGAAATATCCTAAGGACTCCTATTTATAGTTGTGCAACTCCAACTTTCGCACCAAGTTTGAAAATTTTGGAAACCACTTCAAATTTACGCAGTCGGCGCAACATCTACGTAACCCTCAACTAGTCGAGGACAACCTTCGATTAGTCGAGGGTCACTTCGACTGGTCGAGGATCGCGTGAATTTAAAAGTCCATGTTGCTAGAGTTTAAGTCAAAGTTTCTTCGACTAGTTGAGGCAGAGATTAGACTGGTCAAATGATTGCTTAGACTAGTCGAAGCAGACAAATTTTTAGGGTTCCTTTTCTTCACTTCAAGTCTTCCTTCACTTTAAGTCTTCGATTCTCTTCATTCCTCACTTGGTTTTCTTGAATCTTTGGCATGTGAATTCTTCATTTTAGGTCTTCTAAGATCCAACCTTTAGCTTGGTGATTCTTGAGCATTAAATCCATACTTTTAGCATTCTTTTCAATACAAGCTCTTAAATACACCTTGCAACACATACATGTATAAAATATACCATTAAGCCTTGTCATGTTCATAAAACCAAGATATAAATGGGGGAAAATATTCAATATTTGAGTCTCAATGAGATATCCCATACATTTCTCAAACCGAGGCCTAAAACACAGAAGACTTGTATTCTAGATCGAGTGTCTAAACTAGACTTTGGGTCATTTGCAATACAGATTGCTATTTTAGTGACCCACGATATAGGTAACCTTGATCTCCCCTGTTGGACAACCTTAAACTGGTGGCCTAAAAATTAGATGACTAAGAAAAAGTTACAACAAAGGTCAAAATTCAAAAGAAAATGGACCAACAATCGAATAGTAAGGATATTCCAATATGGGAGGCTTTTGGGATCGATGCCCCTGTCTATGATGAGACCCATCAAATCAATGGTCTATATAAGCCAATCATGGCCCCACACATAAAGAATCTTGATGCATTAGGAAATTGTATCTTGTGTCTCACGTTTTAAGTGATAAATGTGTTTTAGGATAAAGTGAATTATGCAGAATCAATGCATCATCTTCAAAAGGATATATTATATCCTTGACTTATAGTTTGTGAGAGTGGGGCCTACTTATCAGTGCTTCAATTATTTTTTACGCAAGTGAGCTTCGATACTTGCTTGCAACCCTACTCCTAGAGCTGTACACTAGTAGAGCCGAGCCGAGTATCCTACTCGTACTCGGCTCTTAATGCTCGAGTCCTACTTGTACTCGGCTCTGCTCGGCCATCGAGCACGGAATCCCTGCTCGTGCTCTACTCACCCGAGTACGAGCAGAAATCGAGTTGAGTTGAGTCCGAGTATTTGAAGCGAGTTCGAGTCCGAGTCTGAATTTGAGTCCAATTCGAGTAGGGTTTTTGAGTAACGAGTTCGAGTTTTGAGCCGAGTTCGAGTTATAAATTGAGATTCATTTGAATTTCAATTCGATTGTCAATTAGAATTCGAAGTTAACCAAAGCAATAAAATATATAAAATGTACATAATTTATGATTAAAAAACTTCGATAATTACATTAACATATTTACATTACATTGTTCAAAATGACAATTTATAACTAATAACCTCCATAAGAGGAGTGCTTCCTGTATTGTCATCTGATCCATTGGAACTACTATCGATTTTTTCATATACATATTGGTTCACTTTCTCTGAGTCAGAAGGCGAATAGATATTTTATTCGTGCTCTTTTACACCTTGAACTAGATTTTTCAAACTTTCTTTAAGTGAAGAATTGTATGTAGTATTCAATGCCTTATAAAATTCACCGAGACAGGTCAGGAATTTGAATTTGTTACTCTTTTTTTTCTTCTTGTTTGTCGTACTCGACCCTGCTTCAACATCGTGTTGTCTTTGACTCGAATATCGCTAAAGTTTAGAAACATCTTCCATACTGCGTTTTAAGGCGAGTTGGAATTGTTCTTCCTCCAAATCTTTCAATTTAGCTTCTTCCTTTGCATCTTTCGTGGATGTCATTTGTGTACTAGATCCAGAAGCAGAAGGTTTGGATGGAGTGGAAGGTTTTCTATTCGAATCTAATAGGGCTTGAAAAAAAATTGGACATCCTTAGGGGCATTGGGGCATAGTTTTGCATCACCACCTCGATATGACAAGTGTAAGCGAAAGTGATTAGTCTTGTTCACAAACTTTGCGCCACACAAACCACACTTAATCTTTGTTTTTTCAGACCTTAGTGGTGATTCAACAAGGGAAGCGTAGTCCCAAATGTTTGTCGATGGATCAGATGACGACATATCTGCACTCAATTTTTAATAATAAAAAAAATCAGAATAATGATAAATAATTTGAACTTGATATAAGACCAAAAGAAAGCAATATAAATGTATCAAAATTCAAAATAAAAAGCAAATGAAGAGGCATATGTGAATAAATATCAAAGATTCAAAGTCTTCCAAACCACATTCCAAAAGGACCAACACTTTCATATTTGCGGTTGCAATGAAATAATATTACAGATCATTTAACTTTCATCTAAAAAGATTTAAAAAACTAAAAATAATTACTGATCTGCAGATAGAGACTCGTCACGAATTTCAATCTCCTCCTCTTCATCATCATCATTCATATCTCCTCTCCATATCGGGCGAAACCAATCTTGCGTACAAATTAACGCTTCAACTGTATTTGGCAACCCTGCTCCCTATGCTAAATGCGGATTCTAATGCCACTGTTGAAATTGGTATTACTAATATGTCACGTGCCATCACAGATAATGTATGGTATTTTGATTCACTAACCCTCATCTTCCACCATTCCAACACATCAAATTTGGATCGCACTACAATGGCTCTTTGAGGTACATTTCTAGCTCTGATTCCTTAGTATCAACTCCCATTCGTGCTTGTGTCAAGTATGATATGTATTCATGTCACGCCCCAAGTCTGGAAATCGGATTCACTCGAATCCCAATCGCCAAATCTGATGCCGACAACATCAGTAGTACCCCATTCTCGGCTCCTGGCATCCATACGCTAGATTCTGATCTTGGGATCCTATAAGAAGGATTTTCCAATGTACATTTAACTCATAATAAGCATAACCACAAGTATGCCCAAATCATAAAGGCAACATCATCATCACATATCCATTAATATAATCATTTGAGTACAATGCTGAAAGGAAATACAAAAATAAAAAATCAAGCTCCAGAAGACCGCCGCACGCTCCAAGCTCAACACTACTACAACCTAACATCACCTGCACACATCTATCGTGCATAAGCTTATAGAAAGCTTAGAGGGTGGTGTAAGTATGTGCACAAGGTAAGTGTCAAGTATTCAACGCAATGTCATAATCATACAATGTCGAAATAGGCGCAAGGTCATGAATTATACGTTATTAGAGTAAGCGAAAATACTGACAAGTTCATGAGTCAAGCAATATCAGAATACGCAATATAGATCAACTATACAAATAGGAAATAATATCAGAATACGCAATACAGTTCAACTATATAAATGAGGAATAATATCAGAATACACGATACAGATCAACTATACAAATGAGGAGTTATAAAGAGTCAAATATCAGATGTTGTATCTAAACCATATTAATGCAGAAACACAGGTAAACTAAAATGTCATATGCCGCGAATGTAATACAATATGCGGTGCGAATGGAATAACCATGCTAGAGTGTGAAGTCGGGATGATAGTACGTAGTATCGTAGGTTATGGAGTTCATCACAAGGGACTTCTATCCAAACCGGTCTCATACCTAAATTTGGATAGTTAAACTCAATGTGGTAAACTCCTGATTTCAGGTTAGTCGCGCGCCCTAACCGAAATCCTAACCATTGCGAAAGTTCACATAACAAATAGTTGCGCACCACCAGCCCGAGTGGATAGTGAATGAATGATGAACGAGCATGCAAATCTTGCTCAATAAGTCCACATATTAGTACGGTTCATCTCTGAAATCATCATCGGAGTTTAATACACTCCAAATGGCACTACCGCTCTCCCAGCCGCACAGTTCAAGTAAGCGTAACTAACCTCACTATCCGCCTGGCTAATAGTCTACCAATACATATTCGGTACGTCGATAGCAGACCCATTCCTCGAGCTGGTCAGACTCAGCCTAGCAATGCCCCCTGCGCTCGGGCGGGTAAGGCCACACCCCCTCCCAACCGACCACGACACAGTGGGAGACGCGGCCTCCTGGTATTCGGCACTCGGGCGCTCATGTATCTACTCGGTCTCGACGTTAGGGCGTCCTCTGGTACCAAGAGGGTTTTAGGGATTTTCACACAGGGCCATCTATGGCACTCCGATACTAAAATAAATTTTCGGTGCCCCGTCTAGCTATGCACGATATGCCTGTGGAGGCTACGGCCCTGATGTCGCTAAGGCGTACAGTAATCATAATGCAAGATGCATGAGTCATACTATCTAGTCATGCATCAATCCTGCGCATACCGTGCGCTCATGTGAGATAACCTTCATCTATCAGGGAGTCTCATAACAACATGCTCAATGACATATACAATGATCAACCACATCTCATAACAAATATGCAGATGATGCATATAGGCATGTATCATGATGTTATTCTGTCACATACTCATAATCGGTATCAATAACTGGCATCGACAATCGACCTTGACAATGTAGACATTTAACTAACATTGCTCTTGAGGAATGACCCTCATAGATCTTAACATATAGTGGACCCATGACCTCACACAAGGGCCAAATATACAACACCATGGGCCTCACTCAAGAGCTTAATACACATTACGATGGGCCTTTCACATGGGCCTAACATACATCACAATGGGCCTCAACTACGAGTTGCATATACACCATATAGGTCTAGACAATCGAAATCGACCCTCAGAATCGGCCTCAATACTTGGCCTCGACAATCAGAGTCGGCCTCGATAATCGAAATTGATCGATAATCGGAATCGGCAAATTGGTCACGTCAATCGGAGTCGACAATCGGTCACGTCGATCGAAATCGATCGATAATCAGAATCGGCAAATCGGTCACAACAATCGGGATAGATCAATAATCAAAATCGACAAATCAGTCACGTCAATTGGAATCGGCAATCACCATGACAATCAGAATCGATCAATAATCAAAATCAGCAAATCGGTCACGTTAATCGGAGTCGGCAATCGATCATTTCATTTGGAATCGATCGATAATCAAAATCAACAAATCGGTCACGTCAATCGAAGTCGATCGATAATCAGAATCGGCAATTCGGTCACGTCAATCGGAATCGGCCGAAAATCAGAATCAGCAAATCGGTCACGTCAATCGGAATCGGCAATCGATCACGTCGATCGGAATCGATCGATAATCAGAATCGGTAAATCGGTCATGTCAATCGAAGTCGATCGATATTCGGAATCAGCAAATCGGTCACATCAATCGGAATCGGTCGAAAATCAAAATCGGCAATTCGGTCACGTCAATCGGAATCGGCAATCGATCACGTCGATCGGAATCGATCGATAATCAGAATCGGCAAATCGGTCACGTCAATCGGAGTTGATCGATAATCAGAATCAGCAAATCGGTCACGTCAATCGGAATCGGCCGAAAATCAGAATTGGCAAATTGGTCACGTCAATCGGAGTCGATTGATAATCAAAATCAGCAAATCGGTCACGTCAATTGGAATCGGTCCAAAATCGACAATTCGGTCACGTCAATCGGAATCGGCAATCGATCACATCGATCGGAATCGATCGATAATCAGAATTGGCAAATCGATCACGTCAATTGGAGTTGATCGATAATCAGAATCGGCAAATTGGTCACGTCAATCAGAATTGGCCGAAAATCAGAATTGGCAAATTGGTCACGTCAATCGGAATCAGCCGAAAATCAGAATCGGCAAATCGGTCACGTCAATCGGAATCGGCAATCGATCACGTCGATCGGAATCGATCGATAATCAGAATCGACAAATCGGTCACGTCAATCGGAGTCGATCGATAATCAGAATCGGCAAATCGATCACATCAATCGGAATCGGCCGAAAATCAGAATTGGCAAATCGGTCACGTCAATCAGAATCGGCAATCGATCGCGTCGATCGGAATCAGCAATCGATAATCAGAATCGGCAAATTGGTCACGTCAATCGGAGTCGATCGATAATCAGAATCGGCAAATCGGTCACGTTAATCGGAATCGGCCGAAAATCAAAATCGGCAAATCGGTCACGTCAATCAGAATCAGTAAGAATGGGCCTAAGAAGGCCTAATGGAAGGTCGCAATGTAGGCATTCAACCATCATTGTTCATCAATGTGGACATTTAACCAACATTGCTCCCAAGGAGTGAATCACATACATTATGGCAAAATCACATATTTCAACGAGCCTTGAATATACAACAGGTGGGCCCTGTACCTAGGCCTCATATACATCACATTGGCCCATTATCACACGGGCCTCAAATATGTCACATTGGCCCCTCATCACACGGGCTTCAATTACACAATAGGTGGGCCCTGCACCTGGGCCTCAAATACAGGCCTAAAATATACATTAAGTGGACCATATCCATGGGCCACACCAAGGGGCCTCATACATCAAGTGGGCCGCATCAATGGGCCACACCAATGGGCTGCACCAATGGGTCTCATATACATCAAGTGGCCGCAAATATACATCACGGGCAGGCCTTGCACATTCCAAATGGGCCCAGCAAATGGACAACTAGCATTAAACATGTACACCATGTGGGGGCCAAGTGAATGGACGGTGTGAATATACGGTGTGAATATACGATACATCACAAAGTGGGCCGGACGGCGGGGATAAAACAAATACATTATGGTGCGCCCTACACTGCCCGTCCAAACGGATGGTGTGGATATAAATCACATATATCAAAGTGGGGATCCACATAGTCCAAAACGGACGGACAGCGGGTGTAAGCCACATGCATCATGGTCGGCACCAAATAGACAGTGTTGAATACAACACATATACAAACAAGGTGGGCCCCACCCCTCACACGTACAGCACGTGTGGGGTGGGCCACAGCTGCCAAAATAGATGGACGGCGCGATAAAATACATAAATCCTGGCGCGTCCACGCAACACTGTTCAAAGATGGACGGTGCGGGTACAAAATACATGTATCAAGGTGGACCCCACCCTTCACACGTACAGCACGTGTGGGGTGGGTCCCATGGCCTGTCCAAAACCGGTGGACAGCATGGGTGTACAGATATATCACGGTAGGTCCCACAGCACCGTCCAGAGATCTCTGGACGGTGGGGATATTGAATACAATCATCAAGGTGGGTCCCACCGCCTGCACGTGTGACACGTGCAAGGTTGGCCTCACATGGATAGACGGTGTGCATGAAATGCATGCATCCAGATGCGTCCACATCCATAGACAGTAGACGGCGCTGGTGTAACAAATACATCAATGCGGTCCCCACCATCCACTGAATAGACGGTGTGATTTTAATTGCAACATCTCGGTGGTCCTCACCGTCCAGAACAATGGACGGTGTGGATGGAAGGCACATGCATTAAGGTGGGGTCCGGATGGAAGGCACATGCATTAAGGTGGGGTCCACACGCGTGGCCCACCAAAAAGAATGGACGGACGGTCTGGATCACGACCGTGATTTGACCATCCTCCATACATCAGCTATATAGCTGGCGTGGTGGTAGACCAGCCAATCCCCTTCCAGCAAATGTGAGTCCCACGTGGGGCCCACCAGATAATATATATATATATATATATATGGGAAAAGGTACTATGCGCTCGAGGGTAAAGCGGTCGTCGGTACGGTCAAGCTGATGTGGGCCCCACCATGATGCCGTTCGAAAATCTACCCCCTCAGTCAGATGCACGATTCCAGAGGGGGCCCAGACGGCTGAAAATCAAGTCAATCCGTGACTTTTGTGGGCCACACCACATATAGAAGTTGAGAGGGGCCGTGCACCATTGAAACATTCAAAATCATTTGTGGGGACCTTTCGAGACGTGTTTTGATGATCAACACCGTCCATCATGTGTTTCCCACTTGGATGTAATTTTAAAACAAGTTTTAGGTGGTATCCACAACTCAGGTGGGGCCCACAAAGTGCTTTTACATGTTTTTGCGTGTATACTTATGTTTTCTGATGATATGGCCCACCTGAGTTACGTGGACGACTGATTTTGGGCCATGTCGGCCCACCCTGGGCTCGTGCATCTGGTGGACGGTGTGGATCTTCGAACGACATCACGGTGGGGCCCACACAACTCGACCTCACGAATGACCACTTTACGCTCGAGCGCATAGTACCTTTTCCCTATATATATATATATATATATATATATATATATATATATATATATATATATATATATAAAAAAGGTACTATGCGCTCGAGCGTAAAGCGGTCGTTCGTGAGGTCGAGCATGTGGGCCCACCGTGATGCCTTTCAACATCAAGTACAGGCCCACCAAATGCATCATTCCATGGTGAGCCTGGACTGCTCAAAATCAGTCATATACGGAACTCGAATTAGGCCATACCATCTAAAACCATAAGTATACATGCTAAAAACATATAAAAGCACCGTGGGACCCACTGAGTTTTCCATGCACCTGAAACTTGGTCGATCCTCATTCAAGTGGGACACACATAATGGATGGGCTGGATTTGCAAACAACATCTTCTTTGGGCCCTCAAAAATGGTTATGAATGTTTTAATGGTGCACGGCCCTTTGCACTTCATGTGGTGTGGCCCACTAAAGTCACGGATTGACTTGATTTTGGGCCGTCCAGGCCCACCATGGAATGGTTCATTTGGTGGACTGCAAATCTTGATGTTCGAAAGGCATCATGTTGGGGCCCACAATGAACCTCACGGACGACCGCTTTATGCTCGAGCACATAGTACCTTTTCCCATATATATATATATATATATATATATATATATATATATATATATAGGGAAAAGGTACTATGCGCTTCGAGCGCATGTCCGTGAGGTCGAGCCGAAACCCCACCATGATTTTCAAGATCCACACCGTCCACCAAATGAACGAGCCCAGGGTGGGCCCGTATGGCTCAAAATCAGCCATCCCAAGTAACTCAGGTGGGCTATACTATGGTAAAACATAAGTATACACACAAAAAGATGTAAAAGCACTTGGTGGGCCCCACCTGAGTTGTGGATACCACCTGAAACTTGGTCTAAAATTACATCCAAGTGGGACACACATGATGGACGATGTTGATCATCAAAACACGTCTCGAAAGGTCCCCACAAATGGTTTTGAATGTTTCAATGGTGCACGCCCCCTCTCAACTTCTGTATGTGGTGTGGCCCACAAAAGTCACGGATTGACTTAATTTTTAGCCGTGTGGGCCACCTCTGGAATGGTGCATCTAACTGAGGGGGTAGATTTTCGAACGGCATCACGGTGGGGCCACATCAACTCGACCGTACAGACGACCGCTTTACGCTCAAGCGCATAGTACCTTTTCCCATATATATATATATATATATATATATATATATATATATATATATATATATATATATATATATATATATATATATATAGGAAAACGCTCACCTACAAAACCGGTTCATGCAGTTCAACTTTGACAACCCATCATACGTGATGAATCTCGCAAATCTGAACCGTCCACATGAAGCGAACCTCATGAAACCTCATAGTATAAAATTTTACTTTGATCCGAAACTTTGGTGGACCGTGAAAAATGTAAATGCTTTCCTTGATTTGAATTTCTCTTTGCCATGGACCGGTATGGATGGATAAAAGTTTTAGATAAAAGTGAAACTTGGTCCCGGGCTTTTCACTAGGTGCCGCTTCACATCAACGGTTCGATTTGCGAGATTCATCACGTATGATGGGTTGTCAAAAAAGTTCGTACGTACTACGTACCTTTTTCCTCATTATTTATATATATATATATATATATATATATATATATATATATATATATATATTGTTATTATATTATATTATAATATATACTTTACTTTTTGCGAAGTAGTCCAGCGCTCAGACCCTGGGCGCCTGGACGGTTTAGATAAGAACACATATATCACGGTGGGTCCCACGTCCCAGCTGGACGGTGGGGATATCACACGTGCATCAAAGGTGGGTCCACCATCAGATGGGTGGATGGATGAGACACCTACATCGTAGGTGGGGTCCACGACCACGTCCAAATGGCTGGACGGTCGAATAAACAGATGGATGGCATTGGTAGAACACATGCGTTGAGGTGGGTCCACACGTGGTGGCCCACCGGAGTTTGGATCAAACTAATATTTATGTTTTCTTCCAATCAAACCCGTCCAAATGAACTGCCAGGTGGGCCCACACGTGGTGGACAACATAGATGATGACATGGATAGAATACATCAATCATTAAGGTGGGTCATCAATGAAAAGAGAGAGAGAGAGAGAGAGAGAGAGAGAGAGAGAGAGAGAGAGAGAGAGAGAGAGAGAGAGAGAGATCGGGTGTAGCGGAGGGACCCCGTCACTATGGGCCCCTCATATGATCACAACACATACATCAAGATGGGTCCCATATATGTGGGCCCTTAAATCACAAATCAAATAATAAAAATCACTCACCTCAAGATCTCCACTTCCTTTTTCCGCCAATGCATGCTAGAGCTCCAAAGGAATTATTTCAATGGTTGAGATGGACTTTGGATGGTGGGATTGGGTGGTAAGGAGCTGGGCCACACTAGCTTCTCCTCTCATAGAGAGCTTGGACGGTTTCTCTCATGGTGCTTAGGAGGTGGAGTGAGAAATGAGAGATGAGAGAGAGAGGTGTAAGAGAGAGAGAGAGAGAGAGAGAGAGAGATGGGTGTGATGGGTGTGAGTGATAGAAGTGTACTTGGTTGTAAGAGAGTATTGACTTTGGAGTTGCTTGGGGATGGGTGAAAGGTGATGTGTACTTGGCATGAGGTGTGATGTGGTACTTGATTGATAGGATATGATGGGATTTGATGTGATGTTCTCTTAGGTTTTGCAACGCGTGGTGTTTTTCCTCGAACTGAATGCAGGCCCACATTTCCTGGCCCGGATATCGCATCAACGTGCGAGACGCGGTGTAGGAACCGCGGTGATGACGCGGTCGCAGGGGTATAGGTTTCGAGTCGAGTCAACTTTGATATGCGGCACTAGGCTTAGGATTGCGTGTAAACGTCGGATACAGGTCAAGGGTTGCCAGAATTCGACTGGAAGAGCCGCGGAAGCCTACGGAATAGTACAGGCTAGGACACGGGTCTTACAATTCATTTAACACATCCGGATTACCAGGTATAAAAATATCTGTATCTCTACTTTCTTCAACACCTGCTGCAGGTAAAGTATTAACATATGATTTGTACAAATCTTCAAGGGCTTGACGAACCTTAGACGTCTCTGCTACCGATCTTTCAGTAGGATAAACTTCATGAAAATAAAGCTAACCAACCCCATATTACAACGAGGATCAAGAACAATTGCCAAGGACATCAACAAATGACATTTGTCCGGGTATTTATTGAACTTCGTCTTCATACCAACTGTCATCTGGCATATGAAATCTGGACCCGCACTGGTATTTTTCTGTAGAGCATCCTTAATCTTCCAAAGAGACGGAAGAAACAGATTCGCGGTTGGATATTGATTCCCCAGAAAAA
Source organism: Magnolia changhungtana (assembly GCA_030180095.1). NCBI lineage: Eukaryota > Viridiplantae > Streptophyta > Magnoliopsida > Magnoliales > Magnoliaceae > Magnolia > Magnolia changhungtana. The sequence goes on along the minus strand of JASAUF010000117.1, from coordinate 2,205,263 downwards.
ATCTTCGTGCAATTATAAAAAACTTTGAGAAATGTGTGAACTTGTTGTGTTTTGGCACAATCATTTGTGCTCAGCAACCAAGAATATGTTTTATCACATCTTCGAAATCATCTCACACTGTTACACTTTATCTTCTGTACAAGGTTAACTGTCACATCTTCAAAATCATCCCACACTGTTAATCTCTTCTTCTTCCCTTTGCATACAGTTGACGTGTCTGTCTCCTTTTACGATTAGAGGAGATGTGGCTGATGCACCCATTCCAAGGGTATTTGGGCTTTCGTCTTGACTAGTCATGTATAAAATAAAGTTCTCGATATGTTATACGGCTATACCTAGACGACTAGACCGCTAGATGGGCATACTTACTTAACTGTCTAAATCAGTCACCCATTCAAGGTTTGATAGATTGTAAATTTGTAATGCCTTCATTTTCCAATTTAAATGGTACGTCGAAATTCCAGCAGCATCTACCCTTATCTCTCCAGAATATATTAATCTTATATTTAATTCTTATATCAATCGTCAACACAAAGTGTGGACATTTGACGACAGAAATAAATACATGAAATATATCCAGAGAGAAAAGGGAGAGACGAACCTAAAACAGGCATATGCATTTAAATTGGAATAAATAAAGACATTACAATCTAACCCTGAACTGTCCAAAAAGGGACAATTTGAGAATTTCTATGCATCCAAGAACACACTGAATCTATGTCTGGCAACATAGAAATCTTCAAATGGGCAACTAATTATCCTATACTACAACTAGAACAATATAAATAATTCATATCTATGCAAACAAAGGAGCATGCTGAAATTGACATTCATCATCTTACTAACTAATAACAAAATGTAAAATAAAAAACTAAAGGCATCTTAAAGTGGTGGCATTCAACACTAACAAAGTAACAAGTAAACTGTCATTTATAAAGTAAATTAAGAAACATGGAAAACATAACTATTAGGGCATGAGACTTGAATAGTAGATGACAATAATTAACATATTAATAATTTCTATATTAACATATTTCTATAGTAACAATTTCTATATAAACATATTAGCAATTCCTATATTAACATATATTAACAATTTTAACATATATTAGCTATATTAACATATATAAATAGCTATATTAACATAGAGTCCCTAGGTAGTATGGAGCTTAAATGAGAGCTTCTATATGAACATATTAACCTCATCCTATATTCAACATATATCTCACAAGAAGGACTCGCAATTTTTTTCGGGTCTCGACGGGCTTCTAACGAAGTAGCGTCTCTATTAATGCCATGATATATTTTATATCTACACCGTCCATTCACTTGGAGAGAACATATTAAGACATGATCCAAAAAAATGAATCAGATCCAAAGCTTGAGAGGACCCACCACAAAAAAAAAAAAAGTGTATAGCATTATCCGTCACTATCAGAAATGACCACATACAAGCATATGGACTTTTTGTACAACTTTGTCTATTATAACGTGTCACTTTGATATCAAACATCCGTACCATGCAAGTGGTGGGCCACACCATTAACCTCATGTAGGAAGAGGCAATATAGGATCCGGGCGCATCAAAAATGTCAATTCACCATCCGAACATATAATGGTTCAATGAATCGAATTCTAATTAACCTACCAAAACTAAAAGTAAAAGGTTCATCCCACATCCTCGACATTCAGACAGGATTAACGGGCTGGATCAACGAAGACATGACCCTACTAGTAAGTCCAGTGTAAGTACGGGACTATTCTTGATCTTTTGCAATAGTACGGTTCGTCGACCTTGTAGAATAAGGTTATCCTACAACTGTGTGTTTGGGGCCCAGTATGGTGTGTTTATGAAATCTACTCTATCCATCATGTGTGATCTCCAATGTTCTCCTTGGAGTTGAAAAATAGGGACAATCCAAAAATCAGACGTGTCACACCATGTAAATAAAATCATACTTAAAACCACTAAAATCCCATGGCATGGCCCACATGTGATCGGAGTGGTTGATTTTTATGAGGTTCCATTCAACCTGGTGGGGCCCATCGAAGAAATGATTGGATAGCATATACAAAATACCGATAGCCATTCATACAACAGGGAAAGTTCTAGTGGTGGGCGTCACCAACCCAACCATTCCCGCAGTCTTGAAGGGTAGACTTTATGAAAGGAGTGGATTTGGACCCTACATCATGGTGGGCCACACACGTAATTACAGAAGAAACTTATCCTACAATAGCAGTTGAGAGACAGGCGTCCAGATGAGATGTACAAGAAAATCAAATGGAGAAAAGAGAATCTTCTTTTGAAAGGACAAACAAGAATGAATGAAAAAAGCAAAGAATGTTAATTTTTTCGAACGGGAATTGCTTTTGGCGAGAGGAGGGATGGGAAGGAAGGGAAGGGGAATACTGAGAAGATAGACCAAGTACACATGCAAATAAAAGTGAGTTTTCTTCACTGAAAAAGAGAGGCCCAGTCCATCGCACGGTCTCAAGCGCTCGAAAGAGAGAGAGAGAGAGAGAAAAGCTCTCGCGTGAGCATCCTCCTTGGCTTGCAGGCACCGGTGGACCCTGGAGAGACCCTAGCCACACCCTTCTCCCTGACTATGGTGATAGTTCACCACCATTTTCTAACCAAGCATATTTCTCACAAAATTTTTTAAAATAATAATAATAATAATAAAATCTAACCCATATGTGGGCCTCATTTCAAATCCATCCCACCTGAATTTAAACCATCAGCAATAACTTCTAGCCAGCATCTCAAAATCCAATGCACCTCCATTATCTAAACCCCACAGAACAGAGAGAGAGAGAGTCGAACTTCAAAGATAATAGAGAATATCATCCAAGGAAAAACCTATTCTTTGAGTTTGAGCATTTCTCCTAAAAACTACACCATTTTGATAGATACACCCACCCTTAAAAAAAAAAAAAAACTTTTGACTACACAATACTACAAACTGTACTACCGTATTATCAGAAGTAGAAAAGAGAAGGCGTATCTATCAATCAGGTGGGTGTCAATATCAATCCCCTACCTAAATCCTAACCCATTAATAAAATTCCAAAAAAGTAATTAAAAAAAAAAAAAAAAAACCTGAAAGTAGAATGAAATTACAGAAAAGCCACTCTTAGTAGTGCGGTGGAAGAGGTTGTCTTTGGCTTTATGAGGTGCCCATATAACATGAGATGGAAGATGAGAGCTGTGCCCATATAACATGAGATGGAAGATGAGAGTTGTCTTGCAGTAGGTGCCCATATAACATGAGAAACCGTTACCGTCCAATGAGAAAGGAGATGGCGATGATGATGATGATGATGGAGGTAGGAATATAGCAGAGATGGAGAGAATATAGAATCGGCCATGGAATGTGACGGTGGCTCCTGGCGTTGTGGATGGTTGGCTGACGGAGACGTTAACGACGGTGTCGGTGGGGACGCAGAGGATCTCACAAATGGATGGACGGTGTAGATACCAAACATACACCATGGCATGACCCACAAAACTGAGAGATCACTTCGTTAGAAGCCCGTCAGACCCCGAAAAAAATGCCGCGCGAGTCCTCCTTGTGAGACTCTCTCTTCTCGTGTACGTTGAATCCCAGCCGATGAGGCGGATCCGACGGTCCATATGGAAGCTCTCATTTAAGCTCCATACGGCCTGGTGTGCAGGAGACCAGGACTCTATTAACATATATTAGTTATATTAACATATATTAACCATTTCTAACATATATTAGCAATATTAATATATGATATTGATATCAATTTCCAAAAAAAAAAAATCAACACCACGCAATATTCAAAAAAAAAAAAATCAATTTTTGACATATATTAACAATTTATAAAAATAAAAAATAAAAAGCAACACCACATTCAAAGAACAAATATTGCGTGCGAAATGATAATGAGTTGCGGGGGATGAGTTGCGACACTGACGAGTGGCGAAATGAACTCCGGACCGGACATTTAAATGTAAATAACCGCAGGTACGAGCGGCAAGGTCTAACACTGTCGGACAGGGGACAGGGAAGTGAGAGAGAGAGAGGGAAGAAGAGGGACGGTCGGAAGGGCGTTGGGAGAGGGAGGAGAGAGAGAGAGAGAGAGGATTTTTTCGAACGGGCGCTGGGAGGGAAGAAGGGGGTTTTCGAACAGGCGTTGTTTGAAAATGATTGGAAGTGGAGTTTTTTTTTTTTGGGCGGATTATATATACGAGTACACGAGTCGAGTACAAGTTGAGTACACGAGTCGAGTATCGAGTCGAGTACCTCTCAACTCGTAATCAAAACGAGTCTTAGAAACCCACTCATACTCGGCTCAAACTCATGACGAGTCGAGTCGAGTCGAGTAATTCCGAATCGAGTCAAGCGAGTAACCGAGCATACTCTGCTCATGTATAGCTCTACCTACTCCCCATGTTAAAGTTAATTTTGATGTCATGGTTGAAATTGAAATTAACAATATGTCTCGTGCCGTCATCGAAAATCTAGGGTATTCGTGAGTTATCAACTTCCACCACTACAAAACATCAAAATCTTCTTCTTGTAACCTTATGATTGGCTCCTTTAGATACTTCTCCACTTCTTATTTAGTTTTTTACGTATCTATTTCATCTTCGTTTATATGTAAACTGAAAATGAGGACAATCTTAGTACATGGTAAGGTACCGAACTGTCCAAAATGGTATAATTTAGGAATCTATAAACAACATGAATTTTCAATCAAATGATTATACTTGTTTAGTATGAATTCCTAAATGGAGGGATACAATGTTAAACCATTAGGTGGCCTAAATACTAATTAAAAACTTCAATTAACAAAGAATCATAAGCACAAACATTCAAAGAATAAATATTGAAATATATAAGAAAAAGAATGAGATAATAATTTAAATGTAAATAACTTAAATTAGTGTATTTATAGTAGGCAAGTAAAGTTAATGTATTTAATCCATAGAAGTAAAAACTTAATACATCTTTTATAATTTTAATATTCTCCTTAATACTCATCTCCTTCATTTGAATCGGGATCGGATTCATTATTTTCTCTGTCTGTGCCCGAGCTGGTAGTATCTTCTTCAAGATGCTCGTTAACCTCTCCTGAATTAAAAAGGTGGAGAGTCTTTTCCTTCATGTTCTTGTATACATTTAGCTACATTTTTCAAACTTTTTTGTAAGACTATTTATTAAGAGTACCCAAGATCTTGTATAATGAGGCGAGTCTAGAAATAAACTTCGATAACTTCTTGTTAGTCAAACTCAGCCCTGCTTCGGCGTTATGTTGTCGATAAGGGCGTTATTGATATCTAGATGCCTCTACCTCTTTCTTACTTAACTTCAAGGCGACTTTTAATTGCTCTTCTTCTAAAGCCCTCAATCTAGCTTCATTCTCCTCTTCCTTTTTCCTACTAATTCTCTTCATTCTCTTTATTTTGGATTCTTCATTGATTAAAATACATCTGTTATGGTATATCTTGTTGCTAGTTATATTCGGTGTGGGGGAGGGGATGGAAAGCTTTTTACTGGAGTCTACAAGAGCTTGGAATAAAACATGTACCTCCCTGTAATGCTCTGGGACAATTTTGGAGGCCCCCCTCCTCTACCTAATAAGTGTAGTCTACAAATATGACCCCAAACAAATTGCATTGAATCTTCATTCTTTCAAAATCTAGGGAGTAGACTTGGGAACCATAATGTCAAATGTTGGTAGATGGATCATCTAAAAAAATTGATGCACACCCTTTTATTGTAAAAGAAGTATTCTCATAAGAAAAATAAAGAAAATCATAAAAATCCAATCCATAATATCCATTTATGGATTCATAATTAGAATTCAACAGTTTCAACCTTACAAAAATGTAAATCTAATTCGATCAACTATACCCAACCTAACCTCACCAAACCCAACTGACCCATACCCGACTCAACCTAGCCACAACTCGACTCAACAACCCCAACCAACCCAACTGACTCAACTAACCCAACCCAACCCAACCTAGTAGCACTCAACCCGACCCAACACCCAACCCAACACCCATACATAACCCAACCTTAACCTAGCTCAACCTAGCATCCAACCTAACCGAACCTAATGGCCATCACCCACCCAACCCGACCCAACCCAACCCAACCCAGTCATTAGCACCCACCCAACTTGATCCAACTTAACAGACTAGCACTCACCCAACTCAACCCAACACCCACACCTGATCCAACCTAAGAGACCACACACACACGACCCGACCCAACCCCCAAATCAAAGATTCAAATATTTAAATCTCGATTTTGGGAATTGGAGTTTTCAATTACATAAATAATAATAATAAATAATAAATAAAAGATTTAGATAAAGTTGTCCTGTTGTTGAGAAAGAAAGAGAGCTTAAGTGAGTGTCCGAGTGTGGACAGTATAGCTAAGATGAGTTGGGCAGACGTTGAGTTGAGCTCAGACAAGTGGTCGAGGGGGGGGGGGGAGATTGACCGTGGAGCTTGAGCACAAGAGAGAGAGAGAGAGAGAGTTTTGGGCATGGCGGGTTGGGTAATGAAAGGAAAGAAAGGGATGGATGGGTAGGGTAGGGTTTTAACTATTATTATTATTATTATTATTATTATTATATTATATATAGATATATATATATATATATATATATATATATATATATATATATATATATATATATATATATTTGAGCTGAGTCGAACCAAGCTTGAGCTTCGTCCAAGCCGAGTTCGAGTCAAGCCGAGCGAGCTAGCTCGACTCGTGTACAACCCTATCCCCGATCAACCGAATCCTTACTTAGAAAATCATACCTCGGGCATATCCTACTAACCATCCACCTCGATTGTTTGTTCATAGAGGTAATCATAGGTATTTATCTTCATTTTATTTTATCTTCTCACTTATTGTACCAATCTCCATTATAATCAATAAAATAGCCAATTTAGCCTTTCATTTTTAATTATTTCGACCCATTATTGCATTAGTAAGAAACATGAGGCCCACGATCACCGTTGAAAGAAAAGTCTTAAGCTGAAGGAAAAAAGTTTCTATTCGAAGGGACTAACCTTTCCTTTCTAAATCACTTGATCACTGCAGCTTTGATGGTTGGACAGTTAGGTAAACCTTTACGGGTATGATCCTATGGCTGATTTGGCACATGGGGTTGCAAGTATTCAATCAGACTCGAGTAGAGTATGAATTTAGTATGACTGCACCATCCTAATCACACACGTTTGACTGAATACAGGCCGTTCATTAACCATGTAGCCTCGTGTTTAATTGAATAGCAACGGTATCAATAACCAAAAATTAAGAATATTTGATTTTGTTCCTATATGATTGGAGGAATTGATTGGACGGCTAAAAATGAAAATATATAATGGTCATGTTTTAACAAGTATCTACAATCAGTGGTCCAGATTGCTCCAGTGATACAATTTTATGAATTTGGGACTGTCACGTACTGTCAATGTGTTCAACAATTTAGCGTGTGTACAATACTTAAGTGCCTGCGTATCAATAGGCATACGTTGCAAGAGTATCAATAACTCCCTCTCTGCTGAGAACTGGACCTATTTTGGATATTTTTGTGTACTCATTGAAGACCAGCCACAACCTAGTGAGATTTGATTGGATGACAGACATAAGCCTTGACCAGGATCCATCTTCAACAGTGGCCTGTGAGCCAATCGAATCCCACTACATCACCGCCCATCTCCACTGGGTACCGGCAGGGGCACTACCAAATCCAAATCCACCTATTTTGCGGAGCTGCTTAGAACATCCAAGCTATGGCCCTCCATGATGTTTTATATGCAATTCCACTCAATCCATCAGTTGTTATTTGAACTGTACATAAAAATATCATCCCCGTAAAAAGCTCTAACGGACCACACCCATGGAAACAATATAAAACTGCTCCTAATGTTTGGATCAAGTTGATTTTTGTATTTTGACTTTCATTCTGGTATTTTCTTTGTTTCTTTTCTTTCTTTCTTTTTTTAACACACCACATGGGCACTTAGCCAATGATCCGTGTTGAAATACACCGTCTACCACTAAGCCATGGTTTGGAACCCACTTCATTCTGGTGAGTTGCATTTGATTAACTTGTCCAATGAAAAATGCACACCATGGTGGCCCACGCACAAACATGTTTGGCATCTCATCCCCAATTTTCCCTGTGGTTTGTGGTTTGGCTCAGCTGAGTTGTGGATGTTGCTGATTTTTTTGTCCCAGGTCCTGGCATATAGAGGATACGTACTGGATTTTACATATACAACATTGTAGGCCCCAAAGCTTGGGTGTTTTAACAGTTGTAGAGAATTCATGTCCCTCTGCTAATTGCTAAACAGGTTCTCTCAAATGGCACACCCAGATCCATAGTTCAACTGGCAGACTAAGTGGAGATACCTCGTTTCAACACTTGAGGTCTTGTTATCGTTCCCTAGCGGGGGTGGCTAACATGGAGGTGTGTACTAACAAGCTAACCCAAAAAAAAAGGGTTCTCTCAAATGGCCTAAATCTAACAGCTAGAGTCCAGATGCAACTTATTGCAATACTGCATGAAAAGGCTCATTAAAATGTCGGGCTTTTTTTTTTTTCAAAATAATTTTATTTTATAAAAGAGAATTTAGAGAAAGGGTTGTGGCTTTTGGTGATTGTTAGTAACCATTCATTTGTGAATGGTGGTGCCTCTTACTAAAGGGAGCATTATTTGAACTTGAAATGGAGGGATGCCATTGTAAAAAAGACATCACTATATTATTGAAAAGACACCATGGAAGAATATGTCTTTTCATGAAAATCACAATTCCAACAATCTCCTCTCCATCTTCTTTTTCTCCATTTTCGGTTTTGAATGGTTTTGAAAAGTAACATTTTTCAGGCACTAAACTGCAATTAGCTTTTCAGGTAGTAAATTGTAAACGGTTTTTAGGGAATAGATTGTAATAACACATAAGTCAAATTTTCAATTTTGCAGGCCGAAACCTACATTTCTCTGGTCTTATCTTGGAGGCGGATTTGCTGTAACTCTCTTGCAAATCGGTTTAATCACCAATGGGGCGCGAATATTGCCTTAAAGATTGGGATATCGTAATGCGCATTCAGCCTATATTTAAGTGATTAATTTTTTATCTTTCCGTATCAAACCTAACATATAATCCTGTAAAATAAGTAATGTGGTATATGATCCAAATCATTTTCTATCTATTCGGCTTATAGCATGAAATGCATGCATTCTTTTCCTCTGCATCAATTATCATCTATGATACTATCGGAGTGAAACAAGTGATTCTGGACGTGGAGAACTATTTATTTCGATCATATCTTTCTACCTGTAACAGGTATCAGTATTTATCCTGATTTTAATCTCAGCTGGGAAGTGAATTGTGTTTAAAGGGAGCTGTCTAACAAAGACCTTTGCAGGGCCCACGGCAATGTCCAAGTGACATCTACTTCATTCATTGCTGCACCAGCTCATGTGAGGATATGATCTCAAAAATCAGGCAGATTCAAAACTAACCGTACAAAAACAAATGAGTGGAGGGATGCAAGGGATTACCGGGCAGATTCAAAACTAAAGCGGGCTACACCATCAATTTACTTTGTACATTGTGGCCAACCTGAAGAGTTAAAATATTTTTGGTAGAAGAACTATGCATTATTTCCAACCTCCGGAAAGTACAAATCCCATGCATTTCCATATTTGCGCTTGTACCCGAATGTGGATGCGTATGGCTTTACACTCATGTGGGATTAGCAAACCTTCAAAGAGAAATTTTCCATAATTTGGAGGGATACAACTACATGATAAAGTATCTATAATCCATAGAAACAGAAGCACCTCTGGAAAGGAGGTAGGCAATTCTGGAAATAAGTAGTGTTTTCTTAAATCAACTGATTTGGTGGGTAACCAAACACGCTGATTAAAATAGTGACTTTGAGAATGTTAGCAAAACCAAACAAGCCCTTAGATATAGAGTTATCTACAAAGTTTCTAGACTCGTGCTGGTTGTTGGATGGTCAGACTGATATCAACCTAGCCCTTCTATAAGGAAAACTACAAAAGTTCTATAGATGTATATAGGGAGGAAAGCTACTCATTTGGGAGGCATCTTAAAAAGTTGTAAACACTGAAAGTTCAAGTGCAATACAAGTCTCTTGTCTTGAAGACTCGTGTGCTCCTCTTTTTAAGTAGCTTGGCTACACTTTGATGGGTTGGCTAATTCATTCAAAGGGGTTGTGAATCTAAGCATGGAGGAAGCACTTGGTTGTGACATTATGCACTAGTCAGTTGCAAGGTTGGAATGCGTATTACAAACCTGTAAAGCTGAATGAGGCTAGCCAAACTTTCTACAGGAATTATGTTCCAGAAATTCAACTTGCTTCAACAAAATAAAATGCTGAAGCTCATGTTGCAGTATTTTTCTCAAAAAACAAAAACAAAAAAAGAAAGGAAGAAAAAAAGAAAAGAAAGGTGAAAGGAAAAGTAAAGTAACCTTTAGGGAAAGTCATTTCAGTGACTTTCAAATCACAGCCCTGTGAGGACTACACACCTCCCCATTGCTAAGAACCAAGGGTCCCTTAGCCACAAAAGTTGCTTCATATTAGAAGTAGACAACTGATCAACCACAGGCAATGGCACCACTAGTGGTGCTGTCCCATATTTCCTGCTAACACATCACTTGTGTAGGACATTTGTGCGATGAAAATGGTAAGCCCACTATGTAGATCACCCTTCTCAAAAATCAGGTGATCAACTCACTAGGTGAGCCACACCCATATTGATTCCAACAGTGTGGCCCATCTGATGAGTGGAATCAATTTACTTTTTGTGCATGGTGATCTTCATGGTTGGGCTTGACATTTCCATGGTACTGACATCCTACAAAAGTGGCATGTTGGCAGGAAAGATGATTTGTGGTGCCAATGCCTGTACCTGATTAGGAGTTCTCTTATAAGTATAGCCTGATGAAATTTGCCTTCAACTGTGTCACTGTTGGATTGCCGATGCCAGAACTGAGGATTCAAATCATTTGAAACAACGTAACCCAAATATCACTCCAGAGAAATCCTGCTGCTGCAAAACAATATGAATAGCAAAGATTACATCTATGACACCAGAGCAGTAATGAAGCTAGTCACCAGAATCCTACTCATAGCCACAGATGTGAGAGATCCGAGACATTCATCATGAGGGGACCCTATTGTGTGTGCGCCAGAGCAGCCAATAAGCAGGAAAGTCCCCTCATCAGGTAGGCCACTCATTATGAAGAAAGTGCATGGTTAGAAACTAAGATTGCCAGTCCACATTCATTGTCAGAGTATTTGATTCAAGGGACATACACAACAGAGCCTCTACCCGATGAGTGCCCAGGATCTCACACATGAGTGCCATATTAGAGCATGCACCCAAAGTTGGTTGAGAAACCTACTCACAGGAGTAGCCTCTGCATTTCTCATGAATCCAATAGGATTCTACTGGCAAATGGAAAGCCAACTTACCCTGGAGGCACTTACACGCCCTTGGTCATTAAGGTAAACGCCGCTTCGATGTTTCCATCTTGCTGAATGAAAATCTTTTTTTACTCTTGGTTTGGGCCATGGCATCAGTTAATTCATCATCAGATCCCTCGTTATCATCCTCAGAGTCTCCGTGACTCAAACGAGTGGCCACTTTTGGCTTTCTCCAAATCTGATCTTCATATTGCGCCACCTCATCCTTTGGGCGTTTGCAATTGCACTTTAAGCAGACCATGTTCCTTCGATAATTCAAGAAGTCGCATCTGCATGAATAATCCACTTTTCAACTAAGTCATCGGCTTTGCAATTGCAAGCATTCACATATGAAGATCTGGAAAAAAAAAGGAGGGGGGGGTTGGGGAGCAGTCTTACGAGGGGCATTCCCATTCCCCCGGAGATAGCTCTCTCTTGGGTCGCGATTCTTGGCAACGCAGGCAGTTCCTATTGCGAGCGAAATTCATGAACTGGCACCTGCAAATTAAGGCAGATAAGAACAAATTAATGTACAAGGTCCACATCAACAAACTGACATGAGTCTTACAAGAGCGGAATTTGATGATCCTCAACCTGAGCATATGTGCACTGTTCTTGAGACGAGTTTGTACGGGTGATGCCCATGGATCGATGATTGAAACTGGATCTTGTGGGCCAGACCATGGATGGACCATGTCCCAAAAAGCCATCCTGAGTGACAATTGCAATCCTTCGATGGATGACCAGAAAAAGATGGCTAAGAAAAGAAATACAGCACAGTCTATGTTTGACGGAAGACAAAAAGTACCAATCGGATGCTGAGGATCTTCCAATCTGGGAATGTTTTTGCCATTAAAAAAATCTGGGAACTTCTGGGGCATGATGCATCCAGTGTGGTTCCACTGTATCAACAGTCTGGATCACTGAAACCATGGGCACTGCCCGTTCAAACTGTAAATCTAAGGATAATACGCGTACCAGCAGCCTGCAGATCTATATTTCCACACAATAAGAATTGCAAGTAAAGGAAAAGCAATTGACTTACTGTGGGCAAGCCCAATCCCCTTTCTTCATTTCAACATCATCAAAATTCACTCTCTTTGGACCCTCTTCTCTGCACTGCAAACATCGGATATTCCTGGCGAAGTTCATGAAATTGCACCTGCAATCACAGACCTCAGTTTCTATACATGCTAGTCTTCGATATAAAATGTATTATTGAAGCGAACGTAACTGGTTGTGTTGAATTGTTGATCCTTCAGCAGTCTCATTTTCCAATAAAAATGCTAAGACGGCAAGTCATGACCTCCTGATTTTAATATGCAAATCATCAAATGAGTGACAGCTATTTCGAATCATTGATCCCTCAGCAGATGGATACTCAGGTTTGTACTTCAACTAATGTTTAACTTGGACTTCATTAGGGTGGAAATCAAATCCTGTTTTTCAGAATTCCCAAACGTCCTCTACCACAAGTTTCTTCAAAAGTTCCAAAGGTGGAAGGGGCCTTGTATCTCTTTCTCTAACCAATAAGAAAGAAAATAAAAATAAAAATAAAAACTAACAACCAATGGAAATTTAGTTCGCAAAATAAAAGCAAAGCAAAAGAAAGTATTGGAAAGAAGTTGAAAAGACAGCTAGAGCCCTGGAAATTTCAGTAATTTGTAAAGTCTAGATTCTGGTGGGAGTTTGCACTCCATTGCCACATCAGCACAAGTAAACACATCAACAGCTAGTGAGGCCAGCATAAGAAGCAGTGAGGCCCATCATTCAATGACCAACACCTTGTTCGTGAAGCCCAGCTCGTTGCTCCACAAAATCACGTCACATCAGGCCGATGGGCCACATGACCCAAATCCCAATCCAGGACATGTCTAGTCACATCTAGCCAATTTTTTGGGTATCAAATTACGTAAAAACCACAATAAATTGGTCTTGTTTGACATCTAGCCACTTTTTGGGTATCAAATTATGTGAAAACCACAAGAAATTGGTCTTGTTTGAAAGCCTACTGAGTTACCTTTCCAACGAGCACAAGATCATGTAATCCTAGTACTGTTTGTGTGAGTTATGGTCAATTTTATGAACAAATATATTGTTGTGATGTGATTTCAGTGTTGCACAAGGAGACAAGCCTCACGAACAAGGTGTTGGTCATAGTATGGTGGGCCCCACTGCCTCTGATGCATGCCCCTCTTTCTAATAACGTGTTTGAACGTGTCGTCATGTGCAGGATGGTGTGGCAATGAAGTACAAAATTCTATAGAAGTATAGCCTCCACAAGTTGCGAAACTTCTAGGAGTCTAGGTGGTTCTATTGTAATAATAATGATGAATTAATAATGTATGTATTTTTTGAAAGCTGACTCTAGGTGTTTTTGAACTCCTTTCTTTTGCTTTCTCCATCAAATAGCTTTCTATTTGTGTCTGTTTCTACACTCAGATAGCATTCGCTGTTATCTTGTCTTTTACTGGTTAGAGATTCAGCACGGTAGCTGACTCGACATATAAATTCTGACTTTTTAAGAACTCTACAATGATTTGTATAAAACACCAACTCTAGAACCTGGAGAAACAGTTATGGATTTTGTTTTGAATTAAGCATCGTTGATACTTTCCACTTGAACTTCCAGCATGGGAATTTTTCCTGGATTTGTTGAAGGGTTTTGCACAGACCCTTGCCAAGTCATGAGTCTGACATAACTGTGCCTACTTGTCTTCACTGAGTCACTCACAAGACAGCAAAGACACTTATTTCCTTCCCATTGCGATTTCGTTGTGATATGCACCACAGTTGTGCAATGTGGATTCATCACAACTCACAAGCAAGACTGTCAATGCCATTTTATACGCATGAGCATTGATGGTCATACTCTCCAAGAGCATCAATGTTTTTGTTATTAGTTCAGAGGCTTAGAGTTTTTAACAAGCATGATAGTTCACCACCAGCTTTTAGGTGGTTGTGTTTTGCCACTATACAGGTGGCATACATGCATGGCAATCTAGAGGCCCAAGTATTATGCCCTATCGCGGACATAGCATAACTAAAACCATATAATGATCGAACAATCTTAATCCTGTTGCGTCGTTGAATTTGGACCATTGACCAATTCATTTCTAACCATGCATTTGATAGCCACCAATTGGATGGTAAGGAGCATTGGTGTAGCAGTATTTTTCCCAATGATTTCTAGGGTCTTGATTGACAATCAGTCCTACCACTACATGGCGGGCATGCAACTTAAAATTGGTTCTGAGCAATCAACTCTAAATGAGCCTAATTTGCAAGGAAATGGTGTGTCTATTTTAGGGGCAGAAAATGATAATTCACCATCATATCTTAAGCTATGGTGTCCCATTGACTATACGTTTATCATACATGAATGGGCAGTCTTGACTGTCCAAATTGTTGGCGACATCTCGGATGGAATGTAGACCAAATTTACTCCAACCAGCATTTTCTTTTCTTTTTTTGAAATGATGTTTGTAAGTGTACATTTGATAGCCACTAATTAGATTGTTAAGATCACTCCATTAGTGTGATTGTTAAGCAGTGTCCCGCGCACAGTAGGTCCTACAATTTGGATGGTCCAGATTGGCATGCATTTGTGCTAACTGTGTAATGGGTGAAACACCACAATTAAAATTTCGCACTGGACCATCAACATAGTCATGCTTCCAATTGGGCCTTTTGTAATTCTTCTTACTCCCAAAGCATTTAGCATTGTATGGATTCCAGTTAGCAACAATCAACAGAAACACAAGCCGACAGAAACTTTGACAACAATTGTAGAGTAAATTGTAGATGTATGACAATCAGCCTAGTCTGGGTGGTTGATTTGAAGATAGGAAGGTAAATCCTTGTGCTGAGAAGGGCAATTAAGGTCAATCAACGCTTTCTTCAGAGTTTCTTATTGTGGTGTTAGAGATGAGATTTTGCCAAATGTCAGTATTCTATGGTTTTCAATGGGTAGGAATGTAAACTTGCAAATAAATGAATGAGTTAGGTAGATTTGTGAAAAAAGAAAAGAAAAGAAAAGAAAAAGTTGAAGAGGGGTCTAATTCAGTGGCAATTTGGTCAACTTTGAGTAAGGTACTTCAAATAAATGGAAATTGAGTTTTGTACGGGACGTGAATGTCATTTTTCAATTTGTTCCCCCCCATGAAACTGCCTGATTCCCAGATTGTGCACTCCTTGGGATTTCAATCATATCTTTGGGATCGGGTGCAGTTTTGAGTTATTTTTATTCGGTAGGAAGCTAACTAGAATTGCTAACTGGGGGTTTTAGTTTGGAGTCAAATTTTGAAATGGTGCAGGAGATGGAGATGAAAGAATACCACCTTTTTCTGAAATCTCAGTCTCAACTGTTTTCATGCACCTTCCAGTAATTCGATCATATCGACACCTGGATATTGAATTGGGCTGATTTTAGACTTGTTAGAAAGTTAAGTTAATGGTACAAAAAGGTACAGGGAAATTTGAAAAGTTATTTGTGGAGGTCGGGAGAATAGGAACCAAAGTTATACTTCACAAAAACAGCGATTCCCCAGGGTTGTGGAGAAGGGATTTCCGTGCCCCGTGTATTTCAAAAATAAAAAGCTCTGAGTGCTTGAAATCACTTGTATTTTCAAGATTAAAAAGGTTTGGGCCTTAGACTGGGCCTACACTTCTTGAGGTTAGCTTTAAGCAAACTATTGGTTAAGGGGCAGTTTCTATAGGTTGTGGGTGTTGCAAAAGGTTGGATTCCTAGGGATTAAGAGTTCTAATCCTAAACCCTTCTTAAAATCCATTAATAATCCAAAGGAAAAAATCTCAGCTTAAAGACCCTTCCTCAACGACATCTAATTGACTGTGATACCCAAGTAAACTTTTCAGTGAGGAGTGTTTTCTATGGTCAAGGTGTTGCTAAAGGTTGGATTCCCGGAAGTTAGGGACGCTGATCCTAAATCCTTCTTAAAACCACAAGAAACTCAGGTGAAAGACGCTTGCCTCAACCACATCTAATGGTCTATGATACCTATAGGAGATGGAGTTTCTACAAATAGAACAACTTTGTGCATGGTAGAGGTGGAATCTCGCCAGTCACCATTCAGGTAGCATGATGAAAAGAAGAAAATAAGATACCTAAAGTATGCTTTTTGGATCCTCAGTCTCTTCCTTCCATGCTTTGTTATGCTCTTCTCCACATGGGAGCCAAGACCCAATGGCTATGCTTTGGCGGTGCTCGACTGAAAGTGTGAGCGTTTGGGTGGCTTGTTGGTAGAAAGAGAGTATTTACTATCAACAATCTTCGGAAGCTGGGAATGGTGATCCCGAATACGTGCTCTGTCCAAGGGCGATGAGGAGGCAGTGGTTCACCTTTTTATTCATTGCCACTTTTCCTCGAAGATACAGGATTCTATCCTATCCTCGTTCAACGAGCAGTGGTGTATGCCAACTTTGGTGGATAGTTTCTTACTGTGGGGTCACGGGATTTGTCTCCTGAAGCCTCATCATGCGGAGTGGAGGTTGGTGATCTCAGCGCCCTTATGGGGTATTTTGGGAGAGAGGAATGGGAGATGCTTCAATAATCTTGTTAAGGATGCTGATGTTGTTATTCACTCGTTGAAATGAAATCCATTGTAGCTGAGTGGGCTTGTTGTATCTGTCTTTCGAAAGATAGGTCTTTGCTTTTCTGCTTTTTAGGACTGTAAGCTTTACGGCACCATATCGGCACCTTCTTAATAAAGTCCTTCTATCTTTCAAACAAAAATAATGGGTGCAACAAAGGCTTAGAGCCTTCAAGTACATCCATATGTGGTAAATCTGCCCTTTTTGATGCACTGTACTGAGCATGCATGTACTCATATGAGGTTCCTTAAGGGAGGGACTCTGTTGCTACAGTTGCTCAATGCCTTTTCCCTTTTCGCCGTGGGGCAATATGATCCAATCATTTTTTTCTATATGGGAAAGGACCAAGGTATTCCGTATCGGAATCGGTTGGCGTAACAGTGCCCACCGATACGGATACGGATACGAGGGCGTAACAGCCCGTAATGGTGCAAAAAAAATTTTTTTTACCAAAATAATATGAAAAAATATGGATTAAATCCAGAATATTTTAAGTATTCCAAATATGCATTCATTTATAATTTAGAACATGTTTATGGTGGTGTAACGGTCCACTCTTTGGTGAGAATGCTATATCGGGCTGTCTAATGGATTTATGAACCTGAAAACCAGGAATTAACTGCAAACCTTTTATATTTAGTTTTCTAACTAATATATATATATATATATATATATATATATATATATATATATATATATAAAATTTACTATAATGAATGTAATACCAAAACATCTTATATTTTCAAGTTTTCCTTTTATTTATTGTGCTAGTGCATTGCATACTTCATGACTCACATACATTTCAATTCAATATATAGATTTAATGACTTTTGTATCCCATTATGTAATTCATATACCTAACAATTTGATATCATTTTCTTCAATAGATCTTTAAAAAAAAATAATAATAATTAAATTGGGGTAAATAGTATTGTCAATTCGGAGCTGATTAGGGGACCCTTTGATGTCCTAAACTAGCCTCAAATTAATGCAATCTATTGGCACTTATCCCACTAATGGATTGGTGGACATTTATTGGATAATGAAAATTGAAAAATATCAAATGGTCCTATTTCAAAAAACAAGTGTCTATAAACTAATAGTGAAAATTGTTCAAACAATTTAATTTTGGGATTGTGACTTAGCAACAATGGTCCCAAAATTTAATTGGTTAATTTTGAGTTGATATATACCTCATGTATAAATTTTTAGGGCCATGTTCACTCAATTATGTATTATATATACATGTCATCCATCCGTTTTGTCAACTCATTTAAGGTATTGGAAAAAAAATAGGTAAATCCAGATCTTAGGTGGACCACTAGTGGGCCACGCGGGCCACCTCAATATATTTGTATATCCATGCCGTCAATCCATTTTGCCAACTCATTTTAAGGCACGGTCCAAAAATTCAGGTAGATTTAAATCTTCAGTGGACGACTAGTGAGCATGCCTTTAAAAGTGGGGCCCACCTCAATGCATTTGTTGTATATCCATGTGGTCCATCCTTTTTGCCCACTTATTTCAGGGCATGGACCAAAAAATGAGGTTGATCTAAATCTTAGGTGGATCACAAAATGGGCCTTAAGAAGATTTTAACTGTGGGCATTCAATCCCAACTGCGTGGTTCAATTAAGATTTTGAACCCTTCATTTCAAGGATCATGCTTTAAAATGAACTTGAAATTTTATGGATGGCATGGATTTACCATACATAAATCAAGGTGGGCCCCACCCCACGTAATAAAATAGTGAGTGTGCACTATGCAAATGCGTGTACCATGATTATATAATAAAAAAAAAAAAAAAAAAAAAAAAGCTGCGTGGCTGTGAATTTCCGTTCATTTTTTCTCGGAAAAAGAAAAGAAGAGAGGGAAATGAAAAGAAGAGGGAAAGAAGAGAGGGGGGACCGAACCGAGAGAGAGAGAGAGAGAGAGAGAGAGAGAGAGAGAGAGAGAGAGAGAGAGAGAAGAAGAAGAAGAAGAAGAAGAAGAAGAAGAAGGGCAAAGAATCAAGTAGCAACTAACAAACCCACAGACCCCATAATAATAATAAGAAGAAGAAGAAGAAGGAAAAAAAAAAAAAGGTATGTTTTTTTTTTCCATTTTTTTTTTTTCATTTTTCTTTAGGGTTATGGACTGTAACATTTGTTACGATACCGTAATGGGGCCGAATCACGTAACGGTTGATGCCATTACCGTTACGTATTGGCCATTACGGCCGAAACATAACCGATTTGGGATACCTTGGAAAGAACTTCTCCATACGTTGCTAGCGAAGAGAATAAGATGCTGCTCCCCCTCCCTCTGTCTTTTCCCGCTTTGCTAATCTTCCCCTCTAACGCGGGCCGGGCGCGGGAGGAAGAAACCTAAGAGAAGACGCTCTTCTCTTAGGTCCTTTTTTTCAGTGCAACACAGGAAAGCGCCCTCTTGTTCGGGACTGCCGGAATAGATTACCCAAGACCCCATAACCTAAGAACAGCCCGAGGCAACCTGACACTCGAGTTCCCCATCTTTACCAAAGGTGAAGAGGAAAGATAATCTTCCCATATCTCCATGTACATGGGGACAAGCACATGGAAGAAAGGTTCAAAAGATATAATGAGGGGCTTTGTCTCAGTTTCATTCTTATCCAAGTCAATTTGTCAAGATTCCCTATGAAGGTTTGAAAGATATAAATACAATCAAGGCAATCTTGAAAAACCATCATACCTTATCGTAAATTCTAGTGAAAACGTGATTGCTTCAAGTCTTGCTCATTGACATGGGCTGGACTCAATCCTGAATATGCTCAATGACAAAAGTCTGCTCGCTAAGTTGACAATGGAATAATAGATGCCAAGCTACAAAGATAACGATGGAATAATAGATGCCAAGCTACAAAGAATCTTAATCGCAAAATCCGAATATTGACATCTTTTATTTATCTGAGGTAGTTACACTTACACCATAGGATATGAGTGCCAAAACTTGTGTGCATTTTGTCGACTATCTAATTCACAAAGAAATAGAAAAGTAGAGATAACTATAAGGTCTGTATTCAAGCAAAGAAGCCTAGGACCTTAGGTATGATTGGCAAAACAGGTTCCCTGATGATGATTGGTTTGCTATATGTTGCTTATTAGCAACTTGCTAAGAACTTATCCAATCCTGTCTATATTAAAGCAAAACGACATCAGATCTATATCAAAGTGAGAAGAGGTTTTCCAGAACTTACTTAGAACAAATCCAATCCCCTCTCTTCATTTCAACATTTAGAAACTGTTTGTCACGATCTGAGATATTTTGTTGCTTTTCAACCAGAGACTTCACTGCAGACTTTGGTAGTGACGGATCACGGGCTGTGTCACTCAGTTCAATCAGCTTGGAAAGCAGTCTGCGGGCAGATGCCTCAACATGCTCTCTGCCATGAGGTTTCTCTCCCCCAGAAAGAACAAGCGGATCAATTGCGTAGCTGAGCAGAATACGTACAATATCAACAGTACGGGCATCTTCCCCTTCCTTCGCTATCACATAAGCTCTGTCACAGGATCCCCGTAGATTGCAGCCACTGCATACCTGCATGTAGAAGATATTCTTACAACTTACGCAGTAAAAATGTCTCTCTTTCAAACACCTCACAGTTTGATTAAAATACTAAATAATATGGTGTTCTTGATTCGTAGTATCTGATCCAACTCTTGTTATTCAAGGGTTATTGTTTTATCTAGGATACATTTGGATGTTCGTGATGCTCCCAACACACACAGGAGGCATGATTGTGAAATCCTAATTGAGTTTGAAAAGGGACCTTCCCATTCTCATCTCAACCACAATGTGGAATGGAGAAGGCAGGAAAAACACCAGCTTGCTTAAAGTTGCATCTCAACCACAATGTGGAATGGAAAAGGCAGGAAAACACCAGCTTGCTTAATATTGGGTGCATTTTCCACGCCACTCCTAACATCGAGTACATTATGCTCAGGAAGCCCCACCAACAACAACTTGCTTAATGTTAGGTGTTCACAATGCTCCCAACACGCATAGGATTAGATCTAGGCATCGAGTTGAGTCGGACCGAGTTATGGCTGACCCGACATGATCCGGTTTTGAAATAGGCCTGACCCGAACTTGAACCGACTCGGTACCGAGTCCAGCATGCCTGACCCAATCCAAGTCCAGGTCTAGCCGGGACTAATTCGGACCGAGTCAGACATAGTCACAAGTACCAAGTCGGGTCGAGTCGGCACCCAGTCAAGTCGGATGCCGTGGGTATTCATGGGCTGAAATCGCCACTCAAAGCCTAGATTCACTTGCCAGAATTGCAGCCTCTCAATCAGCTACACGGCATCTCAGATCTGAAACTTCATATTTGAGTTTTTTTTTAATATATATGTATGAGTCAAGTTTCGGATCGAGTCGAGTCAATACCGAGTTGGATTTCGGGTCGAGTCGAGTCGAGTTACTGGGTGACTCGAACTCGACTTGGTTTGAGTTCAAATTGAACAAAGTCAACTCGATTTGGATCGACTCACCCACTTAGTTCGAATCGAGTCGGATCTGAACAAGTCAGACGAGTCAAGTTTGCCGAGTCGAGTCGTCCCGTGCCCAGCTCTACACAGGATGCATGATTGTGAAATTGTAATTGAGTTTGAAAAAGGGCCTTCCCATTCTCATCTCAACCACAATGTGGAATGGAGAAGGCAGGAAACACCAGCTTGCATAATGTTGCAAGGATTAGTCTCACTTCAAAAAAGAGTGGGGACACCCTGTGTCTTTAAAAAAAACCACAATGTAGAATGGAAATGGCAGGAAACCACCAACTTGCTTAATGTTGGGTGAGTTTTCCACGCCACTCCGATCATCGAGTACATTATGCTCAGGAAGCCCCACCAACAACGACTAGGTGATAAGCTCAAACACTACCTAGAGCAGCCAAGTGAAGATAAACAAAACAAACTAACCTCCCCTTCATCAAGTTTCACATACGCTCTCAATCTTTTTGCTGAATTAACAGCTTTCCGAAGCAGATTAGGACATCCGCACTCAACAACATCTTGAATGTCTTTCTTAGACAAGGATCTGCAATGAAATAAACAATAAATACGTAAAAATGAGAAGGCGAAGTGTACATTTTCTTGATTTATGCTTTAGAAATTGATGTTCTGTCTATTGACAGGACTTTCTGGCAGCTCAAACATTTTTATTGCATTTATTTATAAACAGGATTTTGTAACAACAAATATGAAGAAGAGTTATCAATAAACTTTAAAACATCTCCAAAAGATGCGTGTTCCTACTTAATAAACCTCGGAAATGCATCAAATTCAATATCATTTGAGTTAGTCATGAAAATGAATTAGTCTGATTAGATTGGTAATGACAGTTAGAGAAAATGAACTGCATTTGCACCTTTAATTTATGCAAACAGCCTTCATATATAGAGAAAGTGAACTGCATTTGCACCTTTAATTTATATGAACAGCCTTCATAAATAGAGAAAGTGAACTGCATTTGCACCTTTAATTTATGTGAACAGCCCAAATATTTTTTAGTACTAGAATTAGACCTGGCAATGGGCCAGGCCCCAGCCTGAATTTTGAATTGGTCAGGCTGGCCTTTTGGGCCAGCCTTATTCAAAATTTGATTTTGCTGGGGCCCAGACCATTGCCAGTCTTGACTAGAATGAGACTAGCAGTTGAGTAAAAATAAGTTTGTGTGCATCCAAAAGTGGGATCATAAGTAGTGGCTCCCTTAGAAATCAAGTGAAACAAGATGCCATACTACAATCTTGAAAATCATTGCTCGCAGGCTTGCCAGATGTGAGCCAGGTAAGCACATTCCCCTGCCAACCCAGCACAGAATACCAATCAGTGTACATGGTGCATATAGATAATGACAGACGCTACTGCACACTAATGAGCAATCTGTGCTGGCATGAATTTGAAGACCGAAGAGATGAATATGATGAAAGAGCATATCAAGGATCTTGAAATTCTTTCTGATCACAGATAAACGCCTAGCCAAATATCAACACCATGTAACTATGTTTCATTTCAAGATCAAACCACAGAATAAATAACTAAGGTTGTGTTTGGATGCATGACCAAACTGCATTGTGGGCATTCAGTTTAATCAAGAGGAACTAGCCAAAAAACATTGATGCTGCCTCACATCCGATGCAGGCTGGACGTGGGGCTCCAACAAGATGCATGTCAAAGAGTGGAAGAGGGCATGCATGATGATGGAACATGGTTTACGGTTCAATGGATGTGCTCGTCAGAAGACATGCATGTTATACACAGGTTATCAAGACAGAACCCTGGAACCCAATTTTCATGACCCAGGATGGCTCTAGTTTGAGGGTTGAACCATGTCTGAACAATATAAAATTGGTGCAATTGTATAGCTTATCACTCACCTCTCCATTGGGCAGAAGATAATGTGATTCTAACACGAATTGAGAGTAATGGCTATTTACTAATGGATGGCTAAGATTAGGGCTGTCAGTGGGTACTCTGATCTCAATCCAAACCCATTTTCAGATCCTACCTTGTGCTTGAAATTGGACCTAATGGGACTCAAATCCAATCAGATTCAAGTTCAGTAATTCATATATGGTACCTATATTCGAACCAAAAGGAGCCAAATCTAATTCCCTCAATTGAATCCAGATATGAGTATACCAGTATCTCCCCCAATGCAACCCAGACCTGGCTAAGATCATATTACCTGGCTAAGACTGACAGGAGCCAAATCTGTACACATGAAGGCTGAAGCCCTACTATTTAGTCTTCTCCTGAGCATTATTTCAAGGCATTTTTTACTCATGCTAGTTTTGCTTTTCCAACATCATTTTTTTTTTTGTATCTTAGCGAGCTCCACACATGGATTTGATTTTATTGTCATGGTCGAACACAGAAGCATAGGCAGTGTTAGAAGATGCATCCAATGCAAACAGATAAGATGCTTCTTTTTTTCCATTTGGTTAATCAAATGGGTTAGCTAAACTTCTCGATGAGATCCATAGAGAAAGCACTCCCTATGGAATACCAGCAGGAGAAGACAATTTCAACATAGAAGCCAAATCTTGTGATAATTGGAGATCCAACTGGGGTTGCAATCAGTGTTGTTAAAATCGTACAATGTATGTTTTAAATCATATGATTCAAATCGGATCACAAGGGTAACAATAGAAATCACAGAAAATTTTGCTATTGGAGTGGATTCGTATGATCCAAAATTTGGATCTTATGGCATGTGATCCATCTGAATCATAAAACTTGAAAATGTTTATTTTTTCAGCATTTATTGTTCATTGTTTCTTTTCATTTGTGTTCATTTTTTACAAAAATACCCCTCCCACATGTGTCTAAATATAAATCCTCCCATTTAAAACCTTTTCTCATACTTATTCAAACTCATGAAAGAAAAGAAATTTGATATTTGGAGCTTTGAAGAAAAAATGTATAAGTTGTGATTACTTTCCAAACCATTCATCCAAACCAAGTTCCATTCTCTTTGGAGTGTTTCTATGGACAAATCTTCTCATCCAAAACTATTTTTCACATCATCTACAACCCAAGGTAAAAATAATATACCCCATCATTTTCTCTTGTGTGCTTTATTATTATTATTATTATTGCTTTTGATTCACGACGGAAAAATTGGCAAAAGTTTGACATTGGCGGCCAACCCAATGCAGCCCTCTTATTTATTTGTTTGTTTATTTTTGAAACGATGATCACTTTATTAGATTGGGGCCAAAGCCACCTTTTATCTGGGCTTGAGATGAAATGAGAGCAAAAATAGGTAGATTACAATCAAGCACTATCTAATAGTCTATTACATAGCAATGTAAATAAAATAAAATAAAAGTCTTGAGTTTTATGTGATTGTCATGTACCACTCAAACTAAAAGGGAAATTTTATAGGCTAGGAATACGACCAACCACGCATTACGGGACAGAATGTTGACCCATTAAGGAACAACATGTTCATAGGATGTGTAGATGAAATAAGGACATTGAGATGGATCAGTGGCAAGATGATAAAGGATATAATTAGAAATTAATGCATTCGAGGGAACTTAAAAACAACAGCAATAGGTAATAAGATGAGGAAAAGTAGGCTTAGATGGTTTGCTCATATTCAACGGAGACCAATAGATGACTATAGGAGCAAGTTGGTGCAAGTTGAATGCAGTGCAAATGATAACAAACCAAGCGAGCTCATACGTGAAGGCCAACAAACTATTGATGGATAGATGAAAAAGACTTGTTTTGGGCCCCATGCATGGTACACTAAATCGATCTGATGCTAAAAGATTTGGAAAGAAAAGAAAATATCGTGATCAAAAAGGCAAGAGCAGTAGTGAAGTCTATCTCCACACCTGGAATGGCATTAAAAATTGTTGACATAATTGGGCCATGGACCATTCCCTCTACTTGGGCCTAACTTTGGCCATGGGCCTCTTTTATTCCTTTTATTAGTTCTCTTTTATTTTTGTTCATTTTTAACCCTTTTCTCGAAGGGTAGTTTATTTAAATTTGCCATTCACTTAATATATTAAAAGAGAGGACTGGACAACCAAGTCTCTCATTGAGTTTCTTTTCTTCCCAAGTTCTTTCTTTCCTCTGACATGGTTTCAAAGCAAGAAGATCCCTAGGGTTTCTTATCTCTAGATCTCTTCCCCTTATCTTCTAATCTTTTTTCTTCTTCTCTTCGTTTTCCTTTTATTTTCATATAATCTCTCTTGGTTTGAGAGTTTTAACCTTTAATCAATTGTATATGATTTGTGAGAGGTGGTCCTACAGTTGTGGTGTCTTGGAGATCTTGTTGAAGTTTTTGGTGGAAATTCCGGACTTAATCGTTCCCTTTGATTGGATTAAAAAAACAAGTTTGACTGATTTCGATTTGTTGGACCTTCATATTTCTTTAGATTTTTTGGATTGTTTTTCTTCCAGATTTACTAAAACAACGATGCACATTCTTTTATTATGGTTCTAGTTTTAATGTTATTAACTATATTTTGTGCATCCTTTGTAGGTTGGTGGCTTCCCACGGCGTTCAAATCTTCGCAGAGACTTGCTTCTCTAGTTAGGTTCCGTGAAAAATGAAAAGAGAGATGTTTTGAAAAGAAAATCTGGTACACTATCTGCAACGAGGTTGCTCTGAGGTAAATTGGTGGATATCATGCACAATATAATTCTCTAATTAGGTTCGGCAAAGATGGAGATGATGAGAGTGGAGTGGAAAAAAAAAATCCAAAGACAGAGACGAAAGATCGGGAGAGTACTACAATCCGTGTGTGGAAACATCGAAAGGTGGAGGCTTGTTATCGATTGAAAGGCAGACAACAATATAGAAGATAAGAATGATGTGAACCAGGAAGATTCGACGAAGGTAAGAGGTAGGAAAAGGGTTCAAAAAGGGAAAGGAATCACAACATCAAACAAGCACCCAAGGTTCCCAATGTTATTTGTGGTGGGCTTTCCAAACGGATGGCTACCAATAAATTTCGAGAGGGTATTTGGACAAGCTAGTAAGGTTATGGAGGTGGTGACTCCTAGATATCGCAACACGTCGGTACAGCGAGGCTTTGCATTCGTGAGAATCGAGTCAGACGATGGGGTGGCGAGAGGTGTGAATTTGTTGAACAATGAAAAGTTTGTAGGAAGGTGGGTGTGCAGAGGCGCGATGCGGGCTGGAGAGGAAAAACTGAGATGAAGCGAAATGAAAGGGGCAAGGTGTTCCGTAACGGTAACGGTGGCTGTAACAACCACCACCGTTACCTTTATGATGCGGGGCATAACGGCTGTTACAGCTGCGTAATGGCCATTACAGTCTCTTTTTTATTTTTTTATTTATTGAAAAAACCCCCGAAAAACCTATATCTGTCTCGTAATGTTGATTAAAAAGTATGAAAAACCTGTATATGTCCTGTAATAGACCATTACAGGGCTATTATGGCCTTTATAGGGGATGTAACATGCTGTTATTTGCAGTTATAGGTCATTTTCTCCCATAACGGTTGTTACAGCCGTTACGACCCTGTAAAGTGTAACGGTTGCCACCGTTACCTTCACGTAACGGCCTTTACAGCACACCATGGAAAGGGGATAAAAAATAATAACGTTGTTAACAAAAATCCATAGGACTTAACGAAGAAGGTAGCTTTAGTTTCTTCTACACCTGCAAATGAGAGTACAAGAATGGGACCACAAATAAGGAAGTCATAAAGGATGCAATTACTGAAGTCTTTAGCTATGCGACGACGAGGGACGATGCTTCGAGGGATGTATCCTTGTAATCTAGGAAAGGTGTCTGGAGGGTGGAGATGGACCACGGTTTGGAAGTGGAGATTCAATAGAAGGTGCTAGAGGAATCTTTAAAATCCTTTGAATGTTGCCTAGTGGCTACGGTGAGCAGGACAAAATTTTGTCATAACATTTCTGACGAAATTAATTACGCAGCAGGAAACATCGGTGAAAGGAGATCTTTGGGGGTGACACATGGCAAAGATTTAAATGTGATACATTTGCCTTCATCAGAGCAAATATGTTTCAAACCTTCTCCTTTTGATGTGTGGCAAGAAAATCAGATGTCTATTATGACAGTGAAACGGCGTGCGCAGCCCAAAGCATCAGTTTCACAGATGGTTGATCCATGGCTCGAC
Source organism: Magnolia changhungtana (assembly GCA_030180095.1). Taxonomy (NCBI): domain Eukaryota; kingdom Viridiplantae; phylum Streptophyta; class Magnoliopsida; order Magnoliales; family Magnoliaceae; genus Magnolia; species Magnolia changhungtana. The sequence continues at coordinate 2,177,494 of JASAUF010000117.1, read as the reverse complement.
ATGTTTGAGATGGGATATACGGAATAGGGTGTCGAGGAAAATGCCAACGCTTTCCACACACATCGCTAGGTCATCATATGAAGACGACGTGGCATTATCTCCTCTGTCACGAGGGACATCTGGCGGAGAGAAAGAAAGGGGTAGTTCTCTGGCGCTCGTACATGTTAAGGATTTCAATGGGCCATCGTGTGAATGCTGGGCAAGAGTAATATATACTAACGATGTGCTATGTGCGAAGAAAGTCCCATATGACTGGCTGACTTTTATCCACTCAGATTTCAATTGTGTGTCTAATGACACTTATTTAATCAAATCGATGTCACTTATTCCAGCAGACCAGCAAGTCATCGTTGTCGAATTCGGTGTCCAACGAGAATCGCATATGGTATTAGCAGAGCAAAGGAACCAGCTTCCCAAATCCATGAGTTAAGAAAATCAGTTGATGTCGATTGCCAATTCAAGGGACCTTGAAGCTGTAGTTGTTATCATCCCCATTCAAGCGGTAAATGAGGCAGCGTGGGCAGGCAAAAGTTCAAGCTCTTTGGTGGTTGCTAGTAAGGAGGAAGTGGGTCATGTCTCGGTATCCCAAGGGGTGAAATGGACACGAGAGGCTTAGGGGAAAGTTGGAAGGCTCCTAGGCATCACGTTTGGGGATTGTGAGGAGGATTATGTGTTGGTTTTCCATACGATTCAAGAAAGGGGGCACATAAAGAAAGGGAACCACAGTTAGCCGCAGCTATGGCCTCTCCTAGAGGCTGAAGGGAGCTGAAGGGATTAGAATGCTCAGTAAATTATGACACTGCATATGGATCTATGGTGGGTCAGTTAGGGAGAAGGGGTAATAGGGTGACTCCATGAAGATTATATCTTGGAATGTCAGGGGTATGGGCTTGCCCCCAAAAGCGAACGCAAATTCAAGCCATTTGTTCTAAGTTCAAAGCACAGGTAATGGTGATTCAAGAAACCAAACTTTCTGTAATGGATCAAAGGACGGTAAGTGACGTGTGGAGAGGTGCAATGAAAGAATTGATAGTTAACGATGCTGATGGTTCAGCAGGAGGCGAATTCTCTTTAAGTCTGGTTTTGCGTGACAAATCTTCCAATTTCTCAATGCGATGGTCTATGAAAGATAATGGGCTGGTGAATTCTCTTTAAGTCTGGTTTTGCGTGACAAATCTTCCAATTTCTCGTGGTATTTTCAACGGTTTATGGCCCGAATAATTTGTCTGTAAGGGGGCAGTTTTGGGCAGAGGTAGACTTGGTCGGATCCAACTGGGGTCTTCCACAATGCATCGGAAGAGACTTTAACATTACGAGATTTCCTTACGAAAAATCGACAAGAGGGAGTCCTACTCGAAGCATGCAGGCTTCTTCGGATTGGATCTGTCAGAATAAGCTGGTTGAGGGATCAAATTTACATGGTCTAATGGTCAAACTAATCCAATTCAATAAAAACTTGATCGTTTCCTAGTTTTGGCTGAATGAATTGATCACTACTCTTTGCCTTCTCAAAGGGGCCTGCCCAAACCCATATCTGATCACTGCCCGATAATGCTAGAAGTAAAGATGGAAAGTTGGGGTCCAAGACCATTCAGGTTCAAACTGGCTTGGCCGGAAGTTGAAGGCTTCAAGGAGTTGGTGATTAAATGGTGGGAATCCTTTCACATATCAGGTCAATTGGGTTTTGTCTTATTCCAAAAATTGCATCTCCTCAAAGGTAAAATTGATTCTTGGAAAGAGGTATTCTTCCAAAATAGGGAAGCAGTGATGGATAGTTTATTGGAGAAAATTCAAGCCTTGGATCTAAAAGAGAAAAGTGGTGCTTTATTGGATATTGAAAGAAATCATGGGGAAACCATCCGAAGGGATTACAATAACTATTTGTAGGAAGAAAAAATAAAATGGAAACAGCAACCACGTGCCACATGGCTCAAGGAGGGGGATAACAATACCAATTTCTTCCATGGTTATGCCAATGCTAGAGCTCGTTCGAACAAGCGTAGTGGAAGATGGGATCCAGATCGAAGGTAAAGCCCGAGTTTGTGGAGCTCGTGTCTTATTACAGAAATTTGTTTTCAGATCGAAGGCTATAAAGACTGAAGCTAGATCAGCTCAAGTTCACAACCTTGTCTAGTGGTGACGCAGAATTTTTGGAAGAGATAATTTTGGAGGAGATCAAATCTACTATTAAAGGTTTAGGTAAGGACAAGGCCACAGGACTGGATGGCTTCCAGTTAGCATTATTCCAATTTTTTTGGGAAACTGTAAGGTTAGATTTGGTGGCTTTTTGTTGCGAGTTCAGCATGAATGGTAAGCTTGCCTCGAAGATGGGTGCAACGTTTATAACACTTATTCATAAGAAGGGGCGGAATGCATCAAAGATATTCGGCCAATAAGTCTTATTTCCTCTCCTTGAAAGATCTTAGCAAAGATTCTAGCAACTAGATTCAGATCCGTGTTGGGACGATTGATATCCAAAGAGTAGGGGGCTTTTGTTGAAGGCAGGCAGATTTAGGAAAGATCCCTTATCGCTAATGATGTCATCAATTCGCGACATGAGGAAGGCAGTAGGGGAGCATTGTGCAACCTAGATTTGGAGAAAACTTGTGATCATGTGGAATGGCCATCTCTAAACTACTTGTTGGGTCGTATGGGTAGAGGAGTTGGATTAAGGAATGCATGGGCTTGGCCAAGTTTTCAATTCTAATCAATGGCTCACCCCAAGGTTTTTTTTAATCCTCTAGGGGTCTAAGGCAAGGAGATTCGCTCTCTCCCTTTTCGTTGTCGTGACCAAAGAACTAAGCAGGATGTTATCTAAATGGGTTCAAGAAAGTTTATTTCACAGCTTCAAGGTGGATGGAGTAGTCTTTCAGGTATCACATCTTCAGTTTGTGAATGGTACTATACTATTTTGTGATGCGGAGGTTACCCGAGTCGATAATCTCATAAAGGCAATATTCTGCTTCAAAACAGTTTCATGTTTTCCGGTAAATCTTTATAAATCCGAACTGTTTTGGTATAGGTCTATCACAGGAGGAAGTGGAATCTTTTGCTCGCTTGTTTGGTTGTAAGGCGGGATTCTTCCCATCCTCCTACTTAGGCCTCCCGTTGTGCATTGGAAAACTAAACAAGTCGCAATGACATCCAGATATTGAAAGGTCTTAAAGAAGATTATCTGCGTGGAAAAGTTGTAAGGCCCGTCCCCACAGCATAAGGTATTGCCCGCTTTGCCGAAGTTCACGGCTTTAAAACTCGTCTTGTCTGTTAAGGAAGGAGCCCACTTATAGCCACCACAACTTAGGATAGCGCTTCCAATGTGGGACAAAGTTTCACCTTCACTGTGTGCACAGTAGCCTGTCAACCACCTTTAGGGGTCCACTCACATGCACGCACGCCCACATGTGCCCGCCCACATGTGACCACAGTGACAGGACGTCACAATATCCCCCACCGAGGGTAGAGCCATTTAGTAAGGCCCACCCCCACAGCATATGATATTATCCGCTTTGCCGAAGCTCAAGGCTTTAAAACACGTCTCGTCTGTTAAGGAATGAGCTCACTTATAGCCACCACAACTTAGGACAGCGCTTTCGATGTGAGACAGTTTCACTTTCACTGTGTGCACAGTAGCCTGTCAACCACCTTTAGGGGTCCGCCCACATGTGCGCCCTCCCACATGTGACCACAGTGACGGGGTGTGATACCACTTATAAGGCCCGTCCCCATAGCACAAGATATTGTCCGCTTTGCCGAAGCTCACGGCTTTAAAATGTGTCTTATCTATTAAGGAAGGAGCCCACTTATAGCCACCACAACTTAGGACAGTGCTTCCGATGTGGGACAAAGTTTCACCTTCAATGTGTGCACAATAGCCTGCTAGCCACATAGTAGCCTGCCAACCACCTTTAGGGGTCCGCCCACATGTGCGCCCGCCCACATGTGACCACAGTGACGGGGCGTCACAAAAGTAGATGTTTGTCCTTGGGTGGAAGAATTCCCCTCATTAAAACGGTGTTAGCTAACCTACCACTTTTGTTTACGTCCTTATTCTAGCGCCCAAAAGGAGTGCACTCTAACTTAGAGAAATTTCTAAGGGCCTTTTTATGGCAGGGCGGGGAGTCTAAGCAGAAATATCATCTCATGAAGTGGGCTGATATATGTAGATCGAAGAAGGGGGGGAGTGGGCATTTAGGATCTTGAATTAGTAACCCAAGCTCTTTTGGGTAAGTGGATCTAGAGGTTCGGGGCAGAGAATGGGGGTTTATGGAAGGAAGTCTTGGTACGAAAGTATGGGGTTGAGGGATTGGGGTGTTGGCCTAAGCACATTCCGCTATACAAAGGGCCGTCTATGTGGAGATCCATCATGACCCTTTAGGGGTTGGATGTTTAAGGGAGTGGGTTTTCGACTAGGAAGTGGGTCCAAGGTCAGATTCCGAAAAGACATATAAATAGGCAACACCTCATTCTTGATATGATTCCCAAGGTTAGCATAGGTAGCTTCAAATCTAGATGCTTTGGTGGCATCTTGCTTGGATTTTTCTACTAGTGTTTGGGTGCCTCAATGTAGAAAGATCTCCAGGAGGAGTAAGTTGGTGAATTATTAGAGTTGCTTCATCATCTCTCAGGAGTCACTGTCATGGGCAGGGTCGATTTGATACATTGGTCTTACTCGAAATCCAAAAAGTTTTTAGTCCAGTCACTATATTGTCACTTATCAAGTAATGTCCAAGGTGATGCAAAGGTGCACAATGTTGTTGAATCGCATATGCGAGCATGTGCGATCGCATTTTATTTTATTTTTTTGAAAAATTAATATATATATATATATTAGGGAAAAAATCAAAAAATTGTAAATATATATATATATATATAAGAAACTGAGGAGAACTTTTCTAAGTTAATAGATAACTAATTTTACATATTTAAAATACATTTGAGAGAGATAAAATCAATTAAACATCAAGTCATCCACATTTAACAATATAGTTAACAAGAAGTAACAACAAAATCAACAAGCTATTTATTTATTATGGTAGAAAATCAACAAGCTATCTTCCTTGAAACTTAAAAGTGCTTGAATCTTGATCTTCCAACTTCCAACAGAGAGGGAATGTGTGTGTGTGTGTGTGTGTGTGTGTGTGTGGGGAGAGAGAGAGAGAGAGAGATCACTTAAGTAGGAAATATAAGAGAGGGAGATTAAGACCACTTGTAATTAAGAAATGTAAGATAAAAATAGAGTAAGAGAGTTTTGGAGTGAGAATATTGCAGAGGAGATTTGGAAGCCTTTTTATAGACAAAATGTTATTTTTTTTTGCAAAAAAATAAAAATAAAAATAAAAATAAACTTTCAATGTGCCATGGCCAATATGTGATCGCATACATCGCAAATGCAATCGCATGTTTTCACATATGCGATCGCATGTGTCAGATCGCATATGCGATCTGCATATAGATATGCGCATATGCGATCGCACATGACAACAATGAAGGTGCATACTTTCCCTATTTGGTCCTATGGTGTCCCATCAAAGGTGTTGGCATTTGCTTGGCTTGTGGGGTGGAATTGAGTACTAACCATCGATAATTTGCGGAGAAGGGGTCTTACAATTGTGAATGCATGCTGTCTATGTTAGAGAGAGGAAGAAACAGTGAATCATTTATTTATACATTGCCCTTTCTCAAGGGAGTTCTGACACAGTGAGCCGGGGCACTTGGGAGTTTGTTGGGTGTTCCCGGAGTCTATAGCTAACCTGTTTGGACTTTGGGCTATCTGGGCCGAAAGGAATAACAGATGTTTCCGAGATAAATGTGGTTCTTCCCGGAGTGCTTTCTCAAGAGCCCTTGCTAATGTAGTAGATTGGGTTGGGTTGCAGCCATTGTAATCTTTTCTATTTTTTCTTTGCTTTTTTTCTTTGTTGATTGTTTCTTTTATTTTTACGGCTTCACTATTTTCTAATAAAGTTGTCATCCTCTAAAAAAAAGTGTTTGCTTGTCATTATAGTTTAGACAGATTTTTTTTTCTTCCAGATTTACAAGAATCTCCTCATGGTAACTGTAGATTTTCCTAGATTTGTTTTACTTTAGTAATTCAGTCGTAAGAACACCCCTCCCTTTTTTTATTTCTTAGTGATTTGTTAATTTGAATATTCATTCTTTGAGATTTATTTCCTTTTGAGTATTCCTTTTGGTTCTTGAGTATTTCTTTTTAGTATTCCTATAGCAACCTTTGGATTTTGGTTGGTGAAATTTTAAGACTTGTTGGGTTTAAATATGGCTTCTTTGTCTAGATTTGGTATTACAAGTACAATCAACTGTCAGATGGAACAGTTGATTGTTCATTCTGAGAACATTGGATTGCAAATTACAACCCTAAAGCTTAAGTCCAACAATTATCTTCAGTATTATGATAATACTACTAGTGGAAGAAGTAGAGCTCCTAGACGAGGAGGACGGAATGTTGACCATGGCTGTGGTTGCTACATTGGTTGTAGTCATTGTGTAGACCATTTGTGTACTCATTGTGATTGTTGGGTGTTTCATGGTAAACCACCTCGAGGTGGTTCTGTTAATTCAGCCACTATAGACGACAAAGACTTTCCACATATTGTTGGTGAGGTGGCTCCTCTAGCAACGTCACATGTAGTTCAACTAGCCGAGGATGTAGTCCATATTTCAAAAAGGTGAGTATGATGCTTTATTAAGAGAAGCAACACTGAATAAGGCCTCCCTATCTGCATCTTTGGCTGAAAAAGGTAATACCATCTCTGCACTTCACACTGCTTCTACGTCAACCCTTGGATAATTTATTAAAGGATTATGGATCGTATAACAAGTACAATTGCCTCTTTTTCTTCATTTATCTCAAATCTTTATTTAGGCCATGTAAGGTTAGTATCGATGTTTTAAATATTGATGATATTGGCCGATATATCCCATGATATATCTTGTATCCCACCTGTGTGATATGAAACGCATAGTTAGTGCCAATATATCCCACATGTTCGATCCAGTGAGCATTTTCAATTTCCGATCCTTTTTTGCTGAAATTATGTTAAATCAGTATCAAATGTTTATAAACCTATTGGTTCTTCATGTTTTGCATGAAAAATCATGGAGTTGGAGCTTGATTTCGATATCCATTGGCTCTTCATGTTCTCCATGTTTTTTCAAAATTTTCCCCAAAATTTTCCCTCAACCAGCCGTCAATTGAGACTAATTTCTAAAGGAAACCTATTATGTGCACTTCGTTTTTGAGATGTTATTATTTAAAAGTGTATATTAAGGTCTTTGTTAACAATCCCTGAAGTTTCATTGAAAAAGTCAACCATTTTCCCAATGTTTCCTCATGTTTCCCAAAAAGCATAATAAATTACCCAATACAAACAATATATCTCGTGCGATAATCGATGCATATTTGTATCCCAATGATGCAATACATAACGCGATACCGATATTTTGAACACCGGTTAGCAGATGCTACCAAGGTGTTCCGTATCCATTATGAAATGGACGGAAAGACCAATACGTATAGGTAACGGCCGTGACTGTTACGCAATACATGGGTAAAACGGGGCAGTTGATTTTTTGGGATCGTATCGACCGTTACAAGGGTTGTAACGATTGTTACAGGGCATAACAACCATTACCCCCATAATGGTCGAAAAACGATTATTTCTTTTTTATATATGTAACTTCATTTTTTCACTTTTCTAATTCCAAAATGTTCCTACATCATTCTACAGCAAATTTCGACCATTCGTACTATAGTTTTTAGGATTAAAATAGTAGATTGAAGTAATTTGGGTGACTAGAAGCTCCAAGGGCCATTTTTTAAAATAAAATAAAATTAAATTAAATTAAAAATAAATAAAATAAAATAAAATCGAAGGTATATATGCATTTTTTTTCCCGATTTCTAATTCTAATGCTTTATTGTAATGTGTAAACATTAGAGACACAGACAACCCAATACAACACTCTCACTAAAGAGTAGACCATTACGCTACATAAACATGTTCAAAACAAAAAATAAATACAAATTTAGAATATTTACATTATTTTAGATTTTTGAGATATTTTTTCAAAATTTTTTGGGCAAATTTTTTTTTGAACCGTTATGAGGGTCGTATCGACTATTACGCCCCCGTATCAACCATTACTACCGATACCCATATCGGTAACAGTGGTGACCGTTATGACCACCGTTACCTATTAGGGAAAAAGGTATTGTTTTTGCTTCACCATCATTTTCCTTATCCTCTGTCTTATTAATTCTAATTTATTATCTGTGAGTCAAATTACGAAGGATCTAAATTGTAGCATGACCCATTTTCCTGATCGTCTTTCAAGATTTGAAGACGAAAAAGCTGCTTGGTGGTAGACTTAAGAAAGATAGACTATACATTCTTCATTCGAATCCTTCAAATTAGTTTAGTGAAATGCAAAAAAGGACATTTATCTTTCGCATTGGCATTTTGTCATCCTTCTAATTCAATTTTACAGTCTTTGTTGCATCAGTCAGTTGAGTCTAGGAATATCAAGAATTTTTAATGTAAAGCTTGTGTTTTAGCTAAATATCATAAGTCAAAAGAAAGACATAAATAAATTGTTAGTAATGGGTGGGGGGTGATTCCGATTAATTCTAATAGATTTAAATACTTTGTTTCATTTATTGACGATGTTTCTTGTATGACATGGATTTATTTAATGAAATGTAAAGATGAGGTTGGTTTCATTTTCAAAGTGTTTCATGCTTTGGTTAAAAATCAATTTAATACAAATATAGGAACCCTGTATACCAACATTGTAAAGGAATATCTTTTTTAATTCTATGTTATCTTATCTTCAGAAGCATGGTATAAACTCTCAAACAACTTGTATATAAACCCCACAACAAAATCTTATTGTTGAAAGAAAAAATAGATATCTCTTAAAAATTACTCGTGATATTCTCATTGGTATGTTTGTTCCTAATGTTTTTTTGTCGGATGTTATTCTTAGTCTTACTGCCTGCTATTTGATTAATCGTTTGCTCACAACAATTCTTAAGGTTCGTTCTCCTATTCAATATTTCTCAGCATTCTACTCTATTTCTGAAATGTCATTGAGAGTCTTTGGGTGTGTTTATTATGTTTATAATAATGACCCTCGTCAAAATAAATTGTTAGACCAGGATGTCAAATGTGTTTTCTTGGGATATTCAGCTTCTCAAAAAGGGTATTAGTGTTTTAATCTAATCAATAAAAAAATGTTATGTTTCTATGGATGTCAAGTTTCTTGAAAACGTTCCATATTTTTCTGAATATTATAGAGAACGGCAATCTATGGTTTTTCCTATACATGTTCTTAAACCCGATCCAATTCTTTCTATTTCATCTATTCCAGGGGCATGAGCTCCATCCAATAATGGTATAGATAACGTGGTTTCCGATTCTCAGTTAACTAAACTAAATCTAACTAAACCAAATTTAAAGGTGTATAAAAGAAGCAATGTTCGTACATTCGTCTTCCCACAGTCCACCACAAAGCAGGCTCTTTTGAACTTAGGTACTAATCGCATTCCTACATGTTTGCCCATTTATTATGATCCATATTTAGATCCATCCCTGGATTCGTGTGTTGTTATCAGGAAAGTTAAAAGACAATGTACTGCTCATCCTATTCAAAACTGTCTCCTGTCATTTCTTGTCTCCTGAACACAGGTCTTTTGTTTCTACCCTTGAGTGTTCCTCTTCTACTATACCGAAAAATTATAAGAAGCATTATACTTCTCTTCTGTGACATCAAGCTATGGAGGAGATGGCTACTCTTGAGAAGAATCATACATGGGAGAAAACTACTTTACCTATTGGGAAGACTCTAATATATTGTCACTAGGTATATGCCCTTAAGTACTACCTTATGATCATATGGCCAGATATAAAGCTCGCTTGGTTATTAAAGGCTTTACATATACATATGGTGAAGATTACTTTAAGACTTTTGCTCCTGTGGCTAAGATAGCTTCGTTCGTATTACTTTGTATTATTATTTCTCTTGCTGCTAATCTAAATTGGCCATTGCACCCATTTGATGTAAAGAATACCTTCTTAAATAGTGATTTAAATGAGGAAATTTAAATGCTTCCTGTTGGTTTTGCTCAAAAGGGGAAGGAAAAGAAGGTTTTTTTGTCTTAGAAAGGCGATATATGATTTGAAGCAGGCCCTTGCACCTAGTTTGAGAAATATAATAGGGCCTTGATTGGTATTGGATTTTCACACACTCAATCAGACCACTCAGTGTTTGTTAAGTGGCGTGTCCAAGGGATTATCATTGTTAGTGTGTATGTGGACGATATTATTATTACAGATGATGATACTAGTAGGATCTCTAAATTGAAGATTTATCTAAGCAATGTCTTTAACATCAAAGATTTGAGCCTGTTAAAATATTTTTTTGGCATTGAAGTCTCTCGTTCGAAGAGGGTATCATTTTATTTTAGCAAAAATATGCTTTTGATCTTTTGATGACTACTAGTAATCTTGGTGTTAAACCATTTGATTCCCTTTTAGAGCTTAATAAGAAACTTCTTAATGATCCTCGCATGTACCAGCATTTGGTTGGTTGGTTGATATATTTGACTATTACTCGTCCTGACCTATCTCATGTAGTCAGTCTGGTAAGTCAATTTATGCATTGTTCCTCGCTCCAACCATCTTAAAGTTGTTCGTCGCATTCTATCAAGTCATCTCCAAGTCGTGGCATCCTATTTAGTTGTCATAATAATCTGAATATTGAAGGTGATTCCGATGCAATCTGAGCATGTTCTCCTGATGATCATCGTTCTATGACAGGATATTGTACGTTTTTTAAGAGGAAATCTTGTTATGTGGAAGACCAAGAAGCAAACCGTTGTTGCACGATCCAGTACAAGGTTTGAGTACTGCACTATGGCGAATACTAAATGTGAAATTTTGTGGCTGAAAAGTTCTGCCATTAAGTTAGGATTTCCAGTGAATACTCAAGTCCCCATGTATTGTGATAATCAAGCTATCATTCATATCGCTTCTAATCTCATTTTTCATGAAAGCACAAAACATATTGAAGCCGATTGTCATTTTATTCGTGAGAAAGTTACTTGTGGCATAATTTCTACTCCATTTATCCCTTCTACTGAACATAGAGGTGGGCATCGAGCCGAGTCGAGTCGAGGTGGGCCAAGCTCGGCTTGGCTTGTCCATGGCGTACTCGAGTTCGAGCTCGAGCTCGAGCTCAACCTCGAGCTCAATATTGAAGCTTGGCTTGTTTGCCAAAGTTGTCGAGTCGAGTTCGAGTCGAGCTAGTGGCTCGAGTCAAGTCGAGTTTACCTCGAGTCGAGCTCGAGCTTGGATTTTTATTTTTTTTATTTATTTATTTATTTTATTTTTTTGAGTTAGCTTGTTAGTACACACCCATGTTAGCCACCCCCACTAGGGATCAATACCAAGACCTCAAGTGTTGAAATGAGGTATCTCCATTCAGTTTGTTAGTTGATCTATGGATCTGGGTGTGAGCTTGTTTATATCATCATATGTTATATTATTAAAATTCTGGCTAAAAAATACAAATTAAATGTCTCATATGCTAATGCCACATTACTAACTACTAAGACATAAATGAAAAACCTCTATATACTATCAATATCATACCACAAAACCATATTTTGTCCTCAATAATCAACATCAACATCAATTCAAAAGAGTTAAAATATATCAAAAATTATAAACCGCTAATGAAAATTTTTAAAGTTTTCCTTCCTTCAAGCATTCGACCCACGTTTTCAATTTCATTGTCCTCTTCATATCTTCAAGATCAAAATCAAGCTACGCCCCAACTGGATGTAACCAATCTTGCGTACATATATAAGCTTCAATCAGATTTGAGGCGAAGCGAAGCTTCGATACTTGCTAACTACCACTGGCCGCTCTTAAAAGTCATTCTGATGCCACGGTCCGAAATTGGAATTGATAAAATGTCTCGTGCCATCAACAAAAGTCTTGGGTATTCACTAGCTCGAGACTTCCACCATTGTAAAACATCGAAATCATTATCTTTTAGCCTTATGACCGGCTCCTTTAGATACTTCTCCACTTCGGATTCAATTTTCTGTGTATCTGTTTCTTCTTCGTCTAAGAAAGATATAAAGTCACGAAGTCGCTCACCCTCAATATCAGTAGAAGAACTACCCGTAGTTTGAGAAGTACCTATTGCACTTGATGTTTCGGCCGAATTATCAACATATGAAGCAAACAACTCTTCGATCGCAGCATTAATAATGGCGATCTCCGCTGAAACTCTTTCGGAACTGGAATAAAGCGATCTGAAAACATATCTAACCATTGCCATCTTGTATCGTGGATCCAGGACAACTGCAATGGCCATTAACAAGTGGCATTCAACCCAATACTTATCAAATTTCAATTGCATTCCTATAGCCATCGCTTTTAAAAATTCTGGCCCATCACTAGCACACTTTTTTAGTGCTTTCATAATGAAAATAATTTCAGGAAGAAATTGATTTGCCGTGGGATACTTGATTTCTGAAAAAACTTCGTGCAAATTAAAAAACTTTGAGAAATCGATGAACATCTTCACTTTCTTCCAGTCTTCATCACTTGGCACGTATATGTACATTTTATCGCGTCTTAAGTTCGAGGAATGCAACTTTAAATTGTAAAAGTCAGTATCTAACATTTCATAAGTGGAATTCCAAATGAAAGTCTGAGACATCTAACTTCAACTGTTGTTTAGATTTCAAATCCAAACGTTGGATTATATCATTCCACGTACTCAGTCTTGTAGGTGACCCCCTTATGTATTTAACGCTATCTCGTATGTTTGCAATCGTTGAATCAATTGCTTTTAGCCCTTCTTGCACAATCAAGTTGAGTATGTGAGCACAACATCTAACTTGAAATATTTTACCTTCAAAGAATAACTTTCCAGCAGCTTTGAACTGAGTACGTAAAAAAGAAACCAAAGTATCATTAGATGAGGCATTATCTAAAGTAATTGAAGAAATTTTCTTTTCAATGCCCCACTCAACAAGACAATTGTAAATGCAATCGGACATGAACACATCGGTATGAGGAGGAGGAACGTGGCAGAAGTTTAAAATCCTCTTTTGTAATTTCCAATCCGCATCAATAAAGTGTGCAGTCAATAACATATATCCCTTTCTCTGATTCGAGGTCAGTCACATATCCAAGTCAAACTTAATCGGATACGGATGCCAAGAGAGCTTTCAAGTTAGCTTTCTCAATCGGCATACATCTTCATGCACTCTCTTTTCACAGGACTACGAGAGGCCTTCTCACATCTAGGATTTAGAAATTTACAAAATCCCATAAAACCTTGCTTTCTACCATGCTAAATGGTTTCTCATTGACTATCACTAATCTCGCAAACCACTCATTCAATTTATCTCGCATCATACTTATATGTTGAAAGTGCGAGTTTAGAGTCGTCATCTTCGACAAGCTTAATGAAAGCATTCTTTAACTCCACCCTTCAATATTCTTGGTCTCTTCACACATTTATCAAGATGCCTCTGATAGTGAGTTGTAGAAGAACCAGAATGCTTGCCGTAAAGAGTTTTACAATATTGCATCTAATCTTAACTGAACCATCTGGTTGCGTGATCTCATCAAAAGATTCCCATATCGCCGATCTTTTTTTCCCTTTCACAATAACTAAAGTTGTTTCAACTTTGTTATCTAATTTTTCTTCATCCACCACGGCTAAAGGAGAATTGATTGACACACCAGGGCATGTACTTGGATTTTCTTCAGTAGTCATCTAAAAATCAAAAGATAATAAGGGTAGGGTGAGAAAAGGGTTTTTATAGATTTTCTTCAGCTGTTTTCATTACTACAGGTTTCCTATTCCTCAATAAATGCTATAGCCTGGAGTCTAACACCCTTGTGGTATAATAGTTCATTGACCTTTTATCCGTGCTCTTGCACCATATTGTCATTTACTGTGGTTATTCATGCACACTACATGTGTCACACATGCATGCCAACTCTCACCGTCAAAATGGTGGGCCCAAATTGAAACAAATGAACAAAATCAAGAGAAAAGCATTGATACTCTAGTATGATGTGATAGACGATACACACCTACTTTGATTTTTTATTTTTATTTTTTAATCTACTTTTTTTTTTTAATTTTTAAAGATGAAAGTCGTATTTTTTATTTTTTAATCTACTGTCAACCATTGACATTTTAATAATCCCTATTTCCTAATGTGTGGTCCACTTGAGCTTTTTTTATTTTCCCAAGTTTTGGGCTTATGCCTTAAAATGTATTTTTGAAAAGGATGGATGGTATAGATAACTCATATATATCATGGTGGGGTTCACATATTTAAATCCGTAATAAAAACATTTGTATGGACCGATTTTCAAAACGTAATTCCCGACGACTTTCAAACAGTGTAGTAAGCAATAATCGTAATTAGTATTTACTAGGGAAATTAAAAATCAAACAGGCCAGTGGTGTAATAGAAAAAGTCATCTCTCAATATCTTAACCATTAAAATCCTCTTTTGAAGAGGTTTCTTAAAAATGATTTTTGTAAAAGAAAAAGTAAAAAAGGGAAATGATACGAACCCTTTTTTCAAACAAACACATTAGAGGAATTTTTTATTTTTTTTTGCTTTTTTTTTTTTTTTTTTTTTTTTTTTTTGTTTCCTACTATTTTTTATGAGTTTCTTATCAAAATGGGCTCATGATTTGAATGGTTCTCATTGGTGTGCACGTGGACCTTTCTTGGCAAACCAGTTTTTAGACTTTTAGACCTGGTGATCAGGACCGTTTATCACTTTCCTATCGTCTTGTATACTTAAAAAAATTACATTCGGATGACCCTCACCATCTGATTGGAGTGATTGGAGTAATTCTGCACATTGAGAATGTAGATCATACTTACATTTGCTTCTATGATGGTAAGTCAATCAATCAAACATTTAATATACGTACTATTGAGTTTGATTTTTTTTAAAAAAAATAACCCAGACCTTTTATGATGGTATGTCGATCAGTCAAACATTTAATAAACCGTACTATTGGGTTTGAATTTTTTTTTTTAAATAATACATTTCACCCATGCTGCTACGTGTAGCAATGCCAGTTAAAAAAACAGATGCGGATTTCAAAAGGAAGTAGTTCGTGCGCAAGGATTCAAGGTGGGGCCTGCTGTGATGTTTGTGAGAAATCAAAGCCGTCCATCCATTTTTCGACCTCATTTTAAGACATTCTACCAAAAATGAGTAGGATCCAAAACTCAAGTGGGCCATAGGAGATGAAACAGTGGGGAAAGTAATGTGTACCGTTAAAACCTTTCTAGGCTCTACCTTGTTGTTTATATGCCATCTATACTGTTTATAAGGTTATTTTCACTTAGATAAAGTGAAAAAACCAAAAAATTATATCGTTAAAAACTTTCATTGACATATAAATATTTCAACTGTGGTCATTAAATCTCCACTTTTTCCTCTCGTGTGGCCCATTTGAGTTTTTGATCCTCCTCGATTTTGGTCCCACGTTATAAAATGAGCTTAAAAAACGGATAGAGGGGTTAGATTTCACACAAACAATTAAGTAAGACCCACACAAAATCTTGTGCGGAAGAAAGTCTTTCGCTGCAAATCCACGTCCAAGGTAACCATTAAAAAAAGGACGCAGATTAGCTACTGACAGGTTCCCGTGGGTCCCACCATGGTAGATATGTTATATCCACACCGTCCATCCTTTTGGAGAGATCATGTTAAGGTATAATTTAAAGAACTACTAAGATCCAAATCTGTAGTGGACCCCACCACTGAAAACAGTGGAGAGAGTGACGACCACCGTTGAAACTTTCCTAAGGTCCACCGTGATGTTTATTTGAGATCGTGATGTTTATTTGAGATCCAACCTGTTCATAAGTTAAAAAAGACATTATATAAGGGAAAACACACGTATCAGCTAGATTGGAAACTTTTGTGGCCCTTAGAAGTTTTAAACGGTGGGCGTCAGTCTCTCCACTATTTTCTGTGGTGGGGTCCACTTGAGATTTGGATCTCACTCATTATTTCGATCATGCCCTAAAATGGTCTCTCCAAATGGATGGACGGTGTGGATACAAAACATACATTATGTGGGACCCACTGAACCTGGTAACGTCACTTAAGTAGCGATTCTCGCTACTCAATGTCAGTAGGTAATCCGCATCCATTAAAAAAAGCCCTGAACATGCTTTTTCACATAACGAAGGCAAGATCTGAAGATCCAGATGAGATTTCATGTGGGGCCCACCATCAGGATGACCGCATAGAAATAGGCTCGTCTACCCGATCTCGCACATACCCTAAAATATGCCGTTAAAATTTGCGAGATCGGGTGGATCTCCAACGGAATTAAGAAAAAGAAGAAGAAAAAGAAGAAGAAGAAGAAGAAGAAGATGATGCACTCACCTCGTCGGGCGGGCGTGCAGTCCTCGTCAGGCCGGGGTGGTTCGAGATGGAGAAGAAAGGGGAAAGGGAGAAAGGGAAAGCTGCGGCGGGTGGGGACGTGGGGTAGCCGGGTAGGTTTTTTAGAAACCGTAATTTTTTTTTTCTTATTATATATATATATATATTATTTATTTATATATAATATATAAATTATATATAATTTAACCTATTTCCAATCGAGGCGAGTCGAGCTCGAGTTCCAACTTCGAGGCGAGTCGAGTTAAAATGGCACATGGTCGAACTCGGCTCGAACTCAACTCGAGCTTTCATATTTCAGCTTGACTCGCCCCGACTCAGCCCTTCAAGCCGAGTCAATCCGAGCTGACTCGAGCCGAGTCGAGCGAGTTAATCGAGCTAGCTTGACTCGTGAACAGCTCTAACTGAACAACTTGCTAATATCTTCACTAACGCTCTTTGAGTTAAAGCGGGACAACGTATTCAAGGCAAGCTGAGCACTATTGATATCTATGCCTCAACTTGAAGGGGAGTGTTGACATAATTGGGCCATATCCCTCTACGCCATGGACCATTCCCTTTACTTGGGCCTAACTTCGGTTGTGAGCCGCTTTTTTCCCTTTTGTTAGTTCTTTTATTTTTGTTCCTTTTTAACCCTTTTCTCTAAGGGTAGTTTATGTAATGCTTCCATTCACTTAATATATAAAGAGAGAGGACTAGACATCTAAGTCTCTCTCTGAGTTTCTTTTCTTCCCACGTTCTTTCTTTACTCTGACAAATATGAAGCATAGGAACACAGATGGAGAAGCTAATCTGCCCTGCAGCCACAATATTCGCTACTTTGTTTACACTATCAAGTATTTTGTAGAAAAAAGCAACCATAAGAAGTACATTTGCATCACAAGAATGGGCTAACATACCACTAACAACGAAATCAAAAGTGATTAAGACTCATGATATCATCTTCAATAAAACGTTTTGGTACTATGTTGTGCATTCATGTAAAGTTGCATCACCACTTGTGAAGGTTCTCCTTTTGATTGACAGTGACACAACACCTATAAGAGGGTATCTTTATGAGGTGATAGACCATTAAAGAGGAGATTGCTAAAATTTTGCAGATATGAGTCCATTTGGAAACTCACTTATGAGAGATGGAGCACATGAACCAGGATCTTTTGAGGAAAACGAGATGGAATGTCAAATCCAATGCTAATAACTTGTGGAGTAAACACGTGGAAGCCAAATACCTCCAATCACATAAAAATTTCTAAGCTATCCTACTCACCAAAATGCCTTGAGCATTTGGAAAGGCCTTCTAAACACTCATGATGACCTTATGGAGTTCTGGATTAGTGGGGAATGGATGTCGAATTCAAATAACTCTAATAGATGGTTCATGATGCAGGACATGAAAATTAACTATGATATGTAAGATCTCAGGCTTTAGATCATACTAATTCAGAAACAATCACATACAAATTCCACGTCTCACACAAAAGTTCAATCATTCAAGCAAGGGGAATCTATGCGGGTCCAGGCCTACACATGTTAGGGCTGAATCACTAAAAATTATGGACCGAACAATACTCAAGGAGAAGTATAGTCATCCACACATGCACAGAAATATATTCCCAATCCAAGAGATTCACTGGTTTCAATCTAGAGAACCCTAGGGTTAGGGAAAAGGGGCAAATAAATTGGAATTAATGCAATCTAGGGTTAAGGTTATAGAAGGTAAGTACTAGAGGGATGAAAGAGGTGAGAAAACGGAACCTATCGACAGTCCTTGCACGCGGACAGCAGGCCAGACCTGACGCACATGCGCAAAGGCCTGGCCACACGTGCGAGGGGGCCCTGGGTCCGAAAACCGACTCCTTGAGTCTGGTGAGCCAGGGGTGGGCTCCAAAACCCCTGAGTTTCGGCTCGATCCAATGTACGGTCTGTGCGTAGTGCTCCGCCGAAGTTTCAGCCCTCCTGCAGGGCCAGATTCTGGAATTCTGCTGTAAAGAGGAAAATTACTGCAATAAAGGACGGATTTGAGGTGTAGATGATTGTTAGAGATGAGAAGTATGGATAGTAGAAGATGGGGGCAAATCGGGATAGATGTAGCTTCGCACCACGGTAGTCAGCCCTTCGAGGAAGGGAGGGTTTCGCACCCAATTGGATTTCCACAACTCATAATCTTGGAGTAGAAAAATGCATGAATTTTTTTTATTAATCTTTAATGAGAAAAAAAACCTACAAGGGATGCCTATTTATAAGAAAACCCTATACCCCAAAACTCTCGCCATGTGCGCAACCTATTACTTGGTGATGAAGTAATCAAAAATAACAACTAATCAAAGTAATGTAAACCGTCCATGATACTCTAAATAACAATAATAAGCAAAACCTAAAATACGAGATTAATTAGACTAGTGAGCCACAATCACGAGAACCCATGGTGGACTTTACATGGCTATCGGGCCCACTCCAACGAACCAAAACGCTGTCTTCTAACTAGGAGGCCCTCCCTGGACGTCGTCATCGATCCAGATCGATGATGGAGTCCTCCTCCTTGCGTACATGCGTAGGGGGGCGTGCGTGTGCACGTGATGTCCCCATCAGTTCACTTACTTCGAAATTCCCCCGCAGTTATCTAATCCCTTACGAAGATCCTAGGAACTTCTGCATCAAGCCATCAACACCCTCATAAATCAAGAAGATATAATATGGAATGCTGAACTAGTTAAAGCTCTTTGGCCCCATCCATTGCCGGGAGTATATTGCAAACCCTATCAAACCAAGATCCTCTTGAAGACTCTTGTGTCTAGGAACCATCCACAAATGGTCAATTTTCAGCTCAATCAGCATATCATTTATTAACCTAATCACACCATATACAAGAGCCAACCAATAATGCAAACCCTTGGAACCTCATGTGGAACTAGCCCACCATGCACAAGATTTGAACCTTTCTTTGGTTTAGTCTCGACAACAGTATTCCCACTAGGGTCATGTGGTGACAGCCAGACATTCCAGTAGATCTGTAGATGATACATGTCCAATGTGCAACCGACATCGGGTAACTGCTACACACCTCCGTTTCGACACCAGTTTGCAGAGTCCATCCGAACTCTTCAGGCGGACCTATTTGAGGTCAATCACATTCAGCAGGACAATTTCGTCCAACCATATAATCTTGGAATGCAATACACATGGGAAAGGGACACCTCTGAACAATCTGGAGAACAATTTTCGCCACCACCATCTGGCATATCTGGTTAACCAGGAACCAAAGCCTATTCAATCAAAAAATACCTTCATTGAGTACAATAATTTGGTATATAAAACATGCAACCATAAAGTTTTGTAATTCCTTATCTGACAAAAAAAAAAAAAAAAGGTCTACTCCACCCGGGAACTTCAATTTCTCAAAGGATGGGATCAAAGCCACGGCCAAGTCAGGAGAGTCTCTTTCTAGTAAAATGGACACCCCCAAATCCCAGATTCTGCAAATTAAATTCAGATCAACGGTAGCAGCAAGTGGGCAGGGAGAACGGGTGGAATCATTCGAAACCAGCTCGGCCAATGCATCATGGCACTCCAAAAAGTTATGGAACTGTTCTGCAAATGTGGCAGAATGCTATGCAATACTACAAGGAATTACTCTGGCCATTCAGAGAAATATTACTTAGCTGGACATAGAAGGGGACTCATTACTGACGGTTTCTCTTCTTTCTCGACAGCTGGACCCGAGAGGGAGGATGGAGCTGCTGACAACCGAACTAAACGTTTGCTGCAGAACTTGCACAATTGAACCATAAACCACATCTTCCGAGAAGCTAATGCCATGGCAGAATTTTATGAAAAGTTTGCCAACAATCAGCAACAAAGAGCGGTGTAATACAGTCCTTTCGCTACAGACTCATACTAATATAAATCTATCTACCTGAACATGCTAGAAGCGAAGTCAATGGCCCTGTTATATAGATAAAATCATCTTACAATTCAAAATGTGGTCCCCACCATGGAAGGGTGCACACAAGCTCAACCATCTGATTCACGCCCACTGATCATACGATCAAGACCATCCAGCCCATGAAATTTTTAGGCTACGACCCACCAAAAGCGAGAACCACAATTCAAACGGTCCATATTCACTCAAATACAAGCCAAGTGCAATGCATATGCCCACATGCAAAATTCCTCACAATAAAATAAGGGGTCGTTTGGATGCTTGTAACATTTCTAAAATCTAACAAAGTTACAGGTGAGATTGTTGCAGTTGGTGTTTGGGGGAGGAAAGTCCTAGGTAACTTTCTCTCAACCTGTGAGTTTCTTATGGGAGAAAGAGACAAAAATGATACAGGGACTTGAGTCGTTTTTAAATACAGGTAACAGTTGGAATTTTTGAAATCAAAATTTCTGGGAAGAATCGCAGCTTGCATTGAAGAAGCCTACCTACATTCAGACAGAGTGAAGACTGAAAGGCCATTGAAGGCTATGAGGCCACATTCAGACACAATGAAGACTACGAGGCTGCCATTGGGGAGAATCGCAACTGCATTAAAGTCAATTGGTGACCATTTTGCTATATAAACAGCTTCTCCCCTTCCAGCATCTCCACCTCCCTCTCTCAATCTCCTTCTCACTCTCTCTCAGTCTCCTTCTCCCTCTCCCATCGAGCTCCAGCAAGGTTGCCCTAGGAAAAAACCCTTTCTTTTTCTTTTTCTTTTTTATTTTCGTATTTTATTTATTTATTTATTTATTTTTTTTGCCATCGGGGTTGACAAAGGTGGTTTGGCGAGGAGGCGTGGGTAATGGTTGGTGGTCTGTGAGGCCCACCATTTTGTATGTGTTTTATCTATGCCGTCCATCCATTTTTTCAGATCATTTTAGGGCTTGATTCCAGAAATGAGGCATACACAAATCTCAGGTGGACCACACCATAGGAAAACAGTAATGATTGAAAGTCCACCAATAAAGTCGCTAGTAGGCATGAAATTTTTTCAACGGTCAAGATCGTCCTAGCAGGACACGTCACATGTTGAACAGTTAAGATGGACCTAGCAATGCTTGGCGAAGCTACCACACAGTACTGCATTTGTTGTTTCTAGTTTGTACAAGCGGGGCCATTGTTCAGCGATCCAAACCATTGATATCATGGACCTGACAGTGGCTGGCTCATGCACCAAAAATGTCCCAAATGAAAATTTTGTGAACCTTTCAACAGGCAGATAACAAGTCAGGGGTTCAAAGGGAAAATACAGAAAGATTTCCACCCAACCAATAAAAGGCCAAATTTTCTATGGCTAGGATCTTCTTATCTGGTGGTTTTCAGTGGATGGGCTGTCAGCAGCGTATCACATGTTACAGGCATGGGCCATTCCAGTGTTCATTTTGTACAAATGGGCTTATTGTTCAGTGCAGCCTGTACCCAAATAGGTCCCAGATCTGTTTAATTCCAGTACATTGTGAGACCTATAACCAGTGCAAATCAGCTACGAAACAGCCTTTATCCTCAGCCTCAACCTATTCCCAAGCCATTACTTTTGAAGGAGATCCTCTGTTGGCTTGGTTATCTCAAGCCATTGCTTTTGTGCTGCTCCTGTAATTTCAGATTCAGCCATTGGTGTGCTTGATATACAATGCTTGGACAGAGATTATATACTGTAAATTTGACTGCCTTTGATCTGTGCATGCATCCAACTAGTGTTTGTTTCTCATATGTGCATGGGAAGTAGAAAAAAACAGAAAAAACCAACCTGTTTTAGAAAGAAAATGGAAATTTTTACTTGGATATGCTACCTTTAGTTTTTTCCACATTGCAAGCATTTCGAAAACATGGAAACTTTTATGGCCCACCTGTTGATTAGTTTAACCTAAGAATCGGTCAAACTATTCATTTACATGAGCTCAATAAAATGGAATACTTATATCCAATCTTTTTTGTGTCAATCTGATTTTACAAGGATTCCCTACTTCAAGCTCTAGTTAGTGTGAATATGTAAGTTATTACCTTATAAGTAAGTTACATGTAACTTACAACTTAAAAAACTTACAGGCATCCAAACAGGCCCTAAGAGAAAGCAAGAGAAGAACGAAGAGGCCATACCTGAGAATGTCGAACCGCTCGCGGGCGAAGCTCAAGCAGGCGGTCTTCAACCGATTAGAGTCCTTGGGAAAAGCGGTGGAACTGCCTTCCTCGGTTTCAGTAGGCAGAGAAGTGCCGTCATCGGCATCAAAATAGCCTTTGCTCTTTAACTGTTCGAGGAAATTCACCCACTCGGGCCACGGGTGATTGACGGCTTCGGAGGGCTCTGCTGGATTATCGGCAAAGGCCGTCGATGCTGTAGCGGCGGTGCTGCTGTCGGAGTGGAACTGCAGCCGCTGCAGTAGGGAGGGTTTGGCGCGTGGGCGAGGCGAGGAGAGAAGGGTGCGAAGAGAGAGCGTATGAAGGTTGGAGAGAGAGAAGGGTGCAGTGGCATTTCTGTAAATACAGAAGAAAGGGGAGCGGAGGAGTAAAAGCCTTGAAGCGGCCATGTTCTTGTAGGGGTAGAAATGCTACGGCGCCTCCATGGATTTTATATGGGTTTAACAGGGATGGAAGCGGGATATGATTGGGGTGCTGAGACCCGAGGATATGTTAGGGTTTTGATTCTGGAAGTGGGGCCAGAGTTTCGGTGGCCCACCGTCAATCTGATAGGTCGCCTGCAGATCGAGTGCCCGAAAATATCAGTGAAGGGTTGTTATTTACTGCAGTGGCAGAAATATCAGTTTCGCGTTGCTTAGTCCACTCTTTGGACACCTATATGTACCGGTTATTGCATGACATATATGAGTTGCACCGCGTGATATATAATTATGGTTGAAAATACAGGAAAGTTCAATGATCATTAAAAAATATATCAACATACATTTATAAATCAAAATATTACAAAACAAACAAGGCACGTAATATGTCATTTTTTGCATACTTATAGTTCATAAACAAAAGATGGCATGGAGAAACACAAGTAATACATTCAAAAGTAAAAATAAAAAATAAAAAATCACTCAATTATGTTTATATATATATATATATATATATATATAGGGAAAAGGTACAATGCGCTTGAGGTGACGATAAGCTCCCGTGAGGTTGAGCTATGTGGGCCCCACCGTGATGTGTTTCGACCATCAACACCATGCATTTGATGCGTACCCTTTAAATTATGGGATATCCCAAAAATCAACCATATACAGAACTCAGGTGGGCCATACCATCTAAAATTATGTGAAGACATCGTTAAAACATATAAAAGCACTTGGTGGGGCCCACCTGAGTTTTGCATGCGCCTGAAACTTGGTCTGAACCCTCATTCAAGTGGGACACACATAATGGATAGACTGGATTTGCAAACTACATCTCGGTGGGCCCTCAAAAATGGTTATGAATGTTTTAATGGTGCACGGCCCCTCCCCACTTCTGTATGTGGTGTGGCCCACACAAGTCACGGATTGACTTGATTTTTGAGACCTAGGCCCACGATGGAATGGTGCATCTGACTGATGGGGTAGATGTTCGAAACGCATCACGGTGGGGCCCACATAGCTCAACCTTATGTGGCGTTAAAATCAGCTCGAGCGCATTATACCTTTTCCTATATATATATATATATATATATATATATATATATATATATATATATATATGGTTTTATTTTTGGACATGAAGATTGCAATGGATTTGCGATAAATTGAAAAAAAAAATTCAATTTTTCATAACAAGATCATTTTTCTCTAAATCTTGAAATCGAAGTTTAACATAAAAAATCATGAATTTGTAACAATTTGACAATAATTTAAAAAGATTTACAGAAAAAAAAAAAAAAAAAAAAACAAAACAAAAAAAAAAAAATACTCACGAAATCAAACATGAGATATATTCCACCAGTGCGTTTCGCATTATTAGAGTGGAATACAAGATATTCCGTGCGATATATCGTCCGATCTCGTCAATGCTTAAAACATTGATTCAAAATTGTTCGGCCGCATGAAAATCATAAGATGCAAAGTCAAAATTTAGGCCTCGAACCAAAAGTAAGCCATCTTGATGTAAAGTGAGTCGTGGACACTTTCATGGGCAAGATAAATATAAAAAAAAAAAGCCCTTCGACAACGAAGTGATCCTGGTTCGTCGAACTTAAAAACGTATCTCATGGCCCAGAAATGAACTATTGGACGTACTATATATGATTTTAGGGTAGGACAAACTGCTTTAACCACCTAACCTCCCTATGCTGAGTTGCCCACACCGAATTTGCGAAATACCATAAGATCAACGGTCGAAATCCAATTTTAATTTCATTTTTACTATTTATAGTAAGTTTTAGTTTGGTTATAACTCTTCATCCGTTGGGCTTTAGGAGTTACATCCAACATGAAAAGTGCTTGGAATAACTAGTAGTATAGCACGGTCAAACCAAATATGACACTAACTATTTTTGGCCAAAAACCATGAGGTCTAGTGGAATCACGACCGTCTATAATAGTAAGTCACGATTTCTAGGAGTTTTAGCTATAGTATGATTCTGAAACTTCTCCCTAGGGTTCGTAGCCTTATTTAAAGAGTTGTGATCTCGTTTTTCATCATTAATAAAATTACTCCAAATTTTCTAAAAATATTTTCTATTTTTCTTCTTTTCCTCTTGGACTTGAGGTATATCTGTGAGGAGTCCAAAGAAGTTTCGTGGATTCGGAACAATGGTCCCTTGAGGAAGATGGTGCTCGACCTCAACACATCCTTCCATGCGTCAGTTTGGTATCAGAGCGAGGCTTTTCTTCGAATCTATGACTTCTAATGACAGATCAGGCAACAATCCAATGGACGGTGCTCTATGGAATCATCTTTTAACAACTTTTGAAGCAGCACAGTGAGAGAATCAGCAAGCCATACAAAGGTTGCAAGCTTCTATCTATCGCATAATGGAGGCCCTAAGGCAAGTCCATGTTCATGGCGGTGATCTGCCCCCAACAGTTGCTGGATCTCGTAATTTCCTTGATCGTAAGATGGTGTCAGCAGTGAACCAAAGGATCATCCTTGAGGAAGGGGAATCCAGTGACGAGGAGGTTGATGACATGATCCTCCAACATCCCAGACAAGGCGGTGATCAAGTAGATCGGTCAAATCAAAAGTTTAGGATGAAGGTTGATATCTCTAGCTTCAACGACGAACTTCACATTGAGAATTTCCTCGATTAACTTTCTGAAGTTGAGTGATTCTTCGACTATATAGAAATCCCTGAAACGAAAAAGGTCAAACTTGTGGCCTACAAGTTGGAGGGTGGAGCTTCAACTTGGTGGGAGCAACTACAACTCGCACGGTCGAGATAAACGAAAGCATCAATCCACACATGGCAGCGGATAAAGCAACTGTTATGTGTACTACGATCAGGTACTATTCCAACAATACCAAAATTGTCGGCAAGGTAGTCGGCCAGTGAGGAATTACCTAGAAGAATTTTATTGCTTGGCGGCGCGTAACGATTTGGTCGAGACTGAATCGCAACAAGTCGTTCGATTCAACAATGGATTACGTATGACCATCCAGGATCGGGTCCAGATGCAGCCCGTTTGGACAATGAATGATGCAATCAAATTAGTTATTTGAGCGGAAGCACAGCTTGAACACCCCAACACGTGGACCTATCCGACCGCCAAGGTCGCCGCGACAAGACCATCCTAGGGAGCTTCACAGCCCGGAGGGAAAGAGCCTGTGGGAGCACACACTCAACCTCTTGCACCTGCGAACGGAGATCAGGGAAGTGAGCAGGCCAGGCCCCAAAGGGGCGTAACAACTATTGTTGGTCCAAGAAAGACCCCGAACCCCTATGCTCGGCCAAGACCCGATAATTGCTATCGTTGTGGCCAACCGGATCACCTATCAATATACTTGTCCCTAATGACAAGTAGCGAACCTCACCATTAATGATAACAATGTTGAAAACATCGATGAAGACCCATATGTTGAGGAGCTAGAGCATGCCACAGAGGACGAGGCAGATGAAACAGGTTGGGTTCAGCAGGATCATGGAGAGTTGCTCGTCGTGAGGCGATTATTGTATGCGCCAAGAAAAGAGTACACCCACAATGACATAACATCTTCTGAACTAAGTGTACGGTGAATCGAAAAGTTTGTGACATAATCATTAACAGGGGGATCAGTGCGAACATCGTCTCCAAGAACATGATGAAAAAGTTACAATTAAAGACAGAGTGTCATCCTTCCCTTATACGATCGATTGGATTGAGAAGGTCAGTGAAACGAAGATAACTGAATAGTGCACCATATCCTTTTCAATTGACAAACATTATAAAGACGAAATAGTATGTGATGTAGTTAATATGGAGGCATGTCATATGCTACTCTGTCGACCTTGGCAATTCGATTGTGATATCACTCATAAAGGGCGAGATAATGTGTATATTTTCATCAAGGATGGCCGAAAAACCATATTAGCTCATATGGATCAAGATGAGTCACCCAAAACTTCTAAAGTGGAGGATCGTTCTCTCTTAACTATACAGGACTTCATGGAGGAGTCCAAAGAAACAGGACAGGCCTATGCATTAATTGTAAAAGGGGAGGAACTCGAGCCTATCATCATCCCTTAAAGACTAAAGCTATTGTTGCATGAATTCAAAGAAATTTAGCCTGATGGATTACCTCCCATGTGAGATATCCAGCAACATATCAACCTTATCCATGGGTCCAGCTTACCCAATCATCCTCACTATCAGATGACTTCGAAGGGTCTTATTCGAAAAAGCATGAGCCCATGCGTCATACCAGCTTTATTAACTCTTAATAAAGATTGGAGTTAACGTATGTGTCGACAGTTGGGCCATCAACAAAATCACTATAAAATATAGGTTTCTCATACCACGACTGGACAATATGTTGGACATGCTTAAGGGCGCAAAGTTATTTTCTAAACTGGACCTAAGGAGCGGCTACCATCAGATTCGAATACGCTGGGGTGATGTGTGGAAGATGAATTTTAAGACCAAGGAAAGATTGTATGAATGGATAGTCATGCCCTTCGGTCTTTCGAACGCGCCTAAAACATTCATGAAGTCGATGAACCAAGTTCTAAAATCATTCATTAAGCGGTTCGTTGTGGTTTATTTCGATGATATTTTGATATACGATTAGGACGAAACCAACCATATGGAATACCTCAAGAAGGTCTTTCAAGTGCTCACTGAAAATAAACAGTATCTCAATTTAAAAAAGTACAGCATCATGACCAATAGGTTGTTATTTTTGGGCTTTGTCATGACATCCATGGGCATTCGGGTGGATAAGGAAAAGGTGAACACAATCAGGGCATGGCTGGTTGCCACAAACAATTACGAGGTATGGAGTTTTCACGGACTGACGACATGTTATCATCAGTTCATGAAGAATTTTAGTACCATCGAATCTCCAACCACAGATTGCATGAAGAATGGGCAGTTTCAGTGGACTGACGAAGCCGACAGGAGTTTTGCTAAAATTAAACATAGGTTATACACAACCCCGATTTTTGTACTTCCCTACTTCGACAAATTATTTGAAGTCGAATGTGATGCCTCATATGTCGAAATTGAGGGAGTTTTATCTCAAGAAGGTAGGCTGGTAGCCTTCTACAGTGAAAAGTTTAGTGATGCACACAAGAAATTATTGACCTATGAGCTCGAATTGTACGTAGTGGTTTAGGCATTGCGATATTAGCGACATTACTTAATTCAAAGGGAGTCATTCTTTATACAGACCATCAAGCTTTCAAATTCATTAATAGTCAAGCTAACGTGAATTGTGTGCATAATAGATGGATTTCATTTTTGTAGGAGTTCACGTTTATGTTGAAACATTAGTCTGGACAACTAACAAAGTGGCTGATGCACTGAGACGCCGTGCAATTTTGTTAATCACAATGAGTAATGAGGTTGTCGGGTTCGAGCGCCTCAAGGACATATATGTCGACGACGACGACTTTAAGGATGCATGGGTTAGATATCAAAAATGTCACCCCGATAACCTCCATATGCAAAACAAGTTCCTTTTCAAAGGGAATGACTATGCATCCCCAAAAGCTCGCTGAGAGAGCAGATCATCTAGGAGCTACTAGGGATGGCCTTAGTGGACACATTAGACGAGACAAGACGCGGGTTCTTGTTGAAGAATGGTACTACTAGCCATAATTAGTATGTGGCGTGAGTAAAGCGATGCAACACTGTTATGTTTGTTAGGTCTCCAAGGGGCATTCTTAGAATACAGGCCTTTGCACATTGTTACCTATTCCTAACGACCCATTAGGAAGACCTATCAATGGATTTTGTGTTAGGTCTCCCACGAACAGTGTGTCATGGATTCAGTGTTCGTGGTGGTAGATCGTTTCTTGAAGATGACATACTTCATCCCATGTAAGAAGACCCTCGATGTGACGCATGTGGCGAATTTATTCTTCAAAAAGGTTGTGTGGCTACACGGGATCCCTAAGACTATTTTTCTTACTGCGATACGAAGTTCATTAGCCACTTTTGGCTGACTTTGTGGAACTGATTCGGTGCACGACTTCAGTTTAGCAGTGCCTACCACCCACAGACCGATGGGCAAACCAAAGTTATGAATCATATGTCGAGAAACCTCCTTCGATGTATTTCAAGAGAAAAGCCAAAACAGTGGGATTTAGCCTTGTCTCAAGTGGAGTTTGCACTCAACAATATGGTGAACCGCTCGATAGGGAAGTCCCTGTTTTAGGTTATTTACGGTTGAGTGCCTCGCCACACACTTGACTTGGTCCCTTTGTTCAAACTCCCATGCATGAGCGTTGCAGCAGAATATATGGTAGAAAAGATCATGAGCATTCATGCTAAGGTGCAAGACAAGTTACACGCCTTGAACGACAAGTACAAGGAGCAAGCCGACAAGCATTGGTGACAAAAGGTGTTCGAGGTGGGCAACCAAGTTATGGTCCATCTGCGTAAGGAGAGATTTTCAACTGGGGACGTAGAACAAGTTGAAGAGCGAGAAGATTAGACCGATATTGATCCTTCGAAAGATTAATGATAACACTTACGTTGTTGATCTTCCGAAAGACATGGAGATGTCACGGACTTTCAACGTTGCGTGCTTGACCGAGTATCACGAACCAAAGTAGGGCGAGAACTTGAGGATGAGTTTTTTAAAGTGGATGGGACTGATGTAGAGTGGGTCACGGACACATTCATGGCCAAGATGGATCAGAAAATGGTCGGTCGACGACAGAAGTGATCCGGACCGTCAGAACTTAAAACGGACGTATCTCGCAACCGAAATGAGCTATCGGACGAACCATATATGATTTTGGGGTAGGACAAGCTACTTTAGCCACATAACCCCGTTACGATGAGTTTTCCACGCCGAATTTGCGAAATACCATCAGATCGATGGTCAAAATCCTATTTTAATTTAATTTTTACTATTTATAGTAAGTTTTAGTTTGGTTATAACTCTTCATCCATTGGGCTTTAGGAGTTGCGTCCAACATGAAAAGTGCTTAGAATAATTAGGAGTATAACATGGTTGAGCCAAATAGGAAACTTACTATTTTTAGCTGAAAACCATGAGGTCTAGTGCACATCACGACCGTCTACAAATAGTAAGTTTACTATTTATAGTAAGTCATGATTTCTAGGAGTTTTAGTTATAGTATGATTCTAAAACTTCTCCCTAGGGTTCGTTGCCTTATTTAAAGATTTGTAATCTCGTTTTTCATCATCAATAAAATTATTTCAAATTTTCTAAAAATTATTTTCTATTTTCCTTCTTTTCCTTGTCGATTCGAGGTATGAAAAGGGCGAGCTTAACAGTCCTAGAGAGGAGGGGGGGGGGGGGGGTGAATAGGACTATGCCAAATAAAAATTAAATTACTGAAATAATAATGAATTAGGAAACTCAATCACACTAGTATTGAAAAATTGATTCAAACTAGTTCATCGGACAATTTACACTCAAAACAAAGTTTAGGCAGGACAACCTTATTTCACAAACAATCATAAGGATCAAGATCTCAAACCAAGCAAGAGACAATAAAACTATCTATTACAAACATTCACCACTTTTGCATAAATAAAATTATAACCATTCTCCATAAATGCAAAAAGTAAACATTCACCACAACATCAAGAGTTATAATAGTTCGGTGTGTACAACAACTGTTATCAAATAGCTACACCCCCTCTACTCCCAATAATCACTAGCCACGTGATATTGACTTTCACTAAAAATAAGGTTTTCATAAGGTCACCTTAAAACCTGATACAGTTGTGATTTTAAAGGGCTATCACAAACAAAAAACCCCTTACTGAGATTTCTGGTTATCTCAGAAAAACCAATAAATAAGATTTTCTGGCTATCTTAATAAAACCAAAATACAAAAGATAGAATATACTTATCTTCACCTTGAAGACATATCTCTTGATGTAGTGTAACGTCTCGGAAAAATTCATACAAAGACCCAAGTACCATCTCAGGCAGAAATCACTCAGGACTAAATCCTTTAGAAAGTAGACGAAATTAACTAAGTATTAAACTAGATTAGTTGTGAAATTCGCTTGAACCACTTTAAATACAAACTGTAAGATTTAGAACTTGTAGAATCCTTAATGCTACATTACCCTATAACCTAGGAACAATCTCTAAACTCAGTTGCTCTCGGGAGCACATTGAAACCTCGTATCGGACCTGGACCGTGCGTCAAAAGTCTATTGACCACGAAACTATATGCTTATGACCGATTTATTGGGCTTGACAACCATCTGAGAAATCAAATCCAGATAGTATCCAGAAATGCACAACTTGAGCCCGGACCAAAGTGTGTGAGAAACGCGAATATCTTTGGAGAACGTACTCAGATTTAAGTGAATTGAGCTGTTCAGAACCTGATCCCTTGGATCAGGAAAAATTTCATACACGTGTCAATGTACTTGTAGCCCTGATTAAGTATCGGTGACCATTGAACTGAAATTGGTCCACCGGGGTTGATCTGTAAATCCGATCGGATTGAAAACTTAACTCGACCTAGATCCAATGCTAGGGAGCTTAAGTCCGACCGCAAGCAAAAAAGGGGCCTCCAGAATAGCTCTGTTGAGCCGAAACAGTCAGGTTTTGGCTATAACCTATGTATACGATGGCCCGGGGCCATTAAGGTCGATTTTAAGCCTATATAAGGACCTTAAACCCTCTCTCTCCCTTCACATGCGAACTTCTAAACCCTAGAGAGAGAAGAGAGAAGAAAGAGAAGGAAAGAGAGGGAAAGTGAGAGGTAGAGTTAGGGTTTGTTCTCGGGATTCAATCCCGTTGTTCCACGTGCTTAGCTGCTACTACCGTATCGTTATTCCGACGATTCTGATTCCGTTTTCGAGTAAGAAATCTTAACCCTAATCTGTTTTAGGGATTTAGATAGGATATGTGATGAAATAGCTAACCTATTTCATATTATAGGTTGCCGTTGTGCTGTAGATGAAGGCAGAGTGTTAAAACTGAATCCGTTACGAGTTTACTGGCGAAAGGTGCGAACTATAAATGTATAGGTTATGGTTTTTAAGGCTTTCAATGTCGGTTAATAATTTATAACCAACTGGGTTGCTGTTTCATATATTAGATACGTTGTTTTCCTCGCTTTACGGTTATATATGAACTATGTTGAATATAGGCTATTCCATGTGTAGGTTGAAATGACTGGATATGTCGAAAATTTGGTTTTGTACTTGCCATGATTATTCACCATGAACATGTGATTGTTGAATACGTGACAACTCCTTATGAAAGGATTTGCCCTAATATAGCTTATAACTGAGTTGTATCGTGTAGGTTGAAATGTGTAGTCTAAGTGTTTGTGGAAATGATTGAATGAGTATGGAATTTGAATCCCTGCTTGCCATAATTATCCGTCGTGGATATATGCGTGTTGTATTCGTGACAACTCCTTAGTGAAAGGATTTGGCCTAATACATGTTGTGATCAATATACGTCATGTATGTTGATGTGTATAGTCTAAGTATTTGTGAAAATGTCCGGATGAGTAAATATTTAGTAAAGTGTATGTTATATAGGTGTTGAGGTGAGATTCTCAACTACCTTAGCTATGTATATATATCCCTTCATGTAACTTAGATTAAATTTGTGTGATTTAACATGAAATGCATTTGTACAAATTATGTTTACCTTATATTTTGTGAAATGTTCAATTGGTTACGTTACTTGAATTAATTATTTAAGTTTGATATGCATACCACATGTGTTATCCTGTTATATTTACATGCGTTTGGGACTACTACGTAGTCCAGGCTATCGGTAACGGTTCTCGAACGAGTGACTGAGTTAGCTTTGCTACAACAGATGTGCTCGAGGAATCCTAGTCGTACGGAGTTTGCTGATAATGGTTAGGCCATGTGGGGTACGTACGCGCTCTATGTCGATCAATTCAATGTACGCTCGTACCAATCGAGCTTGTCAAGTAACCCGATTCGCCTATCGTGTGTTTACCATGTGTGGACGCAACTGCTTGAATCTAAGGTACCAAACTCACCAGTGAAAGCCTGTTTAACCTTGGTACCTCGATCCGTTAAGACTTATGAGCCAGACATGGTGGTATGGGACACCGTGGTCGAACTGTCGGCCTACGCTGGGGTGATGAGCCCACCCGTAGTGACTAGTGAGCAACCTAAGCTCATGAGCCAAATACGGTGGTATGGGACATTGTATTCAAGTTGTCGGCCTACGACTAGGTGACGAGCCATTCGTAGTGACCTCGAGCATACTCTAAGTCTACGTTGAGGTGACGAGCCTTTCCGTAGTAACTAGAGTATAAACAGGCTTGCACTGATGGTGACGAGCCTCTTTGTAGCGACCTAGAACCTCAACATCATATGAGACTAGCTAGGACTGACGACCCTAGAATGGATCATTGTTTGAAAAATGATACATGGGAGGTACCTTAGCTTCTCAAAACTGCTGTATGAATAAATCTAATTAAGTATTGACTAATATGAGCATACACCGCATTGCATGTGCCTTGGTGAGGAAGAGCACTTTCGGGTGGTTGCCATGCATATCGTAAGATGAAGACGCTGAGGGAGTGTAGGCGAGGGTATGCATCCTTATCGCATATCATTCTTGCATTAACAAGAGTATCTAGGACATGTTTATTGTACTGCTTTATCATTACTACTTGACTGAATTGGTAACATGTTAACCTTTGCCTTATGGTTCCACTGAGTTGATCACTCACTCCCACATTTTAAGACGGTGCTTTAAACACTAACCAGACCCTGTCTTAGCTGAAGGTGATGGGGATGCCTACGAGGCAGAGCTAGACTTCGAGGATGACGAGGAGGCGTTCTCCTATATGCAGTTGTCAGGTGGTTTCATGTGAACTGTGTCCTGATTGATGGGGATTACTAGGATTTCAGAAATACAACTAGTTGAATATTATATTGTATCATTTTGTGAATTTTGGAACTATACATGTAATCATTTAACCTGGTAATCTGATCATACTCTAGGGACTTACCACCATTTATATGCTTTATATATGTATCACAGTCTTCCGCTTGTGTAACTTAACTGTCTCTGGAGTATGATATAGTGTTTTGGTATAATCTCACTCATGTTTAACGCACTTACACGGACAACATTTAATCATCATTATCTATGTTGCATAAGTGATGCGTTAGAACTCAGGAGTGGAGCTTATACTCAACCCCCGATTTTCAGGGTGTTACATGTAGCCTGTAGAACCGCTTCTCTTGAAGTAGATTATTCAATGTTCAGTCACATAAACAAGGGTTCTAGATTCTAGATTGATTTTAAATCGATTTAAATAAAAAGGTATATGTTTGAATTCCTCAAGATCTCAAAGAAGAGTATCTACTCTCTTTATAGAATAAGATTCATAAAACAAGAGATCTAGGAATTGAAACAAAAAGCTATAAAGAAATATTAAAAATACCATGTAATAGCTTGACAATTATGGGGACTTCTCTCTCTCTCTCTTAATGAAGGCTTTTACTAGTTTGGATTGGTAATGTCGGATTGAGAGAAGGCCTCTATTTATAGGCTGAAAAGTTATTGTTTCGACTCGTCTAAGGTATTCTTTAACTTGTCTAAGGACTAACAAATTTTCAAAATTTGAGCGTGATCAGATAAAATAGTTCTTCGACTGATTGAGGGTGTCAAAATTTAGTTGCTGGACTTCGAGTCAGTAACCCTCGACTGGTCGAAGGTCCCTCTTCGACTAGTCGATGAAGCAACGGAAAAATCCGTTTTTCTGAATTTAAACTTGGAGTAGTCAAAGATTTCTTAGACTGGTCAAGCCACAACTTAGACTAGTCGAACCTAAGCCTATACTAGTTGAACTTTAGCCTAACAAAAGTATAAAAACCCATATAAGTTTGTCTCTTAAAAGAACCTAAGTCTAAGGTCTTTCTAGGGTTTGTTATACCTGAAAAGATTGAACATTGAAGTTTGAATTTCACAAAACTTATTTTTCTACTTGAATCTTTAATAAAACTTGTAGAACTTGATCTTTTAGAAGAGCATGAAGCTTGAACTTCTTGATCCACTTCTTGACTTGAACTTCGGTAGTGTCTCGCACTTTAGTAGATGTTGAACTTGCTGTGAGGACTTGAACTTTCCATCTTGATCCACATTAGACGGACCACTTCATAAGCTGTTTTGTCTAAACGAAATTTGACAAACAAATGTGTGCTTTATACAATATAGCACTTACAAGGTATCTCTATGAGGAGTTCAGAGAAGTTCCGTGGATTTGGAATAGTTATCCCTTGAGGAAGATGGTGATTGACGTCAACACATCCTTACTTGCATCACATCCCTCATTGAGGACTGCAATACTAAGGGAAATAGTTTGTATTGGATAAATAACAATTTAGAACACAAGGGGGATAGAGGAAAAAGATAATGAGACAATTAGATCTATCGAGTTCAAGGCTTGATAGTTAATTTCTTACGACAGATTTGCTGCACTTTTTCTGGTAGTTCTAGCAAGTGCAAATGAAGGAAATCTACAAATTATCTTTAGGATACAATGAACTCTCAATCCAAATTTCAACACAAAATTTTACACATTTAAGTGTTAAACAGATATCTAGTTCTGACACCGATATGCCTTTAATAAGTTCTAAATAAATACAGCAATAGATCAGATTTGAGAGTACTTCACAATAGATGGCTTATTTGAAAAATGGAGAGAATGTAATAATTTTTCTGGATTATAGTATCCATGCTTTATAGCAATTGAATGATCATGAAGTTCTTTTGAAGAGATACCAATTTGCCTCTTCAAGACATCCACACCCATTCATAGTAAACAACATTATTTCATGAAAGGACATGACCCTTTGTCCTATGATAGTTATTTTTATATCCTTTTAGGCAATAAAAAATTTATCTAATAGTTTAAAACTATTTCTACATGAGTGACACGTGGCATAGGTGCTACATGTACAACTATGTCAAAAATTACTCTCAATCAACATAAAGGAAATAAAAACCCATTTTCTTACCAACTGGCTATACACACTTTTTATGAAAAGCTTAAATAATTAATATATTTATTTACTTACTAAAAATAATTTTTATTTCGAAATTTATTTTTATTATTAAAAAAAACAACAATCTCCTATAATTTCAAAAATAAAATCAAATAGTAAAACGAATGGTATATCAGTATAAATAAGTGTATAAGTAAAGGTATCTTATGAAGTTGAACCTTTACTTTAGTATTTACGTATCAAAGTTTTGTCAGGTACTTAGTAACCTAGTAGTATTAAACTAAGGACCTTATATGACTCACCGGACTCATAACACACATCTATTTATATATAACTATATATCTAAAAGTTCACATATTTCTAGCCTTGTGCATATCCTAATTTCATGAGTATTCTAGAGATGACCAAAATCTCTTAAAAAGTGGCCTCACTTTTCTACTTATATAGGTAGATCTATTAAAGATGATTTCGCTCCGTCTCAACAATATCTACTTATAGACCTATTAAGAGTTAGTACTCAAAGTCCTATGAAATACAAAAACCAAACACTAGAGTTTTAAGAATAAGACTCAATTTATTTCTAGTGCATATTTCAGTCACATACTTGACTTATTTGTTCATTTGAACCTAACATACATTTTAAAACTTAAGTAAGGTTGCTATCTAGATTGAAAGTTATATCTTTATGGATCTTAACTACATTTCTTTAGTAGTTCTCCTTATTTGATCTCTTGATAAACTTTTTGTCAATGGATCTGTTAAGTTTAGGATGAATTTAACATATTCCATTGTGTTTACTCCATCTCTGAGAAATCCTTTAACAAAGTTGTGCCTTAGACCTACATTTCTGTACTTACCATTATAAGTCTTACTTATAACACAACAAAGAGTAGCCTGACTATCACAAAATATAGATATGATAGGTGTAGGTTTTGACTAATACGGGAGTTCCATTAGTAGGTATCTTAGCCATTCTCATTCTTTACAAGCAGCACTAAACTCATTTTCCATTGTAGAGTGAGATATGCACATTTATTTCTTTGATGCCCATGATATTGCTCCCCCTCTAAGAGTAAATATACATCCACTTATAGCTTTAGATTCTGTGCAATTTGCATTCCAGCTTACAGCATTGTACCCTTTAAGTATAACAGGATACGACTTATAATGCAGTTCATAATCTATGGCTTCTTTTATATCTTCAAAACTCTTGATATTGCATTCCAATATACTTGTCATAGATTACTAGTATACCTGCTTAACACTCCTACAGTGAATGATATATCGGGTCTAGTGCAATTTATTACATACATTAAACTCCCAATAACACTAGCATATTCTTGTTGTGCTTTACATTTACCAGTATTTTTTAACTAATTTAATACTTGGATAAATGGGGTTAAAACCGGTTTACCATCATAATAATTAAACTCTTTTAACACTTATTTTAGATAATGAGATTATGTTAAGGCTATTACATCATTAAGATTATAAATCTTAATACTTAATATTACATCAACTTTACCCATATCATTCATGTCGAAGTTGGTACTAAGAAACTTTTTAGTTTCTTTCATACAATCCACATTTGGTCCAAATATTATCATATCATTTACATACAAGCAGATAATGATTTGACCTTTAATATATATACATTTATTTGTTTGGTTTACTCTAAAACCATTAGATTGAACTACTTGGTCAAACTTCTCATGTCATTACTTAGGAGTTTGCTTGAGCCCATAGAGAGATTTGACCAATTTACACACTTTCTTCTCTTGCCCAGGCTGAACAAACCCTTCAGGTTGTTCCATATAGACTTCCTCATCTAGATCACCATTTAAGAATACCGTTTTAACATCCATTTGATGGATTACTAGGCGGTGAATTGCTGTAAGAGAAATTAAAGTCCTAATGGTAGATATACAAGCAACAAGAGCATATGTATCGAAAAAATTGATGCATTCCTTTTGTCTAAAGCCTTTAACTACTAACTAAGCTTTAAACTTATTTATGGTTCCATCAAGATTGAATTTTCTTTTGAAAATTCACTTACATCCTATAGGCTTTGAACTTGGTGGAAGATCGACAAAACACTAAGTGTTAATGGAGACTATGGAATCTATTTCATCGTCGATGGCTTCCCCCTAAAACTACACATCAGGAGATGAGAAAGCTTCACTAAGTGTTGAAAGATCACCTTCAATACATAGTGGTAGAGTGATATCCTTTCTTATTTCATTTTTATCCCCTTCTATG
The DNA here is from genome assembly GCA_030180095.1 of Magnolia changhungtana. Lineage (NCBI taxonomy): Eukaryota > Viridiplantae > Streptophyta > Magnoliopsida > Magnoliales > Magnoliaceae > Magnolia > Magnolia changhungtana. Next base: position 2,139,198 of record JASAUF010000117.1, on the reverse strand, counting down.
AGTAACATATAGAAATTTGGGCCAAAAGATGTTTCTTTTCTTGTCCTTTTCGATTTTCTTAGTTCATTTCCTTCTGGATGAGTATTAGATTTATTATGAATGCTGTTAGGTTTTTCATTCATTAGTTCTACTATATTTTCATAAACTTGCCTTTTTATATGATTATTCATGTAGTCTTTGTATACTGTATTTTTAAAAAATATAGTATCCCTAGACTCTATAATCATATTTTTATTAGCAAAAGTATATTATTCTAAAATAAAAAATCTATATACGGGACTATTAATCCCATGACCTATAAATGCACACTTGATTCCTCTAAGACCTAATTTTTTTCTTTTAGAATTAATTATTCTGACTTCTGCTATACTTCCCCATACTTTGTAGTAATGAAGACCGAGTTTCATCTTTTTCCACAATTTATATGGGGAGACATCTATTTTTTTGTGAGATAGCATTTAGTATATGGTTTGCTGTTAACAATGCTTGCCCCCAAAAATTCAGTGGTAATCCATAATTTAATATCATACAGTTGATCATCCCAACTAATGTCTTATTTTTATGTTCCGTTAAGCCATTTTGTTGAGGTGTGTAAGGAGCAGTAAATTCATTAATTATACCATTTGATTCACAGAAGTCGTTGAGTTCATTAGAAGAGTACTTATCCTCTCTATCACTTATGAGAGCTTTAATCTTTATATTCAACTGATTTTTCCACTTCGACCTTATGAAGCTTAAACATTTCAAAGGCTTTATCTTTAGATTTTATTAAGTATACATAGGAAAATCTAGTAAAATCATCGATAAATGTGATAAAATACCTTTTTCAACCACGAGTTAAGGTGTTATTTAAATCATAAATATTAGAATGAATTAACTCCAAGGGTTACGATTTTCTAATACCACTTGTAAAAGAGTTTTTTAATTATTTTAGAATGGGCACACATATCACATTTCTCTTCTTGTTCTATTCCATGTTGTGGTATAAGTTATAGGATCATCATTTTTTTCATTGAATGATAATTAACACAACCTAGTGTAGCATGCCATAAAGAAACAGAGACCACTATATAATTAGAAACATCATTATTATTATTGATATTTAATTCAATACCATTACATGAATATCATTTTCCTATGAACATACTATTCGTAGTGATAACCAACTTATCAGACTCAAACACTATTTTAAATCCTTTTTTATTGAGAAGATCCCCTGACACTAAATTTTTAGACATGTCAGGTACATTTAATATATTTTTTAGTGTCAGTTTTTTACCTGATGTAAACTGAAGTTCCACTGTTCCTTTTCCAACAACATTCGTACGAACGTTATTACCCATCTTTACTTCTTGTCCATTTGTAATACCTTCATGGGTCTTGAAGATGTTTCGGTCATTCGATATATGAATGGTTACACCAATATCTAGCCACCATCCACCATTAGATATTACTGTGTTGGCTTTAATAACCATTGCTACAAGTTGGTATTCTACAATATTAGCTTGGGCTTTCAATTGATTCTTCCTATGTCGACATTCCTTTATGTAGTGTCCTGGCTTATTATAGAAGTGACACTTGTCCTTTTTCTTTCTTTTTTTCTTAAACTCTGTATCCTTTTTTGGGAGAATGGATTTGCAGTTTTGGAATTTTGGCTTGTCCACTTTTACTATATGTGCTTTGGAGTGGTTTTTCGAAACATTTTCTCTCATCTTTATTTCTGGACTCTTCTTTTATACGAAGATGTCGTTCAAGTCCTTCAAGAGTGTACTTCTTCTTATCATGTTTCAGTTTCTTTTTATAATTAAACCATGATGAGGGTAGTTTTTCTATGACTACACCGATTAAGAATTCTTTAGGAAGATTTATACCACCAATCTTCAATTCATCGGCAAAGTTCTGAAGTTCAGTTACTTGGGAGATAATTGGCTGATCATTTTTAAACTTGAAGTGAACATAATTGTCGATCAGAAATTTCTGAGTAATGACCTCTTCAGTTATATATTTTTGAACTAATTTTGTTCAGAGGTCTTTAGTAGAAGATATTTTACGATATGGGTTATAAATGGAATTAGAGAGGGCGTTTAAAATATGATCTTTACACAAAAAATCGTCCTCTTTCCTTTTCCTCCGTTCCGCCTTCACTTGTTCCAAGTCATTGTCTTTTGGCTTGGGTAGAGAAGGCAGTTCATCGTCAAGGATGAATAACTTAAGAGTTATAAGAAAGAAAAATATCTTTTGCTACCATTTTAAGAAGAATTGACTGTCGAAATGATCCAGTCATACAAAATCTTGATTCATAACTTGAATGGAATGAATTGCCTCCATTGTGCCTAGACTTAAAATCTGTCTTAAATGTTGGATAAATAACAATCTAAAATACAAAGAGGATAGATGAAAAAGATAATAAAATAATTAGATCTATCGGGTTTAAGACTCAACTTGAATAATCAATTTCTCAAGATAGATTTGATGTCATTTTTCTAGTAGTTCCACCAAGTGCAAACAAAGGAAGGAAATCTGCAAATTGTCTTCGGGATAGAATGAACTCTCAATCCGAATTTCAACACGAAATTTTGCACATTTAAGTGTTGAACAGATCTTTAATTTTGACACCGATATGCCTTTAATAAGTTCTAAATAAACACATTAAGAGATCAGATTCGAGAGTACTTCACAATGGATGGTTTAATTGGAAAATGGAGAGAATGTAATAATTTTTTTGGATTATAGTATCCAGGATTTATAGCACTTGAATGGTCATGAAATTCTTTTGAAGAGATACCAATGTGCCTCTTCAAGACATCCACACCTATTCACAACAAACAACATTCTTTCATGAAAGGACATGATCCTTTGTCTTATGGTAGTTATTTGTATATCCCTTTAGAAAAAAAAAGTCATCTAATAGTTTAAAACTATTTTCACGTAAGTGACATATGACATTAGTGCCACATGTACAACCATACTACAGTTACTCCCAATTAACATAAAGGAAATAATATTTCAGGGTAGACCCCTAGTTCAATTCAAGTTACATAATGACCCAAAATGTTTGAACCATGTGCCAAAAAACTAAGGCTCTTTTTGCTCTATGCAAAGTGCACCTAATAAAATGTCCAAGTAGCCCTACAGCCCACGCCGTGCGAGCGTAGATGGTGCTTGCAAAAACAAAAACCCATTCTTTTACCAACTGATTATACACACTTTTTATGAAAAGTTTAAATAATTAATATATTTGTTTACTCACTAAAAATAATTTTTATTTTTGAAATTTATTTTTATTATAAAAAACACAACGATCCCCCACAATTTCAAAATAAAACCAAATAGTAGAACGAATGTCATATCAGTATAAATCGATGCATAAGTAAATGTATCTTATGGATTTGAACCTTTACTTTAGTGTATACGTATCAAGGTTTTGTTAGGTACTTAGTGACCCAGTATTCTTGAACTAAGGACCTTATATGACTCACTGGACACATAACACACATTTATTCACACACACACACACAACTTGAGATCTAAAAGTTCGCACATTTATGGACTTGTTCGTATTCGGTGAGTGTGGCTGTATCTACTATTTTTAATCATAATGCCCACCTAAATCATGAATTGGGTTGTTGTTTGGCCTTATGGGTAAAATAGGGTGATGCACTTGGTGGTTCGGGTAAATTTCATATAAATATCATAATGGGCCACGTGTAAGAATTCGTAAAATACATATAATACATGCAAGAGAAATGGCTTGTTTCATTCAACACTTTTATTTTTATCATTCCAAACATAGTTCAAAACATAACCCAAGATTCCAATTCATATGGACTCCATAGTAACTATGATCTGGATTCTAAATCATATAAAACACAAGCTGCTAAAAGTTAAATTTGTGGTACTTAAAGCCCATTTACTAGTGTGGATTTGAATTTCAGTGTAATAGAGCAAATTTTAATACGTATGGAATTGAGTGGATTTGAAATAAGAGCTTTGGGGTGGGAGTTCAAAATGAGCTTTTCCCATTTAGGTTTAGATTTATTTCAAATCCAAATCTCTCCAATTCTTGGCTGCCACATGCCCAAAAAACAATAAATTCCCACAAATCCCTTCGATTTTACGTCATCATAAGAATCCTAAAAAGATGAGAATTGAGGATTTAAATATCATACCTGTGAGACCCTAGTCCTTTGTAACATAACCAAAGCACACACGTGTCTCCATCAGCCCTTACACAACACCATTGAGCACTTAGCACTAGACCCTAATGAGTTGTCCCAGATGACCTTGAAATCACTATCATGTTGACTGCATCGTCGCTGCAGTCATAACGACGAAATACATGCATAAATCCATGCGTGGGGCCTACTTGTTGTGGGGCCCACCTAAGCAAGCCATGCCCAAAACGTTCTCCCAAGTAACCATTTTTGTCTCTTTTGTAATTATTGCACCGATTTATTACACTAAAAAACTCCACATTCATTGTAATTTGAAAAGAATAATAAAATAAAATAAAATAAAATAAAATATTGTAATAATGACTAGCCATGCCCCTCCCCTCTTCCCCACTTCACCCCTTCCTCTCCCCCATTTCTCCATTAAATGAAACTCGAGAGAGAGAGAGAGAGAGAGAGAGAGAGAGAGAGAGAGAGAGAGAGAGGACGTCCTACCCCCCTCCTCTTCTTCTTCCATTCTTCCTTCCCCCTCCTTCACCCAACACCCATGCTCCTCTTTCGTGTGAGAGAGAGTTGAGAGAAGAGAAGGAGCTCGAGAACTCGAGAGGGGGAGGCCATCCACCCATCCCTTTTTCTATGGTGAGTTTACACCCACCCCTCAGCCATCCACCCATCCCTTTTGCTATGGTGAGTTTACACCCCCCTTTCCCTCCTCTTCCTTCCCCATTCCTTCTTTTCTTTTCCTTCTATTTGAGATCTAGTGGGGTCCACTATATTGGTCCCTTGCACATGGAAGTTGCTCGCTATAAAGGCAGCTAAGTGGCCCACTAAAGGATAGGGGCCACCATGCATCCACGGGGTCCGTCTGGACCCTATTTTAGATTGATGTGGGTCCCAGTTGGATGTGGGACCCACCCACGATGTGTATGGTGCATGTTTGGCTATCGGAGGGCAAATTTAATGGGGCCCACCCACCGTGGACCCCACTTGATGCATGTGTTTTACCATTTCTAGGTGGGCCCGCATGTTCGGCCGCACCTTAATTTTTATGTTTCCTCCAACCTATTCTTGTGGTCACAAAGGTGGGGTCACTGATCAGTTGGCCTCACTATGATGTTTACATGCCACCCATCCTATTTTGTTTGGCCCACAGATCACGTGGGGCCCACTGTTTGGATGTCCCTTACGCACATTGTCCACATCCTTCTCTCCTTTTCCTTTTCGTTCCTTTTATTTTTGTTAGTTCAAGTGGGGCCCCTGTACAGGTGGCACGCTGGTTATGGTTGAAATTGTGGTGAAGACCGCACTAGTTGAAGAAGAAATATGCCAATATGTCCTAGAGGGGGGTGAATAGGACTTTTAAAACTTTTTATGATTTATTTTAAAATCCTTTTACACTAATCTTAATAGCAGACATATATTAGGATTACTCAAATGCAACTCTACTGGCTTCTAAGCCTGTTAGAGGATCTAATCACAAACTATTCAAGAAGTAGCAATATATATATATATATATATATAAAACTTAGTTTATGATGGATATGACTGTGAATGTGTGTGAGGTGTGATCAGATATATAAATATGAATGCATTAACATAAATCACAAACACAGAAGAAGAGCAATCACAAACACAATCATTTTTATAGTGGTTCGACTACTTGTCTACTCCACTCCCGGTAACCACACTCAACCCTTGAGTGTACCGGATTTCACTAAGGAGGTTTCACAGCGGTTCACCTCAAACCTAAGGTTTTAAATCAAGTTCACCTTCAACCTTTACAACCTACACTGAGGTTGACTGTTTATGCTCTCACGAGCAAGGGTCAACACAACGCACCCACTTTTAGGCATACTGGCCATGGATCTTTCATAGCACACTGGCCATGGATCTTTCATAAGACTCTACCGGAGGTTTCTACACAGTTCACCTCAAATTCGAGGTTTCACAGCGGTTGACCTCAAAACTAAGGTTTTACTGGTTCACCTTCAAGCAGATGTTTATGCTTTCCATAGAGCAAAGGTCCACACAACGTACCTACCACGTACACTCCCGCCGAAGGCCTCCTTGAGGACTTCAAAGGGTGAGAACCACTTAAGACTCAATCCTGCAAAGGAATGATCACAAGTGTCCTCTTGGACTCTAGATACTTACAAATAAGTTAATGAGTCCCGATAAGCACAATGCCTAAATCTCCTCCTCCTTGTTGATGAAGAGTCTTCTGCTCCCTTAATCCGCAACACAAAAAGATGTACCAATATATCCGAAACTTGACACGAAATATTTCAGGTTTTCATGAATGATCAGGGAACCATCGAGATCATCAGAATTTGAATGTTGATGGTATCGATATCAGCATCGAGGCATCGATAAATCCAGTGAATTTTTCATTAAGCTTGCTGGGGAGTTTATGTCCTTGTTCGATGCAATCGACATGGTACCGATGTCATCGATATTTGAATATCGATTCAATTGAAGAACCCCCGATCATAGTTAAACCACCTTGAAATATGCTGGAAGAAATGTGCGCCCATGATCGATATCATCGATGGACTTCCGATCTTATCGATATTTGATTTCAGATCATATCGGAAGGAGAATCGATAGATCGAAGGAATTTGAAATTTTCTTTAAGAAGCAGGGGCGCTGGAAACTTGCCTGTCGATGACATCGAGTCGACTTTGATAGACTCGAGATTTGAATATTGATGATATCAATAGGTGTATTGATACATCGATAATTCGTCCAGATATGTTACGAGGTTGCTAGACATATTTAGTCCTTTTGTCGATGGAATCGATAAAGTATCGAGGACTCGACAGCGCAGGTCGATCATATCGAGATGTATATCGATACAATCGACAGGGCAAGAAAACTTAGAGAATTTTTCTATTTTGAAAAACGTTTCCTTACCCAAAAATCCTAAGATGTTCTACCTTATTTTTAAGGGTTTTATTCACCTAGTGTTTTGGGACAAGGGATGTGAGGCTTTAAATTTACCTGTGGCGAGCTTGCATACATCCGGTTGAGGCAGACGCTTGAATTGATCTTCCTATCAGGCTTTATAGACAATTTGACATAACACTCACGTAACTTGACAAACTAGGGCACTTTCAATCTCCCCCTTTGTCAATTACGTGACAAAATCCCAAAACACCCTATAATACTCTAGACAAACACATCCTAAATTGTGTGTACATGCTTTTTACACAATTTTACAATTTCTAGCCCATGTACACAACTAGTAGCTGCTCCCCCTGACTGTAAATACCCCCTCACTTGATGCAGCTGCTCCCCCTAAACACCTGCACAACCATTCAAGCATATACACAATTTTTCGTTCGGGGTGTTTGCAAATGTTCTCCCCCTTTTTGTCGGTCATTGACAAAGATATAGCATTGATATTGACTGAAGAGTGAATTACTTGGGAGAACCGACTAGGCAGAAGTAGATCAATTGATGTATAATAATTAACTCAGTTTAAGCAGACATCAATTGCAGAACCTATGGATGCATATTAGATAAAATAGATCAGTTATATAACAGTTAAAATATTCATTTAAGACATCACATGCAATCCATAACAGTCATATGATAAACTAGGGAATTTTAAACATAATCATGGCAGTAAAAATAAGAATTATACTCAGCCATTACCAAAATGAAACCAAAATATTTACTGCCCCAGACAACAGTAACTAAGCATTATGTCCCAACAGAGCCAAGCCATCCAACCATTTGAAAGAACCACCAGTTATCATCGTGCATTTCCAAGTTTCTTCAATTTGATCGATGTTGAATATCAGTATCAATGATCTGTTATTGACACTGTTCAGATATCATCGAGACTGTCATAACTTTTCATCCCAAAACTAACATGGTTAATATAAAGAGTTTAGACTTGTGGCTGTCATGTGACCATGAATGTCCCAGTGTGAAGATTTACCTGTGTGGCTCAAGTTCATTAAGATTTAGTGAATGCAGACCCCAATGGATTTTTGAAGGTCACTAAACTTATTTGTATCAAGAGGTTTAGTGAGGATGTCTGTGAGTTGCTTTTCTGTGGAAACATAGTCTAATGTGATAATCTTGTCATTAACAAGTTCTCGGATAAAATGATGACGGATGTCAATGTGTTTAGTCCGAGAATGTTGAACAGGATTCTTTGAAATGTTGATTGCGCTTGTGTTATCACAAAAAAGACTCATCGTGGGTTGTTCAATCTCGTAGTCTAACAACATCTGCTTCATCCAAAGGAATTGTGCACTGCAACTCCAAGCAGCAATGTATTTAGCCTCGGTAGTGGATAATGATATTGAATTTTGCTTCTTGCTCTGCCAAGAGACTAGACAGTTTCTAACATAGAAACATCCTTCGCTTGTTGATTTTTGATCATCCAAATTTCCTGCCCAGTCGGCATCAGAGTACCCAGCGATGATGGTAGATGTTTTAAATGGATACACAGTCCGAAGGAGGTAGTTCCTGCTATATATTTAATGATCTTCTTAACGGCCATTAGGTGAGATTCCTTAGGATCTGCCTAATATCAAGCACATACTCCCACACTAAAAGATATGTCAGGTGACTAGCTGTGAGATATAGAAGACTACCTATCATACTCCGGTAGATATGTTGATCCACACTCTTGCCATTTGTATCTTTGGAGAGTTTGAGTGTGGTACTCATGGGAGTGTGATAAGAGCGACCAAATTCAAGACCAAACCTTTTCACCAAATCGTTCGCATACTTGGTTTGACAGATGAAGATTCCATTATGTAGTTGCTTGACCTGTAATCCTAGGAAGAAGTTTAGTTTACTGACCATACTCATTTCAAATTTTGATTTCATGAGGTTGGCAAATTTGTATGTGATATCTTCACATGTTGAACCAAAGACAATATCATCCACATAAATTTGTGCAATAAGCAATGAGTCTTTTGTTCTTTGGGTAAACAGAGTCTTATCAACACTCCCTCTGCAGAATTTATGGTCCAAAAGAAATTTTGTCAATCGTTCATACCAAGCACATGGTACTTGTTTGAGACCATAGAAGGCTTTGTTCAGACGATATACATAATGAGGACACTTAGGATATGAAAATCCTTTTGGTTGTTCTACATAGACTTCTTCAGCGAGATCTCTATTAAGAAAAGTACTCTTAACATCCATTTGAAATAGTTTAAATTTTAATGCACATGCAATGGATAAAAGAATTCTGATAGACTCAAGGCGTGCTAAAGGAGCAAATGTTTCATCAAAATCAATGCCTTCTATCTGTGAGTACCCTTGAGCTACAAGCCTTGCTTTGTTCCGGATCACATTTCCTGATTCATCAGATTTATTCTTGAAGACCCATTTGGTTTCAATGACATTTTTCTCAAGAGGTCTGGGAACCAATTGTCATACCTCATTTCTTTGAAATTGTTGAAGTTCTTCTTGCATAGCATTTATCCAATGTTCATCTGAAGAGCTTCCACAATATTCTTGGGTTCAATCTTTGAGGTAAAGCAAAAATGGCTATAGATATTTTTTATCTATCGTCAAGTTCTTACACCATCATTAGGATCTCCAATAATTTGTTCTCGGGGGTGATCCTTTATAATGGGAATATCAAATGATGGTTGAGGTTAACTGGGTGATGTAGTTTTGTTATCAGATTTTTCTATTATGCATGAGTCTACATCATCTTCTAATTCATTCGCAGGTGTATCTTCTTCATGAGGTTTATCATTAATTACCACATTTACTAACTCTTAAATAGTGAGGGTTCTCAGATTGTATACTCTATACGCATGACTATTCATAGCATACCCCAGAAAGATACCATCATCACTTTTAGACTCAAATTTTCCTAGGTGATCTCTGTCTCTCAGGACATAACATTTGCTACCAAAGACTCGAAAATATTTCACGCTAGGCAGTTTCCCAAACCATAGTTCGTATGGAGTTTTATTCAGACCTGCTCTAAGATATACTCTATTTATGATGTAGCAGGCAGTATTAACAGCCTCTACCCAAAAACCTTTTACCATATCTTTTCCATTTAACATAACAGACCCCATTTCCTGCAATACTCAATTTTTCCTTTCCACGACTCCATTTTGCTGAGGGGTTTTTGGGGCTGAGAATTCATGGCGAATTCCTTTCTCATTGCAATATCTTTTGAATCTTTCATTTTCAAATTCTCCACCATGATCACTTCTAATGCGATTGACGTCGTACCCCTTTTCATTTTGGAGTTGCTTTGCCAGGATCACAAATTCCTCAAAAGCATCCGATTTTTCTCGAAGAAATACGACCCAAGTAAATCTGGTGTAGTTATCTACCACCACTAGAAAGTATCTTTTCTTACCATGACTTTCCACTTTAGTTGGTTCAACTAGATCCATATGTAGCAGGTCCAAAGGTTTTGTTGTTGCTATGGTGGTTATCTTTTTGTGTCCGACTTTTATCTGTTTTCCTTTTAGACATTCTCCATAGACAGCTTTTTCTTTTTTCTAATCTTGGGAAGTCCCCTAACAAAAAATTTTGAACTAAGCTTCACTAAATTTCGGTAGTGAACATGTCCTAACCTTTGGTGCCAAAGTTTGGATTCAATTTTTACAGCCATATTACACTTTGTGGATAGCACACTCTTGCTTGTACTTTCAATGACATAACAGTTATCACTAGTGCGTAAATCTTTTATGAGAGATTTTCCTGTATGATTTAAGATTCTACATACATCCTTTGAGAAAGTGACAAGATGTTCTTTATCACAGATTTGGGAAATACTAAGGAGATTATGTTTCAAACCTTTTACACAGAGGACATGTTTGATCTTCGGAAGGCCTGGTACAGCTATTGTTCCTTGTCCAACAATTTTGGTTGAGCTACCATCTCCAAATGTGACTGATCCTCCATCAAAATTCGAGTACTCACAAAAGTGAGTTTGATCACCAGTCATGTGTTTGGAGCATCCACTATCAAGATACCACTTTGAACTATTACCGACTTCAGAGTAATGTGAATTACAAGGCAATTATTCTGGTTTGTCACCCCTTTTTGGACATTGTTGAACATGATTCTAACTTCAGGCAAGATCACTCTCTAGGCGGTGAAGCCCTTAAAGAGAGACCTGCTCTGATACCAAATAAAATTGCGGTGAAGACCACACTAGTTGAAGAAGGAATACGCCAATATGTCCTAGAGGGGGGTGAATAGGACTTTTAAAAGTTTTTATAATTTATTTTAAAATCCTTTTACACTAATCCTAACAACAGACATATATTAGGATTATTCAAATACAACTCTACTGGCTTCCAAGCTTGGTAGAGGATCCAATCACAAACTATTCAAGAAGTACCAATATATATAACTTAGTTTATGATGGATATGACTGTGAATGTGTGTGAGGTGTGATTAGATATATAAATATGAATGCATTGACATAAATCACAAACACAGAAGAAGAGCAATCACAAACACAATCATTTTTATAGTGGTTCGACTACTTGTCTACTCCACTCCTGGTAACCGCACTCAACCCTTGAGTGTACCATATTTTACTAAGGAGGTTTCATAGTGGTTCACCTCAAATCTAAGGTTTTAAATTAGGTTCACCTTCAACCTTTACAACCTACACTGAGGCTGACTGTTTATGGTCTCACGAGCAAGGGTCAACACAATGCACCCACTTTTAGGCACATTGGCCAAGAATCTTTCATAAGATCCTGTCGGAGGTTTCTACATAGTTCACCTTAAACCCAAGGTTTCACAGCGGTTGACCTCAATCCTAAGGTTTTGCTGGTTCACCTTCAAGCAGATGTTTATGCTCTCCACAGAGCAAGGGTCCACACAATGCACCCACCACGTACAGTCCCGCCGGAGGCATCTTTGAGGACTTCAAAGGGTGAAAACCACTTAAGACCCAATCTTCAAAGGAATGATCACAAGTGTCCTCTTGGACTCTAGATACTTATAAATAAGTTGATGAGTTCCGATAAACACAATGCCAAAGATCTCCTCCTCCTTGTTGACAAAGAGTCTTCTGCTCCCTTGATCCGCAACACAAAAAGATATACCGATATATGGTGACAGGTTGGGTCAAGGATATGATGGAATCCTACTCTTTAAAGGTCTTCCTATAAGAAAGATAGAGTAGTTCCAATCATCTAGGCATTCAATGCATCCCAACTTAATGATTTGCCATTAAGGTAGTAGCTGGAGGATCCTTGAATGCGGAAGTTCATTCCCCAATCCACTCTATTGAATATCAATGGAGAGGGTGGATTGGAAGATGAACTTCCTTGAGAGAAAGGGCTTTAGGTATATGATCTAAGGTTAAACACTCAAAAGCTCTCTCTACTTTCTCTCCCAGCAATAATAGACAAGTCCTCTATATATAGGCAAAAGTTTTCAACGGATATAAAACGGTCACATTTATAACTGAGTTCGATATCATCGAGCAGGTTCGATATCATCGAGCGTATACTCTTGATAGTATTGATGGTCTGCTTGATGACTCGAACTCAAAGTCATATGCTTTTGAAACCTTTTGCCAGCTAGTCGATGAATCGAAACAATTATCGATGTCATCGGATTTTGAACTCTGATTCCATCGATGATAGGTTCGATCCATCGACACTTGAAAAACGAGAGAAACTTAACATGAAATATTTCAGGTTTTCATGAATGATCAGGGAACCATCGAGATCATCGGAATTTGAATGTCGATGATATCGATATCAGCGTTGAGGCATCGATAAATCCAGCGGATTTTTCATTAAGCTTGCTGGAGAGTTTATGTCCTTGTTTGATGCAATCGATCTGGTACCGATGTCATCGATATTTGAATATCGATTCAATTGAAGGGCCCCCGATCATAGTTAAACTACCCTGAAATATGCTGGAAGAAATGTGCGCCCACGATCGATATCATCGATGGACTTTCGATCTTATCGATATTTGATTTCAGATCATATCGGAAGGAGCATCGATATATCAAAGGAATTTGAAATTTTCTTTAAAAAACAGGGATGCCGGAAACTTGCTTGTCGATGATATCGAGTCGACTTTGATAGACGTGAGATTTGAATATTGATGATATCGATAGGTGTATTGATACATTGATAATTCGTACAGATATGTTATGAGGTTGCTGGACATATTTAGTCCTCTTGTTGATGGAATCGATGGAGCATCGAGGACTCGACAGTGTAGGTCGATCATATCGAGATGTATATCGATACAATCGACAGGGCAAGAAAACTTGGAGAATTTTCCTATTTTGAAAAACATTTTTTTACCCAAAAACCCTAAGATGTTCTACCTTATTTTTAAGGGTTTTATTCACCTGGTGTTTTGGGACAAGGGATGTGAGGCTTTAGATTTACCTGTGGCGAGCTTGCACACATCCGGTTGAGGCAGACGCTTGAATTGATCTTCCTATTAGGCTCTTTAGATAATCTGATATAATAGTCACGTAACTTGATAAACCAGGGCACTTTTAATAGTGGCTAGCAAGATGGCCCACATGTAGTGGGGCCCATCATGATGTATGTTATACCCACACCGCCCGTCCTAGGGCCGCAAGGTGGTCACTGACCACCTTGCTGCTTATGCACATCCATGCCATCCATTCCCTTCATTGTGGGCCCACCTGGATATATGGGGGCCACCACCTGTACTTCTTAGCCTATACCTATGTCTGGATGAATAACGTTTTGCATGGGCCCAAACAGACCCACTTGGTCTGGAACTAGATCCTAAAATGGGACCGGACAGAGTTGCACAGGATATTCCTGTTTAAAAATTCCATGCACTTATATTTGTCTTTGTGCCAAAAATTGTATATACGCATTTTGAACGCCATACATAGTTCTACCAATGCACCTGATGGTACACTGGAAGGCAACTCCACGTGATCATGGAATGCATTAAAAAATGGCTAAAAACTATTTCTGAATTGTCTTTCTGCACAACTCTTCCATGCACCTAAGTTTGAGCCTTCACCAAAAATTGTATATGCACGATTAAGGAGGGCTACCTTATGAGTTTTGAAGGCCATATATAAGGCTACCAAATTACTTTTTTTCCTTCAATAGGAGCGGGCCCCATGTGATCATAAAATAGACTAAAAAATAGTTTGGAACTAATTCTGCGTCGAAAATCTGTTTAACCTGAAATTTGTGTGGGGCCACATCCCTAGGGTCCACCTCCTTTCCAAGGCATCTGATGGACTATCTAGTTCTTGAAAATAAATTCTCAGGTGATGGTCGGCCCAAAATCCTAAGTGAGCCTTTTGTGTGAGGGTCATATGTCCATTTAGTAAGGCCTACCTAGTGTTTGTTGGAAAATGAGTGTTATTTAATCTCGGGATTTGAGTGGTAGACAACCCTTGCTGCCCACATATCTCTCTTCGGTTATGAGTGTCCTTGCCACCTATCTCTCTTGTATGAGTCGCACCCTTGCCAAATGAGGCCCACTTAGTATATTGTGTAAACTTTTTTTTTTTTTTTAAAATCTTGTAGCATGTGGTGGACAACCTTGCTGCCCATTTGTTTCTCCTATGCCATAAGATGCCTTGGGCCCATCTAAATGAAGCAAATCTAAGGCCCAATTGGGCCCAATACTAAGAGAAACAATTGGGACTTGGAAGCCTATCATGGTACCTTCTTTAGGCCCATTAGGTAGGCCCATTGCCTAGTGGGCAAGCACACTAACACTAGTCAATTAGACCAGACCTAGTGAGGCCTAATTCAGATTGTATAAGCCATATAAGTTGGTCATTTTCTTGATTGACTTGTGTGCGTAGCTAGTGGGCCCAATATGATATGGAATGTGTAAAATGTTGGTATGTGGGCCTTATTTTTGTGATTGTGCATTATTTTCTATTTAATGGAAATGTGTGCGGCTCAAATTGTGTTTTATGATTGATCTTTAATGTGTGTATTATGTGTAGGGGTGTACAGAGTCGAGTCGAACCGTGCCTCGGCTCTGACTCGAGCCTGTCTCACTAGGCCTGACCCGACTCAAACTTGGCTTGGCTTGGTCCTCAAGCCTGACTGGCCAGCTCAACTCAGTTCAGTCAGCAGCTCAGGCCAGTTCGAGCCGAGTTCGAGCCAAGATCGATCCGAGTTCACCTGTGTAGCATTTTCACAAACACATGAACTGCACCTTCAAAATCTCATTGCATGTAAAACATCAGCAGTGGTTTTACATATTTTATCACACACCTTCTAAGCAATATAAAAATCAAGAAGAAAGGGTATTTGTTTGACATACATACCTTCCTTGCCACCAGCCACACTTTGTTGAGTCATTTCATTGAACACTTGGTGAGTAACACCAATATCAAAGTAACCGAGTCACCGAACTGGTTCGATTCGAGTTGGGTTCAATCCGAGTCGAGTTGAGCTAGGGCCAGCTCAAACTCAGCTCGAACTCACTTTCAAGCTCAAAAAATCAGCTCAACTAGGCTCAAACTCAGCTTCGAACCGAGCTTTTTCGAGTCGAGTCGAGCGAGCTAACAAAACTAGCTTAGTTCGTGTACACCCCTAATTATGCGGTGCTTTCCGTGTTGTGGAACCATCAACCACAACCCTAAATTAAACTAGATCTTATGTGGGCAGTACCATGAGAACCACAAATATTTGAGAAGCCTATTACCCATACTTGAGAAGCCCATTACCCTTAAGCTAGTAGGGCCCACTTAGTTGTGGATTGGATCCACACCAATGAACGCTTGGTGATTGAACGTCTACCCTTTTGGGAACTTGCTTAGTGGTTCACCTAGTGAGACTTATAGGACAACGTGCTCATACATAGTCCAGGGTCACTGTGGTGGTTATGTTGGCAGGATAAGATGATGATTTGCTTGATAGTGATTGTAATAACACTTGCGTTGATGATGGTTAAGTAGTTGTTAGTGATAGGTAGGATGATATGCATGTATATTGTAATATCCCGAATTTTCGTGGCCCGAACATATACTCGTGCCCAAGAATTCCAGGTGTTAATAATGTAAAGATTTAAATGCTTCAAAATCTTATAATGATTTTCTTTCCATTTAGATCACATCCAGTTACATTCACGAGAGTAAAATCAACTGTATTTAGTATTCTATTAGATTAAAAGAATTCAATAAATTATCAAATGCCATCTCAATGGGAGCTTATTACATTATCAAAGTTTGCAGTGGAAATAAATAAAACTAAACATAAAGCTATCTCTTTATTTATTCAGAATAATCTTCCGTAAGGAGATTGTCATCCGTGTCTTCAATCTACATATCACCTGCATTATCTGTACGGTTGGAGAGGGTTAATGCCCTACTCATAGTGATGGTTATCCTTTAAGATTATTAATAATTTAAGAGATTCATAAAAGTAATGCGAGGGTTCTGATACGTCCCGTACTCCACCACTACGAGTGGTATCAATATGCGCAACCAATATGTGCGTATATATATATATATCATAGCAAAGTGTGTGCGGCTCATTATACGTACTGATCATCACAATGTGGAATATAATTCATTAAAAACCCGACTCACCCTGCATCCCATAACTATGGAGATTTGTCAGCGTGTCCGATGCTACCGTAGATTTACGTGAACACCTCGAGGTAGCACAACACATGAATCGGATGAATTACGTGATACGATTTGTTCATGGAGTGACTATTTGTGACATCCAATCCCAGGAGTGATATAACACGCATTGTAGATTACTTAAATCGATTCGTGCACCATGATGAGGGTCGAATATTGCATATTAGACCCTGACTATTACCTGATTTTACGTACATGATAATGCTTAATGGAATATTTTTATCGTGTTTTTGTTGTAGGTTGTAATAAGGAGTGTTGAATGAAAAAAGAGTATCAAAAGCATGGATTTGACGCTCTAAAGTCATCAGAGCAAGGGATGAACTCCAGAGGACCAATATTGAAGAATTTACAAGCCACAGATCTGAGGAAATCAAGCCGTTCATGTTAAAAGAGGCCCGAAACTGGGAAAAAATGCAAGATCGCAGGGTTCCCACCATCCGATTGCCTCAAAACTTCATACATGGGATGAGGGTCATAAATTAACCGTACATATCAAATTTCAGCCCTCGGATCACTATGAAAGTGCCCCAACTGACGGATCTGTCCATAAACCGTTGATTCTGGGCCCAGCTGATATCTGGAACTGCCTCAAATGTGTTCTCAACGCCTTAAATGGGGAGACCAATTAAATGGATGGATTAGATTTCTCAAGAACATCTCAGTGGATCCCACCCAAATAGAGTGTGTGTACACATGTATACGTACCAGCCATGCACCACACCGCCACCCTGGTCAAACCGACAGCTGACCCGACCGTCTTCTTGAAACGGAAACTTCCATTTCCGCTGCAGGTAACGGACGGACGCTGTCCATTTTGCGGAAGATAGTGGGCCCCACTCATGGCGCTTACGTCTGATCTAAGACGTCCATCTTGTAGAGGGCATCGAATCATCAAAATCATGCTAATATTTTGTGCCCATGCGTGCACACATGTTCGGTACAGAGGCCACAAATTGACTACTCTGCAACGTCAAAATTGATCTTGGCGTGATTTATTCTCTGGACCGCATCAACGGACAACCAAAATCGTCCCTTCTTGACCGAAATTTTGAGGAAAATCTAATGGACGGGATGGATCTTCCTGAAAATGCCTCTGTGGAGCTCACTGATCACGTCAGCGAAGGACGTGCGTAGGCTTACGCATGTTCGCGAAATCCAGTTTTTGCGGAGGTTGTGGCTCACCATCTTTGATCAGATGGAAGATCTGATCCATTCATCGTGTAGCCCATCGAAAACAATCCCAGGGGACGTTAAATTTACGGACAACATGCAAAGAAAGTGCGAGTTATGAAAGCCCGAAGTTAACTGCAAAAAAGCTTTCGCTGTTGCTGCGACAACTTCTGCGACAGCCCTCCACCGCCTCCAGTAGCTATAAAAGAGGGTTTTGGATGAGGAGATCTGGGCCGTGGTTGGACGTAGGGCTAGACGGGAGAGCCAGAGCCTGGGGAGAGCCAAGGAGAGGAGAAAGAGATGAAAGAGGAGAGAGAGAGGAAGGAAGAAGGAAGATGTTCTCAACGTTTAAATCTTATTTTTCCTTCTTTTTATTTGAAATTATGGATTGCTAATCTTGTAGCTAGGGCTGAGATGAAACCCCTAATTTGAATATCCATTGTTATATGTTGAATTTACTTTAATTAGATTGGTTTATTTCTTTCTCTAGCGTGCTTGATTGGGTTAAATTCTGTACTTCTCCATCTATGAACTTGACCAGAGTCTATATATGGATATTGTCTGGATGCTTATTCTAGATGCTTGCGTCTGATCATGAATAGGTTTCCTATAGAAGAAGAAACAGGGTGCTTTAATGAATTATACATTCTATGTGCCCGACCAAGGACATGGGATGTATTATTCATTGCATTGCTTTAGGAGATTAGACATTCTGTATGCCCGACTAAGGACACAGATTGTGCTTTCTTATTATAAGTTGTATCAATCTAAATTAGGGTGAATCAACAGATAAACAAGGGATAAGATAATTAGGGGTAGATTCGAAAGTCCTAGTGCTCTCTCTGATTGAATTTTCTTCCCTGTTCTCAATTGGATTTCATAGAATTGTGCTTAGTAACTCGCTCTATTATTTGTTGGATTAGTTAAGGAGAATCATAGATTTGAATTGTGACGACCAGTCCTCTTGGGAACGATCTCGTAATACGTACTGTATCTACATCTGATTCGTATACTTGCGAGTTTAAAAATCATCTAAATCATGTTGGTTTAAATAAAACATCACACCACTACCCAAAATCCATGAAATTATGCGTCGACCAAGAGGGTCATTACCCAGAGCGCATTATGTCCACGATAAAATCATTAGTTGTGAGAACTTTAACACATCACTTGCATCAAATGAGAAATAAATTGAACCATGAGAGTTTTAGAATTCCAAGACATATGCTCAAGCCTATTCACAACCCAAGTGTAGGGCTGCGATGTAGTAATAATCTCAGTAAGATCGAGGTCGAATTCACAGGGACTAATCTCATGTGTTTTCTGAAAGTAACTAGAAGTAGAACTAGAAGAAGATGAAAATCTAAATTTGGAAGTATAGAGAACAATTGTGAGAGATTTAATAAAAAAACTTAATAAATTCAAAGGTGGGAAACTAGGGTATCTAAGGATCCACTTGTAGAGATCAGGGAGATCTATGCTTGATTCAAGTCACATGATTAGAATCGGAGTCCCATCCTATCCAATTGGAAGATATCTCAGTAAAATTAAATCTGAACTTCCTTTGACCTAGTTCTCAATGGATGAGAAGTGTGAGAATTGGAAGTGATTTTGTCATAAAACCATGCACAGGAGACAAGACAAACAACAGGATTTACCAATCCTACAACTAATCTGGGAGAATTGTGAAAGTTAGGGAGGATTTCATCATCCTACCATGCCCAAGGGACGATGGTGAACAACAGGATTTCCTAAATTCACAATCTCAATACATGAAAAGAACATACTTAAAGCTATCGCAAATCCATTGTAATTTGAGTCACAATAAACCATTAACAACTGAAAGTATTCCTTATAATCAAACTAGAATCAAAGAGAGTTCAATATAAACATGAATAAAAGTAATAGAAACATCCCATCACGCTACAAGCTTCACCTCTTAGTCCTAGCTAAGAGGTTTGGCCAACCATAGACATGATTAAACTAGAAACTCTTAAGAAAAGCATAAAAACAACTAAGGAAAGGGGAAAAAAACTATTGGTAACGGTTTCTCCATGCTTTTGCTCCACGCCTCAAACCCTAGATGATGCCTAGGGGTGCCCTAGGGACCCCTATTTATAGTTTTAGGCCTTAGACTTTCGCACCAAGTTAGAAATTTTTAGAAATTGCTTCAAATTTTCGCACTTTGTGTGCTGGCTATGAACCCAGGATTGGTCGAGGACAACCCTCGACTAGTCGAGGGTTTCCTTCGAATGATTAAGGATGACCTAATTTTAACAATTTTATTTGCTGGAGTTCGAGTCGAGGCAGCTCGACTGGTCGAGCCAGGACTGGTTGAGCAGAGTCTAGGATTAGTCGAGCTGGAGCTAGGACTAGTCGAGGATCACGCAAATTCACTTCAAAACTCTGATTTTCTTCATTCTTGACTTAATTTTCTTATATCTTCAGTATGTGCATTCTTCATTCTTGGTCTTCATGATTCTTAAGCATTAAATCCATGCTTTTAACATCTTTTCGAATCCAAGCTCTTGAATTCACCTTACACCACAAACATGATTAAAATAGAACATTAAACATTATCATGTTCATAAAACCATGAAATAACTGGGGTCCAATATGCAATATTTGACCCTAAACACAATCCCTAACCAGCATTTTGCTAGTCCCGAGCAAAGTATGCGAAAAATGAACTTTAATGCGCAATGTTCAAACCTTTTTTAGAAAACAATCTTTTGTGTATTAAGTATGAATGAGTAAACTTAAGATAAGAAATTGAGATTTTGAAAGCTTACAGTTGAATCATATAAGCAATCAATCAAATAAGTCCTTTATCCATTAGGTCAGAGCTTGGTTCACATATCAAGTTTTTCAACATGCTCAGTGAAAATACTATCTTTTCATAATGTTAGCCATGCTCATCACTTCAAGATTGGTTGAAAACCAAAGTACTGATTCCAAACTTATCCCCTTTTCCTTCTTTTTCTAGTTTTTGATTTTATATCGATGGTCATTTGTATTTATTCCTCTTCTTTAGACATTACATCCTTTTCAAAGACATTTTTAATTCCCCTCAAAGATATTGTCATTCTTCATTCTTTATGACCTCCTTGTCAATCTCCTATTTTTTAACTGGTTCTTTTTCTTCTTTTAAGGTGGATAAAATTCCCCAGACTCAGTTCTCAATATCTTTCAATGATCATCGTACTAACAAGCAGAAAATCTATTACTATTCATAAAAAACAATTTGAATAACATAATATTTGAACTTACTCTTAATCAGTTGAATGTAAGAACCATAAGTGATAGGTCACTTAGTTGCTCCAACTCTAATAATTTAAAATTCGATTTCTATCTTATCTTTATACTCAAAATAGTCTTAAATACACAACTTATCGCTTTCCAAATAGATAAATATTGATTTTTTTTTTTAATTTTGCAAAATTTGATCAAAACTGAGAAAATACTAATTAGGTTACCTAATCTCTCATCCCCAACCTAGAATCTACATTGTCCTCAATGTAAAAGAAAGAAACATGATTAACAAAAGAGACAACGTAAGTGAAGGAGAAGTGATGGAAAGATAGTACTTGATGAAGAGATTTTGTGACTTTTTCCAAAGGATCTCAGCGTGAAGGTGGGTTAGCACAGAGTAATCAATAAAAAACAAACTACCTAAAACTAACGGAAAGCAAACTATCCTAAACAGCATAAAGCCGACTATCCTAAAACGGTAGAAAATAATAAACCTAACTACACCTCCATCAGACTAGGAGATCAATCCTGATAAACATGATCATTCAGAGGTATGGACATGTCCTCTGAATCAAATTTCTCAACAAATGACTTTAATCGATGTCTATTTACTTTGAATTCTTTGCCATTATTCGGATCTTTTATCTCGACGGCCCCATAAGGATAGACATTAGTAACAATGAAAGGACCGGTCCAACGAGATCGGAGTTTGCCTAGAAAGAGATGTAACCGAGAATTATAAAAGAGGACTTCGTGACCTGATATGAATGATTTCTGAAGAATGTGTTAGTCATGAAACACCATCCTTGTGAGAGATGCCATATTTCTTCATTAAGTTCGCTAATGACCTATTACAAAAATGTGAGCCCCTATCACTAATGATGGCTCGAGGCGTTCCGAATCGGGAAAGGATGTTCTCTTTTAAGAATTTAATAACTATTTGATGGTCATTGTTCCGGCACGAAATTGCTTCAACCCATTTAGTGACATAGTCTACGGTGAGCAAAATATATAAATTTTTAAAAGATTGGGGGAATGGTACCATGAAATCAATGCTCCAACAATCAAATGCTTCAATGATTAGAATGTGGTTAAGCAACATCATATTTCGATGGGACAATGCTCCTAACTTCTGACAACAGTCACAAGCTTTACAAAACTCATGAGTGTCCCTGAACATAGTGGGCCAACAAAGGCCACACTGTAGAATCTTGGCCGTGGTCTTCTTAGTAGAAAAGTGACCACCACAGGCCTGAGAGTGACATAAGGAGATGACACTTTGATGTTCATTGTCTGGCACACATCTCCTTAAGATTTGGTCTGGAAAATATTTAAACAAATACGGATCATCCTAGAAAAACTTATGAACCTCGGCGAAGAATTTTTTCTTATCTTGTGCAGTTCAATGTGTCGGCGTGAAACCTGTGGAAAGATAATTAGCAATATCAGCAAACCAAGGTAAATGGGAGACTTCAAACAATTGTTCATCAGAGAACATGTCATTTACATGTGTCGTCTCAAGAGAATCAGAGAGATCAAGGCGAGAAAGATGGTCAGCCATTACATTCTCTACTCCCTTTTTATCTTTCATTTCCAAATCAAATTCTTGGAGTAGGATGATCCATCTAATCAGGTGGTGCTTAACATTATTCTTAGAAAGAAGATACTTGAGCACCATATGATCTGTGTAAATGACAATCTTGGATCTGATCAAGTAGGACCTAAATTTGTCTAAAGCGAACACTACGGCTAAGAGTTCCTTTTCCGTAGTAGAGTAGTTCACTTGGGTAGGATTCAGGGTTTTACTTGCGTATTGTATAACATAGGGCTTCTTGTCTTTTCTCTGGCCTAAGACCACCCCAAGAGCATAGTTAGACCTATCACACATAAGTTCAAAAGGAAGGCTTCAATCAGGTGGTTGCATGATAGGTGCAGTGGTTAGCATGCCCTTGAGCTTAATAAAAGCTTCCCGACATTGCTCAGTCCACTCGAATGGTGCATCCTTTTGAAGTAGATTACATAAAGGATGAGAGAGGTGACTAAAGTCCTTTATGAATCTCTTGTAAAAACCGGCGTGTCCTAGGAAGGATCGCACATCTTGTATGTTCTTGGGTGGAGGTAAGTTAGAGATAAGATCAATTTTACCTCAATTCCCTTGGACGAGATGTTATGTCCAAGGACAATTCCCTTACGAACCATGAAATGACACTTCTCCCAATTGAGTACCAAATTCTTTTCTTCACATCTTTTCAACACTCATTTAAGATTCTCTAAGCAATCGCCGAAAGCTGGACCAAAGACAAAGAAGTCGTCCATGAAGACCTCTAGATATTGCCCCATCATGTCAGAAAAAGTACTCATCATACATCACTAAAAAGTGGCGAGGCCATTACATAGTCTGAATGACATCCTTCGATAAGCAAAGGTGTCAAAGGGACATGTGAATGTGGTCTTTTCCTGATCTTCGGGGGCTATCTGTATCTGATTGTAGCCCGAATATCTGTCAATGAAACAATAATAGGAATGACTAGCTAACCTTTCCAAAATTTGATCAATGAAGGGCAAAGGAAAGTGGTCATTCCTTATGATGGTATTCAACTTCCTGTAGTTAGTGTGCAATATCTAACCAGTAGTAACTCTAGTTGGCACGAGTTCATTATCGGCATTAGATACGATGGTGATTCCGGACTTCTTAGGAACCACTTGAGTTGGACTCACCCATTAACTATCAGATATAGGGTATATGATACCCATATCTAATAGTTTAAGAACCTCGGCCTTAACCACTTCCTTCATGTTTAGATTTAGTCTACATTGTGGTTGTTGTAAGCTCTTCGTATTATCCTTAAGATAAATGTGGTGAGTACAAATCGAAGGGTTAATTCCCTTGAGATCCGCAATCGACCATCTAAGGGCTCTTTTGTGCTCAATGAGAGTAAAGATGAGCATACTCTCCTGTTCTTGCTTAAGGTGGAAAGAAATCACCACCGAGTATGTCTCATCTTGACTTAAGTAAACATATTTCAAATCAGAGGGCAAAGGTTTTTGGTCAAGCTTCGATGCCTTGAGGTTAGACAGTAGAGACACTACATCAGTTTGGGGCAATTCTTCAAATTGTGGCCTCCACCGGTTAACTTCAAGTACTGGCATAGTATCAAGTATGACACCCGTCTCTTTAATCATATCATCATCAAAATCATGAGAGTGAGCCAGGCATGTCTTTAGAGGGTCAGAGGATTAGGTCATTAAAGTTCTATCTTCTACGAAAGAGTCAACAATGTTAATATTGTGGAAATTGTCATCATCCTCTAACTATTTGCTTGTGTTGAAAAAGATATTTAACTCCAATGTCATATTCCCGAAAGACATACTTATGACCCCATTCCTACAATTAATGATTGCGTTTGAAGTGGCAAGGAATGGGTAACCAAGAATGACGGGAATTTGAGTGCTCATGTTATTGATGGGTTTCATATCGAGGACGATAAAATCTACCGGGTAGTAGAAGCTTTTAACCTGGACAAACATATCCTCAATTACCCCTTTCGGTACACAAACTAAGCGATCAGCAAGTTGCAATGTAGTTAGGGTGGGTTTCAATTCACCCAAACCTAACTGTTTGTAGACCAAGTAAGGAATCAAATTTACACTTGCTCCTAAGTCAAGAAGTGCGTGCTCAATTCGGTAGTTCCAAGCGATGGTTGGGCTACAGGGATCTTTGTACTTTTATGGCAGATCTTAGTTTAGGATAACACTCACTTTTTTCAGTTAAAAAGATTTTCTTTTTGATACTTTACCGTCTATTGGTCGTACACAAGTCTTTCAGAAATTTAGCATATGAAGGTATTTGTTTTATGGCATCAAATAGAGGAATATTGACTGTCACTTGTTTTAACACTTCTAGAATGTCCTGAAAGTTAGAAAGAGGTTTTGGTGCAACCAACCGTTGGGGGAATGGGGCAATCGACTTGCCTTGAAGTTCTGGTTCCAATTCTTGTGGAGCGGTGCTAGGTCTATCATCATTGTCCTCCTTCGGGTCCTTAGGCTTTTCAACCATAATCAGAATAGTTTTGTCAATAGTCTTCCCACTCCTAAGAGTGGTGATAAATTTAGCTTGCTCCATTTGATTTGAAGAGCTTGGATCACTTATCTCATATTGCGGTTTAAGATTGGGGAGAGGTTGAGCAGGAAGCATCCTCCTTTCTATAACCGTAACATGTGAATCCATCTTTTACATACATTTTGTAAGTTCTCGTATTGCTTGAGTAAGCTCTTGAGTTTGTGTGGAATTTTGAACCGGTTCTTCTTGAGGTTTCACTTGATTTGGAATTTGATTAGAGAAACCTTGTGGGGTAGCAATTTGTCCATTCCTCTAACTAAAGTTTGGATGATTTCTCCAATTATGAATTAGAGGTAGGTCCATTGAAAGGTCTTTGGTAATGATTCACGGCGTTGGATTGCTCATTCAACACCTCTTGAAAGGTAGGTATTGTTGGACAATTTTTAGTTGTGCGAACATTGCAATCACAAATACCATAAACAATTTCCTTAACCTTATCATTCTTTATTTTCATGGCCTGAACTTTCCTTATGATATTATATACTTTAACATTAATATCATCATCCTCTTTCAAAAGGTATAATCCACCCCTCTCCTTTGATTGAGTGGGCCTAAAAGTGGTGCTTGATTTTAGGTAAGTGTCCCATAATTGTGCGTTTTCAGCAAGTCTATCCAAGTAGTCCCACACATCATCAACATTTTAATTCATGAATTCCCCATTACACATTGTCTCAACTAATTGGCGCATAGAAGATGTCAGTCCATCATAGAAAAAGTGTGTAATACGCCACGTTTCAAAACTGTGTTGTGGGCATAAACTAACAA
Organism: Magnolia changhungtana; assembly: GCA_030180095.1. Classification (NCBI taxonomy): domain Eukaryota; kingdom Viridiplantae; phylum Streptophyta; class Magnoliopsida; order Magnoliales; family Magnoliaceae; genus Magnolia; species Magnolia changhungtana. Next base: position 2,113,127 of record JASAUF010000117.1, on the reverse strand, counting down.
GATCCTTGAGCCGCTCCCCACATTGGAAGAATGTTTCATCCTCCTTTTGGGCAAAGTTTATGATTGCCTTTCTAAGGGTGTTCATTTTATGATGTGAAAAAAATTTCTTTATGAACTCCCTTATCATGTCATTCCATGTGCCAATAAATCTGGGACGTAGTGAATGCAACCACGTCTTAGCTTTCTCTTTCAAAGAAAAGGGAAAGAGTTTCAGTCTGACTGTGTCCTTAGACACGTTAGGAAAAAATAAAGTGGCTATGATCTCATCAAACTCTTTCAAGTGTAAATATGGACTTTTAGATTCAAGTCCATGGAATTTCGGAAGGAGTTGGATCACACCTGGCTTGATATCCATGTATCCTGTATTTTCTAGAAAAACCATGCATGAGGGTGTACTCACCCCTGCCGGTTGTAAATAATCTCACAAGTACAAGGCGGGGGTGCTTGATGCACCTCATTCTCATCTTGGACTTCCTCAACCTTAGGTTGAGGTTCTTTTCCCAATTTATTGACCGGTTGATTTGCAGCCATAACCTCAATTAACTTTGAGAATCTCGAGTGGTGTCTAATCCTGTGATAACTATATAACCCCTCAACCAATCTTCCTTCACTCAAAAGACGTTGAGTGTTATCATGGACCCACTTGGGCATGAAACACTCTCAGCCCTCAATTTCAAATTCTAACCTAAACCTAAAAGAGAGAAAAGAAAGAAATCTAGAAATAGAGAGAGAGGGAATTAGCAAGAAGTTACCAAATTAGAAGTTCCTAATTAAAATCCTGTAAAACAAAACAAAACAAGTCAGTTTCTAAAAACAGAATTCTAATATTAGAAAGTTCCTAAAAATAAAAATAGAAAGTAAACTAGTTTCTAAAAACCAGAAAATAGAAAGTTTCTAAAAAAGTTAGATTCTAAAATCACTTTAGGAAAGTTTCTAAACCTAAAATTAGAAAGTAAGTTTCTAAAAAGAAAAATCCTAGAAATAGAAAGTTTCTAAAAACAGAAAACAAACCCTAATCTAAAAAATATAAAATAGAAAAACCCTAATCTTAACCTAATTCTAAAACTAGCTAATCTAAAAAAAATGCAACCGTTAATCCCCGACAATGACGCCAAAAACTTGTTCACAACCCCAAGTGTAGGGTTGCGATGTAGTAATAATCTCAGTAAGACCGAGGTCGAATCCACAGGGACTAATCTCGTGTGTTTTCTGAAAGTAACTAGAAGTAGAACTAGAAGAATATGAAAATTTAAATCTAGAAGTATAGAGAATAATTGTGAGAGATTTAATAAAAAACTTAGTAACTTCAAAGGTGGGAAACTAGGGTTTCTAAGGATTCACTTGTAGAGATCAGGGAGATCTATGCTTGATTCAAGTCACACAATTGGAATCAGAGTCTCATCCTATCCAATTGAAAGATATCTTAGTAAAATCAAATCTGAACTTCCTTTGACCTAGTTCTCAATGGATGAGAAGTGTGAGAATTGGAAGTGATTCCATCACAAAACCATGCCCAGGAGACAAGGCAAAAAACAGGATTTACTAATCCCATAACCAATCTGGGAGAATTGTGAAAGTTAGGGAGGATTCTATCATCCAACCATGCCTAAGGGACAATGGTGAAGAACAAGATTTCTTAAATTCACAATCTCAATACATGAAAAAAACATACTCAAAGCTATTGCAGACTCATTGTAATTTGAGTCATAACAAACCATTAAAAACTGAAAGTATTCCTTATAATCAAACTAGAATAAAAAAGAGTTCAATATAAACATGAATAAAAATAATAGAAACATCCCATCACGCTACAAGCTTCACCTCTTAGCCCTAGCTAAGAGGTTTAGCCAACCATAGACATGATTAAACTAGAAGCTCTTAACAAAAGCATGAAAACAACTTAGGAAAGGGAAAAAAAACTCTTGGCAATGACTTCTCTATGCTTTTGCTCCACTCCTTAAACCCTAGATGATGCCTAGGGGTGCCCTAGGGACTCCTATTTATAGTTTTAGGCCTTAGACTTTCGCACCGAGTTGAAAATTTCTGGAAACCGCTTCAAATTTTCGCACTTTGTGTGCTGGCTGCGAACCCATGACTGGTCGAGGACAACCCTCGATTGGTTGAGGATGACCTGATTTTAGCGATTTTAGTTGATCGAGTTCAAGTTAAGGTAGCTCGACTGGTCGAGCCAAGGCTGGTCGAGCAGAGTCCAGGACTGGTCGAGTGTACGCAGGACTAGTCGAGCCAGAACCAGGACTGGTCGAGAATCACGCAAATTCACTTCAAAACTCCTATTTTATTCATTTTTGACTTAATTTTCTTGGATTTTCAGTATGCGCATTCTTCATTCTTGGTCTTGGTGATTCTTGAACATTAAATCCATGCTTTTAACATCCTTTTTAATCTGAGCTCTTGAATTCACCTTGCATCACAAACATGATTAAAATAAAACATTGAGCATTATCATGTTCGTAATACCAAGGAATAGCTGGGGTCCAATATGCAATATTTGACCCTCAATAAAGCCATAAAGAGAGGTAGCACAAGGCTAACTTAATAAAGGAGAAAAGTAGCATTAAGCTATTCTAATAAAAGAAAAGAGAGCAAATAGGCTAACTCAATAGGAATAAGGGGAGAGAAGAAAAAGACCAACTCAATATAGAGTGAAAGCACGCGTCACTCTCAAAATTAGCAAAATGTAAAGCTTATATCAATCACCTCGCATAAATTCATAAAGATTACGCATAATTAAAATCATACCTTAACCATAATTACCACAAGGATAAATAATTAATAATGGTAAATCAATCAATTGCATGAAAAATCACAGTAATATGAAAATATGTAAAAACAAGATAAATCATATCAATTCAAATTAGTGTAAGCTTTAAAGGAATCCCTCACTTTAGCTTTATATCTAAACCCTAGTTAGATAACCATGTAGGAGAGCTTCTACATGAATCACGACATTGCTTGAGCAAAAGAGAGACACTACATATATGGAGAAGGAAGATGATGATGGGCATCTAGGCTTCTCTTTCTCTTTCTCTCTCTCTCTCTCTCTATTGGATGTGGAAATATGGGCATGTGGGTGGAGAAGGGGACGCAGACCCCTTTTATAAAAAGGAGTGGGCGTGTGAGAGGGGTGTGTTTCACATCTCACTTGAATTGAGTTTCTTCAATTTGCCATTTTTCAACAATATTTCTTTAAATCTAATTCGTCCATTGTGTCAGGGTCATCGAATAGAGCCGGTGTATATGATTTTCTTGGTGATCCGAAATTTACATTGGCATAGCTTGAAAATTCTCCAACGGGTGCTAAAACGAACTTGATCTCAATTAACGGTCCACACTTAATGATCAAGGCCCAATTTTGTGAGAAATGTGTAGTTAGGATATGCAAACGGTTAGACAAAATTTGGTGGTTAATCAATGATGGAAAAAGCCTAAATCTAAAATTTTACCTTTTGTACCAAAAGGAAGGAACTGACTTCAACATTCAATGCATAGGATCATAGATCGGGGTATAAATTTTGTATAACCTCGTAGTCATATGAGAACAAAGTATGGTCCAAATTTGAGTTGCAATGGATGGCAAGAAGTGGTTAAATCAAAAAATCCAGATTTATAAGGAGTTGATAAGTCTTGAAAGGTAAACTTCGAGGCTAAGGAAATGCCTACCAAAGTGGGTTCTTCATATTTCACACTTGGTCCATATTTTGGGCAATCCAAGTCATTCATATGAAGGAAAATATCTTAATACAACTACCTACGAGGTTCTTCACTCGATGAACACTGAAATCAATGGTTATGGGACTGATTTGTCAATTGAGTCACTTTTACAATGATCTAAAGGCTAAAATTCGACGTGTATGGTTAATTTATGATAAATAGGCGTGATATAAAATTTTACATGAAACGGATTATGGGAACCATGTGATCTAGAATTCAAGGGTCTAGGTTAATGGTATTTTCGTAATTATTATTGATATAAGAGTTTTGGAAAATTTAATAGTTCTACATTATTATAAGCATGTTTTTAAGAAATTCTTACAAAAGAACTTATATCTAAATGATTATGAATAAAGAGTTATTCACCAAATTAATTAGGGAATGTACATATATTAAATCACATAATGGATGGTCAGATGACATGTTAAAAAATAATAGAACTTGATGACTAGTTTCATAAATTGATGAACACAAAGTGAGTTTTTGGAGTGATCGAGAGGTAGAACATGTATACCGTTAAATTAAAGTAACTTGTTCACATCTGTAATTTCTCGGATCATAGTTCTGGTGATGGGTTAAGCATATTCATAGTTGGTGAATAAGATGAATGGACTAGAATCTTTATTTGATATGTATATGAGTGGATGCTGAGATCAAGTAGTTAGTTTACTATGATCAGGCGGTCCAAACTCAAAGTGGACGGTCAGATATCTTTACTTAGTAGTGAATAGTTGACTGAACGGTTGGTTATGATGGACAAGTGAAAATACTTAGGTATATGATGATCCTATCTCAAAATCAACGGTCAGATGGCTTGATCTATGAATGAAGATTATTCCCAACCGTCAGATTCGTGTTGGAGAATAGATGTAAGGTTAGGATAGCTAGATTGGTATTGTACACATGTACATAATAAGTTAAATTTCATGGTAACACTCAAGAACTTTTAATACTCGGGTATTGAAAAGTTTGGGGTGTTACGTGTATGGTCATGATGATGATGTTGATATCCAAGTTTATGATAATGATATATATAGATTATCATGCTCTACTTGAAGTTGGTCACAAAGGTGATGGTAACATATATGATAACAATGTACGTAGGGCAACTTTATGCATGATAATGGCCATATACCTACTAAGTCATATATGATGATAGTCTTAGTGGTCGCTATGATAATGATGATGTGTGTGAACCCTTGTATGTTATGCACTTCATGAACATGTATGCTTAAAATATCCATGCTTGGTTGGTGATTAAGTGGACTTAAGGACTAAGTGGACCACCACATGTATTGCTTTGAGTCATAAAAAGTGCACTTAATGCTGTATAGTGGTGTGACACTTGTGTACACACTTACCATGGGACTAATGAGGTGGACCACTTAACCGTTAACCATGAATGAATATGTTGGTGACATGGTTACCTTCCTTTATGGATCTTTACATGCAGATTGGATACATGTTATAGTATGAGTATATCTCTTGCATGTGTTTGATATATAGCTTATTGTGTTGACACTCTATGTGGTCCCAACCATATGATTAGAGTCGAGTGGTGGATTGATCCTACTTGTGCCAATGTATGGTTGGTGCACGCTTGTGACATGAAGGGTGTGAACACTCGCATATCCCCATAATCGTGAGGGAGAGTGCACATTAGACCATTATTTTGCCTAGTTGGCACTGTGATCATTTTTGATTGGTCTTAGGATAATTGTGCATATTGCCTACATGCTCGTATACATGTATATGCATCATGGATGAGGAATGCATGGTGTGATCATGTGAAGATCATATGCATGTGATAGAGGATGTTGGTGCGTGGTGTACATGATGGAATATGTGTGGATGCTTTCTGGTCTAAGAAACCGTGAGCTTGGTCCGTAGGTTGAAGTCCCTAAATTGAATACATCATGCTTGGTCCTTGGGTTAAAGTCCATAAAGCTCACTTGATACCGCATTATGATTTGTATTTATCTTGGTACAAATGTTACACGCATATCATTTCCATGATGAGTGTGGATTGAGGTTGAATGTGGTTGGTAGAGGAGCCCAGTTGGTATTAGGGATGCCTCGTATGCATATATGGCTACATGCATAGCATTGCTTGAGTGTAATTATACTACATAGTGTGCATGTGGATTATCATTCCATTTCGCATAACATCCTTGTGCTATGAATTGAACACCACAACAACATCATGGTTGTACTGATGAGACCACTTCAGCGGCATCATGGTTGGTATTTGTCGACACTAGAAATTTGAGTTTCTTTATACTGGGTCTCAAACCCCTCGGTGAAATTTCTTAAACCTCGAGTAGTACCCTCGAGCCTCATCGTCAGGACCGAGTGGATACCATGGGTCATTTGGTGCTAAAGACCATTATAAACCTGACTCTCGCCGGCACAGTTGGGTAAGAAGAGGTCCAGCCATGCCTAGCTGAAGATGTAGAGCGAAGGTGGTTGGGTTTGACCAACCCCTGAAATGGGTCGGCTATCGGCGTGCCGGGTGGGTATTGGCATGGGTATAGGTTCCCCATTGACGAGGCAGGTATGCGAGGCCTCTATTCAACAAGTTTCAGATTTACTCTGGATACCGAGCTCTGGTGATTTCCAATGATGATAACAGTATTGAGATGTGGACTTACTGAGTAGGACTTGTATGCCTACATACACCTAACATCCCTTTGCATTTGCATCACTTGCACTACATCTCGCCCTATCGAATTCACATGGAATTGCATTATCACTATGTTTTAGTTGTGTATTCTATAGATGTTGGGTTGTACGGTGTGGAGTGATTGAGATTTTGGTGAGATTGTGGCAGGCGGTTCAAAGGTATGCCCCTTCACACGGCTAAGATTTCAATTAGGTATAACACGAACCTGAGATCAAGAGCTCACCACATTGATATTTCCTATCCACATCAGGTATAGAATCGGTCTAGATAGAAATCCCTTGTGTTGGACCCCGTAGTTGCGAAATTGCATGCTACCTTTTTAACCTCACATGTGATAGCTCTATTCTTTATTGGTATAACGTGCTTAGTTGATTCTATGCCTTCATTGACACCATTATCCATCCAGCATTCTACCCTGGTTACTCTATGCAACGCTCACTCATGAGAATGTGTCGTACGATAGTACATTTAAATCTTAACTATCATATGATGACTTGCTGCTCTCATGACTCATTGTCACATGTTTTATTTCGTGCTTAGCAATGACAATATGCTCATCTATGAAAATCTGTTGAACCATGATTATGTGCTAATTTATGGTAACCTGTCTACTCATGATAACCTATTCATTTATGATGATATATTTAGTTGTGGCAATATATCAATCTGAGACAATATGTTTAATTGTGACAACATGTTCAACCTTGATAACGTGTCTATCCGTAATAATATGCTCACTTATGATAACATCCTCACATGTGATAACATGCTTATTTGTGATTACATGCTTGTTTATGATAACATGTTGATGGTCGTTTTGTATGTTTTCACGGGAGCACCTTGACAAGCCGTGTTTTACTCCCGGCACGCCATAAACTCACTGAGCTGGGTTTTGCTCATACCGAAATACCCAAAAAATTAGGTTGCATTCAGCCGCAGGTTGCAAGCAAGAGTTGCTAGAGTTTTTTTATAGTATCATTCGTTACTATTGAGCCAATCGAATGTACTATTTTGTGTATGATGATGGAATGGTGTATGTAATTATATTAGGTGGCTCTTCTTTGGAAGGAACATATTTGCCTCTTGGATGTATTCGTTAATTTCATCTATTTGATGATATTCCTTTTTAGATTCTTAGTTTCAGTAGTTTTAGCGCTTAATTAGAAAAAAAAATTTCTTCGCCATGAATCAGATTTGTTGTTCGGGAGGTTCATAAACCTGTTGTTAAGTCTAATATATGGTGAGGTAGTTTCCATGACCTGAGTTCGGTACTTGAGAAGTAGTAAGGCACGGGTTCCGAATTTAGGGCGTGACAATACCTATATTCTTCCACTTGTGTCATACATGTATATGTTGTTAGATTAGGATCGTAAGGCCCACTTACACGTAATTGCTAGAGGGTGAGTCCCACTCAATTTTTCCTCATTTAACTCCACATGAATATCATTTCCCTCCTATCCTCTTGAAAGTTGGGTGAGAGGAGATAGAGATATATTAAAAGAAATAAGTTATCTTATCTCTATCCTAACCCTCAAGGAATCTTTTTTGAAATTCAAAGAGAGGAGTTTCCTTAGAGGAATTACACCAAAAATAAAATACAATGATTGGGTGAGAAAATTGTCACACCCTTAATTTTGGAATTGGGTATTCTCGACCCGGACACCTAGTCAAAGGTGTGACTTAAGAGATAAAAGGTGGTACAATCTATCTTTAACACGTAAAGTTCATTCATTTGCTACAAATTTTATTCCAAAAATAATAAATCAATTAATTGAATACCATCTTATTTCCATTATTCATTAAAATATACCAGACATAATCTAAATTATTTTCGAAGCAACAAAATAAATTAAACATCCCTAAAAAATGTTTAACTTAACTAAGAGAATTCATAAGTTCTACTAAAGCCTTTTAAGCTCATATGCTTCCATAATCATCTAAGGCCACTCCAATTCTTCTTGAGGTATGTTATCGATGTTATGGGGCAACTCTTGTAGATAATGTACATACTCTTTATCCTGGATGGTTAGTATTCAATATGATGAGCTATTTAAGCCTAGTAAGTACTATTAATGCATGCATTTAAAACTCATACATGTTATAGGTAACATTGCATAGGGCATTTTCAAAACATATATAAACAAATACATAATTAGGCCACTTACCTAATTTTCTATGACAATATTAGTGCAGTTAATCAATTAAACTACTATGGCTCAATCTATTTTAACTCGGCATACCAGCACCCACCTGACCAACACCAGTTGACCCTAACTCGAGTGACAGTCTATATACCAAGCATATAAGCCTCGCGTACTATCCAATCCTCCCATCTTAGGCTATCACACCTAGCCTAGGTCATTAGATAACCATTACGAGCTGGTTGGACTAATTCCCCACCCGGCTCATAGTCCTTGCCGGAGGCCCTATTGGTACCAACTAGGGTTAGGGATTCGCACCTCGAGACCTCTCCTCCCATCTATTTAAGAGACATCTCATTTCTCGAGTTGTCTGTGTTCATTTTCATAGAATGCCACTTTCCAATTCCCATACATTTTCTAATTCAATTCATGATATGTATTTTAATTTATAAGGCATGGTAACTGTAATATATATAAGTTAAAAAAATGCATACACAAGTCTACCATCTATTAGTTTATAACTTATATATAATAATTCACATAAGAGTAGTGCTTCTTTGTAGTGCCCTAAAAATCGACATCCAAGTATAGAGACTCTGGTCCTGAGTTCCCGGATGTGAACCAAATGAAAATGCACATGTGACCTCATTCAGATTCACATTCATTTCACATATTAGCGATCAGAGTAGCACAATTCAAATTAGCAGATCTAAAGCGAGGTAGAGATAACAAAAATTAATTAATATAGAGCTAACTGTCAAAATATAATAGAAAAAGTAGTGTCTGCTCAAATGAGGATTATATAAGCCACAATGTACATACCTAAAATCGACACATAAAGTACTCCCACTGGAGATCTCGATATCACATGTATCAACAACATCGCCTAGTTAGTGTTTTAAAACACCGTCCCAGGTAGGAGTGAGTAGCTAACTCAGTGGTTCCATTAGTTCTAAGTTACACACGTTATCAACCCAATCAGCGCAGGTAATGATAAAATAAAAAATCAAACAATTCCTAAATACTCTTATTAAATATGCATATGAAGATATGATATAATGCATGCTCTTTTGAAACAACACTCTCTCCTAAGCAACTTCAATGCCTATTTTGCATATGCCAACACTTCCTCACATGCGGCCCAACACCAAATCGCAAGTCCTATCTAATGTAATGTGGTGAATGCACGTGTTAGTTGAGTAGTTATTTGGTTTAATTCGTTCAGCATATTGGGGAAGCTAAAGTACCCTCATTTTAACGTGGTCTCAACTAAATCACTAGGCTTGAGGAGGCCGAAGCGGCTCCTTACCGTGTCCCTTGATCAGTATTCGGATTTACCACCCAGCCGACAACTTTCCAATCAATGTGAGGCTAACACTGGCCCGACCGATCACTAAGGACCCGAATGACATAGCTCGGACGCACAGGGTTAAGAGGCCCATCAATGGGTGGAGGGCGCCCACAAATGATATAAGAGTTATTACCCAAATACAAATGTGGAGTGGTCGCGACATCATTATAGTTGGATGCACCAAGCTCATAGCCTTCTGGATTGCTTATTGGTCACTATGGGGAGGCTCGTCACCCCAGTGTAGGCCAACAGCTCGGTCATGGTATCCCATACCACCATGCTTGGCCCATGTGTCTTGTGGATTGTACCACTAACTGTTAAAAGTACACTCATTCAATGGAAACATGATATCCTAGATTCTATTCGGTGTTGTCATACATTGTGAACACACTTGGTCGGTCGATTATTAGGCTAATTCGATTGTAACACCTGGTACTTTTCAGTACTCGGGTGTTACCATGTAATCTAACTTAATGAAATGTTCATCTACACCCTAGCCTAATTAGGTCAATATGAGATATCTTCATCTATTCATCGAACCATCCAAATGTTCGTCAATACCTTGACAGTCATTGAACCATGCCAGAGATAAACCAAGCCATTGATTAGCAACACTAGGTAGACCATACATTTGCACTAGGACTCTTTTAAATACACTACAAATCAATCACAACACTCCATTGATTGATCTAACAACCGATTTCCCTAACTTGACCATCGGATTATAAAATTGATCGTAAGACCGTTCAAGTAGTAGATGTGCCTGGGATTGGACACGTGGCTCACTAGGACATGATTCAATTCATTGATGGCTCTAACCAAAGGCTGGTCGTATAAGATAATAATAATATTATTTAAATAAACATAATATCTATGTATGCAGACATAAAGATAATAATGATAATAACAATTAAATATTTAATAATATAAAAGCATGAGGTGGATAGTCCTAATAACCTATAGAGTGGGACCCACAACAAGACTATGATATGAATATATATATATATATAATAGTAATAATATTATTAATAATAGAAGGCGTGGTAACTAACACCTTTAGACATTAAACAAGGAGTTGAACCCGCTAATGACATAAATCTATTAAAACCTTCATAAAAAGATGCTTGAACAGGCCCTGCTAGAGATTTGACGGTGCAGATTACTTAGATCATCATGTAGGCCCCATTTTTATATCATGCACGTACACAGAACCATGTACATCGGCTGTGCATGGGAACTAGTTTTGGGTCAAATAGAGTTGACCCGATAGAAGTCTGAAAAGCAGATTTTCACCTAACTTCTCGCTCACGCCAGTTTAAATGCACATTACCGTGCGATCACCATCTGGCCCACCATCATGTCCCATTTCCATGATCTGAACCGTCCATCTGGTGCGGACGAAAGTTTTGACAAACCTTAGGGATTTTTAAATGTAATTGCATGCACGTATGGACACAAATTCAGGCACATTCGGACTATGAAAAACCAATTTTTCCAAAATGGAATACACATATCGATGGTGCCAGCCTGACAATCCACGTAAGGCCGAATTCTTGCATCTTAGCCCTTCATTTAGGATAATCCTAACCTCCCATTTCATTCTGTTTATAGCTCTTTTTGCAGCCAATGAGAAATCAGGAGGAATCTTTCCTTTAAAGGGAAGTGTTGCCTTAAGAGCAATCCAGACCATCCGTTCTTTATCCGACGGTGCTGAGAGATCTAGGGTTTAAAAAAGAAGAGCCTTGATAGCAAGAGGATTTGCTATCCGTTCCTTGTAGCTGCAACCCTAAAAAAATGGTTGTTTCTCCCAACGTTGAACCCACCACCCGAACCTCTAAGAAGCTTCGTGAAACCACCTCCATTAGCTCTCTTAGACAAGTCCTAATTGCCCAAAAGCCACGCTTCGAAGAAATGAGCCTGGGATGGGATCTGCCATTGCCACCCACTTCATCTTCCTTGGCGAAACCGGACTCAGCTGCGATCTTTTACTGGCTATTTTTGGGTATAGCAGATACAAAAGGAATGGAGGAGAATTAGGAGAAAGAAAGGGAGATTAAGAAGCAAAAAAGAAGAAAGGAAGAAGGAGAAAGAAGAGAGAACGAGAGAATGAGATCGAATCGCTACCGCGCTGTACCACGACTCGTTGTCGTGTGCAGCAGTTCAAGTCGGTTCGATCCTGGGCGTTCGGTTTTTGTTGCTGGGCCTTTAGCGGGAAGGAAGAAAAAGACGAAAGAAGGAAGAAGAGGAAAGAAAGAAGAAGATGAAGATGGAGTGTCACGCCCCAAACTTATAAACCGGGCTCGCAAAATTCTCGATCACCGAATCTGACACTGACAGCCTCCGTAGTACCCCATTCTCGGCTTTCAGCGCCCATACGCTAGATTCCTATCCTGGGATCCTACAAGAAGGATTTTTAGTGTAATATTTTTTTGTAATGGAGTATAACCACAAGCATAACCAAGTCATAAACGACAACATCAACACCACATATCCACTAATATAAACATTCGAGTACAATGCTGAAAGAAAAATACAAGGTAAATGCCGAAAGCTCCAGAAGCTTTGCCGTACGCTCCTGCCTCAGCTCGATCACGTCCTATCATCACCTGCATATATCTATCATGCATAAGCTTATAGAAAGCTTAGAGGGTGGTGTACGTGTGTGCGCAAGATAAGTGTCAAGTATGCAATATCAGAGCAATGTGGAAACATGCTGGTAAGTCCATAAATATCATTAGCCTTATCCAGGCTATGCGATGCAAAAGCATAATAAGCTAATATTATATACTGAGGAAGCAATGTAGATCAGTTATGCAATTGATGTTTTATTTAAACCAACATGATTTAAATGATTTTTAAATTTGCAAGTATACGAATCAGATGTAGATATAGTACGTATTACGAGATCGTTCCCACGAGGACTGGTCGTCACAATTCAAATTTATGATTCTCCTTAACTAATCCAACAAATAATGGAACGAATTACTAAGCACAATTCTATGAAAAAAATAATTGAGAACAAGGAAGAAAATTCAATCAGAGAGAGCACTAGGACTTTCGAATCCACCCCTAATTATCCTATCCCTGGTTTTATTTGTTGATTCACCCTAATCTAGATTGATACAACTTATATAAAGAAAGCACAATCTGTGTCCTTAGTCGGGCATACAGAATGTCTAATCTCCTAAAGCAATGCAATGAATAACACATCCCATGTCCTTGGTCGGGCACATAGAATGTATAATTCATTAAAGCACCTTGTTTCTTCCTCTATAGGAAACCTGTTCATGTTCAGACACAAGCACCTAGAATAAGCATCCAGACAACATCCATATATAGACTCTGGTCAAGTTCATAGATGGAGAAGTACAGAATTAAACCAATCAAACACACTAGAGAAAGAAACAAACCAATCGAATCAAGGTAAAATCAACATATAACCAGAGTTATTCAAATTAGGGGCTTCATCTCAGCCCTAGCTGAGAAGATTAGCTATCCATAAAGTTAATTAAGAAAAAGGAAATATAGGATAAAAACATTAAAACATCTCTCTTATCTCTCTTCTTCGTTCCTCTTTCTTCTCTCTTCTCTTTCCAAGCTCTCTCCAAGCTCTGGCCTGCACTTCTCCGCCCAAAGATCCCTCCCTCTTCTCCTCGTGTTAGCTCCTTTATAGACTCGGAAGTCGTGGAGAAGAGTTTCCTTTTCTGCTACAGTCGGTGGAGAGGAGCGGCAGTTTTACGCATTCATAGCCTTTGAACTTACGCTGACGTGGTTGGTGTTTGTTGAGAAATCCACTCCATCCATTAGATGAGGGATGAAAAATTGGTCCAACATGGACAGTTTTGACTGTCTGTTGATGCGGTCCAGAAAAGATATCACGCTAAGATTGTTTTGAACGTCACAGGACAACCTATTTATGGCCTCTGTATCGCACATGTGTGCATGTTGGATGCAAACTTTCATCAAGGTTTTGATGGGTTCGAGGCCCTCTACACGATGGACGGCTTGGATCATCCGTTCGGGTCATGATGGTGGCTCACTAACTTTCGTAAAACGGGCAGCATCCGGACGTCACAGAGCATGAGGATTTCTTCCACTGTGACGCTGGTGGGACCCATTTCATCTGTCATATGAGAGATCCAATCCGTTCACCGAATTCCTCTCGAAATTTCGGTCAGAAATGTATATATTTTTTTTTCATTTTGGTGTGGCCCACAAAATATCTCATTGCACCATCTATTCTGTGTTTGAATGGCTGGATTTCACTCCTGATGATCATTTATAATTCTGCCACCTAGGAAGTGATAATAGGCTTCATGTGGATCTGATGGACGGTTCAGATTGTTGGTGTGATGGACGGTGTGGACCCACAACGGTAAACCGCACGTCTTTGTTAGAAACACGAAAATGCAACTGCCGTATTTGAGTTGTCGTCGGTCAACAGCGACTTTGACCATTCAGTTGGTCTGGTGCGACTCACGTGTAAACATGCTAGGTTCACGCACGTCGCACATGGAGTCCACTGGAATGCGTGTGTGTGAAATCTGCTCCGTCCAGTTAGTTTGTTTCCCCATTTAAAACGTTGAGACCAAATTTGAGACAGTTTCAGATATCAGGTGGGCCCCACTTAATGAATTAAGGGGCTAATATGAACGTTGGGCCACTTTCTCAGTGATCGAATGGATGAAATTTAATATGTACAGTTAATTTATGCCTCCATCCCATGTATGAAGTTTTGAGCCAATCGGACGGTGGGAAACCTGTGATCTTGCATTTTTCACCAGTTTCGGGCCTATTTAACGTGAACGGCTTGATTTCCTCGGATCCCCAGCATATAAATTCTTTAATATTAGTCCTCTGGAGTCCGTCCCTTGCTCTGATAACTTTCGAGCATCAAATCTATGCTTTTAATACTCTTTTTCAATCAACGCTTCTTATTACATCCTACAATAAAAACACGATTAAAATACAATGTTAGGCATTATCATGTACATAAAATAGGGCAATAATCGGTGTTCGATATGCAATATTTGACCCTCATCAGCAATGCGGAGATATAGTAAGCCAAATATCAGATATCGAGGATGCAATACAATATGCAATTTTAAAGAGCTACAAATACCATCAACCTTATTCAGGCTATGCAATACAGGAGCATAGTAAACCAAATGCTATGTGCTGAGAATGCAATGCAATATGAGGTGCGAAAGAAATGACCAAACTGAAGTGTGAAGTCGGGATGATAGTACGTAGTATCGCAAGCTGTGGGGTCCATTACAAGGGACTTCTATCCAAACCAGTCCTATACCTAAATATGGATAGCTAGACTCAATGTGGTAAACTCCTGATCTCAGGTTAGTCGCGCGCCTAACCGAAATCCTGGCCATTGCGAAGGTACACATATCAAATTAGTTGCGCACCACCAGCCTGAGTGGATAGTGAATGAATGAATGAATAAGTGAAATGTTGAGTATGTAACTCTTGCTCAATAAGTCCACATATCAGTATCGTACTCCTCTGGGATCATCACTGGGTCTAGTACACTCTACACCACTTGCTGCCCCATCAAGTGCACAATTGAGTAAGTAGAAGAGACCTCACTATCTGCCTACCAATATCGGCCCGACTTGTCGATAGTGGACCCATTTATGAGCTGTTCAGACTCAGCCTAACATTGCCTACTCCCTCGGGCGGGTAAGGCCACACCCCTTTCCAACCGACCACGACACAGTGGGAGACCGGCCGGCCTACTGGTATATGGCCCTCATGCCCTCATGAATTTCCACTTGGTCTAGACGTTGGAGCATCCTCTGGTACCATGAGAGTTTAGGAACTTTCACCTAGGGACATCTATGGTACCCCATGTAGAAAAAGATTTTTGAAATACCATCTGGTGATCCACGATATGCCTGTGAAGGCTACGACCTTGATGTTGTTAGGGCGTATGGTGGTCATATCACAAAATACGAGATACATGAGTCATACTATCCAGTCATGCATCAAACCTGCGTATACCGCGCACTCATGTGGGGCAACTCCGTCTCTCAAGGAGCCCCATAAACAATCAGCCCAATGGCACATGCTATGCTCAATCATTCCTCAAAACAAGCATGCGAATGATGCGTATAGGCATGTATCATGATGTAATACTATACTTGTTCTTAGTGTGTCCTACTAAACTAAGTACACTTAGCATGATTATCAGATAAGGCAGATAATAATAAACCACGATCAACTTTCACTGGTATGTTACATACTAAGATTATAAACTAATTGACATGCTTCTTCTATAACTATAGGAGTCCATGCGGCATGTCCTACGTTAGCCTTCTAAGGTACTGATATATCATATATTCAAAGATGGGGTCCATTGGAATGACGGCAGATCTTGCCCATACATCGAGATAGGCTTTACACAGAGGATATACTAAATCTGGTACCACATATTCTCCCATATACGGTAAGAGGTAATGGTGTACTAGTGTCAAGGATAGGCCTCACACTTGTCCTAAAGAAATAAATGGACAGTGTGACGATATATACGTGACACTGAGGTCCTAGCAACTGGATACAAGGATAAGATATGTCTCATGAGCTGAGTCAAGTGGGTA
The DNA here is from genome assembly GCA_030180095.1 of Magnolia changhungtana. Taxonomy (NCBI): domain Eukaryota; kingdom Viridiplantae; phylum Streptophyta; class Magnoliopsida; order Magnoliales; family Magnoliaceae; genus Magnolia; species Magnolia changhungtana. Next base: position 2,096,609 of record JASAUF010000117.1, on the reverse strand, counting down.
TACAACAAGTGGGCTTCCTCACTTCCTTTATCATGACAACTGAGCTTTCCTATGAGGGCCTGATAAGAATATAAGGTGGCCCTTGGTAGGATCAACACTTCCAAGACTACGTAACCCTACAAACGGTCTTGTTCATCATCTAAGTGGGCCTCGGGTTTAGGTCACTAAGCTTGGACAACACATGCATCTAGGTGGGCCACATTCCCTATGGAAGGCTTGGTACGGACACAAGATGGGCTCCAAGGCATGGGTGGTCCTATAGGGTATGGTAGAAAGCATCATTATCAAATGGGGGTCCACGAATTGGGATAGCCTAACTAAGGGAAAGATGAGTAATATAATCATTAATGGGGGCCTAACGGTTTGGGTTAGCCCATTAAGGGGAGATGAGGATGGGCCTAACAACGGGCCCTAGGGAGAGTTACAATGTGGACATTTAACGATCATTGCTCTTACATTGTGGACATTAAACCATCACTGTTCCTAAGGCATGACCCATTTCATATTAACTAGGAACATGGATGGGCATCATAAACATCATTACATACATCCTGGTGGAATCACACATCACAATGGGCCTCATTTACATAACCTTGGGCCTTACACAAGAGCTTTATATACATCGCATTGGGCCTCACTCATGGGCCTCATATAGATCACATTGGGCCTCATACTTGGGCCTCAAATACATTACAATGGGCCGCATCATATGTGCCTAATACACATTATAATGGGCCTCATACTTGGGCCTTAAATACATTACAATGGGCCGCATCACATGTGCCTAATACACATCACAATGGGCCGCATCACATGGGCCTAATACACATCATAATGAGCCTCACTCATGGGCCACATATACATCATAATGGACCACATCCCATGGGCTTCAAATACATCACAATGGGCTACGTCCCATGGGCCTCAAATACATCACAATGGGCAACGTCCCATGGGCCTCAAATACATCACAATGGGCAATGTCCCATGGGCCTCAAATATATCTCAATGGGCCTCATCTCATGGGCCTAATATACATCACAATGGGTCTCATACACGGGCCACCAATACGTCACAATGGGCCACATGCATGGGCCTCAAATACATCGCATTAGGCCTCATATACGGGTCTCAAATGAATCTCATTGGGCCTCAAACATGGCCGCACATATATATCAAGTGGGACCCACCGTCCTAACTAGACTATCTGCACCAATCATCTATTTTTAGAGATCATTTTAGAGCATTACTCAAACATGAATCATATCGAAAGATCAACTAGACCATACCATAAATAGCAGTAGAGATGGTGATCGAAAGTTCATCTGGACGACACCATAAATAGCAACGGAGATAATGATTTCCATTGTTAAATAATTCACAAGGCCCACCATAACGTTTATTTCCATCCAATCTGTTCATAAGGTCACAAAGACTTGAATTAAGAGGAAAACAAATTTCATATGATCTAGAACTTCTGTGACTCCAAACAGTTTCAATGGTAGACGTTCAATCCCTCATTGGTTTTTGCAGTGTGGTCCACCTGATAGACAGATCTGTCTTATATTTCTTGTCTCAAGCCTAAGACGAGCTTGCAGGGTAGATGGATGGTTTGGATTTAACACACCTCATGATCAGACGCACAGAACTTGTTGATGGGGCCCATGCAGACGGACGGCGTGGATGAAACAGATAGACGACATGGAATGAAATACATACATCATGCGGGATCCACAGAACTTGCTGACGTCAACTAGCAGTCATATGCTACTAGGTCCTCACCCCCACCATCCAGATAGATGATTGGGATCTAATACATACGTCATGCGGGACCCACATAACTTGTTGACATTAAATACAATAGTTGCATCTGCTGGTGGGGCCCACATAGATGGACGGTCTAGATATAATATATAAATCATGTGGGCCCCCACATACGGACGGTGTTAATGAAACACATACCGCAGAGTGGAGTCCCATGCGCGTGGCCCACCAGAGATTTGAACCTGCCTCCGTCTAGGTCCAAGCCTGAATGGACAGTGTAGATATAAACACATACATCACATTGGGTAGGCTCCCACCGTGGCATGGATGAAAGACATGCATCAGGTGGTCCACACATGTGGGACCCACCAACTTTAAATAAAGCTAATATTTATGTTTTCTTGCATCCATCCAGGCACACTGGATGTCTAGCTGACGGATGGCCTGGATGGAACACGTATAGGACGGTGGACCACGTCCAGGGGCTGGACGGATGACCTGGATGCACTTGCATTTGGTGGGACATAAAATATGAGAGAGAGAAAGAGTGGTGAGATGGAGGGACCCCGCCACTATGGGCCCCTCTTTGTTTACAACACATACATCAAAATGGGTCCCATCATAAGTGGGCCTTCAAATGAAAATTAACGGTGGATATCCTAAAATCACCCACCGATTTCACTCCTACTTAGTCCTTTGGCCTCCTTGGCTCCTATGCTTAACCTTTAATGGAGGATGATGAAGATTGAAGAGTTGGGATGTGAGATCTTGGGGTAGGGATTGGGCCACACACCATGGGAAATTTCTCTCCTTGGGAAGCTTGGACGGTTGCTCTCTTGGTAGCTTGGGAGTGAAGAGAGAAATGAGAGAGGAGAGAGACGTGATGAGATGAAAAGGGATGGGTGAGTGATGGGTGGAGTGGTGTTGTGTAAGAGATGGGATGGAAAGGTATAGGTGTTGTTGACTTTTGGGTGAGAGCAGGATGGGTACGGTATGGGTTGAGATGAGATGTGTACTTGACATGTGATTGATGTGATGTTTGAGTAGAGATTCTCTCATTATTTGCAAAGCGTGATGTTTCTTCAAAATATACGCAGGCCCACAACTCCTGGCCTAGGTATTGCATTGGTGTGCAAGTCGCGACGTTGGAACCGTAGCGATGGCACAGTCGCTAGGGTACAAGTCTCAGGTCAAGTAGACTTGGGTTGACAGGGTGTGACTCAAGGTTGTGCGCAAATGCTATCTAGTGTCACGGGTCACCGGAATTCGACCGGGAGGACCGCGGGAGTCTAAGGAACGGTATGGGCCAGGATACAAGCCTTACATGGAGAGGTACGCCTGTTGCACCATGCCAACACGAGCCAACCCACTGCTGAGTTCGGTGTCGACTCTGACCGAAATTGTCTGAGTCCTATGGCCTGGTTTGGGGTGGAATCTGACCAGGCTAGTTGCTTCTGAAGTAGCATATGAAGAGGAAGAAGAAAAAGGGAAAGAAAGGAGAGTGAGAGGGATTGGTGTGTTGTTGCACCAGCTCGAACCGGGCTGAGCTTAGACCGAGTCAGGCTGGCCTTGGCCTCCATTGCAGAATGTTTCCAGCAGAAAGAAAAGCATGGGAGAAGAAGGAGAGAAACAAAGAAGGAAGGTGAGGAGGTGTTACCACATTGACTCCACGTTGATTGAGTTGTTGACTCACTCAAACCTAGTTGAAACGAGTTTCGAGTTAGTTGGACTCATCAGAAATGAAGAGAAGAAAGGAAGAGAGAGCGGGAGATGAAATAGAGTGAGAGGAGATAGAGGAAGAAGAAGAAGAAGAAGAAGAAGAAGAAGAAAGAAGAAGAAGAAGAGAGAGAGAGAGAGAGAGAGAGAGAGAGAGAGAGAGAGAGAGAGAGTAAGATGGGTGGTTGTGTTGTAGCCGAGTTAACTCGGGTACTGAACTGAGTTGATTCAACTCGAGCCAACTAGGTACATCTTTTCCTCCCACCTTCCACTAGATTTTAAGCTAGGGTTTTAGTTGGTTGCTTGATTTCCTAATCTTAATTAAGATGTAGCCTAACATTGCACTTTCCATTCCATTATGTTCAAATTAGGGGCAAATCGAGCTTTGGGTCAAAGCGAGTCGACGTAGGTGAGTCAACATTTTCTTTCTAGACTAGATATTATATTAATATCATTGTTATCACTCGTATTATTAGGAGTTCTAATGTTAGATATGATTAACTATTAGTGGATAATCTATGCTAAAACTAGTCATTATAAACAAAATTTTAATTATTAAATAGTAGTATTTTATCTATTGCTCTCAAACATTATCATTAATAGTATATCATAATATTTATTATCATCACAAGGGTTAAGGTTGTCATGTTAGCTAATAACAATTACATCGCTAGTATTAATGACGATTTTACAATTATTAATACTATCAACATGATTACCATTCCTATCACCATTAGGATTTTTAATATTAGGAATGAATGGCTGTTAGTAACTTATCTATACCGATATTAGTTATCATATAAAATAATATCATTATTAAATACTAGTGTATTATTTTATCACTCTTAAATATTATCATAAATAGTAGATCATAATATTAATTATCATCATAATGATTATTATTAATATGTTAGCTAATATAAAGTATAACACTAACGCTAATAATTATCTTGTAACTATTGAGTTTAAATTGTAACTAATACATCAACTAGAGTCCAAACCCTAAAGTCTAAGCCTAGACCTAGACTCTAGGGTGAAGCCCTAAAAATGAGCAATCCGAACCCTAGGTTACATTGGTCTTGACCATAGATACTTGGTAGAACATTGATCTCACGTACAACTTCACAATTCATGGTAGGATTCAATTCTAAGGGTGCACGCGCTTCCTAGCCACGTCAGTTAGCGATTCGACACATGAGGTGATGATTTCTTCCCCTTGAGCTATCCATTTTTGCATTAGCTTAAGTGATAATTTTTATTTTAATTCTAATTGATATTCAATATCTCTTTCTTATAATCACATGTGTTAATTGTTGGAATTGAATTGCTAGATTAATGCTTAATATTTATCCTGCAATATTTTCTTATATTCGTGGATTACCCTTGAATTGTTTTTAAAATTTAAACTGGTACACCAGTGGGAAACCCCCACTTATAAATGTACACCCATACTTGGGATGCAACTCGATTGATTGTGATTATGATGGACCTTTGACTTAGCGGTTATTGAATGGTGGTTTAAATCGAATATTGATGTGGGCCTACCATCTAGGGGTTGTTGTGTCTAAGTGGTTTTTAAGGATAGTCTTTTATCGCATAGTTTTGATATTTGCCGTATGTGGCTTAGTCTTGATATTTTCCTTATGTGGCTTGGTTTTAATATTTGCCCTATGTGACTTAGTTTTGATAACCCTAAGTGGCTTTGTTTTGGTGCTTTCCCTATATGGGTTCAACGTTTTATTTTGTGTAACCATGCAATAGTAAGCCCCATATACCAAAATATGATTGGCCACTAGTTGATGGATTTCCATTAAACATCCTAAGGTGGTAGTCTCATGAGCCAAGGATGGTGGTATGGGACCTATGCCTGAGCTGTTGGCTTACGCTGGGTTATGAACCCTTGTAGTGACCCTTAAGCTTTATTAAACCGACTGATTATAAATGGACTAGTAATTGTTTGGCAATCATGCATACATGACATATTTATGATGATGGGTGGATATTTCTGAATGTTGTAACACGTGCCTCCGAGTTATTGGGGTATCATTTCGCTATCTGCCAGACCATCGACTATCGATTTACGTATGTGATGCATGATAAGCAGTCATTATACAATACGTGATGTACGCACGTGATGTGCTCCACTAATGGCCAGCCTTCACATGGGTGACGAGCCCAACTGTCGAACGGATGAGCATCCCTGGGTTGATGATGCATTCACGCATCCATGCATATAATAAGACTGCATCATGTATTATTTTGTATGCCTTGTTATGCTTTTATAACTATACTTACCTAATGCAGTGGTGTGTAATCTTGAGGGAAATTCACACCGAGCTGGTCACTCATTAACCATACAGGTAGAGCAGGTAGCCTAGATGATATTCGTGTTCATATTGATGAAGAGTAGGATACCATTGTTGAATATGCATGATTGTATTGTCAAGAATTGCTACGTGGTTTTACAGCTCAAGATTTGTTATAATTTACTTTGTTCATATGCGATGTTACTTCACTTTGTAATTGTAAGTATTAGGACATTGGTTTATATAAGTCATTATGGGCAGCCTCTTGTATATTCTAAACGTAAATGTAAATTTTCCTTTATGTTGCCTTGTCCATCATACGTTAAACTGCTAACTCTGGTAAGAAAAGAAAAAAATATATATATGGAAGTTGGCTCTCTATAGGTTAACACTTAGGTTTTTGGAAAACGGGTCATATACTCGGTTCCTAAAAACACGAGGTGTTACAGTTAGTATCAGAGAATAGTTTGGACAAACTAGGCCTTTAGAAAATGATCTTATACAAACTTTAAATGTCTCAAGTTAGGATGCTAGAACTAGAAATTTGAACTTAGGTGAATTTCCCTTAAGCTTAGAAGAATGATTGTGAATGTAGAAACCCAAACTTCGGTTCCCTCATAAATAATTAAGATAGTCATTTGAATTGATATGGAATCCCTTATGAGTAGGAGACATTGAGAGTATAGAGACCCAGGATCTTAGGTCCCCTTGGAAATTATTAGAACAACTATTGGAACTTAGGCGAAATACTCTTGTAGATAGGAGAAATTGAGAACATAGAAACTTGAGATTCTAAGTTCCCTATAGAATTGTTTGGATAGTCGTAGGACTTAGAAATGAACTTAGGTCCCCTTGGAGATTTTAAGTGTAATCATTTGAACTTAGAGACAAAAACTCTGGTTCCCTTATAAACTATAGGACCGTTGTTTGAAACTTAGAAATAAATTTTTTGGTTCCCATGTAAACTACTAAAACTACTGTTGAACTTAGAAACTAAACTTAGGTACCTGTGATGACAAGTTCTCACTATGATGTATGTAAGAACAAATAAGAACCTCCCCTAGACTTGACTCCCAAGAAACGATTCTTAGGAACCTGGAGTTTGAAACCTTTTCAAAATTTCATTAGCTAGAGATAACATTGTCATAATGATTACCCAATGGAGCGAAATTAAACCTTGTAGGAAAATCCGTACTCACCATTTTACACATCATGTCAAACACGAGCACTTCCTGGACTTAAGAAATTGTAATAGGAATTGTAACTTGAATTTCCTAATACGTCTCATTAGTTAAAAATAATAGTTCCCACAAGTCCCAGAATGTAAGATTGAATTAAAAAAAAAGTTATAGAATTTTAGGTCAATTTTCAACCATAGACCGAGAATATTAAGGCCATATCTGAGTGTGAAGATAGGTTTAGCAATTTCAAACCTCAAGTCTCTATGTAGGGATTTTAGTCTAGGATTTTTTTTTTAAATATTGTATTAGGTGACCAGAGTGCGCACTGGAAGCGTGATGGTCGTTCACGTCTATTCACATAGAGTTTGGATGTTCTCATTGAAAAACTATAATGATTACAGGATGTTCCCCGTAAGTTTAGAATAATCGAGATCACGGATTGATGGAATCATATGTACGTGTACGCGGTTTGACTCAAATTCTAAGTCCTAAGAAATCTCAATGATTCCAATACCCTGATCAAGCAAAGGATCGAGATCTAACAGGATTATGAATTGATACCAAAATTCTCTGTTCTGCAGGCAAACGATCGATGTATCAGGCTCAAGCCCACTACAACCATCTATTCGTGTTGGCTCGAACATTGAAAATGAAAAATTATATCGTACCTTAGAAAGTGGGGAGCTATCACTACAGGTAAAAGAAAATAAAAGGAAGGGTAAGATGTTGTTATTAATCTCCCAAATGAACTTATGATCTTAGTAGGTGCTATTAGGAATCCTCATGTTGATGAGCATTAGAATGATTCCCTAGCTCTACCTAATACTTAAACGGAACCTAAACCCATTAGTTGATTTAATAGACTAAAGGCTTAAGGGTTGTGGTAGGCCTGTATATAACTTGCTAGGATTTCACACTTAGACATATCGAGAATATGACACACCATTAGGATAATTCTCCTACATTAACAACTAGGATGAGCATTATTAAATCCTGATGGTAAAACCTTCTTTAAGGGGGGTAGATGGTAATGACCCTTGTTCTAGTAGTAAGTCATGAGCACTTGCATATACAAATGAACTTAGTGTGGAAGACTAACAGATGCATATGGGCACCATAAAGTAGATTATTGTCTGCATTCATAGTCGAAGTGTTGAATTTCAGGGGTGAGATACTCTTTAAGGGGGGTAGTTTGTAACACCCCGTACTTTTCAGTACTTGGGTGTTACCATGTAATCTAACTTAATGAAATATTCATCTACACCCTAGCCTAATCAGGTCAATATGAGATATCTTCGTCCATTCATCGAGCCATCCCAATGTTCGTCAATACCTGGACAGTCATTGAACCATGCCAGAGACTAACCAAGCAATTGATTAGCAACACTAGGTAGACCATACATTTACACTAGGACTCTTTAGATACATTACAAATCAATCACAATGCTCCATTGATCGATGTAACGACCGATTTCCCTAACTTGACCATCGGATTATAAAATCTATCGTAAGACCGTTCAAGTAGTAGATGTGCCTGGGATTGGACACGTGACTCACTACGACATGATTCAATTCATTGATGACTCTAACTAAAGGCAGGTCGTATAAGATAATAATAATATTATTTAAACAAACACAATATCTATATATGCACACATAAAAATAATAATGATAATAATAATCAAATATTTAATAATATAAAAGCATGAAGTGGATAGTCCTAATAACCACAGAGTGGGACCTATAACAAGACTATGATATGAATATATATATATATATATATATATATATATAATAGTAATAATATTAATAATAATAGAAAAATGTTGTAACCAACACCTTTAGACATTAAACAAGGAGTTGAACCCACTAACGACATAAATCTGTCAAACCCTTCATAAAAAGATGCTTGAACAGGCCCTGCTAGAGATCTAACAGTGCAGATTACTTAGATCATCATGTAGGCCCCACTTTTAAATCATGCACGTACATAGAACCATGTACACCGGTTGTGCATGGGAACTAGTTTTGGGTCAAACAGAGTTGACCTGATAAAAGTACGAAAATTGGATTTTCACCCGACTTCCTACTTATTCTAGTTTAAACGCACGTTACCGTGCGATCACCATCTAGCCCACCATCGTGTCCCATTTCCATGATTTGAATCGTCCATCTAGTGTGGACGAAAGTTGTAAGATCGTATCCTAGCCCGTACCATTTCATAGGCCTCCACGGTGCTCCCGGTCGAATTCCGGTGACCCGCGATCTGTTATTGGTGTTTGCGCGTGATCCTGAGATATGTCCCGTATATTAGAGTCGTCTTGACTTGAAACTTGTATCCTTACGACTGCGCCGTCGCCGTGGTTCTGATGATGCATCTCGCATGCTGATCCGATACCCGGGCCAGGAGATGTGGGCCTGCGTTCAGTTCGAGGAAAACGTCGAGCTTTGCAAAACCCAAGAGAACATTACATCAATCCCATCAATCAAGTACATATCACCTCACATGCCAAGTACATGCCCCATCCCCAAGCAATCCCTAAAGTTAACTCTCTCGCTTACATGTCAAGTACACCTATCCATCACTCACCATCCCTCTTTCCCATCACCTCTCTCTCTCTCTCTCTCTCTCTCTCATTCTCCAAGCAAGGAATCATCCAAGCTCCATGAGAAGAGAAAAGCTTTGTATGACCCACTCCTTACCACCCAATCGCACCCTCCAAAATCAATCTTAACCATTGAATCTTGTTTCCTTTGAGCTCTAGAACCCGTTGGTAGAAGAAAGAAGAAGAGATCTTGAGGTGGGTGTATTTTATGATTTGATTTGTGTGATTTTGATGATTTGAGGGCCCACATATGGTGGGACCCATCATGATGTATGCATTGTATCATGGAGGAGCTCATAGTGGTGAAGCTCCTCCCATCTCCGCCGATCTCTTCTCTCTTTCTCTCTCTCTCTCTCTTGTGATGGGTGTGGCTCACTTGATCCACGCCGTGCAGCCGCATGGACCACATGTTGATGTATGTATTCTAGATCCACCCTGTCCATGCATGGGACGTGGGGCCCACCTTGATTTATTGTGGGGCAACCCACCCTTCCGTGGACCCCATCATGATGCATGTCTTTCATCCACACTGTCCCATGCTTTGGACGGTGCATGACTAAAATTGCCGAGCTATATGTCCTAGAGGAGGGGGGGGGGGGGGGTGTGAATAGGACAATGCCAAATTTAAAATAATTACAGTAGAATTTAATAAGGAGATAGACAAACAAAGTAAATCAATTCACAATGCTGAAATGAAAAGCAACCTCAATAAACAAGTATTGAGTGGTTGATACAAAAGTTGCTCTAAGGACAACCTTACACCAAAAACCAAAGTTTATGGTAGGACAACCTTATTTCTAGAAAGGTCTTTATATCAAGAACTCAAACTAAAGAGGAATATTCAAACTATACTGAGGAATAAAAAGCAATCTTAAATATTGATTATTCTAAGGACAACATGCACCATAAAAAATGGCAGGGCAACCTTACTAGAACAAGAAGAGAAACTAAAGCTCAAACAAACAAAGGATAACTAGAGATAAATTGTGGAAATATAAGTCTAAATTATTACAACGTTCCCCACTGAGCTTGAAATAAAATAATTACAACATTCACATCCACATACATTCCACAACTGAATAATCAAAGATAGGAAAGTGAAGCACACATCCACACAACACAAAGAGTTATAGTGGTTCGCCTGTGTGTACACCAACTGTTCAACAACAGCCACATAAAATGCTACTCCACTCCTAATATCCTCACACAAGGGATATTAGTGTTCATTATCAAATAGGTTTTCATAGGTTCACCCAAAACCTTCACAATTGTATCTTTTTCAAAGAGCTTACACAATTCAAAACCCTCACTTCTCAGTTTTCTGGCTTTCCTCAAATAACCAACAACTTTGAGATTTTTCTGGCTTAACATCAAATAAAACCAAAATACAGTAAATTATAAAATGTAAAATACCTATTTTTCTTCTTTGATGTAGCAGCCCGGAAGAACCAAGTCGGAGTAGAGATTTGAATGTCAAAGTTCAATGTCCAATACTAACTATATAATGGTTCTAAGTTCTAATAGATTTTAAATTAAAATACATGGGCTAGCTTTAATTGATTTTGATTCCAAAAAAAGGAAAACAACACTTCCTCTTTTCAGATCAGATTGGAATACAAGAAACAAAATCAATTTAAAAAGCTAAAGAAAGAAAATATTAAATATGCACACTTAGCTTAAATGGAGCACAGACGAATCTCTCAGAAGGCCGAATTAAATTAGCTTAATTTTTCTATTTTATTCTGAGATTCGTGCTCTATTTATAGGTGAGCAAATCACGTCTTCGACTGGTCTTAAGTCGCTACGACTGGTCGTAAGACCAACTGATATTTGAAAATTCGAGCGTGATTGGATAAGGTAGTTTCATGACTGGTTGTAGGTAGTTTACGACTGGTCGAAGGTTGCTCAGGACTAGTCGAAGCAAGTCGAATTTCATTGCTAGACTTTGAGTTGTAGGTCTACGACTGGTCGAAGAAGCAGTCGACACTATTCCTACGACTAGTCGAACAGACTCTAAAACTGGTCAAAACTTAACAAAAAATACTGAATTTTTGCAACAAACTTACAACTGGTCCAGGCAACTCTAGGACAGGTCGAAGCAGAGCTGGGACTAATTGAAAAAAGTTCAGGACTAGTCTTAGAACTGACCAAACTCATATAAAATATATGGATTATATATCCAAAATGGCCTACTCTAAAGGTCAACCTAAGGTCAGTCATACCTCAATAGTGAAGTAAGGACATTGAAACATAGTAGAATGACCTTGAGCATAATGAAGCTTTAGATCTTGATGTAGCTTGAACTTGAAAGCTCCTAGAAATCTTGAGTCTTAAACTAAGTTGAACATTCTCACATTCTTGAGTCTTCTTGACTTGTGAACATAGCTTGTTTATCGAAGCTGATCTTGTGAGACTTTTGACTTGACATATCATGGGTAGAGCTTTGTTCTTCACATATGTAAGCTTCATAACAATATATATACAGTGTCTTTGGCACCAAAAATTTGACAATATAGTGAAGCTATCAACTATAGCACTTACATCAACACCGTGAGAAGGTGTTGTGGTGCCCCACTATGATGTATTAGTTTCATCCACATCATCCAGATCATCTGGATGGTGCTGGACCTATTTGAGACGGTGCAGCCTTAGCTGCTGTTTGACTTCAGCAACGTCATGGACCCCTTAACGTAGGTATTATAACTGGACCGTCCATCAAACGGACGTCCAGTAGGGACGTGGCCCACCTTAGATGTTTGTATTCTGCACCCTCACCGTCCATCCGTCCACACGTGTGGACCAACCCCCTTGGCGTACGTATTTCCAGACCGTTCAGGGCCTGGACGTGGTACCCACCATGGTTTATGAATTTTATGAATGTCGTCCATCTGTCCACTGTTCATCTATAGGACCCACTTTGATTTTTGTGATTTATTCACACTGTCCAACATTTTTAGACGATGGGATCCACCTTGACGAATTTATTATATATCAAACACCGTCCATTCAGTTTGAATGTCCAGCAGCAGTTGCTGCTATACTGTTTGTAGAAAAATAATAATTAAAAAAATAAAATAATAAATAATATAAAATAATAATAATATATTATATTATATAATATGGTGGGCCCCACGTGGGACTCACCTTTGTGAAAGAGGTTTGGATGGTGTATGCCTACACCAGCTATATATTTGCTGTATTTGAAATATAATAGCATATTATATTACTATATTATATACATAGCTGGTGTATATCTTGTGGGCCACCACATGGAAACCTACCTTGATGTATTTACTTCAACACCGTCCATTCGGACAGAGATACTGTGGTACCCAACGTGATGTATGTTTTGGATCCACACCGTACACGTGTGGTCCACTGTGATATATGTGTTTCATAATACCGTCCATCCATTAGACGTGGACCCCACCATGGCAGCATGTGGGGCCCACCTTGTATTGATGTGCAACATCCACACCGTCCATCTGTCCTGACGGTGGGACCCCCTTGATGATGTGTTGTATGTCCACTATCCACATGTGGGACATGTGGACCCCAGCCATCATGTATGGGTTTCATCCTCTCCATCCAAATGCCGGACGGGTGGGGCCCACTTTGAGATGTGTGTATATCTAAAGCATTCACCCACCTTGAAGTAATTATTCTATCCGCACCGTCCATCTGTCTAGGATGACGGGCTGGATTATGAGGTTGTGTTATATCCATCGTCCTGGGCAGATCGTGGACCCCACTTTAATGTATATCTTTGTCATCCATTTGTGCAGCCCACCGAGATGTATGTATTGTATATCTATGACGTCCATTAGTGCGGCCCGCTGTGATGATGTATTGTATATTTATGCCGTCCATTTGTGCAGCCCGCCGTGATGTATGTTTTGTATATATATGCCGTCCATTAGTGCGGCCCGTCGTGATGTATGTATTGTATATCTATGCGACCCATTGATGCAGCCCACTTGATATATATAAAGCCCATTGGTGTGGCCCATTGATGAGGACTGATATGACCCATGTACTGAGGCCCATTGAGTTGTATTTGAAACCCATGGGCAAGGTCTGATGTATGTATTTATGGCCAATGTGCCGAGGCCTGTTATGATGCATTTCCGGCCCATGGATACGGCCCAACTGACATAAATGTGACACCATGTATTGCGGCCCATTGTGATGTGCATGAGGTCCATGAGCAAGGCCCAATGTGATGCATATGTAGCCCATAAGTGAGGCCCATCGTGATGTGTACTAGGCCCTGGAGTGAGACCTATAGTGATGTGTATTAGGTCTTTATACGAGGCCATGGGCATATGATACGTTTAACTTTATGTGGGCCACTCCTTGGGAGCAATGATGGTTAAATGTCCACAATGATGGGCGATGATGATTGAATGTCCACATTATGACCTTGTCATATCCCGAACTCGGAAATCAGGCTCACAAAATTCCCGATCACTGAATCCAGCACTGACCGCCTTCGTGGTACCCCATTCTCGGCTCCCGGCACCCATACACCAGGTTCCGATCCTGAGATCCTACAAGGAGGATTTCTAATATGATTCTCATTCTTAATGAGCATAACTATAAGCATAGCCCACGAACAATAACCATAAGAACACCATTACAAAATCCACTATGATCAAAAACTTTGAGTACAATGCGTATGAAAGGGAAATATAAGATAATGAAAATAACAGAAACTCCAAAGGCTCGACTGTACACTCCAACTGCGGCAATGCTACGGCTGCGTCCTAGAGTCACCTGCACACATCAATCATACATAAGATTATAAAAAGCTTAGAGAGTGGTGTAAGTGTGTGCGTAGTATGAATGTGCTCAGAATGTAATGCCAGAGTAATGCAGAATCATGTTGATGGGTACATGAATGCAATCAGCATACCAACGGTTATGTGGTGCAAGATATGAATGTTATCGGCCATATTAAGACCGTGCAATGCGAGATGCAACTCAAGCATGCCAATCCTCATCCAAATCCTCATACACCTCATCAAATATCAGTACAGTTCTCATTCTAGATAATTACCGGGGTCTAGTACACTCTACACCAGCTTTCCGCACCTATCCGAATGCACAACTGGGAGAGTGGAAGAGACCTCACTATCCACCTGCCAATATTGGGCCTAACTCGTTGATAGCGGACCCATTCCTCAAGCTAGTTAAACTCAACCTAGAAATTGTCCCCTCACTTAGGCGGATAAGGTCACACCCATTTCTAACCAACCACGATACAGTGGGAGATGCAGTCTATTGGTATACGGCCCTCGCACGCTCATGTGTCCACTCGGTCTCGACGTTGGAGTCATCCTCTAGTACCATCGGGTTTAGGGTTTTCACCCAGGGACATCTATGACGCCCCGATGCTAGAAACAGTACTTTTGGTATCCAATCCAGCCATCCACGATGTGTATGTGGTGGTCATAGCCCTGATGTCGCTAGGGCGTATAAAGTAATCACAATCACACAAAAATGCAAAGTGCATGAATCATGCAGTCCAATCATGCATCAATCCTGCGCACACCGTGTGCTCATGTGGGATAACTCTGCCTATTAGGGAGTCCCGTGAACTACTTACATTATGACGTATGCAATGTCCAACCACATCTCATAACAAACATACAGATGATGCGTATGAGCATGTATCATGAGGCTATGCTGTCACAAACTCATAATCGGCAACAGTAGTAAGTATCGGCAATTGACATCGGTAATCGACATCGATAATCAACCTCGACGTAAGGCGAGGTCCATAAGTGGACGGCCGATGATGAATTAATTAAAAATCAATGGGGCCCAAGCATTTGGGTTAATCCACTAGGGAATGATAAGAGTGGGCCTAACAAGGCCTAAGGGAAGTTCAAAATGTGGACGTTCAACCATCATTGCCCATCAATGTGGACCTTTAACTAACATTGCTCCCAAGGAATGGTGCTCATAGGGCTAATCGTTTAATGGGCCCATGGCCTCGTACAAGGGCCTAATATACATCATCATGGGCCTTGCTTATAGGGCATATACGCATCAAATTGGGCCTCATTCATGGGTCAATATATATATCACATCGGGCCGAATCAAATGGGCCGATCAAATGGGTCGGTACAAATGAGCCGGTACAAATAAGCCGAATCAGTTGGGTCGATCAAATGGGCTGATCGAATAGGCCTAGTCAAATGGCCAAGTCGAATGGGTCGGTACGAATGGGCCGGTACAAATGGGCCGAATCAATTGGGCCGAGTCATATGGGTCGGTATAAATGGACTGGTACAAATAAGCTGAATCAATTGGGCCGATCAAATGGGCCGAGTCGAATAGGCCGAGTCAAATGAACAAGTCGAATGGGTCGGTACAAATGGGCTGGTACAAATGGGCTGAATCAATTGGGATGAGTCGAATACATCATTCATCCATCTATAGAGATCATTTTAGAGCATTATCTAAATAATGAATCAGATCTAAAGATCATCTGGACCATACCATAAATAACAGTGGTGTTAATAATTTCAACTGTTAAAATTTAGAGGGGCCCACCATAGCATTTATTTTCCACCCAGTCAGTTTATAAGCTCACAAAGACCTGAGTTGAGAGGGAAATAAATTTCATATTGGTCTAAAACCTCTTTGACCCAAAAAGGGTCTCAATGGTAGGCATTCAACTTCACTACTCCCTTCATAGACGAGACCTTGAGATACACTCTGTCCCCAACATCGAACTCCAAGGGACGATGCCGGCGATCAACAAAACTCCTCTACCTAATGATATCGATGGCCTCTGACGTCTGCTGCACAAGCTTGGGACCTCGGAGTCACCACTCTCTGACCTCGGTCTAACAACTCGGAGATCTGCACGGTCTGCCATATAATGCCTCAAAAGGAACCATGCCAATGGTCGCCTGATAGTTGTCGTTGTATGTGAACTTAGACAATTGTAGACACTCATCCTAGCTATCCTCGAAGTCAATCACGCAGGCCCGAAGCATATCCTCCAGGATCTGGTTGACCCTCTCGGTTTGACCATCCGTCTGCGGATGATACGCGGTGCTAAGCTGCAAATCAGTGCCCATCGCTCTCTGAAAGCTCCTCCAAAACTGAGATGTGAACCTCGGGTTTCGGTCTAAAACGATCGAGACTGGAACGCGGTGTAGTCTCACAATCTCCTTGATGAATAACCTCGCAAGCCGGTCCAAAGGCCAAGTCGCATAAATCGCAAGAAAATGTGCTGACTTCGTCAGATGATCAACGACGACCCAAATGGCTTCGTGACCGCGCTGGGTCCTTGGCAAGCCCATGATAAAATCTGTAGATATGCGCTCCCACTTCCACATGGGGACGATCAACGGCTGCAACGGACCAGGGGGTCTCTGATGATCGGCCTTGACACACTGGCATGTGTCACACTCGGCCACAAAACTGGCGATCTGGCACTTCATCCCCACCCAAAAATACTATCTCCTCATATCACGATACATCTTCGTCGAGCCAGGGTGGATAGAAAATCGCGATTGATGTGCCTCGGTCATAAGATCTCTGTGCAACTCAGGAATATCCGGGACACATGATCGGCCTCTGAAGCGGAGTCCACCATTAGAACCAATCTGCCAATCTGCCTGACTCTCAGATGCTGCCTCTGCTCAGTAATCCTGTAACGATTCGTCTGTCTGCTGAGCCTAAATCACCCATGCGACAAGAGAGGGTTGAATCGACAGGCTCGATAGCTTAACGATAGAAGACTGCAGACCAAAATCGAAGTCGTACTCTGCAATATCCTTAAGCATCCTCCACTCCTGAATCATCATATGTGCCATCAGGCCTCGTGTCTGATAGCTAAGGGCATCCGCCACCACATTTGCTTTGCCTGGGTGGTACTGGAGGTCAAAATTATAGTCCTTCAGAAGCTCCATCCAGCGTCTCTGCCTCATGTTCAGTTCGAACTGAGAGAATAGATACTTTAAGCTCTTGTGGTTAGAAAAGAGCTCGAACCTGACCCCATAGAGATAGTGTCTCCACACCTTCAGTGCTAAGACGACTACTGCCAGCTTCAAATCATGCGTGGGGTAGTTCAGCTCATGGACCTTAAGCTGACGAGACGCGAAGGCTACAGGCCTGCCGTGCTGTATTAGGACAACACCTAAACCAATATGTGAGGCATCAGTAAATACAATAAATTCATCACTCCCAGAGGGAAGAGTGAGGACCTGAGCGGATATTAGATGGTCCTTCAGCTCTACAAATGCCTGCTCACATGCGCCAGTCCAAACAAAATCTACGCCTTTCTGAGTCAACCTGGTCAATGAGGCTGCAATATGGGAGAAGCCCTCAATGAAATGCCGATAGTATCCCACTAAACTAAGGAAACTGCGGATCTCAGACGCAGTCGTGGGCTGGCCCGACTGACGCATTGCCTCAACCTTCAAGGGGTCCACTATGACACCCTCCCTCATCACCTCGTGACCGAGGAACTTCACCTCCTCCTGCCAAAACTCACACTTCTCCAGCTTCGCATGCAGCTGGTGGGAACGGAGGGTCCGCAGCGCGATCTCCAGATGCTACATATGGTCTTCACGGGTCCTCGAATATATCAGAATGTCATCGATGAATATTATAACAAACTGATCGAGATATGGACGGAAGACTTCATTCATCAACTGTATGAAGACCGCGGGTGCATTGGTCAATCCGAAGGACATGACCTGAAACTCAAAATGACCATAATGCGTCTTGAAGGCCGTCTTCGGGATGTCCTCCTCTCGTACCTGAATCTGATGATAACTAGAATGCAGGTCAATCTTTGAAAAGAACTATGCACGCTACAGCTGATCAAACAAATTGTCTATCCTCGGGAGCGGGTATTTGTTCTTGATAGTGACTTGGTTGAGCTCGCGGTAATCAACGCAGTCTCAACGAGCCATCCTTCTTCCTAACGAAGAGTACCGGCGCTCCCCATGGAGAGCTGTTCGGACGGATGAATCCCAACTCACCTAAGTTGTCCAATTATCGCTGCAACTCGCGTAACTCCATTGGTGCCATACATACGGGGCCTTCGAGATAGGCGTGGTGTGGTGGTAATCCCGAAATCTCTTGAAACACGTCAGTAAAATCACAGACAATCGGCAACTGATTAATACAAGTGGCGACAGGATCCTCAATGACGCAGGAGATCAAACAAGACAACAGCTCTCCTCTGGGCTCGATGACGAACTAAAACTATGGCAAGCATGGTACGCAAAACGTGACTATCCTCGTGAAACAGTTCAAGATGGTGTAGTACTCGGCAAGTCAATCCATGCCCAAGATAACGTCAAAGTCTGACATAGGCAGCATGTACAAGTCGGCGGGCAAGAAAATCTCTCCCACTAACACGGGGTAAGATGAATAGAAGCGACCTAATACTGTGGTCTTCCCCAAGGGCGTCGATACAGTCAATCCCTCATTAGTAGACTCTGTCGACATCCAGTCGATCGACAAAAATCCTCATACATGAATGAGTGCGAAGCACCAGAATCAAATAGTACTCGGGCGATGTATGTAGAGATTGAAAGTATACCCTTAACGACTCCTCCCGATGACTGTGGGTCCTGCTGAGCAGCATAGAATATAGCCTAAGCCGGCTGGGGAGGTACCTGTCCTCTCAGAGGATGCTGCTGCTGCTGATGTTGCTGAGGCACTCAAAACTGCTGCCTCTGCTGTTGCGATGTCGGGGGCTGGTGCTGATGCTGCTGTTGAGGTGCTCTCAACTACTGCTAAGATGGTGGGATCTGCTGTCGCTGCTGCTACGGTGCTCTCAACTGCTGCTGTGGAGGCTACTGTGGTGCTCTCGGCTGCTGTTGCTGAGGTCAGGGACACTCCCACCTACGGTGTCCTATCCCACCGCATCCATAATAAGTATCAGAAAGCTGCACCTGAGGTGGTGCTGCTGGAGGTGCCGATAGTGCTGCTAGTAATTTGGCGGATGGGTGGTGGTTCCTGTATCTCTACGGTCGTCGATACTGCTGGGAACTACTAGAGGGGGCCTGCCTCTTCCGACCTTTCCTCTGATCTCGATCGCTCTGTATGCTGGCCCACTCTGTCTCGTAAATCTGAGCCCTCCGAACTACCACCTGAAAAGTCAGGAGCTCACGCCCAATAACACAGCCTCAAAGATCGAAATGTAAGCCGTTCTCAAAACGGCGGGCCTTTCGCCCCTCATCATCAACTAAATACGGTGTAAACCTCGATAGCACCACAAAATGAGCCGTGTACGGCATCACAAACATATCCCCCTGCACCAGAGTCTCGAACTCCAGTGCTCTCTGTCGACAAATGTGGTCAAGGAAGTACTGCTACTCAAATCGATAAATGAAATCCTCCCATGTCCAGACATAATCAGGTCCTATAACATGGGTAACGGGGGTCCACCAGTGCTCGGCCTCACCTTGGAGAAGAAATACTGCTAATCGGACTCTCTGCTGGGTCATACATACCATAGTATCAAAAATCTTCTTCACATCGGAGTGCCACCTCTCAGTGCAATCGGATGTGGCTTGCCCTGGAAACGCGGATGATCAAGCTGTTTGAACTCTCGAAGAAGGGTACTCGCACGCTCCTGCTCTGCCTGGGCTGGTGAAACAACTAGGCGCCTGCCTTATCCCTGAAGCACAACCGTCATAGCCTATAACATTTACTGTAATTGAGAGGTACTCACAAGTACGGTCGGATCTGCACCGGTCTCAGGTGGAGGAACGACATCCTCAGGCTGGGGAGTAGGGATCTCTGGGGGTGGAACGAGAGTCATAGGTGGTAAAGCTGAAGCCTTAGGTGGTGAAGCGGGATTCGATCGGGTCGATCTCCTGGGCGGCATGTCCTATAGGAAGAATAAGGACGCCAATCAACCTTGACAATTGCACGTTAAGGAACTTAATCGGAAGGTTACGTACTCGCAACCCAATTATCTTAAATTTATAAGAAATATGTGATGTTGTTCTCGATTATTCCCAAGTTATACTCTAATACCAACTTCTGTCACACCCCGAACTTGGAAACCGGGCTCATAAAATTCCTGATCGCCGAATCCGGCGTGACATTCTTTGTAGTACCCCATTCTCGGCTCCCGGCACGCATACACCAAGTTCCGATCCTGGGATCCCTACAAGGAGGATTTCTAATATGATTCTCATTCTTAATGAGCATAACCATAAGCATAACCCACGAACAATAACCACAAGAACACCATCACAAAATCCACTATGATAAAAAACTTTGAGTATAATGCGTATGAAAAGAAAATATAAGATAATGAAAATAACAGGAACTCTAGAAGCTCGATTGCACACTCCAACTGTGGCGAAGCTACGACTGCGTCCTAGCGTCACCTGCACGCATTAATCGTGCATAAGCTTATAGAAAGTTTAAAGGGTGGTGTAAGCATGTGCGTAGTATGAACGTGCTCAAAATGCAATACCAGAGTAATGCAAAATCATGCTGATGGGTACATGAATGCAATCAGCCGTACCAAGGCTATGTGGTGCAAGATATGAATGCTATCGACCATATGAAGACCGTGTGATGCGAGATGCAACTCAAGCATGTCAATCCTCATCCAAATCCTCATACAACTCATTAAATATCATTACAGTTCTCATTCTGGATAATCACCGGGGTCTAGTACACTCTACGCCAGCTTGCCGCCCCTATCTGAACTCACGACTGAGAGAGTGGAAGAGACCTTACTATCCACCTGCCAATATCGGGTCCGACTCGTAGATAGCGGACCTATTCCTCAAGCTAGTCAAACTCAACCTAGAAATTGCCCCCTCACTCAGGCGGGTAAGGTCACACCCCTTTTCAACTGACCACGACACAATGGGAGATGCGGCCTACTGGTATATGACCCTCGCGTGCTCATTTGTCCACTCAGTATTAACGTTGGAGTTATCCTCTGGTACCATCGGATTTAGAGATTTTCACCTAGGGACATCTATGGCGCCCCGATGCTAGAAACAATACTTTCGGTATCCAATCCAGCCATCCATGATGTTTATGTGGAGGTCATAACCCTGATGTCGCTAGAGCGTATAAAGTAATTATAATCACACACAAATGCAAAGTGCATGAATCATGCAGTCCAATCATGCATCAATTCTGCGCACACCGTGCGCTCATGTGGGATAACTCTGCCTATCAGGGAGTCCCATGAACCACTTACACTATGGCGTCTGCAATGTCTAATCACATCTTATAACAAACATACAGATGATGCGTATGTGCATGTATCATGAGGCTATGCTGTCACAAAGTCATAATCGGTAACAGTAGTAGGTATCGGCAATCGGCACCGATAATCAACCTCGACGCAAGGCAGGGTTCATAGGTGGACGGCCGATAATGGATTAATTAAAAATCAATGGGGCCCAAGCATTTGAGTTAATCCACTAGGGAATGATAAGAGTGGGCCTAACAAGGCCTAAGGGAAGGTCACAATGTGGACGTCCAACCATCATTGCCCATCAATGTGAACCTTTAACCAACATTGCTCCCAAGGAATGGTGCTCATAAAGCTAATCGTTTAATAAGACCACGGCCTCATACAAGGGCCTAATATACATCATCATGGGCCTTGCTTATGGGGCATATACGCATTACATTGGGCCTCATTCATGGGCTAATATATATATCACATCGGGCCGAATCAAGTGGGCCGATCAAATGGGTCGAGTCAAATGGGTCGGTACAAATGGGTCGAATCAATTAGGCCGATCAAATGGGCCGAGTCAAATGGGTCAGTATAAATGGGCCGGTACAAATTGCTTAAATCAATTGGGCCGATCAAATGGGCCAAGTCAAATAGGCCCAGTCAAATGGCCGAGTTGAATGCGTCGTTACAAATGGGCTGAATCAATTGGGTCGATCAAATGGGCCGAGTCAAATGTGTTATTACATATGGGCCGGTACAAATGGGCTGAATCAATTGAGCCAATCAAATGGGCCGAGTCGAATGGGAAGATATAAATAGGTCAGTACAAATGGACTGAATCAATTGGGCCGAGTCAAATACACCATTCATCCATCTATAAATATTATTTTAGAGCATTATCCAAACAATGAATAAGATCCAAAGATCATCTGGACCATACCACAAATAACAGTGGCATTGATAATTTCAACTGTTAAAATTTAGAGGGGCCCACATAGCGTTTATTTTCCACCCAGTCAGTTTATAAGCTCACAAAGACCTGAGCTGAGAGGGAAACAAATTTCATATTGGTCCAAAACCTCTCTGACCCAAAAAGGGTCTCAATGGTAGGCGTTCAACTTCACTGTTCCTGCAGTATGGTCCACCTGATAACTGGATCTGTCATATTTTTAGCATCAAGTCTTGAGATGAGCCGCCACATGGATGAACGGTTTAGATACAACGCATACAGTAGTGGGCCCTACGGGACTGATGTCATCATGGGCCCGCTGATGGTTGGCATGAATAAAGTACATACATCGTTGTGGGGTCCACGCACGTGGCTGTCCACCAAGTGAATGAATAGTTTGGATGGAAGACATCCATCATGGTGAGGCCGCTGGAACGCCAGATGGATGGACCGAGTGATGCATACATACATCATGGTGGGTCCCACAGCAGATGGGCCCCACAGCAGCCTTTTTTTTTACATCTGCGAGAGATGCAGCGTCAGCTGCTGCTGACGGTCTGTCTACAGGTGGGTCCCACGTAGGGCCCACCACCATATATCTTAAGGTATATATATATAATATAATATAATATAATATAATATATTATATTATTTTATAATATAACATAACATATATAGAAAAGAGCCACCGTCCAGAGACCCCTGGATGCTCTGGACGGTGCATATCTGATGCATATAGTGGTAGGTCCACACGTGTGGCCCACCACATGTATTTATATTATAATATATATTATATTATATATATAATAATATACGTGTGTGTGTGAGGGTGAAGGGCATCAGCGTCCAGACCCCTTTTCTTCTTCTTCCTTCCTTTTTTTTTTTTGCTTTCTGTTTGGATTAGCTTGTTAGTATACACACGTCAGTACACACACTCCATGTTAGCCACCCCCACTAGGGATCGATGCCAAGACCTCAAGTGTTGAAACGAGATATCTCCACTCTGTCTGTCAATTGAGCTATGGATCTGGCTGTGCACTTTGTGGTGGAGTCCCACCGTCCATGATGGACGGTGCGGATAAAACACAAATTAGTGGGGCCCACTACATCAAAACAGATAGAGGGAGAGGGAGAGAGAGATGGTGATGGAGGGACCTCGCCACTATGGGTCCCTCATGATTAAAACATATACATCATAATGGGTCCCACCTAGAAGTGGACCCTCAAACACAAATCGAAGGTAGAGCACCCACCTATCGACTTCTTTCTTTAGCTCTTTTTTACTTGTATGCTCTTTGCCTTTAACTTTGATGGAAGTTAATGAAGTTTTAATGGTGGGGATGAGAGATGAGAGGGTGGAAAAGTGGGCCACAGTTGATGATTTGGGAGAGCTTGGGAAGGCTTGGACGTAGGGTGTTGCTTGGGAGGTTTGGGAAATGAGAGAGAGATAAGTGATGGGATGATATGGATGGGTGTTGTAAGGAAGGGAATGGGGAGGTAAGGGCTTGTTTGAAACTTTTGTAAAAGAGGGATGGGTAGGGGAGAGAGAGTTGACTTGTGGAAAAAGGAGGGATGAGTGTTGGTACTTGAGGTATGGAGTGTACTTGATTGATTGATTGATGGGACATGTTGTAAAGATTCCCTCAAAATTTGCAACGTGTGACATTTTTCCTCGAAATGAACGTGGGCCCACATCTTCTAGCCCGGGTATCAGATCGATGCGCGAGTCGCGGCGTTGGAACTACGTCGACGGCGCGGTCGCTAAGATACAAGTTTCAGGTCGAGCCGACTTTGGTATGTAGGACTTGGCTTAGGATTGTGTGGAAACATCGGATACAAGTCGAGGGTTGCCGGAATTCAACCGAGATGACTGAGGAAACCTACGGAATGGTATGGACTAGGATACGGGCCTTACAACTCTCCCCTCTAAATAAAAATTTAATCCTCAAAATTTACACAATCATTGCAACTAGACATAACTCATAAAGAAAGAGGAAACATAACATCTTCATATAAAATTAGAGACAATATACAAAATACAACATATAATCAATCATAAAAAAGATGGGTATAGTGCTTTCGAATCTCGGCCTCGCACTTCCAAGATGCTTAATCAACAGAATGGTAACTCCACTGAACCTTCACCAACGGAATGACCTTAGTCCAGAGGACCTGCTCCTTCCGATTAAGGATACGAAGTGGCTGTTCAATATAAGAAATGTCCTCATGAACCTCCAATAGTTGCCAATTAATAATAAGAATGATGTCTGACCCACACTTCATCAGCATAGAGACATGAAAAATGTTGTGGACGTCAGACAACTGAGATGACAAGGCAAGCCAATAGGCCACGGCGCCAGCGCGCCCAATGATCTCGAAAGGTCCTATAAATCTCGGGATAAGCTTGCCCTTTGCTCCAAAATGAACTACGCCCTTCATGGGAGAGACCTTGAGATACACTCTGTCTCCAACATCGAACTCTAAGGGATGACGCCGGCGATCAGCAAAACTCTTCTGCCGGCTCTGAGCTGTACGCATCCTCTACCTGATAACATCGATATCCTCTGATGTCTGCTATACAAGCTCAGGACCTAGGAGACGCCGCTCTCTGACCTTGGTTCAACAACTCAGAGATCTGCACGGTCTACCATATAATGCCTCAAAAGGATCCATGCCAATGGTCGCTTACTAGCTATTGTTGTATGCGAACTCAGCCAATTGCAGATGCCCATCCTAGCTACCCACGAAGTCAATCAAGCAGGCCCGAATCATATCCTCTAGGATCTAGTTGACCCTCTCGGTCTAGCCATCGGTCTGCAGATGATATGCGGTGCTGAGCTGCAAACCAGTGCCCATCACTCTTTAAAAGCTCCTCCAGAACTGAGACGTGAACCTCGGGTCTCGGTCTGAAATGATTGAGACTGGAACGCCGTGTAGTCTCACAATCTCCTCGATGAATAACCTCGCAAGCCGATCCAAAGGCCAAGTTACACGAATCACAAGAAAATGTACTGACTTCGTCAGATGATCAACAATGACCCAGATGGCGTCATGACCACGCTGGGTCCTCGGCAAGCCCATGATAAAATTTGTAGATATGTGATCTCACTTTCACATCAGGATGCTCAATGACTGTAACGGATCAGGGGGTCTCTGATGATTGGCCTTGACACACTGGCATGTGTCACACTCGGCCACAAAACTGGCGATTTAGCGCTTCTTCCCCGCCTAAAAATACTGTCTCCTCATATAATGATACTTCTTCGTCGAGCTAGGGTGGATAGAAAACCGTGATCAATGTGCCTCGGTCATAAGATCTCTGCGTAACTCAGGAATATCCGGGACACATAATCGACCTCTGAAGCGGAGTCCACCATCAGAACCAATCTGCCAATCTGTCTGACTCTCAGATGTTGCCTCTGCTCGATAATCCTGTAACGAATCGTCTGTCTGCTGAGCCTCGACTACCCTTGCGATAAGAGAGGGTTGAATTGACAGGCTCGATAGCTGAATAAGAGAAGACTGTAGACCAAAATTGAAGTCATAATCTGTTATATTCTTAAGCATCCTCCACTCTTGAATCATCATATGTGCCACCAGGCCTTGTGGCTGACGGCTGAGGGCATCCGCCACCACATTTACCTTGCCTGGGTGGTACTGGATGTCAAAATTATAGTCCTTTAGAAGCTTCATCTAGCGTCTCTGCCTCATGTTCAGCTAGGACTGAGAGAATAGATACTTCAAGATCTTATGGTAAAAAAAGAGCTCGAACCTGACCCCATTGAGAGTGTCTCTACACCTTCAGTGCGAAGACGACTGCTGCCAGCTCCAAATCATACATGGGGTAGTTTAGCTCATGGACCTTGAGCTGACGAGATGCGAAGGCTACAAGCCTACCATGCTGCATTAGGATAGCACCTAAACTAATATGTGAGGCATCGGTAAATACAACAAATCCATTACTCTTAGAGGGAAGAGTGAGGACAGGAGTGGACGTTAGACGGTCCTTCAGCTCCATGAATGTCTGCTCACATGCATTAGTTCAAACAAAATCTGTGCCTTTCCGAGTCAACCTGGTAACGGGGCTGCAATACGGGAGAAGCCCTCAATGAAACGTCGATAGTATCCTGCTAAACTAAGGAAACTATGAATCTCGGATATAGTCGTGGGCTGGCCCCACTGATGCACTGCCTCAACCTTCGAGGGGTCCACTGCGACACCCTCCCTCGTCACCACGTGACCGAGGAACTTCACCTCCTCGGGCCAAAACTCGAGTTCGATTCCAATTATCAAGGCCGATTTCGATTGTTGAGGCCAATTCTGATTGCTGAGGCCGATTGTCGACGCCGATTTCGATTGCCGAGGCCGATTGTAAAGGTCAATTCCGATTGTCGAGGCCGATTCCACGAATGCATCTCACATTTTGTGATATGACCATCGTAGGCCCTAGCGACTTCAGAGCCGTAGCATCCATAGGCATATCATGGATGGCCAGATGGGACACTAAAAATCTGTTCTACATGGGGTGCGATAGATATCCCTGAGTGAAGTCTCAGAACCCTCTTGGTTCCAGAGGTTGCTCCAACGTTGAGACCGGTGGATACATGAGTGCATGAGGGCCATATACCGTTAGGCCGCGTCTCCCACTGTGTCGTGGTCGGTTAGAAGGGAGAACGACCTTACCTACTTGAGAGGAGGGGGCAATGCTATGCTGAGTCTGACCAGCTCGAGGAATGGGTCTGCTATCGACGAGTCGGGCCCGATATTGGCAGGTGGATAGTGAGGTCTCTTCCTGTAACACCCCGTACTTTCAGTACTCGGGCGTCACCACGTGGATCTAAATTAGCCTACATGTATGTGGCAACACACGTAAATAAATAATGCAAGTCGAGTAGTCCCACAACCTACATACACATATAATAAATAAATAAATAAATAAATAAATAAATAAATAAAGATAGATAGATAAATATATGGCAATGTATGGGTAATAACAATAATAGTAATAATAATAATAATAATAATAATAATAATAATAATAATAATAATAAATGACATCATGGAAAAAAATAGTGTAGCTCGATATTTAGTGTTATGAGAGCATAACAGTTCATATATCCGTAATTTGGCCATTGATGATCAAGTCGGAGCTAATCCAACCGTTAGATTTGCTTGGACAACAATAAAGGATGCTAATTCAACTAGTATGACCCACCTAGGAAATAGATCTGCTTGATCTTTGGGTACCCACCTAATATGACCTTGATAGTCCGCCCCAAACTGAACGGACAGATTGGATTTATCACAAACATCACGGGGGACCCCACCTGGTGGAGTGCATGTGCATAACTGGTGCACACTCGTAGTGCACCAGACCATTTGCACGGTCAGATGAGCGTTGACCCGTGCCTAGCCAAAAGAGGCAAAGGGCCTCTCCTACGTTCTAGCCTACGAGCGTTTTTGAAAAAACGGAGGCTGACCGTTTGTTGCAAACATGGCCCACCATTGTGCCCACGTGCACGATATGAACCGTCCATCAGCTTCAGAGGGTAGAGCTGACCAAGACCCAACTATTATGATGAATTTTTCGGTGCATGTGGGCACACAATCCTCGCTGGAAATAGGCCCTACAAAACCATGTTTCCAGAAATGGAAACTGCTTTCCGTGTAATGGCCTGGCGATCCGTGTGAGGTGCGTTTGGCATGATCTGGATCATCCAAACAGAGGATATCTTAGCCGCCCAGTTGCTTAGGGTTTTCCAAACAAAACCACATCCGGTTTCAGTTTCTACCCACCGGATTTGAAAACGATCTTAGCGAAAGCAAATCCAGACCGTTCATTATCAATCTAACGGCTTTAGCATGACAGGGCAAGCCATAAGAATGGGAAAGAATCGAGCAAACACGCCTCCTCTCCTATCCTTGTAACTGCTCGAGTAGAAACCGACCGTGTCTTCCTTCGTCCGAACCCACCCACAAAACATCCTCCAAGCTTCAGTGAAACTTGTTTTCAAGCTTCTAAGGGTCCATACGGACCGTCTGGAAGAATTGGATTTGTGGAAGAAGTTCTAGTTTAAAAAATGCCATTAATGGTGGGTCATCTTCCATGAGTCTCACCACACCGAGCCGCAATAAATCAACACAACTCGGATCAGTTTGATCTCAGTCTCCCAGTGTTATTGCTGGACCGAGTCCCAACTTTTTTAGAAGAAGAAAGGGAGAAAGAAATGAAGTAGAGGAAGAGAAAAGGAGAAAAAAGAAGAAGGAGGTGTGGCCGTTGCACTGCCTGACTCGATCTCACCTCAAGCAAAGACACCGTGAGCAATGGCTGGATCTCTATTGACATGCTCAGCTGACCAGCCCAGGCCAATGCAACGAGTCCCGAGTCGACCCGACAGACGCTGTGAGTACTCTTAACTCCTTTTGACTTCATTTAACAGCGCACCGCCTCGGCTTCAGCATTGGGCAGTTTCAGCTGCTGCGAACCAGAGCCAAAAGGATCGTGCGGGACCAGACTTGGTCGTCCAATGAAATTCGAGGCTGACCCATTCGAACTCAGCCCATGAACCTACTAACCAGCTGTGCTCCACCACTCACAGGCCTAACAGGTGCTGATCCGGCCCAGCCCAATGCAAGGAATCTGGTACTCTTTTCAAGCATTGGATGTGGGTCGAGTGCAGCCCCTGATTTGAGCTGCGATCTGGACCGTGATCTGAACCAAGAACTGCCACAATTTGGGCTGTGGATCAGGCTAAACCGAGCAACATTTTTGGCTAGCTATGGGCCGAGTTTGAGCTGGATCAAGCCATGGATTTGGGCCAAAATAAGCCTAAAAAGATGAGCCGAGATCAGCCATATTTGGGCCATGTATTGTGTTAAGCCCAGTCCAATTGGGGCTGCACAGTGGGCCTGGACTAAGCCCAGCCTCAGTGGGGCCTAGTTTACATAGGTTTAAACCCAAATATCATGGGTTGGGTAAATCCCAATAGCCACCTTATTGTGGTAACCAAGAAGCATGGAGGCGGGCCTCGTTATCCTTGCATGGAAGAAGAGGATTGGATCGGGCCCAAGTTAGGTAAACCATTTTGTGGTTGTGCTTGTATAGTTTCAAAAGCCATTGTCATAGGTTCGAGTCTTCGAATTTGAATGAGTTAGATTATGCTAAGAAATTTAAGCGAGTTGATTCTAAGTCGTGGGTTAAAGGATTAGTAGAATCACATTACCACCATCATCATGATTATTAGTACTATCATGGTTGTTAATAAATTATCTATACTAATACTAGTTATTATAGAAAAAAAGGAATATTAATAATATCATTATCAAATACTAGTGTTTTGTTTTGTCACTCTTAAATATTGTCATAAATAGCATATCATAATAATAATTATCGTTATTAGTGCTACTATAACTGTTGCAATTACTAAAAGTGGTTAACCATTGTTAGGTTAATTTGGCTAGTATTAGTTATTATAGATATTATATACTAACATTTATCATGCTATTCCTATTTTGTCATTAGTAGATTATTTATTTGAAGAATAGTGTTCCTAGTGTTAATAGATAATTATTACATATCTCTACTTGAATTTAATATTATTATGGGCTAATTGTAGGAGGTAAATTTCAAACTTTAAACCAAAGTGTAAGAGTAGATTAATGAATAAAACCCTAAAAACCTAGGTAATCCAAACCCTAGTTAAGACCCTAACCCTAAATAGTGTGTAAGCTCGGATCTAATTGTACAACTTTACGATTAATGGTAGGAATTGATTCCAAGAGAACATATATTTCTTAGTGATAGTGCAGGCAGTTCCAACATAAGGTGATGATTCTTTCCCTTGAGGTTTTCATCTTTCCATTAGCTTAAGTTTTAGTTTTCATTTAAATTTATAATTGATATCTCTCTCTTATAATCACATATGTTAGCTGGTGGAAATTGAATTGATATATTGCTTGTTTAATGTTCATCCTGTATATTTGTTCATGAATTATTTATGAATTGCTTATGGAACTTAAACTGGTACATCAATTGGAAACCCTCACTTATAAATGTATACCCATACTTGGGATGTAACTCGATTGACATAGATTGCAATAGACCTTCAATCTAGTGATTATTAAGTGGTGGTCTAGATGGATCATTGATGTGGGCCTACCATCTGAGGTTGTTGTGCCCAATGGTTTTTAAGGATGGTCTTTATCGTATTGTTTTGATATTCGCCCTATGTGGCATATTTTGATATTCGCCCTATGTGGTTTGTTTGATATTTTTTCCTATATAGATTCGTTATTTTATACTATACAACCTGTGATGGTAAGCCCCATATACAGTAATATGATTGGCCACTAGTCGATGGGTTTCCATTAAACATCCTAAGATGGTAGTCTCATGGGCCGGGGATGGTGGTCATGGGACACTATGCCCGTGTCGTCGGCCTACGTTGGGCCAAGAGCTCCCCGTAGTGACCGTGAACTTAATTAAATTGGCTGAGTGTAATTGGATTAACAATGGATTGGTTAATCATGCATATATGGCACAGACTAGCATCTATTGCAATCGTACGTGATGTACGTATTGTTCCAACTAGATGATGTTTCCCAGGTTCGATGATTGCATGGGTGACGATCCTACTGTTAACACAGATGAGCATCCCCGAGGCAATGATTGCATTCCACGCATCCATGCATTTAATAAGACCTGCATCATGTATTGTTTTGTATGCTTTGCTTTATAACTATGCTTACCTAATGCGGCGATGTGTAATCTTGAGGGAAATTCACACTGAGTTGGCCACTCATCCATCAAATATATAACAGTATAGGTAGCTTAAGTGACTTTTAGGTTCAGGCTGATGATGAGCCGGGTACAAGTACCAGGGTTGCATGACTGTATCTGCTTCGAGGAGCTGCGCGGTCTTGCGGCTTATGTTTTCATTCTTATATTATTTTTCATGTACTAAATCATGTGGATTCTTGTATTTGTTGTATCGAAACATTGGTGTGTATAAGTCATTATGGGCAACCTCTTGTATGTTCTTAATATAAATGAAAATTTTTCTTTATGCTTACTTGTCCATTCTACGCTCATCTACTTACTCTGATAAAAGAAAAAAATATTTGACCATCCTTTAAGGTTAACACCCGGGTTTTTGGGAAACAGGTTGTATACTCGAGTCCTAAAAAGTCTTGGCGTTACGGTTGGTATCAGAGCGTAGTTTGGACAAACTTGGCCTTGAGAAATGATCTTATACAAGCCTCAAATGTCTCAAGTTAGGATGTTTGAAATTTGAAATTGAACTTAGGATAATTTCCCCTAGATATAGAAGAATGATTGGAAATGTAGAAACCCAAACTTAGGTTCCCTTAGAAGTGACTTGGATGGCAATCCAAACTTATATGAAATTCCATCTGAGTAAAGTACACTTTAAGAATGTAGAAACATGAACCTAGGTTCCCTGAGAAATTGTTTGGAAAGTTATTTAAATTAATGTGGAATTCCCTTATAAGTGGGAAGACATGAGAATATAGAAATTCAAAGGTTAGGCTCCCTAAAAGATTGTTTGGACAACTACAGAACTTAGAAATGATCCTAGTTTCTCTTGAAGATTTCAGTTTTAGTCATTTGAACCTAGAACTAAAACTTGGTTCTCTTGTGAACTACCAAGATTGTTGTTTGAACTTAGAAATTAAATGTGTACCAAATACCCATTACGACGTACATAAGACTATATAATGACGTTCCTTATACTTAACTTCCGAACAAAATTTTTTTAGAAGTCTAGAACATGAACTTTCCTAGAAATTTCTTAGTTAGGAATCACACTCTTGTGATAATCAACAAGCGAACCACACTTAGGCACTATAGGAAATTCCTTACCCTCCATCTTGTATCTTAGAATGAATTTAAACACTTCCTAAACTTAGAAATTATACGTTCGAATACATGTCTTTAGCTAGAGGAGACATCTCTCATAATTTCTAGTACATAGAAATGACAAGAGGTGAAGTTCTAAAATTTTGGGTAAGTTTTCAGACCTAGACTGAACATATTGAGCCTAGATTTGGGAAATGGGGATAAGTTTAACGACTTTCAGACTAAAATTTTATGTAGAAACCCTGATCTAGAAATTTGTGCAAGTACTTAAGTACTTAGAGTGCGCATTGGAAGCGTAATGGGCCACGTGGTCTTATTCGTTATAGAGGTAGAAGAGTACTTGATATTTCCCAGGAGTTTAGAATGATCGAAATCACGAATTGATGGAACCACATTTAACTGAAGTTGTGTTGTTTGATCCGAACCCCATATCCTAGTAGATTCTAATGATCTCAATGCCCTGATCAGGCAGAAGATCGAGATTTGCCAGGATTAGGGATGGATACAGAAAGTCCTCTGTTTTGCATAGGCAAAGGAGTGACGTATCATGCTCAAACCTATTGCAATCATCTACCCGTGTAAGCTCGAAAAGGAAAATTGTATTGTACCTTAGACAATGGGGGACTATCATTTAAAGCAAAGAAAATTTATTTATTTTTAAATAATACTATTAGTTACCACATAAATGATCTGATAACCTTGGTAGTTGTTATAGGAAAATTTCGATGTTGATGAGCATTAAAACAACTCCCTAGATTTGACTAATATTGGAGTAATTTCTAACCTTTAGTGGGACTTAAACACCTTAGTTGAATTTCTAGATGAAGAACGTAAGGGTCGTGATTAATTTAGACATGGCTTGGTAAGGATGTATATGATGTGGTTTCATACTTAGACATATATGAAACAGGATACACCCTTAGGATAGTATTACTACTTCGATGGGCAAGGATTGCGACTTGAGTTATCGAATTTCGAAGACGAGACCTTTAAGGGGGGTAGATTGGAATAAGCCTAGTCTTTATCATTAGTTGTCTAAATGCGTAAAAGCACACAACCTTTATGGGAAAATAGTGAATGCTAGATGCATTTTAAATTAGATTGTCATCATTTATATTGGCAGTAGAAGTACCAAATTTCGGGGATGAAATTTTCTTTAAGGGGGGTAGATTGTAACACCCCGTACTTTCAGTACTCGAGTGTCACCACGTGGATCTAAATTAGCCTACATGTATGTGGCAACACACGTAGCTAAATAACGCACGTTGAGTAGTCCCACAACCTACATACATATATAATAAATAAATAAATAAAGACAGATAAATAAATATATGGCAATGTATGGGTAATAATAATAATAATAATAATAATAATAACAACAACAATAATAGTAATAATAATAATAATAAATGACATCATGGAAAAAAATAGTGTAGCCATTGATGATCGAGTCATGGAAAAAAATAATATTTAGTGTTATGAGAGCATAACAGTTCATATATCCGTAATTTGGCCATTGATGATCGAGTCAGAACTAATCCAACTGCTAGATTTGCTTGGACAACAATAAAGGATGCTAATTCAACTAGTATGGCCCACCTAGGAATTAGATCTGCCTGATCTTTGGGTATAGACCTTGAGAGTCCTCCCCAAATTGAACGGACGGATTGAATTTATCACAAACATCACGGTGGACCCCACCTAGTGGAGTGCGTGTGCGTAAATGGTGCACACCCACAGTGCACCAGACTGTTTGCACGGTCAGATGCGCTCTGATCTGTGCCTAGCCAAAAGAGGCAAAGGGCCTCTCCTACGTTCCCGCCTACGGATGTTTTTGAAAAAAAGGAGGCCGACTGTTTGTTGCAAACGTGGCCCACCATCGTGCCCACGTGCATGCACGATCTGAACCGTCCATCAGCTTCAGAGGGTGGAGCTGACCAAGACCCAACTGTTATGATGAATTTTCCAATGCGTGTGGGCACACAATCCTCACTGAAAATAGGCCTTCCAAAACCATGTTTCTGGAAATAGAAATTGCTTTCCGTGTAATGGCCTGACGATCCGTGTGAGGTGCGTTTAGCGTGATTTGGATCGTCCAAACAGAGGATATCTCAGCCGTCCAGTTGCTTAGGTTTTTCCAAATAAAACCACATCCGATTTCAGTTTCTACCCACCGGATTTGAAAACGGTCTCAGCCAGAGAAAATCCAGACCATTCACTATCAATCTAACAACTCTAGGATGATAGGACAAACCATAAGAATGGGAAAGAATCGAGCAAACACGCCTCCTCTCCTATCCTTGCGACTACTTGAGTAGAAATCGATCGTTTCTTCTTCCATCCGAACCCACCCACAAAACCTCCTCCAAGCTTCAGTGAAACTTGTTTTCAAGCTTCTAAGGGTCCATACAGACCGTCAGGAAGAATCAGATTTGTGGAAGAAGTTTCAGTTTCAAAACGCCATTAATGACGGGTCATCTTCCCCGAGTCTCACCACACCGAGCTGCAATAAATCAACACAACTCGGATCGGTTTGATCTCAGTTTCCCAGTGCTATTGCTAGACCGAGTCCCAGCTTTTCTAAAAGAAGAAAGGGAGAAAGAAATGAAGTAGAGGAAGAGAAAAGGAGAAAGAAGAAGGAGGTGTGGCCGTTGCACTGCCTGACTCGACTCACCTCTAGCGAAGACCCTGTGAGCAACAGTTGGAAATCTGCTGACATGCTCAGTTAAATAGCCTGGGCCAATGTAACGAGTCCCGAGTCGACCCGACAGACGCTGTGAGTACTCTTGACTCCTTCTGACTTCATTCAATAGCGTACAGCCTCGGCTTCGGCATTGGGCAGTTTCAGCTGCTGCTTACCAGAGCCAGAAGGATCATGCGGGACCAGACTCGGTCGTCCAATGAAATTCGGGGCTGAGCCATTCAAACTCAACCCATGAACCTGCTAACCAGCTGTGCTCCACCACTCACAGGCCTAATGGGTACTGATCCGGCCTAGCCCAATGCATAGAATCTGGTACTCTTTTCAAGCATTGGATGTGGGCCGAGTGAAGCCCCTGATTTGAGCTACGATCTGGACCGTGATCTGAACCAAGAACTGCCACCATTTGGGCTGTGGATCGGGCCAAACCCAGTAACAGTTCTGGACCAGCTTGAAAGTGCCCTTGTTTGTCAATTACTGTGAACGGGTGGTCAGACAGTCTGCAGGACATCAAAAGAAGGTCAAGTCAAGTGTCTGCCTCAATCGGATGTGTGGAAGCTCGCCATAGGTAAATCATAGCCTCACATCTCATAACCTAATACACCAGGTGAATTAAACCCTTAAAACAAGATAGACATCTTAGGGTTTTTGTGGTGAGAAAACTTTTTCAAAATAGGAAAATCTCTAAGTTTTTCTCGCCTTGTCGATTCTATCTAAGCACCCTTGATATGATCGACCTGCACTGTCGATGTCCTCGATACCTTAACGATATTATCGATAAGAGGACCAAAAGTGTCCAACAACTAAATACTCATCTATACGGATTTATCGATGTATCGATACATCTATCGATATCATCAATATAAGCACAAATATATCCAGCAACTTCACAATATATCTGGACAAATTATCGATATATCGATACTCATATCGATATCATCGATATTCAAATCTTGAGCCCATCAAGAGTGGCTCGATAAGATTGATAGGCAGATTTCTGACGCCCCTGTTTTTTAATGAAAATCTCAAAATTCATCGATATATCGATGACCGTCCGATATGATCTAAAATCAAATATCGATAAGATCGGAGGTCCATCGATGATACCGATGGTGAGCGCGCATTTCTTACAACAGTTATTTCAGGATGTTTTTAACTATGATGGGGGCCCTTCGATTTAATCGATATTCAAATATCGATGATATCGATACCGGATTGATTGCATCAAACTAAGCCATAATCTATCCAATAAGTTCAAAGATAAATCTGCCGGAATTATCGATGCCTCGACTCAGATCTCGATATCATCGACATTCAAATTTTAATGACTTTGACGGTTCCCCCGATCATTCATGAAAACCTGAAATATTTTCAAAGCAAGTCTCTCTCATTTTTCATATGTCGAGGGATTGACCCAGTCATCGATGGAATCGGAGTTCGAAATCCGATGACATCAACAACTGTTTCGATTCATCGACCAATTGGCAAAGAGTTTCAAAAGCGTATGACATCGAGTCTGAGTCATCAAGCGGACCATCGATGTCATCGAGAGTATATGCTCGATGATATCAAACCTGCTCGATGATATCGAATTCTGTCATAAATGTGACTGTTTTATATCCGTTGAAACTTTTTGCCTATTTATAGAGGACTTGTCTTTTGTTGCTGGGAGAGAAAGCAGAGAGAGCTTTTGAGTGTTTCAACTTATATCCTATACCTAAAGCCCTTTCTCTCAAGGGATCGAGTTCATCCTCCAATCCACCCTCACCATTGATATTTAATAGAGTGGATTGGGGAATGAACTTTCACATTCAAGGATCCTCCAGCTACTACCTTAATGGCAAATCATTATGCTGGGATGCCTTGAATGCATAAGAGAGGAACTATTCTATCTTCCTTATAGGAAAATCTTTAGAGAGTAGGATTCTATCTCACCCTTGACCCAACCAGAAGCTAAGCATTGGTATATCATCTTGTGTTGCGGATCAAGGGAGCTGAAGACTCTCCATTAACAAGGAGGAGAAGATCTTTGGCGTTGTGCTTAACGGGACTCATCAACTTATCTGTAAGTATCCAGAGTCCAGAGGACACTTGTGATCATTCCTTCCTAGGTCTTGGTCCTAAGTGGTTCTCACCCTTTGAAGTCCTCAAGGAGGCCTCCGGCGGGAGTGTACACAGTGGGTGCACAGGGTGGACCTTTGCTCTTGTGTAGGGCATAAACTGTTAAATCCTTATGTAGGTCCTTGACCTGTATGGTCTAAAATTTGGGTGCGTTGTGTGGACCCTTGCTCTATGGAGAGCATAAACATCTAGTTAGGAGTGAACCAGCAAAACTCTGGGTTTGACATGAACTGCGTAAAACCTCTGTAAAGGTTGAAGGTGAACCTGATTTAAAACCTTAGGTTTGAGGTGAACCCTGGGAAACCTCCTTAGTCAAATCCAGTACACTCAAGGGTTGAGTGCGGCAGCCGGGAGTGGAGTAGACTTATCATCGAACCACTATAAAATGACTGTGTCTGTGATTGCTTTTCTATATGTGTGATTCATGTCAATGCATTCATATTCATATATCTGATCACATCCCACACACATACACAGTCATATCCAACATAGACTAAGTTGCATATTGTTATATCTTGATTAGTTTTTGATTGGATCCTCTACTTGGCTTAAAAGCCAATAGAGTTACATTTGAGTAATCCTGATAGTTGCATATCTATAAGGATTAGTGTAATAGGATTTTGAATAAACAGTAATAACTTTTAAAATTCCTATTCACCCCCCCTCTAGGACATATTGGCATATTCCGACTTCATCTCAAGCGGTCTTCACCGCTATTTCACAACTATGGGCCGACTTTGAGTTGGATCCAGCCATGGATTTGGGCCAAAATCAGCCCAAAAAGATGGGCCGAGATTAGCCATATTTGGGCCATGTACTATGCTAAGCCCAGTCCCATTGGGGCCGCATAGTGGGCTTGGACTAAGCCCAACCTCAGTGGGGCCTAGTTTGCATAGGTTTGAACCCAAATTTCATGGGTTGGTTAAATCCCAATAGCCACCTTATTGTGGTAACCAAGAAGCATGGAGGCGGGCCTCATTATCCTTGCATGGAAGAAGAGGATTGGATCGGGCCCAAGTTAGGTAAACCATTTTGTGGTTGTGCTTATACGGTTTCAAAATCCATTTTCATAAGTTCGAGTCTTCGAATCTGAATGAGTCAGATTGCGCCAAGAAATTCAAGCGAGTTGATTATAAGTCATGGGTTAAAGGATTAGTAAAATCACATTACCACCATCATCATGATTATTAGTACTATCATGGCTTATTAATAAATTATCTATACTAATACTAGTTATTATAGACCCAAAAAAGAATATTAATAATATCATTATCAAATACTAGTGTTTTGTTTTGTCACTCTTAAATATTGTCATAAATAGCATATCATAATAATAATTATCGTTATTAGTGCTACTATAACTGTTGCAATTACTAAAGGTGGTTAACCATTGTTAGGTTAATTTGGCTAGTATTAGTTATTATAGATATTATATATTAACATTTATCATGCTATTCCTATTTTGTCATTAGTAGGTTATTTATTTTAAGAATAGTGCTGTTAGTGTTAATAGACAATTATTACTTATCTCTACTTGAATTTAATATTATTATGGGTTAATTGTAGGAGTTAAATTTCAAACTCTAAACCAAAGTGTAAGAGTAGATTAATGGATAAAACCCTAAAAACCTAAGTAATCCAAACCCTATTTAAGACCCTAACCCTAAATAGTGTGTAAACTCAGATTTAATTGTACAACTTTACGATTAATGGTAGGAATTGATTCCAAGAGAACACACATTTCTTAGTGATAGTGCAGGCGGTTCAAACATAAGGTGATGATTCTTCCCCTTGAGCTTTCCATCTTTCCATTAGCTTAAGTTATAGTTTTCATTTAAATTTATAATTGATATCACTCTCTTATAATCACATGTGTTAACTAGTGGAAATTGAATTTCTATATTGCTTGCTTAATGTTCATCCTGTATATTTGTTCATGAATTATTTATGGATTGCTTATGGAACTTAAACTGGTACATCAGTGGGAAACCCCCATTTATAAATGTACACCCATACTTGGGATGTAACTTGATTGACAGAGATTACAATGGACCTTCGATCTAGTGATTATTGAGTGGTGGTTTAGATGGATCATTGATGTGGGTCTACCATCTAGGGTTGTTATGTCTTTAAGGATGGTCTTTATCATATGGTTTTGATATTCGCCCTATGTGGCATATTTTGCTACTTGTCCTATGTGGTTTGTTTGATATTTTTCCTATATGGATTCAATGTTTTATACTGTACAACCATGCGATGGTAAGCCCCATATACAGTAATATGATTGGCCACTAGTCAATGGGTTTTCATTAAACATCTTAAGATGGTAGTCTCATGGGCCGGGGATGGTGGTCATGAGACACTATGCCCGTGCCATTAGCCTATGCTAGGCCAAGAGCTCCCCTTAGTGACCGTGAGCTTAATTAAATTGGCTGAGTGTAATTGAATTAATAACGGATTGGCTAATCATGCATACATGGCACAGACAAATATCTATTGCTATAATTTGTGATGTACGTATTTTTTCGACTGGATGATATTTTCCAGGTTCGATGATTGCATGGGTGACGAGCCCACTGTCGGTACAGATGAGCATCCCTAGGGTGAAGATTGCATTCCACGCATCCATGCATTTAATAAGACCTGCATCATGTATTGTTTTGTATGCTTTGCTTTATAACTATGCTTACCTAATGCGGCGATGTGTAATCCTGAGGGGAATTCACACTGAGTTGGCCAATCATCCATCAAATATATAACCGTACAGGTAGCACAGGTGGCTTAAGTGACTTTTAAGTTCAGGCTGATGAGGAGCCGGGTACAAGTGTCAGGGTTGCATGACTGTATCTACCTCGAAGAGCTGCGCGGTCTTACAGCTTATGTTTACATTCTTATGTTATTTTTCATGTACTAAATCATGTGGATTCTTATCTTTGTTATATCGAGACATTGGTTTGTCTAAGTCATTATGGGCAACCTCTTGTATGTTCTTTATATAAATGAAAATTTTCCTTTATGCTTACTTATCCATCTATGCTCATCTACTTACTCTGATAAAAGAAGAAAAAAATATTTTTGACCATCCTTTAAGGTTAACACCTAAGTTTTTGGGAAACGGGTCGTATACTCGGGTCCTAAAAAGTTAGGGAGTTACACTTCCATTCACCTTGTTGCACGCGATGGGGCGACAATCTAGTTTGTAGTGTATTAGACCACAGTAATTCCCCAGAGAGGAACTGTATTAATATGTGGACTTATTGAGCAGGAATTCTATACTCATTCATTCATTCATTCACTATCCACTCGGGCTGGTGGTGCACAACTATTTGTTACGTTTACCTTCGCATGGCCAGGATTTCGGTCAGGCGCGTGACTAACCTGAGATCAGGAGTTTACCACATTGAGTCTGACTATCCAAATTTAGGTATGGGACTGGTTTGGATAGAAGTCCCTTGTGATGGACCCCATAGCCTGCGATACTGCGTGCTATCATCTCGACTTCACTCTAGCTTAGTCATTTCATTCGCCCCACATACTGCATTGCATTCGCAACATTTAACATTTTGGGTTACTATATTTCTGCATTTATATGACTTAGATGAGGTTGATGGTATTCGTAGCTCGTCAGGATTTGCATATTATATTACATCCTCGGCATCTGATATTTGGCTCGTTATGATCTGCATTCCATACTCTGATATTATATTATTCATGATCTTACAAGTATTTCTGACATTGTATGATTATGGTGTTGTATTTGTGTGCTTGACACTTATCTTGCGCGCACACTTTCACTACCCTCTAAGCTTTCTATATGCTTATGCATGATAGATGCGTGTAGGTGGCATTAGGTTTCAACAGCGTGGAGCTTGGAGCGTGTAGCAGTCTTGTGGAGCTTTGATTTTCGATATATGTATTTCCATTCAGCACTATATTCAAATGTTTATATTAGTGGATATGTGATGATGGTGTTGCCTTTGTGATTTGGGTATACTTGTAATTATGCTTCTTATGAGATAAATTGATGTTGAAAATCCTCTTTATAGGATCCCAGGATCGGAACCTGGTGTATACACACTGGGAGCTGAGAATGGGGTACTACGGAGGCTGTCGGCACCGAATTCGGCAATCAGGAACTTCGTGAGCCCAGTTTCTGAGTTTGGGGC
The DNA here is from genome assembly GCA_030180095.1 of Magnolia changhungtana. Lineage (NCBI taxonomy): Eukaryota > Viridiplantae > Streptophyta > Magnoliopsida > Magnoliales > Magnoliaceae > Magnolia > Magnolia changhungtana. The sequence goes on along the minus strand of JASAUF010000117.1, from coordinate 2,055,023 downwards.
ATGACAAAAGTTCTAACCAAACCCTAGGTGTTTTTACACGTGGCTGCATGCATTTATGGACACAAATTTAGGCACATTTGACTACGGAAAACTAATTTTTTCAAAATGGAAAACAAATATCGCTACTGCCAGCCTGACAATCCACGTGAGGCTGAATCCTTGCATCTCAGCCCTTTATTTATGATAATCCTAACCTCCCATTTCATTCCGTTTATAGCTCTTTTTGCAGCCAATGAGAAATCGGGAGGAATCTTTCCTTTAAAGGAAAGTGTTGCCCTAAGAGAAATCCAGACCATCCATTCTTTATCTGACGGTGCTAAGAGGTCTAGGGTTTCAAAAAGAAGAGCCTTGATAGCAAGAGGATTTGCTATCCGTTCCTTACAGCTGCAACCCTAGAAAAAATGGTTGTTTCTCCCAATGTCGAACCCACCACCCGAACCTTTAAGAAGCTTCGTGAAACCACCTCCATTAGCTCTCTTGGATAGGTCCTAACTGCCTAAAAGCCACTCTTCGAAGAAATGAGCCTGGGGTGGGATCTGTCATTGCCACCCACTTCATCTTCCTTGGCGAAACCGGACTCAACTGGTTTCTTTTGCTGGCTATTTTTTGGGTGTAGCTGAGACGAAAGGAATGGAGGAGAAGTAGGAGAAAGAAAGGGAGATCAAGAAGAAAAAAAGAAGAAAGGAAGAAGGAGAAAGAAGAGAGAACAAGAGAATGGGATCGAGTCCCTACCACGCTGCACCACGACTCGCTACCGTGTGCAGCAGTTCGAGTCGGCCCGATCCTGGGCGTTCGATTTCTGTTGCCGGGCCTTCAGCAAGAAGGAAGAAAAAGAAGACGGAAGGAAGATGAGGAAAGAAAGAAGAAGATGAAGATGGAGAGGTGTGGCTATTGCACCGCGCCAACACGAGCCGACCCACTGCCAAGTTCAGTGTCGACTCTGATTGAAACTATCCGAGTCCTATGGTCGGGTTTGGGGTGGAATCTGACTAGGCTAGTTGCTCTTGAAGTAGCATATGGAGAGGAAGAAGAAAAAGGGAAAGAAAGGAGAGCGAGAGGGATTGGCGTGTTGTCGCACCAGCTCGAACCGGGCCGAGCTTAGACCAAGTTAGGCCGGGCTTGGCCTCCATTGCAGAATGTTTCTAGCAAAAAGAAAAGCATGAGAGAAGAAGGAGAGAAACGAAGAAGGAAGGTGAGGACGTGTTGCCACATTGACTCCACGCCGACTGAGTTGCTGACTCGCTCGAACCTAGTTGAAATGGGGTTCGAGCTGGTTGGACTCATCAGAAATGAAGAGAAGAAAGGAAGAGAGAGTGGGAGAGAAAATAGAGTGAGAGGAGATAGAGGAAGAAGAAGAGAGAGAAGGAGAGAAGCTAGAGAGAGGAAACTGAGTCAACTCGGTTGAGACCGAGTCAAGCTGGGCCGGGTTATGTTTGGGCCTGGTCCAGACATTGTTGAATTTCCAGCATATGGGAGACAGAGAGAAGGAGAAGAAGAAGAAGAAGAAGAAGAAGAAGAAGAAGAAGAAGAGAGAGAGAGAGAGAGAGAGAGAGAGAGAGAGAGAGAGAGAGAGAGAGAGAGAGTAAGATGGGTGGTTATGTTGAACCGAGTTAACTCAGGTACCGAACTGAGTTAATTCAACTCGAGCCAACTAGGTACATATTTTCCTCCCACCTTGCATTAGATTTTAAGCTAGGGTTTTAGTTGGTTGCTTGATTTCCTAATCTTAATTAAGATGTAGCCTAACATTGCACTTTCCATTCCATTCTGTTCGAATTAGGGGCAAATCGAGCTTTGGGTCGAAGCGAGTCGACGTAGGTGAGTCAAAATTTTCTTTCCAGACTAGACTGTTGTACTAATATCATTATTATTACTCGTATTATTAGGAGCTCTAATGTTAGATATGATTAACCATTAGTGGATAATCTATGTTAAAACTAGTCATTATAAACAAAATTTCAATTATTAAATAGTAGTATTTTATCTATTGCTCTTAAACATTATCATTAATAGTATATCATAATATTTATTATCATCACAAGAGTTAAGGTTGTCATGTTCGCTAATAACAATTACATCGCCAGTATTAATGGCGATTTTATAATTATTAATACTATCAATATGGTTACCATTCCTTTTTTTTTTTTTACACACGCACACACACCCCCACACACTCACGCCACACGCACACACACCCCACACACGCATATTGTGGGATTTCACCACTGTGGGTACTCGAACCCTTGACCCGGTGTTGAAACTCTAAAGAGTCTACCATTCCTATCACCATTGTGATTTTTAATATTAGGAATGAATGGCCGTTAGTAACTTATCTATACCGATATTAGTTATTACATATAAAATAATATCATTATTAAATACTAGTGTATTATTTTGTCACTCTTAAATATTATCATAAATAGTAGATCATAATATTAATTATCATCATAATGATTATTATTAATATGTTAACTAATATAAAGTATAACACTAACACTAATAATTATCTTGTAACTATTAAGTTTAAATTGTAACTAATACACCAACTAGAGTCCAAACCCTAAAGTCTAAGCCTAGACCTAGACTCTAGGGTGAAACCCTAAAAATGAGCAATCCAAACCCTAGGTTACATTGGTCTTGACCATAGATATATGGTAGAACATTGATCTCGCGTACAACTTCACAATTCATAGTAGGATTCAATTCTAAGGGTGCACGGGCTTCCTAGCCATGTCAGTTGGCGATTCGACACATGAGGTGATGATTTCTTCCCCTTGAGCTTTCAATGTTCACATTAGCTTAAGTGATAATTTTTATTTTAATTCCGATTGATATTTGATATCTTTATCTTATAATCACATATATTAATTGTTGGAATTGAATTGCTAGATTACATGCTTAATATTTATCCTGCAATATTTTCTTATATTCGTGGATTACTTGTGGATTGTTTCTAAAATTTAAACTAGTACATCAGTGGAAAACTCCCACTTATAAATGTACACCCATACTTGGGATGTAACTCGATCGATTGATTGTAATTGTGATGGACCTTTGACTTAGTGGTTATTGAATGGTGGTTTAAATCAAATATTGATGTGGGCCTACCATCCAGGGGTTGTTGTGTCTAAGTAGTTTTTAAGGGTAGTCTTTTATCGTATGGTTTTGATATTTGCCCTATGTGGCTTAGTCTTAATATTTGCCCTATGTGGCTTGGTTTTGATATTTGCCCTATATAGCTTAGTTTTGATAATTACCCTAGGTGGCTTTGTTTTGGTACTTTCCCTATATGGGTTCAACATTTTATTTTGTGCAACCATGCGATGGTAAGCCCCATATACTGAAATATGATTGGCCACTAGTCGACGGGTTTCCATTAAACATCCTAAGGTGGTAATCTCATGAGCCGGGGATGGTGGTATGGGACCTACGCCCGAGCTGTCGGCCTACGTTGGGTTATAAACCCCCATAGTGACCCTTGAGCTTTATTAAACCGGCTAATTATAAATGGACTAGTAATAGTTTGGCTAATCATGCATACATGACATATTTACGGTGACAGGTGAATATTCTTTGATGTTGTAGCACGTGCCTCCGAGTTATTTGGGTATCGTTTCGCTAGCTGTTAAATCATGGACTATTGATTTACATACGTGATGTACGATAGGTAGTCATTATGTGGTACGTGATGTACGCACGTGATGTGCTTCACTAATAGTCAGCCTTTGCATGGGTGACGAGCCCAACTGCCGAACGAATGAGCATCCCCGGGTCGATGATGCATTCACGCATCCATGCATCTAATAAGACTACATCATGTATTGTTTTTATATGCCTTGTTATGTTTTTATAACTATGCTTACCTAATACGGCGGTGTGTAATCTTGAGGGGAATTCACACTGAGTTGGCCCCTCATTAACCGTACAGGTAGAGTTAGTGGCCTAGATGATATTCGTATTCATATTGATGAGGAGCAGGATACCATTGTTAAAGATGCATGATTGTATTGTCAAGAATTGCTACATGGTTTTATAGCTCAAGATTTGTTATAATTTACTTTGTTCATATGCGATGTTATTTCACTTTGTAATTGTAAATATTGGGACATTGGTTTGTATAAGTCATTATGGGCAGGCTCTTGTATATTCTAAATGTAAATGTAAATTTTCCTTTATGTTGCTTTGTCCATCCTACGCTAAACTGCTAACTCTGGTAAGAAAAGAATATATATATATATATATATATATGGAATATGGCTCTCTATGGGTTAACACTCGGGTTTTTGGGAAACGGGTCGTATACTCGGGTCCTGAAAACACGGGACGTTACATTAATTGACTTGGAGAACTCCAGCACAACCGACATTGGGTGCGAGCATCTCGTGTAGTACAACTATTGTCGGTTGTCCGTGTTCGATCCGGGTCGATTAAACAAGCCTAGGGTGGCCGACCTAACTCGTGCTACCCCTTAGTTTGGGTGGTTAGCCAACTGTCCCAACATTGTATGCAATCCTAAACATTGTTACAGACTTAGCAATTCGTCACGTAGTCATAGCGAGATTTCATATAAAGTATGGATTCAACAACACATCCACTTAGGCATTTCATCAAACATATGAGCATAAGTGAAACAATACATTCACTTAGGCATTTCATCAAACATATGAGCATCAATAGAGATATACGTTCACTTAGGCATCTCATCAAACATGTGAGTATCAATAGAACAACACATTCAATCACTTAGGCATTTCATCAAACATGTGAGCATCCATAAACAAATAATAACCCATGTTGCAATCAAATTGAAAATATGGATAGGTTAGCAATCACCAAGCCATTCACAACAAGATATCATTAATTGAGATCCTTAAGGGTCGATAAATGGAAACCTAGACATAATGGTCCGCACCTTTACAATAATTTATCTGACTTAGCACCAATAGGGTTGGGGTTTTAGGAAAAAATATCATTTCATAATCAAATCAAAGAAAACTTGGGCAAGATTCATATAATCTAACATGAGATAGTTTAAATAGGAGGTGGGAAGCATTTCTTACCTTCGATCGTACGTAGGGATAGATTCGACGGAGAAAAACGGTAATGGCTTGGGTTTTGTTGAATGAATTCCGGTTCAAGCAAGCACTAAGGACCTCACTCTCTTCCTCTCTTTCTTTTTCTCTCTCCCTTTCTTCCTTATTTTCTCTCTTCCTCCCCAATTTCTAGGGAAAATTTGTATGGGGAGGAAAGGGTGCCCAAACAAGGGCCTTATATAGTGATAGAATTGGTAAAAATGGCCTTTTTACTATACTAGCCCTAGGGTAGTGTGTTTCTACCCTTTGGGAGCCACTGTAGGGCGTAGGAGTCGACACCCACCATTGGATAGTTAGCCTTAGTGATGATCTACGCATAGACATAATCGTCCTACCATTTAGATGCGTTGATCGACAAGTATGATCAGAAGTATGTTCGACGGTCACCAATGGTCGATCGGGGCTGTGGCTATACAGATATGTACAAGATATTAACTTAGATTGTTGCCCTAAATTTGTTCGTGATCTAACGGTCCAAAAGTCACAACTTGGGTAAAGACCGAACGCAGATAAGTGACTTAAGTTCTTGGTTAATTTCAAGGATATTCACACAACTCATGCACCCATCTTGCAAGTCTAAGTTAAGTGATTCGAGTCACGATCTAGACTCAATGTCTCGCGATGGACGCCAAGCCCAGTAAAACAAATGTATTTCTATAACATCGGGTTTAGTGGCCCACTAACGAGTGGTCTAGAGCTTGTTTGGATAATCATGATATTTTTGGAATGAATTGGGTACCGAGATTTCTTGTGCACAATGATTAGGGTTTGGATTAGCTTAATTCATAGTGTGGCTTATTTATAACTAGCGAAAATAATTATTCGAACGTAATCATCCTAAACCGTTGGTTCTTAGGTTAAAATGATAAAGGGTCAATTTAGTTTGTTAATTAAGATCCGACCCCTAATTGTCTCGACTTTGGGTAGATCTTTTTTTAGTTACGATTGTTTCAATTAGTCAGTGATAGGTCAGTTAGATTTATGCCTTATGTGAACAAATCATGTGGCTAAACTCTGTGTTTAAGTGATCAGCCGAATTCGTTGGCTTCCTACAGTTGATTAATCGAATTTGTGCAGTTCTTTATTGGTACCACACATGTATAGGCTCACCTTAAGCATCAAGGGTCGCTAAGTGACAATGTAGGCTAGTTATATTGAAAATTTTTAAAAATGTTTAGAAATTCAAAATAGCGAATATTCGGAAGTTATATTCTTTTTAACATTTAATTGATATCTCCTAAGTAAGGCTTCTGTGGATGGTTTTTTAGTCCATCGAGTATGCCTCTTAGCCATATAAGGTATTTAGTTAAAAAATAATCATTTCATTACTAGGTTAAGCATCCGCCAAATATATTTCCTTTATTTTGCATTTGGGTCCAATAGCCCAACGGGACTACTTTTTTCTAACCCTTGGTTTAAGAATTCAACTTAAAAATGATCACTTTGGGTAATTCTAGTAAGCCTGGTATTATAGTACGTGCCTACTGATAGAGCTAGACACAAACCCAGCCAGATCAGTTAACTCGCTCGACTCAAATCGAAAAAGCTCGACTTGACTCAGCTTGAAACTAGGTTTAAGCTGAGTGTTAAGACTCAAATATTGCATATTTATCCTCTTATAAACATTGGTTTTCCGTGCATTTATATGTTTAATCAATCTAACTATATATATTTTCTGCATGCGAGGTGATCTTAGATATAAAGATGAATTTGTGCTTAAAAAGAGGAATTAAAACCCAAGAAAAGTATAAACTGAAGAATTACAATAATGGAGTATGAAAAGAAAGATTTGATGTGCCAAAGGATCAATGAAGCCAAGTATAAAGGGACAAAAAGTGAAGTTGAAAACTGAAGAAAATCAGCACTTGTCGATCCCATCGATAGATCCGCGATCCTATCAACAGGCCATTGATAGGACTTAAAGCCATTAAGCTACATATTGAGAAATTCCAAGATTTTCCAGATTGGTTGTTGGACCGTTCCTTTGATCCCATCAAACATATTTTGATTCCATCGTAAAAATCATGAATTTTGAAAGTTCGTTACTTGACAGTTTTTAATCATTTTTTGATGTCATCGAGTGAACATTCGATCATATCGATAGACATTCGATACGTCTTGATCTTATCGAAGCCCCTATCGAAGAAGGCGGGGATTATGTAAGTTCGTGAAATTTCTAAGGGGGTGCAAAAGTTGGGTTGTTAAAACTATAAATAAGGGTCAGTGGGACGTCCTTAATCATCATTTTAGGTTTTAGAAGAGAGAGATCGTGAAGACGAAGCTTTCCTAGCATGCTAGATTAATCTCTTAGCTAAGGCTAAGGGATGAACCTCTTAATGAAATTTGATATTTAATTTATTTTTAATTCAAGTTATGGTTTTTAAAATTAAATTTGTAATTATTTGTGATTAAATTCTTAAATTGTGAAAGGAATTAATCTGTAAAATTGATTGATCTATTGCTAACTCTAGGTACAATAAATGCTTTTGATTCTCTGCGATTGATTAATTGGATATTCATGAGAGTTCACTTTATCTCGATTCTTATCTTATTTGATAATTGTTAATTGATTTTATTGAATTATCTTTCGATTGGAATTGATTGGAATCGGTTCTAGTTAAGTTATCAACTTGAGAAGACGAATTGAATATCATAATTTTTAAGAGGGGATTCCTATATCCTTAATGCATTTATTTATTGTTTAAACCCTTGTATTTTTCTGCTGGATTAAAATCTAAACCAACCCCTTTGGTGCTTAGTGTGTTATCAACCCAATTCCTTATGGATCGATCTTGATTTCATTAAATTATTACTACTACGCAATCCTACACTCTGGATTGTTCAACATTAAGTCGAGCTAATTTTTTGGAGCTCAAAAAAATTCAAGCGATGTTCGAGCTGGATCGTGCTTGACTCGACTCGACTCGACCCATGACTCGAACCCGACTCGGTTTGACTCAGATTGACCAGGTGTAATATAAATACCCGGTCTAGAGCGCCTAAGCCCTAATTTAATTTAAAAAAAAAAAAAATTCCCCTCCCCCCCTTTCTTCTCTCCATCTGAACGTCCCCTCACCCTGCCTACCCCAACCTTAAGTCTCTCCCTCTGTCTGAACGCACTCCCGCACTCGAACCCACTCAGCACTTGACTATTCCCTCCAAGCCAGTGAGCACCGAGCTCGAGCCCTTCGTCGGAGTGAATTGTGTTCGTGCTCGACTTCCCTTCGTCCATCTAAGCGATACAACGGTAATCTCTCTCTCTCTCTCCTCTCTTTGTATTTGGTTGCCCGATTGGCCACTGTCCATGGCAACCTGGTCAATTTTAATTAATGTTATTAACTTTATATATATATATAATATTACATATTATATATGTCAATATATTATATATTATATATTATATAACCCTAACATCTAAAACCCTAAACCCTAAACATTTAATGTTAAAGTTAAATGATTGTTATTGTTATTGTCATTGGTAACGTTTATGTTAAATTGTTATTGGTAATAATGTGATTCTTAATATTATGATTATTATTGTTATTGTTATTATTAGTTGTAATTGTTATTGTTATATTAGTAATGTTAAATGTTAAATTGTTGTTAATGTGATTATTAAATGTTAATGTTAATGTTAAATTGTTGTTATTGTTATTGTTCAATTAGGTTAGATTAATTTATTTGATTTTATTGTTATAGTATAAGATAATTAGTTGTCCGTTTGAGGATTTATATATTGCTAAGTGTATATACAATATGTTTTTGGAAGCATATAAATTCTAAAATTGTCTCAGTTTTTTACAGTTCAAGGTTGGATAAATTGTAATGTCTTCATTTACTCCAATTTAAATGCATATGCTTGTTTTGATCCATCTATCATTTTCTCTTTGCATATATTTCCTACATTTATTTCAATGCATGATCAATATATTTGGAAAGATAATAAAAGATGTTGTCGAAATTTTAGTATAACATTTAAATTGAAAAATTAAGGTATTATAATTTATCTAACCTTTAATGGGGTGATTGATTTAGAAAGTTAGACAAGTTAAGCCATCTAGGAAAGTATTAAAATTTACAATCTATATAGTGGTGTGATAAAGATTATAATAGATTAAAACTTTATCTTATAGATAACTAGTGAGGAAGTCCCAGCTACCCTCATTGCCAGTGCGTCAGTCATATTTTCTCTTATTGTGGAGAGAGATGTGTATACAACTACAGCTAGAGAAAAGAAAAGATTGACAATGTAGGATGACTTTGAAGAAGTTATGGTTAATGGTGTTTTAAAGATTAAATGTATTCATTGCAAGTCATTATACAATAAGGATCCTGATGTCAACTACACATTTAAATAAACATAAGAAAAATTATTCAAAGAGATTAAGAATCTCACTTTCAAGCTCAGAGTTATTGTCATTTACTAAGTCTAAATGGGACGACTCCCAAGAAAAAAAATCAACTCATAAGTTTAAGAAGGAAAAGCTGAAAGTGTGGTATACAAGATTAGTGATTGTTGAAGAAAAACCTTTTACAATGATAAATATCAAAGTTTTATGTCTTTCTGTAAATTCCTTAACCCTCAAGTTGAGGTCTCCCATGTCAATGTGAAGAAAAAGTGCATGAAGATGTACACAAATGAAAAGATAAAACTAAAAGAAATTTTGGGATAAGTCTCCATAATAAGTTTGATGTTTGATTTGTGGATGTCATCTAATCAAAGAAAGAAATATATTTTATTAACCGCACACTACATAGATGAATATTAGAAACTATATAAGAGAATTTTGAATTTTCATCTTCCTCCTCATACTGGTTTGGTTATTTTAGATTGCATTTACAATTGTCTACAAGACTGAGGTATTAAAAAGAAAACTTACGCAATAACTTTAGATAATATTCTAACAAATAACAATATAATTTCATGTTTAAATAATAAATTTTAAATAACCAAAAATTTATATTTTGATGAAAAAACATTCTAAGTTAGGTGTTATGTCCACATAGTAAACTTAATTGTACAAGAATGGCTAAAAAATGACAACATTATAGAGAGCATATGAGAGAGTATGAAATATATAAGGGGGTCGCCTTTATGATTGAATATATAGAGTGATATCATCCAACGTTTAAATGTGACATGTTAAAAAACTTTAAAGTTATATATATATATATATATATATATATATATATATATGTTGGAACTCAACTTATAAAATGTTGGATACGGCCATGGAATTGGAGCTTATATTTCCTGAATATTCAACGTGTGATAGAACGTATTCTTAATCTTAATGATCTTGCATGAAGGTGATAAATCACCTCACACCATTCTCTCTTAAGAGAACCTTTGAGTGATGTTCTTTGCATTGGAGTCATTGGACTCATCCATGCTCACATTGTCTTAACAATCAGGTATGGTATAAGAAAGAAGTCGAGAGCTTGTTTTCAAACTTGTTCTTCGAAACCTGTGTACGAAGTAGCATAAGTTGCTCAAATGAGGATCCATTGGGGGATTTATGGTCCAAGGTGAGTAGTCTCCCACTCAAATGATGTCATGACTGTACATCTTCTTCATCTCTAAATGAGCTATCATTGTTGTTCTTTTTATGTTCTATTGTTTCCCTCTTTGCGTTGCATGAATCGATCTTTGAGAATTAACATGAGTTCACTCTTAATCATTCTTGTTACCTTTTCCTCATCACTACTAAAAAAAATGATCAAAGTCGACACTGTTTGGTGGTTTCCCCAATGTCTTTTTGTTGTTGGCGATGTTGACGACTAAAATCTGTTAGTGAACTACAATCAATCATCGACAGAAATAGAGGTTTTAAATGGTGGACATTCAATCACTACTATTTTCTATGGTGTGGTCCACCTAGTATTTAAATCTGGCTCATTTTTTTTAAATCAAGTACTAAAATGATCTTAAGCAAAGGATGGACGGCATGGATAAAACACATACATCATGGTGGGGCCTATAGAATGTGGTGACATCACATCAGTAGTGAGATTGCTACTGTCAATCGAGTTCAGTAGCTAACTTGCGTCCCCAAACCCTCTTCATTCCCATACCGTGAAAAAAAACCTAAAACCCTTGTCTCCCTAACCAATCCCCCTCAATCTCTCGAACCCTCTCCATGAACCCCTCTTCTTGACATTGCTAACAACCATAGCCGTTGGGGTCATCGGTGTGTGTAAAACTATTGGCGAGCAATGCTCCCAATGGAACTTCCGACAGCTTTTAGCTGTCGGGGAAGGATTTTGCTGACAGTTTTTAGCAGCCAGGGAAGGATTTCGCCAATAGAACTATCAGCATTGCCTTGATTTTTTGGTAATGCATTCTCCTGTAAGCTGGAGATGACCCTTACCCATTTTAATGGGCATCTTCATGGTTTTATTTCCTCATTTTGTGCTAAGTTCATTCCCACCTTATGCTCATACCTTCATCCAAATTTCTTCGAGTAGATCCATAGGTGAATAGCCATAAGCCTTTCAATTTCACATGATCTAACCATGTGATCAACACCAAACTTTAAAGACATCCTCAGTATGGTGATACCTTTGAACTAGTTTGCTTCCTGAAGTGGATTGATGGGTGATCTTTCTTGTTATATTATGATGAATGTCCTTAGCCGGGACATTTCTTCATGATCTAGACATCCGATCGACTCCAGACATTATACACCTCCTGGGTATATCAAGGTTTTCGATCCGATATGTTACTTGAAGTAGCTTCTTGGTCCAACCAACAAGCTTGTGAGAGACAATGATAGATCTCTTGATTTTGCATGATCTCACCATCGAATATCTTGGAGTAGATTGATGGATTACGGATTCCTAAGAAACCAAATATCTCAAGATGAAATCTGATAGAATCTAGGGCTAGGTTTTCATAATCAACCAATGGTACACATTAAAAATACATGTAGTCCACATGATAAAATTAGCCTTATTTTTTACACAACGTGAACATGGTTCGACCCTCTTAATGGAATGGCATAGATCCCTTGCATGGTTCGACCCTCTAACAGAATGGCGTGGATCCCTTGCATGGTTCAACCTACCCTTATGCATCATTTGGATACGTAAGTTGCCTAAATTTCATTGCTTAGATGTATCATTCTCATTTAGTTGATCTTGCATGTAAGTTGTGGTCTTGTGGACCACTGACATTTTTGGTTTTAGCTCTTCATTTTCTGAGCACAATGAGAATTGTTGGACCGGCCAATCAATGTGATTTTTGGATGTGGATGATTCCCGGTGGTATTGACACGTGGACTAGTTTTGATCATAAAGCGTAGATCGTTCTTCTGGTTAGGGGCCGTTTGGCACCATAGATTTGGTGGGATTTGAGGGGATTTTAAATCCCCTGGTTGTTTGGCACCATAAAATAACTCGAGGTTTCAAATCCCCCAAAGAGAGGTTTGAAATTCACATTTAAAGCTTGGATAACATCTAAAATCCTTCCCAAAGTTGCATGTGTAATATGTGTGTCACTAGACTATTAATTTATTGGACACATGGGCCACTAATAATTAGAGGTGGGCATTGAGTCGAGTCAGACCGAGTTAGGTCCAACTCGAGTTGACCCGGTTTTGAAAAAGCCTAACCCGAACTCGATCCAACTTGGTATTGAATCTGGCATGCCTGACTCGATCCGATCAGGGTATGGGTTAGGCTGATTGATCTGAGTCCGACCCGATAAAAATATCGAGTCGGATTGAGTTGGCACTTATTCGGATCAAGTCATCGAGCTAGCTATCCAGCTATTTGATAAAATGATGGGATGACTTACCTCACAAGTCACAGAGCTCCGTACGGGCCTATTTGTTTTTCAAATCCTACCTTTTTATTTTTTAATATCCTACCAAAACTGCGTCCCAGATGCGTTGTTATCAAGAGCGGATTGGCTAGTGTACCTCACACACACCAGCTATATAAAGCTTGTGTATTGACGTCAGCAAGTTTTGTGGCCCCATCATGAGGTATGTATTATATTCGAACTCTCCATCCACTTAGCGAGCTCGTCTTAAGGCCTTATACTAAAAATAAGAAAGATATAAATATCAAGTAGACCACGCTGAAAAAAAGCATCGAGATACTGAACATCTACCATTGAAACTCTTTTGGGGGTCACACAAGTTTTGGATCAATATAATATTTTTTTTCCTGTTCATCTAGGTATTTTTGACCTTATGAACAGATTGGATGGAAAATAAACATTATTGTAGGCCCTACTAATATTTTAACAGTGAAAATCACCATCCCAACAATATTTATGGTGTGGTCCATTTCAGCTTAGTATATAATTCATTTTTGACTCATGTTCTAAAATGATCTTGAAAATTAGATAAACGGTGTGGATATAATAAATACATCATTTTGGGGACCATTTAACATTGTTCTCCTTTAAACCATTAGTACAACTCGAAGCTCGAGGAGATTTTCGCAAATCTTCCGTGCCCTCAAAAAAGAAATAAAAGATAAGCTTTTATTGCCAATATTTGATGGGGTGTGGTCCAGCTAAGCATTGGATCTGACTCAATTTTTGGGTTCACCTCTAAAATTAGAGGAAAAAACAAATGGACGGCAGGATCAAGAACATGCATCATAATGGGCCTCAAAATTTTTAGTGGTAAAAAACCAATCTTTCCTCTGTTTAAATGCACAGTCAATATCAAATCACTGTCAAAGTGACTTTCAAGCATAGATATGGAAGCCGATTGCGTCCTACCCTACCCGGAAGCTAATCCATCGTGAAAAGGGCTATGTGGGGTCCACTATGATATAAAGATTTTATCCATGATGTCCATCCATATTTACAGATAAATCTAGGATATTAACCCAAAAAAACAAGGAGGAACCAAAGCTTAAGTGGACTACAAAGTGGGGATTAAACATCCACCGTTAAAAACTTCCTAGGAGCTAAAGAACTTTCGGATCAAGCTGATATTTGTCTTTTCACTTCATCTAAATATGCATTACCTTATGAATAGGTTGGATGGTGAAAAAACATCACGGTAGCCCTTGGAAAGGTTTCAACAATGGATGTTATTCTCACTGCATCTTTGTTTGGTATGGACCAGTGTGGTCAACTGGAGATGTGGATGTATCTTATTTTTAGGATAGTTATGTAAATTGATCTGATAAAAGTGATGGACGGTGTGGACAAAATACTTACATCACAGTGGGCCCCACATAGCCATGTCGGACGTATTACCTTCGGGCGGAGGTAGGACGCAATCTACTTCCGTAAATGAGATAAAAACAGACCGACATACCCAATACGCAACTAGCTTACATCTCCAACATTCCTGTGTGTGGTCTCTTCACATTAAAAAAAAACTTAAAAAAACTAAAAAAATACTAATCAGAAAGGTGCACCTGATGTGCCGCTAGGCGCTAATTGCCCCTGCTGGATGGCAGAGGAGAGGAGAGAGAGATGAGGAGGAGGAGGAAGGTCGAGGTTCTTAACACCTGCCGACCGATGGGTGCAGGGAAGGGGTTGCTATTTTTAGAAATGAGGCATGGGACAGGTAGGATATTTATGTGTAGAGATTGAGAAATCAAAACACTGGATTTTGGAGAATAGCTTTCTGTAGGGATCGACGGTGTGGGATATCAAAAGATGGGATTTTGGAGGGTAGGGAGGGAGGGAAGGGTAAAAAATTAAAAACGATATTTATTCTACCCACTCTGGGTCGGATCTGGTCGGTTCGGGCCGGATCCTTTCGGTTCAGGTATCTGGGTTGGATCGGTCCGGATAGACCTCTATTCGGACCCGACCCTAAAAACGATCGGATTTTGATTTATACACTCGATCCGGCCCGATCTAGGCCGTCGGATCTGTTCAGAATGGGTCGGATCAGGTTGGCTCGGGTCGGATCTACCAAATCGGGTTAGAAATGCCCACCTCTACTAATAATATCCCAAAACAATTAGATTATCAATTGCATCTAGAGGTGGGCATTTCTGACCTGATCCGGTAGATCCAACCCGAGCCGACCCGATCCGACCCGTTTTGAACAAATCCGACGGCCTAGATTGGGCCGGATCGAGTATATGAATCAAGATCCGATCGTTTTTCAGGTCGGGTCCGGATAAAGGTCTATCCAGACCGATCCGACCCTGATACCCGAATCAAAAGGATCCGGCCCGAACTGACCATATCTGACCTGGAGCAGGTAGTATAAATATCGTTTTTAATTTTTTACCCTTCCCTCCCTCCCTACCCTCCAAAATCCCATCTTTTGATATCCCACACCGTCGATCCCTATAGAAAACTATTCTCTAAAATCCTGTGTTTTGATTTCTCAATCTCTACACATAAATATCCTACCTATCCCACGCCTCGTTTCGAAAAATACCAACCCCTTCCCTGCACCCATCGGTCAGCGGGTGTTCAGAACCCTCGGCCTTCCTCCTCCACCTCATCTCTCTCTCCTCTCCTCTCCCATCCGGCAGGGGCAACTAGCGCCTAGCGGCACATCAGGTGCGTCTTTCTTATTAGTATTTTTTTAGTTTTTTTTTTTTTTTAATGTGAAGAGACCATACACAGGAATGGTGGAGATGTAAGCTAGTTGCGTACTGGGTACGTCGATCTATTTTTATCTCATTTACGGAAGTAGATTGCGTCCTACCTCCGCCCGGAGGTAATATGTCCGGCACGGCTATGTGGGGCCCACTGTGATGTAAGTATTTTGTCCACACCATCCATCACTTTTATTAGATCATTTTACATAACTATCCTAAAAATAAGATACATCCACATCTCCAGTTGACCACACTGGTCCATACCAAACAAAGATGCAGTGAGAATGACATCCACTGTTGAAACCTTTCCAAGGGCTACCGTGATGTTTTTTCACCATCCAACCTATTCATAAGGTAATGCATACTTGGATGAAGTGAAAATACAAATATCAGCTTGATCCGAAACTTCTTCAGCTCCTAAGAAGTTTTTAACGGTGGATGTTTAATCCCCACTTTGTAGTCCACTTAAGCTTTGGTTCCTCCTTATTTTTTGGGTTAATATCCTAGATTTATCTGTAAATATGGATGGACAGCGTGGATAAAATCTTTATATCACAGTGGACCCCACATAGCCCTTTTCACGATGGATTAGCATCCGAGTAGGGTAGGATGCAATCGGCTTCCATATCTGCGCTCGGAAGTCACTTTGACAGTGATTTGATATTGACTGTGCATTTAAACAGAGGAAAGATTGGTTTTTTACCACTAAAACTTTTGGGGCCCATTATGATGCATGTTCTTGATCCTGCCGTCCATTTGTTTTTTCCTCTAATTTTAGAGGTGAACCCAAAAAATGAGTCAGATCCAGCGCTTAGCTGGACCACACCACATCAAACAGTGGCAATAAAAGCTTATCTTTTATTTCTTTTTTGAGGGCACAGAAGATTTACGAAAATCTCCTCAAGCTTCAAGTTGTACGAATGGTTTAAAGGAGAACAATGTTAAATGGTCCCCAAAATGATGTATTTATTATATCCACACCGTTTATCTAATTTTCAAGATCATTTTAGAACATGAGTCAAAAAATGAATTATATACTAAGCTGAAATGGACCACACGATAAATAGTATTGGTATGGTGATTTTCACCGTTAAAATATTAGTAGGGCCTACAATAATGTTTATTTTCCATCCAATTTGTTAATAAGGTCAAAAATACCTGGATGAACAAGAAAAAAACTATTATATTGATCCAAAACTTGTGTGACCCCCAAAAGAGTTTCAATGGTAGACGTTCAGTATCTGGCTGCTTTTTTTAGTGTGGTCCACTTGATATTTATATCTTTCTTATTTTTAGTCTAAGGCCTTAAGACGAGCTTGCCAAGTGGATGGACGGTTTGGATATAATACATACCTCATGATGGGGCCCACAAAACTTGCTGACGTCAATACACGAGCTTTATATAGCTGGTGTGAGGTACAGTAGCCAATCCGCTCCTGATAACAATGCATCTGGGACAGTTTTGGCGGGATATTGAGAAACAAAAAGGTGGGATTTAAAAAACAAATAGGTCCGTACGGAGTTCCGTGACTTGGGAGGTAAATCATCCCATCATTTTATCAAATAGCTGGATAGCTAGCTCGATGACTTGATCCGAATAAGTGCCAACTCAATCCGACTCGGTATTTTTAACGGGTCGGACTCGGATCGAATCAGCCTAACCCATACCCTGATTGGATCAAGTCAGGCATGTTGGACTCGGTACTGAGTCAGATCGAGTTCGGGTAAGGTTTTCTCAAAATTGGGTCAACTTGAGTTGGACCTAACTCGGTCCGACTCGACTCGATGCCCACCTCTAATTGCATCATTATAATTACTTTAATATGATAATCAACGAGGTCAAAACATTGTCCATGTAAATCAATAGTTAAAAATGATTGGTTAGTCTCTTGGACATGATTTTGTGCTTGTGGCCCATTCCAGACTTGGAATTTCATCATTTTCAGACAGTATATATTTCAGCTGGCTTACAATAACCATTGTGTCAAATATTACATTAATATATTAAAATTAATTTAGTAATTAAATTCAAACTCTTGTAAATATATCATGTATAGGTACTTTTAGATTAAAGTTGATTCTAAATCTAGGGTGGCAAACACAATAGGAGGATTTTAAATACAGTGGTTTCAAATCCACACTACACCAAAATTGTCATTTAGGAACGGTTTTAGACCGTCCCTAACTTCTTCAGGAACGGTTTAAAACCGTTCCTAAATGAGGCGTCGCAGAAAAACAGGAACGGTTCAGAACCGTTTTGGGCACCGTTTTGAATTTTAGGGACGGTACTTTAGGAACGGTTTTAAACCGTTCCGTTGCCAACAGTATTTTATCCACAATTTCAGGAACAATTTAAAACCCTGCTTTATTATTATTTTTAAAACCTAGAGAAACTTTATTGATGGAGATCCAATGATAATATCTATTGCATCATTTTGCTGAAGCACATAGATCTAAACCTTACCAATAAGATTATTTACAAAATATAGAAAAAGAAAAGAAAGCAGCAAAAACCATCCCAACACCAAAACCAAAATTACAAATTTGAAGAAATTTCAAAAAAATCCATTAAATAAGAATTACAAAGTGGGGCCCGTGCATTCATCCCAACCCAATCAATCCTTTTTTGGAGATTTTGAAGCTTCCTCAGACTTCCTTTCTCAAGACTTTTAAGCAAGAGAACAGAGTTTACGTTTGGCAAAACACCACCACTTGAAATTGTCACACCAGCTTGCAATTTCTCTAGCTCATCATTTCTCACAGCTAAAAGAACATGCCTTGGAATGATGCGGGACTTCTTATTGTCTCTAGCAACATTCCCAGCCAGCTCCAAAACCTCATCACCTGCATGGAAATCAAGCACTAGTTACAACCATCAAGATGTGTATATAACTAATTGGCATCACTGCTAGATAGAAGAGTCAATCTCATCAAGAGGGTGATACATAGTGGAAATAGCACAACATCAATTGGAGATGTGATACCATGAAAACAGCTAAAACTCATTGAATGATGACAAATTTTTTTTTCTTTTTCTATTTTTTATTTTTTGAGAGTACGATAAATGCTTTTGTCTTAAATGGGAGAAGTTGGATTTTTGCGTAGGAATTTCTCTGTTTTTTCTTTTTTCTTTTTCTTTTGGAGTGTGAGATTTGGGTCTAGGCTGGCTGCACTGTGTAAGTGCCCTGACTGAAGCCAATCCACTCATTGAATGAGCTGATGTAAAGTGAGATGTGCTCATATATAAAAGAAAAGAAAATAAATATATATATATATATATATATATATATATATATATATATATAGCCCATATATATATATATATATAAACTGACCCAAAACAGGGGGATGCACATGGTGTCTTTGGGTGGCTCTCGCTTCATCTTCATCTTCCTCTTCCATTAAGTTTGGCTCTGACTTTGGGGAGAGGATTCTGCCTAGTGGCCAGAAATTGCTCCTAGTTGAATTTCATAAAAAAAAATAGTAGTAAAATTTTTGAAGAGCAGTAGTATAAAAAGTACTAGAAACATTGAAGCAAACAAAAATTGAAACACAGGAAAAAATCGCCTGGGGCATGGCTTTAAAAACAGGTCAGCTTGGCAATAACCATATAAAAAAAAATTCCTCCTTTTCATGCCTGTATATCTTTCTCGTATAGCTTTGATCTTAGGCTGCAGATTTTGCATTGCCAGTGTCGACTACACTTACACAAATAACAAAGTCATTGGCTTAAAGGCATATTTTTGAAGTTCAGAACAGCAGATAATATGGTAAATACACAATTGGCGAGGCCGGTTTAAGGTGATCGACCTTACATGGTTTACTTCTTCTGCCAAAACAACCTAAGACAAGGACACAATCCCAGAGACATTTAGCAATCCAAGAACTATATACCTAATCATTCTCATAGCCTTGTCCCATCTATTTGGGGGCCATCAGACATCTGTCAACTCTTATCTACTAAGAGAGGGATAAGGTCCACCAAAGAAGATGAATATTTCATTCTCCTAAGTTTATTTATATGTGCCACATGTATGAGATGATCTGAATGTCTCTTTAATCAATAGGGCCCATAAAAGTATCAAAGAACAGAAAACATAGAGATCAGACAATACTAATTGTGTAATGGTGGAAATAAAAATAAAAATCATTAACTGGATTTTAGTGATTTTTGCATCAAATCCATGGCCGAAATCGACAATTCAGACCATTGGATGCATTAAATTATCATCTTACCATGTCCTCCCATTGCTAGAGGGCAAAAACATCCATGTATCCAACATCAGAAAATAAAGGATTTTTGTGGCTCTTTTGTGTGTAAATCCAAACCATTCATAAATCAACACACTGGATGGAATGAACAGACCAGTACCAATCGACCATTTTGCCACTGTGGTTCTCTAGACACCCAAGAACAATCATGGTGAAAAATGAAAGCCAATCATGGCAAAAAACAAAAGACAGTCACAATTTCCATATTGCATGGAGAAAGGACAAGTCCAAGTAAACTAACCGCTTTCGCACTGGCACGAGAAAGCATGCAGACAAACATGCCACTTGGTGGCTGTTTTGGGTCTCGCCATAGAACGGACCTCGGCTACATAGGCATATTTGTTAGGCTGCCTTTTCTTAAATACATAGACATGGTTGGTGCTCATCTTTTCTTGTGCAATCGAACCTTCTACTTCCATTGATAATAAAATATCCACCTTGGTCATATGGGCATTCCCCAAGTTCTCGTTATATCTTTCTCCGAGTTTTGATTCACAGTGCAATAACTAGACCGTAGCATTATTGGAACCTGAAATGGAAGAAAAATAAATGAAGGGCAAAGAATCAGTACCCAACAAAAATACATGTTCAGCTTTGAATTATTGATTCAGTAACGTAAGTTTTAACCTTTCCAATGAAGACTTTTGTGAAATCCTGGGTCTCTGTGACCTCTTCACAGTCATGCCCTTTCCTTATGATCCGTTTTGTGACATCCACATATAATGGGGCTGAGTATGTCAAGTTCCGCAATCTCACGGCCTTTGGGAACAAAGTTGCAGTTTCTCCATCTGATTCCGTCATCATAGGCTTACACAAATATATCTGGCCAAAGCTGATCTTGTAGATTGATTGCATAACACCAAATGCATCCGCTTGGACATTAATGATGCTCGTACGTAGAATGAGTAGAGTTATTCTAGCCCAGGAACAACAAGAAGCAATTTTATTTCTCAAACTAAAGAAAACATGCTTTAACACGAGTTATGACATGAAATGGTAATCCTGCTTAGAGTGGAGTGAAACAATGGAACAACATGAACCTGAAATTCATGTAAATGCTAGGAGCAAACCTGGCAGGGCACCAAGTTCATTCACATGTAACTTCGATGTAATCATCTGCATTGGTAGTCTTTGATGCAAAGAAAATAAGAGTCGAAGCATTTCCAGCAACCTTTGTACAACATACAATAAAGTAGTTAGAGGATGACAAGTCAAATAACAACAAAAAATTAAATGGCAAGTAACCAGTATATAAGAAGTAAATGGCAAGGCCAAGTTGAGAGTTTTAGTGTGTTAGGTTCTTTGGTTTCTATATTTCTCTACTTGAATTTCTGGTTATTACAAAGAAAATATGTTTGGTTTACACTTTTTTGTTGGTTTTTACATTCCCAGAATTCCATTCCCCAGATTTTACTCGAAAACTTGCCCCAGGCTTTTAGTTGAGGAATGGAAAAGCTAAGGAATTGAAACAAAATTTTAGACTTTCCTTACTTTCCAGGGGAACCTGGTGCATCAACTAAACAGTTAATCGTTCCCGAGAAATACTAGGCCAACTCTAGCATTACCCAGAAACATTAAAAACCAGAGAATGGATTTCCCAAAAACCAAGCATGCCCTTATATGTACAGATAGGGTTGTCAATTGGAACCCAATCCGCGGATACCCAAACTAGCTGATCCAGGTGCACTTATTTGGGCCTTATCAATGATCAAGCTGGAATCAGAACCAATGATCAAGATCCTCACAAAATTCACATCAGGTTGGGTAACTAACACAATAAGCATCCAGTTCCTATAAATGGTAGAATTCCTCTGTTCTTAACACAGATTGACATGTAATAACAAAAATTATTGCCGATAAAAAATATAAATGGTAGAATTCTTTCGCTGTATTCCTCAATCAATGGAATTCATCTTGAAGAGAGTGCCTTTGGTTCACCTAGCATTGTTGGCGTCTTTGCAACATCTTAAAGCCTAGTCGGCTTTTGCTTGCTTTTGCCTGTATGCTTAGATTGTATGATTCGGCAAAAATGTGTCAAAAGGCGGATGCACTAGAACAATTAGAGAGACAACACTCTCGGTTAGGGAGGACAAACTAACCTTGATATGGCTTCAAATCTTTCTTTGAAAAGCGGATTCATATCTTCGCCACAAGCGAGCGGAATATCCGAGTCGATTCTCGTCTAGCATATCACCATGGGGAGCACTAACCTCACATCTTCTGAAAGAAGTTACACCATCAAGGAACGACTTCTAGAGATCAATGAAATAGAGCTCAATTAATACATCATTCACTTAATAGAAGATGATTTCTACTTAATGATCTACTAACGAAGAAAACTAAATTTGGGCTAGGGTCCATTCCACCCACGGGAAAATACAATAACTTCCAAACACACCATAAATTACTTAAAACAATAAGACTATCACATCATATATTTAGCTAACTTGTATAACTATAAAGAAAACATAAACTAAATCCAAGATTATTAATAAAGGCGTTTAATGCAATTTAGACCATCAAAGGACTACAACTCACAAATTCTGGCATCTCTATCTCCAAGTAGAAATACTGCTATTAATGTTTTTACTATATGTCAATATGGCTTTTCCAAGAATTTGTGTATCACCTAGTGCATGATCAAGAAGCATACCTCAGACGGGACAAAATGGGTTGCAAGACCTTTTGCAATCATTTCTTTCCCATTCAACCTTGAACCAGTTAAGGCAAAGTACTCCCCTACAGAATTTTCCAAGAAAGTTCTCAAACTGTATACAAGCCCATAAAATATACACAATAACTGCAATTTTAGTTTGGGCTTCTTGCTTTCGTCTGACCCTCCTTGCCCTTCATATAACACAGCATGATGCTGATGACATTTTTAATTATATGCACCTGTGAGTACTTTAAACAACAATAATCGATATGGAGCAATGGAGAGTTCCATCAAGCTCATCCATTTCCTCAATTCATGGTTTATGCATGGCATATCTAAGCCACTCATTAGAAGGGCCCACCTTGTAAATGACCTCACCCAAAAATCAGGCTGGTTTACTTTCCAATGGGCCACATGCATGTTGAATTTGCACAATTGATAATTCATTTGAAACATCTCCCATTTGCATCGAAGGGCCCCACCTTGTAAATGACCTCACCCATATCTAAGCCGCTGATCATGTGTTTTTATTTTATGTTCTTTGGGAAAAATTGCATCAAACAGAAGAAGAAACAGGAGATGATTTGAATTTACCTTCACAACCATACTACTCAGCCTCCCGCTTTCCATCAACGACTTGGGCATCATTGCAAAGATTGATTTTTCATATTCCGATTCGATCAAAGCTTGAATTTAAGCAATTGTAATTGATATAAGAAATCCGATGCTTCGAGCTATAGAAACTGATTAAAACACTAAAAATTCAAGAAACAATAAATGGGTCTAGAATCGAAAGCACATACTTGGTTGTTCAATGCAAATATCATATGAGCAAATCTTATCACATGGACGGTCAAGATTGGGTGTTATGGAAATGGGAACTATTGTTTAATTAGATTGATTAGATTCACCCATAGTAAGATTGCAGTTTTTCCTTTTCCTCATCTACCATCCACTGCAAAAAAGAACATTTATAAAGACAAGATTGGTAATGCAAATCAAATGCTTAATTTATAAATTAAAGACTCTGCAGGAATACAAATCAGCAACTACTAAAGCCTAGTCACCGCAATGTATCATAAGATGGAGTTAATGGTTGCAACATCGCTATGAGAAACAAAGGCAGCTAACCTGATTTCACCCAACAATTGAAAATGGATGACAGAAACTACTAATACAGTTGAATAAATACAGTCTGAAATGACGGAAACATGTTTTGTCGATTTACAAAGTTAGGTGTCCATGTAAATATTTTCATGTGCTACCAAAAACTTCCCCTGTTTCTTCCCCATTTAGTTGATAAAAAACAAAGAACTATCCTGCTAAAATTGTCGCATTTGCTCAGAAAAAGAGTTTCTGAACAAAAGGTTTTGACTTCAACCTTCTCAACTCGCAAAGGTATCATTTTCAGTCATAAACCAATTCTAAACTTCCCAACTCCTACTACTTTTGTAACTCATTTAAACAGAAAGCACTTTTTAAACTGAGTTACAGGAAAGAGAGAATTTTGAGAAAGAATTCTCCCACGAAACCCGAACATTTAAACCCTTGAAAACATTATTTCATCCCCAAATCATCCGAAATCAGGCAAGAAACCCAAAATTCCCAACCAAAACCATCCAAGTCAACGTAATGCATACATGCATGCTAAAATCTACATTTCCACAATCAAAGAGCAAATGCAAGCTACATTCTTCCAAAATGAAGTGAAATATATATATATATATATATATATATATATATATATATATATATATATATATATATATATATATATATATAAAAGAAATCCCAACTTCAACCCAAATTACAAAATTCAAAAAAAAAAAAAAAGCTTCTCAAACAGATCCTCCAAACCAGAGAGAGAGAGAGAGAGAGAGAGAGAGAGAGAGAGAGAGACAATTCTTCAAGAAAATCACCGAAAATTAGAAAAGTAGTTCTTCGACCAACCATTCCACTACATTCGGTCAAAACCTCCATTTCCACGAACCTTCAAACCATTTAAAAACCTCAATTCCCGTAAAAAAAAAAAAAAAAAAAACCAAAAAATGTCCAAGAAACCCTAATTCCCAACCAATATCACAAAAAGAAGAGTTCTCCACACGATCACTCCAAAATTCCAGCCCAAATCTTCCAATTTCGGAACAAAAACAAACAAGGAACACACCCTCAGACCAGATCGATCTACCCATCCACCCAAAAAAAAAAAAAGTCTCAGCAAGAAACAACTAGAAACCAGAAAGAAGATGAAAGAACAGGAAAAAGAAAACCAAATCCAACGAAACCTAGCTTAAAATCATGCCAATGAAGAGGAGAAATGAGATAGAAGACTCTCGAAGAGCGGCAAAGAGACGTACCTTGAATATCGGTCGAAGAAGCTGGCGTAAGGAGAGAGAAGAAGACGAGATCGCATGGAATTCGGAGGAGATGAAGGTTCGGTGCTCTGCCCTTTGTTTTGAACTCTACGCAAAACCAGAGGGAGGTTAGAACTTACAAGAACTCTACACAAAACCGTGAATCGCGAGATCTGGAGCCGGATTCGAGATCCATTGCTCGAAACCCTATACCTAGCCACTCCACCCGGAATATCAAGAGTGTTTTCACCCCGGAAGATCAACGGCTCCGATTTGTCGAAATCTAAAAATATCCGGAAGGAAAGTAACAGAGATCTCGAAATTCCTATTCTGATGCTCTAGAATTCCCGGCCATTGATGACAGAAGAGAGAGAGAGAGAGAGGAGGGGAAACGTGAGAGCATGTAAAAGAAGGAAACGTGAGAGGGGAGGGGACTGTAGGTAAAAAGACCGGGGTGTAAAAGAAGGAAATGTGAGAAGATTGATTTTTCCGAGGTTGTTTAATTCTAGAACGACTTAAGCCGTTCAAGCCGTTCCAGAACCAAAACACATTCGTTCCAATTAAGTAATTTTGGTGTAGTGCCAGGGGGTTCCAAATCCACGCTCCCAAACAGGCGACTGTGCTGGCTCATGCCATGCTGGGCCGAAGCTTGTATGGATCTGGTCCACCAGCAATGGACATGAGTCGATCAGCTACCAAGTTGAGAAACTGAATTCAATTGGAATGAGCCAACTAGATCACTAAGATCAACGTTTTTCAAGAAGGCACAATGGGCCAATAGATAATCAAGCTCAAGTACTAAGCTTTGGCCCATTAGATGGGGTTTTAGGCTCATCCCAGAAGTGGAGCAAAACAGGTCTGGGCCAGGACATGGCTGGTTGTGGTAGGATGGATCTACGAGGTCGGTGGATCCCTGACTCTGGGCCCAACCGTGATGTATGTGTCTTATATCCACATTCTTCATCTGTTTCACCAGATCAATTTATGGCATGAGCCCAAAAATGCAGCAGATCCAAACCTCAGGTGGACCACACCAAAGGAAGCCATGTTGATTGAACTCCCACCATTAATAACTTCTTGGTTGCCCCGGAATGTTTATTTGCCATCCATCCTGTTGATAAGGTCACATAGCCATGGATGAAGGGACCACACAAATATCAGCTTGATCCAAAACTTTTAGCCCGTAAAAAGTTTTTAATGGTCAATCACCACTGTTTCTTGTGGTGTAGTCCACCTGAGAGTTGGATCTGCTGCATTTTTGGTGCCATGAGCTAAAATGATGTGGCGAAACATATGGACGGCATGGATATAAGATACATACATCACGGTGGGCCCCAAAATGAGTTCCTGAAATCGTGGGCCCTCCTAGACTGTCAATGTTTGTACCTCAAAATCCATATTAGGAAAAGAAAAATGATAACAACGCAACTTGTTACGTGAACTTGACATCCATTGGATTTTATTTTCTGCTGATGTGTCACTTGTACATAACATCAAAGCCATGAAAAAGGTGGGTCACATCATAAAGACAACCTGGAAAATCCAGAATGGTAAACTAGAAAAACACCTCCATATATTGGAAGGTAATTTAGATGGAAGCATAAACGACTCAAAAAAGAACTAGGTAAAATCTCAGAATAAATAGAAAGAGGCTACTGAAAGCTTCTTAAGTCCCATGAAGAAGTTGATCAAGCACATGTTGCTGATGGCTACTCTCTCCACCATAGAATTTAGTGGGTTAATCCCATCATCCATCAGCTGATCCTTTGGCTGATCTTTGATCTTAACAATGCAACCATTAGGTGCATTGGTCCCATCATCGGACAGCAGATCTTTGATCTTAACAACATGATTTTTCTGAGCGTTGATTGCGTCATTGATTCTCTGATCTTGGATCTTAACAACATGTTTGGTTGGTGCGTCGATCCCGTCATTGGTAATCTGACCTTGGATCTTAACAATCTTGTCATCGAAGCACTGGTCTATAGTTTGAAAAGGGATGTCCAGCAAGAGAGAGCTTGCTTCGACGTCGTTTGTGTTGTCCAAGCAGTAATTGATTTGGCAGCCCTTTATAAAAATGTCGTGGGTGAACGCCGCTACAATGCTCCGTGGAATACAATTCTCTACAAACAAATGTATAAATGACTAATATTTAGAAATGAGTGGGAGATACCTAAACCATGCAGTACTGTAAAATGGTGTAAGGCTCGTATCCTAGTACCGTACTGTTCCACCAACTCTCGCGGTCCTCTTCATCGAATTCCGGCAACCCGCGACCTGTAAACAACGATTGTGCATGACCATAACTCGCATCCTGAAGATCAGAGTCGACTCAACCCGAAACTTATACCCTTGCGACCGCACCATCGTCGCGTTTCCAACGCCGTGTCTTACGACTAATGCGATACCCAGGCTAGGAGTAGTGAGCCCGCGTATATTTCGAGGAAACACCGCGTATTATGAATCCCGAGAAAGAAATTTTTACCTATCCTTTCACATCAACTAGTTAAGTACAACCCATAACTAGCCCATGTCTTTCTTCCCACCATGACAAGTAACTCATTCCCATAGTCAACTCTCATGTCACTCTTACACCACCATACCTTCCACTCTATCCCTTCTTACACACCCATCCTTCTCTCCTTACACCCCTATCTTTCACTCATTCCATCTCATCTCCCTCCATTTTGCTAGCAACCAAGAAAAGAAAAATCCTAAGGAGAGAAAAAGAATACTCAAGCAAGACCCATCTCCTTACCACCCAATCTCACCATGCGACCATCCAAACTTCATCATCCACAATTGAAAAGAGAGCTTAGGAGCTAAGGATTTCAAGGAGCTAAGAAGAAGGGTTATAGGTGGGTGTTTATAGGATTAGATTGTAATTTTTAGTGATGGGCCAAGTGGGGCCTACTGGTTAATGGTTGGGATCCCATTTTGGATCCAAGGTGTGGCCAACGGCCCACCATGATACTTATGTGTATTCCATGATGGGGCTATTCTCTATGGATCCCACCTTGATTTGCTAATTTGAGGGCCCACACAATTTTGGGGCCCATCTTGATGTATACATTGTATTGCAAAGGGAGCTCATAGTGGCGGAGCTCCCTTACACCACATGTCTCTCTCTCTCTCTCTATCTCTCTCTTTCCCTGTTTATGGCCCACCTTGATGCAAGAGTTCATCCACGTTGTCCACCCAAGTGAGACACCTCATCACTGTCCACTTTGGACCTGCATGACCGGCCAGTCACACAGGCTCAAGTGGAAAGGGAAAACACAAATATTAGCTTAATTCGAGTAGGGTGGCCCACTCACATGGACCCCACTTTGATATGTGTTGTATCCACGATGTCTAGCGGGTGGGACGGTGGGACCCACCATGTATGCGTTGTATCCACACCGTCCATCTGTGGGATGCCAAATAGGGTCAACGGTCAAGCAGGACCTCCCTCCTCTGAGCAGGGCCCACCTTGCTGCCATTCTTGGCTGCCCATTTTCGGATAGGCCTGGATGAAGGGAAACACCAATATCAACTTGATCATAGGACTAGTGGGCCACGCACACGTGGACCCACCCTGATGTTGCATTATATCCATACCATCCAGCAAGCAGGCCCACGCTGCTGGACAATAGTGGGCTGACGCCCACCATCGAAATCTTCTGGGCCCACTATGATGTTTGTAGGAGGCCCAGTAGTCGGCCCACTTCTTAGGTAGCCCACGTCCAGTGGGACCACCACAATGTGTATTTTATCTACCACATCCATCTGGGCCAGCACGCTGCTGACGCCCACCATTTGCAATGCGCAACAGGCCCACCGTGGATATGTGTTTTATCAAGGCCGTCCGTCAGTGGGACGCCTAGTAGACCCACCATGTATATGTTTTACCTAGGCCGTCCATTGGTTGGATGCCCAGCCAGGCCAGGGCACTGCTGGACTGACCATCCAGCAGTTGGCCCGCCTGATGTATGTATTCTATATCTACATTGCCCATCTGGTGGGGCCCATCTTGTAGGCCCACCATGAGATGTGTGTGTTATCCAGGCCGTCCATCAGGCCCAGCCACTAGTGGGTTGGCCGTTCACCAGACGGTCCACTGTGATGTGCGAGGCCCATTAAGATGTATGTGGCCCATTGCGATGTGTGAGGCCCATTGTGATGTATAAGGTCCATTGTGATGTGTGAGGCCCACCATGATGTGTGTGTTATATGCACACTAACCATTCATTTATACGGACCATGGGCAACCTTATGCAGGCCCACCATGATGTGTGTGCAGTACACACACTATCCATCTATTTTTAAAGATTTTAAGGGCCGAGGACCCCATTGTGATTCCAATTGCAACCCCAAATGGATCACACTGTAGGATGATGGTCGTTAAATGTCCACCGTTGTAAATTTCCTAGGGCCCATTGTTAAGCCCATTTCCACCCTTACCTTATTGGGTTAACCCAAACCGTTGGGCCCCCATTGATGATGGTGCTTTCCATCATGCCTTATAGGAATTTACCAAACCTTGATGCCCACCTTGTATTCATATCGGGCCCCATAGGAATGCCCAGTTTATTGCATGATAAACGGTTAGGAAGCCCACTTGTTGTACATAGTTTCACCATCTCAACTCACCTTGTTGTATAGCCATTAAACTCACCCATAAGGCCCATTCTTAATGTAAGTATGACACCTAGGCCATCCACTGTTTAGTACATCATCACCCCTTGCCGTAGATGGAAGAATATGTGGTATCAGGTTTGGTATATCCATTGTTTAGTACATCATCACCCCTTGCTATAGATGAAAGAATATGTAGTATTAGGTTTGGTATATCCATTGTTTAGTACATCATCATCCCTTGCCGTAGATGGAAGAATATGTGGTATTAGGTTTGGTATATCCATTATTTAAAGCTGTAACACCTCAGTTCTCGAAACCCGAGTACACTACTCATTTTTCAAAAACTCGAGTGTTAACTTTTAATGGAGGCTCAAATATCATGTACATTTTTTTTTCTTTTTATTGAAGTTAGTAATTTTAGTGGAATATGAGCAAATCAAGTACAAGAGGGAGTCCAAATCTACGAAATCAAATATTCGAGTGGTTACCCGTAAACTTATACAAACTAATGTCTTAACATTTCACAAAACGTGACAGTACAAATTTAATACAAATGAAGTCAGGAATAGAAAGTTGCAAGATCATTTGACTCCTCCTATTCCATATGAACACCAGTATGCGCATCATCTGCGTCTCCTGCATACTGAGTACAGTTTGATAGCATCGATGGCTATCCTAGTGAGGTATAACCCCTAAGATTTATCGTATCATCAAGATAATTAAGCATAGTTATTAGAGACAAATATTACACAATGATTATTATGGGAATCGGATAAGATTCATCATATATGCATTCATTAAATAAATCACACAAAATAATTTTGTTTAAATGCATGAATGCATGCACATGCTCACAGACTTGGGGATGTATATCTAGCTAGTAAAAAGTCGTCCAAGGAGAACTAGTCACCCGAAAAAGTACTCAAAGGTATGATCGAGGAGAACTAACCACCCTGAAAAGACTATGCAACGAAGTCGCCCAAGGAGAACTAGCCACACGGAAAAGTACTCAAAGGTACGCCCAATAAGAACTAACCACACGGAAACGACTATACAATGAAGTCGCCCATGGAGAACTAGCCACCCGGAAAAGTACTCAAAGGCACGCCCAAGGAGAACTAGTCACCTGGAAAACACTACGCAACGAGGTCACCCAAGAAGAACTAGCCACCTGAAAAAGTACTCAAAGGTATGCCCAAGGAGAACTAGACACCCGAAAAAAACCATATGCCATGAAAATGCATGATTAGCCCAACCATTATTATTCCAATTTCAAACAATCATTTTAATAAATCTTAAAGGTCACTATGGGGGGTTTGTCACCCAACATAGGCCAACAGCTCAGGCATAGTATCCCATTCCACCATCCCTGGCTCATGAGGCTAATAAATAGGATGTTTAAAAGTAACCTACACAACTATTGGCCAATCGTAGTCCAAAAGGTGAAACTTACCATCGCAAGGTTGTATAAAATAATCCATTAAAGCCGCAAAAGGGCAAGTAGTCAATCAAAGCCATATAAGGCAATCAGTTCATTCAAGGATGCGATAAAAAAGGATTGTCACCAAAAAGCCACAAAGGCACAAACGATTCACAAGATGGTAAGTCTACGACAAAGAAATTTTATTTAATCTATTTGGCAGAAAGGCCACTAGTTCAAGGACTTCCACAAAGACCATAAAATAACCGCAAGTGGCAAGACAAGCCAAGCACATTGTCAAAAGTAATTATACATGTAAAGTGGAATATTTGACACCTATCACATGTTCATATTCGAATATAAATCTAACCATTAGTCATTATAAAGAATTACTCTAATAGAAACTAGCATTTATCATCAATTTCACTGAGTATTATATTAGGTAAGAAATGAAATAAACGAGCTATGCTAACTATTAAGATGTAGAAAAGCTTGAAGGGTGATCCTCACCTTAAGGTTGGACTATCTCTCAGTATTGCTAGAATTAGATGTTTGCACTTTAAGATCTATATCTAACATGATCAACATAATCAGTCCGGTTAGATTGCAATATACCTAATTTACACGGTCAGGGTTAAAACTTGGTATTTTGATCGATAGATTTAATATTTTGATGAGATGTTTAGAAGTTGAGGATATGAAGTCTAGTTTGCGGCACAACAAAATACAAATTGATAGTAAAAATGATTTAATAATTTAAAATTAAAATACCAATAACTTTTAATAATATTATAAAAATAATAATTTAACTGAAAATATTAAAATCAAATATGACAATAAAAATAATTAATAGCGATAATTCAATAGGAATTTGTATTGATAATAATAACAATTATAATGCTAATAATGATGAATATTATTCTAAATTAAGTAAAATAATATGATAATACCTCTCTTTCTTCCTTTCTCTTTCTTCCTTCTCCATTCTTTTCTTCATTTGCTTTTTTTTTCCCCTTACTTCTCTCAAGCAGCCATACCTGGGGATCAACTTGAGCAGTCTGACTAGGTTTTGAACTGAGTCGACTCAACAACTCGACTCCCTATTACTCTTCTTCTCCTCCTTCTCTATTGATCTCCTTCCTTTTTCTCCCCTTTCCTTTTCTTTTCAACATGTAATGCCCAACAAACTTGCTGGACTTAACAAGACCAGAATCGACTCGTGTAACTCAACTCAGCGAGTTTTAGCCGACCTCAGCCCAGCGAATCAATCCCGTTCAACTCGCCAGTCACCTCTCAGTCTCTCTCTCTCCCTCTCTCTATTCCCTCTTTCTTCTTAAGAGCAGCCCACAAGGTCTGAGCACGCCCGAACTCTGTCAGAAACACAGACGGAATTAGTCAGTGACTCGGTGTAGACCTGACAGACTCAGACCGAGTCATCTAAAACCATGCTCTCTCCCTCTCCTCCTATTCCTTTTTAAGGCTTCTTCTCAGCCTTCCTTCTTTCTTCTTGCTCTGTTAGGAAGACTGGAACCGACGCTGGACTCGGCCCAATGCAGTGCGGTGCTCACCTCACTCTCTCTTTCTTTTCTCTTCTTCTCTTTTCTCATTTCTCCTTCTACTTCTGTTCTCCTTCTCCTTTCTTTTCCTCTGCTGGAAGACATCCGTTAATGGACTCAGCAAGGCTCGATCTTCAAACTCACTGGGTCAGTTGGTGCGGTGATCTTAAACTCAAATTCTCTCTTTCCATCTTTCCTTTCTCTGAAAGGGTCTCCCTAAAAGGTAGTCTTTATAGGCTATCCCATATTCCTATTCTAGATGCTTTGAAATGGGCAACTAATCCCTAGGATTAGTTACGCCTAAGTGCAGTTTAACCTGAGCACAACTAAACGATTTCTCTACTGAAACTGACCGAGATGGATGCATGACACTGATCTAATGTTAATCTTGGACCTTTGACATGGCCCATCCAATGGACGACCTTGATCATGAAAACCCACTGTAAGATGGTGGGTATCCACAGTTAACGGGGAAGATGACCTCTTCGATCATGACAGATTCTCTAAGGTTAGTTGATCTACTAATCTAATACATATAGATGGTGTAGATTTGATCCTAAAACACTATGGGACCCACCTCTCATCATATCGTTCCCATATAAGTGATGGGTGATGATATTTTTGGCTGCGTGCAATATCTCACGCAAAGGAGGATTTCTCATGGAGTCTTACATTTCCGCGAGATAGGCTGCTGCTCGCCCTAGAATGGACACTACGGATTGCTCGAAAGAGCTTTTAGAAGCTCACGAATGGCCAGGATGGGTCCACCTGGAAAGGGAAAGATTCCTTCTACCAGTCGTAAGTTGCGGATAAAAACCCTAAAATGCGGAATGAATGGAAGGCCATGATTTGAGGAGATATAGGGAGAGGATTGAAGGGTGAGATCACATGCAGTTTTCCAGCACATTGGTATGAACCCAGTTTCCATTTTTGGAAACTACCGGAGCGCATCCTTCATTTTCACCTATTATGGTGCGCACATGTGTCACAAAACGCGTTAGAATAACTGGGTTTTGGTCAGATCGACCCTCCAACCAGATGACAGTTTAGATCTTGATGATGGATCATGAGGGTGGGCCACAGCGACTCAAATGGAAACAGTCTGTTTGAACTGTTTCTGAGTGGGAAATGAGGAGAAATCCTCTTTTATTTGAAAGTTTCGGGTCAATCCGGTTTGACCCTAGTTGATGGTCAGGTGTACCGCGGGTGTGCGTGTACTATGCACATGCATTGCTCCAAAGTGGGGCCTACCGGACTGGTTCACGTAATCTGCACCGTCCACCTAATTCTACATCCAAATCAAGACCCCTTCCCCAAGATGGTGTAGATCCTAAACTCGGATGGCCAACCATTATTAGTTCTAGTGAGCTTCTGATAATTTCCTATAATTCATTGGTCGGATCTTCCTTAAGACTGATTAATCTATGCTTTTGAGTGCCCTCATGTTAACATGGGTAGAATTCATCTGTTGATTTCTTAATTTAATTAATGATATGAGTGAATGATTGATTCCCATATTGAGTAATACATGGCAAGAAGAACAAGGGATCTGATGATTTTGGGTTATGGGTTGTTAAGAGGATCTAAGATCAGGGCCATTCCTAGTTCACATTGGACAGTTTTGATGGTTGGCTTAAGTGTCAAATGTTCTAGATTTCATTATAACAACCCTATCTCACATGTCCACTGGTCATCCGATGGTTAAACTATTTGATTTGGAGCCTTGTGACTGTTGAAAGACGTATAATGACTAATCCTTCAAATAGATGATTACATTTGAGTAATCATCACTCAGGTTATCTCACATACATACGGTGTGGGTCGCTTTGACCTCTAGTATGGATGTTTTGATTTGTGGATGAGGATTACTTTTGATGGTTGGATTTACACTGAAATGAAGGTAAATGTTCACATAATCTAGGTTTGTATTTATACTAAGTTACGTTACACGGTGACACCCAAGTACTGAGAAGTAAGGGGTGTTACAAAAGCCTATCTGGATGTTTGGGCTAGGTCCGCCGTCCCTCTGTGGACCCCACCATGTATTTAGGCCGATTATTGTTTATATATGATAATCATGCTAGCATACTTCGTCTAGTAGGACACACTAAGAACATGCTTAGTATTACATCATGATGCATGCCCATATGCATCATTTATATGCCTGTTGTAAGGAATGATTGATCATAAGCATTTGCTGTTGGGCTAAGTTATTTAGGGGACTCCTTGTGAGACGGAGTTGTCCCACATGATCGCATGGTACAAGCAGGTTTTATGCATGACTGGATGGTATGACTCATGCATCTGGCATTTTGTGTGACATGATCACTTGGCGCCCTAGTGATATCAGGGTCGTGGCCTCCACAGGCATATCGTGGATAGTCAGATTGGATATTAAAAATATTTGGTTCTAGCATTGTGGGCGCTTAGGATGTCCTTGGGTGAAAGTCTCAAAACCCTTTTGGTACCAGGAGATGCTCCAACGTCTAGACTGAGTGGATACATGAGCGCATGAGTGCCGAATACCAGTAGGCCGCCTCTCCCACGGTGTCGTAGTCGGTTGTAAAAGGGGTGTGGCCTTATCCGCCCGAGTGAGGGGGCTGTAAGCTAGGCTGAGTTTGACCAGCTCATAAATGGGTCCGCTATTAACTAGCTGGGTAGGTATTAGCAGACTATTGGCCAGGTGGATAGTGAGATCTTTTCCACTCGCTGGTTGCGCGGCTAGGGAGGTGGCAGCTAGTGCGAAGTGTACTAGACCCCGGTGATATTCAAGAGATGAACTATATTGACATATGGACTCGATGAGGAATAACATGCATGTGTTGCAACTTGCATATGACATTTAACTATGTAAGCCTTGCATCACATAACCTTAGTATGTCTGATAACATTCATGGACTTACCAGTATTTCCATTTACTCTGATATCGTATGCTTGGTACATGCATTGCGCACACACTCACACACCCTCTAAGCTTCATTGTGAGCTTATGCACGACCGTTGCGTACAGGTGACGTTAGGTCGCAGCAGCGTTGAGGCAGGAGTTTGTGGCAGATCATTTTAGAGATTTTGTTATTTATGTATTTCCCTTCTAGCATTGTAGTCAGCTGTTTATATTAGTGGATATGCGATGGTGATGTTTTACTTGTGATTTGGGTATACTTGTGGTTATGCTTCTTTACAAAAATTTTATATACAAAATCCTCATTGTAGGATCCCAGGATTGGAATCTGGCATATGGGTGCCGGGAGCCGAGAATGGGGTACTGCGGATTCGGCGATCAGAAATTCTGCGAGCCTGTTTCCGAGTTTGGGCATGATAAAGGGTGCTGAGACCAACTAAAGTACTCCATGCATACTCTTGAAAACACTTCTTAAAGAAGACTGCACTACTTAGAATAGTCTATGTAAAGTCTTGAGAGATTTTGGACATTACTCCCATCTCTGGTTGTAATAGGCTATTATGGTAGTAGTGGCAATCACGTGATAGATATGAGATGCATAGTGAAAAGGTTAAAATTTTCATGTATAAATGATTATTTTACTATTTTCATTATGTGTCCCATGTCTGTCAAGTGCACATTATAATTTTTTATTGGTGATAATACCATCACGTGGTATTATATCATTACTTGAAGAAAGTTTAATCCATACGTATGGTTGTCAATGGATTAGGCCCCAACAATTTAAAATTAAAATTTTGAATGTTGGGCTTGAAATGGCCCATCATGACTAGATCAAAATCCATGCTAAAGCCAAACCCAGCTTATCCATTGGAAATGCTAAGACAATTCCCACCAGAGGGTCCAAGAGGTAATCCATGCACGTGTACCAACATGATGCACTTGCCCTATATCAGAGCCATTCATCAGGTGGGCCATGTGAATGTTCTTGGCCTAAAAATCAACCTGTTCCATTGTGTTCATCTCTCCAACCTCATCAATGGCCCAATATCACACCAGTGCTGCACTAACAGGTGTTTAGGAATGCATGTGAAATCTCTCATGTGAATTGCTGTAGTATTTCTCTAAGAAAAAACTTAAGAGGTACTTAGAGGAGTCCCTGTGGACCTTGGGCTGATGTAAGTAGATCATCTTCGGTGATGGTAACTCGCGGGAGCGTTCTTCCAATCTTTTTCTCCTAAATGGAGGCAAGCTCGTTAATGTTGTGCAAATTGGACGACGAATGAAAATGGACGTTTTTATTAAGCATGCGATTGTCGTCAATTGCTTTCATGGTAAATTTTCCAATATCAATTCCGGCAATAAAGTAAGCTACGACATAAATACCATGACATGGATTATTTTCTATTTTAAAAAAATTATTTATTTTTATTTTACACTTATGCTGAAAAATACGGCAATGTGAACATGGTTTTATTGGTCTGTTGACTTGGACTGACTCAATTCGGTTATGAGCCAATGTAACGTCTCGAAAAAATCCGTACAAAGACCCGAGTATCATCTCAGGCAGAAATCACCAAAGACCGTATTATGTGGAAATTAGACGAAAATTAATTAAGAACTAAACTAAATAAACAGTGGAATTAGCTCGAACCACTATCTATATGAATGGCAAGACCCAAAACCATTAAATTCACTAACTCAACATTACTTAAAAACTTAGGAGAACCCAAAACCTAGTTGCTCTCGGGAGCACATTGAAACTCCGTATCAGACCTGGACCGCACGTCGAAAGTCCGATGACCGTGAAACTATAAGGTTATGACCGTCCTACTAGGCTTGACAGCTATCGTGAGAATCGAGCCCAAATAGTATCCAAAAATGCACAACTTGAGCCCTTAGCGAAGTGTGTGAGAAATGCGAATATCTTTAGAAAATGAACCAGAACTTAAGTAAATTGGGTCGTTCGCTTGCAGGCGAAATTGAAGATTTTGGACCTTCAGTTTCTGGCAGAACTTCACCCATGGATTAGGAAAATTTTCCTGCACATATCTGTATACTTGTGGCCCTGATCGGGTGACAACGACCGTTGAACTGACACGGGTCCTCCACGGTCGATCCACTAATTCAATCATACCAAAATCATATCCTAGAGTAGATCCATTGCCAAGGAACTTACTCTGTGACATAAGTGAGAAACGGACCTCCAGATGAGCCCCGTTTGCTCGAAATAGGTGCCCTTTGGCTATAACCTAACTATACCATGGCCCTAGGGCCATTGACATCAGTTTTGAGCCTATATAAGGCCCTTAAACCACCTCACTCTCATTCCATACAAATTTCTCTAACACTAGGAGAGAGAAGAGAGAAAAAAGGAGAAAAGAGTGAGGAGAAGAGAGTGAGTTTGGGAGATCGTTGCTGGGATTCACTCCCACTACTCCATGCATTGAATCGCCGCCACACCATCGCTACACGAACGATTCCAACTTCAATTTGGGTAAGAAATCCTAACCCTAATGTGTAGTTAAGACCTGGAATGGTTGTTTGTCAACCTAGCTAACAGATTTCATGATTTAGGTACCCGTTGTTCTGTATTCGGGGACGTAAGATTTGAACCGAGTTCAAAACGAGATTTCCGATGGAAGGTATGAACTATAAACATTTAGGTTATTGTTTTCAAGGCTTTCAATGTCAGCAATGATTTATATCTGACTTGATTGCTACCATATGATCTTAGTTACGATGTATTCGATAAATTATACATGTGTGTGAACTATGTGAATATATAATGCATTCCATGTATTTGTTGAAATGTTTGAATGAAATTGCAATTATGATTTGTTCTTGCCATGATTATTAATATAGAATACAAGTTTGTTGTATGTATGATAACTCCTTTGTGAAAGGATTTGCCATAATATATGCTATAACTAATTTAGTGCATATATGTAGTAAGGTGTAGCCTATGTGTTTGAAAAAATGTCTGAATGAGAAATTGTTTGATGAATTGCATTTACTAAGGGTGTTGAGATAGAATTCTCAATTACCCTATCT
Organism: Magnolia changhungtana; assembly: GCA_030180095.1. Taxonomy (NCBI): domain Eukaryota; kingdom Viridiplantae; phylum Streptophyta; class Magnoliopsida; order Magnoliales; family Magnoliaceae; genus Magnolia; species Magnolia changhungtana. The sequence continues at coordinate 2,016,560 of JASAUF010000117.1, read as the reverse complement.
ATATGTATAATTTCCTTCATGTAATCTTAGTTTCAACTACACAATTTATGGATGAAATGTAAACGTTCGGTAACATGTTCAATGTGTTTGATAAATGCTCAAATAAAATTTATATTTGAACTGTTTGTTAAATGTTGTTATGATTATTACATGTGACTACCTATTACATTTGAGTATGATTGGGACTACTACGTAGTCCAGGCAATCGATAACGGTTTCTGATTGAGTGGCCAAACTAGCCTCGCCACATTGGATACATTTGATGAATCTGAGCCGTACGGTGATTGTCGACAGTGGTTAGGCCACATGGAGTTCTTATATGCTCCATGTTGATTAATTCAGCATGCGCTCGTATCAGCCGAACTTGTCAAACAACCTGATTGGCCTAGTGTGTGTTTACCATGTATGGACATTACTGCTTGAATCTAAGGTAGCACTTACCAATGTCAAGCCTATTTCAACCATGGTACCACGATCTGTTAAGACTCATGAGCCGGGCATGGTGGTATGGGACACGGTGGTCGAGTTGTCGGCCTACGCTGGGGCGACGAGCCTCCCCGTAGTGACCAGTGAGCAACCCAAACTCATGAGCTGAATACGGTGGTATGAGACACTGTCTTCAAGTTGTCAGCCTATGTTTAGGTGATGAGTATCCCATAGTGACCTTGAGTATAATCAATTGAACTTGCCTATCCACTGCTTCCATTAGGGGTGATGCCTTACAACCTATCTATCGTATGTGATTAGCTAGGATTAACGACCCTAAATAGATCTCCGTTTGGGTAATGATATAAAGGGAGGTACCTTAGCTTCCCGAATCTGCTGTATGAATAAGCCTAATAAAGAACTTGGCTAACACGACCATGCACCGCATTGCATGTGCTTTGGTGAGGAAGTGCACGTTTAGGGAGTTTGTCATGCGCGATCGTTAAATGAAGTCGCTGAGGGAGTGCAGGCGAGGGCATGCATCATTACCGCATATCATCCCTGCATTAATAAGAGTAGTTAGGAATGATTGTTGTACTGCTTGATTGAATTGATAACATGTTAACCTTTGCCTTATAGTACCACTGAGTTGATCACTCACTCCTACTCTGGGACGGTGTTTTAAAACACCAACCAGACTCTAATTTAGATGCAGGTTATGGCGAGGCTTACGCGACGGAGCCAGATTTCATAGACGAGGAGGAGTTCTCCTACGTGCAGCTCTCAGGCAGATCTGTGTAGACCTAGAGCTGCGTCGCCAGGATTACAAGGCTATGGGATAGTTGGACACTTTATGTTTTGTTATTTTGTAAATTTTGGAAACAATATATGTATACATTCAGCCCAGTTACATACTTATACTCTGGAGGTTGTAAATCGCTTACTTACTCAAATATGCATGTTATAGTCTTCCGCTTGCTTAATCAAATTACCTCTGGAGTATGATATGCTATTTTAGTGTAATCCCACTCATGTTTAAGGCACTAATATGGACAACATTTAAACATCATTATCTATGTTGCATAAGTGATGCGTTGGATCTTGGGAGTGGAGCTTTGCTCGACCCTCGAAATACAGGGCGTTATAGCCAAGTCACAGCTATGTAGAGTCTAAGTCTGAATCAGATGAGTTGCGCAAGACTCATCAAATTATTAAAACCTTAATGTGAATCACACTAGATTTGTTTAAACAAAACAATAATTTTTTTTATAAAAAAAAAAAGAAGGAAAAAAGGAACTTTTGATCACTTAGGGCCCATTTGGATTATAAGTTGCTTAAGATAAGCTACTTATTCCACAAGTAGCTTATCTTAGTTTCTACTTATTAAGAAGATAAGTATGTTTGGCAAACAACATACTTATCAGCTTCTCTTTTTCATCTCTCCTAACGTCTCTCTTCAACAACTAATGAAAAGTCGAAAAGCTAAAAAAATTAACTGAAGTGATTATGTAATTTTAAGTAAAAAAGTTTTTTATAGCTAATTATAAACCAAACTTATTTATCTGAAATAAGTCACTACTGCTGTTAGTAGAAAAAGTTACTTATTTGGTGGTATCCAAACGTGCTCTTAGTTACACACTCAATGGGTGATTTTCTTCTTGAGGCATTAAATATTCGTGCATCCATATCAATTCTAAAGTGTGGCATAGACGGAAGAAAAAAGATTCAACGGCTTCAATTGAATGAAAAAAATAATAAATGTTCATTTATTAGATGGTTACTACTTATTAAGCTAAGCTGAAGTGTTTAAGTACATATAAGTAAAAAAGTTATTTATAATTGATCTTAAACCAAACTTACATATCTCAAATAAGTTATTTATTGTTGTATGTAGAAAAAGTAACTTATTACAACAATAAATAACTTATTTGGTGGTATCCAATCAGGCCCTTCGTGATAAGCGGGCAGCTGTCCAACTTAGCTCCAATCATGTGTTTTTCAAGTAAATAAAACATTTTGAAGTCGACTGGTATTTTGTTCACGAAAGGCTTATTGTGAGTCTTATTTCTTTCTCATGTTTCTTCTTCGAAGGATCACTTAGTTGATGTTCTTAGCAAGGTGGTTATCTATTTCTCATTTTTGTGATATTGTAATTAAGTTGGGCATGCGAGATAGCTTGAAGGGAAGTGTTGAAGTTGAGTCTTTTGGCACCTATATATTGTCGTGCCTCAGTAGTAGACTATCTGGAGTTTCAACACGAGATCACAGGGTCAAGCACCCCTTGTAGTACAAGTGCACGAGTGTGTGTGTGGGGGGAGGGGTGAGTGTGTGTTAAAAAAAAAAAGTTGAGTCTCTTCAACTTTGGACTTTTGGTCCATTGAGCCACTTCATTAGGGTTTATTGGTCATAAATAGAGTGTGTGGGAGATAGCTCTCTCTAACTCTAAAATTTCTCCAATCATGGATCCTAACACTTTCATTAGTTCAATTAGCAGTCGTCTACAAAAACACACGACCACAAGCCACAAAAAACTGTATAAAAACATAGAGTAAGCTAAGAAAACATACATCCACAATCAATGAAAAATCAGATATTGGATGAATTTCTTCCATCTAGCTAGAAGTTTCATGATACGCCCCTCATCAGTAGTGGGCCCCATCAAGTCAGTGTTTAGGATCATCTAACCATCTGGGCCATCAGGACATCTACTCACACTTGGATGCATCAGGACACATGATTTCTAGTTCCACGTGTCAGGACTACTACCGTTCATGTTCACCGTGGAGTTGTGTATATAGTGGATGGTTTAAACATTTATGAAGGTCACAGCTAATTAGTAGATCAACCTAGCATTAGAACAAATCATCCTCGTCATTTATGAATATAGTGGATGATTTTCTGCCATTCCACACTATTAAGGGCCACAAAAAAGTGGTCCTTGATGGAGTGGTCCACCAAATTTATAGTATGTTTGTGCTTATTAAAACTCAAGTGCCCAAGTTCACTGATTTTGTGGAGGCGTTTTCTCTATGAACCATACTGCCTGTACCAATGTATGCGATCCAAGCCACTTATCTGGATCATCCAATGTTAATGGGTCCAAGGCTTTCGGCCTATTTGGTGCAGTGCTATACGTGTACAAAAAAGACGCACTATAAAAAAGATTGACCAATGGTTTGGATTCAAGCTGATGGCATGGTGCACGGAGTAAGAAGTCTCATTAGATTTGTTCTCCAGTCACCATAAAAGGTGAGGCCAAGCTGTGAGCAGGATTTTCCATACTCTACTGATAAGATGGGATCCGTTTTGTGAATTCAACCAAGGATGGACATGAGTTGTGTGTAACCCTTGAATACACAGCCGAAGCCCATGTAACCCAAAGCTATGTAGGGTCCACTAGAGCTGGGCATGGGACGACTCAACTCGTCCGACTCGATCCAAACTGAGTGGGTGAGTTGATCCGAATCAAGTTGACTTCGTCCAATCCAAACTCAAACCAACTCGGTACTGACTCGACTTGATCTGAAACTCGACTCATACATGTATATTAAAAATAAAAAAAAATAAAAATAAAAAACCTCAGATCTGACATTTCAGATCTGAGATGCCATGTAGTTGATGGAGAGGCTGCAATTCTAGCAAGTGAATCTAGGTTTTGAGTTGTGATTTCAGCCAATGGATACCCCTTGCACCCGACCCGACTCAGTACTTGTGACCGGATTGGACTCTGTCCGAATTAGTCCAAGGCAGACCTGAACTCGAATTGGGTCAGGCATGCTGGACTCGATACCGAGTCGGGTTGAGTTCGGGTCAGGCCTATTTCAAAACTGGATCGAGTCGGGTTAGCCCTAAGTCAGTCCCACTCAACTTGATGCCCAGCTCTAGGGTCCACTAAGATGTTTGTGTGACATTCACTTTGTGCATACATTTTGATAGATCATTCAAGATGTGAACCCAAAAATGAATTAGATCCAAAACTCAAGTTGGCCACACCTGAAGAAATGATGACTAAACATCCACCTTAAAACCTCAATGGGGCCAACAAAAGTTTTGGATGAGCATGATATTTGTATTTTCCCTTAATCATTTGTGAATCACCTTATGAGCTAGTTGGATGGCTTATTAAAGTTCAGGGTGAGACTCGGTAAGGTTTCAATGGTCATCATCCCCATCCCCACTAGTTTGTGTGGAGTAGCTCACTTTCAATTTTGAGCCTACCTTATTTTTGGGATCAAACCCTAACATGATATTAGAAAATTAATGAATCGAGTTTAATTTCACACAAATGTCATTGCTCGATGGTGCACTCTGTCCAACAATGATATGTGCTGATGAAAAATTCCCATGTACAAGTAGTTTTCATACAGGGGAGTCATTACACTATGCCAAAATTGTGAATTTGTGACGGACCAAAACCGTCGTAAATCCAAATAAACAACAAATTTCATCCGTCGCTTGGTCCGTAGCGGTTTTCTGGGTCGTAATTTTTTTTTTTGTGACAGATAATATCCATCTCTAATCTATGATGGATAAGGTCCGTCGTAGATTACCGACGAATAAGATCCGTTGCAAAAAAAAATCCATCGCTAAAATTCGAAAAAATCCACGTGAATTATTCGTCTTTAAAGATATTGGCAACAGATAAGGTCCGTCGCTAATATGAGGAGATCGACAGCCATTGATTTTCAACATGCAGAAATTAGCGACGATTTGGTCTGTCGCTAAAATATCCGTGAATAAAGAAAGTCATTAGATTTATTTATTTATTTAGAATCTTTCAGCTGATAGTCATTCAAAAAATAATTCGCACGATTGTTTAATAAGAATCCCATTAACAAAATTCAAAAGATTGTGCTGAATATGGAACTAGACTAAATATCAATGTGTTTGGATGCTCAGTAAGCCTAAATAAGAAACTGAACTAAACATATCGTAAATAGCCAAAATTAGGTCAGCTACTGATGAAATAAGGTGATGTAAAATTGTTGCCTCAACAATATTCACAGATTTGACATGTGGCCCAATGGTACTAGTCACTTGATCCTAATATCTTGGTCTAGAGTTCAGACCATGGTATAACTACAACAGTGCTTAATATCAAATAGCATGTAGAGTAGTGTTCACCTATCTGAAGCATGAGGTACAAGCTACATAGGATTGTTCCATTCAGTAGATCTTTGGGGGGCTAATAAATCCATTGGGGCCAATCAAATCAATGATGTAGATAATTTCTACATTGTACATACTACATGCATATCTTATTAATATACTTGCTCAAGGATCATAAAACTCCTCTTCCTAGATTACCATCTCTTCTTATCATATTGAAACATCAAGAATTTAGCAATAAGCTTGAAATGGCTATATTCCTGAATCAAGTTTCTTCAGTAAGACAAGCATATATTACAACAGAGAAAAACTGGAAAAGAAGTAAAGAGGTTTTTAAAATGAAAATGAAAAGAAAACAGATGGAATGACCTTAAAGTTTGCTACTGAGCTGGACAATCTAGATTGTAAACAACCTGCACATGACTTGATCCAATATGTAAACACCCAGTATTAGAGCACAAGTCATGGACTCAAGTCCATTTGTTGTAGACATTTAAATCTGGCCTCAAATGATATCTAATCCTACCATCTAAAAAAGACAAAAGAGAGGGCTTAAGAACATTTGATATGTAAAACTTTGAACAAGGTTCTGAGTGGCTGTGAGATGTAATAAAGGGGCTCAAGTATAACTATTGAAATCCTACATAGACTCAGAAGTATGTCCACCCATGTATTTCAAATTGGGGTAAACATAAATATCAAGATCATCCTTGAAATCTATGGATTATCATACTAGGTTAGAAAAATATATAAAATAAGAAAATTGGGAGTAAGAACCTAGGACAATTTAATCAAAAATGTAAAATCTGCCTGACCCTGGATTGCCAATCATCGGAGCCTTCTATTTTCCCTTGTAGTTGGGGTTTTTAATTTGCTGTCAATGGATGAAATAGAAAATTCAAAATCGTGGTACCTAAAACTTAATTTTTATCTAGATTGACATTACTAGTTCGCAAACCTTTAGGTTCCATGGACCCTTGTATTCAGGATTTGGAATGGTTGGAGCTATCCATTCACCATCTTCATCATCATCCCAGTCTTTTGGCTGCAACAAACCAATTCAAGTAAACATACATGCACTATAAGGAAGCAATTAAGCAAGTCATTCATAAACTAGTGTGCTTCTAGGGAATTGTATTTGTTAAGACTAGGTTGTATTATAACACATGAAAATTATAAATCAGCTACCTTTTTGGCATCAGCATTGGGTATCTCTTTGGGAATGCCATCGTACCCCTTGTCAAATAGAAAGAATTAGTCAGTCCCTTTGTAAAGGAATGTTTCCTAGAAGTTCAGTCAGTCCCTTTATGAATGAATGTTTAAAAGGAGAAGACTCAACATTACACATGTAAGAGTTTCAACAAGATAGGGACGTCACTGAAAACACCCTATTCTGCAGTTTGAATAGGGATCAGTCTGGTTGGGGTTGACCCGAAACTAATGTTGTAGCCCTATTGAAATATGCCATTAAAAACTAATTAAAAATAACCATGGGTAAATCCGAATTTCAATATGGAAAAATAACCATGGTTAGCCCTTCACTGAAGATCTCCTTAAATGGAAAAAATCTTAAGCTGATCTACTGTGGAAACAGAAGATATATAAAGGTTCCTCGCTGTATGCAACCAAAAGAATGTACAATACCATTTGGGCCTGGGGCTCATTGCTCAGTTATCCAAATTGCACTATGCTTTCAGCCGAAAAAATCATGAAGTTGATAATTTTTATTTTTATTTTCCCTTCATCCACGTTTGGGTGATCTTACAAACATGTTGGATGACAAATAAACATCACTGTGGATGCTAGTAAGGTTTCAATATCATTATTGCAATTATTTCTTATGGTGTCGTCCACTTGAGCTTTGGATATATGAGCTCAACCCTACTATTATCTACTACATACTAGTAACATACAACCAATATTGGGGCACCATACCATAAGCTACAAGAATTTCATGTCCCCCTAAACAAGATATCCTCCATTGATAACACACACACACACACACACATATATATTATATGTTCTTTATTTTCATTTACATTCGCAAATACATTCATCATCCATCCAACTATTAAAAATATTTATAAAAAATAAAAGATATCCAACCAACTCTTTATAATAATTTGCAACTTAACCTACTGGGAACCATCATACACCGTAATATCTTACGGCAAAGCGGGTTATGAGGAGTTACAAGTTGACCTTAACAACAACATATAAATGAGGCAATAAAGATATAAATGATTCAAGATTAATTTAAGGTTTCGAGAACTTACATCTACCTTACTCTTACTGTCAAGTAGTCCTGATGAAAATGCATCCACACTATAAGAAGGAAAAAAAAATAAAGAATTTGTGGGTACACTGATACGATCCAGTATAAACGGCTGCTTACATACTCAATGTTCAAAAGATTGGGATCAAGCCACTACGTAGTTCTTAATATTTAAATCACAACATTTTACACATAAGCAGAGAAAAAATCAAAACAAATCATAATAGAAATATGTGTACCTTATGTTATGCATAAGAAGATGAAAAGATGAAACAAATCACAATATAAATCTGTGTAGATTAGTCAAGCAAAACTACTAAATAATTCAAGATAAAGATTTAGTCAAATAATATCCAAAATAACCTCAAACACAATCCACATGTCCTGACCAAATTTAAAAAGTATATTCTTGAATTAAGAAAAGTTTTAAGTAAACCCCTTTAATATTTATGTTTTCGTTAGCACTCTAGGCCAAATGAGAACATCACCCACGTCGCAATCGGCCAACGTCTTGTCCCCAACATCACCAAACACATCCGCACCGGGAACTTCAACAACATCCAATATAAGTTTGACGCAATCTTGAGGGATGCATGCATTATCTCTAATCAGCCACCCACGTGCAACAACTCGACTATGAATATCTGTCAAATGGAAATTTTGTTCCACCCATGGAGGTGGAGGTGGAGCTGAATCTTCACGACTACTCGAGCTCTCGCCAGATCGAAAATGCACCTAGAACAAATATTTTTTTTTTATTTTCATGGATAAAATAATGACTATACATTATTCTTTAATTGATAAAATACCTGAGATCCAGCGGTGCCAGGAGAGCATTGCATTGGTTGAACTCGACTATTTAATTGATTATGAAAATCAACCATACGTTCTCCAATGCTGGATAAAATGTTCTGGCACACGTTGATTTCTTGTTCATCCTGCTTTCCATTTGCTATTTGAATTCATTCATCGACTCTTTAACTTCAACAATTTCACTCTTTCCTTCTCTAATTTCATTAATGCAAGTGGTTGAAGCAATAATAGTAGTTTTTGAAATATGACCCAACCCCCTAACATGGAAATATTTTACGCTTTCCTAAATTTCCACTAGTTCTCGTTCATTCCAATCCAAACACCCCCAATGGAAACTATAGGCTCATGAAGTGTAAAATAAAATCTGATGGGCTATTTAAATTTAGTACTTAATTTTCAGACTTCAGCCATAATTATCAAACAAGTTTTTTGACTTCAGATTTCAGATTCAGGCTTAAGATTTCAGTCTTTAGACTTCATATCTAACAAACAGGGCCTAAAATTACCTGCACAATGCTTACCACAACTAGAAGCGAAATAAAATCTAGGAGATGGAAAAGAAAAGAAATGAAAGCGAAAAAAAAAAAAAAAACTATTCTCCAGTAACCCTAAGGGCCGGTTTGGATGGCTGTCCTAAAATGATTCTTCTGAATACAAGTTTCTATGTGAATGATAATTTTGAATATCAGTTTTTGAAAATTAATTTTATCTAAAATTGATATAGTTGTTCTTCTCTGAAACCATATGTATATGTAGCAAGGAAGGTTTCTAAAATCATATTGGGCACATTGTAGATGGACCATGCACATGGCATAGATTTGTGGCCATATATTTTGCGGCCATTTTAAAAATGGGGATAACTCTGCTACCAATCCCATATAGATGGCCATAGCCTGTTGTAATCCAGACCATTTAAGTCACTAAACCAAATGTGGACAGAATAAAACCAAAAAATTACTACAGAACTTCTATTTAATTTTGTCCTTGGAATCGAGATTGCTCACTATCTTAGTTTCAAGCACAGCTTTGATAGTTATCAATTAAACGGCTAGAATGTTCTGATCAGTGTGATTTTAGAGACGACCCATCCAATATGCCCAACAATTTGAATGGTCTAGAAGGTCATACATGAGTGCCACATGCGAGTAGGATGAGTCACCAAACATTTGAAAATGGCGGTGCACTATCACAAGATCTAGCTCAAGATGTTTCAGTTTGAATAATCAAGCTTAGGTATGCTAAAGTGAAGGATATTTGACTATTGAAAATAATCTCTCCCAATCATATTACACATTCATATATTTTCATGCATTTTAGGCCACCTGATTAGCGGACCATCTTAAACTTTGGGTCAGACCATCTACAAGGTGGGATGTAACTGACGAATGGGTTGGACCTTTAACACGTGCGATAGTAGCACGCGTATTGGTATGTACAAGGGCTACTTTGTGACACGGGATTGTCACAACCGAATTAGCAAGAGAGAGCTGTGAAAGGGGGACAGTTGCCTTTGTTTTTTTTTGTTTTCTTTCAATAGTGAAAATACAAACAAACCAATCCATTGATGAGTGATTTCCATGGTGAGCATTCAATCCCTGTCGTTTCTTGTGGGTGCTATGGCCAAGTTTTAGATCTACCTCATTTTTTGGACTGACGTCTAAATGTGGCCCATAGAGCTTACGTCAAGGTACTCCTAGGTAGGAAATCGAAGTCCTAGAAAAAATCAAATCCACCCTAAATTTCGAAAAACCCTAAATCGGCATTGAGATTGAGAAGAGGGAGAGAGAGAGAGAGAGAGAGAGAGAGAGAGAGAGAGAGAGAGAGAGATACCTCAATGTACCTCAATGTTCCTGGAGATTTAAGCTTTCAACCACAGATTTAGAGAGCGAGAGGGCGTGCGTGGGTAGGGCAGTTGGCAACAGGATCTTGGGTGGGGATAGAGAGAGAAGTGGGAAAGAAAGATTGAGCAAGGAAGAGAGAGAGAGAGAGAGAGAGAGAGAGAGAGAGAGAGAGAGGAGGGAGAGAGATTGACAAGAAGAGAGAGACGAAGGAGAGATCTATAGGAAGGGAGAGAGGAGAGAGGAGAGCGTATGAGAGGGGTTAAAACAGAGACTGGTTAGGGCCGGTGCCCTAACCAGTCCTCAAAACTCAAAACGTTTGAGAGAGGGGGTTGGGTGTCGTCAGCAAGTTCTGTGGGTCCTATCACGAGGTATGTGTTATATCCAAACCGTCCATCCATATGGTGAGCTCGTCGTAAGGCTTGAGATGAAAAATAAGATAGATCTAACTATCAAGTGGACCACAAGATTAAAAGCAAGTGGGGGATTCAACGTCTACCATTGAAACCCTTTTGGGGGGTCACAGAAGTTTTGGATCAATATGAAATTTGTTTTTCCCCTTCATCCAGGTCTTTGTGACCTTATGAACAGATTGGATGGAAAATAAACATTATGGTGGGCCCTATGAATTTTTTAATGGTGAAAATCATCACCCCTGCTAGTATTTGTGGTGTGGTCCATTTAATCTTTGGATATGATTCATTTTTTGGATAATTCTCTAAAATAATCTCAAAAAATGGATGAACGGTGTGGGTTGATCCCAAATTTTCAGTAAATCCAAAGCTCAAGTGGACCATACCACACGAAACAGTGTGGAATAATGATTTCCACCATTGCTACCTTCCTTGGACCCACAGTAATGTTTATTTGCCATCCAACCTATTCATAATATCAAAAAGATATGGATGAAGAGAAAACACAAACATTAGCTTGATCCAAAACTTTTGTGGCCTCTAAGAATTTTTCAATGGTAGAGGTTCAATCACACTATTTCCTATGGTGTGGTCCACTTGAGCTTTGGATATGCTTCTTTTTGCTCTTTAGGCATAAAATTATCTATTAACATGGATGAACAGAGTGGATAAAATAAATAAATAACGGTGGACCCCATAGAGTTTACTCAGTATGCCAAGGGTACTGAGTAACTCACTTAAATGTAGTGGAGATGGGTTTCCTTAAAACATTCTGTAACGCCCTGAAATTCGGGGGTCGAGTATGAACTCAACTCCCGAGTTCCAACGCATCACTTATGCAACATACACAATGATGGTTAAATGTTGTCTGAGTTAGCGCAATAAACATGAATGAGATTATACCAAAACAGTAATTCATACTCCAGTTCAATTGTATAAAGGCAAGCGGAAGACTCGAAATTTTATATTCAAAATATGTAAAGTATCAAAATTTTGTAAACTTGAGTCTGAGTACTAACTGAGTACCAATATACACGTATTGTTTCTAAGTCAAAAATCAAAATACAATCCTCAAAAGAGGCCCCAAATCCCGCGATGGCAGGCCTAAGCATAGCCGTCAGTCTTGCATAAAGGAGAACTCCTCCCGATCCTCCTCGAAGTCGAGCTCCCGGCTCCCGAACAGGCGCCATCTACACTGCGACAGAGTCCGGTGGGTGTTGCAAACACCGTCCCGTAACGTGGGAGTGAGTAGCTAACTCGTGGAACAATAAAGCATAGGTTAACATGTTATCAAATCAATCAAGCAAGAATGATAACGCAAAGTACAAATCAAACATTTCTAATTACTCTTGTTAAGTGCAAAAATGATATGACATGATGTTTGTATGCCCTTGCCAAACCACCCTCAAGCGACATCATCTTACGTTCGCGAATGCTAACTCCCTCGGTGCGCCACATCTACAAAGCACATGCGGTGCGATGATGCTCATGATTACCAAGTTTTTATTAATCCATTTCAACCAAATAGGTATTGGGAAACTAAGGTACCTCCCTTGTATCATTCCCAAACATGATCCATTCTAGGGTCGTCAATCCTAGCTAATCTCATACGATATTATGGTTTGAGAAGCGTAGTGAAGGCATCGCAGAAAGGGCTCGTCACCCGTCGGCGCGGATACTGATCTCACCGTATGCGGCTCAATTGTCGGCCGTCGGCTCAAGTACATATCTCACCGTACTTGGCTCAATCACTAGCCGTCGGCTCAAGTACGGTCTCACCGTACTCGGCTCAACTCATACTCTAGTTACTTGTGAAAGACTCGTCGCCAATCACGGACACTTGGAGTATACTCGAAGATACTACGGAGGACTCGTCGCCGTCGGCACGAGCACGGGTCTCACCGTACTCGGCTCTCGCCGTAGTATCGACAAACTCGAATATAGTGTCCCATACCACCATAATCGGCTCACGAGTTTGGTTGCGCAATGGTCACTACGGGAGGCACATGACCCCGGCGTAGGCGACGGCTCGACCACGGTGTCCCATACCACCATGCCCGGCTCATGCATCTTAGCGGATCGAGGTATCATGGTTAACGGGATCGCCACTTGGTAAGTTTGGTACCCTAGGTTCAAGCAAGATGCGACCAAATATGGTGAACATACATATACACATATCGGTTTGCTTGACGAGCCTGACTAGCTCGAGCGCACCACAAGTTGAGCGATATGGAGCGCAAAAGCACTCCGTGTGGCCAACCACTATCGCCAACCGAAGTACGACTCGGGTTCGCCAGACACGTCCGTTTGTGGCGATATGAATCTCGGCCACAACCGCAAGTCTGGTATCAATGTTTGGACTATAGGCATAGTCCCAAACTCAAACAGTAAAGCATGAAGTAAAGCATGAGGTAAAGTATGTTAGCAGGCATATTATAAAGCATGAAGTAAAGCATGAAGCAAAGCATGTTATAAAGCATGTTGTAAAGCATGTTGTAAAGCATGTTATAAAGCACTATACACATAGGGATACAATTACATACGCATCACAAGTGAGTGGTTGTAGCGAACCACCGCATAGAGGGGACCCTACATGTCTCTAAGGGAGTCGGGAATTCCATATCAGCCTATCTAAGGCACTAACACCCAAGCTTCTACGCACACAAGCATGTACACCAAACACTTAGAGTGTGCGATGCCAACATACATAACGTATGTTAGCAATTGCGTATTAGGGCTATTCTTTTGCCAAGCGGTTAATTTACCCGCGTATATCATAATCATACAACAAATAATCATGACAATTACATTTCCAAATTTTACACATATGCGGTATTTACGAATACGCAATTTCAACATACTTGTCATTTACAAGGGAACATGTATTTTGGCGATTCCTTTCGCCAAACTAGTATTTTATACATATATTGTATAATCATACATTAAATAAACATGTCATACATTTTCCCAAAAAAAGTACATATACGGTATTTCTAGAATATACAATTTCAACATACGTAACATTTACACATGAACATGTATTTCAGCAATTCCTTTCACCAAATTAGTATTTTATCCATATAACATATAATAATACATTAAATAAACATGTCAAACGTTTTTCCAAAAAAATTACGTATACGGTATTTCTATGTACACCTAGAGTATGTGAAATTCCAATTTCTACAACGTTAATCGAAACAGGAAACGGAAAGCACTTTGTACATGTGCATTTACAAGCAGATCATGAATCTACCATTATCTGACATTGAAAGCGTTGAAAACCGTAACTTATACACTTAAAGTCCTCACCTTTGCCTTTTGAAACTCAACGAATCAGCAAGGGTAGTAGAACTTCCGTATACGGGAGATTTCTAGCCTAAAGAGCGGAATCGGTTAGTCGTTACACATCCCACATCGATTCTACCTTAAATCAGACCTAGGGTTAGGGTTTCTTACCTTCAAATGGGATGGATACCGCCGGAAAGCGCCTTAGAACAGGCGGTGTAGGCCGTGTAACAATCCAACGCAGTAGGAGGAAGATCGGCAACAAAACCCAAGCTCTTCTCTCTCTTTTCTCTCTCTCCCTCTAGGGTTTTTCTCCAAAATTCGTATGGCTGTGAGAGGGGCTGTTCTAAGCCCCTTTTATAGCCAAAAACATTCAAATTAGACTCAGGTTCAAGGGGTACTGCTAATATAGGATATTCGTCACTTTTCCAGCTCAAAAGGGAGGTTCTGGTGGCCCTCCTTGAACCAAACGTCAGACTTAAGCTCACCATCTATGGATCTACGTGGGATTACGTTTTTGACTCGATCAGATTCCCAGATCGCACGTGGCGGACCACTTTCAGTTCGACGGTCAGTGGGCCACGATCAGAAATTCTAAGTACATGTAAATGTTCCTGAAATTTTTCTTAATCCGAGGGTGTAATTTGGTCTGATTCTGACGGTCAGGTTGCTTAATACTGACGCGTCAACGAATGATGCCAGATCACTATTCCAGATATTTATTTTGGCATGGGAATAGTGTTTTTCACACTCCCTCGCTCCGACTCGAAACGAATGGCCGTGGAACATTGGATGGAGCTGATTTTTGAGATGATTGTTAAGCCCAGTGGGCGGTCCTAGTTCCTTAGCCCGGGTTAATCGGACTCCCGATGTGCGATCTAGACCTAATGAAGTTTCGTTTCATTCCCGAGAGCGACGGAAATGAGTTTGGTTCTAAACTTTAGGGTAACCTAGCGTCAATGATTCTGCAACTTTTGGGTCTTGCAGATCATATTTAAAGCGATCCTATCGGATTTCATGACTAATCGAGTTTAGTACTTAGTTAACTTTGTTAAATTTCTAAAGTATTTAATCCTACGTGATTTCTGGTCGAGGTGGTACTCGACCCAATGTATGAAAATTTTCGGGTTGTTACACATTCATAATCATATATTGGGCCCACCTAAATGTGATTCACATATCCAACCCACTCATTATGTGTGTCCCACTTGGATGAGGGGTCAAACCAAGTTTCAGCTGCATCTAAAACTCATGTGGGCCCCACCAAGTGCTTTATATTTTTTAGGATATCTTCACATAGTTTTAGATGGTATGACCCACCTGTAACGCCCCAGATTTTTGCCAACCTAGAGTTAGATGTCCTTAGGCAAGGGGTAGATCCTAACCCCTTTTGAACCTCTCAAACCTCAAATCCTTCAGAAATTAGACAAGTTTAACTAAGTGTTAAACTAGATTAGCTGTGAAATCCACCTGAATCACTTTAAATACGATCTGCAAGACCCAAAACTTGTAGAATCATCAACGCTAGGTTACCCTAAAATCTAGGATCAATCTCATTACCCAGTTGCTCTCGGGAGTACATTGAAACTCCGTATCGGATCTGGACCGCACGTCGAAAGTCTGAATAATACGAAGTTATATAATTAGGACCGCCTTACAAGGCTTGATAACCATCTCGGAAATCAACTCCGAAGTGTCCTGGGGCTATTCGTTTGAGCTCGGAGCGAAGAGTGTGAGAAAATGTGGTTTTCTTTAGAAATTAAATCTAATTTAAGTAATCTGAGACTTGTCGCTTGCAGGCCTAATATAAACAATCAGACCGTCAGAATCTGACCCAAGTACACCCTCGGATCAGGAGAAATTTCATACATAGGTCAGTGACACTTATGGCCCTGATCGAGTTTCAGTGATCGTTGAACTGAAACTGGTCCGCCACATGCGATTTGGAAACCTGATTGGAACGAAAACTTAACTTGACCTAGATCCATGGTCAGGGAGCTTAAGTCCGACCTTTGGCTCAAGGGGGGGCTCCGGAAATGCTCCATTGAGCTGAAACAGACGCTCTTTGGACATAACCTAAGTATACCTTGGCCCTGGGGCCATTACCATCAGTTTTGGGCCTATATAAGGGCCTTAAGCCCTCACTCTCTCTTCCCATACGAATTTGGGAAACCCTAGGAGAGAGAAGAGAGGAAAGAGAGAGAGAGAGAGAGAGAGAGAGTTGGAATCCATCCCTGGGATTCAATCCCATCATTCCGCGAACTGAATCAGCCCTTCCGTACCGCTCTACCGGCGATACCGATCCCGTTCTTAGGTAAGAAAACCTAACTCTAATCTGTTTTCGGGTTTCAGGTAGTGTAGGTTATGAAATAACTAACCCAACTTATGTTATAGGTTGATATACCCTCGTTGACGAAGCCTTAGAGTTTCTAGCGAATTCGTTACGCTTCTACGGCGTAAGGTGCGGACTTTAAACATATAGGTTATGGTTTTTAAGGCTTTCAATGTCAGTTAATGATATATTACTAACGTAGATGCTATTACACATGTACAAAGTGTTGTCCGTTTCATTTTTCAGTTATACATTAACTAGGGTGAATATACTGTATTCCTCGTATTTGTAGAAAATATCATATACGTATGAAATTCAGATTTGTGCTTGCCATGATTAATTGCTATCTATGTATGCTAGATGCATGTATATCAACTTCTGGGTGAACGGATTAACCTAATACATGTTATCCCAACATACGTTGTGTATGTTATAACGTGTAGCCTAAGTGTTTGTAGAAATGTTCGAATGAATATGGAACTATGATTTATGCTTGCCATGACTATTGGTCGTGAATGCATGATTGTGGTTCATGTGGTAACTCCTTTGTGAAAGGATTCACTACGACATGTGTTATAACTAGCATATTACAGGTATGTTGAAAGGTGTAGTCTAAGTATTTGTAAAATTGTATGAATAAGTAGTTAATAAATTACAATGTATAAGGGTATTGAGATATGATTCTCAACTACTTTAACTATGTGTATGCTTTCCTCCATGTACCATATATTATAGTGTTGGTTTATCTATGTAATGCATATGTATAAATCTATGTTTATGTTGTATTCCATAAAATGCAAAAATAAATCCGTGAAGGGTGATGGGGGAGTGGTGTAACAATTCTGTGCAACGGCCCTAGCAGCCCTAAAGCGGACATGGTTGTATGATTTGAAATCTTGATCTATTACTGCTTTAACTATCTTTTAGGATATTTTGTTGTAATTGAATGTGATTGAGGCAATCGTATAGTCTAGGCAATCGGTAACAGAACCTAAATTGGTGGATGATGTTGTTTTGCCACACAGGATGTGTTCGACGAATCCGAGCCGTACTTCGGTTATCGACAGTGGTTAGGCCACACGGAGTGCTTACGCACTTCATGTCGATCAACTTGATGTGCGATCGTGCTAGTTGAGCTCGTCAAGTAACCCGATTGGCCCTATGTATGTTCACCATGTTTGGACGCTACTGCTTGAACCTAAGGTACCAAACTCACCAGTGGAAACCCCATTAACCTTGGTACCTCGATCCGCTAAGACTCATGAGCCGGACATGGTGGTATAGGACATCGTGGTCGAGTTGTCGGCCTACGCTGGGGCGACGAGCCCACCCGTAGTAACCAATGAGCAATCCAGACTCGTGAGCCGAATATGATGGTATGGGACATTGTATTCGAGTTGTCGGCCTACATTGTTTTGGTGACGAAGCCGTGATGGGTGATGGAAGAGTGATGTAACGATTCCGTGCAACAGCCCTAAACGTGCCCTTTGTAGTGACCTCGAACATACACTAAACCTGCGTTGAGGCGACGAGCCTTTCCGTAGTAATCAGAGTATAAGCTAAGCCTACCCCATCGCAGCCTGGCTGTGGTCCCTAGTCGGGTCGGTGACGTGCCTTCGAAAATAGACTGTCAGTTGGTAGGGCGTTGGTGGTAGTGACTTAGAACCGTAACTTCGTATGAGATTTATTAGGATTGACGACCCTAGAATGGATCATTATTTGGATATTGATATAAGGGCGGTACCTTAGTTTTCCAATCCTACTGTATGAAAAGGACTAATAAGAACTTGGTAATCATATGCATGCATCGCATTACGCGTGCGTTCAGGCGTAGTAGGTCAAGCATTGAGGCAATGTTGTTCATGCGCGAACGTGAGATGAAGTCGCTGAGGGAGCGTAGGCGAGGGCATGCATTATACATTCATACCATTCTTGCATTAACAAGAGTACTTAGGGATGTGTGATTTATTGCTTTATCATTACCGCTTAATTGAATTGATAACATGTTAACATCTGCTTTATTGTTCCACTGAGTTGATCACTCACTCCCACGTTACGGGACGTGTGTACACACCAACCAGACCCTGTTTGAGTTTCAGATGATGGCGATGCTTGCGAAGCGGAGCTGAATTTTTATGATGATGAGGAGGGTTTCTCCTTATACAGCTATCAGGCGGGTCTATGTAGACCATCTTCTGATCGACGGGGTTACAGGGTTGTTGATTAGATGTCATTACACTTTAGTTTGCTCTTTTGGAACACCCTTATATATTCATTTTGTCCATTTTTTTTTGGAGTATACATTGATATATTTAACCTGGTAACATGTTCACACTCTGGAGACTTACAACAGTTTATATATGTTATATATCTATCACAGTCTTCCGCTGGCATAATTTAACTGTCTCTGGAGTATGATATGCTGTTTTGGCTTAATCCCATTCATCTTTAATGCACTAACACGGACAACATTCAATCATCATTATTTATGTTGCATAAGTGATGCGTTGGAACTCGAGAGTTGAGTCTATGCTCGACCCCCGATTTTCAGGGCATTACCCCACCTGAGTTTCGTATATGGATGATTTTTGAGACATCTCATAACCTAAAGGGGACACATCAAATGCACGGTGTTGATGTTCGACACACATCATGATGGGGCCCACAAAACTTACTAACATTAATTCTTAGGTTCTCACAAAGTAAGTTCAATTTGACTAGAATATTTGGCCCATTTTACATGTTTGGTCCATTCACTCAATTTTACTGATCAATACCCTCAATTTGACTAGTTACTCGCCCCGATCAAGCTACATATGAGAAAGATATTGAGCATACAAGATTGATCAAAATTTTGAGTGAAATTTGAATTAAACATTTGAAGTTATTTACTCTTCAATCTAGACTAATTAAATTGTCCAAAAACAGTTAAAGGTTCAATTAGTGGATGTGCCTAATAATTTAGTAAAAAATGTTTTTTTTTCACAGCTAAATCTAAATTTCCATTTAAAAATCACATTTTTTTCAAAATGTATATTTTTTTCTCTTAATTTTTCTTTGAAAACTTTTAACAAAATATCATTTTTATTATCAAATATTTCAAATAAAATAAAATACAAATTCTGAATTTTTATTTTCAAAATCTCAAAATTTACTCAAATTTTAATTTTTTTCCTCAAAAATTTCAAAATGCCGATTTTTTCTTCTTTAAAAGCACTACTTAGTTTTCAACTTTTCAATTTCTTTTTTAAAATTTTATATATATATATATATATATATATATATATATATATATATATATATATATATATATATATATATAAAATCTAAATGTTTTTATACATAAAATTTTCTTTTAATTTCAATTTTCGAACATTTTCAATTATTTTTCAATATCACAAATTTTTTCAACTTCTTTATTTTCCTTTTCAAAATGTCTATTTTTTGTTGAAGTATCGATTTTTTAATATCGTTTTATCTTAAAATTTTCAATTCTTTTGAACTTCTCCATTTTTTTTAAAAGCATTTTTTCGAACTAGTCAATTTTTTTCGAACGTCTCAATTTGATTTTATTTTTCAAAATACAAACTCTCATTTTCTTTTTCAAAATATTTTCATTTTTCAAAGTTGTCAAAATTTTCGCATTTTAAAAAATCTTTTTAATATTCTTTTTCATGATATTTTTTTCTCGTAATCAAATTCTTTTTTCCAAAATTATCAACTTTATTCAATATTCTTTTTTTTAACCCAAAAAATAGATTTTTATTAAATCATGATTTTTCTTTTTCAAAATCTCAATTTTTCTCAAACATTTTTAAAAATTTTAAACTTCTCAATATTCTTTTTCTTGTGATATTACAAATCATTTAATTATTAGTTTTAAATAAAAAGTTTAATAATAATTTCCACTCATTTGATATAAAAATAAAATAAAAAATTCTTTGCATTCAATTGATTGTTAAAAAATAATCTTAGATACAAATATGTACAATTAAACCACTGAAATTCTATTAAAAGAATTCTTAAGACTACAAAAAAAACATAATTTTCCACCATATTCTATAAAAATAAAAATAAAAAAAAAATGAAAAAAACAAATGTTTTAAGGCAAGTCCATTTATGACGGACCATGATCCGTCGCAAAAGCAACTAAAAACCATTGCTAAGTGCTATTTTGGGCAGTAATTTGCAATTGATACCGTCGCAAAATCAAAATCTGCGACGGATTTACAACGAACCAAGATCCGTCGTAAATCTGTCGTAAATTAGATTTTAGCGACGGATTTTGGTCCGTCGTGAAATTCCGCGACCTGAATGGATTTCGAGAAAAATGGTATTGGCGACTGACATTTTTCGTTAGCGACGGATTAAATCCATTGTAAAACCGTGGTTTTTACGACGGACCAAGTCCGTCGCAACATCCGTCGCAAATTCACCATATCGGCGTATTGACTTTTGACTGCGGCTGTCATCCGTCAAGTACATACGATGCTTGCTCTTGTTCCAGTGGTAGACTCTTAGGAGTTTTAACACCTGGTGAGGGGTTCGAGCACCCGTAGGTGGTGAAATCCCACTAAGGCATGAGTGTGTGGTGGTGTGTGCCTGTTAAAAAAAAAATAAAAATAGGTACATACGTTGTTTTTTTATTGACAGCACATCATTATTGCATGGGGTCTGCATCTATGTTACATGGATGGCGATGAATTGCTTATAAGCCTTGATTACGGCCATGGTCCTCTTATAACAACCCTAGGTGTGGTTGAATGAAAAGCGTCATATGCATGTAAATGTAAAGCCCTTGGTAAAAGCAAATATTGCCCATGTGAAATGACAATGTTTTCTTTTCATTGTCGGTGCTTTTTCATTGAGCCATATCATGGGTTATTTTCATTGAGCCATATCATGGGTTACAAGCAACTCGCATCCCATGCAAACATGACAAAGCACCACGTCTTTGGTGGGCCTAGTGCACAATAACTCATTTTATTATGACATGATAGACAACAGTGAATCGTACTCACACTTATGGATGCATGTCTCATTCTATATATCTAACAATTTCTTTCCCAATACTCCATAAATATGCAACCATACACTCTGGCTGGTGCTCTTTAATACATCGGGCTCCACCTCGTCTTCTCTAAGGGTGTCAATGTGTCAAGTTCACCCAAATGGGTAGTATGGGTGTAGCTAAACCGGTCTAAGTGTGGGTTGGATAATTTTTTGAGCCCAATTAATGAATAGGTCGAGTGTGAACATACCCCTACCTACCAATACCCAAGCCCCATCCAAACCCTATTATATATAAACAAATATATAAGTAATGAATAATATAGATTTCATGTATTAAAAAAGTGGACCATCTAGATTAAACTTACCAATTATCCATTTGGATATGGACATGTGGCCCGCCTAAGGTGTAAAACCACCGATGCTACAAAGTACCTCTTATTTAATCCGCTTGGAGTTTATGTATCAAATCAAAAGTCTGTGTGTAGAATTTACGTGCCAAATCAAGGTTCGTAATAAAATTTTATTTTTTAAGTTAAAGATATATATTTTCAAAAAAAAATTTTTAAAAAAAAATCATAAATGGGTACCACTTTAGAGGGTATAAGTATGGCTATGCATTTCAGGCCCACTATGCAATGCAGGTATGGGTGTAGTATCTGTTGATGGAGATGGGCATGGGTACCCCTATATCTAGGGCTGCAACGGGCTAGGCCTGGGGTAGGTCTCGGCCCAGATTTTGAACTGTTTTAGGCTGGGCCGTCGGATGGCCTATTCGAATTTTAATTTTCAGGCCCGAGTCTAGCCCATTGACACCGGCTATACCCGGGCAGGACCTGGCCTTTTTTTTTTTTTTCTACACACGCACGCACACCCCACACACTCACTCTAGTGGAATTTCACCACCTATGGGTATTTGAACCCTTGACCGGGAGTTGAAACTCCTGAGAGTCTACCACCCGAGCAAGAGTAAGGACCCTTTTAGTCTTCTTGACTCATAGCTGGTGGGGCTTACATGTGAGTTGGATTTGGACACGGTAAATCTCTACTACCCTTGTACTTGCTTTTCTTGAGGTGAGTACACCGCTCTAATTGTCGGTAGCACAATCTCAAGGGATGAAAGTAGATTAGATCTTTCATGTGTGCCTGGCTGCACGAGTAAGTGGTGACCAAAGAAGCAACACTCACACCTGTGCAAGCTACCTAACCGAACTATTTTACATTTCGCCAGATCAATTTATAGCATGAGCCCAAAAATGCATCAGATCCAAACCTCAGGTGGACCACACCACAGGAAGCCATGGGGATTGAACACCCACCATTAAAAACTTCTTGGTTGCCACCGGAATGTTTATTTGCCATCCATCCTGTTGATAAGGTCACACAGCCATAGATGAAGGGACCACACAAATATCAGCTTGATCCAAAACTTTTATGGCCCCTAAAAAGTTTTTAATGGTCAATCACCACTGTTTCTCGTGTAGTCCACCTGAGATTTGGATCTGCTGCATTTTTGGCATTATGTGCTAAAATGATCTGGCGAAATATATGGACGGCATGGATATAATATACATACATAACGGTGAGCCCCACAGTGAGGTCCTGGTAATCATGGGGCCCCTTAGACTGTCAATGTTTGTACCTCAAAATCCATATTAGGAAAAGAAATATGATCACAACGCAACTTGTTACGTGAACTTGACATCCATTGGATTTTATTTTCTACTGATGTGTCACTTGTACATAATATCAAAGCCATGAAAAAGGTGGGCCACATCATAAAGACAACCTGGAAAATCCAGAATGGTAAACTAGGAAAACACCTCCATATATCGGATGGTAATTTAGATGGAAGCATAAACGACTCAAAAAAAGAACTAGCTAAAATCTCATAATAAACAGAAAGAGGCTACTGAAAGCTTCTTAAGGCCCATGAAGAAGTTGATCAAGCACATGTTGCTGTGATGGCTACTCTCTCCACCATAGAATTTGGTGGGTTAATCCCATCATCCATCAGCTGATCCTTTGGCTGATCTTTGATCTTAACAATGCAACCATTAGGTGCATTGGTCCCATCATCAGACGGTGGATCTTTGATCTTAACAACATGATTTTTCGGAGCGTTGATCACGTCATTGATTCTCTGATCTTGGATCTTAACAACATGATTTTTCGGAGCGTTGATCACGTCATTGATTCTCTGATCTTGGATCTTAACAACATGATTCATTGGTGTGTTGATCCCGTCATTGGTAATCTGGTCCTGGATCTTAACAATGTAGTCATCGAAGCACTGGTCTATGGTTTGAAAAGGGATGTCCGGGTAGAGAGAGCTTGCTTCGACGTCGTTTGTGTTGTCCAAGCAGTAATTGATTTGGCAGCCCTTTATAAAAATGTCATGGGTGAACGCCGCTACAATGCTCCGCGGAATACAATTCTCTACAAACAAATGTATGACTAATATTTAGAAATGAGTGGAAGATATACCTAAACAATGACCAACTAAAGTACTCCATGCATACTCTTAAAAACACATCTTAAAGAAAACTGCACCACTTAGAATAGTCTATAAAAAGTCTTGAGAGATTTCGGACATCACTCCCATCTCCGGATGTGATAGGCTATTATGGTAGTAGCGGCAATCACGTGATAGATATGAGATGCATAGTAAAGAAGTTAAAATTTTCATGTATAAATGATTATTTTACTATTTTCATTGTGCGTCCCATGTCTGTCAAGCGCACATTATAATTTTTTTTTGTTGGTAATAGTACCATCACGTGGTATTATATCATTACCTGAAGAAAGTTTAATCCATATATATGGTTGTCAATGGATTAGGCCCCAATAATTCAAAATTAAGATTTTGAATGTTGGGTTTGAATTGGCCCATCGTGACTAGATCAAAATTCATGCTAAAGCCACACCCAGGTTATCCATTGGAAATGCTGAGACAATTCCCACCAGAGGGTCCAAGAGGTAATCCATGCATGTGTACCAACATGACGCACTTGCCCTATATTAGAGCCATTCATCAGGTCGGCCACATTGTAAATGTCGTTGGCCTAAAAATCAGCCTGTTCCATTGTGTTCATCTATCCAACCTTATCAATGGCCCAATATCACACCAGTGCTGCACTAACATATGTTTAGGAATGCATGTGCAATCTCTCATGTGAATTGCTGTAGTATTTCTCTAAGAAAAAACTCAGGAGGTATTTAGAGGAGTCCCTGTGGACCTTGGGCTGATGCAAGTAGATCATCTTCGGTGACGGTGACTCGCGGGAGCGTTCTTCCAATCTTTTTCTCCCAAATGGAGGCAAGCTCGTTAATGTTGTGCAAATTGGACGACGGACGGAAATGGATGTTTTTATTAAGCGTGCGATCGTCACCAATTGCTTTCATGGTAAATTTTCCAATATCAGTTCCGGCGACAAAGTAAGCTGCGACACAAACACCATGACATGGATTATTTTCTATTTAGAAAAATATATATTTATTTTCTTTTATTTTACACTTATGCTGAAAAAATATGGCAATGTGAACATGGTTTTATTGGTCTGCTGGCTTGGACAGAATCAATTCGGTTGTGAGAATCAGATGAGTTGCGCAGGGCTCATCAAATTATTAAAACCTTGATGTGAATCACACTAGATTTGTTTAAACAAAACAATAAAAATAAACATAAAAATAAAAAAGAAGGAAAAAGGAACTTTTGATCACTTAGGGTCCATTTGGATCGTAAGTTGCTTAAGATAAGCTACTTATTCCACAAGTAGCTTATTTTAGTTTCCACTTATTAACATGATAAGTATGTTTGGCAAACAACGTACTTATTAGCTTCTCTTTTTCATCTCTCCTAATGTCTCTCTTCAACAACTAATGAAAAGTCGAAAGCTATAAAAAAATTAACTGAAGTAATCATGTAATTTTAAGTAAAAAAGTTACTTATAACTAATCATATACCAAATTTATCTGAAATAAGTCACTTATCTACTGCTGTCAGTAGAAAAAGTAACTAATATGGTAGTATCCAAACGGGCGCTTAGTTACACACACGATGGGTGATTTGCTTCTTGAGGCATTAAATATTCATGCCTCCATATCAAATCTACAGTGTGGCATAGACGTGGCATAGACAGAAGAAAAAAGATTCAACGGCTTCAATTGAGTGAAAAAAATAAAATAAAATGTTCATTTATTAGATGGTTAGTCCAATGAAACCACAAGTCGTTGTCAATAGCTAGGCCGTGGTTGCTTATTCTTCCACCGAAATTGAGTATGGCCTTATGAGTTAGGCTATGTGTGAGGTCATTTAGTTTCGGAGTCCTCTTTCCAATCTTGGTGTTAATATTCCTACTCTAGTCAATCTCTTTGGGGGTGTTTGGATATAAAGTTACTTAAGATAAGCTACTTATGCCTAAGGTAGCTTATCTTGGTTTTTTACTTATTAAGCTAAGCTGAAGTGTTTAAGAAGATATAAGTAAAAAAGTTATTTGTAATTGATCTTAAACCAAACTTACTTATCTCAAATTAGTTACTAATCTATTGCTGTAAGTAGAAAAGGTAACTTATTTGGTGGTATCCAATCGGGCCCTTCGTGATAACCGGGTAGCCGTCCAACTTAGCTCCAATCCTGTGTTTAACAAGTGAATAAAACATTTTGAAGTCAACTGGCATTTTGTCCACGAAAAAGCTTATTGTGATTCTCATTTCTTTTTCTCATGTTTCTTCAAAGGATCACTTAGTTGATGTTCTTAGCAAGGCGGTTATCTCTTCTCATTTTTGTGATATTGTATTTAAGTCAGGCACATCAGATATTTATACTCTAGCTCAAAGGGAAATGTTGAAGTTGAGTCTCTTGGCACCTCTTATTATGCATCAGTAGTAGACTCTCTAGAGTTTCAACAGGAGGTCACAGGTTCGAGCACCCCTTGTAGTACAAGTGCGTGAGAGTGTGTGTAAAATAAAAAAAAAAAAGTTGAGTCTCTTGAACTTTGGACTTTTGGTCCATTGGGCCACTTCATTAGGGTTTATTGGTCATGAATAGATTTTGTGGAGATGGCTCTCTCTAACTCTAAAATTTCTCCAATCATGGATCCTAACAATTTCATTAGTTCCATGAGCAGCCTTCTATGAAATCATACAACCACAAGCCACAAAAAACTATATAACATTGGATTACTAAGAAAACATAGAGCACGCTAAGAAAACATACATCCACAATCCATGAAAAATCAGATATTGGATGAATATCTTCCATCTAGAAGGTTCATGGTGCGCCACTCATCAGTAGTGGGCCTCATCAGGTCAGTGTTTAGGATCAGGTAACCATCTGGGCGATCAGGACATCTATTCACACTCGGATGCATCAGGACACATTATTTCTAGTTCCACGTGTAAGGACTACTACCGTTCATGTTCACCGTGGAGTCGTGAATATAGTGGATCGTTTAAAATTTTATGAAGGTTATAGGTAATTAGTAGATCAACCTAGCATTAGAACAAATCATTCTCATCATCTAAGCCTTGTTCCAACTAACTGGAGTTAGCTAGATGAATTCTTTTCTGACATTCCACACTATTAAAGGCCAAAATAAGTAGTCCTTGATAGAGTGGTCCACCAAATTTATAAACGTTTTGTGTTTAATTATTAAAACTCAAGTGCCCAAGTTCACTGATTTTGTAGAGGCGTTTTCTCTATGAACCACACTTCCTGTACCAATGTAGGTGATACAAGACATTTATCTGGTGTATCCAATGCTAATGGGCCTAAAATCAGGCTTGCGGCCTATTTGGTGCACTGCTATACGTGTACAAAAAAGATGCACTATAAAAAAGATTGACCAATGGTTTGGATTCAAGCTGATGGCATGGTGTACGGAGTAAGAAGTCTCATCAGATCTGTTCTCCAATCACCATAAAAGGTAAGGCCCAAGCTATGTGCAGGATTTTTCGCACTCTACTGATAAGATGGGATCTGTTTTGTAAATTCAACCAAGGATGGACATGAGATGTGTGTAACCCTTGATTACACACAACCGGAGCCCATGTAACCCAGAGCTCTATTGGGTCCAGTATAGCTGGGCATGGGACGACTCAACTCATCCGACTTGAATTTAGATCCGAATCGATTCGAACCACGTGGGTGAGTCGATCCGAATTGAGATGACTTCATCCAATCCGAACTCAAACCAATTCGAGTTCGAGTCACCCAGTAATTTGACTCGACTCGACACAAAATCCAACTCGGTACTGACTCGACTCGATTTGAAACTCGACTCATGCATGTATATTAAAAAAACCTCATATATGACGTTTCAGATATGAGATGTCGTATAGCCGAGGGAGAGGCTGCAATTTTGGCAAGTGAATTTAGGTTTTGAGTTATGATTTCGGCTTGTGGATACCCGCTGCACCTGACCCAACTCAGTACTTGTGACCAGGTCGGACTCAGTCCAAATTAGTCCAGGCCAGACCTCTCGGATCGGGTCAGGCATGCTGGACTTAGTACCGAGTTGGGTTGAATTCGGGTCAAGCCGATTTCAAAACCGGATTGAGTCGGGTTAGCCCTAAGTTAGTCCGACTCGACTTGATGCCCAGCTCTAAGGTCCACTAAGATGTTTGTGTGACATTCGCTCTGTCCATACTTTTTGATAGATCATTCAAGATGTGAACCCAAAAATGAATTAGATCCAAAACTCAAGTGGGCCACACCAAAAGAAATGATGGGGACTAAACACCCCCTTAAAACCTTAATGGGGCCAACAGAAGTTTTGGATGAGCATGATAATTGTATTATCCCTTAATCATGGTGGGAATCACTCATGAACTAGTTGGATGGGTGAGACTCAGTACGGTTTCAATGGTTGTCATCCCCATCCCCACTAGTTTGTGTGGAGTAGCTCACTTCGAATTTTGAACCTGCCTTACATATTTTTGGGATCACACCCTAACATGATATTAGAAAATTAATGAATCGAATTTAATTTCACACAAACATCATTGCTTGATGGTGCACTTTGTCCAACAATGATATGCACTAATGAAAAATTCCCATGTATAGGTAATAGACGTGAGGCCCACACCGAAAAGGATAAAATCATCATTTCAGACAAGGGAGTCATTACTTTTGACTGCGCATGTCATCCATCAGGCACATATGATGCTTTTTTATTAACAGCACATCATTATTGTACGGGATCTACATCTATGTAACATGGACGGAAGTGAATTGCTTGTAAGCCTTGATTACGGCCGTGGTCCTCTAATAACCCTTGGTGTGGTTGAATGAAAACTGTCATATGCATGTAAATGTGAAGCCCTTGGTAAAAGCAAATATTGCCCACATGAAATGACAATGTTTCCTTTTCATTGTCGGTGCTTTTTCATTGAGCCATGTCATGGGTTACAAGCAACTTGCACCCCATGCAAACATGACAAAGCATCGCGTCTGGTGGGCCTTGTGTACAATAACTCATTTTATTATGACATGATAGACAACGGTGAATCGTCCTCACACTTATGGATGCATGTCTCATTCTATCTAACAATTTCTTTCCCAATACTTCATAAATATGCAACCATACACTCTGGCAGGTGCTCTTTAATACATCGGGCTCCACCTTGTCTTCTCTAAGGGTGTCAATGTGTCAAGTTCACCCAAATGGGTACCCGAACTCTGCTTGAAATTGGCCGAGTATGGGTGTAGCTAAACCGGTCTAAGTGTGGGTTGGATAATTTTTTGAGCCCAATTAATAAATAGGTCGAGTGTGAACATACCCCTACCTACCAATACCCAAGCCCCACCCAAACCCTATTATATATAAACAAATATATAAATAATGAATAATATAGATTTCATGTATTAAAAAAGTGGACCATCTAGATTAAACTTACCAATTATCCATTTGGATATGGACTT
Source organism: Magnolia changhungtana (assembly GCA_030180095.1). Classification (NCBI taxonomy): domain Eukaryota; kingdom Viridiplantae; phylum Streptophyta; class Magnoliopsida; order Magnoliales; family Magnoliaceae; genus Magnolia; species Magnolia changhungtana. The sequence continues at coordinate 1,987,132 of JASAUF010000117.1, read as the reverse complement.
GTGGCTCGCCTAAGGTGTAAAACCACCGATGCTACAGAGTACCTCCTTATTTAATCCACGTGGAGTTTATGTATCAAATAAAAAATCAAAAGTCTATGTGTAGAATTTACGTTCCAAATCAAGGTTCGTAATAAAATGGGGATTTATGTGATACACAGCTTGTGTATGACACTTGATACACAAGCGCACAGAAATTGAACATGTGGTATAAACATTATATGATATTAAATTGCGGAAATAAGTATCATTAAGTAATAGTTCTAAAATCAGATTGGCTAAACAATCTTACCCTTCAATTTGTAGACTTTGTTGACATAGGATAATAGGATTTTTTATTTTTTATTTTATTATTATTATTATTTTATTTTTATTTTTTTCACTTTTAACCGTCCCAAAAACATTCACCAATCCGATAATCAAACAAGCTTAACTTTTGGATAGTTTATATTTTAATTACTTGGACACCAAGTGTACAATTTTCAATTGATAGTTCTAGCATTTAACTTATATTTTATTTTTTTAATACGAATTATATATATATATATATATATATATATATATATATATATATATATATATATATATATATATATATATATATATATATATATATATATGTAAAATTTTATTTTTGAAGTTAAAGATATTATTTTCCAAAAATAAAAATAAAAATCGAGTCGGACCGAGTTAGGGCTGACCTGACTCGATCGGTTTTTGAAATAGACCTGAACTGAACTTGACTCGACTCGGTACTGAATTCAGCATGCTTGAAACAATCCGAATCCAGGTCTTGCTTGGACTAATCCGAATTGAGTCCGACCCAGTAAAAAGTACCGAGTTGGTTTGAGTTAGCACCGATTCGGATTGAGAGATGAGGGAGGGAGGGAGGGAGGGAGTGGAAGAGAGAGAGGACGATAGTGGTGAATCTGGTGATGGGGTGGGTGGTCGCTGCGTACTGCTAAGCTTGGAGAGAGAGAGAGAGAGAGAGAGAGAGAGAGAGAGAGAGAGAGAGAGAGAGAGAGAGAGAGAGAGAGGAGGAGGAGGAGGAGGTGGTGATGGTGGTGGGTGGTTGCCAGACTTGGAAGAGGAGGATGAGAGAGGAAGAGAAAGTTTGGGATCGGGTCGGGGTGGGTCGGGTCCGGCGTATAGGGTTAGAAATATTTAAAATTTAGAGTTTATACACACACACACACACACACACACACACACATGAATCCGAGTCGAGTATGATTGGATCGAGTTGTGGGTTGAGTCGGGTCGAGTTACTGGGTAACTTGAACTCGACTCGGTTTGAGTTCGGATTTGACAAAGGCTACTTAGTTCGGACCGACTCACCCATTCAGTTCAGGTCGAGTCGATTCCAAGCGAGTTGGACGAGTCGAGTTAGGCAAGTCAAGTCGGTTCGTGCCCAGCTCTAAGTATGGTTATGCATTTTAGGCCCGCTGTGCAATGCAGGTATGAGTATATGGGTATGGATATGGCATGGATACCCTATATCTAGGGCTGTCAGTGGGCCAGGCCTGGGTAGGTCTCGCCCAGATTTTGGGCTATTTTGAGCTGGTTCTAATTTTCAGGCCCAAGCCCGGCCCATTGACACCGGCTATACCCGGGCTGGACCTGGCCTATTGACACCCTTAGTCTTCTTGACTCATATCTGGTGGGGCCTACATGAGAGTTGGATTTGGACATGGTAAATCTCTACTACCCTTGTACTTGCTTTTCTTGAGGTGAGTACACCGCTCTAATTGTCGGTAGCAAGTGGTGACCAAAGAAGCAACACTCTGTCACTCACACCTGTGCAAGCTACCTAACCGAACTATTTTACATTTCAGCCGTTCATTTTGACAGATTCAAAACCTTAGATCAGAGAAGTACAATTGGACGGTTCAAATCTAACAAAAAAATGCCCCCCATTTAAGGTTTGAAATATCCTAATCCTGGTGATTTGTAATGTCTGAACTAGGGCCCTTTAGATTGACTCCTTTGGATATGGAACTACGGGCCCACATTTTTTATAGCGAGACATGTGCCTAGCTGGACACTATTGGGCCTTAGAAGCCCACTGAAATTTTCAACCATGGATGATTTTCTAGTCTCGTCTCTTCACCATTCATGAGTTTGAATTTTACAAAAAAATGCCACCAAGAATATAAAAATACAACAGTGTCTTTCTAGAGATGAAATTACAGTATTGCCTTCATTTGTTTTTTCTTTAAAAGTGATAAGTTTGAGAATTGTGGGTCCCACGTTTTGACATCCAACCCTTCCAATAGATAAATCCCATCATGGCCATCAGATGAACAAAATTTCTAGCAGATCCAATCAAAAGGTGGACCACACCATAGCATTACTAAGAAAACATCCAAATTCACATGTAGCCCATATGATGATTCAATCAAATAGATCTTTTTTTCTTCTTCTTCTTCTTCTTTTTTTTTTTTTTTTTGATAATCATCATAGTGGGGTGCATATGTTGGATGGGTTCCATGTTATATACAGGGATAATTTAGTAATTTTACATTTCTATTAAAAAAATGGAAGTAGTGTTTAAAGAAAATTGAAGATATTTGAGATGAAAATATCATATTTACAGGTTCAAGTCTTGATATAACTATTCAATATCCTAAGATAGAGTTGTTCCCATTTTTCTAATATTCCGACAAATGCAAAAGAAGAGATAATAAATTGTTTTCAGGATACATTACGAACGCACAAATTCACAATTTGACATGAAGATTTATAGCTTTTAAGTGTTGAACAAATTTTCAAGTGTTGATATTGATATATGCTTCATTGAAACGTTCTCAAGAAGATAAGTGTACGAATGCAGAAATGAGAGTACAAGCTTATGGATGGCTTCATATGAAAATGTTCTTGTATTTTTAGATATAACCTATAGAGACATAGTATCCTTTTGAGAGAGACACTCTTCCGTCTCTTCAAGACATTCACATAAAACAATTATTTTACAATAAAGGTATATAATGTTTTTCTTTTAGACAGGAATAGTTATATAATAGTAAAAAAAGATAACCACATGGAAATACATGTGATTACCAATTAGATTCTAATCAGCTCAACTACCACCATGTATGTACCACATATGGCATCGATATCACATCTATGCTATGCGTTAGGCATACTCAAACCAATACTATAGCTAAAACCTTACACACCAGTGAATCAAACCTATGGATAAACCTTGATTCATTCTCTAATGACATCAGGGTTTAGATGAGTTTGAACATCAGGCACACTTAACAAACACAATGGTTAAAATTTAAACACTAGTAGATTAAACCTCTAGATTGACTTTGGTTCATTCTCTAATTGTACAAAGATAAATGGGTCTAAACCAAGTGCTAAAAAATTAAGCTTTTTAGGCTCTTGTGAGGATGCACTTGGTTGAAGTACAAAGTATACCTAGTAAAGTGCTAATGATTTTGTTGGAGTACATGCGATGTTTATGTAAGATTCACTCCAACCATTAAATATTTAATCTCACGTTGACTCGTAGAGCAAAAAAACATTAGGTTGACCTGTGATTCCAGTGGGTTATGCCAAAGAAAAAGTTGCGGAAAATATGTGTAACTTTAATTTTTACAAAGCCCACTGTGATGATTATATAAAATCCACTCCAATAATTAGATGTTGTACCAATATTTAGGCTGGCCTAAAAATCAAGGTCATCCATGATTCAAGCCGGTCATATCAAGGGAAACCATATGAAGGGCAAGGGTTACCTTATACACCATTTCTAATCATGTGATACACCTTAATCACATATGAAGTGATTTTTAGGTTCTTGGCTTAACATGATGTAACACACATGATAGTTAGTATGGATTTTATGTAACTTCACTGTGAGCCCCACCCAAGCAGACCATGCATTTGCTTTATATAAACATCACAAGTGAAATGATAATTATATAGATTAAGTTTGCTTTTCTCGTTTTTTTTTTTTTTTTTTTTAGAAAAATATACATTAATATAAACTTCATAGTTTATTATTATTATTATTATCATTATTATTATTATTATTTAAACTTATTTTATATTGAGAAATGCTCCAATATGCTCTCAAGGCACTCTAAGTTATAATGCTTCGGGTTGCATCTATTCACCTGGACTGAATTATCAGTTGAGCCCACAACACTTTTAATGCTCCACCTTGCAAAATTCACGCTTATGGGATGATTCAATCCATCTATGAGTAGGCTTTATTTTCTGTAGCCATCCATTTTCCAAAGCCACAAATGAGACGGTTATGATTGCCTAACAACAACGATTATTTAGAAGCATAAGCATTCCATGACAATCCCTAACAAAAAAAACGGTTCAAATTGTTGATTAGACTTATTTTTGTGTAAATGATCTTAACCATCCAAATTATCAAATGGTTAATATTCCTCTAATCTACGTGTTGTTTGCATGGTAGCTCATGAAATGTGGATTGGACAAAGGAACAGTCTACATCAATAATTTGGACCGTCTAAGTGTATCAATACAGCTAGGAGCACTTATAACTTACAGTGCTCTTAGAACATTGGAGCTATTTTATATCGTTCTTAATTAATGAGGAATGATCTTATGCAGCCTCTTAGCATCAGGTTACCCTATTTCTATAAAATGTGTCATATATGTAGGACATCTGATCCATATAAAAGCTTGGACACAAAAAAGATCACTGTATTTGGAAATCAAAGAGATAGAAATATCAGATGGGCCACACCAACGGAATTAAAAAGCAACCGACAATTTGATGGGACATACTTTTGTGGGATAAGTCACTAATGAATCCGATCGATTTTCACAATATCTCATCTTCATGAGTGGGCCCACATTTTGACCGATTGGATTTCCCAGGTATTTGGCAAATTGGCAGGGACAGGGGGAGCGGATGCAGATTTCCTGCCAAAAACTTACGCAGGAAGGATGCTGGTGGGGCCCACTGAAATTTATGTAAGAAATCCATTCCGTCCATCCATTTTCCCAGATAATTTTAAGACATTAGATTAAAAATTAGGTGGATAAAACTCAAGTATGTCACACTAGAGGGAAAATTGGGGAAAGAAATTCCTACGGTTGAAACCTTCGTTGGCTCCACATCCATGTTAATACGAACAATGCTATTCAAACCGTTTACATGGTCATTGGGAATGGGATGAAGTGAAAACAAAAAGATACATTGATACAAAGCTTTTACGGCCATAAGAATGCCTCAACGGTACTCACTAAATGTTTTATTTCGTGTGGCTTACTTGGGTGTGTGTATATAAATGATCTCCTAAAACTGATGAACCCCGTGATTTCACACAAACATGCATCACTCACATCTAGGGCCGTACATAAGTCAAGCTAGCTCGAAAAGCTTGCTCGACTCAACTTGGATTGACTTGGCTTGAAAGGCCGACTCAAGGCAAGTTAAGCTTGTTTACTAAAGCTCGAGTTGAGTTCAAGCCAAGTTTGACCATGGTGTATTTCAACTTGACTTGACTCGAAGCTTGAGCTCGAGATCGACTCGGCTTGAGTAATATATTTTAATAATATATATTATATTAATATTAAATATATATAATATATATATTTAAGGTTTTTTTTTTTTTTTTATAAAGAAGTTAAAACTAAAAAGTTTTTACTAAAAAATTCTACCAGATACTATCCGTCTCTATTCCCTCTTTTTCTTTCCCTTATTCTACTGAGGTAAACTCGACTCGACTCGAACTTGGCTTGAAAGCTTTAACAAACAAGCCTAGCTTCAATGTTAAGCTCGAGGGCGAGCTCGAGTTCAAACTCGAATATAGCATGGACAAGTCAAGCCCAACTTGGCCCGCCTCGATCTAACTGGGCTCGATGTACAGCCTTGACATCCTTTCATAGGAACTTCCTGCAAAGGATTTCGGAGGAAATCCGCGTACGGTGCGAGTGGTACAATGACAAATGATAAACACCAACACGACTCTTGTCCAGCTGTCCAAAAAAGCCGTCCCACTATCTAACAGGAATTACGTGGTCAGTAATTCAACGAGATGGGATGCGGATTGCGTCTAGCCCCTCTCGAGGTAACGGGAAGGAGTTTTGAATGGCCACCGTGATGTATTGTTCATATCCACACAGTATATTCATTCTTGTTCTTTTTATTTTAGAGTATAAAGCCAAAAATGAGCAAATCCAAGGCTCAAGTGGACTGCAAAATGGATTGAAGTGCAGGTGAAAACTTCTCAAGGGTTATGAAAGTTTTGGATGGAGCTGATATTTGTATTTTCTCTTCATCCAAGTCTACGTAACTTTATACATTGGTTGAATGGCAAATAAATATCATGATGGCCCTAGAAAAATTTTAACAGTGAGAATCATTATCACCACTGCTTCCTGTGGTGTGGTCCACTTGAAGCTGAGTTCTGCCTCATTTCTGGTATTGTATGCTAAAATGATAAGAAAAAAAAAAAAGGATGGATGGTGTGGATAAGACCCATACATCATGGTGGCCACTTAAAGCTCCTGTCCATTCTCAGCCGGAGACCGCAATCAAGTCAAGCGTGGTGAAATTCCACTAGCGTGAGTGTGTGGTGGTGTGTGCGGCAAAAAAAAAAAAAAAAAAAAAAAAAAAAAAGAGTCAAGCGTGGTGACACCTTGATCCATAGCTCAAGTGGTAGAGTGAGCTAAAAGATAACCTCGTTTCAACACTTGAGGTCTTGGTATAGATCCGTAGTGGGGGGTGGCTGACAGTGACGTCCCAACTGACAGTGGGGTGTACTAACAAGCTAACAAAAGAAAAAAAAAAAAAAAAAAGTCAAGCGTAGTGAATAAACACTGTGGGCCCACCATTATGCATGTGTTTTATCCACCTCGTCTATTCATTTCTATGGCTCATTTTAGGGCACGGTTTAAAATTGAAGCATATCCAAGGCTCAAGTGGGCCATACCACGGGCAACCGTGAGAATTAAAACCCCTGCGATTGAAAACTTCCCGGGGCCACGTAAGTTCTGGATAATATGATTTTTCTTTTTTAACTTCATTCAATGTACCTGTGGCCTACTGTGCAGAGGTAGAAAAACGTCATTGCCAGCACCAGGATATTTTCAACGGCGACGTCATGATCTGTAGTTATGTACTGTTTCGTTTGGGGGCGGGCCACCTGAGTGGAAACGGACTGGCTACTTCCCTGCCGCCAGCCCGGTGGTGGGTGCTCGGTGCTCTGTGTGCCCGATGATGATTATATGTTTCATCCACGCCGTTCATCCATTTTTACGGATTATTTTATGGCTTAATACCAAAAATTGAAAGGATATAAATCTCAGGTGGACTATACCACAGGAAAATAATAGTGATTGGATATCCACCATTAAAATCCTCCTAAGACCCACTGTACTGTTTATTTGACATCCAATCTGTTGATTAGGTCATACAGACCCGGATAAAGGAAGAAAAACAAATATCAGCTTGATCCAAAACTTTTATGACCCCAAAAAGTTTTTAATGATCTTCGTTCATTCAACTCTGTTTCCTGTAATGTGGTTCACATGAGAGTATTATATACTTAATTTTTGGTCTCATGTCCTAAAATGATCTAGAAAAATAGATTGACAGCATGGATGAAACACATACATCATGGTAGGGCCCACGGAGCACCGACCACCAGCCATTGGCTGGTGGCAGGGGAGTAGCCAATCCGTTTCCTTGGAAATACTTCGATTTTGGACTCATCCGTTAAACTGAGCCGGAAAAACCGATGAACCGTATGGATAAGGACAAATACATCACAATGGGGGCGTCGTGAGTTGGACGCGGATTGCGTCCTACCCCCGCCCGGACGGTAATCAGCCCAGGCAGGGCTCTGTGGGGCCCACCGTAATGTAGGTATTTTAACCACGCCGTTCAACGATTTTTTCAGATAATTTTAGTATGCGTAACAAAAAATAAAACAGGTCCAAAGTTTAAGCAGAGCACAAAGTGGGGATTGAACGCCACCATTAAAAACTTCTTGGGAGCCGGAGAAGTTTCGGATCAAGCTGATGCTTGTGTTTTCACTTCATCCACGTCTACATGACCTTATGAATAGGTTGTATGGTAAAAAAAAAAAATCACGTTGGCTCTTAGAAAGGTTTCAACGGTGGTGTCATTATCAGTGTAGGTTCCTTTGGTGTGGTCCACTTAAGCTTTGGACCTGCCTCATTTTTTTGTTACGCATACTAAGATTATCTGAAAAAAGCGTTGAACGGCGTGGATAAAACACTTACATAACGGTGGGCTCCACAGAGCCCTGCCCGGACGGATAACCGTCCGGGCGTGGGTAGGACGCAATCCGCGTCCGTCGTGAGTTACTCAATACGCAATCCACGTCCCCCGCTTACATTCCAATTCCAGTCAAAATCGGCAGTTCTCCTTTCAGCATCGTACAAAATAGAAAGATTCCGCTATGATCTGGTTTCACAAAAGATCATGTCCCATCGATAGTAAGGCGTACCTTTGACGCTTCCATCACCGTAGATCTGGAACTGATCCAACGGTGGTAGTACCTCAGACGGGTGTGTGTTGTCGTGGTAAGGCCACGCAGCGATGGAATTGCAGCAGATGTATGTGTATGGGATGCCCGCAGCTTCAACGGCCCGTCGGACCTTACGCTTCTCGTTGTACATGGCGAGCCCTGGTTCAACTGGGTCCGCCCTGTCCACGTCATGTCCAAACTCCGAAGGCAAGAACCTCTGCAAACCAAAGGGTGATCAATTTTCATCTTAGGCTCTATTGACCGCACGATTACAAGTCCCAAATAATGATCGGCGTAGATTGTGCGCGCATAGTGCATATTGGGAGTCGATGCACACGTACCTCCCCAACAAATGCACACGGAGATGGGGAGCAGATTAGGTGAGACCCCTGACTGTGGGGCCCACTGTTATGTATGTGACTACATCCACGGCGTCCATCCGTACTGAAAAGCTCGTTTTCGGATATGTTCCAGAAAATGAAGTAGTTCTGAATCCTAGATGGGCTATGGTACAAGAAACAGTGGCGATTGAGCTTTGGATCAAGATGATATTTGTGTGGTCTCTTTATTTATGTGTGAGGTTGGATTGGAAAATAAACATTCCGGTAGAATCCATGAAGTTTTTAATAGTGAGGATTCAATCATAACTGTTTCATGTGTGTGGTCCACCTAAGATTTGAGTCAGTTTGATTTTAAGAATCACGAGCTAAAATGATCTTTCAAAATGGTTGGACAGAGTGGATTTAATGAACATACATAAATGTGAGCCCCACAGTCAGGGGTCCCACTCACCGCCGTGGATCAGGAGTCTCACCCAATCCGCTCCTGGTGTACACACCAGCTATATAGCTTTAGCAGATACGTGTCGTGCAAAGACGAGCGCCGACGCTCTTCGAGCAGAGTTGTATGAACGGTTCAAAGGAGATCAAAGTTACATGGGCTTTATAGTGATGTATTTATTATATCCCTACCATTCATCCATTTATCAACATCATTTTAGAGAATTATGTAAAGAATGAATTATATCTTAAGCTCAAATGTACCACACCAAAAATAACAGTGATAATAATGATTTTTATTGTTAAAAACTTTGTAAGGCCACCCTGACATTTATTTTCCATCCAATCCGTTAATAAGGTAAAAAATACATGGATGGAGAGTAAAAAGAAATTTCATATTGATCTAATACTTCTGTGACCCCAAAAGCATTTTAGTGGTAGATGTTTACCCCCCACTATTTTTTGCAGCCTGGCCCACTTGATCTGTAGACCTATTTTATTTTTCAGCCCAAGTATTAAGACAAGCTTGCCAAATAGATATACGGTTTGAATATAACACGTACCTAATGATGAGACTCACAAAACTTGCTGACCTAAATACATGTAACACATACCCTGTGATGAGACTCACATGCTGACCCAAATACATCAGCTATTTAGCTGATGTGTGGTATACCAGCCAATCCGCTTCCATCCATGGCGTGGATTTCCTGAGAAAGTCTTTCGAGCGTAAAGTTCTTGCTCAAGGATGCTGGGTGGGCCTACGGATATGTTCGTTAGAAATTCACCCTCTCTGTCAGCTTTGAAAGATCATTTAAGGACGTGTCTAAAATTAACGTGGATACAAAACTCAAGTGAGTCACATGAAAGGAAAATTTGAGAAAAGAAATTCTCACCGTTGATGTTTATATGCTATCCAAACCCTTTATAAGGTCATTCCCCATGGGATGAAGTGAAAATACCATAACGGTAGCTTAATACAAAACTTTTATAGCCATAAGAATGCTTCAACGGTTCTCACTGAATTTCCACTTTTTCCTCCCCCGTGTCCCATTTGAGTGTTGTATCCACCTCACTTTTTGGACATACGTCCTGAAATGAGCTCGAGAAACGGACGGACGGTATGGATTTCTCACAAACATCTCGGAGGGACCCACCCAGCATCCTTGCGCAGGAACTTCCTGCTAAAGGCTTTGGGAGGAAATCCGCATCCGGGGTCCACCGTAATGTTTGAGTGCCATCCAAGCCGTCTATTAGTTCAGTTTTCGTGTGTTCATCCTCGATCTTAAAATCCAGGCTGATCCATAACTCAGGTAGGCAACCATGTTCTGTAAATGTCATCAATCAAGTCATCGGGTGCGGGCCCACCACCATAAAGAGACCCAACAAAACTCAGGTGGGTCTAACCACTTATGCTAAGGGCCTGTTTGATTTTTCGGTGCAAGTGCAAATACCTGGTAAATGACTAATTATGACAGTTTCGCCCGTTTGAAAATTTTGGGAAATTCTTACTTGAAAACCGGTTCCGCAGGGTTAGTTAATATTTTTAAACCTCATGGTGATGTATATGACATATCTGTTCGGTCCATACATTTTACCACAACATTTTAAGATATGAGTCAAAAAATCACGTAAATCCAATACTCAAGTGGCCCACACCAAAAGAAACAGTAGCCTTTAGAAGTTTTTAACGGTAAGTGTATGATTTACTTTTTTCCTTCGCGTGGTCCACTAGAGCTTTGTATATGCCTCATTTCTTGGCTCATGCCATAAATTCAGCTAGCATAGTGGACGAACGGTGTGGATTAGCAAAATGCATCACAGTGGGACATTTACAATATTCACGATTTCCGTGTTAAAAAGTAGGTAGTCGTTGAAACGCTGCAAATGCGCTGGGAAATAATTATTACTCCCGTTTGCAGGTATTTACCAATGTCCCGAAAATCAAACAGGCCCTAAGAGTATATCCCCCCGCGCGGACGGATTACTGTCCAGGCAGAGGCTCCGTGGGTCCACCGTGATGTATGGGTTTTATCTATGCCGTCCATCAATGTTTTGAGATCATTTATAGTACACGCTCAAAAATAAGGTAGATCCAGGGCTCAAGTAAACCCCACCACAGGGAACAGCCGTGATAGTGACACTCACCGTTGGAACCTTTTGCAGCTGTCACCATGATAATGTAAAACTTCTACGCTCTCAAGAAAGTTTTTAATAATTGTGGGAGTTGATCTTTAATAATATATGCACGGCGCGCGACCACCTGTTCAGGACGCAATCCGCTTACGTGGGTTCTGTATAAACGCCATGGGTGGCCCACACAGCTCGAACCCATGGCATTTATTATTAACAACGAGTGAGACAAAGAAACGGATCGGCTACTCCCCCAACCACTAGCCCGGTGGCTGGTGGTCCGTGCTCTGTGAGCCCCACCATGATGTATGTGCTTCATCCATGCTGTCCATTTATTTTTATAGATAATTTTACGGAATGAATCCAAAAGTGAGTTATATCCCAATCTCAAAAGACCACGTTACAGGAAACCGAATTGAATGAGCGTCGACTATTAAAAACAATTTGGGGGCATAGAAATTTTGGATCAAGCTGATTTTTGTTTTTTCCCTTAATCTTGGCCCGTATGAACTAATCAACAGATTAGATATCAAATAAACAGTACACTGGGCCTTAGGATGATTTTAATGGTGGGTATCCAATCACTATTGTTTTCATGTGGTGTGGTTCGTATGAGATTTATATCCTCTAATATTTTGGAATAAAGCCTTAAAATGATTAGTAAAAATGGATGAATGGAGTGAATGAAACAAATACATCGTAGTAGGCCCACAGATCACCTACCATCAACCACGGGCCGGTGGCAGGGGAGTAGCCAATCCGTTTCTGTCTTCGAACAGCTGATGTGTGAACACCAGCCAATCCGCTTCCGACAAGCACACCAGTTGTACGAACTTGTAATAAATGACCTGCGCTGCAGGCCTGCAACGCACGCGCGCGGATTACTTACCGCCCCACGTGTTCGGAGATCGGGACAGGCGGAGGCTCCGAAAGCCACTGAGGGGCCAACGATGTATGAATTTTATAAACGCCGTCCGATCACTTTTCCGTATCATTTTAGAGCACTGGAGATTAAAAATAAGGTAGATCCAATTCTAAAGTGGACCACACTACAGGAAGCAGCGATGCTAAGGATATCCACCATTGAAATCTTTTTTAGGTCCACCGTGTCGTTTATTTTCCATCTAACCTGTTTATATAGTCACATACACCTGGATGAAATGAAGAAAATAAATATCATCTTGACGCACAACCTATGCGGCCCCAAAAAATTTTCAACCGTAATAATTTAATCCCCACTTTGTGATCTATTTAAGCATTGGATCTTCTTTATTTTAGGTTTATAATCTAAAATGATAGTTAAAAATAGATGGACAGTGTAGATAAAATTTATACATTACTTTGGCCCCTCAGTGGCCCACGGAGCTTCCGCCTGTCCTGAGCTCCGAACAGGCAGAGGTAGTACCTAATCTGCGCCCACAGCGCACTGGCCTGCGCACAAGCTAGCCTTGCACAATGGTGTTTCCCACATCGGACGAGGATTGCGTTGTGAGTTAAGTCTGTGGCGCCACACGTGATGTATATGTATTATTACACCGTCCATCTGTTTAGCCCAAAAGTGAAGTATACGAAGCTCAAGCGGACCACACCGCAGGAAACAGATGTCCACCGTTGAAACCTTTCTAGGAGCTACAGTGACGCTTATTTGCCTTATGAGCAGTTTAAATGGAAAATAAACGTTACGGGGGGCTCTAGAAATGTTTTAACGATGATAATTATTGTCCTGCTATTTATGGTGTGGTCCACTTAAACTTTATATATGAATTATTTTTCGTTTGATTCTCTAAAATGATATCAAAAAATGGATGAACCGTATGGATATAATAAATACATCGTTTTGGGGCCATGCCACTTTAGCATACTTTGAACCGTTCCTACAACTCGAGCTCGAGGAGCTGCAACGCTCGTCTTCGCACGACACGTACCCACACCGGCCAATCCGCTTCCTCCAAAATGGGATTTTACGAAATCTAACTTTTGAAATGAGAGTTGGGATCTGTGCCAACCGTGATTTTCATTACCTTAACATTACCGACGGTCTTGATGGCCTCGATCAACGTCAGCTGGTCCAGAATGCTAGCGCCGCCGACAGCCGATATGACCACTTCTATTTCAAGCTCCCTCATTTTCTTCACCATAAAATCCCGGTCGTCGATGGATCCCTGAAAGAACCCAATCAGCTCAATCTAACCAAAAGAAAGAAATCCGACCGTTGGTGCTAAAACTAAAACAAATCACATACGTACATGAACGATGATAGCTCCTTTCTCGTGGAGCGCTTTGATAGTCCTGGCCTTAGATAGGCTGGACGATGATGCGGGCCGCACAAGCACAAACGTGGCGCGTCCGCTGGCAACGCTAGCCTCGGCTACGAACCGTCCGATGAAGCCAGTGGCCCCAACAACGAGCGTGCGGTCGAATGTAGTCATGTTGACGATGTGTTGGAGTATTTTAGTTGAGAAACTCCACGCGCTCTCACTCTACGCCAAATATGTTGGGAGTCTGAACCTTAAGTAGTCAGTCAGGATTTCATCTAACACCCGCACCAAACAGTCTACCTATTTATTTAGCTATGTATTTGCTAGGCCCCAGTGCTGTCGTACAAGGTTTAGGTGATCACTCGGTCATCACCGACCGGTCGTTGAGACTTTATAAACTACACAACTCATGTCATGTGGATGGCCAAGATTTGTATGGCTCATTTAGACGGAAGCAGACATGGTCCAAAGTCTGTGAGGCCCACCGTTATGTATGTGTTTTATCTACTTCGTTCATCCATTTGTCCCCCTCATTTTAGGGTATGAGCGCAAAAATGATGAAGATCTAAAGCTCACATGAACCACACCACTGAAAACGGTGGGGATTCAATGCCTTAAAAGAAGTTGTCACACCTTAAACCCGGATATTGGACTCACAAGAATTTCGATTACCGAATCCGGTGCCGACAGCCTTCGTAGTACCCCATTCTCGGCTCCCAGCGCTCATATGTCAGATTCCAATCATGGGATCCTATAAGGAGGATTTTCGGTATAATTTTTTTTTTTTTTTTTAATGGAGCATAACCACAAGCATAACCAAGTCACAAAACAACATCACCACATATTCACTAATATAAATATTTGAATATAATACTGAAAGGGAAATACATATGTATCAAAAATCAGAGCTCCAGAAGTCCGTTGCACGCTCCAAGTTCAACGCTGTTGCGACTTAACGCCACCTGCACACATCTATCGTGCATAAGCTTATAGAAAGCTTATAGGGTGGTGAAAGTGTGTGTAAGGTAAGTGCCAAATGAAATTGCAGTGAAGACCGCTTTAGTTGAAGTCGGGATGTGCCAATATGTCCTAGAGGGGGGTGAATAGGACTTTTAAAAGTTTTTATGATTTATTTTAAAATCCTATTACACTAATCCTAACAACAGGCATATGTTAGGATAACTCAAAAATAACTCTACTGGCTTCCAAGCCCTGTAGAAGATCCAATCACAAACCTTTTTAGAAGTAAACAATATGGAAACTAGTTTATAATAGATATGACTTTGTAAGTGTGTGAGGTATGATCTCAGATATTCAGATATGTAAATATTGAAGCAAATCATGCAATTAGAAGAATAACAATCTCAAACACAGTCATTTTTATAGTGGTTCGACAATCAGTCTACTCCACTCCTAACAGACGCACTCAACCCTTAAGTGTGCCGGATTTCACTATGGAGGTTTCACAGCGGTTTACCTCAAACCTAAAGTTTTAAATCAAGTTCACCTTCAACCTTTATAACCTACACTGAGGCTGACTGTTTATGCTCTCACGAGCAAGGGTCAACATAACGCACCTACTTTTAGGCACATTGGCCAAGGATCTTCTATAAGACCCTACCGGAGGTTTCTACACGGTTCACCTCAAACCCGACGTTTCACAGCAGTTGACCTCAAACCTAAGGTTTTGTTGGTTCACCTTCAACCAGATGTTTATGCTCTCCATAGAGCAAGGGTCCATACAATGCACCCACCACGTACACTCCCGCCGGAGGCCTCCTTGAGGACTTCAAAGGGTGAGAACCACTTAAGACCCAATCCTAAAAATGAATGATCACAAGTGTCCTCTTGGACTCTAGATACTTACAAATAAGTTGATGAGTCCTAATTAGCACAATGTCGAAGATCTCCTTCTCCTTGTTGATGAAGAGTCTTCTGCTCCCTTGATCCGCAACACAAAAAGATGTACCGATATATGGTGACAGATTGGGTCAAGGTTATGATGGAATCCAACTCTCAAAAGGTTTTCCTATAAGGAAGATAGAGTGGTTACAATTATCTAAGCATTCAAGGCATCTCAGCTTAATGATTTGTCATTAAGGTAGTAGCTGGAGGATCCTTGAATGTAGAAGTTCATTCCCCAATCCACTCTTTTGAATATCAATGGTGACGGTAGACTGGAGGATGAACTTCCCTAAGAGAAAGGGCTTTGGGTATATGATCTAAGGTTAAATACTCAAAAGCTCTCTCTACTTTCTCTCCCAGCAATAATAGACAAGTCCTCTATAAATAGGCAAAAACTTCCAACAGATATAAAACGGCCACATTTATGACTGAGTTTGATATCATCGAGTGTATACTCTCGATAGCATTGATGGTCTGCTCGATGACTCGAACTCAAAGTCATACGCTTTTGAAACCTTTTGCCAGTTGGTCGATGAATCAAAACAATTGTCGATGTCATCGGATTTCGAACTCCGATTTCATCGATGATAGGTTCGATCCATCGACACTTGAAAAATAAGAGAGACTTGACTTGAAATATTTCAGGTTTTTAAGATATGATCGAGGGTTAGCCGATGTCATCGGAATTTGCATATCGATGCTATCGAAGGCAGTGTCGATGGGATCGATAAATCTTATAGATTTACCAATAAGCTCGCTGGGCAGATTGTGTCCAGTCTCGATCTAATCGACTCGACCTCGATATCATCGAAATATGAATATTGATTTCCTCGAATGGCCCCCGATCAAAGTAAAAACCAACCTGAAATATTTGCTGGAAGAAATGCGCGCCCTCGATTGATATCTTCAATGGACTTCCGATCTTATCGATATTTGATTTGAGATTATATCGGAAGGAGCATCGATATATCGAAGAAATTTGAAATTTTCTTTAAAAAACAGGGGCGCCAGAAATCTGTCTGTCGATAATATCGAGTCGATTTCGATAGACTCGAGATTTGAATATTGATGATATCGATAGGTGTATCGATACATTGATAATTCGTCCAGATATGTTATGAGGTTGTTGGAAATTTTTGGTCCTCTTTTCGATGGTATCGATGGAGCATCAAGGACTCGACAGTGCAGGTCGATCATATCGAGATGTGTATCGATATAATCGATAGGGCAAGAAAACTTAAAGAATTTTCTTATTTTGAAAACATTTTTTAACCCAAAAACCTATGATGTTCTATTTTGTTTTTAAGGGTTTTAATATACCTGGTGATTTGGGACAAGGGATGTGAGGCTGAGATTTACCTGTGGTGAGCTTGCACACATCTGGTTAAGGCAGACGCTTGAATTGATCTTCCTATCAGGCTCTATAGACGAACTGACTCAACACTCACGCTAATTGACAAACCAAGGCACTTTCACCAAACATACAATAAAGCCCATAAATCATACATCATTGGAATAAGCAGAAATACTGACAAGATCATGAATCATATGATATCAGAGTAAGCAGAAATATACTGGTAAGTCCATGAGTCATATAATATCAGAGTAAGCAATGTAGATCATAATGAGCCAAATATTATATGCTACGGATGCAATGCAATATGCAGATCCTGCCAAGTCCGTCTAAGCCATATAAGTGTAGAAATGTAGCAATCCAAAATATCATATGCCGTGGATGAACTGCAATATGCGATGCCAATGAAGTGACCAAGCTAGAGTGAATTCGGGATGATAGTACGTAGTATCGCAGGCTATGGGGTCCATCACAAGGAAATTCTATCCAAACCAGTCCCATACATAAATTTGGATAGTCAAACACAATGTGGTAAACTCTTGATCTCAGGTTAGTTACGCGCCCAACCGAAATCCTGGCCATTGCGAAGGTACACGTAACAAATAGTTGCGTACCATCAGCCCAAGTGTATAATGAATGAGTATGCAACTCCTACTAAATAAGTCCACATATTAGTACGGTTCTTCTTTGGGATCATCACTGGGGTCTATTACACTCTACACCAGCTTGCCGCCCCTATCCAAGCGCACAACTGGGTAAGTGGAAGAGACATCACTATTTGCCTGCCAATATCGGGCCCGACTCGTTGATAGCGGACCCATTCCTCAAGCTGGTCAAACCCAACCTAGACATTGCCCCCTCACTCAGGCGGGTAAGGTCACACCCCCTCCCAACCGACCACGACACTGTGGGAGACGCGGCTTCCTGGTATTCGACACTCGGGCGCTCATGTATCTACTCGGTCTCGACGTTAGGGGGTCTCCTGGCCACGGAGGTTTATGGATTTTCACTCAGGGACATATATGACGCCCGTATACTAGAACCAAACATTTCCAGTGTCTTATCTATCCATCCACGATATGCCTGTGGAGGCTACGGCCCTGATATCGCTAGGGCATATAGTAATCACAGCATACAATACAAGATGCGTGAGTCATACATTCCAGTCATATATTAATCCTGCGCATACCGTGCACTCATGTGAGATAATCTCCACCTATCGGGGAGTCTCATAACAACCGGCACTGTGGCATATGCAATGGTTAATCATATTTCATAACAAACATGCAGATGATGCGTACGGGCATGTATCATGATGCTATCCTGTCACATACTCATAATCAGTATCAATAACTGTAAGTGTTATGATTTGATTCCTCTTTGATTGTCAAATTTTGTCTGTCAAAACGTCTCCGTATGTTGTGTGTTTGTATCTTGATAAATTGGTTCGAGACACATCGTCAACACTTGAAGTCTAGCTCAAAGAATTCTTCAAGCTTCATGATAATTCAAGCTACAATATGAAGAGAGAACTCCAGGTCAAGACTCAAGTTCAAGTGCAAGTTCAAGATTCAAATCTAAATGCGGGACTCAAGTACAACTTAAAGTTACATTGAAGCTTCTGAAGTAGTCAAGCTACATCGAGAAGAAATCAAGCTTCGTAAAGATCAAAGTCTAAGCAAATGAAGTGTTCAAATGTCCGTACTTCATGTTCCAGGTTTGATAGACCATTAGATTGACCTTAGGGTAGGTCTCTTTGGATACATAATCCAAATGAATATTGTTACATGATTTTGGTCTACTCTAAGACCAGTCCTAGACCCTGTTCGACAAGTCCTAGTACTGTCTCGACCAGTCTAAGAAATTTCAAGACCAGTCCTAAAATGGTTACAATTTATCAGATTTTTTTGGTGCGCCTACGACCAGTCCTAGGGTCTGCTCGACCGGTCGTGAGATGGTCTCGACTCGACCTTCGACCAGTCGTAAAGCTTCGACTCAAACTTCAGTGACTAAATCAAGGGTCGCACGACCAGTCTTAGAGGGGTCTCAACCGGTCGTAGACTGCCTTCGACCAGTCGTGGACTACCTACGACCGGTCGTGAAACGGTCTGATGCGATCGCGCTCAAAAATTCAAAAATCAGTTTATTTCAAGACCAGTCGTGATGACCCTAGGACCAGTCGAAGACGAATTTCTTCTGCTATAAATAACACACAAATTTCATAGTTTTTCATTGAATATTAAGTGAATTCAAGGCTCCACTCTGAGATAAATTTATGTTTAAGTTTTAAGCTATTTTGTGCATAATTTCTTTCTCTTTTTGATAGCTTATTTAATTTGATTTTGTTTCTGTATTCCAATCTGATTTGAAAAGAGGAATTGACTTATTCATTCTTCTTGGAATCAAAATCAAATATAGCTATGCCCAACCGGTTTAAATCTAAAATCAATTAGAACTTAGAACCATATTAAAGTGAGTTGTGGATATTAAACTTCTATATTCGAACATCTACTCCAATTGGTTTTTTCGGGCAGCTACAAGAGGAGAAATCCAGGTATTTTACAATTTTGTAAATTCCATTCCTTTTTTGTTTTTGTTTGGGATTCGCCAGAAAAATCTCAAATTGTGTGGTTATCTGAGGAGAGCCAGAAAACTCAGAAGTGTGGGTTTTTGGATTGTGTAAGCCTAAGTTAAAAAGACACAATTGTAAAGGTTTTGGGTGAACCTGTGAAAACTTATTTGATAGTGAACGCTAATATCCCCTGTGTGAGGATATTAGGAGTGGAGTAGCATTCTGTGTGGCTGTTGAAGAACAATTGTTGTACACACAGGCGAACCACTATAACTCTGTCTTGTGGATTGAATGCTTGCTTAATTTTCATATCTTTTATCATTCAATTGTGTGGAATGTACATGTGGATGTGAATGATGTAACAATTTACATTTCAAGCAAGTGTGGAGATTGTTGTAATAAATTAGATTTAAATTTCTGCATTTAATTTCAATTCTCTGCTATTCGTTTATCTCTATTAAAATTGAGTTCTTAATTCAAAAGAAGTTCTAGAAATAAGGTTGTCCTACCATAAGCCCTTGTTTATTATGGTGTAAGGTTGTCCTTAGAACTGAATTTGTATCAACCTCTCAATACTTATGTATTAAGGTGATTTGATTTTAGCATTGATAATTAATTTATAATTGTAAGGCTATTGTTTAATTTATTCTGCTGATTTTATTTTTAATTTGGCATAGTCCTATTCACCCCACCCCCCCTCTAGGACATATAGCTTGGCCTCTTCAAGTGGTATCAGAGCCTAATAGCTCGTTCTTATTTTTTTTTTTTGGATTTATTTCCTGAGCTAATGATCTAAGCTATATTAGTAAGATGTCAAATTTTGATAGCCTATCAGTCACTATGCCTCCACCCTTTGATGGCTCCAACTATGCCTATTGGAAAGCCAGAATGAGGATCTTCCTCAAATCAATGGATGAGAGTGTGTGGCGAGCCACAGTGATCGAATGGAACTCTCCTACCATTTAAGTAATTGAATCTGACGGTTCAAAAACTGTGTCTGTACCTGCTTATTATTTGTGGACCACCCTTCAGAAAAGTGAGTATAGTGCCAATGCTAAAGCACTAAATGCAATCACTTGCGCACTATCACCGGATGAGTTCAAAAGAATTATATCCTGTAATAGTGCAAAGCAAGCCTGGGATATACTAGAAATGACACACGAGGGTACATCAATTGTCAAAAAGTCTAAAGTCCAACTCCTCACAACCAAATTTGAAGAAATTCATATGGAGGAAAATGAAATGTTTATGGACTTTTCCACTAGACTAAATGACATTGTAAACTCTATGTGGGGTCTTGGCGATAAAATTCCAGAAAGTAAAGTGTGTGCAAAGATACTACGCTCACTTCCTGAACAGTTCAATTCTAAAGTAACCACAATTCAAAAACTTCGTGATACGGATAATATGAGGGTAGAAGAACTAGTTGGTTCTTTACAAACCTATGAATTAAATTTTAAAGCTCCTAAAGGTAAATCTATAGCTTTGAAATCTTCTAAAGGTATTTCCCAAGAAAACTCAGATTTAGAAAATTCTAAAGACGATATGGCTCTTTTGGCGAAAAAGTTTTACAAAATTTTCAAAAGCAAGAAAAGGGTCGACTTTCAAAAGGGAAATGAAAAGAAATGATCTAAACCTAAGTCCAAAACTTGGAAGTCTTTAAAAGACAGTCAGTGTTACAATTGCCAAAAGTATAGACATTTAGCAAACAAATGTCCTAAAAAGGACAGACCCAGAAGGGTATGTTGGCTACTTGGGATGAATCATCTGATTCTGAAGCATCTTCTGAATCAGAAAATTCTGAAACCGAGTCAGGCAGTGAAGTTAAAGCCCTTATGACTCTAGCCAAGTTTACTTTTTCAGATCATGATGATTTAACAAGTGAAGAAAATTTGAATAGTGATTATGAAAATGAAGAAGATCTTCAAGATGCTTATAATGCCTTATATAAGGAAAGTTGTAAAATTGTTGTCAAACTCAAGCTTCAAAAAGAAAAGTTTTATAAACTCAAAGAATGTTTTGAAACTCTTGTTTTAGAAAAATCACATATTTCAGATTGTTTGGAAAAATCAAAATGTGATTTGGAATTCAAAACCTCATTAGTTGATGATTTGAAATCTGAAAATGAGAAACTTAAAAATGAAGTATCTTCTCTTCTGAGTTTGAAGGATATATGGAGATATGCCCAGGGTGATCCAAAGTTAGAAAAATTATTATCCGGATCAAGAAAATGTGGCGATAGATCCAGGTTGGGCTATGAGAAAAATACATCTCCTAAACAGAAGTATACCTCTCCCAACTTTGTGAAAGGAGAAACTTCTAACTCAAAAGGAAAAGGTACTAGTCAAGTTTTTTCTAAAAATACAAAAACTTTTCATAAACCTAAAAGCAGCTATACAAATTTTAAAAATCAAAACAGAAATCCTCTTGCTGAAAAAATAATTGATTTACTTAAGGAGCTCTTAAAATCTAAATCAGTAGGTCGTTCTTACAACATTAGACAAAAGAAGACCAACTTCGTTCTTACAACATTAGACAAAAGAAGACCAACTATGTTCCTAAACCCAAAACAGTTATGAAATGGGTTCCTAAAGTTGCCTGCTTGGTTGCCCACACTGCATTCAAAGCAACAAGCCATTCAAAATGGTACCTAGACAGTGGATGTTCCAGGCACATGACAGGTGACAAGGCTTTATTCACCGATCTAAAAGATATGACTGATGGATCAGTCACATTTGGTGATGAGAGCAACTGCAAGATTATTAGCCAAGGTACGGTTCAACTTTATAATCTTCCCTTATTTAAGAATGTTTTATATGTTGAGGGATTAAAACACAACCTGTTAAGCATATCTCAAATATGTAACAATAACCATAGTGTTAAATTTTCTAATCAAGGTTGTGAGATTATAGATAAAAAGGGTTCTGTAATATTAACTGGTCGCAGAACTTCTGAAAACTGTTATATAGTATGCAATGGAAGCTCATTTAATCAAACGTGTTACATGGTCCATACTGATGAGACAGAATTATGGCATAAATGTCTTAGACATGTACACTACCAAAATTTGTATAAATTGAGCAAAGGAGAACTAACTAGACGTCTACTTAAAGTGCAAAAAGTAGACAAAATATGTGGTCAATGCCAGTATGGTAAACAAACGAGGAGCTCTCACAAAAAGGTGAACTCCAATACCACATCTAGACCACTCGAGCTTCTCCATATGGATCTTATAGGACCAACTAGAACGGAAAATCGAGGCGGCAAAAAATACATCTTGGTTATTGTAGATGATTATACAAGATACACTTGGGTTTCATTTTTGAGGGATAAATCAGAAACCCTTGATGAAGTGAAAAAGATTATAAAACGGATCAAAACTGAAAAATGTTCTCAAGTTAGTAAGATCCGTAGTGATCATGGATCCGAGTTTGAAAATAGCAGTTTTGAGAAACTCCGTAGTGATCAGGGAATATCACATGAATTCTCTGCGCCCAAAACTCCACAACAAAATGTTATTGTGGAAAGAAAAAATAGAGTGCTATAAGAATTGGGAAATATTATGTTAAATAGCATGAAGCTCTCTAAAAATTTATGGGCTGAAGCAGTGAATATCGCCTGCTACATTATTAACCGTGTTTATATCTGCAAATCTAATAATAAAACAGCTTATGAAATGTGGTTTGAGAAAAAGCCTACTATCAAATATTTTGGAATTTTTGGCAGCAAGTGCTATATTTTACGTAATCGTGAAAATCTGGGAAAGTTCGACACTAAAAGTGATGAAGGGATCTTTTTAGGATACTCTTTAAACAGTCATGCATATCGTGTTCTGAACAACAGGACCGGTGTGATTCAAGATTCAATAAATGTTGTAATTGACGATCACTTGAACACACCTACCCCTAGTTCAGATAATGATGAAGCTCTTATATATGAAAATCTAGATACTTCATCAAGTAAAACTAATTCTGAATTAAGAACTGTTAAGATCATGCAACGGATCAAATACTTGGAAACCCTCTCACTGGTGTGCGCACTCGTAGACAATTAGAGGACATATGTAACTACATATGCTTTACATCCCAGATATAACCGGTTAACGTGAAAGAAGCACTTTCTGATGAAAACTGAACAATTGCTATGCAGGAAGAACTTAATCAGTTTGTCAGAAATGATGTCTGGCACCTAGTTCCTAGACCTAAAGATAAACATATTATTGGAACAAAATGGATTTTCAAAATAAGTCTGATGAATTGGGAAATATCATTCGAAACAAGGCAAGACTAGTTGTGCAAGGGTACACATAAATTGAAGGGATTGATTATGATGAAACTTTTGCCCATGTTGCTCACCTTGAATCTATCAAAATTTTCATATCTATTGCATGTTTTAGAAAGTTTTGAAATTTTCAAATGGATGTAAAGAGCGCATTTTTGAATGACGACCTACATAAAGAGGTATATGTTAAACAACCAACTGGGTTTGAAGACCCTAAGCTTACCAATCATGTATACCGCCTTAAAAAGGCTCTCTATGGTCTGAAACAAGCTCCTAGAGCATGGTATGAAAAATTGACTAAGTTCTTACTAAGTTACAAGTTTCAGATGGGTAGTGTCGATAAGACGCTCTTTGTTAAGAAACATAACGATGATATCTTAATGGTTCAAATCTATGTTGATGATATAATTTATGGATCAACCTGTACTAACATAACTATTGAGTTTGCAGATCTAATGAAATCTGAATTCGAAATGAGCTTGGTTGGTGAATTAAATTATTTCCCAGGGTTGCAAGTAAAACAGCAATCTGATGGAATTTTTATTTCACAAACTAAGTATGCATTAAACTTGATTAAAAGATTCGGATTTGAAAATGGTAAGAACTTTGATACTCCTATGAGTACAACTCTAAGACTCTACTGGTAAAGATGTAGATCCTAAATTGTATCGTAGTATGATAGGTAGCTTACTTTACCTAATTGCAAGTAGACCTGATATTGCTTTAAGTGTTGAAATTTGTGCTAGATATCAGTCTAATCCTAAAGAATCACACTTAACTGCTGTTAAACGAATTATTCGATATGTCACAAGTTCTGTTGATCTGGGTCTTTGGTATCCATATGATTCTAGTGTTCAATTGGTTGTGTATTCGGATGTTGATTGGGCAGGAAATATATATGATAGAAAATCAACCAGCGGTGGTTATTTTTACATTGAAAACTGTCTGGTTTCTTGGTTTAGCAAGAAACAAAGTTCCATATCACTCTCAACTGCTGAGGCAGAATATATTGCAGTAGGAAATGCTTGTACTCAGTTGGTTTGGATGAAACGTATGCTGAGTGATTATGAAATCGCACAAGACTTTATGGTTTTATACTATGATAATTTCAGTGTGATAAACATTTCAAAAAACCCAATCCAGCATTCACGTACTAAGCACATTGACATTCGATTTCATTACATTCATGAATTAGTAGAAGAAAAAATAATATCTTTAGAATATATTCCTACTGAGACTCAGCTTGCAGACATTTTCACTAAACCGCTCGACAAAAGCAGGTTTAACAAATTGAAAATTGATCTTGGTATCTGCAAATTTAAATGATTGATCATGCATTCTTGTATCATATTGTATATGATGTTAATATGTTATTAATTTAAATTTTAAAATTTTATGAAAATTGCATATTTTTTTCTGGTCTAAGACCGGTCGAGAACGTGCTCGACCAGTCTTGCTACGACCGGTCAAGTATATCCCAAGACCGGTCATATGTGCAATGCCCTTTTTAATTTGGGGAAAACTGATTTCTTCTTCATTCTAACCCTCCTCACCAACGACCCGAGCGTCAACTAGTAGAACCCTTGTGTTCGATTCCTCCGGGTTAGAGTGATTTTTTCTTGTTTCCTTGGAGAATCTTAATCTTCACTCTTAATTTTCTTGATCATTGGTGTCTATTTCCTATAAATCTTCAACTTATTGGGTTCTTTTTTTTTTTTTTTTGTTAAATCTAGAGAAACCCATCTCTATTTTCTTGAACTTTCTTTCATTTCTTCAAGAATATGGAATCTAGAGGTAAAAAGAAAATTCATAGAGGTACATCTTCTTCTCGTTCAGATGCAATCACTAGACGTCATCTTAGGGATCCTGAAGATGATCCTCTGCATGTACGTAACCTGCGTATGCGTAATATTATTGTTGAAAAAGCTATTGATTTAAATCATATTGCTCCATATGGTCTCCTTCCTCTCCTTCAATCTGTAGGTTGGGAAAACATTCTACGCTGGGGTGGATCGGCATATCAGTCCATAGCACAAGCCATGGTTGCTTGCATATCTGACTTCTCTACTGAGCAACTGACCTTTACTATTGATATTAGAGAAGAGCCGTTTCATGTTGATCGACATTTAATTTCTAGCCTTATGGATATTCAAGTAAATGATGATGGTATTCATCCTAGTGCACTTCCTGAGAAAGTATTAGAATCTGAAAAACGTATTTTTACTAGAGCTTTGTGCAATATGAATGCTCCTTGGACTGTAAATGGAAATGCCCTTAAAACCAGATACTTGTTACCCAAATACAGAATTTTGCATCGTATCTTCACTTCTAATTTGTATCCCTGCTCTGGAAACAAGACTGAGTTGACTCTGTTTATGGTTCGTATTTTGTACTCGATCATTACTAGTGCTAACATCTGTATGCCCTCCTTGATTTGTTCCTCTATTATACAAATTCGTAGTAATCCTGGTCATGGTGATATTCCTTTTGGATATCTGTTAAACGTTTTAGCCACTCACATGTTAGTCGCTATGCCCGTCGGTGAGGCTCCTATCAGACACCTCATATTTAACAATTCTAACCTGAATAAGATGAAGTTGGAGCTTTTTCCTGGTCAAGTTGATGTTGATGCGGGTGATGTTGCTGCTGAAGCTGAGATGGGTGTCGATGGTGATGAGCTGTCGGCCGATGATATTGACATGGATGATATTTTTAATGAAATTGATTCTGATTCTGGAAATGATCCAGACTTTGAACCATCTGATTTCAATGCACGTCTTAGTGCACTAGAGGAAAAAGTAGAACAGATGAATGTTGGCCACAATCAACAATTTAAAAATATGGTAAATATTTTAGGTGCTTACAGAAGAGCCTTCACCAAAGTGATCCTAACATTCCTGCTCCATCATCTGGTTCTGATTGAGAATGTTTACTCTTTGGTCTGTAACAAGTTTATTATATTTCGCTCCTTGGTTGTGTGGATTACTGTCTTAAAACATCACTTGTTACTTCTTTTAATATGTACTCTGACTCACCTTACAAGCTTCTCTTGTTTTGTTATTCACTCTGCACTTTTTATAATTCTATCTTTCTGAGTTGATATCTTTAATTCTGTCTTTCATGTCCTATCTTTGTTTCTTCCTTTGTCATATTTTGACAAAAAGGGGGAGAATGTGCATTCTATTTATGAGATATGATTGATATGATATATACCTACTCAGAGGGAGTTGAGGTGTATTAACTCAGGGGGAGTTGATTTTGCGTTGACAGGGGGAGTTGAGTTATCTCAATTACCAACTGGTGCATGATTCGTTATTATATAATGTGATGCTTATCTTATTGAAGTATGAGATGTGTTTTGTCACAAATTTGACAAAGGGGGAGATTGTAAGTACTATGATTTGATTCCTCTTTGATTGTCAAATTTTGTGTGTCAAAATGTCTTCGTATGTTGTATGTTTGTATCTTGATAAATTGGTTCGAGACACATCGTCAACACTTGAAGTCTAGCTCAAAGAATTCTTCAAGCTTCATGATAATTTAAGCTACAATATGAAGAGAGCACTCCAGGTCAAGACTCAAGTTCAAGATTCAAATCTAAATGCGGGACTCAAGTACAACTTAAAGTTACATTGAAGCTTTTGAAGTAGTCAAGCTACATCGAGAAGAAATCAAGCTTCGTAAAGATCAAAGTCTAAGCAAATGAAGTGTTTAAATGTCCATACTTCATGTTCCAGGTTTGATAGACCATTTGATTGACCTTAAGGTAGGTCACTTTGGATACACAATCCAAATGAATATTGTTACATGATTTTGGTCTACTCTAAGACCAGTCCTAAACCCTGTTCGACCAGTCCTAGTACTGTCTCGACCAGTCTAAGAAATTTCAAGACCAGTCCTAAAATGGTTACAATTTATCGAATTTTTTTGGTGCGCCTACGACCAGTCCTGGTGTCTGCTCGACCGGTCGTGAGATGGTCTCGACTTGACCTTCGACCAGTCGTAAAGCTTCGACTCAAACTCCAGCGACTAAATCAAGGGTCGCACGACCAGTCTTAGAGGGGTCTCGACCGGTCGTGGACTGCTTTCGACCAGTCGTGGACTACCTACGACCGGTCATGAAATGGTCTGATGTGATCGCGCTCAAAAATTCAAAAATCAGTTTATTTCAAGATCAGTCGTGGTGACCCTAGGACCAGTCGAAGACGAATTTCTTCTACTATAAATAACACACGAATTTCAAAGTTTTTCATTGAATATTAAGTGAATTCAAGGCTCCACTCTGAGATACGTTTGTGTTTAAGTTTTAAGCTATTTTGTACATAATTTCTTTCTCTTTTTGATAGCCTATTTAATTTGATTTTGTTTCTATATTCCAATCTAATTTAAAAAGAGGAATTGACTTATTCCTTCTTGGAATCAAAATCAAATATAGCTACGCCTAACTAGTTTAAATCTAAAATCAATTAGAACTTAGAATCATATTAAAGTGAGTTGTGGACATTAAACTTCTATATTCGAACGTCTACTCCAATTGGTTCTTCCGGGCAGCTACAAGAGGAGAAATTCAGGTATTTTACAATTTTGTAAATTCCATTCCTTTTTGGTTTTTGTTTGGGATTCGCCAGAAAAATCTCAAATTGTGTGGTTATCTGAGGAGAGCCAGAAAACTCAGAAGTGTGGGTTTTTGGATTGTGTAAGCCCAAGTTAAAAAGACACAATTGTAAAGGTTTTGGGTGAACCTGTGAAAACCTATTTGATAGTGAACGCTAATATCCCCTGTGTGAGGATATTAGGAGTGGAGTAGCATTCTGTGTGGCTGTTGAAGAATAGTTGGTGTACACACAGGCAAACCACTATAACTCTTTATCATGTGGGTTGAATGCTTGCTTAATTTTCATATCTTTTATCATTCAATTGTGTGGAATGTACATGTGGATGTGAATGTTGTAACAATTTACATTTCAAGCAAATGTGGAGATTGTTGTAATAAATTAGATTTACATTTCTGCATTTAATTTCAATTCTCTGTTATTCATTTATCTCTATTAACATTGAGTTCTTGATTCAAAAGAAGTTCTAGAAATAAGGTTGTCTTACCATAAGCCCTTGTTTATTATGGTGTAAGGTTGTCCTTAAAACTGAATTTGTATCAACCTCTCAATACTTATGTATTAAGGTGATTTGATTTCAGCATTGATAATTGATTTATAATTGTAAGCCTATTGTTTAATTTATTCTGCTGATTTTATTTTTAATTTGGCATAGTCCTATTCACCCCCCTCTAGGACATATAGCTTGGCCTTTTCAATAACCATCATCGACAATCGACCTCGACAATGTGGACATTTAACCAACATTGCCCCTAAGGAATGACCCATATAGAGCCTAACATACAGTGGACTCATGGTCTCACACACAGGATGAATACACATCACAATGGGTCTCAACTATGGGCTGCATATACATCATATGGGTCTCGACAGTTGCCCACAGCAATCGAAATCGGCCTTGACAATTGGCCTCGATAATCGGAATTGACCCCGTCAATTGGACTCAGCCTCGACGATCAGAATTGACAATCGGAATCGGCCTCAACAATCGGGATCGATCGATAATCAGAATCGACAAATCGGTCATGTTAATCGGAATCGGCAATCGGTCACGTCAATCAAAATCGATCGATCATCAGAATTGGCAAGTCGATCACGTCAATTGGAATCAGCAATCAGCCACGACAATCAGGATTGATAAATAATCAGAATTGGTAAATCGGTCACGTCAATTAGAATTGACAATCCGCCACGACAATTAGGATCGATCGATAATCAGAATCGGAAAATCGGTCACATCAATCAGAATCGGCAATCGGCCATGACAATCAGGATCGTCAATCGACTACGACAATCAGGATCGATCGATAATCAGAATCGGCAAATCGGTCATGTCAATCAGAATTGGCAATCGACCACAATAATCAGGATCGATCGATAATCAGAATCGGTAAATCGATCACGTTAATCGAAATCAGCAATCGGCCCAACAATTGGGATCGATCGATAATCAGAATCGACAAATCGATCACGTCAATTGGAATCGGCAATTGGCTATGATAATCGGGATCGATTGATAATTAAAATCGATAAATCGGTCACGTCAATCGGAATCAGCAATTGGCCACGATAATTGGGATCGATCAATAATCAGAATCGACAAATCGATCACGTCAATCAGAATCGGCAATCGGCCATGACAATCAGGATTAATCGATAATCAAAATCAGTAAATCGGTCACATCAATCAGAATCAGCAATCGGTCACGCTAATCAGAATCGATCGATAATCAGAATTAGTAAATCGGTCACGTCAATCGGAATCGGTAATTGGCCACGACAATTGAGATCGATCGATAATCAGAATCGAAAAATCGGTCACGTCAATCAGAATTAGCAATCGGCCACGACAATCAGGATCGATCGATAATTAGAATCAGAATTGGCCTCAACCATCGGCCTCGACAATCAGAATCGGCCTATACGATCGGCTGAACGAGGCCTAAGGAAAGGTCACAATGTGGACATTAAACCATCATTGCCCATCGACGTGGACATTCAACCAACATTGCTCCTAATGAGTGGCCTACATAGGGCCGAACATGTAGTGGGCCCATAACCTCATACAAGGGTCTAATATACATCACAATGGACCGAATACACGGGCATAGTATACATCACCATGGGCCACGACCCATGGTCCTCAAATACATCCTAATGGGCTACGACTCGTAGGCCTCAATATACATCAAGTGGACCGCATTAATGGGTCACATATACATGACAGGTGGGCCTACACATGGGCCTCAAACACACAACATGTGGGCCCAACACATGGGTCTCATATACATTAAATGGGCCACGTACTTGGGCCTCAAATACATCAAGTGGGCCACACATTATGGGCCTAATACATGTCACAATGGGCCTCTTATTTGTGCTGCATATACATCAATATGGGCCTCGTAACTGGGCTCAAGTACATCACGATGGGCCACAACTCGTGAGCCTCAAATACACAATAGATGGGCCTTACACATGGTCCTCATACACATTGAGTGGGCTGCATCAATGGGCCGCACTAATGGGCCTCATAGATGGGCTACAAATATATCAAAGTGGGCCTCACAGATGGGCCACATGTATATCAAAGTGGGCCTCTCGAATGGGCCACAAAATACATCAAAGGTGAGCCTGATGGATGGTCTATAAACACATCAAAGGTGGGTTTCCACTGTCTAGTTCACAGGGAAGGTGCAGATACAACACATCTTTAAGGTAGGGCCCATTATAACATTATTTTCTATCCAACCTATTCATACGGTCACAAATACCTGAATCCAGAGGAAAAACAAATACTATATTGATCTCGAACTTTTGTACTCTCAAAAGAATTTCAACGATGTACGTTAAATCTCTACTGTTTCTGCAATGTGGTCCACTTGATAACTAGATCTATTTAATTTTTAGTCTCAAGTCTGGAGACAAATTCACCAAATGGATAGACGGTAGGGATACATCACATACATCATGGTGGGGCCAGTCATTAATGGATGGATGGTAGGGATACAATACATGCTTCATGGTGGGACTGTGCATGGCTTACATCATGGTGGACTCCACCCTCAAAATGGATGGACGGCATGGACGTCAGGCTTGTTGCACCATCCAACAACTGGACGGTGCAGATATATACATCATGGTGCGGCAAACGGTGCATATGAAACACATGTTATTAAGGTGGGTCCCACGGAACTTGCTGACGTCCGTCAGCCAAACAGATGGATGGTGTGGATATCATATAATGCACAGAAGGTGAGTCCCACCGTCTGAGAATAGGTCTCATACATCACGTGGACTCCACGTGCACCGTCAGAATGGACGGTGTAAATACATACATCCGTGTGGGGTCCACAGAACTTGCTGGTGTCATTACACCACTGATGGGAGGTGGGACCCACATAAATGGACAGTCTGGGTGATCAGACCCAGATGTTGACGTCAATACACCAGCTAACATTGTTGGTGCGCTGTAGACCAGCCAAACCACTTCATGCAAGTGGGTCCCACATGGGGCCCACATAACGTTTATCTGCCATCCAAGCCATTGATATGGTTACACGGACCTGAATCAAGGGGAAAAACAAATTTCATAATGATCTAAAACTTCTATGACCCAGAAAGGGTTCCAATGGTAGACGTTTAATCAACACTGTTTCCTGTGGTGTGGGCCACCTAAGCTTCGTATATAGATGATTCTTGGGGGTGGCCCACTGCCCGGAGGGTGCATACAAAATGGATGGTGTTGATGTTCAAACACATCATAGTGGGGTCCACAGCTAGGGCCGTGGGTCCCAGCCCACCCAGTGTCCACGTAGGCGCTGTTGCGTCGTCAGAGGCAGCAGCAGGTGCTGCTACCTCATTGTTAATTTATTTTTTATTTTTATTTTATTTTTCTTGGGATTTCTCCTAGGTGGAGTCCACATCAACAAAATCCACCCCACCCATTGGTTCTTACTGGTCAAGACAGACCAAACGAGCCTAATATCAGGCATGTTTGGGGTACAGAAATAGCAGGGTAATTTTCAACGGTAAAGGAACTGTTTGCTATGCTATGGCCCACCAGAACCTCGGATTGGCTCCATTTTTTGGCTCAATGCCTAGAATGAGGTAGGAAAGGGGATGGACGGCTTGGATTGAAAATATATATCAAGGTGGGGCTTACACAAGTGGCCCACCCAAATCCTTTTTCTTCTTACTGGCGTTACTGCCTCCACTGTCAACTCACACTTTACTGTGAAGCCCGTCTAGCGTCCAGGGATGCTGGACGGTTGCATATAACACATTTAAGGTGGGCCCCACCCATAGATGTGCTACTAGGGTGGGCCACCAAATATTTGGATGGTGTGCATAAGACACATTGAGGTGAGGTCCATTTGATGAACGGTTTGGACATCTCATAACTCATTAAGTGGGCCACACAATCACATCTTCACACACAAAACAAATAAAAAGAGAGGGAGAGAGAGAGAGAGAGAGAAACACCCACCTTTGATCTTCTCATCCTTCATCCGCCTATAGTCTCTAGAGCTTCAAGGAAACGATTCCGACGGTTGAGATGGACTTTCAATGGTGGAGATGGGAGGTAGGAAGGTGGGCCACACTAGCTCTCTCATGGGGAGCTTAGACGTGGGTTGCTTAGGATGAAAAATGAGAGAGAGAATGAAAGAGAGAGAAATGATGGGAGAGGAGTGATGGGAGAGAGGGATGGTGGAGTGACATGAGAGGTAAGGTGCTTGTTGACTTTATGGTATTTGTGTAAGAGAGAGGTAAGCTAGGGTATGGGTTACTTGTACTTGACTTTGATTGATGGATTGATGTGACATTTGATGTGATTGACGGAAATTTCTCTTGAGATTTGCAATGCACGACGTTTTCCTCGAACTGAACATGGGCCTACATCTCCTGGCCTGGGTATCGCTTCGGCACGTAATACACGGCGTCGGAACCGCAGCGACGGTGCGGTCACAAGGGTATAGGTTTCGAGTCGAGTTGACTCTGATATGTGGGACTCAACTTAGGATTGCGCGTAAACATCGGATACAAGTTGAGGGTTACCGAAATTCGACCGAAAGGGCTGTAGAAGGCTACGGAACAGTACAGGCTAGGACACGGGTCTTACAGAAGTTGTTAACATTAGGTGTTCAATTTCTATTGTTTATTTATTATTACTATTATTTTATGGTGTTGTCCATTTAAGCTTTGTGTTTACACTTATCTTTGGCACTCCGACACGTGCCATTGGAAAAATGATACTTATAGACACTATGTGGCACAATTAGAATCATACTCGCACTCGGAGAAGATTTGCGTCGGATCTTCCTTCGATGTTATAAATTCTATCATTATTGCGATGATATAGACTCTTATCAGGTTCTTTAAGGAGAGGAATCATCGAATGCTAGTAGACATGATTATCATGCCCATTAAATGAGAGACATGCCTAGCATGACTATAAAAGACCCGCTAGACGAGTGTATCACATCTCATAACTATATATGATCTCATCTGCGAAGTAGTTTAGGGCCTATTTGGGAGCGTGGATTTGGAACCCCCTGGATTGGGAACCCCTAGGATTTGAAATCCCCTGGATTTACAATCCTCCCGCGTGTGTTTGGCACCCTGAAGTGTGAATCAACTTTAATCCAAAAGTACCTATGCATGATATATTTACAAGGGTTTGAATTTAATTACTAAATCAACTTTAATATCTCTAATTAGTGAGATATGTAATTTTTGACACAATGGTTGTGATAAGCCCGCTGAAATATATGCTTTGCCTGAAAATGATGAAATTCCAAGTCTCAGATGGGCCGCAAGCACAAGATCATGTTTGAGTGACTAATCAATGATTTTTAATCATTGATTAACATGGTAAATGTTTGGACGATGCTAATTTACATGGACAATGTTCGGATGGTGTTGAACATCATTAGTGGGTCATGTGCCTAATAGAATGATAGTATAGTGTGACACATGTTACACCCGCAACTATTGAAATGATTTTAGGTGTAATTCAAGCTCTCACTGTGGATTGCAAACCCCCTCAAAGAGGGGATTTGAAACCCCCTAGATTTGAAACCCCCAGTTACTTTATGCTGCCAAACAACTAAGGGATTTGAAACCCCCTCAAATCCCCTCCAATCCAAGGTGCCAAACGACCCATTACTACAGTCCCTTCAAAATAAGAGATTTCCCCAGAGATGCTCGGAGAACTAGCAGTCATCTAGAGGATTCCGAAGATCTGCATATTGGGCCAATCTTTAAATGAACCCAGCCTAAGATTAGGTCACGATCGGGATGAGCAGAAACATCATCTATGTTGGGTCTGCAACCATGACCCCATTAAGATTAAAAAAAATGGGGGAACTAGATCCAAACCTATTCCAATAACATGTCAGTTTCGGGTTTCAAATCCTACTCATGTAGGAGGCTGTTTGATTTACATCAGATCACCATAGTAAATGGCTGTGATTAAGCGAAAGATGGTCCCTTGATCGAACCAAGAGGGTCCTATAAGGGAGCATCTACATGTAGGAGTGAAAATCTGAGACCCATGCTACGAGTGTTTTAGAGATCTTCCATCTTAAAAGCTTTCGAATCTACGAAGGAAGAGTTGTGTATCTAGAAAGCCCACACGAAGAATCCCGAAAGAACCAGAAGCCTAGCAATGGGCTTTCACCGCATCAAGAAAGTTATAAAAGCAACACTTGAAGAAGAGGTTGAGGCTCCGCATCAAACACATCTATTTATATGTCTATTTTACATTCATGCCTAATTTACTTTTCTTAGCCTAGTTCACTATTGCCCAACCCACTATAATGCATTTATCTTAGGAGAAATTAAATATCTATAACCTTAAGTTATCAGATCTCAATGTCCATTTGAGTTCCAATTCAGTTGTTCATACCCCTAGTCATGTCCTATTGACCATCTGCCTCGATCGTCTATTTCGATAGGCACATCAGGTATTTATCTTCTTGCATCAATTAGATTATAAAGCACGATGGTTATAACATAAACAAAACATTAATGAAATCAATTGTGTTTATGCTAGTGTTTATTCTATTACAGGCAAATGTTCTACTCTAATTGAGGAATACCACGTTAAAACATTGTTGAAATAGAAAGTCCTTAAACTGACTGATTATGTAATCACTTGTATAAGGCAAAAAGAACAGGCAAAAAGAACTTATTCATTAAGGCTAACCCATTCTCTTGGTCAAATCACCTAAGTATGATGTGCACCAAATCAATAAGTTGGTGGTCGAGAGAACTTTAGGTCCAGGTCCAATCTCCAATCTATCCATCTCGGTGTAGCGGTATCGCCTAATTCAGTCAATATTTTTGAGTCAAGCAGACTCTGGCATGCCCGTGCAACTGTACAAACACACGTACTTCCTATATAGGCCCTCGATCAAATGAGTAGCCTTGACTGACTGAATTGAGAGCACCACCTCCTTTCTAGCACGCCTAGTGGAACACAATGGCATATGTATTTCATCAATCAAGATGAGATGCCACCCAAATAGAAGAAGACTAGTTCTGTGGCCGATGTTGTTGAGGAATAGCACGACCCAGCTCCACATTATGAGTTAGTGGTTAATGTTGATGCAAGAACATCCTCTTAGCGCACTCCATAAGACTTTGTTACATTCCTTGAGCAAGTCATGAAGTGTATGCAACAGATCTCTAGGGATGCTGAGTCACGAGTAGAAATGAGCGAGAGAAACACTAAGAGACATCTTTGGAGACTCGAAGCACTTGAAAGAAGTTCTCTCATTCTCCATCCAGGTGGACATGAGGCAAAATAACCAACTGAGCACTTTATTAGATCTAACCAAAATGAGACACAAGGCCAGCTTCTACCATCCTCACTGGCGGTAGAAGAAAAATAGTGGGACGACCACAATTTTAACCATCCAAAAGCTCTCGGGCAATAGAGTTACCACATCTTTGGAAGTTACACCACAATCAGATCAAGCAACCTTATCGGCTAGATGATTGAGGTACCGTTATCGCATGGCCTCGGGGATCAACCCATGACACGCATGCCTTTTACCAAGGGCAGAGCATGACATAAGGGCCCATATGGCAACCTTTGGCTATGCCCCAATGTTGAGAATAAAATATTGCATATTTAACCCTTTAATCACATTAGTTTTTCTATATTTAAGTGTTAATTTGATTTAATTATATATGTTTTTGTCATGCAAGGTGATTTTGGACCTAAAGATGAATATGCGCTTGAAATGATGGATTTAGAGCTCAAAAAAAAAATAATAAAGAATTGAAAGTGTTTAATGAAGAATTCATATGCCAAAGATCCAAGGAAACCAAGTGAGGAATGAAGAGAATCATAGATTTGAACTGAAGAAAAGGAATCCTGAAAATTAGCCAGAAAAATCATATTCTGAAATTCCGAGTCTAAAACGAGAAGTCCTTAAATAATTCCAAAAATAAACTTTGGTCCGACCGAAATAGCGCAAAACAGTCTAGCGAGAAAGTGGGATTTTCAGCCTTAATTCGGTCCAATCGAAGATAACTTCAGTCCTACATAAATATGACAGATTCTGCACAGATTTTTTAGATGCGACTTCGGTCCGACCGAAGCATAACAGAAGTGCGTAAATCCAAGGTCAGTTTGTGAAATCTCCAAGTCGGTGCTAAAGTTGGAGTTCCACAGCTATAATAGGAGTCGAAGTCCCTAGGACGTTCCAAAGCATCTTCTAAGGCTTGGAAAAGGGAGAGAAGGCTAAGAAGGAGTGCTGACAACATTCTTCCATTTTGATTTCTTCACGGGTTCTAGTTGATCTTTTGTTTTTCTTCTAGAATAGAATGTTAATCTTCTCAGGGTAATATCTTAGCTAATGCTAATGGATGAAACTTGTAGTTTATTTTGATGTTTAGTTTTCTTTAATTCAAGTATATGTTGAACTTCCATTAAGTTTTAGTTTAAATAAAGATATATTTCTAGTTTTCTATGGTTTATTGTGATTGAAATTACAATAGATGTTGTGAAAGCTTTTGATATGATCTTATTGGCTTTGGAATTATGTGATATGTAGAAGTCGTTGTTCACCATCATTTATGGGCATGATGGATGATTGAATTCCCTACGATCATTGCAATTAGATGGATATTTGAGAATTAAACTAATGAAAAGTTCATATTTGTTTTAACTGCTCCATCATCCAATTGGATAGGATAAGACTTCGATTCCAATCGAGTTATCATTAAATCAAGTATATTAAATATTGAGATTGCTATAAGTGGATTCCTGAATCCTTAGTCTTTTATTTTTATTATTTAAAACTCTTTTTATCTCACTAAATTAAAAAATCAGACAACCAAGTTAGATTTAGATTATTTTTAGACTGTGTTCCCCATTCCCTGTGGATTCGACCTCGTTCTCACCGAGTTATTACTACATCGCAACCCTACACTTGGGGTTGTGAACACCTAGCTACATAACGGCTTATATAGGACCGAAACACTCGGGGGTCAGCCCTCGACCGCAACCCCAATCTACCATGAACCATACTAGACCACCATGCTCAGGGGGCAATCCTTAGTCGAAGTCCTTTATGTCCAGTACCTCGTAAGATGGAGGCACTCGGGGGACAACCCTACATGTGCCTTTACCTCACAATGGTCACCAAAGGCTTGAGGTTCTCATCGAGCAACCACTGGGAGCACCGATCCATACACACATACCAGTTGTGACATATGACTTTGATCCCAGTCAATTGCAGAGGTACCAAGCCTTGCAACAACAACAAGGCCCCAATGGCCAATCGGCCGAGAAGATGTGATAAGACTCATCCATAAGTACGGAGCTTACCCAAACGCCCAACGATTGCCTTGGCCAAACTCTTAAAAATCGCATCCTAATTGGGTCGACTTTTATGATGAATTCCCCATAAGTTTTAGATTCCTAGATTTTACCATGTTTTCAGGGGATAATGAGACCTTTACCATCAAACACATAAGTCAGTTAACCATGCAGTGTGGAGAGGCATCCTGAAATGATTTATTGAAACTTGGTTTGTTTGGAAATTCACT
Source organism: Magnolia changhungtana (assembly GCA_030180095.1). NCBI lineage: Eukaryota > Viridiplantae > Streptophyta > Magnoliopsida > Magnoliales > Magnoliaceae > Magnolia > Magnolia changhungtana. The sequence continues at coordinate 1,948,683 of JASAUF010000117.1, read as the reverse complement.
AACAGGAACCACATTTACGTGGTATATCAACCTACCAGCAAATTCAGTTCATATCTGGGCCAAGATGAAAGAAAAGTTTCACATGCAATTCCATCAAGTTGAGCTAGAAGTGTCCGTGGTTGATCTCTCTCGATTGAGGAAATCGCTAGAGAGTCAGCTGAACAAATTTATTGCCCGCTTTAAGAGTGCCAAGAATGCTGCCTAATCATCCTTCCCGAGGCTATGTTTGCTAGATTGGCCCTTGAAGGCATGCACTTTGAGCTTCGAACGAAGTTCAAAGGGGCTTACTTCGGAGGCCTATTCGAGTTGCCGAGCAGGGCCACTAGATACGAGCAAATCCTCCGGTAAGAACAATCGTGGATGCGTTCATCTAAGGGAACCTATTACAAGGACTCTAATTACAATCTAGCCATAACAAATGTACTATTTACATGGTTGGAAGAAAAATACAATGCCTGCTTTGAGATGGTTGTGGCTGAGATAGTCGGTACATGGCCATGCAAGTGCCTACCCCTAAGATCGATAGACTTTATATATTTGACATTTCTTGGGCCAAGGAAATATTTGATACTCTTATGGAATGAAAGTTTATCTAGGTTCTTGCCAACCAAAGAATTCCCTCGGCCAAGGAACTAAAGAAAGGAGAATATTGTAAATGGCACGACACTAGGTGACACTTGACTAAAAATTACATTTTGTTTAGAAACCTAAAACAGGAGAACATTGAAAAGAGATTGCTCAAATTCCCCAAAATGGAGAAACAGGTGATGAAAGTCAACACTCGTGCAGATCAAGGAATGTTTGATGTCAACATCATTTAGGAAGATATAGCAAAAGCCAATCATCATCTTAAAAAGCAGATGAAGCTACTCCATTAGTCGTCCAAGCATGGAAGCCCAATCAAAAGCACACATACTCTTCAAACTAAGATAGAAGAAATACTTTCTTCCACCGAGGTCACTTCTGGAGCATCAATGTCTGACATGACCCAAAAGGCTATCAATTCAATCATCCTATTGGAAAGACTAAATCTAGCCTAAGCAGGAGTCCACTTTGTAAGCGAGATAAAAGAAAAGCTTTAGTGACCTGCCAGGACTTCAAAACCTCAAGCAATCTGAGCAGCTTGAAATCAGGCTCTCCAACCTTCGTATACTATGAATGCTAAAGAAGGAAAGGTTGGAGGGAGCACCATGCACTACAACGGTTTTAACCCCAGCCCAAAACTAGGTCATTCTAAGGGCAGAGTTTTTCCTTATGCTGAGGAGGACGTCATACATGGTCACCTATCTCATGAGATAACAACACCACTAGGTTTTGGGCTAACAAGGAAAGAGCTTTTGTAAGTGTTATGGTCTCATACTCCTTTGATTATCAAATTTTGATGTGTCAAAACATCTATCTGTGTCTTGTGCTTGTATGATGATTTATATGAATTCAAGACACTGCATAAACACTTCAAGAAGCTACATGTTGAACTTTTCAAGAAGTTACATATTGAAGTTCAAGAAGCTACATGTTGAAGTCTCAAGAAGCTACAATGTTGATGTTCAAGTCTTAAGAAACAACTCATGACTTCAAGACTAATAAGCAATGCATGAAGTAGTTGTTATGCTGATGAAGATCTCAAGTTTGAAGCTACAACAAGTTCAAGATCTCAAGCCTGATATGGTTCAAACAATCTACATTCGTTGAATGGTTGAAGTTCAATGTCCATACGACATGATTTAGGTTTGAATGACCTTAGGTTGACCCTTTAAGTAGGTCACTTTGGATACATAAATCAAATATTTATTTTACATAAGTTTGGTCTATTCTACGACCAGGCCCTAGCTCTTGTTCGACTAGTCCCGGCATTGGTTCGACCACCCAAGAAATTCCACGACCACCCTAAGTAGTTGAAGATTTTTCTAATTTTTGGTTCACCCACGACCAGGCCCTGAGGTCCTTCGACCGGTCGTAGGTGTGGCTTCGACTCGTCCACGACCAGTCGTGGAGCAATGACTCAAAATCCAGCAACGTAATCTATGGTCCTACGACCAGTCGTAGGTGACCCACGACCAGTCGTAGGCTACTCACGACCAGTCGTAGGCTACTCACGACCAGTCGTGGAACGACTTTCAAAGATCGCGCTCAATATTTCAAAAATCTGTTAGAGCTATGACCAATCGAAGGTTTCTAAGACCAGTTGTAGGAACGATTTTTGCTTCTATAAATTGAACACGAAATTCAGAGTTTACACACTTCAACTCTATTCTATTCAAGAATTTTCAAGTGATCACTCTGAGATAAGTCTGTGTTTATTTTAAGCTACATTGTGCTTATTTAATATTCCTTTTGCTAGCTTATTTAATTTGATTTTGTTTCTATATTCCAATCTTATTTGAAAAGAGGAATTATCTTATTCATTCTTCTTGGAATCAAAATCAAATGTAGCTACGCCCAACAAGTTAAATCTAAAATCTATTAGAATTTAGAACCTTATGAATGAGAGTATTGGAAATTGAACTTTGACATTCAATCATCTACTCCGATTGGTTCTACAGGGCTGATACGAAAAGAAGAAATCCAGGTATTTTACAATTCTGTAAAATTTATTTAGTTTTGGTTTTGTTTGAGGTTGCTTTAAAAAATCTCATTGTACTGGTTTTGTTTGAGGTTGAGCCAGAAAAATCTCATTGTATTGGTTGTCTGAGGAAAACCAGAAAACTCAGAAAAGAGGGATTTTTTAATTGTGTAAGCCCAAGTGAAAAAGACACAATTGTAAAGATTTTTGGTGAACCTAAGAAAACCTATTTGATAGTGAACGCTAATATCCCCTGTGTGAGGATATTAGGAGTGGAGTAGCTTTTTGTGTGGTCATGGAAAACAGTTGGTGTACACACAAAGCGAACCACTATAACTCTTTGCCTTGTGGATTGAATGCTTGCTTAATTTTCATATCTTTTATCATTCGATTGTGTGGAATGTACAAGTGGATGTGAATGTTGTAACTATTTACATTTCAAGCAAGTGTGGGGATTGTTGTAATAATTTAGATCTATACTTCTGCATTTAATTTCAATTCTTTGCTATTTCATTTACTTATATTAAAATTGAGTCCTTGATCCAAAAGAGGTTCTAGAAATAAGGTTGTCCTACCATAAGCCCTTGTTTATTATGGTGTAAGGTTGTCCTTAGAACTGAATTTGTATCAATCTCTCAATACTTATTTATCAAGGTGATTTAAATTTAACATTTTGAATTGATTCATAATTGTAAGGATATTGGTTTACTTTATTTCCGCTGATTTTATTTTAAATTTGGCATAGTTCTATTCACCCCCCCCCCCCCCCCTCTAGGACATATAGCTTGGCCTTTTCAAGTGGTATCAAAGCTTAATAGCTCATTTTTTGTTGCTTTTTATTTGGATTTATTTCCTGAGCTAACGATCAAAGCTATATAAAAAGATATCAAATTTTGATAGCCTTTCAGTTACTAGGCCTCCACCCTTTGATGGCTCCAACTATGCATATTGGAAAGCCAGAATGAGGATCTTCCTCAAATCAATGGATGAAAGTGTGTGGCAAGCCACAAAGGATCGAATGGAAACCTCCTATCATGGAAGTAACTCGGTGTTGATGGTTCAAAATCTATGAAAATTACACCGTATTACCAATGGACCACACTTCGAAAAATAAGAGTAGTGCTAATGCTAAATCACTAAATGCATCACTTACATGCACTATCACCTGATGAGTTCAAAAGAATCATATCCTCGTGATACCGCAAAGCAAGCCTGGGATATTTTAGAAATGACACACGAAGGTACATCAATTGTCAAGAAATCTAAAGTCCAACTCCTCACAACTAAATTTGAAGAAATTCATATGGAGGAAAATGAAATGTTTATGGACTTTTACACTAGATTGAATGACATTGTAAACTCAATGTGGGGTCTTGGCGATAAGATCCCGTAAAGTAAAGTATGTGCAAAAATACAACGCTCTCTTCCGAATCAGCTCAATTCTAAGGTAACCGCAATCCAGGAACTTCGTGATACGGACAATATGAAGGTAGAAGAATTAGTTGGTTCTTTACAAACCTATGAATTAAGTTTTAAAGCTCCTAAAGGTAAATCTATTGCTTTAAAGTCATCTAAAAGTATTACTCAAGAAAATTCAGATTGAAAAAGTCTCAAGATGATATGGCCCTTTGGCGAAAAAGTTTTATAAGATTTTCAAAAGTAAGAAAAGAGTCGATTTTCAAAAGGCAAAAGAAAAGAAACGTTCCAAACCTAACTCTAAAACTTGGAAATCATTGAAAGATAGTCAATGCTACAACTGTCAAGAATATGGGCATTTAACAAACAAATGTCCTAAAAAGGACAGATCCAAAAGGAAGGGTATGTTGGCTACTTGGGATGAATCGTCTGATTCTGAAGCCTCTTCTGAATCAGAAAATTCAGAAACCGAGTCGGCAAAGAACTTAAGGCCCTTATGACTCTAGCCAAGTTTACCTTTTCCGATCACGATGATTCAACAAGTGAAGAAAATTTGGATAGTGATCATGAATATGATGAAGATCTTCAAGATGCTTACAATGCCTTATATAAGGAAAGTTGTAAAATTGTTGTTAAACTTAAACTTCAAAAAGAAAAGTTTTTTAAACATAAAGAATGTTTTGAAACCCTTGTTTTAGAAAAATCCCAAATTTCAGATTGTTTTGAAAAATCAAAGTGTGATCTGGAATTCAAAACCTCCCTAATTGAAAATTTGAAATCTGAAAATGAGAAACTTAAAAATGAAGTATCTTCTCTTCTGAGTTTGAAGGACACATGGAGATATGCCCAAGGTGATCCAAAATTAGAAAAATTATTATCCGGATCAAGAAAATGTGGCGATCGATCCAGGTTGGGCTATGATAAAAACACATCTCCTAAACAGAAGAATACTCCTTCCAATTTTGTAAAAGGAGAGACTTCTAACTCAAAAGGAAAAGGTACCAATCAAGTTTTTTCTAAAAATACAAAAACTCTTCAAAAACACAAAAACAGCTATATAAATTTTAAAAATCAGATTCGAAACCCACTAGCTGAAAAAATTGTTGATTTACTTAAGGAGCTATTAAAATCTAACTCAGTAGGTCACTCTTACAACTATAAACAAAAGAAGACCAATTATTCTCCTAAACCCAAAACAGTACTGAAATGGGTTCCTAAGGTTACTTGTTTGGTTGCTCACACTGCTTTCAAAGGTACAAGCCATTCGAAATGGTACCTAGATAGTGGATGCTCCAGACATATGACAGGCGACAAAGCACTATTCACCGATCTTAAAGATATGACTTATGGGTCAGTCACATTTGGTGATGGTAGCAACTGCAAGATAATTGGCAAAGGTACGGTCCAACTCTATAACCTTCCCTTATTTAAAAATGTTTTATATGTTGAGGGTTTAAAACACAACCTGTTGAGCATATCTCAAATATGCAATAACAACCATAATGTTAAATTTTCTAATCAAGGTTGTGAAATTATAAACGAAAAGGGTTCTGTAATATTAACTGGTCGCAGAACTTCAAAACCGCTATATAGTAAGCAATGGTAGCTCATCTAAACAAACGTGCTACATGGTCCATACCGATGAGATGCAATTATGGCATAAAAGCCTTGGACATGTACACTACCGAAATTTATACAGATTGAGCAAAAGTGAACTAATTAGAGGTCTACCTAAGATGCAAAAAGTAGACAAGATTTGTGGTGAATGCCAATATGGTAAACAAACTAGAGCTCTCACAAAAAGGTGAACTCCAATATCACCACAAGACCACTCGAGCTTCTCCACATGGATCTTATAGACCAACAAGAACGGAAAGCCGAGGTGGCAAAAAGTACATCTTAGTTATTGTAGATGATTATACAAGATACACTTGGGTTTCATTCTTGAAAGATAAATCGAAACCCTTGATGAAGTGAAAAGATTATAAAACGGATTCAAACCGAAAAATGTTTACAAGTCAACAAGATCCGTAGTGATCATGGATCCGAATTCGAAAATAGCGGTTTTGAGAAATTTTGTAGCGATCGTGAATATCGCATGAATTCTCTCACTAAAACTCCTCAACAAAATGGTATTGTCGAGAGGAAGAATAGAGTGCTTCAAGAAATGGGAAATGTTATGTTAAATAGCATGAAGCTTCCTAGAATCTCTGGTGAAGCAATGAATACAACTGCTACATTATTAACCGTGTTTATATTTGTAAATCTAATAATAAAACGGCTTATGAAATGTGGTTTGAGAAAAAGCCTTCTGTCAAATACTTTCGAGTCTTTGGCAGCAAGTGCTATATTTTGCGTGACCGTGAAAATTTGGAAAAATTCGACACTAAAAGTGATGAAGGGATCTTTTAGGATATTCTTTAAACAATTGTGCATATCGTGTTGAACAACAGATCGGTGTGATTCAAGAGTCAATAAATGTTGTGATTGACGATCTTTTGAATACACCTGTCCCTAGTTCAGATAATGATGAAGTTCTTATACTTAAAAAATAAGAAATTTCATCAAGTGAAACTAATCCTGAATTAAGGACTGCTAAAGATCATCCAACTTCTCAAATACTTGGAAACCCTCTCACTGGTGTGCGCACTCGTAGACTATTAGAGGACATATATATCTACGTATGCTTTACTTCCCAGATTGAACCAGTTGACGTAAAAGAAGCACTTTCAGATGAAAACTGGATTCTTGCGATGCAAGAAGAACTTAATCAGTTTGTCAGAAATGATGTCTGGCACCTTGTTCCTAGACTTAAAGATAAACATATTATTGGAACAAAATGGATTTTCAAAAACAAATCTGATGAACTTGGAAATATTATACGAAACAAAGCAAGACTAGTTGTACAGGGGTATACACAAATTGAAGGTATTGACTATAATGAAACATTTGCCCCTGTAGCTCGTCTTGAATCAATCAGACTTTTTATCTCCATTGCTTGTTTTAGGAAGATTAAAATTTACCAAATGGATGTAAAGAGTGCCTTTCTGAATGGTGATTTACATGAAGAGGTATATGTTGAACAACCTACAGGGTTTGAAGATCCTAAATTTACTGATCATGTGTATCGTCTTAAGAAGGCTCTCTATGGTCTGAAACAAGCTCCCAGAGCATGGTACGAAAAACTGACTAAGTTTTTACTGAGTCATAATTTTCAGATGGGATGTGTTGATAAGACGCTCTTTGTTAAGAAACATAACGATGATATTCTAATGGTTCAAATATATGTTGACGATATTATTTATGGATCAACCTATACTAACATGACTGTTGAGTTTGCAGATTTGATGAAGTCTAAATTCGAAATGAGCATGGTTGGAGAATTAAACTATTTTCTAGGGTTGCAAGTAAAACAACAACCTGATGGAATTTTTATCTCTCAAACCAAATGCTCAAAGTTTAATTAAGAAATTTGGATTTGAGAAAGGTAAAAATTTTGATACTCCTATGAGTATAACTTTGAGACTCTCAAAAGACTCTACAGGTAATGATGTGGATCCTAAATTGTATCGTAGTTTGATTGGTAGTTTGCTTTATCTGACTGCTAGCAGAGACCGTATATTGCTTTGAGTGTTGGTATTTGTGCTTGTTATCAATCAAATCCTAAAGAATCTCACTTAACTGCTGTTAAGCGGATTATGCGATATGTCGCAAGTTCTACTAAACTGGGTCTCTGGTATCCACATGAGACTAATGTTCAATTAGCCGGGTATGCAGATGCTGACTGGGCTGGAAACATTGATGATAGGAAATCAACCAGTGGTGGTTGTTTCTACATTAGAAATTGTCTTGTTTCTTGGTTTAGCAAGAAGCAAAGTTCTATATCGCTATCAATAGCTGAGGCTGAATACATTGCTGCTGGAAATGCATGTACTCAACTTGTTTGGATGAAACGAATGTTAAGCGATTATGGAATTACTCAGGATTCTATGATTTTATTTTGTGATAATTCCAGTGCAATAATTATCTCTAAAAATCCAGTTCAGCATTCACGTACTAAGCATATTGACATTAGATTTCATTACATTCGTGAATTAGTGGAAGAAAAATTAATATATTTGGATTACATTCCAACCGAGACTCAACTTGCGGACATTTTCACTAAACTGCTCGACAAAAGCAGGTTTAATAAATTAAAGTTTGATCTCGGTATGTGCAATTTAAATTGAATTTGCGTGATTTGGTGTATCATAATGTACATAAGTTTGATATTTTATTTGCTTAAATTTGAAAATTATTTAAAAATTTTGCAAATTTTGAGTCGTACTCGACCAGTCGTGAGTGTACACGACCGGTCATGCTACGACCGGTTGAACACTTACACGACCAGTCGTGAAGCTCGTGATTTCACTTTAATTTGGAGATTTTGACTCTTCTTCTTCATTTCTTTTTACTCTCCAACGGTTCTAGCTACGACCGATCGAACCCACCTTCATAGTACTTCAAGGTTAGTGGTTCTTTTGCATTTTTTTTTGTAGATTCTTACTATTACTGTTTCAAATCTCATTCTTGTGGAATCTATTTGGTCGTTCATTGCAAGTTTGGGGTTTTATCTTGAAAAATCTGTTTTATTTAAACCCCATTTCTTCCATCTTGTTGTTTCCTTGAAATCCTTCTTTGAAAATGGATGCAAGAGGTAAAAAGAAAACTACTCGAGGTCCCTCTTCATCTAGATCAGCTTCTATTGTACAACGTCATCTTCGCTCTCCCGAAAATGATCCTTCTAATGCTCGGGATTTGCGTATGCGCAATGTTATTGTTGAGAGTCCTGTTACTATTAATCACATTGCTTCATTTGGTATCCCTCCTCTGTTGGAATCTGTGGGATGGGATAACATCTTACATTGGGGTGGAGCTGCATACCAGTCCATTGCCCAATCCATGTTTGCATGTATCTGTGATTTTTCTCTTGAGGATTTAACTTTTAAAGTTGATACTCAAGAAGGATTGTTTTTAGTAGATCGACATTTGATTGCTGACATTATGGAAATACCTGTCAATGATGAGAGCATTCCAATTCATATTTTACATGACAGCCTCTCAGAATCTGAACGTAAAATGCTTACTAGAGATTTATGTAATTTGGATGTTCACTGGACTCATAAAGGTCATGTACTTCCCTCAAGGTATTTGTTACCCGCATACGAGTACTTCATAGGATATTCATCTCAAATCTTTATCCACGTTCTGGTAATAAAATCGAACTCACTGCTTTCATGGTTCGTGTTTTGCATTCTGTAGTCTCTGGTGCAAAAATATGTCTACCTTCTTTAATTTGTCATTCCATTATTCTGTCTCGTCACCATCCTGGACATAGTGATATACCCTTTGGTTATTTATTGACTATGCCAAAATCATATGCTCGTGGCTATGCCTACTAGAGAAAAACCCATCCATCATCTCCCTTTAATAATTCCAATATTAACAAGATGAATTTAGAATTGGTGATGGCCAAGTGGATGCTTGTAGCAAGAGGTCTTTGAAGCAGAAATGCTCAAGCTAGTGATCTTCCCGAAGACGTGAATATGGATGATTTATTTGAAGAACTTGAATCGACTCGGTGATGATCCCGATTTTCACCTTCCGATTTTGATGAGAGATTGAATTCCCTTCAAGAGCAGGTGGCTCAAATTGTTACCCAAGACACGCAATTTTCATATTTACGCAAATATATGAGGCGGATTGCTAAGGGTTTACATAAAATTGATCCATCTAATCCTGCACCCTCTTCTGGTTCTGACTAAATTTTTGATGTGTCTGTAATATTTTTTTTACTGAACTTTTCGTGCTTACTGACTTTTTGAATTATGCACTATGCTCTCTTGAATTAACTCCTATTTTCATTATTATTGATGCTCTTCTTCCTTTGTCATTTTGTGTCAAAAAGGGGGAGAAGTTTTGGAGGCTTTTTGATTTATTTGAATTTAATCTTTATGATGTGCTCCTATTACTCAGGCTATTACTCAGGGGGAGTTAAGCTTCTCAGGAGTAGTTATGGGAGAATGATGCTAGTTATTACTTATGATATCTATATAACTGTGCATGCTTCTCTATTGTGAACCTGTTGTGTTTGTTCTCTTATGTCTATTGGAAGTATTATTACTTGGACCTGTTGTGTTTGTTCTCTTATGTCTATTGGAAGTATTATTACTTGGGTGTTTTGTCACAAATTTGACAAAGGGGGAGATTGTAAGTGTTATGGTCTCATACTCCTTTTATTGTCAAATTTTGATGTGTCAAAACATCTATCTGTGTCTTGTGCTTGTATGATGATTTATATGAATTCAAGACACTGCATAAACACTTCAAGAAGCTACAAGTTGAACTTTTCAAGAAGTTACATATTGAAGTTCAAGAAGCTACATGTTGAAGTCTCAAGAAGCTACAATGTTGATGTTCAAGTCTTAAGAAACAACTCATGACTTCAAGACTAATAAGCAATGCATGAAGTAGTTGTTATGCTGATGAAGATCTCAAGTTTGAAGCTACAAAAAGTTCAAGATCTCAAGCCTGATATGGTTCAAACAATCTACATTCGTTGAATGGTTGAAGTTCAATGTCCATACGACATGATTCAGGTTTGAATGACCTTAGGTTGACCCTTTAAGTAGGTCACTTTGGATACATAAATCAAATATTTATTTTACATAAGTTTGGTCTATTCTACGACCAGTCCTAGCTCTTGTTCAACCAGTCCTGGCATTGGTTCGACCAGTCCAAGAAATTCCACGACCAGTCCTAAGTAGTTGAAGATTTTTCAGAATTTTTGGTTCGCCCACGATCAGTCCTGGAGGTCCTTCGACCGGTCGTAGGTGTGGCTTCGACTCGTCCACGACCAGTCGTGGAGCTACGACTCAAAGTCCAGCAACGTAATCTATGGTCCTACGACCAGTCGTAAGGATCTACGACCAGTCATAGGTGACCCACGACTAGTCGTAGGCTACTCACGACTAGTCGTGGAACGACTTTCAAAGATCGCGCTCAATATTTCAAAAATCTGTTAGAGCTACGACCAGTCGAAGGTTTCTAAGACCAGTCGTAGGAACGATTTTTGCTTCTATAAATTGAACACGAAATTCAGAGTTTACACACTTCAACTCTATTCTATTCAAGAATTTTCAAGTGATCACTCTGAGATAAGTCTGTGTTTATTTTAAGCTACATTGTGCTTATTTAATATTCCTTTTGCTAGCTTATTTAATTTGATTTTGTTTCTATATTCCAATCTTATTTGAAAAGAGGAATTATCTTATTCCTTCTTCTTGGAATCAAAATCAAATATAGCTACGCCCAACAAGTTAAATCTAAAATCTATTAGAATTTAGAACCTTATGAATGAGAGTATTGGAAATTGAACTTTGACATTCAATCATCTACTCCGATTGGTTCTACAGGGCTGATACGAAAAGAAGAAATCCAGGTATTTTACAATTCTGTAAAATTTATTTAGTTTTGGTTTTGTTTGAGGTTAAGCCAGAAAAATCTCATTGTACTGGTTTTGTTTGAGGTTGAGCCAGAAAAATCTCATTGTATTGGTTGTCTGAGGAAAACCAAAACTCGAAAAGAGGGTTTTTTAATTGTGTAAGCCCAAGTGAAAAAGACACAATTGTAAAGGTTTTTGGTGAACCCGAGAAAACCTATTTGATAGTGAACGCTAATATCCCCTGTGTGAGGATATTAGAGAGGAGTAGCTTTTTGTGTGGTTGTTGGAAAACAGCTTGGTGTACACACAAAGCGAACCACTATAACTCTTTGCCTTGTGGATTGAATGCTTGCTTAATTTTCATATCTTCTTTATCATTCGATTGTGTGGAATGTACAAGTGGATGTGAATGTTGTAACTATTTACATTTCAAGCAAGTGTGGGGATTGTTGTAATAATTTAGATCTATACTTCGCATTTAATTTCAATTCCTAGCTATTTCATTTACTTATATTAAAATTGAGTCCTTGATCCAAAAGAGGTTCTAGAAATAAGGTTGTCCTACTATAAGCCCTTGTTTATTATGGTGTAAGGTTGTCCTTAGAACTGAATTTGTATCAATCTCTCAATACTTATTTATCAAGGTGATTTAAATTTAGCAAGTGAATTGATTCATAATTGTAAGGATATTGGTTTACTTTATTTTCGCTGATTTTATTTTAAATTTGGCATAGTCCTATTCACCCCCCCCCCCCCTTAGGACATATAGCTTGGCCTTTTCAGCTTTCCCACCCAACCAACCATCTACCTGTTGGGTAGTTTAGCTAAAGCGAAGGCTCTATCATATTCACCCAGTAACGAACATGCAACAACAACCAATCAAGTACACGAGGGAGCAACTGTTATTTTTAAGACGTACACAGTAGGAGAATGCTTGCGCTTTTCAAAAATATGAAGAATGTAGCTTCAGGATCTGTTCATCTCAATTGGAGGCTACTTGTAGCCAGAAGGTATCTATTCATGATGTTTGGAGGAGCTGTGTCTTGAAAAAGTGTGAAACAATTTACCACGACTTCGTTCACCATGGAAGCTGAATTCATTACGTGTCATGAGGCATCTAATCAGGCATTATGGTTACAATGCTTCTTCTCTAGTTTGCAGGTATTGGAGCATATCCCAAAACCATTGAGAACATTTTGTGATAATTCAGTTATGATTTTCTTCTCTAGTAACAACAAGCATTTATCAAGGTCGAGACACATCAACATCAAGTACCTTGTTGTAAAGGAAAGAATTCTGAATCGTTTGTGGAGTTCATCAACATTTAGTAAATAATTGTAGATCTGCTCACTAAAGAACTCCCTATCACGCCATTTCAGGAGCATGTAACATCCATGAGAGTCATTGATCCCAAATATATTTTCAGTTAGTAGGAGTTGAGCGTGTTTCACAAACATTTAAGAGATCTCATTTGATAAAGCTATTTAATGATTTTGATATAAAGTTAATTTCTGCTTCTCTTTAAGTATGCGCAAATTCTCGAGTTAGTAGAACTATAGTCGTGTCTCGTTGGAGATATTTGAAAAGCTTAAGGACCTCTTAAGGATAGACACATATCATCAAATTACGTATATAATCCTTATACCACACTTCCTAGTTCTAGATCTGTCATCAAGACTATTAGTATTTGTGACCGTGCTTAGCCTCATTTCACTTAGATTAAATGTTGTGATGACTACCGTGATCTGATACTGATAGCCTTAATGGACCAGATTGTCATAGTACTACCCATATTATCTAACAATGTAATTGTTAACCATTTAGATATTTCTTTAAATCAAAACATGTTTTTCAAAAAAAAATTAAATGATTAATCATTGACATTGATCAAATGTGGCCTAAGTAGGAAAATGTAAGAATTCTATAAGGTGGGCCTTATTGATCAATGGTCTGGATTGTCCTAAGGGTTGGATAATGTGATCAGGTATACCAGTGGGCCCCACTAAGTTGTGATACATTTAGAAATTCGTGTAAGGGGTGGGGTGCTACAACTGTAATACACACACAATGTTTTAGAGGAACTAGGATTGTCAAATTCGCGTGGAGCCATAAGGAGAGGAGTTTTGATGGGTTTCAAACTCCTCTGCCCTCTGTAACTATAAAACTAGGCTCGGTCCCCAATTCAACACCATCGACGGAAGTTACAGCCCCATCACAACTACTCTAAAGGGTGTAAGGAGAGGAAGACTCCAACGACTTACAATAGCAATGACGTCCCAACCAGGTACGCCCTATTGCCCTTAGGATCTCCATATCCAATGCACAACACGGTCCTTGCAATCCCGCATATAGATTTACACGTTACACTTAGCTTTCAAAACACTGGGCCATAATGGACAGGGTTGATCTGCTCCACATGAACTCTTTCCTTCTAAGTTGGAAAGCAATGCCCCATTACCCCATGGAAGGTCATGTAAACATTTTCGAGATATTTAGGAAGGAGAGACGTGAAGCATGAGTAAATGCAAGACGAAGTAAATTTGGATTTGGACCATCCAACTCAAGATTAGAACTGTGTGTTATATAGATTACATTATCAATATGCTAGGGATAATTTTTTTTGACAATTTTATGATCAAACATGTCAAACACTTATTGAAAGAATAAGTTGTTAACCAAAAAGTCCAGCAATCCAGATTCAACATGCATGCGTCTTTTCCTTTGAAGTGTAGTTTCTTAGTTTTCGGCGCATGATTTCTCTTTAATGGGTCTTAACTGATAAATGGCTTGGATCTTTGATACATCTGACACTTTACATAATTATTACATGCATTCTAAAATCCCTCAATGTAAGTGAATGTATTATATCAAAGAGAGAATTTCTCATTAAATGCATAGCTAGTTGGATGAAAATGCAATGTCCAACTAGTTGTGTGAGCATTTCTCTCTCTCTCTCTCTCTCTCTCTCTCTCACACACACACACACACACATATAGAGAGATGCTTACACACCACTTATCAAAACGTCCAACTAGTTCGAATTAATGAATGCTAATTAATGTTGAGAGAGAAATAGAAATTTGTTTATTTTACCTTTCAAACGAGTATTTCAAAATTGTCATTGGCTTGGGTGGCCTCTATTGTGGTGCTAATGTAAAATCCACCCGACCACCACATGTGTCACCCCATATTAGACTTAAGGATTGAAAATCAACCCCATTAGTAGTTCTATGCAGTCAACCTCATGGGAACTTCCCATGAGGTCGAGCTGTGTGGGCCCCGTCGTGATGCGTGTCCAACATCTACCCCATTAGTTGATGCACCATTCCATGGTGGCCCACATTGGAATGTAACAGAAGATCAACTTATCTGGAGAGGCATGGGGAGATGCTGTCGGATTTTTGGCATAGACATTTAAATGAGAATATGAAATTATTACAATCTATTCAACCTTGGATGGGTAGCTAATTTATGATTTAATATATCTCTGTTAGTATTAGATTGTTAATGCTAATATGATTTAGTATATTTCAACTATCAGATGGAAAGCGAGGGTCTTTCCAATACCTCGGGCAGTCTGTCAATTACATCGCTGATAATCCTTGAAGATGAAAGATTAAGTCTTGAACCTGAAGAGGTGCCCATTGATACTAGTACCTCTGAGTCACATATTGTGGGAAAAGTGAAAAAGAGATCGGTAGTGTGGGACGATTTCGAAGAAGTAACCTTAAAGAACAGCAACGTGAAGATATAATGCAAGTACTGCAAGGCTCAGTATACTAAGCAAGCAGATGGTTCGACCACAACTCTGAAGAAACATATTTCGAAGTGTTATAAAAAAAAAAGTGAGAACTCCGACATCAGGGCAACAAACACTTTCATTTACACAATCTTCAGTGGGTCCGTTGGAGGGTACATTGTCCATCTATAAGTATAACAAAGAGCTGGTGAATGAGTTGACGGCCAAGTTAATTATTACTGACGAAAGACCATTTCAGATGGTAGAGAGTCCTGCTTTTGTCAAACTAGTCAGATGCCTTAACCCCAGATACGAGAAAGTCTCCCGTACAACAATAAAGAGTGTACATGAAGATGTATGAAAGCGGGAAGCTAAAGTTGAAAGGAGAGTTGGAAACGATTTTTCGAATTAGCCTGACATCAGATTTGTGGACGTCATCCAATCAACGAAAGAGGTATATGTCACTAATTACTCACTACGTTGATGCTGAATGGAGACTTTGCAAGAGAATTATAAACTTTCGTTATCTTGTGCCGCCTCATAGTGACTTAATGATTTCAGACTGTATGTAAAGATGTCTTGTGGAGTGAGGAATTGAGATGAAAATCTCGTCAATAAATCTAGACAATGCCTCTGCAAATGATAGCGTGATAACAAATTTGCTTAACTAGTTTAGGGCCACCAGTGACTTGTATTTTGGTGGAAAGATACTTCATGTTAAGTGTTGTGCCCACATCCTAAACTTGATTGTACAAGATAACCTTAAAATAATTGATCCCATGATCGAGAACATAAGAGAGAGTGTGAAGTATATATGAGGGTCACCTTCATGATTACATATATGGAATGAGATCGTGAAGTGGTTGAATTTGTCAACTCAGAGAACAATGAAGTTGGACGTCACAACACATTGAAATTCAACTTTTGAAATGTTGGATTCAACGATAGCTTTGAACCTGCATTCTCTTACTATGCGGAGCGTGATAGTGAGTATATTTGGTTGCCTTCTGAAGATGATTGGTCAAGAGCTGAATCAGTTCACAAGTTCCTTTCAGTTTTTTACAATATTACGAAGAAATTTTCGGAAAGCAAGTATCCAACAACAAAATATTTCTGCCAGAACTTTGGAAGGTAAAAGATGTCTTGCGCAAGAGCAATAGTGGACTAGACTTTTTACACTTAATGACCATAGGTATGCAGGTAAAGTTTGATAAGTATTGGTCTGAGTGTAGTCTGGTAATGGCTGTTGCAGTCGTTCTTAATCCCCAATACGAGATGATGATGGTTGAGTTCATATGTAGTAAGTTGTATGGTGCGATGGGTGTCGTTGAGGTCGATAAGCTTCATGATACAGTCAGTGAATTGTACAATTTCTATGTGTGCGATGTAAAAGACAAATCTCCTCAAGTGGGTTCTAGTTCTACTGTTGATGAACTGCAAGAAGAAACGATAGATGATTTCATGTCTTATGTGGCACAGCGGAAAGAGACTCAAATGCAGATGCCTATATCAAAACTTGAAGACTATCTCAAGGAGCCACTTCTAGTTGTAAAATCCATAGGCGATGAATTTGATGTTTTGGACTGGTGGAGGACGAGATCTGATAATTCACAATACCATATGCTCTCGTTAATGACACGAGACATATTATCATTTCTAATTTCAATTGTGGCTTCAGAATCTGCTTTTAGTACCGGGAGTAGGGTCGTAAGCAAGTATAGAAGCTCACTCACACTTAAATCAGTTGAGACACTCATTTGTACATAGGATTAGGTACGTCCGATATGGTGAAAAGGGAACTCTGTTGATGAGGAGTTCGATGAAAAGGAGAGTGACAAGCATGATGAGACAGTACCTGCAGCCGCAAGATGAGACACTGCCTTCTATTTCTGTTGCACTTGCTTAAAAGTTATATAATGATATTTGTAATTATTTTTTAACAGTTAAATTGTAATATTATGGTTATGGGTGGATGGATATTTCTCTCTTTTCAATTGTACTATTCAATTAGTTAATGCTATTTAAATCTCTTATTATTTTGTTGGATAATTGCGTTCATTTATCACTTCAACTTATTTTTTTATGTTGTCCTAACCTAACCAGATATTAGGGGTGTACACAAATTGAGCTAGCTCGATTAGCTCGCTTGACTCGACTCGAAAAAGCTCGATTCGACTCGGTTCAAAGCTAAGTTCGAGCTGAGTTGAGCTGATTTTTTAAGCTCGAAAATGAGTTCGAGCCGAGTTCGAGTAGGCCACAGCTTGACTCGACTCGGATCGAATATAGCTTGAATCCAGCTCGAATCGAACCAGTTCAGTGACTTGGTTACTTTACCATTGATGTTGCTCACCAACTATTTGATAAAATGACTCAATGAAATGTGGTTGGTGGTAAGGCAGGTTTGGCTGGTGGCAAGCAAGGTTTGTCATGTCAGAAACGATGGACGAGTTTGAAAAGCAGTTTGTGAACATGGAGGTCCGAGCCAAGTTCATGGAGAGCTCGATGGTAGGCAGCACATCGCTGTCGACTCCGGAGGGGGAAGTCAACAGCCTAATGTAACAGGTGGCGGACGATTATGGGCTGGAAGTGTTAGTGGGGTTGCCATGAAACAAATACCTTTTTTTCTTTATTTTTTTATGGGTTTTTATGTTATTTAGAAGGTGTTTGATAAAATACCAGTAAAACCATTATCCCTGTTTGTAAAATAGTGGGATTTTGATGTTTCAGTTCAACAGTGTGTGGAAATACCTCAATGGCGAACTCGGCTCAATCTTGGCTTGAACTCGGCCAAGATGGCCCGAGCTACTGAGCTAATAGAGTCGAGCTAGCCAGTCAGGCTCGAGGATCGAGCCGGGCCGAGTTCAAGCTAAGGTCAGCTAGTGTTCGAGCCGAGTCGAGCTGAGGCCAGCTCTACTCGGTTCGACTCGATGTACACCCCTACCAGATATACACCTGTAGATATGTCATTAGAAGATGATGCATCAGCAGATATTTGAGATTATGAAGTTCAACTCTACTCCTAAGATGGAAAGATAAAGTTACAATGTAAGTTGTGTGGAAAGTAATTTGTCAACAAAACAAATTGGCTCAAATTATATTTGGCTTGTCGGGGAGGAGACACCACACCATGTAGCAAAGCTCTTTAGGAAGTCTGAGATTTATTTCGAGTCATTCTCGACTCAAATACAAAGACTTCCTACAGCTCTTACCCTACAACTACAACCAATACAACTAACCAAAGAATATATAGAAGTATGCCTATTATAAATGAAGAAGGGTAAAGCAGAAGAACTGCCTCTGGTTCCAGGCCTTCCACAATTAGTAGAGAAGAAGAACAAGAGAGAATTTTAATGGAACAAGAAGAATGCGATTACAAAGAGGCCGTTAAAGAAAACTTGAAAATGACATCCAGATCAAGGATTACCAGACAACAACATCCACATTCGAGACAACATGATGCTGAAGCATGCACAAATAAACCATTAAAGTTTCTTAAAAAGCTTGCAATATTTTATAGGCGGTTAAGAATCCCGTACAAATCGTATCATAAAAAGCATCTGAAAAAACTTGTTACATCTATGAATGAGGACGATGGGAAGGCATTCCCACCATTCGATTCAGCAGAGGTGAATGACCATTTTTTGGATACATCCAGCTCAGAGTCAGCCCAGAGTTTTGCTGTAGTTGAATTGGTAAAAAGAGAACTGAATGATGATTCTGGCAATGAAGGTGGAGGTGGAGGAGGAAGTTACTATTACAGTTACGGACAAGGTTCATCTAATTACATGCCACAAAGGCATTCATCATATAGAGGGTATTGAATGTATGAAAGTTTCACCTAATCTGTATGTCAGTATGTGCATATTAGGTTATTTACTTTGTTCATTTTATGTCAGTATGTGCATGTTAGGTTTATTTACTTTTGATTTTGGACAGGGTTTATTTACTTTGTTCATTTTATGTCAATACGTGCATATTAGTTTTACCTAATCTGTATGTCAGTATGTGCATGTTACCCTTAATTTCTTATTATAAGCTACACTGTGGATGAAGCATATCTCTTAAATAATAAATATCTTAGCCATATTATCAATGGCTATTAGATAGATGGAGTGATTGAGATTCAAATGGAAAAATCAGGTAATTAGTATCATCGTCTCAAACTCTTAGTAAAACTTTTAGGCCATGCGCCATCAAACTTAGGCCGGCAACTTTGATGGCTTAGATTTCCATGAAACTATACCTTGTATATGATTTAAGATTCACCACCATTTTTTAAACAATGCAAAACAAACATAGGAGTCAAGAAGGTATATTTATTCATTTACATGTATAAAAGTACATTCGCTGATACTACATTGAAATAACTAAAAAAAAAAAAAAAAAAGTCTCACTTAGTTATTTAATCACTTAGGAAAGTTACCCTTAATTTCTTTTTTCTTTTTTACAATTTTTTGGATTTTTTTTTTAATTAAAAAAAAAAAACATCAGGACCGATCCAAACTGTACCCACTCCGATCTGACTCATTTTCCTTGACCGAGTCGGATTCGGATCAGATCATGCTAGCAGTTGACCGGATCAGATCGAGTCAGGCGACCCGGACTTGGTCCCGAATCAGATTGAGGTCAGGTTAGGCCATGGAAATTTCGGACCGAGTCGAGTTAGACCCAATCCAGTCCGACTTGACTCGATGCCCAACTCTACATATACGGTTGATTTTTGGAATATCCCACAACCTAAAGGGGATCCATCAAATGCACGGTGTTGATGCTGGACACACATCACGGTGGGGCCCACACAGCTCGACCTCATAGTACCATTTCCCTATATATATATATTTGTGTGTGTGTATCTGTGTGTTATATCCACACAGTCTACTCATATTTTGAAATCATTTTATTTGACAAATCCCAAGCTCAAGTGGACCACACTACATAAAACAATGGGTTTAATTGGGAAACAAATTGGCTAGTAGCCAATGGCAAGTGGTCAGTGCTATGTGGGTCCTACCATGATGTATGTGTTTCATCCATGACATCCGTACATTTTTTCCGATCATTTTATGATATAAGCTCAAAAATTAGGTAGATCTAAATCTCAAGTGGACCACAGATTGTTGATTGAACGCCCACCATTAAAAACTTCTTGTGGGGCCCAAAAGTTTTGGATCAAGTTGATGTTTCTTTTGCCCCTTGGTCCAGGTCTGTACGACCTAATCAACAGGTTGGATGTCAAATAAACATTACATTGGGTCTTAGGAGGTTTTTAATGGTAGACATTCAATCACTACTATTTTCCCGGTGGTGTGGTCCACCTAAGTTTTAGATCTCCCTTATTTTTGGGATCAAGCCCTAAAATGATCTTTAAAAATGGATGGACGGCGTGGATTAAACACATACATCATGTGGGGCCCACAGAGCACCAACCAATAGCCACCTAGCTAGTGTCAGCGTCACTAGCCAAACTGCGTCGGCTCGATGGTGGGCCTCTGCTTCTGCTTCCCGTATTAAGGTCCACTTTAGCATTGGATCTACCCTATTTTTGGTCTCATGCCTTAAAAATGATTTAGCAAAATGAACGGCCAACATGGATAAAACACTTACATCATGGTGTGCTGCAGCAGGCAAAACAAGCTCTCTTGAGATACCACACCAATCAACATCACATTGGATGGAAATATCAAGACAAATAATTATTACTTATTTACATATAAGTCCCTATATTTACAATAAATCTAACAGGCCCATAATAGACAAGTTCTATGAGCCACACCATGATGTATGTGTTTTATCCACGCCATCTATCCATTTTCCCAACTCATTCTATGGATGAGCCTAAAAATGAGGCAAATCTTAAGTGGACTGCGCCATAGGAAAAGGGTGGCAATTTAGTGTTTATCACTTAAATCTTCTTAGCCACGAAAGTTTTGGATTGAGCTTATATTTGTATTGTTCCTTCATTCGGGCATTTGTTTTCCCTACATCCAAGCCTCTTTAACTCAACGAATAGGTTGAATGGCAAATAAACATTATGATGAACCCCCTATGAAGTTTTTAATGGTAGACATTCAATCACCATTGTTTCATGTACAACGATTTACTTGAGATTTGGATCTACCTTATTTTTTAGCTTATGCCTTAAAATGATCTAGCAAAGTGGATGGACAATATGAATAAGAGCCCATATAACTTTTTCAGCACCGACATGGGTAGTTGGGGGTCACTAACGAAACTGAGTTGGTCCGTGAAATCCATGCCTACTAACTGACATGACAGTAAGTTTCCGGGGATGAAAGTTAGCTTAAGGCCTACGGTTATGTTTATGAGAAATCCACCATATCTATCTATCTATTTTACAAGCTAACGTAGGTTATGAGCCCAAAAAATAATGCATACGAAAATCTCGAGTGTGCCACCAAAGAGGAAATAGTGGGGATAGAACACCCACCATTGAAACAGTTTGTAATTGCTTCATTTTTGACACTTAAATTGAAAAAAAAGATGTACATGATGGATTTTTCACAAACATCATTGAGATTACTCTTAGCTTCAGCGAAAAGCCATAAATGATGAGAAAGCACTTAAAAGTAGACATCTTGCCTCTAGGTACAAAATTACATATTGCACACGTGCAAGGATAACTCAACATGGTCCAACTAATGTGTCCAAGGTTAGATCATAGCTTGAAAACTGCAAACTTAGCTTTGCTCAATGTTCAACTTAACAATTGACGTTTTATTATTATTATTATTATTATTATTATTATTATTATTATTAATGACGTCCCTACGGATGCACGCAATTCTTCACCAACCACGTGCATAGGATAATCTCAAGATGGATAATAGATATTTATAAATTAAAAATAATTATTTAACATAGTTTAAAATAAGTGCAACATACAACCCAGAACTATCAATAATATAAGCCTTAGATTCTAAATGATTGGGACATGTGGTCAAAAAAGTGGCTGGTGGTTGTTGGTTAGCTTTAACTCTCTGTCCGAGTCACCATGGATCATGTCGACTTGTCCCAGAGCTAAGAGGGATGCGGATTCGCTACTGACCAAGACAGTAGTGACTTCCCTACTGAAGTGACGTCACCATATTTTTTGGACCCTACCATGATGTATGTGTTGTATCCACACCTTCAATCCATTTGGAGAGATTATTTTAGGCATTATACAAAAAAATGGAACATATCCAAAGTTCAAGTGGACCCCACCACAGAAAACAGTGGGGACAATAACTCTCACCATTGAAACCTTCCTATGGCCCACCATGATGTTTATTTGACATACAACTTGTTTATAAGTTAACACAGAGATAGAATAAGGGAAAACACAGATATCATCTTGATTGAAAACTTCTGTGGCTCAAAGAAGTTTTTGCTGGTAGGCATTCAATCCCACTTTTTTTTGTGGTGGGTCCACTTGAGCTTTGGATCTACCTCATTCTTAGGATAATGACCTAAAATTATCTCTCCAAATGTATGGACGGTGTCGATACAACACATACTTCATGGTGGAGCCCACAAAACGTGGTGACGTCAGTCCTGTGACGAGACTCGCTACTGCCAACTTCAGTAGCCAATCTGCGTCCAGAGCTGATTTGACGGCACAAGTTTCAAGTTAACACAGTGACCTACTGCAAAACCCCATTGACTTGAGTAGGAAATCAACCGAGTCAACTCGACCTGGTTGGTTTAAGGTCTAGTTGTCAGGTAAACCCAGTACATACCAGGCTCAGCCCAAGACTCGTCGAAATCGACCTCAACTCAGATCGACTCAATATACCAGACTCGGCCTAAGACTCGTTGGAATCGACCTCGGACTTAGATTGTCTAACGAAGTTGACGAATGCAGCCCTGTCCAAGTAACTTTTGGAAATTGGAATCTAAAAGCCGTTCAGATTTGACAAATGGGAGCCTATACAATACTCTAGCAATGTAGCATGCTTGATATACAGGCACTTGTACACTTGGCAAATATTAACTCAAAATAAACGGATTAAACTATGAGACAAGCTGTCTTTAAGTCACAGTTCTAAAATCATATGATTGTGAACAATCCTAACATCTGATCCCTGGACACTTGTTTATTAAAAAAGGATCATCGGCTATTGTCATCTTAACAGTCCAACAAATCTCCACCATGTTATATCTGTATTGCAGAATTGACGGATCGTCTATCCGTCAACAATGGAGATTCAAACTATAACCTAAAAGCATACTTGATTAGGAAGACATTCCGCCAACATGAATCTTGATCTTCTACACCTCTCACCTTTAAGAGAACCTTCAATGGAACTAGAGTTTTTTCCCTTATGTTGGTGAGGGGACGAAGACATCTATTTATAGGAAAGAAGGCTAGAAGCTTGCCCATCACACTTCTCCCTATAGGGTCTCCATACCGTGGATTTTCATATCTGTCTTAATAACCGAGTATATAGACAATGGTTTAAGTGTCCTGCCCCAAACCTATTTACAATTATTACAACTGAAATGAGGCCAACTAAATCACTCAATCTGAATAATCCAACAGTCAAATTTGAGGATCACGTATGGCCCACCTGATAGGAGTCTTACACACCAATCTTATAATCAGATAATAAAACAAGGTTAATTTTAGTTTTATGATCTATCTGAACCAGGAACCATATTTTGGTAACTTAATTTGATTTACTTTTTTGTCACCTATGTAATTTCCATGTGCTTTGTGTATCATCTTGCATGCTCTACCAGAGTATCAAAACTTTTTTCATTAGCAAAGATGTACCAACTCCATGATGATGTTTTCCTCCATCAATACTCATGATTCCAAGGGCAGCTAACCCATTGGGTCCACATGATGAAATGGTGGTAATTTTATCAAAAACCTCCAACTTGACAATTGGGGTAGGCAATGTAAGCAAAGGGGTTGGTGGCTCTGGTTGGCCTACCCCTAACCACCAGGTGAGCCATCCCAAGTTAATCCTTGCGCCCAAAATTTAACCCTATTTTTTATCTAGGTGAACTGCATGAATGAAAATAATAATAATAATGTACAAGACAATCCTCATCCTCCAAATTATTTCTCATAGTGTGACATAGATGAGTTAAGATGAGCTTGATCCTTGAATTTTGGCGTGGCATGTAATAGTTGGAGTGGAATTCATATAATCATCATGGGTGGTTCATATAAAAATAAGTATGGACCTCTCTCTCATAACTATTTTCTTTGGTAAAGCTCACCTAGATTCTAAGTAAGCTTCTTCTTCTTCTTCTTTTTTTCTTTTTTTTTCTTTTTATTTTTTTTTATTTTTTTATTTTTTGTCTTGAGATTACATATCTAATAATCAAAGTGGATTTCATGTACACACTACGAAGAGCCCGATAAAATCATCGACTTGACTCGGAACTCAATCGAGTTAACTTGACCTGGTAGGTCTAGTTGTCAGGTAATCCCGTTGCATACCAGGCTCAACCCAAGACTCGTCAAAATCGACCTCGACTTAGATCAACTCAACGTACCAGACTCGGCCCAAGGCTCGTTAGAATCGACCTCGGACTCAGATCGACTCACAAAGTTGGCAAACGCAGCCCTGTCCAAGTAACTTTTGGAAATTGGAATCTAAAAGCCATTCAGATTTGAGAAATGGGAAGCCTATACAATACTCTAGCAAGGTAGCATGCTATACACAGGCACTTAGAAATTGTACACTTGGCAAATATTAACTCAAAATAAAAGGATTAAACTATGAGACAAACTGTCTTTAAGTCGCGGTTCTAAAATCATATGATTGTGAACAATCCTAACCATTGATTCCTCCTGGACACTTGTTTATTGAAAAAGGATCATCAGCTATTGTCATCTTAACCGTCCAACAAATCTCCACCATGTTATATTTGTATTGCGAAATTGACAGATCGTCTATGCATCAACAATGGAAATTCAAACCATAACCTAAAAGCGTACCTAATTGGAAAGACATTCTGCCAACAAGAATCTTGATCTTCCGCACCTCACATCTTTAGGAGAACCTTCAATGGGACTAGGGTTTTCTTGCTTGTGTTGGTGAGGGGACCAAGACATCTATTTATAAGAAAGAGGGCTAGAAGCTTACATATCATACTTCTCCCTCTAGGGTCTTCACACCGTAGGTTTTCATATCTGGCTTAATAACTGAGTATAGGGACAACGGTTTAAGCATCTCGCCCCAAACCTATTTACAATGATCACAACTAGAGTGGGGCCAACTGAATCAATCAATTTGAATAATCCAATGGTCAGATTTGATGATCATATGTGGCCCACCTGATAGGAATCTTACTCACCAATCTTATAATCAGATAATAAAACAAGGTTAATTTTAGTTTTATGATCTATCTGAACCAGGAACCATATTTTTGTAACTTAATTTGATTACTTTTTTATCACTTGTGTAAGTTCCATGTGCTTGTGTATCATCTTTCATGCTCTACCAGAGTATCAAAGCTTTTTTCATTGACAAAGATGTATGAACTCATGATAATGTTTTCCTCCATCAACACTCATGATTCCAGAGTAGCTAACCGATTGGGTCCACATGATGAAGTGGTGGTAATTTTATCAAAAACCACCAACTTGACAATTGGGGTGGACAATGCATGCAAAGGGGTTGGTGGCTCTGGTTGGCCTACCCCTAACCACCAGGTGAGCCATCCCAAGTTAATCCTTGTGCCCAAAATTTAACCCTATTTTTTATCTAGGTGGAAAATAATAATAATAATATACAGGACAATGTTCATCCTCCAAATTATTTCTCATAGTGTGACATAGAGGAATTAAGACGGGCTTGATCCTTGAATTTTGGCGTGGCATGTAATAGTTGGAGTGGATTTCATATAATCATCATGGGTGGTTCATATAAAAATAAGTATGGACCTCTCTCTCATAACTATTTTCTTTGGTAAAGCTCACTTAGATTCCAAGTAAGCTCTTTTTTTTTTTTTTTTTTTTTTTTTTTTTTTTTTCTTTTTTCTTTTTTTAGATTACATATCTAATACTCAAAGTGGATTTCATGCACACACTACGATGAGCTCGATAAAATATTAGGGTAAGGTATCCTATAAGGTCTTACTTGGATTCATGGAAAGAATAGGAGATGAAATCATGTTTCTTTGAAACCTTATTTCCAAGAAATGATGAAACATTGCTTTCGCTATTTGTTTTTTAACAAGATTTTCTTAAAAAAATTACTATTTATTTTCAAAATTGTTATTAGGAGATGAAATAGTGTTTCTTTGAAACCTTATTTCCAAGAAATGATGAAACATTGCTTTTGCTATTTGTTTTTTAACAAGATTTTCTTAAAAAATTTACTATTTGTTTTCAAATTTGTTATCAGGTAAGGGAAAAAGATTTCTTGGAAAAGAAAATTTCACGTAATCACTAGCATGTGACAAATTATCACATATGGCACTTGAGATGCCTAAAGATAGACAGTGACATTATACATGGCAGGAAGCTAGTGAGAGAGGAAGTTTGTGAAAGGAAGGAGGGTATGGTGGTTCCATATATATATATATATATATATATATATATATATATATATATATATATATATATATATATATATATATATATATGGAAAAGGTACTATGCGCTCGAGCTCACGATAAGCTCCCATGAGGTCGAGCTGTGTGGGCCCCACCGGATGCGTGTCGACCGTTAACATCATGCATTTGACGGGTCCCCTTTAAATTATGGGATATCCAAAAAAATCAGCTGTATACGGAACTCAGGGGGGCCATACCATCTAAAATCATGTGAAGACATGCCAAAAACATATAAAAGCACTTAGTGGGGCCCACCTGAGTTTTGAATGTTCTTTGAAACTTGGTCTGAACCCTCATCCAAGTGGGACACACATAATGGATGGGCTGGATTTGCAAACCACATCTCGGTGGGCCCAAAAAATGATTATGAATGTTTTATGGTACACGGCCCCTCTCAACTTCTATATGTGGTGTGGCGCACAAAAGTCACGGATTGACTTGATTTTTGAGACCTAGGCCCACGATGGAATGGTGCATCTGACTGATGGGGTAGATGTTCGACACGCATCACGGTGGGGCCCACACAGCTCGACCTCATAGGACGTTCCCATCAGCTCAAGCGCATAGTACCTTTTTCCATATATATATATATATATATATATATATATATATATATAGAGAGAGAGAGAGAGAGAGAGAGAGAGAGAGAGAGAGATAGAGAGAGGGTTAGGGTTTCTTAAATGGATGAATTTTGTAATGGAAGAATGAAGAATTTGATAATGGATGAATTTTGAAATGTATGAATGTTGTAATGAATGATATATATATATATATATATATATATATATATATATATAGAGAGAGAGAGAGAGAGAGAGAGAGAGAGTTGGGGTTTTTTACATGGATGAATTTTGTAATGGAAGAATGAAGAATTTGATAATGGATGAATTTTGAAATGGATGAATGTTGTAATGAATGACTATTATAATGGATTAATATTATAATTGATAAATATTGTAGTAGAAAAATGTTAAAATGGAAGAATATTATAATTGATGAATGTTGAGATGGAAAAATATTGTAATGGATGAATGTTGTACTATGGATTGTCGATATTCACTATGAATCGCCGATACTCACTACAGGTCGTTGATCCCATGAAAATGGTAATAACTTCTTCATTACATGTCTGATTGGGGTGATCTTATGCTCGTTAAAAAAATAATTTGATAAACTTTCAAATAGTTTTAGAATTATCTCATTTGGACATTATTTGATAGTCCAAAAGTTATTCAAAAGTTCATCACGACATTGATCGTACTTGGAAATAAGAGCGAGAGCGATCCTACGAAAACGGTCATCACTCTCTCGTTACATGTTCGATTGGTGTGATCTTATGCTTGTTAGAAAGATAATTTGATGACCTTTCAAATGAATTTAAAATCATTTTATTTAAACACCATTTGATAAACTAAAAGTGCACCCAAAGTTCACTATGATATGAATTGTGCCTGAAAATGAGAGCGAGAGCAATCTCACGGAAAAGGTCATAACTCTTTCCTTCTATGTTCGATTGGGTGATTTTATACTCATTGGAAAGATAATTTGATGAAATTTCAAATGAATTTGGAATCATCTTATTTGGATACTGTAAGACCCATCACCCAGTGAGACCGACCGTATGTTTCGTTTTCAATGATGGCATGTTCCCGTCAGACTAGATCAGTGAACTTCGATCATAAACCTATTTAAGTATCGCAATGACTCGATGCTTATACCTTAGTGACTGCGCAAACACTGTGATTCCAACACCTTGCGACACATCCCTTTTCGACACCCAGATTAGAAGTTACAATCCAATGTGGGGCCGTGCAACGTACACATGGCGCGGCCCTCACTTGCACAAATATCTAAGTAGTCCAATCACATCCCATCAATCCATCACCCCATCACCACCTACCCTCATCACCCTTTTTCCATTCCCCATGCAAGAGAAGCCCTAAAAGTCAATACTCGCTATTCCTCTTATTTTTTTTCTCTCATTTCTACCCTCTATTCATTCCTGAAATCCCCTTCATATCCCAAATTCTCTACCACAAAAGCCTTCCTATGTATGAACTTTTATTCCCATTTTTATTGCTAAAATTTGTGTGTGCGTGTGTGTGTGTGTGTGTGTGTGTGAGAGAGAGAGAGAGAGAGAGAGAGAGGGGTTATAGAGAAAAGAGAAAGAGCTTAAGAGATTAGAGAGAGTTTGAAGAGATGAAAAGAGAGGTTAAGAGGGAGATTAGAGCTTAATGGAGGGTTGGAAGAGTTTATGGGAGGAGCTTGACGATCCAAGCACCATTCGATCGACGATTCGACCCAATTTGGCAATTCATCATCATTGCAATGGGAGGACAAACTTTCCATTTTTCATTACTTTATACCATTTTTCATGGGTTCATGGGGGATCTACTTGGTGTATGTGATAGTTGTGTGTGGAGGGCCCTATATCGGCGGGGGCCCGACTGATGGTCAATCTCTTCCTTCATTCCTTCTTCCCTCCTTTTATTTAGTTGAGGACCATTGTAGGGCCCACAAGTGGGCCACATTGTGAGATAGCGTGCCCTGCATGCTATGACAACATGAACCATCTTGTGTAGCCCACCATGATTTGATTCACCATTTAACCTATTGATAAGATCACATGGATCTGGATGATGTAAGATACAAAAATCACCTTCGTCCGAAGTTCTTTCGCCCCACCTTTAGGCTGGCCAACCTGATGGATGGGGTGGATTGTCCACACGTGGTCCCCACTTTAAAAAAAAAATAGAAAGAAATGAAATAGAGGACACTCCTTGGACACGACTAGGGGTGTACATCGAGTCGAACTGAGACGAGCTGGCCTTAGTTCGACTCGGCTCGGTCACTAGCTGACCTTAGCTCGAACTTAGCTCGGCTCAGTCCTCGAGCCTGACTGACCAGCTCGGCTCGGTTCGGTCAGCAGCTCGGGCCAGTTCAAGCCAAAATTGAGCCGAGTTCGTCTGTGCGGCATTTTCACAAACACCCGAACTGCACCATCAAAATCCCACTATTTGTAAAACAGTAGCAATGGTTTCATAGGTATTTTAACAAACACCTTCTAAGCAATATAAAAATCAAGGGAAAAAAAAAAAAAAAAAAAAGGTATTTGTTTCATATGCATACCTTTCTTGCCACAAACCACACTTCATTGAGTCATTTCATCGTACACTTTGTGAGCAACATCAATATCAAAGTAACCGAGTAAACGAACTGGTTTCATCCGAGTTCAATTGGAGCTTGGGCCAGCTCAAACTTGGCTCGAACTCATTTTCAAGCTAAAAAAATCAGCTCGGCTCGGCTCGGCTCGAACTCAACTTGGAACTAAGTTGAATCAAGCTTTTTCAAGTCGAGTCGAGTCGAGCGACCTAACTGAGCTAGCTTGGTTCGTTTACACCCCTATACACGACGCAGTAACCAGCGCCTATGTTCGTGTCTAGTCCACCTGAGAGGTGCGGTCACCACTCGTGGGCCCACTATGATGTATATATTGAATCCACACCGTTCATCATTTTTTCTATATCATTTCAGCAATGATTCCAAATTTCAACCATATCCAAAGTTTGAGTGTGCCACACCATAGAAAATAGTGGTGATAATGACGCCCATTGTTGAATCTTTCTAAGGCTTGTTGTGATGTGTGCATACGATAAAACCGGCCCAAGTCAGGACTCTTTGGTCCAAGGTGATATGGCCAACTCAATGGACGTATTGGATTTTTCAGTGGACCCCACACACTTTGGAGAAAACAAATAAAATTAAAAAAAGAAAAGAAAAAAGAGCGCAATTTTTTATTATTTTTTTTTTTAAAAGAAAGAAGTGGCGTAAGCCCTCTCTGGCCAGGGATGGTTGGGACCCACCTTTATGTACATCTATAATCCACACATTCAATCAGTTTTTTCAGATCATTTAAGATCCGGGACCCAAAAATGAAGAAGATTCAGATCTTAGGTGACCCACATCATAGGGATTAGTGGGCCAGGGGCGCTGCCCCTTAATGCAGCCAGCTGATGGGCCACTCGTAGGGCTCACCTTGGTGCATTTGTTTAATCCACACCGCCCGTCTGTTTCTCCACCTTAATTTAGGGCCTGGGGCCAAAAATGTGGCAGATTCAAATCTCATATGGGCCACACCACAAAAATAGTGTAGAAAATGATATCCACCATTGAAAACTTTCTCAGGGCCTACCCACGATGTGTACCTTCCATCTATCCTGTTCAGAGGTCACACAGATCTGGAGTGTAATGCAAGTATCATCTTGACCCAACTTTGTGTGGGCCCCACCATCTGAAAACAGCAGGAATAGGAATCCCTGCCGTTGTAAAGTCAATAAGCACCTGCTGCTGTACATTAGAAAACATAAACACCATCTTAACCCAAAGCCTTCATGAGATTGCACGTCCAACATTGAAACCTTGCTGGGCTACATTGCGATTGGGCACCCAACCTGTTCATGAGTCCACACGTGGGCCTAGATGAGGGAAACCACCAATGTCGGTTCCATAAGATGCAGCGGACCACGCTGCTGGAAGCAGGGGATCAATCCACCGTTGAAAACCTTCTAAGGCTCACAACGTGTGATGTATTTTGTCTAGGCCGTTCAACCAAGTGTGGGGCCCACCATGATACTCTGTGTAGTGCATCCGTCTTACCAGATTGTTTTAGGACACAAGTCCAATGTTTTGTACTTCTGTTATCCATGCTGTCCGTCTATTTTAAAAGCTTATTTCAGAGTGTGGCCCACTGGTCAGTGGGGCCCACACTACGGTGTATGAAACCCAGCCGTTCACCATGTTTCCAGCCCATTAAGTGAGCTAAATTCAAAGCTCCGATGGCCACCGTTGGAACATTCTTAAGTGGGTCTGCACCATACAGGCTAGAAGTGGAAAAAGCTGCCGTAGCAAAGTACAACGCTTGATCGTGCTAGACCATTATTGCAGATTTCCCTCTATCTTCTCGCCTTTCCATTCACTCATGATGGATGTGAAGCAGCTCATTCGCCTGACCTCATTCTACCAACTTACTTCCCAAGTTCGTATCGTGTCCTTTGGAAGTAAGGGGCTTCTGTTGTGGGTAAAAATGGTTCGATCGCCCACGGGGTCAACTCAAACTCATGAGCGCATACTCCTGCACCAAAAGTCTCCTAAACAACCATCTCAGATCACTTTGGATGAGGGTAAACTTTACACTCCCGAGCCTAGTCTTCATCACTGTATTTATTCGAGCTTTGACTAAGCTTATCTGTACATCTCTAAGAACCATTCGGACGCATACAATCAGAGGATGACCAAGAGACTGATCAGCTCGGCAAGATCAAAGGGATGGTCTATCAAGAATGGCAAGTATCGGAGATGGGTCCGCTTCCCATGCTCGGAGCCTAGACAGATCGAAACACATGAAGAGTTAACCAGTGACGATCAGCATAGGAACTCATTCCAAGTCGAGCGCGGAGATCTACCCGATCAATTGATGGCTTAGCTCAGCTTCATCCTTCGAGGGTTCAGCTCAGGTTAGCCTCGACCACCTGTTGCTTGATTCTAAGGTCAACTACGTCAACACTTATCACTTACATGAATCTCTCGTAACGGATGAGAAACCTGCGCCAAGATTGCGCCTGAGATCGCGAACCGTCTTTGACCCACCTACATAATAAATAATGGGCCCATCTACTTGAAAAAGTACGCAAAATCTCTTATCCAAAACCCCTCGACACTACCAGACCTAGATTATTATCCTGACTTTGGCATCAGAGGGTCCCCTTCTCTAACCAGGGTCTCATTTGTCTTCTTCCTGTGCAAATATTTGAAGGTCTAATAACTCGATAAAGGTGAACCAGATTTTTGCATCAACAGGTTCCATCCCAATATATGTTTTATCCCAACCATCCTTTTATGTGGCCCATCTTGCTGATACCATCCGTGTGTTTTGACAACCCAAGTGGCCACACCACCGTAAAACACTAGGATTGATTACCCACCATTGAAACCTTCTCGGTCCCACCATTATGTACATATTTTATTTAGGCAACGACCTACTTGTAGGTACGCGCCCTATCCTGGCCGTCCATGTGTGAGGCATACCATTATGTGTGTTTAAGGTGCGCACCTGCTGGCTAGCCAGTGTGGTTCGCTGTGTTGGCTCACCTAGATGATGGGTTGTATATCCCAGCCGCCCATCTGTTTTAACATCTCATCTCAGTGCATGGTCCCGAATATGAATAAGATTCGAAACTTAACTGGGTCATACTGTCCAATACGGGCTGTGTTCCCCACGTATTACAAACCTTGCTTGGGCCTACTGTGGTGATTTTTAGGTCCCACACGGCGGGCCATGCTATGGAAACAGCTTGCACGAATAGTGTATGCCCCACACTGAGGGGTTTGTCACATTATATGCGTTCTTGTAAGGCCCATGATTTTTGCCAACTAGGAATTGAATGTCCTTAGGCAGTACATTTGATTTTTGGACTTGAGTGCTTGTCTGTGTGTGTATTCGCACATGTTTGGGACCAAAAGGATTGACCTTGGATCCACAAAAATCGGCCGACTGAGTGAAATCTGAGAATTTTGAAGAATATGGACAACAAAGTTCGGTTGCACCGAGCAAACTGTTGAGGTGTGGAACCAGCACACCAATGTGGCCGTTGTAAAACGAAGGTCTTTCACCGCGTTGCTCGACCGGTCGAGGGGACTGCTCGACTGGTCGAGTGGGCAGTCGAGCGGCGCTCGACTCAAAGTCCAGAGAGTCATGTTTTTTGGCCTTGACCAGTCGAGGGTCAGGCTCGACCAGTTGAGGGGGTCCCTCGACCAGTCGAGGCCCTGGCTCGACTAGTCAAGGTTTGCGCAGATTCTGGCAGATTTCGTACAACTGAGTAATTTTGATGCGGTTTCGCAGAAGTGCAGAACAAAAGTTTCCTAAACTATAAATAGGGGTCCTAGGGTTATTCTAGGGTATGCAAAAAGTATGAAAAAGGGTTTTCTAAAGCAGGGCTAAGGGTTTTCTATACGTCCAAGGTGTGTATATTGCCTATGATCTCGTTTTCTTCATAGTGGAAGTTTGCACCCGTAGTATTTTACTCTTGTTGGGGTTTTTCCACGTATATTTTGTCTTATGGTTTGTTGATATACTTGAATTCTTCTTCTAGATTATATTTCTTCCTATTTATCGTTTATGGGTGAGACCGGAGATTGGGTCTCGGTTTAGTTATGTTGTTGGCGTGTTGCACAACAACTGGTATTAAAGCTATTGGTTTAATTCAAGTGGGAGCGATGATGGAAGAAGGGAAGACTAGAATTGAGAAGTTTGATGGTTCAAACTTTACCTTCTGAAAGATGCAGATGGAGGATTATCTGTATTAGAATGACCTCTATATTCCTCTAAGAGGAAAAGAGAAGAAACCAGAGAAGATGACAGATGATGAATGGTCTTTATTGGATCGGAAGGCTTTAGGAACGATCTGACTCTCTTTGTCTAAGAGTGTCGCCTTCAATATATCCAAGGTGAAGACCACAAAAGAATTAATGTAAGCTCTAGTTACGATGTATGAAAAACTCTCAGCGTCCAACAAGGTTCATCTTATGAAACGGCTATTCAATATGAAGATGTCAGATGGTAAGAGCGTGGATGAACATCTAAACGAGTTCAATACAGTCACGAGCCAATTAGAATCCGTTGGCATCACTTTTGAGAACGAGGTCAGGGCGTTATTGATCTTATCCAGTTTGCCAGACAGTTGGGATGGTTTGGTGATTGCCGTGAGCAATTCTTCAGGGTCGACAAAGCTAAAGTTCGATGATGTGGCTAGTCTAATTTTCAACGAAGAATCTAGAAGAAAGGCATCAGGAGTTTCAAGGGATTTGGGGAATGTTCTGAACGTTGAAGGAAGAGGAAGATCGCTGAACAAAGGAGGCAATAAACACGGACATTCTAAGTTGAGGAAGAAGTCCAAGGGACCAAAAGACAAGGACGGGTGTTGGCATTGCGGGAAGAAGGGACACATGAAACATGATTGTAGGGCGCTTAAGAAATAGGAAGGAAGCTCTTAAGGTGGGAAGGATTCAGTGAATCTATCTGAGGAGAGTGACATAGAGGCATTGATCTTGTCTTTTGATGCGCGGAATGAGTCTTGGGTTATAGACTCAGGTGCTTCATTTCATGCCACTTTGTGTAAGGAAGTTCTGCGTAATTATGTGTCATGTGACTTCGAGAGAGTCTACCTGAGTGATGATGAGCCGTGCAGTATTGTTGGAAAGGGAGATCTTCATATAAGTCAGAAAGACGGAACGACTTTGAAATTAAAGGATGTTAGACATGTACTGAGTTTGAGACGAAATTTGATCTCAGTGGGGCAGTTGGCCGATACCGGATATGTGACGACATTCACTAGTGATTCCTAGAAAGTCACTATTAAAGCATAAAAAGAGAGGAAGGCATCAGAAAAGTCGTTGTGTGCAAATCATTGTGCGGAATTAAGTGTTGTGGCAAATTATTGTGCGAAAATACACCTTGCAATACAGATATCCACACACTAGCTTCCACACAAAGTCGTCCACACAAAGTTGTCCGCACAAAGTCTTCCACACAAAGTCTTCTGCACAAAGTCATTCGCACAAAGTCTTCCGCACAAAGTTGTCCACACAAAGTCTTCCACACAAAGTTGTCCGCACAAAGGAGGTTCGCGTAAAGAGGACCGCACAATGACTACGTGGCATGTTCACACGTGTGAGAAGTGTATAAATATCCCCAACCTGTCAGTAAGCGGTTAGAAGCAACCAATCCAGAAGCAGAAAAAGATTCGAAGAGAGAGAGGTAGAGTTCCATTCTCATTGTGCGGAATGGGTGTTGTGTGGCACACAACACCATTGGCATACAAATCCCATCAACGCGCAATGGGTATCAACGCGAAATAGGTCTCTGTGCACAATAAGCACCAGCGCACAACGAGCCTGAGTGCACAATGAGTTTGGGCGCATAATGTGTCCGGGCGCACAACAGGGTTGGCGCACAATGGATTCCTCTGGCGCACAATGTACTCTAGTGAACAAGGATTTCTGTGCACGGCCAACCTAGACAATAGTCTGCATTACAATATATGATGCTTCTACCGATTATTTTCTTAACCTATATTATTTTTTTACTATTATCACAAGTCTATTTTGGAATCAAAGGAGAAAGGGATGTAAAAGAACTTGGAATAAATAAATAAAATGATTATCTTTCTTGTCTTCTTCTGTTGATTATCAAGTGAATGAAATTTCCCAAATAAAATACATTTATTTCTTGTTCGAAACAAAATGGCGACTCTACTAGGGAATGTCTTATATTCACTTGAATATTAACTTAAGAATTGCACGAGAGATAATCACGACTGTTTAGCGTCTTCAAGGCGCCAAAATAGCGACTCTCAATGGGAACATCCTACCTTTCATCTCCAAAATAAAATACGAATTGATATAAGTACTAATTTTTTATTTGTCGTTTTGTGAATGTGTAACACCCCAAATTTTTGCCAACCTAGGATTAGACGTCCTTAGGCAATGGGTCGATCCTAACACCTCATTAACTTGTCAGAACTGAATCCCATAGTCTAAAATCGCTCCTTAACCCATTTCCTTCACAAATCCCACCCTTCGCTACCTTGTTCTTTCAATTTTTCAAAGCACCTTCGCCCTAGACACTATCTTAAACTAGTTAAGTAGTATAACTTGGATTACTTTAGATACAAACTGCAAAGGACTAAATACTACCTCAGACGGAAATCACTTAGGATTAAATCCTTTAGAAATTTGACAAAGTTAACTAAGTGCTAAACTAGATTAGCCATGAAATCCATTTGAATCGCTTTAAATACGATCTGCAAGATCCAAAACTTGTAGAATCATTGACGCTAGGTTACCCTAAAATCTAAGATCAAACTCATTACCCGACTGCTCTCGGGAGCACGTTGAAGCTCCGTATCTGATCTGGACCGCACATCGGGAGTCCGAACAATACGAGGTTAAGGACTTGGACCGCCTCGCTGGGCTTGACAACCATCTCGGAAATCAAATCCAGCCGATGTCCCACGGCTGTTCGCTTGAGTCCGGATCGAGAGAGTGTAAAAACACTTGTTTTCTTTAAAAATAAATATCTTGAATAATAATTTGAGATTAAGCAACCAGACCGTCAGAATCTGACCAAATTACACCCTCGGATCAAGAAAAATTTCATACACATTTACATGTACTCGGAATCTCCGAACGAGACCTACTGACCGTCGAACTGAAACTGGTCCACCACGCGTGATCTGGAATCCCGACCGAAACGAAAACTTAATAGAACGTAGATCCAGCGTT
Source organism: Magnolia changhungtana (assembly GCA_030180095.1). Taxonomy (NCBI): domain Eukaryota; kingdom Viridiplantae; phylum Streptophyta; class Magnoliopsida; order Magnoliales; family Magnoliaceae; genus Magnolia; species Magnolia changhungtana. The sequence goes on along the minus strand of JASAUF010000117.1, from coordinate 1,911,567 downwards.
AGTGAGCTTAAGTCCGACCTTTGGCTCAAGGAGGCCCGCCAGAAGTCCTCCGTTGAGCTAAAAAAGTTCCGCTTTAGCTATAACCTAGGTGAACCTTGTCCAGAAGTCTATTTTGGTGAAGATTTAGACTATATAAGGACCTTAAACCCTCTCCCATTTCAGCCATATGAATTTGGATTTGAGAGAGAGAAAAGAGAGGGAAAGCGTGGGAGATGTGGGAGGAACTCCCTGCTGCTGTTCCCTGCCGCTATTCGGGCTCCACCGCCTGATTCTCATCGCTTTTCCGGCGATTCCAGCTCCGTTTCTAGGTAAGAAACCCTAACCCTAATCTGTTTTGGGGTTTAGACAGTTGTAGGTTAGGAAATAGCTAACCTATTTCATTCTCTAGGTTGCCAAACTGCCGAATACGGAAGCTTAGCAAACCTACCGACTCCGTTACGATTCTACGACACAAGGTGAGGACTTTAGGTGTATAGGTTGCGGTTTTCAACGCTTTCAATGTCATGATAATGGAAGATTCATGATCTGCATGCAATTGCACATGTACAAAGTGCTTTCCGTTTTCTGTTTCGATTAGAATTGTAGAATTTGGAATTTCACATACTCTAGGTATTCGTATAAAATACCGTATACGTATTTTTTATGGAAATGTATTTGACATGTTTAATTGTCATATGGATATATGATGTATGGATAAAATACTCATTTGGCAAAAGGGTTCGCCTAAATACATGTTTACTAATATACACCATGTATGTAGAAATACGGTATTGTAAGAAGTACCGTATACGTGTATATTTTAGCGATGTGCTTGTCATGATTAATTGTTGTATAAATATATTATGTGCGTATAAATTAATTGCTTGGCGAAAAGAATCGCCGTATTACAAGTTTCCTTGTAAACACTATGTATGTTGAAATTGGGTATCCTAGAAAATACCCTATACGTATAAAATTTGTTGATGTAATTGTCATGATTATTTGTCGTATGAATATGATGTATACGTATAAAATACTAGTTTGGAAAAGGGACAACCCTAGTGCACTTTCTTCTAACATACGTCATGTATGTTGAAATAGTGCATTCCAAGTGTTGGTGAAATTGCTTGTGAGTGTAAGTGCTTAAGTGTTAGAACCTTAGGTAGGTGCTAAGATGGGATTCTCAACTACCTTAGAGTCACATATGATACCCTCCATGTGGTTATTTACTCTAACCACTGACCTATGAAATATATGTATTGTATCCCTATTTGTATAGTGCTTTACAACATGCTTTTGAACATGCTTTGTAACTTGTTTATTAACATGCTTTATATCATGCTTTATAACATGCTTTATATCATGCTTTATAACATGCTTTATGACATGCCTCCTAGAATGTTTGTGTTACTTTTTTTATCATGCTTAACTCCACATGCTATTGATGAGAACTGTTTGAGTTTGGGACTATGTCTATAGTCCAAACATTCGGTACCAGACTTGAGATTGTGGCTGAGATTCATGTCGCCACAATGGATGTGTCTGACGAACCCGAGTCGTACTTCGGTTGGCGATAGTGGTTGGCCACACGGAGTGCTTTTGCGCTTCACATCGCCCAACTTGTTGTGCGCTCGAGCTAGTCAGGCTCGTCAATTAACCCGATATGTCGAATGTGTGTTCACCATGTCTGGTCATTACTGTTTGAACCTAGGGTACCAAACTTACCAGTGGCAATCCCGTTAACCATGGTACCTCGATCCGCTAAGACTCATGAGCCGGACATGGTGGTATGGGACACCGTGGCCGAGCTGTCGGCCTATGCTGGGGCCATGTGCCTCCCCGTAGTGACCATTGAGCAACCCAAACTCGTGAGCTAAATACGGTGGTATGAGACACTGTATTCGAGCTGTCGATACTTACGGCGAGAGCCGAGTACGGTGAGACCTGTACTCGTGCTGATGGGCGACGAGTCCTCTGTTGTATCTTCAAGAATACTCCAAGGTCTGTGATTGGCGACGAGTCTTTCATAGCAACTAAAGTATGAGTTGAGCCGAGTACGATGAGACCTGTATTCGAGCTGATGGCTAATGATTGAGCCGAGTACGGTGAGACCTGTACTCGAGCTGACGGTCAGCAATTGAGCCGCATACGGTGAGATCTGTATCCGTGCTGACGGGTGACGAGCCCTTTGTGATGCCTTCGCTACGCCTCTCAAACCATAATATCGTATGAGATTAACTAGGACTGACGACCCTAGAATGGATCATGTTTAGGAATGATACAAGGGAGGTACCTTAGTTTCCCAATATTGCCGTTTGAAACGGACTAATAACAACTCGAAAATCATGCGCATCATTACACCGCATGTGCCTAATAGATGTGGGGCACTGAGGGAGTTATGCATTCGCGAACGTAAGATGTTGTCGTATGAGGGTGGTTTGGCAAGGGCATACATCATCATGTCATTTCATTCTTGCATTTATCAAGAGTAGTTAAACTTGTTTGATTTATACTCCTTTATCATTACTGCTTGATTGAATTGATAACATGTTAACTTATGCCTTATGTTCCACTGAGTTAGCTACTCACTCCCACGTTACGGGACGGTGTTGTACACACCAAATAGATTTATTGAGTTTCAGGTGATGGCGATGCTTGTGAAGCAGAGCCGGACTACTTCTACGGTGATGAGGAGGAGTTCTCTTATCCTGTAACTCTCTGACGGGTTTCTGAAGACCTGGTACTGTATTGACGGGGCTATGGTATTTGGGATAGGATACATTACACTTCCTCACATTAGGTATATTTTAGAACTGTACTTGTAATTAACTAACCTGGTAACTTTATCACACTCTGGAGACTCACCACTGTTTTTATATTATATATATATCTATCATAGTCTTCCGCTTGCAATTTAATTGTCTCTGGAGTATGATATACTATTTTGGCTTAATCTCACTCATGTTCAATGCACGAATACAGTCAACATTCAATCATCATTCATTTTGTTGCATAGGTGATGTTCTGGAACTCGGGAGTTGAGTTTATGCTCGACCCCCGATTTTCAGGGCGTTACAGAATGTGAACGACAGAGAGGAAAAATATTACAACCGATCAATCGATGGCAATCATTCAAGGAAACACAGTTTTCTACCTCACTACGATAGGGTTTATTGTAGAGTATCCTGATAAACAAGCTGGATGTCGCAAAGATAGAGCGGTAACAAACAAACAAACAGAATCATGGGCAACTGTTACAGTTGTAACTGCTTCGCCAGTAGCACAGGAAGAAAGAAACGAATGGATAGTCGTCACTCGTAGGAGGACAAGGACCTAAAATGTAACTACATCAGAACAAATTCACCATTAAGGAGAGTTAGAGGGCCGATAACACATAATGTCGTTAGGAAGAATTCTGAACTCACCCCTCCTATGATATATCCCGGGTGAACAGATCCACAGTTAACGTCGCGCAACTTCCTGGCTTTGGTTGCCCCAAGAGTCGGATGGACGAAAGAGCAGAATGGTAAGGCATTACTGGCAAGTTTACCAATATCTGTATCGCCCCAATCGATAAATGACAATGGGAGTATAGAAAAGTTGAATGAAACTCCCTCCTCCCCTCTCTTCGTAAGTTCTATTACGTCGACATATTCCCGCTCCACTCTAACTACAACTTCGTTGAAGAGTAAAGAAGTTGTAGTACATATGGCCGGAACAAATCAGAGGAGTATGCCAACTACAGAGGATCGCATGAATGAGATGGTAGAAGCACAAAGGGCATTAATGGAAGAATGCAAAAACCTCAGAGAAGCCTGCACACAATGTAGCTCAGATAGTGGCTCCCCCGATGATGGACACAATGAATGGGCAAGAAAACTAACCCAAAGGCTTTCAACCACAGGGGGCAGGATCACGGAGGCCTGTCCCAGTAGCGAGAACTATGACACAAGAAGAAGTGAGACAAGTTGTCGAAGAAGCTGTCAGAATAGAAAGAGAGCGTGAAAATACTGGTTGTTTCGGATACCGAACGCCGTATCTAAGAGAGGTAGAAGACATCCATTCCCATTCAATTTTAAACACCCTAATTTTCAGAAGTTTAACGGAGAAGGATCACTGGAGGAACACTTAATGCACTTCATTACTAGCATGGGGAATTTTTCTACAATACCGCAGTATTGCTTGCGATTGTTCGGATCATTCCTGACAAACAAGGCTTTCCAATGGTATTCTAGTCTGACCCCAGGGTCGATACGTACTTGGGAGCAAATGTAGAATGCCTTTATGTCAAACTTCTTTTCCTCCGAGCGTGATGTTAGTATTACAGAATTGGCTTCCGTGTGGCAGAGGGACAGAGAACCGGTCGAAAAATCTATAGAAAAATGGAAGATACTGGGAGCCTCGTGTAAGCAGCTGCCGGAGGAAAAGGAACAAGTCAAGATGTGTCTGAACTTTATGGAAACGGGAATCGCGTTCGGACTCACCAGCGCCGATATCGGAACTTTTCGTGACCTATTTACTAAGGCTCATGCTTTAGAGCTGATGACTCAGAAGATGCCAATATTTCAAAATAAAGCAGACCGAAGAGGATCGAATAGACTATTAGTAAATACTATTTCTCAAGAAAGAAAGAAAAGTATTTTCTATAATAAACGAAAGATTAAAAAAGAGAAGATTCTGATCAGTATAAAGACTGAGTTAATGATAAGCGAATTCGATCAAATGATTATCACAAAGAGTATGATTTTGAAGAAGAAGATGTCGTACCAATAATAGAACAACTGCTAGCTGCCGGAACCATTCAATTACCACAGCCTAGACGCCCAGAAGAAGTCAAAATGACTAAAGATAGAGATATCGTCGTTATCATTGTTATGTTGAGCATCCGACAGAAAATTATTTTACGTTAAAAGATATGTTGCAGAGAACGATAAAACAGGGTGAAATAGTAATGAAAAAGGATGAGAAACGAGATAAGAAAGCAACTGTGAATGCCACATTTACAAGGAACCCATTGGAGATTAGAAAAGACAAAAGGAAAGCTGTTACAATAAGAGAATGGTCAGTAGTGGTGGGTTCACTCAGAAATTCTCATCATGATTCACAATTTGTTGAATTATCTTCTGAAGAAGTCACTCATGGCTTAGCTTCTCTTCGCCAAAGAGAGGATGAACTGGTCAGAGAATTCATGGAGAATCCTGGGGGCATCATGCATACAATTAGTGAAAGAAGAAAAGGAGCAAGTTAAGTTATGCCTGGGATGTATAAAGCCAAGTATTGCACTAAGTCTTGAGAGTTTAAATTTATAGACATTTCAAGACTTGATTGAAGAGGGTTGTAGTTCAGAAAGGATTATTGTAAAGGAGGCTGACTTTTATAGAAGCCAGTTGGTTTCGAACTTCGTGAGGAACCCGACTGATATGATTAAAGAAGAAGAAAAAATGAAGAATCAACAAAAGGAACAAGGGGGTTCAGGTGCAAGAAATATGAATGTACATATGACCAAGAAAATGAAGAAACAATTTGCGCGGCCTAAGGCTTATAAGAAATATTCATTTGAAGAAGATGATGTGCTCCCTATGTTGAACAAATTGCTAGCAGCTGAAAAGATCAAATTTCCAAGGCCAAAACGTCCAAAGGAAATAAAGAAAATAAATGAAGGTGATTATTGTTATCACCATCGTTTCCTCGGACATCGAACGAAGAATTGCTTTAGCCTAAAGAGAAAATTACAGAAGATGATTGATAAAGGTGAAATCGTTATAAGGAAAGTGTATGAAATAAAAGAAGAGATAAGAATGCACAAGCCTAATTAGTTCGAAACTGGGGGCAATGCTAATCTTGGGAAAACAATTTTGTAGCGACAGTACATTTGTTAAAAGGCACAATATCGTGATTATGATTACGAAGATTCCCAGAGCAATGCTTCCTAATCAAAAGGGGGCATGACAAGTAGAAAAGAAAAGGAACTGCGAAAGACAGAGCCATGTACTCCCCCTCATGAGAATGAATAAAATAGAGCGTGCAAATTTTCAAGCGAAGCTTTTCAAACATATTAGAAGCATTGATGATCGTTGCCAAAACATTGACGATTGCTCGCCGCCAAAGTATTGATGATTGCTACCTAGCAGTGACGATCACCAAACGTCGATGATTATCGCCAAAGTTAGTAACTATCGCTGTTGTCATCAATCGTTCATATAAACTTATTTTATCATAATTGCTATCATTGCCAAGCTGATTCACTATTTTAAACATAATATGAATGTTCCTAAAACATCATCAGCAAAGACAAAATATCAATTTTTGATTCATTAGTGGAATGAACTATACAGCCAACCACATGTAAAGTTGATGACAGCGATGGTAACTTACTCCTTAAGGCAGCCTAGCCAAGCCTTATACGGCTAACTACGCATAAGACCTATCATTTTCGTCATTCAGGCAGCAGTGAGAAGCCAGTGGCCTTAAAAAGCCCGTGAAGGCCATCATATGAATACCCATGCGGGTAGCTGACGGGGCCAGCGACTAAAAGCCTTAAAAGGCCAAAAAGTCCTCAACAGCCAGTCACGTGTGAGACCAATGCTGTCTGTATAAATTTTCGACAGCGCCACGGGGAATGGAGGAAAATGCCCTCCCGTGAATGGGTCTAACCTTGCAGACGAAGAAAACGCCAGCTACAGTGTAATCTCTTTGGCCATGTCCATAGATAGGCCAACCATGAGTAAGATCTCCCAGATCTCTGGCTTGATTTCAGTATTAACTCATGAGGAAGGGCCTAAACCTACTCATTGATGGACTGACGGCCCTAGATTTAGTACCTCAAAGGTTTCCTTGTGAGCCCCGTGAACTCTAAAGAGTTACTGCGGCTAACCCTGTGCGTAAATCCAACCGAGTTCAGGGCCCCGGTAGCTTCACTAGGCCCCTTTGATGGACTGCGGTTTGTGAACTCACCAAGCTGTGAGAAGTTCAGTAAACTCATGAGAGTTACAGAGACTATCACATGAGACCCGAGTCCACTACTCAAGAGTCTAAATTGTGTTGCTCCACTACTCGAGAGCTTAAACTGTGTGTGGACATCTAACTAAACTAAAACCTAGCACCGCCAATCAAAACAAAAATCATATAGGGGAATCCCATACTGACAATCATAATATGTGAAGATTTTGTTACCAGTTCTTCATTAAAATATCATGTTGAGACTATTGCATAGATGAATATGCTTAAAATGATTCATGATGTAGAAGTTTATGAAAGAGCCAAATATCTTGAAATATCTCTAATAAAAAAATTTACAAGTTGTTTATACATCATAGCACAAAAGGAATATTTACATACAATGCCTACAGATCTTTAGTTACGTTCAAAATCTCTAAGTAATGTTGCAACTCTTCTTTCAATTGAGATTGTGCTACAGTAGTCGTACTCTCAGCTTCAAGGATCATGCTAGCCTGATCAGGAATGCCAATCAGTTCGGATTCCAAAGAAGTAGCAGCTTCCCCACTCCTTGTTCGTTCAGCTTGTATGGTGTTAATTATTTGAATGTTTGTTTCAAGCTCTGCTTTAATCTGACAAATAGTTGAGTCTTCTACTTCCCACTAACTCTTAAGTGATAGAATCTCCCTCTCAAGAAGAGCAATTTGATCGCCAACGATTGCCTTATTTCTATCGACAACCTTCAATTTCTCATGAAGAGATTAATTAGTAGCATTGCGATCGATAAGAACATCATCTGCATGAGAGAGTTTCTCCTTAAGAAGTGTCAATTCCTTCTGACAACTTAGAATTTCGGGAGCAATGACCATACTCGTGCCGCTTCCAAGTTCTTCGTGGAATCATAAAACTGTGATAAGGAAGTGTAAAGAGACTGAACATCAACATGCGTCAAGCGAGCTAAATGAGGGAGAACTTCTAAAGCACTATCTAAAAAGGGCTATTGAGTTAGATCCTTAAAAGCACCGACGATGACGGAAATCGCATTCTTGAAGAGCCCCAACATAAGAGGTGGCACCTTTTCCAGGGAGAGTTTATCAAAAGCTGCGGTCACTGAGTTAGATCCTTCAGATTCACTAGGAGTTGGCATGACTGAAGCTAAAAGATAAGTAGGGAATATAAGTTCAAAAGAAAACATATGCATATTCAATGCTGATATAAAATAAGAAAAGGAAATATATACCTGGAGTAGGAACGACAGCGGAGGCAACTGGAACAGAAGTGGATGTGGGTGCTATAGAGCTGGGGACTTCTGTAGTCATAACAGCATTAAAAGAAAGTTCCTGAGCTCCTACAGTGCTAGAGTTAAGAGTACTTGGAGTAGGGACGTCTGTTGGATCAGAAACAAATTCCAAACTTTGAACTACCGGCTGAAGAGGAGAAGGACGTACAGTGAGGGACTTGCTAGTCTAAACGGGAGCATCAGATGTTTGGGGGACTGATGGCAAGGTTTCTTCTGTACTAGGAAGAAGAAGTACATTCCCTATCGTTGCTTGAATTTCAGATGGTTGAGCCTCTACGTCCCTTGTAGTTGATGTTCTGCGAGTAACCACATCAGCAGCATCTATGATGCAAGGGGAAAATGAAGTATCAAAAGAAAGAAAAATATTTGCACCAGGAGAACAACTGTAGTCACCATAATCAAGTTGCTCTTCATTATCCAGGGAGGTCTCTGGAATCGGATGAGAAGTATCAGGATGAGTTATTGGAGCATTAGGAAGAGAGGACTTAACTCTCGCATCACTATCTTCTCTGACATCTACCTCAGCATCAGTATCTACATTGAGCAAAGCATCTCCTTCATCAGTTTGGCTCGTCGGTGAAGACGTATCTTCGCTTGCAGTATTCGCTGAATATTCTGATGAGCTGTCTTCTTCCGAGATGGTTTGCTTTCCTTTATAGGTAGTCTTCACAGGAAGAAGACGTGCACCTTGGGAGGGAGAAGGAATTGGTTGCGCCAAAACCTCAGGAGACAGCGACTTAGTACGAGAACGGGTCATAGGAGATGTAGTAATAGCAATTCGACACGCAGCTGGAGAAGTTGTGACTGTACCACGATTGGTTGTGGCTTATGTAAGATCCATAACAGGGATAACGATGGCATTCGCACATTCAGCAGGCTGAGAAATTGTAGAAGATACAGGTTCCGTAATGGGAGGAATGACAGGAGCAGGACATATAGGCTGATTTCCTCCTTCAGGAGTAGGAGAAGGCAGAACACCGCCTGCAGTTTTGAATTCATGGCGAGGAGCGGCCAATCTTTCTCCTCGATTTATCAGATCCAGAGGAGAATCGAAAGTAATCCAACCTTCTAGAGTGTTTGGAGGCTTTATCTCTCTGATGGGCTCTTCCACAGAAATATTAAGGCGAAGCTGTCCTGGAACGGCGGCCTGATCTTTTTCGTAAAAATATCCAATCCCTTATTTCAGTCTGTAATTTCTCAGGCGTGGGGGAGGGACCTAGATAGGACGATCCACCGAAAAGCAATTACGTACTAAATAATAAATATGACTCCACCATCGCATCCAGGTATACGAAGCTGTTACTCTGTGATTGTACCCTGGAAGGACAAATCGCGAACCAAAATTTCTAGTTAGGAGTTGCTTTCATATCAAAGCTCAATTATAAGGACCGACTCCATAACTCCTCATCGTTCGGGTGACCTCCTCGCTTGCTTGGGGCATGGCTTGATCATATCCAAACTGTCTGGCGAATCGATTTGGATAGTATGGTTCTTGCCAGAACTCTAGTCCTTCTCGCAATGGAAGGCTGCAAGAATGAATGCAAAGGAAGAAAGTCCTTTCGAGAGGTTCCAAGTCATTATTATCTTTTACATCTCTGTCTTCAGCTTAGTAGTTGAAGTAAAAAGGGAAGAAGTCGATAGATTCCATGCTGTCAATTTTATCAATTATCCATTCATATCCCTTCTTTATCATTTTTCGCTTCAAAAAATGCCACAAGGGCAAATGATCAGGATGGACATAAGCTTTCTCCAGATCATTGTATGTCCAGGAAAAATAGATATCGAGCCATCCGGAGAAGTAATGTCATGAGGTGAAAGCGGATGAAACTCCTAGTGCCGGGCTTGAGCAGTGCGTCACGGCGTGACCGAAAGCTCTGTATAATGAACATAAGATGGGAGGGGCCAGGGAATATCTTTTTCTGCCTTCTGCCATTGCACCCGCCGCCACAAACAATGTCGGCCGAATGGGGTCTGAACTTTTCGAACTGGGGAGCACAACTAAGCTCAACCAATAAGCCAGGAAAGCGGCTAATTCAGTCTCAGTGGTGAAGTCGGTCGGGCCCCTTATTTTTTTACGATTAGCTTCTAACTCAGTGCAATGACTACCGTGGAACCTAAAAAAAGGAAGGAAAGACCAATGAGCAATTATATTTATAGGAAGGTATTGTTTGAAAGGGAAGGGGAATGTTAAAATACTTACACCAAGTATTGGGAGAAATGAGCTAGCCATTGAAGAGAAGAAATCTTATGGACGTCAGCAAAGTAAGATGTTTCACGAAAAAGCTCGATGGTTGATGCTGTGATTCTGGGCACTCTATTGGGCGCGTTGTAGGCAAACTCTTCATTTGAGGGAACGTATTCAACAAGGAAGGACCAGAGATAGGCAGACCGACCATTCTATGTAGATCCCATAAAGTGATACTCACTTCTCCTACCGGAAGATGAAAAGAGTTTGTAGTAGAAGACCAATATTTCAAAAAGCCTTTGTAGATCATCGTGTCTTTTTGAAAGAATTTCGAAGTGGCTTTTATGGCATAATAGATTCTTGCTGCATGAAGAACATTTTCATACTTCTTCAGAATCACCTTAGCCCAAGCGCTATAATATGAATGACTGGTCCAAAGACCCCGCGTTCTGAATTGGTCTTTACCCCATAAAGAGTCACGATGACGGAAACGTTGTTGAATTGTTTTGAAGAAATGAGTGTAGTATAAAGAGTGGGGGTCGTAACATGGTGTGAGAAAGCGCATATATCTCACTTGCCCGGTCTTTTGAGTTAAGCCTTTGTCTATGAGGTAGCCTTCAAGGATTTGCGGCTCCTTGATCACCCAATTGGATACATTCAAAAGCCTATTCTGCATCATATGGTCCATTGGTTCACTTTGAAGAATGGATCGGTGACGCTGAAGTTGGAGAGGAAGAGCAATGGTCTCATCTTTATATGGGTTGCGAAATTTAATCGCCTCAGTATTCAGCTTGATTGAAAACCAAGCATTCTGAAAAAGTCTTCAGTTATGTTCTCGAATCTTTTCTTGGAAAGCTTCGTCTTAGCTCTTTTCTCTTGTCCATTTTGGAACGGATGGGGAAGGGGAAGCCTCTACGGTAGAAGGACGGGTGTCATCAGTGCGAAAGTTGGCCATGCATTTCAACCAATCGTCCCAATCATATTCTTGTCCTGAAATGGGGGGTCCCTCTATCTCCTTCATTACTATGGCCATGTGGATATGCTCGGACAAACGTTGAATACGATCAGCAAAATCCATAATGACGGGAGCCGGCTCCTTGAAGAAAGAACTGTAGTTCTCGCCGGAGCGGGGTCTTTTTTGGTTATAGGTCTCAGTGGATTGTGGGTCAGACGGTCCAGCAATACTTGGGGAAGCAAGAGGTCTTTTTTAGCTTGCCATTGGAGATCTGTGCGGGAGTTGATAAAAAAATTTTAAAATCAGAAGGACAGATAAACTTGAAATAGAAGAAAAATCGCTAAAGTTTAAGTTATTGTGCGCAAAGTATTGTGCGCAAAATGATGTGCGTAATCTGTTGCGCGTAAAGGACAATGTGATAAAGTTTTGTGTACAAAGTATTGTGGGTAACTTGTTGTGCGCAAAGTAGTGTGCGTAAGCTGTTGCGTGTAAGTGCTGAGCGCAAGGGCATTATGTGCTACCTCTAATGCACAGAATTTTAACCAAGTACAAAAGGGCGTTGCATGTTAATCTTGTTGTACGGGACAAAATGTTGTGCGCAAAAGGTTTTGTGCAGAACAGTGGTTGTGCGGTGCACAATGAGGTTAGCGCACAAAGATGTAGCTTGACACAGAAATAGTATGGAGCAGTAGAGAGAATTGGCGAAAATGAGGATAAGTCATGTATTTATAAGCGGTGTTTGGGCCATTGTGCGGTAACCATTGTGCGGGAATTATTGCGCAGGAAATGTTGTGCGAAACTCGTTGTGCGCAGATCGGTCAGTGTACAACAAAAAAATATGCGCACAATAAAGGAGGTTAAAAATAGTGTTTTAAAAGAATTATTATTGATCCTACATGTTTATTCTGTAGGCGTAAAAATGAAAATGCAGGATCAAGGGGGCATCTGTTGAGGCATAAAAAGAGAGGAAGGCATTAGAAAAGTCATTGTGCGCAAATTGTTGTGTACAAATCGTTATGCAGAATTAAGTGTTGTGCGCAAATTATTGTGCGGAAATACACCTTGCAATACAAATATCTGCACAAAGTCGTTCGCATAAAGTCTTCCACACAAAGTTGTCCGCACAAAGTCTTCCACACAATGACTACGTGGCATGTTCGCATGTGTGAGAAGGCTATAAATATCCCCGACCCATCAGTAAGGGGTCAGAAGCACCAATCTAGAAGCAGAAAAAGATTCGAAGAGAGAGGTAGAGTTTCGCTCTCATTGTGCAGAATGGGTGTTGTGTGGCGCACAAACCCCATCAACGCGCAACGGGTATTAGCGCGCAACAGGTCTCTGCGCACAATAAGCGCCAGTGCACAATGAGCCTGAGTGCACAATTGGTCTGGGCGCACAATGTGTCCGGGAGCACAACAGGGTTGACGCAACATGGATTCCTCTGATGCACGACCAACCTCGACAATAGTCTGCAATACAATATATGATGCTTCTACTGATTATTTTCTTAACCCATATCATTTTTTATTATTATTATCACAAGTCTATTTTGGAATCAAAGGAGAAAGGGATGTAAAAGAACTTGGAATAAATAAATAAAGTGATTATTTTTCTTGTCTTCTTCTGTTGATTATCAAGTGAATGAAATTTTCCAAATAAAATACATTTGTTTCTTGTTCGAAACAGTCACAAAAGGTGCCTTGGTGATATCTCGAGGCAAGAAGGAAGGTACTTTGTACATGACTTCCGGATCATATAGTTCACTTGTAGTCACATCAACTGGAGTGAATGGGAAGTTATGGCATCAGAGGTTGGGAGATATGAGTGAGAAAGGGATGAAAGTGCTATTGTCAAAAGGGAAGCTACCAAGGCTAAAGTCTATTGACTTGGAATTCTACGAGGACTGCGTGTATGACAAGTAGAAAAGGGTAAGTTTCAAGAAAACAGAACGCGCTCCAAAGATGCATCTGTTGGAGTTTGTACACACTGATGTGTCTGGACCGGCACAAGTATCATCTCTCAGTGGCTCACGTTATTTTGTTTCTTTTATTGATAATGCTAGTAGAAAACTGTGGGTCTATTTCTTAAAGCACAAATCTGATGTGTTCAATGTATTTAAAAAGTGAAAAGTAATGATAGAAAATGAGACAGGTAAAACAGTAAAATGTCTCAGATCAGATAATGGGGTAGAGTACTGTGATAAGAGGTTTGAGGAGTATTGTGTAGCAAATGGAATAACACATTAGAAAATGATTCCATAGACACCGCAACAGAATGGTGTGTCTAAGGGCATTAACAGGACTATCCTGGAGCGCGTCAGGAGCATGAGGTTACACGCAGGTTTGCCCGAGATGTTTTGGGCAGATGCTGGGAATACTGCTTATATATCTCATCAATAGAAGTCTTATGGTGGGCTACCAGAAGAAACATGGACTGAGAAAGAAGTGAACCTTACACATCTCAAAGTAATCGATTGCACTTCATATGTTCACATTGATGCAAAGCACAAAAACAAGCCGTATGCGAAGTCCAAGAAGTGCATGTTTATAGGCTACGGGTAACATGATTTTGACTATCGGTTTTGGGATACAGAGAAATAAAAAATCATCAGAAGTAAAGATGTAGTCTTCAATGAAAAAGTGATGTAAAAGGACAGTGTGCAGTAAAAACAAAATAAGCCTGATGAGAAAGAATTCGTAGAGTTGGAAGAGTTACCGGACACGGGTGTTATAGTGCCACGAGATGATCATGCACAGGAGCATAATGAGGTAGAGCCGCAGACACCGGTTGTGAGGAGGTCTACTCCGAAGAGGAGACCCAAGGTCCGATACTCACCCTCCTTATATTATCTACTGCTGATAGATAATGGTGAACCAGAATATTTTGAAGAGGCATTACAGTTAGATATACGGATAAGTGGTAGCAGACCATATATGATGAGACGGACTCTCTTGAGTCCAATAGTACGTGCGAGCTAATCACTCTACCTAAGGGTAAGAAAGCTCTTCATAATAAATGTGTTTACAGACTGAAGGAGTACTATGGTTCGAAACGGTACAAGGCCAGATTGGTTGTGAAAGGGTTTTAACAAAAGGTAAGTATCGACCTCACTGAAATATTTTCACCAGTGGTGAAAATGTCTATTGTCACGTCCCAAACCTGGAAATTGGATTCACAGGAATCACGATCAGCGAATCCAGTGTCGACAGCCTCCATAGTACCCCATTCTCAGCTTCTAACGTCTATACGCCAGATTTCAATCCTGGGATCCTACAAGGAGGATTTTTTTTGTACACATTTAACTCGTAATAAGCATAACCACGAGATTACCCAATTCACAAAGGCAACATCATCATCACATATCCACTAATATAATCATTTGAGTACAATGCTGAAAGGAAAATACATAAAATGAAAATCAAGCACCAGAAGACCGCTGCACGCTCCAAACTCAATACTGCTGCAACCTAACATCACCTGCACGCATCTATCATGCATAAACTTATAGAAAGCTTAAAGGGTGGTGTAAGTGTGTGCACAAGGTAAGTGCCAAGTATTCAATACAATGTCGTCATCATACAATACCAGAAATACTGGTAATCCATAAATCATATAATATCAAAATAAGCAGAAATACTAATAAGATCATGAATTATCAGAGTAAACAGAAATACTGACAAGATACAATATCAAAGTAAGCAGAATTATACGGACAAGTCCATGAGTCAATCAATATCAGAATACGCAATATAGGGCAGCCATGCAAGTGAGGAGTCGTAAAGAGCCAAATATCAGATGCCGAGAATGCGATACAATATGCAATTCATGATGAGTTCATGAATAGCGTCAGCCATATCTAGACCATATAAATGCAGAAACACAGTAACCCAAAATGCCATATGCCACGAATGTAATGCAATATGTGGTGTAAATGAAATGACCATGCTAGAGTGTAAAGTCAAGATGATAGTACGTAGCATCGCCGGCTATGGGGTCCATCACAAGGGACTTCTATCCAAACCAGTCCCATACCTAAATTTGGATAGTCAGACTTGATGTGGTAAACTCCTGATCTCAGGTTAGTCACGCGCCCAAACCAAAATCCTGGCCATTGCAAAAGTACATGTAACAAATAGTTGCGCACCACTAGCCCGAGTGGATAGTGAATGAATGAATGAGTATGCAACTCATGCTCAATAAGTCCACGTATCAGTACGGTTCCTCTTTAGAATCATCACCGGAGTCTAGTACACTCCACACCACCTGCCGCCCCATCAAGTGCACAACTGTGTAAGTGGAAGAGACCTCACTATCCGCCTAGCCAGTAGTCTGCCAATACCTACTCGGCTCGTCGATAGCAGACATATTCCTCGAGCTGGTCAAACTCAACCTAGTTATGCCTACTCCCTCGAGCGGGTAAGGCCACACCCCCTCCCAACCGACCACAACACAGTGGGAGACTCGACCTCCTGGTATTCGGCACTTGGGCACTCATGTATCCACTTGGTCTCGACGTTGGGGCATCCTCTGGTACCAAGAGGGTTTTAGGGATTTTCACTCAGGGCCATCGGTGGCAGCCCGATGATCAAACTAAACATTTCTGGTGTTCCATCTAGCCATCCACGATATGCCATGGAGGCTACGGCCCTGATGTCGCTAGAGCCTACAGTAATCACAACACACAATGCAAGATACATAAGTCATATAATCCAGTCATGCATCAATCCTGCGCATACCTGCACTCATGTGAGATAACCTCCACCTATTAGGAAGTCTCATAACAACCTGCCCAATGTCTCATAACAAACATGCAGATGATGCGTATGGGCATATATTATGATGTTATGCTTTCACATACTTATAATCGGTATCAATAACCGGCATCAACAATCAGCCTCGACAATGTGGACATCTAACCAACATTGCCCCAAGGAATGGCCCACATAGAGCCAAACACATAATGGGCCCACGGCCTCACACAAAGGCCTAATACACAACACAGTGGGCCTTGCCCAAGGACCACATATACACAACAGGTGGGCCCTGCTCATGGGCCTTAAATACATGACATGTGGGCCCTACACATGGGTCTCAAATACATCAAATGGGTCATGCATCATGGGCCTAATACATATCACAATGGGCCTTGCCCATAGGCCACAAATACATCACAATGGGATCCAACTACGGGTTGCACATACATCATATAGGTTTCGACAATCGGCCTCAGCCGCGACAATCAAAATTGACACTTGGAATCGGCCTCGACAATCAGAATTGGCCTCAACAATCGGAATCAGCCTTGATACTCAATCTCGACAATCAGAATCGGCCTGTACAATCGGCCTCAACAAATCAGAATTAGCCTCGATACTTGGTCTCGACAATCAAAATTGGCCTGTACAATCGAAATCGGTAATTGATCACGATAATCAGCGTAACAAGGCCTAAAGGAAGGTCACAATGTGGATATTTAACCATTATTGCCCATCAACGTGGACATTCAACCAACATTTCTCCCAAGTAGTGGCCCACATAGGGCCGAACATACAATGGGCCCACGGCCTCATACAAGGGTTTAATATACATCACAATGGGCCGAATACATGAGCCTAATATACATCACCATGGGCCACGACCCATGGTCCTCAGATACATCATAATAGACTACGACTCACGGACCTCAATATACATCAAGTGGACCACATTAATGGGTCTCATATACACGACAGGTAGGCCCTGCACATGGGCCTCAAATATACAGTATGCGCGCCCTATACATGGGTCTCATATACATCTAATGGGTCATGTACCTGGGCCTCAAATACATCTTAATGGGTTAGGCCCTGCTCATTCCAAATGGTCTCATCAGTGGACAACTTAGATAAAACACGTACATCACGTGGGGGCCACGTGAATGGACGGTGCAAACAACACATTACAAGGTGAGCCCTATCACATGGGCCTCAGAATACAAGGCAAGTGGGAGCCATATCAATGGGCTGCACCAACGGTCTTAATATACATCACAATGGATCTCTGACACGGGCCCCAAATATATCACAATGGGCCTCTACCCATGGGCCCTAAATGCATCACAATGGGTCTCAACCCATGGGTCCCGATACATCTCAATGGGCCTCATCAAATGAACATCATCGATATACAATACATACAACATGGCGGGCGCATAAATGGACAGTATGGATATACAATGTATATAACATGGCAAGCCGCACGAATGGATGGCATAGATACATAATACATACATCACGGCGGGCCACATATACGGTCCTAATATACGTCACCAAGGGCCACGACCCATGGGCCTCATCATAAATCACAATGGGCTATGACCCATGGGCCTCAACATACATCAAGTGGACCGCATCAACGGGTCATGAATACACAACAGGTGGGTCCGCTCATGGGCCAAAGATACATCATGATGGGCCTCATGGATGGACCGCACCAATGGGCCTCGAATGAGATTGGGTTACATCTAAAATCATTTTAATAGTTGAAGGTGTAACATGTGCATCACTGTACACATCCTTCCATGGGGTACATGGCCCACTAATGATGATCAGCACTGTCCAAACATTGTCCATATAAGTCAGTACTGTCCAAACATTGGACATGTAAATCAACACTGTCCAAACATTGTCCAGCACTATCCAAACATTGTCTAAGTAAATCGGCACCCTCCAAACATAGTCCGAGTAAATCAGTACCATCTGGACACTGTCCGGCTCATCAGCACTGACCAAATATTGTCCAGCACCATCTAGCACAATCTGGATGGCGTGGATGAAATAAATACATCAGGGAGGTGCCCACGTGATTGGATAGCATGGATAAAACACATATCAATGTGGGCCCCGCTGTCCAGCAGTTATTAGACGGTGCAGAAACACTTATCTTCAAGGTGGGTCCCACGGAACTCATTGATGTCAATACATCAGCTGTGCCACATGTGAAGTGCCTCAGCCAATTCGTCCAGCAGGTGGGTCCCACATAGAGCCCACCACATACACACACATATATATAATATAATATTATAGTATTTATTAGTTTATATATATATATATATATATATTTGAAAGGG
The DNA here is from genome assembly GCA_030180095.1 of Magnolia changhungtana. Taxonomy (NCBI): domain Eukaryota; kingdom Viridiplantae; phylum Streptophyta; class Magnoliopsida; order Magnoliales; family Magnoliaceae; genus Magnolia; species Magnolia changhungtana. The sequence continues at coordinate 1,893,104 of JASAUF010000117.1, read as the reverse complement.
GTCCAGTGTCCAGACTCTGGACACTGGATAGATGGATGAAACACATGCATCATAAGTGGGGCCCATGATCACGTTATGGTTGGATGGCTTGGATGCAACACATTCATTATGGTGGGTCCCATAGGGATGGACGGTGTGGAGAGAAACATACATCATAGGGAGGTCCCACCATCTAGTGGTGTGGACAGTGCAGACAGAACACATACACCATGGTGGGTTCCACCATCCACTGCCGTGGATGGTGTGAGTAAAACACACACATCATTGGTGGGTCCCACGTAGGGCCCACCATAACGCTTATTTGCCATCCAATCTATTAACGAGGTCACACAGACCCAGATGAAGAGTAAAAACAAATTTCATATTGATCCAAAACTTCTAAGAGGACCCAAAAAGGGTTTCAATGGCAGCCGCTCAATCCCACTATTTCCTGCCGTGTGGGCCACCTGAGTTCCGGATGAGGCTGATTTTTGAGGTGGCCCACTGCCCTAAGTGGGCCTACCAAATGCATGGTGTTGATGGTCGAAACACATCATGGTGGGGCCCAAGGCTGGGATCATGGGTCCTGCCTGCCCGTCTGTCCGCCTGCCAGTGCAGCAGGCGCTGCCTGCGTGCCCTCTGGCAGCAGCAATGTCCTGCTGTATATTCATTATTTTTTAAATTTTATTTTTGTTTTCCTGTGGTTTTTCACAGGTGGGACCTGCATCAGGGAAATTCAACCTAGACACTAGTTTCTATGGCTCAATACAAACCCATCAAGCCCAATATTTGATGGGTTTTGGTGTACAGAAACATCATTATGTATTTCAACGGTAAAAACACTATTCTCTATGCTATGGCCCACCGGGAAATCACATTGAGTTCATTTTTTGGCTCAACGCCTAAAATGATCTGAGGAAAAGGATAGACGACTTGGATTAAGTACATACATCAAGGTGGGGCCTGTAGGAGCGGCTCAGTCCAAAGCTTTCAACCAAGCTGATATTTTTGTTTTATTCCAGTAACGTCCAAACATTGCTGGACGGTCTGGACAACGGATGGCTGGCCCATCTGGCTTTATTGGGGTCCACCAAATGCTTGCACTTTCCTATCATTTAGACCCTTCAAATGAAAGGGGAGCAAGGTGGGTTGATCCCACTGGATGGACGGTAAGGTTATTACATGCATCATCAGATGGGCCACTCATCATAAAAGAAAGGGGGAGAGAGAGAGAGAGAGGCACCCACCTCTAGATCTTGAACTCCACCTTCCTCCAATAGGTCTTAGAGCTCCAAGGAGGTTGATTTAACGGTCGAGATGGGGTTTGGAGGGCTGGATTGAGAGAGATCTAACTAGAAGGTGGTTGAAAATGGGAGGGCTGTCATGGACGTTTTTAGCTCCTCACTTGCTAGGGGAGAAAATTGAAGAAGAAGAGAGAGAGTAAAGAGATGAGAGAGAGTGAAGGAATGGGTTGTAAGAGGGTAATAATGGGTTATAAGAGCATAGGGAAGAGAACCTCATAATGACTTGTAAGAGAGAGTTGACTAAAGCTCTCATTGAAAATGGTGCTCCTAGGGTGGGTCCACCTATGGGAAACATGTGCACCTCCCTCAAAGACCCCATGTCAATCAAGGGCTCAAATATTGTAAATGGTACACCTTTTGATCTACCCGCCGGATCGGCACATGAGACATGGCGTTAAAATTACAGCGACGATGCAGTCGCAATGACATAGGTTTTAGGTCAAGCCGACTTGGAATTACAGGATGACACTCAAGGTCGCTCGCAAATGCTATCTACGCGCTGCAGGTTGCCAGAATTCGACCAGGAGGATAGCGAGAGCCTATGGAATGATACGGTCTAGGATATGGGCCTGACATCTATGATTCGCATGATCTTGAATATAGTGGCTACAGAGGACTTACATCTAGAGCAACTAAATATCAAGACAGCCTTTCTTCATAGGGACCTTGAATAAGAGATATACATGCATCAGCCGACTGGATACGTGGCACTAGGAAAGGAGAACAAGGTGTGTAAATTGAAGAAGAGTCTATATGGCCTGAAGCAAGCCCCTAGGCAGTGGTACAAGAAGTTCAACAGTTTCATGTCAGAAAACGGTATTAGGAGATGTCATGCAGACCACTGTTGCTATTTGAAGAAGTTTGATACGTCGTACATCATCCTTCTTCTATACGTTGATGATATGCTTGTGACTGGATCAAGCATGAAGGACTTCTCAGATCTCAAAGGACAATTGTCTAGAGAATTTGCATGAAGGATTTAGGAGTTGCAAAATAAAATCTAGGCATGAGGATAAAGCGTGACAGAGAAAATAAGAAACTAGTTTTGTCACAGGCAGAGTACATAGCCAAGGTACTTGATTGATTCAGTATGGGATGTGCTAAGCCGGTTAGCACTCCATTAGCCAACCACTTTAAGCTTTCTAAGGAGCAAGGTGCGAAGACACAAGAGGAACGAGACTATATAACTAAAGTCCCATACGTGTTAGATATTGGGAGCCTTATGTATGCTATGGTGAGCACGAGGCTAGATATTGCTCAAGCAGTGGGAGTTGTTAGCAGGTTCATGAATAACCCTACGAAGGAACATTGGGAAGCTTTGAAGTGGATCCTTAGATACCTGGTAGGTATTGTGGATGTAGGGCCATGTTATGGAGGATCGAAAATCAAGCTACATGGCTACGTAGATTCAGATTTGGCAGGAGATATCGACAGTAGAAAAAGCAATACAGGGTATGTCTTTCCTCTGGGTAGTGCCTTAGTCAATTGGGTCTATCAGTTACAGAAGATAGTATCCATCAATACAACAGAAGTAGAATATGTTGCAACTACAGAAGCGTGCAAGGAGATGGTGTGGATGTAAGGTTTCATGAAAGAGTTGGGAAAGAAGCAAGCAGATTGCAAGCTGTACAGTGACAGTTAGAGTGCAATACACTTGGCTAAGAATTCAGCTTTTCATTCGAGGACCGAGCATATTAACATCAGATATCACTTCATACGTTCGTTACTGGAAGATGGATCGATTGCTCTGGAGAAGATTCACAAGTGAGAACCCTGCAGATATGCTAATTAAGACGGTCACACGGGAGAAGTTGAAGCTCTATTAAGCTTTGATTGGTCTTCAGGCTTGAAGATGGGGAGGTGGTGCACTCTAGATGTAGAAGACAAAGGATTATGGCGATGTGTCTCCAAGTGGGAGACTTTTGAAGTGTGGAGCCAGCACACCAATGCGCCCGTTGTAAAACGGAGGTCTTTCACCACGCTACTCGACCGGTCGAGGGGACTGCTCAGCTAGTCGAGTGGGCTACACGACCAGTCGAGCGGCGCTCGACTCAAAGTCCAGAGAGTCATGTTTTTTAGCCTCGGCTAGTCAAGGGTCAGGCTCGACCAGCTAAGCGGGTTCCTCAACCAATCGAGGGTCAGGCTTGACTAGTCAAGGGTTACGCAGATTCTGCGCAGATTTGGCACGGATTGCATAATTTTGAGGTGGTTTCGTAGAGGTGCGGAACAAAATTTTCCTAAACTATAAATAAGAGTCCTAGGGTTATTCTAGGTATGCAAAAGTATAAAAAATGGTTTTCTAAAGCAAGGCTAAAGGTTTTTTATACATCCAAGGTGAGTATATTGCTTGTAATCTCGTTTTCTTCATAGTGAAAGTTTGCACCCGTGGTTTTTTACCCTTGTTGGGGTTTTTCCACATATATTTTGTCTTTTGGTTTGTTGTTATACTTGGATTCTACTTCTAGATTATATTTCTTCCTGTTTATCGTTTGTGGGTGAGACCGGAGATTGGATCTTGGTTCACTTGCTTTGTTGGTGTGCTGCGCAACACAAACTGGGGTAATTGGGACAGCCCTTCTCGGTTACACCAAGTAAACCTCGAGTAACCGAGAAAATCTAGATAGTTGGGCTCAGTTGCACCGTGTAGGAGTCGGTTGAACTGAGTAACTCTGTTCAACAATTTTCTGCATGTTTAGATTTTGACAGTTTCAGTGTACTGACTTTAAAAAGTCATATATCTCTTTTTCTAAAACTTCAATTGAGGTGATTCAAAAAGAAGATTGAAGTTTGATGAGTCTATTTTCATAAAAAATAAATAAATAATAAAAATAATAATTAAAGGAGATTAATTTTAGGACTTTTCAGAAACTATACCAAAAGATTAGTTTCAGGCAGTCGGTACTCCCGGAATTTTTAGAATTTTTCTATAACTCGAAATATAATGAATTTTGGGATTAAATAAATTATACTTGATGATGAACTACTAGAAAAATAATAAAAAATAATATAATAATTAAGAGTACTAAAATTATTATATGAAATAGACCTATTGAAACAGGAAATTTCTGTAACTACACGTCGCCGATGAATAGCACATATCTTTTTCATCTTAGAGTTTTTGTATTCGATGTCTTTTTATGAATTACTTCTAAATATACTAGGAATCATACTATTTAATTAGATTATTATTTTATATTTTTTTAATATATTTTACTAATTCGGATAGATTTGAATATAGTTGAATTATTATCCTTGATTAGGGTGATTAGAGCTGAGTTACCATTTACACTAATTACGTGTAGGCCATACTATAAATTTAGCTAATCCAAACACCAATCATCATGCATGAGAAATCTCACTGCCCAATTCATCTAAAAAATGCCCTGATTATCTGAATAAGCTCTGGACCGCTCATTGGTGGGTCACTAGACTCGAAACTATAGAGTAATGATCATTTTACCGGGCTTGATATCTATCGCGGATGTCGAACTGAGATAGTGTCTAGAAATTCTCAACTTGGACCGAAGGTTGAGTGCATGGGAAGTGCAAATGCCCTAGGCAAAAACCTAAAATTTAAGTGAATTGAGCTCTTTGCTCTTTTGCGAAGTTGCGACTTTCCAACCGTCGGGTTTCAACCAAACTCAAGGTGTGAGTTAATGATATTTTCCTATACATATCCGTATAGCTGAGGCCCTGATCGATCATCGGTGACCATCCATCGTAACTCAGGCCTCCACATCTAATCGAAGCATCCGACTGCCACCCAATTATGATGAAATATAAATCTCATAGTGGGGCACCTGCCCATGGTGTAGATAAGTCGGTGGGCCATTGGAAGGCCCTGTAAGTCGAAAACAACCCCCCCCCCCCCAAGGGCAAGTTTATTGGAGAAAGGGTCACCGGGGCTATTTATGCATATTTTGGCATTATAAATAGCCCTCCATTCGCACCCTCTCATTTTCATATGAATTCTCATTTCAAGAAAGGGGAGATGGAGAAAGAGAGAAACAGAGAAACAGAGGATGAGGGAGATCTTGTGAGGGAGGTCTTGGAGCATTCTTGATGGATTTCCTTCGATTAAGCCGTATCCTCAACCGTTCTCTCCGTTAAATCCATCCCATTCTCGATTGAGAGGTAAGAAATGAACCATGCTTCCCAACTTAAGTTTTTTAGGATTAATTGCATGATTCTCAACCAAATCCTTTAAATTTGGTGTATGAATCATTTTCCCCAAATTCATAACCCTAAGAGCTCAAAATCGAAGATTCATTCTTAAAGGTGTGGACCATTACCCCTAGGTTTCCGTTTATCGAACCTCATGTCATAATTAATGATTTATGTTATGAATGGATGAATGCGTGCTAATTAGTGTTAATTTTTTATTTGCGTAATGTGTATATGAATGCATGTTAACTAGTGTCATTATTGATTTAGGTAATGTATGGACTAATGTATGTTAATTAGTCTCGATTGATGATTTGTATAATGCGTAGACGAATTCATGCGAACTAGTGTCAATTATTGATTTGGGTAATGTATGGATGAATGCATGCTAATTAGTGTCGATAATGATTGATACGATGAGTAGAAGAATGCATACTAACCAGTGCATACTTGTATGGCAGCTTACTTTTCATGAATTGCTATCTTAGTGTAATGCCACCTGCATGTTCGATGAAATGCACTATATTGTAGAATTTTTCTGATTTACTGTTTATATCCCTCCTATAGTCGCGGTAGTCAATTTATTAGTGTGATTGACTGACCGGGACTATCTGGGTAGTTGGGTTGGCCAGCAAACCGTGAACGCACGAGGGCGGCCTCGATTGGGTTAGTCGCCCCAGACTAGTCCGATTGATCAGGGTCGAACGCAGATAATCGGTAGTAGTCAGACTACATGGGATGCTTGCACCCAATGTTGGTTATGCCGGAGTTAGTCCGAGTCAACCGAAGTAGCCTGACAGCCGACCAACCATGTATGTCAACCATGTATTATCGCACTTGCCTAAATCTGAAGCACCCCATACCTTTGAGAGGCCTACTATAAACTGTTAGTGATACAATCCTAAGACTCAAGAGCTAGGCATGGTAGTATGGGACACCGTGTTCGAGCTGTCAGCTTACGCTGGGGTGACGAGCCTCCCCGTAGTGACCAATGAGCAACTAAGACTCGGGAGCCGGGCATAGTGGTATGGGACACTATGCTCATATTATCAGCCTATGCTGGGGTGACGAGCCTCCCCGTAGTGACCAACGAGCACAGGAGGTGATAGGTCCTTGTTCGAATGGCCCCCGTTAAATTACCCGGCCGATGGTTCCATGTCAGAGCACCGTTCGAATGACCTAGGCATGAATGGAATTGGGTGACGAGCCCTTTTCCTTTGTATTGATTTGGTTTAATGTGATAAGCCCACACCTCTGTAACGCCCTAACCACTATTCATCTGGACTGTGGTCCGAGTGTGGGTTGGGGTGAGCCGTTTGATCCGGACCCCCTTCGAAAATAACTCTCCAATCGGTCAGAGCAGCGTGCTGTGGGCTATAACAACCTCAGAACTAAGTGATCATACTCAGTTTGGGTGATGACCCATACCAAGTTAATCCTTATACCTTTAAGTATCATGCCTTATCTTTGAAATTATTGATTTATGAGATAAATGGGTGATACCTAAATCTGGATCAAGAATCGCAAGCTTAAAGCTGCTACGGTCGCTGTGGGCCAAGTGATCTAGGTAAGGCCATTGATTAAATGGTGGTGTTTTAGCTTCCCCAATCTTGCTAGATGAACGGACTTAATTAAATACTCGACTAACATGAACATTCATAGCATTGCATTAGCATAGGTTGTGGCGACTTGGGCATTGTGATCGTGTGTTGAGGGAGTGTTGACATTTGAGAATGTAGTGTTAGAGTCACTTATGAGGGAGTGTTGGATTGTGAGGGCATGCACGTGCATTAATAAGAGCATTTAGGAAATGAGTGTTTAAGTTGCTTTATCATTACTTGTGCTAATGAAATTGATAATATGTGTAACTTAGAGTTAATGGAACCATTAAGTTTATCACTCACTCTCACTCTGGGATAGTGTTTTAAAACACCAACCAGACGATATTATTGATACAGGTACTATCGAGTTCTCGGACGGGTAAGCTTAGAGTGGCTTGCACCGCCGATGTTATGTTTCCGAGGATTAGACCAAACTAAAAAATTTACACTTAAATCATTTGGGTATGTATATTGTTGCTTGTATAATCCCCATGTTAGGCAACCAACACTATTGAACTTATATGTTTACTCTTAGTTCCATATTCATTGATTGTTGTTATTAAATTGCACTACTCTGATTGCTCGTGTGTGGAACTGATGTGAATCTGAATGAGGCCACACGTGCATTTTCATTTGGTTAACACTTGGGAACTCGGGACCGAAGTCTATGTACTCGGGTACTGATTTTTGAGGTGTTACAATTCTAGCCACGTCACTCGTCTATTTTACCATATTATTTTAGGGCATGGCCCATCATGGGGCCGATCAAAGCCCTAATGGATCACACCATTAAGGTCATGAGGCATGATGATGCCCACCATTGGAACCTTTTTAAGGGGCTACAGCCATGTGTGTATTGTGCCCACACCATAGGTCCTACCTTAGTGCATGTATGACGTTCACACCATGGGGCCATCTTGGTATATGAGTTATATATACGTGGACTGTCATACCCCAAACCTGAAAATCGGATTCACAGGAATCCCGATCGCCGAACCCGGTGCCGACAGCCTCCGTAGTACCACATTCTCGGCTCCTAACATCCATACACTAGATTCTGATCCTGGGATCCCACAAGGAGGATTTTTTTTATACATTTAACTCGTAATAAGCATAACCACAAGATTACCCAATTCACAAAGGCAACATCATCATCATATATCCACTAATATAAACATTTGAATACAGTGCTGAAAGAGAAATATATATGACAAAATCAAAGCTCCAGAGGTCCGCTGCATGCTCCAAGCTCAACGCTGCTACAACCTAATGCTACCTGCACACATCTATCGTGCATAAGCTTATAGAAAGCTTAGTGGGTGGTGAAAGTGTGTGCACAAGGTAAGTGCTAAGTAAGCAATATCAGAGTGATCAGAGTAAGCGAAAGTACTGACAAGCCCATAAATCATATATTATCAGAGTAATGTGAAAACATGCTGATAGACCCATAAATACTATCAGCCTTATCGAAGCTATGTGATGCAAAAATATAATAAACCAATATCCTATACTGATGAAGCAATGTAAATCAGTTATGCAATGTGGAGACAGTAAGCCAAATACTATGCGTTGAGGATGCAATGCAATATGCGATGCGAATGAAATGACCAAGCTAGAGTGTGAAGTTGGGATGATAGTGCGTAGTATCGCAGGCTACGGGGTCTATCACAAAGGACTTCTATCCAAACCAGTCTCATACCTAAATTTGGATAGTCAGACTCAATGTGGCAAACTCCTGATCTCAGGTTAGTCACGCGCCCAACCGAAATCCTGGCCATGCGAAGGTACACACAATTAGTTGCGCACCACCAGGCAGAGTGGATAGTGAATGAAATGAATGCATAAGTATGCAACTCCTACTCAATAAGTCCACATATCAGTACAGTTCCTCTCTGGGAAATCACCGAGGTCTATTACACTCCAAACCAGATTGCCGCCCCATTGCGCGCAACAAGGTGAGTGGAAGAGACCTTACTATCTGCCTGTCAATATCGGGCTCGGTTCGTTGATAGCGATCCCATTCCTCGAGCTGGTTAGACTCAGCCTAGCATTGCCCCCTCCTCTCAAGCAGGTAAGGCCGTACCCCCTTCCAACTGACCACGACACAGTGGGAGACGCGGCTAACGGTATATGGCCCTCATATGCTCATGCATCCACTCGGTCTAGACGTTGGAGCAACCTCTGGAACCAAAAGGGTTTAGGGACTTTCACCCAGGGATATCTATAACACCCTATGTAGAACAGATTTTTAGTGTCCATCTGGCCATCCACGAAATACCTGTAGAGGCTATGACCCTGATGTCGCTAGGGCATATAGTAATCACAATACACAATGCAAGATGCATGAGTCATACAATCCAGTTATGCATCAATCATGCGCATACCGTGTACTCATATGAGATAATCTCCGCCTATCAGGGAGTCTCATAACAACATGCCCAATGACATATGCAATGGTCAACCGCATCTCATAATAAATATGCAGATGATGCGTATGGGCATGTATCGTGATGCTATACTATCGCATACTCATAATCGGTATCAATAACCGGCACCGACAATCGACACCGACAATCGCCATCGACAAATGTGGACATTTAACCAACATTGCCATCGACAAATGTGGACATTTAACCAAGTGGCCCACATAGAGCTTAACATATAGTAGTTCCATGGCCTCACACAAGGGCCTAATACACATCACGATGGGCCTCAAATACAGGCTGCATATACATCACCTAGGTTGACAATCGGCCTAATGTACATCACGATGGGCCTCACTCAAGGGCCAAGTACTCATCACGACGGGTTGAATACACGGGCCTAAAATATATTACCATGGGCCACAACCCATGGTTCTCAGATGCATCATAATGGGCTATGATCCAGGGGCCTTAATATACATCATAATGGGCCTCGCCCATGGGCCTCGAATAAATCACATTGGGCCACAACCCATGGGCTTTAAATACACAATAGGTGGGCCCTACACATGGGCCTAATACATTCAAGTGGGCCTCATACCTGGGCCTCCAATATATCTCAATGGGATCAACCATGAGCCCCAAAATACATCTCAATGGGCCTCGACCCATGGACCCCAAATATATCACAATGGGCCATATCAAATGGGCCACAACTACTACACCATTCATCCATCTATAGAGATTATTTTAGAGTATTATCCAACAATGAATCATATTAAAAGATCATTTGGACCATACCACAAATAACAGTGGTGATAATAATTTTCATAGTTAATTTCTAGTGGGCCCACCATAGTATTTATTTTTCATCCATACTGTTCATAAGGTCACAAGGACCTGAACTGGGAAGGAAAACAACTATTATATTGAATCAAAACTTTTGTAACCCAAAGGGGTTTCAAGGGTGGGCATTCAACACCACTGTTTTATGTAGGGTGGTCCTCTTGATATCAGATCTGCCTTTTTTTTTGTCTCAAGCCTAAGGACGAGCTCACCAAATGTATAGAACGTTTGGACAAAACACATGCAGCATGGTGGGCCCACGTCCAATCTGATGGACGGCTTGGATATAGAATACATACGTAAAAAGGGGGCCCACTGTCCCACCATATGGACGGTGTGGATAAGACCCACACATCATGTGTGGCCCCTCAAATTGGATGGACGGTGTGGATACAACACACGCATCATGGTGGGGACGCACGCACGTCAAATGGATAGACGACAAGGATACATCACGGCGGGCTCCACCCGATCCTAGATCTGTCTTATTTTTAGTCTAAAAAATGAGCTTTCAAAATAGTTGGACAGTTTAGATGTAACACATGCATCATGTTGGGCCTGCATAAGGTAGGTAGCCCATGTCCCTAAGAATAGATGAACAGCAGGTATATAACACATTATGGTGGGCCTCTCAAGTCGGCCCTATGGTGGACGCTCAATCACCACTATATATAGTATGGTCCACTTGGGATTTAGGCCTGCCTCTCAATGGGGCCCACGGCCCTGCATTAACTGCAAATGGATGGCTGGGCAACGTGAATATATAACACACACATCGTCTTGGGCCTCACAATATAATCCATGGTGGGACACTCCAAGTGAATAATCTAATCCGTTCACCACCTTGGCCACCTCGAATGAGGTCAAATAGACTCTTACCATAACTGGTTTGGATGACAAGGGACTCCAAAGAGGGCCCTAGAGTGTTTCAATAGATGGGCATTAATACCTTTAGTACGGCCCACTCGAGACTCGTATTTTGCCTCAAAATTTGGCACATGACCTAAAATTATAAGGAGGAGATGGTGGACGGTGTGGATTAAACAAATTCATCACAGTGGGGTCCACGTATGATGGCAGTCTAGTAATGCTCCCACCCTCACCATCACTGGACTGTAACGTCCAGGGACTTAACCTCTTTTTTTTTCCTTCTCTCTTTCTTCTTTTATTTTTTTATTTTATTCTACTATGTGGGGCCTACTAGTGGATAATCCATTCCATCTATTATATTGACCAGCTCTCTAGGGACTAAAGGAGTCTAATGATGGATAGGTCCACTACTTATACACACAACAGTAGGTGTTGGAAAGTTCCAACAGTGGGACTTTGTTTCCCTTGGTGCGGTCCACTAAGAACTAAGATTTGTCTCATTTTTCGACTTATAGCCTAAAACTACATGGGGAAGGTGGTGGACTGCATGGATTAAACAAATACATCAAGGTAGGTCCATGGTTGGGATGCCCCCATCCCCACGTCCGCATGGTTGAGTAGGGGGTGCTTCCACTACCACCATCGGTTGTGGTGTGGTCCACCTGATGGTCGGATCAAGTAGATTTTCGGAACCCACGGCTAAAATATGTCAGAAAATGGACGTATGGTGTGGATCTAAGAAATACATCAATATGGTCCCATGGGTGAAAACTCACTCCAAACCTCCCACGCAAAAAGGTAATATATGACGTGGTAACCCAACCCCTTATCATTTCTGGTATGGCCCACCTGGGATTCAGATTAGCTTCATTTTTTGGCTCAACGCCTAAAATGAGCTGGGGAATGGGATGGACGGCGCGGATTCGATCCATTCATCAAGGTTGGGCCTGCATGAGCCGACCTCTCCAAGCTTGTTAAATCAAGCTAATATTTTTGTTTTCAGTTCGAACGCTGAATGGTTTGGGCGCACACGTATTTAAGGTGTGCCCTGCTCAGGTGGGCCACCAAATGGCTGGATGGTGTGGATGAGACATACCTCAAGGTGGGTCCCATCCCACACGTGCCAAATGAAAGAACGGTTTGAATATAGCACATACCTCAGGATGGGGCCACCGAACTTGCTACGTCAGCATAGCAGTTGGGTGCTGCTGGACGGTGTAGATGCAGAACACATGCATCAATGTGTGCCACGTCCAGGGATGGACGGCTGAGATGAAAAACATACATCAGGTGGGTCCACTCGTGTGGCCCACCAATATGATATTATTAATATGTTATATACATTATATATATACAGATTTATATATAAACGTGTGTGTGTGTGTGAGAAAGTGCAAGGGCCAGCGTTGAATGCAAAACATGCATCACGGAGGGATCGTCCAAATGAGATGAATGGACGGTTTGAATGTAACCCATACATTACGTGGGGTCTGCAGCTGAATGGGGTGCGTCCAAAACATACATCATGGTGGAGTACACAACACCGTCCATTAGGTGAGGTACATACATGAGGGTGGATTTCCACCACATGGACAGTGAAAGGAGACACCTCACCGTCCAGATAAATGGATGGTGGATAATACACATACATTTATATTAAATGGGCCCCACCGTCCAAATGAATGGACAGTGGATAATACACCCACGCCAGTGGGTCCCACCGTCATTGATGGACGGTGTGAATATATGCAGCAAGGTGGGCTCCCACGTGGATGTGTTCCCAAAGCAATATGCATATGTATATCACATATATATAATATAATATAATATATATTATATTATATATAAACATGTATTATATAATATATGCCACCAGATTCATTCCAGCGTCCAGACTCTCTGGACGTTAGATGGCTAGTGGGTTTCTCATGCAGCAGGGTGGGTCCACGTGGTGTGGCCCACCAGGGATTAGATCAGTTGACGTGTGGTTGCACATGCCCAGCAGTCCGGTAGGATCCACACCAACGTGCCACTACCGGTGGAACTGATATTCGTGTTTTCCTTCATCAGATTTATCCCAAAACTGGACAGCAACATGGTGGGCCTTAAGATTGGACAGTGAGGATAATACATCAAGGTGGGCCATGCAATCAAGGAAAGAGAGAGAGAGAGAGAGAGAGAGAGAGAGAGAGATGAGTATGAGAGGGGAGGGACCCCGCCACTATGGGCCCTCCCTATACATGCATACATCAAGATGGGTCCCACTACAAGTGGGCACTCAAATCATCAAAATCAACAAATGAAAGCACTCACCTTTGATCTCCCCCCCCCTTCTTCCGCCTATGCGGTCTAGAGCCCCAAGGGGACAATTTCGACGGTTGAGATGATGATCCAAGGGTTGGATTGAGTGGTAGGGAGTGGGCCATGCCATACTTCTCCTCTTGGAAGCCATGGACATGGATTGCTTTGGGAGATGGTTTTGGAGAAGTAAGAGAGAGAGAGGAGTTGTAAGAGAGAGAAAGAGAGAGAGAGAGAGAGAGAGAGAGAGAGATGTGTGAGTGATGGATGTGGTGAGTGATGGGTGTAAGAACTTTTTGACTTTGGGGTAGATGGTGTAAGAACTTTTTGACTTTTTGGGGTTGCTTGGGGATGGGTGTGAGGTGATGGTGTACTTGACCCTTGATGAGATTGATTGATAGATTGATGTGACATGTTGTAGAGATTCTCTTGGGTTTTGCAACGCGTGGCGTTTCCTTCGAACTGAATGCAGGCCCACATCTCCTGGCATGGGTATCGCCTCGGTGCGCAAGACGCGGCATTGGAACCGCGGCGACGGCGCGGTCGCTAGGGTACAAGTCTCAGATTGAGTCAACTCGGGTTGACGGCGTGTGAATTAGGGTCGCGCGCAAAATGCCGGTTAAGGGTCGAAGGTTGCCGGAATTGGACCGGGAAGATCACGGGAACCTACAGAAGGGTACGGTCTTGGATACGGGTCTTACATGGACCATGGGTCTAAATTTATTGTGTGTATAGTATTGGCACCGTAGGCCCATTTTTATGTATGGGATGTATCCGTGCCGTCCCACCTTGGGACCCATCCTTATTTTAGGTCCTACACATTTCTTATGATTTAGCCCATGTAGACCCATTATTGTAGATGGTGAGCTGCTCGCTTAGGCCTTGTTTAGGAATAGTTGTAAGGCTCGCTTTTATGTCCGTTCTGGGCTTACCATGATCATTTGTGGATCCTACAATTCGTTACCCCGTTTGGATGTCGAAAGTAGCATGTTTTGGCCACTTTTGTGCAGGCTTGTTGAGCAGGCCCATTGATTTGAAAGACCACTCAAGTATAGCCTTGTGAGCCTCGATAAACTTGATTTCTAAGTAGGTTTCACTTATTGTGAATGATGCATTTCCCTTATAATGTGGTTTGATATTTTACATTTGTGTTGGTATGACACTTCCTCGATTATTTATGTGGCGTTATATTAGTGATTGGTGCAAAGTTTATGCGTACACTTGCTATAGCACTTTCTTTACATTGATATGACACCTTTATATTGAGGATGCACTTACTCTATGCTAGATGTAGCATTTATCTTACTCTTAATTTAGCATTGCTCTTGTGTTTGGTATACTACTTCTCTAAAGCTTGATGCAGTATAAAGTTATCATATATCATCTGTATCATGTTTACATAACTTGGATGATGGCTAATTCATGATTTTTTGCTTGCCTATGTGTGACAAGGCCACATTGACGACTTTAAAACTTTGGGCATTTTTAGGGGACCCATATGAGATGGGGCCACCCTGCATGTATGTATGACTTGTATGATATGGTTGCATGACTTGGATGATGGACTCATGCATTCACGCATTGCATGATGCATTTGCATCCACACTCTAGTGACATCAAGGTTGTGGCCACCACAGGATTATCATGGTTGACAACTTGAGTATGGGCATCGAAAATATGGTTACGTTTACTAGGGCACGTAGGATGTCCTTGGGTGAAAGCCCAGAAACCCTTTGAGTCAATAGGATACGCTAACGCCGAGATCGACTGGATAACATGAGATCCTGAGTGCCAAATAAGTAGGTCACGTCTCCCACTATGTCGGGGTCAGTTGGAATGGGGTGTGACCTTATCTTCCTCAATGAAGGGGGCTACAAGCTAAGTTGAGTTTGACCAACTCATCAAAAGGGTCCGACATAGGCAAGCCAAGTGGGGATTGGCATACCACTAGTGAGACGGATAATGAGGTCTATTCCACTCTCTATGTCATGCGTGCGATGGGGTGGCATGCTAGTGTCAGAGTGTACTAGACCTCGATGATTCCAGATGGGAACCATACTGATATGTGGATTGACATTAAGATTGGCATGTTGCATTACATCCTTAGCATATAAAATTTGGCCGTGCAGGTCTTTGCATCGCATAGCCTGGGTATGGCTAATAGTATTTATGGACTTTCCAGTTTGGCCCTTCATCAGTCTACTTACTCTGACATTTGTATACTTGGCACATACATTGCGCACACACGCACACACTCTCTAAGCTTCGTAGTAAGCTTATGCATGTTCTTTACGTGCAGGTTATGCTAAACAGCATTAACAATGAGGCAGGAGCATGTCTAATCTTTCGAACTTTTGTTATATTATGTATTTCCCTTCCAGCACTGTACTCGAACTAAAATTATAGTGAAAATGTGATGATGTCTTTAGTTTTAGTACACTTATAGTTATACTCATGTGTTAAAAAAATCACTCTAAAAATCCTTCTTGTGGAATTCCAGGATCAGAACCTGGCGTATGGGAGTTGGGAGTAGAGAATGGGGTACTATGGAGACTATCACCATTGGATTCGGAGCTCAGAAATTTTGTAAGCCCTTTCACTGAGTTTAGGGTGTGACAGACACCATTTGATAGCCCAAAGGTAGGCTAAAATTTCATCATGGCATATATCGTACCTGAAAATGAGAACGAAAGCAATCCCACAAAAATAGTCATAACTCCCTCATTACAAGTTTGATTGGGATGATCTTATGTTCATCGAAAAGATAATTTGATAAAATTTTAAATAGATTTAAAATCATTTCACTTGGGATACAAGGATCACACCTGGGGCACTAAGATCATAAGCGTGATCAATAGTCCTTGTAACTTTGTAAAAAATAATCTCCTTACAGTTGGTTTTGAGGTCATCTTCTTTCTCTTCAATATGACTGGGACATCCATATTTCTTCCAAGCACCATTACTTCCTCTAGTAAAGGAGATCCTATCAAAATGCACAGCAAAGATCCTTGGACTAAGCTCGATGGTAATTCTATAAAAAAATGGACAATATAGATCCTTGCTAAGATAACGAGAATCCTATTAAAAAAATGCACAACGAAGATCCACAGAGAGTGTCTGCGATTCACAGATAGTACCAGAGATTCACAGATAGTATCATAGATCCACAAACCATATTAAAGATTCACAAATAGTATTAGAGATCCATAGATAATATTGGAGATCCATAGATAGTATAAGAGATCCCACTTTTGGGATATCAAATAGTATATAAATGAGATTATTCTAAGTCCATTTGAAAGTTCATCAAATTATCTTCCCAATGAGTACATGATCACCCCAATCAGACTTGTACTGAGGGAGTTATGACAATTTTCATGGGATCACTCTCGCTCTCATTTCCAGGTGTGATCTATTCCATGCTGAACTTTAGGCTCACTTTTGGGCTATCAAATGGTTTCCAAATGAGATGATTCTAAATCTATTTGAAATCTCATTAAATTATCTTTCCAATGAGTACAAGAACACCCAAAGTGTACATGTAACAAGGGAGTTATGACAATTTCATGAGATTGCACTTACTCTTGCTCTCATTTTCAAGTATGATCCATGCCATGATGAACTTTGGGCCCGATTTTGGGCTATCAAATGGTATTCAAATGAAATGATTCTAAAATCATTTGAAGTTTCATTAAATTATCTTTTCAATGAGCATAAGATATATCATACAAATCAGATATGTAACGAGGGAGTTATAATTGTTTTCATGAGATCGCTCATGTTCTCATTTTTAGGTATGATCCATGCCATGATGAACTTTAGGCCCATTTTTGGGTTATATGGTGTCCAAATGAGATAGTTTTAAATCCAGTTGAAATTTCATCAAATTATCTTTTCAACAAGTATAAGATCACCCCAATCAGATTTGTAATGAGGGAGTTGTGATTATTTTTGGGGGATCGATGACCCATATTGAGTATCGGAGACCCATAGTGTGTATCAGTGACCCAAAATAAATATCGGCGATCTATAGTGAATGTCGACGATCCATAGTACAACATTCATCCCTTATAACATTCTTTTATCTTAACATTTATCCATTACAATATTTTTCCATTATAACATTCATCCATTGCAAGATTCATCAATTATAATAGTCATCTATTACAACATCCATTTATTTTAATATTCATCATATTCATCCATTACAACATTCTTTCATTTCAAAATTCATCCATTACAACATTCTTTCATTTCAAAATTCATCAATTACAATATTCATCCATTATAAAATTCATCCCTTTGATAAACACCCACCACTCACATCCAAATAAAAAACATCTACAAAGGGAACCACCCTAGCCTCCTCCATTTCACAAACTCCTTCCATTTATACCCAATAAAAAACTAAAAAATAACTATAAAGGGAACCACTCCACCCTCCTCCCTTTCACAAACTCCTACCATTGATACCCACCAACAAAAAAAAAAAAGCACAATAGAAGCCACTATTATCCTACCATAATGTTATGACAACCCCAAGTACAGGGCTGCGATGTAGTAATAACTCAATGAGACTGATGTCATACCCACAAGAACTTGCAATTGTGCGATTTCTGGAATATGTTAAACTGGAACTAGAATCTAAACTAACTAATGGAATTTGATTTAAATAGTAATTTTAAGAGAAATTATCAGAGATAAAGTACTAGAGCGCCAAGGATCCACTTATAACTATCTCAATGTTAATTTACTCGATTCAATTGAATTACCCAACCAGAATTGAAGTCCTATCCTATCTAGTAAGATAATAGAGCAGTTAAATCTTCATTCATAAACTCAAAATAAATTTGAACTTCAATTGAATTGGTTCCTACATCATGCACCAAAGTATTGATCGTAGGGAATTCAAAGTATCTATCGTACCTGGAGTTTATGATAGATCAATGGATTTTACAGATCAATCCCTTGCAAAATAGATAAGAAATTATTCTTAGTTTTTCTAAGCATCCAATGTGCCCAGAGTCGACAATAGATCAAAGTAAACTGAAGATAAATCTTCATTCAAACCAATTATCAATGAATTGTTCAACATTCAAATAAAAAACATGAATAAAAGTAAACTAAAACATTAAGAATAACTGTAAGCTTCACATATTAGTCCTAGCTAAAAGATTAACCAATCAAAGGCATGATTGAACTAAAACTCCAAAAGAAAAATATATAAACTAACTAGAACTGTAAAATTGGAGGACTCGACTAAGGCTCCACAACTCCTTTCTCTACACTTTCTACCCTAATTTATACTTTAGAAAGCCTAAAACATCCCTTTATATAGACTTGATTTGCACCGACTTTAAACCGATTTTGAATTTACGCAGTCATGCACACCTTCAATGGCATCGAACTCCCATTGAAGCTCTGTCGATGGCATCGAGTAGAAATATGAAAACTGTCCGGCAACCAACTTTCAAATTAGGGGATTTTATCGATGGCATCGAAGAATGTGTAGCAACTAAATTGAAATTTTCATGATTTTCTTGATGGGATCAAAGAAGGTTCGATTGGATCAAAGTTGGCTTCGATGGCATCGAAAGAGTGAATCTGCAGCTTTGATTTCTTCACTTCAAGTCTTAAATTTTCTTCATTCTTTGCTTGGTTTCCTTAGATCTTTGGCTCTTGATTTCTTCAATATTGACCTCCATAGATCCAATCCTTCACTTGGTCATTCTTTTGGGCATTAAATCATTACTTTAATCATCATTTTCATCTTAACTCTCCAAATCACCTCGCATAAGAAAACAAATGTAATTAGATCGATTAAACGCATCCATGCTCATAAAACCAATGCATAACAATGGAAAAATATATAATATTTCATACTCAACACACCCCCAACCAGCATTTTTCTAGGTCCAAGCAAAACATGCAAAAAATAATCTCCTAAAAATCCAAATTTCAAACCTTTCTCAGAAAATAACATCCTGTGTAATTCTATACATAAGAGTAAAATTTAAATATAAAAGAATGAAATATCACCAATCAAGAACTTAATATTACTAGCAAATCTTTAAACTAAGTTCTCCTTCATTAATCAATTACTGGAATGCATCCAAACATCAAGTTCCTGGTGTGCTTAGTGGATTCCAACTTATAATCCATACAAGTTAGCTTCTCTCTATAATGTTAACCATAATCATTATCTCAAAGTGGACAGATCAACAAGTTATTGATTCCTAACCTTTCTCATTTTCACTTATTTTTTCAGCTTTTAAAATTTTCATCGACGGCTTCTACACTATCTATTCTTCTTTTCTTTATTTTTCATTAATTTCTCATTTAAGCACATACAATAAGTAGCCATTTTCGAATACAACTATTTTTTATCCGGTCATTTTCCTCTTTTTATAACAAGGTAGATAAGGATCTTTAGACTTGGTTCCTAACACTTTTAAGTAATCATCAAGCTAAAACTAGAAGTTTAAGTTAACTTCACAGAATTTGAGTTAGATGTAAATTGTGCGCTAGGCTCAATTGATGTTTTAAATTTTTTCTATTAATCAATTCATTAAAAGAATTTTATTAAAAAATCTACTAATTAACTAGACTCTAAACTTTCAAAAGTTATTATATATCATATTATCATAACTCAAATATATTCAAATACACAGAATATCAATCTTCAAAAAGAATTTTGAAACTAAAAATTGAAATTTAAAAAAAAAAAAAAAAAAGCTCAAAACTAAGAAAATACTGATTAGTTCATCTAATCTCACCCCAACCTAAAATCTACATTGTTTTCAATGTAAAATATATTCAATTCATCATAACATGAGACAACTAAAATAAAAGAGGAATGAGTAAGAGAAATAGTACCTAAGGAAGATAAATGAAATGGCTTGAAGTCTTTGTCAACTAAAGGGATTAGTACTAAACAAAAATAAAACTAAAACTATCCTAATCTTAAGCCTAAGAAAGCAATAAATAGACCTCCATTAAACTAGAAGGTCAGTCCAGGTAGATAGGATAATTGGAAGGATGGACATATCCTTTGAATCAAAATTTTCAACAAATGGTTTAAGACGATGATTGCTCACTTTGAAAATATTATCATTCATCGGTTTTTCTATCTCGATAGCCTCATAAGGATAAACCATTTTGACTTTAAAGGAACTGGTCAAACGAGATTGTAAGTTACCGAAAAAATGATGAAGTGTCGAATTATACAAAAGGATTTTCTAATTTGGTTCAAAACTTTTCTAAAGAATGTTCCTGTCATGGAACACTTTCATTCTGTCCTTGTAAATCCAAGAGTTCTCATAAGCATCATTCTAGATTTCTTCAAGTTCATTTACTTGTAATTTGTGCAGCGAGCCGACTTTATCAAGATAAAAGTTGAAATTCTTTATAGCCCAATATGCTTTATGTTACAATTCTACAAGCAAGTGGCAAGTCTTCCCATAAATAAGTCTAAAGGGCGACGTACCAATATGGGTTTCATACGCTATATAGTAGGCCCACAATGCATTGGTCAGTCTTTATGATCCGAGTTAATTATTTTCTAAAGAATTTGTTTGATCTCCTATTTGATATTTCAGTTTGGCTGCTCATCTGAAGGTGATAGGGGGTGCTCACTTTATGCGAAATGTCGTATTTCTTCATCAATGCTTCGAATAATCTATTGTAAAAGTGAGATCATCCATCACTTATAATGACTTTAGGTGTTCCGAACTGGGATAACATATTTTCTTTTAAGAACTTAATGACCATGTGATGGTGATTATTCCGGCACGGAATTGCCTTGACCCATTTGGAAATGTAATAAACAATGAGTAATATGTAAATATTTTCAAAATTGGGGGAATGATCCCATGAAATCGATACCATAACAATCAAATGCTTCAATGATAAGAATGTGGTTCAGTGACATCATATTTCTATGAGATAGTCCTCCCAATTTTTGACAACAATAGTACGCTTTGCAAAGTTCATGTGTATCGTTGAACATAGTGGACCAATAAAAGCCACACTGTAGAATTTTTACTATGGTTTTCTTACCCGAAAAGTGGCCACCACATGCATATGAATGGTAAAAGGAGATGACACTTTGTTGTTTATTATCAAGCATACATATCCTAATGATTTGATCTGTGAAATATTTAAAAAGATATGGATCATCCTAGAAGAACTTGTGTACATCGGCAAAGAATTTATTCTTATCTTGCGCAATCCAATGAGTAGAAATTTTACCTATGGTAAGATAATTAACAATATCAACATGCCAAGGTAATTGGAAGACTTTAAAAATCTTTTCATCAGGGAACATATCATTAATAGGTATCATCTCCATGGAATCTGATAGAACAAGTTGAGAAAGATAGTCTGCCACTACATTTTCTACTCCTTTCTTATCTCAAATTTCAAGGTTAAACTCATGGAGTGGAAGGATCCATCTTAACAAGCAACTTAACATCCCTTTTAGAAAGAATGTACTTCGGCGCTACATTTTCAATGAAAATAATGATCTTGGATCTTATCAAGTAGGACCAAAACTTGTCCAAAGCAAACACTATGGCTTAGAATTCCTTTTTCATAGTGGAATAATTCACTTGGAAAGTGTTCTACTCGCATAGTAGATGACATAGGGCTTCTTCTCTTTTCTTTGTCCTAGTAACACCCCAATTACATAATCTCTCACATCGCACATAATTTCAAAAGGTAAACTCCAATCGGGTAGTTGCATGATAGGAGTGCTAGTCAACATGCCCTTAAGCTTAGTGAAAGATTTTTGGCATTCCTCACTCCACTTAAAAGGAGTATCCTGAAGAAGGTTACACAAAAATGAGAGATGAAACTAAGTCCTTTATGAACCCTTGATAAAATTCGATGTCTACCTCAATTCTGTTAGACGATATGATGTGTCCAAGGACTATCCCTTTTTAAACCATGAAATAGGAATTTTCCAAACTCAACATAAGGTTTTCTTTTATTTTCATCTCTTTAACACCAATTTCAAATGCTCAAGTCACTCGCTGAAAGATAAACCAAAGACAGATAGGTCATCCATGAAGACCTCTAAAAATTTCCCCACCATGTTAGAAAAATACTCAACATGTATCACTGGAATGTGTCGAAGGTATTACATAGTCCAAATGGCATTCTTCGGTATGCAAAAGTATCAAAAGAACAAATAAATGTGGCCTTCTCTTAGTCTTTAAGGGATATCTCTAACTGGTTGTAGCCGAATACCCATCAGGGAAACAGTAGTAGGAATGACCCGCTAACTTTTTTAAGATCTGATCAACAAAATGTAAAGGAAAATGGTCCTTCCTTGTAACAGTATTCAATTTTTTGTAGTCAATGCACATTCTCCACCTAGTAGTGACTCTGGTTGGCACAAATTCATTATCCGCATTAGCTATGATGGTGATCTCGGACTTTTTGGGTACCACCTAAGTTAGACTCACCCATTGGCTATCGTATATAGGGTATATGATACCCACATCTAACAACTTTAATGCCTCGGCTTTAACTACTTCTTTTATGTTTGGATTTAACTGACGTTGTGGCTGTCTAATTGTTTTCACATTATCTTCAAGGTGAATGCGATGAGTACAAATCAAATGACTGATTCCCTTGAGGTCCGCAATCGTGCACCCAAGGGTTCCTTTATGTTCTTTGATAGTAAAAATAAGCATACTCTATTGTTCTTCATCCAAGTGGAAAGAAATCACTATTGGATATGTTTCATCTTGATCTAAATACACATATTTAAGATTAGCAGGCAATAGTTTTAGGTCAAGCTTCGGTGCCTTGATACTAAACGGTTGAGGCTTTACATCAGTTTGGGGTAATCTTTCAAATTCAGGCCTTCACCAGTTAATTAGTTTCAAGTACCGGCGCGACATCAAGTAAGGCATCCATCTCCCTAATAATGCCATCATCTAAATTAGTGGAGTGCGCCAAGCACATCTCTAGAGTGTCGGAGTACAAATTCAAAAGTGACTTATCTTCCACGAATGAGTCGATCACATTTATGTCATGACATCATCACCATCCTCCGGTTGTTTGCACATGTTAAACATGTTCAACTCAAGTGTTATGTTTCCAAAGGATAGTTTCATAATCCCATTCCTATAAATGATTATGGCGTTTGACGTGACTAAGAATGGTCAGCCAAGGATGATAGGAATTTGAGAAAGTGATCCACTCACAAGAAATTCATGATGTTCTCAAACGAATAGATGAATCAAATTGTTGATCAGATCTATTTGTGTGTCAATGATCTTGGCCATCCATATTAAAGACCATTAATCGAATTGAATGATATTTTTTAGATTGATGTGATGCTTGCATGGTTGCCCATGAAATGTGAGTTGGACCTAATTAATAGTGTGATTAAAGGATTGGACGGTCGAAATGTCCCAATGTAACAACTATACGCAACTTCAAGCACAATAGCTCATAATGTGTGTGCATGTGTGCATGTGTGCCTGTGGACCTAGGTGTGTGCGTGTGGACCTGCTAATGTGTGGTTGTATCGTGCATGCACAAGTATGTGCGAGTGCATGCTTGTTTTCCAATTCTCCCTTCCAAATTAAACTGTCGATTGTATATATAGTTATGTTTTTATTTTTCCTCTTTTTATATTTACTGCGGTATCTAAGAGGCTCATCCAGGTTGAGTCTATGCTATGGTGACGAAAAACCTGTGTTAGAGGGCTACACAGATGCAGATATGGCAGGCGACATAGACTCTAAGAAGTCTACATCGGGGTTCATGTTCACGTTTGCAAGGGGAGCGGTTTCTTAGTAAAGCAAGCTACAGAAGGTAGTAGCATTGTCGACGACAGAGGCCGAGTATATTGCAATCACAGAGGCATGTAAAGAGATGTTTTAGATGAAGAGGTTCCTACAGGAACTTAGCCTGAAGCAGGAGCAGCATGTGGTCTATTGCGGTAGTCAAAGTGCTATACACTTGAGCAAGAATCCAAGTCAGCACTCCAAGTTGAAGCACATAGAGGTTCAGTATCACTGGATCAGAGATATCTTGGAACAGAAGGTGTTACAGCTTGAGAAGGTCCACACGGACGATAATGGGTTAGACATGATGACTAAGGCTTTGCTCAAGGGCAAGTTTGAGGTTTGTAAAAACCAGGCTGGCTTGAAGAAGGTAAACTCCTCCTGAGTCAAAAAGGGAGA
The DNA here is from genome assembly GCA_030180095.1 of Magnolia changhungtana. Taxonomy (NCBI): domain Eukaryota; kingdom Viridiplantae; phylum Streptophyta; class Magnoliopsida; order Magnoliales; family Magnoliaceae; genus Magnolia; species Magnolia changhungtana. Next base: position 1,868,418 of record JASAUF010000117.1, on the reverse strand, counting down.
GATTTGATGAGGATTTTTCTCCTCATAGTTGGCATCGATGAAATTGAATAGGTTTTGATATCATCGATAATTGCAGAATTTTTCACTGCTGGTTGCTGGACAGTTTTTTTGTTCTGTCAATATGATCAAGAGACTGTCAGATGATATCGAGGCTGTCATCGAGAGTGGCTCGATGGCATCGATAATTGTGGAATTTTCACCCCTGGTTGCTGGACAGTTTTGGTCTTGTCTCGATATCATCGAAAGACCTTCAGATGCTATCGAAGTTGTCATTGAGAGACCTTCGATATCATCGAAGAGTTCCACAGATGCGATTGCGAAAACACAGATTTTGCGGATTTCATTTCATATTTGGATTCTACCTCTTTCTATTCTTATATAAAGGGGTGTATACGGGATTGAGGTGTATTCCAGGGCATTCTAAGCTTCCTAAAGGTTTTCTAGGAGGGCTTAGGGCTATAAAAAAAGGTGTGAGAGAGTGAGAGAGAAAGAGAGAGAGGAAGCTTGTAGAAGGGAGATTCTGCTCGTAGAGGAGATCTACTTCGCAGTCCACGTCTCAGCACTTCTACGTCCTCGTCATCGGTGAGATCTCTCTATTTTCCTTTTGTTCTCTTATTATTTATCCACTCCTGCGTGAGTAAAGAAGGTTTAATCCAAGCGGTGTGTGCTTGTGATCGGTTGTAACGTTCTGCTTTATAGTAGATTGTTGATCTGGACGAGGTCCGTAGTTTTTACCTCTTTGAGGGTTTTCCACGTAAAAATCCCTGGTGTGGTATGGTTTATGTTTTGATTTAGTTCATTGCATTATTATTCCATAATTCTGATTTATTTCGGGAGGCTAGATCTTAAGGTTTTGTGCAAGGCCCCCTACAAAGTAGTATCAAAGCTAAGTTCATTGAACGGGTAGGATCGGTTTTGAATTATGGAAGGTGGCTCATCAAGGATGATCAGCCTCAATGGTTCTAACTAGACCATATGGAAGGCTAAGATGGAGAACTTGCTTTATTGCATGGACCTATATTCTCCAATTTTAGGCATATCAGCAAAATCCAAGGATATGACTAATGATGATTGGAAGAAGATGGACCGAAAGGTGGTGGGGTTTATTAAACAATGGTTGGATGATTCTGTGTTCTACCATGTGTCTATAGAAACCTTAGCCGCTAGCCTATGACTGAAATTACAAGGGCTGTATGAGAGGAAGACAGCTGGTAATAAAAATTTTCTGATAAGGAGACTTGTGAATCTCAAGTTCAAGGATGGTGGTTTTGTGACTGAGCACATGAATGAGGTCAGTAATATAGTGAACCAACTCTCCTCTATGAAGATGGTCCTGGATGATGAATTGCAGGCTTTACTTTTGCCTAGTTCATTGCCTGACAGTTGGGAGACATTGGTGATGTCTCTAAGTAACTCTGCACCAGACGAAAAGATATCCATGGAACAGGTTACTAGCTGTCTCTTCAATGAGGAGACAAGGAGGAAGTCTCAAGGGTCTACTCAGCAAGAGGCTCTTGTGACACAGGAATGGGGAAGAGGAAAGAACAGGAAGGGCGAGAAGGCCAGAGATAAATCAAGAGGAAATTCGAGTAACAGAAAGGATGTTGATTATTGGAACTGTGGCAAGAAGGGTCACTACAAGCATGAATGTCATGGTAAGAAGAACGACAAGAAAGGAAAAGGGAAGGAAGATGAATCAGATTCCACTACGGTCACTTCAGATGGCGACATTGTAGTAATTCTTTCTGTAGATCATGATGTATGTCCCACGGCTACGAGTCAGGACACCGACTGGGTGATACACTTGAGAGCTTCTTTTTATGTGACTCCACGCAGGGACTTCTTCACAAGCTACAAGTTAGGTGACTATGGGACTATGAAGATAGGAAATTCTGGCGTATTAAAAATCATGGGAGTCGGTGATATTTGTATGAAGATCGATGTGGGCAGCACATTGGTTCTCAGGGATGTGAGGCATATCCCAGACCTTCGCCTCAACTTGATGTCGACGGAAAGGCTGGATGATGATGGCTATAAAAGCCGGTTTGCTGATTAGTGATGGAAGCTCATCAAGGGTTCGTTGATCGTAGCCAGAGGAAAGAAGTGTTGCACCCTTTATAAGGTAAGTGTCAGTATGTGCAAGGGTGGGTTGAACGCAGTGGAAGATTCAGCTATTGACATGTGGTACAAGCATTTAGGCCACATGAGTGAAAAAAGGCTTCAACTACTAGCAAGGAAGCGGCTCCTTCCAGACATGATAGGTACACCTCTCAAAACCTGTCTTGATTGTTTATCAGAGAAACAGCACAAAGTTTCATTTATTAAATCTGTTTCTCATGTTAATAAAGTGCATGCATTAGATTTGGTTTATTCTGATGTTTGTGGTCCTATGAGGACAAAAACCTTGGGTAGGGCATTGTATTTTGTTACTTTTATAGATGATGCATCTAGGAGGGTTTGGGTTTTTGCTTTGAAATCCAAGGACGAGGTCTTTGGTGTGTTTAAATTATTTCATGTTATGGTCGAGAGAGAGATAGGTAGACCATTGAAGTGCATCCGCACTGACAATGGTGGTGAATACGTTGGTGACTTTCATGAGTACTGCAAGTTCCTGGGTATACGGCATGAATAGACGGTTCCCAAGACCCCCCAGCATAATGGTGTAGTTGAGCGAATGAATCGCACCATTGTAGATAGAATCAGATGCATGTTATCTCATGCGAAATTGCCCAAGACGTTCTGGGGAGAAGCAATGCACACGGTATTGTATTTGATAAACAGGTCTCTATCAGCCCCGTTGAATGGAGAAGTGCCCGAGAATGTGTGGACTGGACATGATCCATCGTACAGTTATCTTAGGGTATTTGGATGTAGGGCATCCGTTCACGGACCAAAGGACGAGAGGCCCAAGCTTGATATGAAGATCAGGCAGTGTGTGTTCTTAGGGTACGGTGATGAAAAGTTCGGTTATAGGTTATGGGATCCGACCGAGAGGAAGCTCATCAGGAGAAGAGATGTGGTTTTCTTTGAAAATCAGTGTATCAAAGACATTGGTAAGCCAGAGAAGAACCAGCCTAGTTCAGGTGAGCTAGAGGACATGGATCCGGTTACTCCTCCCATGGTGCCTAATGACGGGGGAGTACAACAAGGTGCAGAGGATGAGGGAGTTCCTTCAGAAGATGGACTAGGGGAGCAGTCCCCACTTGATCCACCTATTGAGCCACAGGTGAGGAGGTCATCTAGGGACAGACAATCATTCAAAAGGTACTCGCCGCATGAGTACATTATGCTCACTGATGGGGAGAGCCAGAAGATTATTCTGAGGCCCTAGCCGACGAGCATAAGGAGGAGTGGTTGAAAGCTATGCAAGAGGAGATGGAATCCTTGTATAAGAACCACACCTATGACATGGTGAAACTGTCTAAGGGCAAGAAAGCTCTAAGCAACAAGTGGGTGTTCAGGAAGAAAGTTGAGCAGAAGAATTCACAGACAAGGTTCAAGGCCAGATTTATGGTGAAAGGGTTTGGTTAGAGGAAAGGTATAGACTTCGAGGAGATATTCTCACCAGTGGTGAAGATGACATCCATACGGGTGTTGCTTAGGTTGGTGGCTAGCATGGATCTGGAGATAGAGCAGTTAGATGTTAAAACTTTCTTTCTCCATGGTAACCTGGAAGAAGAGATCTACATGCACCAACCAGAAAGGTTCAAAGTCAAGGGTAAAGAGCATATGGTGTGTAGGCTGAGGAAGAGTTTGTATGGGCTAAAACAAGCTCCACGGCAATGGTACAAGAAGTTCAACTCGTTTATGTTAAAACATAAGTATGACAGAACGGAGTCGGACCACTGTATGTTCACGTGCAAGTTCTCAGATGGTGATTTTTTAGTTCTGCTGTTATATGTTGATGACATGCTCATCATGGGAAAAGACATCAAGAAAATCGACAGGCTGAAACAAGAGTTGGGCAAGTCTTTTGCGATGAAAGACTTAGGCCCAGCTAAACAGATCCTAGGAATGGAGATAACCCGTGACAGAAGCAGCAGGAAGCTTTAGCTGTCACAAGAGCGGTATATTGAGAAAGTCCTAGAGTGGTTTAATATGAATGCAGCGAAGTCGGTCAGTACTCCACTGGATGGTCACTTCAGATTGAGCGACAAGTATGTCCTAAGACGAAGGTATAGGTGGATGAGATGCAGAAGATACCCTACGCATCAGCTGTAGGAAGTTTGATGTATGCTACGGTGTGCACACGCCCAAACATAACATATGCGGTTGGTGTTGTCAGCTGGTATCTTACCAATCCTGGCAAAGAGCATTGGACAGCGGTGAAATGGATACTGCGGTATCTAAGAGGCTCATCCAGGTTAAGCCTATGCTATGGTGACGAAAAACCTATGTTAGAGGGCCATACAGATGCAGATATAGTAGGCGACATAGACTTCAGGAAGTCTACATCGAGGTTCATGTTCACGTTTGCAGGGGAAGTGGTTTCTTGACAGAGCAAGCTACAGAAGGTCGTAGCATTGTCGATGACAGAGGCCAAAAACATTGCAGCCACAGAGGCATGTAAAGAGATGCTTTGGATGAAGAGGTTCCTACAGGAACTTAGCCTGAAGCTAGAGCAGCACATGGTCTATTGCGATAGTCAAAGTGCTACACTTAAGCAAGAATCCAAGTCAGCACTCCAAGTCGAAGCACATAGAGGTTCGGTATCACTAGATCAAGGATATCTTAGAACAGAAGGTATTACAACTTAAGAAGGTCCATACGGATGATAATGGGTCAGACGTGATGACCAAGGCTTTGCTCAAGGGCAAGTTTGAGGTTTGTAAAAACCAAAATGGCTTGAAGAAGGTGAACTCCTCCTGAGTCGAAAAGGGGGAGATTTGATGAGGATTTTTCTCCTCATTGTTGGTATCAATGAAATCAAGCAGGTTTCGATATCATCGATAATTGCAGAATTTTTCACTGCTGATTGCTGGACAATTTTTTTGTCCTGTCAATATGATCGAGAGACTTTCAGATGATATCGAGTCTGTCATCGAGAGTGGCTCGATGGCATCGATAATTGTTAGAATTTCCACCCCTGGTTGTTGGACAATTTTGGTCCTGTCTCGATATCATCGAGAGACCTTCAGATGATATTGAAGATGTCATCGAGAAACCTGCAATATCATCGAAGAGTTCCGCAGATGCGATTGCGGAAATGCAGATTTTACGGATTTTGTTTCCTATTTGGATTCTACCTCTTTCTATTCTTTTATAAAGGGGTGTATACGGGATTGAGGTGTATTCCAGGGCATTCTAAGTTTCCTAAAAGTTTTCTAGGAGGGCTTAGGGCTATCAAAAAAGGTGTGAGAGAGAGAGAAAGAGAGAGAGGAAGCTTATAGAAGGGAGATTCTGCTCGTAGAGGTGATCTACTTCGCAGTCCACATCTCAGCGCTTCTACGTCCTCGTCATCGGTGAGATCTCTCTATTTTTCTTTTGTTCTCTTATTATTTATCCACTCCTGCGTGAGTGAAGAAGGTTTGATCCAAGTGGTGTGTGCTTGTGATCTGTTGTAACGTTCTACTTTATAGTGGATTGTTGATCTGGATGAGGTCCCGTGGTTTTTACCTTTTTGAGGCTTTTCCATGTAAAAATCCCTGGTGTGGTGTAGTTTATGTTTTGATTTAGTTAATTGTATTATTATTCCATAATTCTGGTTTGTTTCGGGAGGCTAGATCCTAAGGTTTTGTGCAAGGCCCCCAACACTTTATTGTGTATTTTCATCAGGATCACCATTGAACTTATTCCAAGGATATTCATTGTACATTTTTTACAAGATCACAGTTGAGCTTAGTCCAAGGATCTCCAGTGCATATCGAAAAATAGGTTTGAAATGTCTATAGCCCAAAGTCATTTGAAATTTTATCAAATTATCTTTCTAACGAGCACAAGATCACTCCAATCAGTCATGTAATGAGGGATTTATAATTATTTTCATGGGATCACTCTCACTTTCATTTCCAGGTGTGATCGTTGCCATGATGAACTTTGGACCTAATTTTGGACTATCAAATGTTCTTCAAATAAGATAATTCTAAATTCATTTGAAAGTTCATCAAATTATCTTTCCAACAAGTATAAGATCACCCCAATCAGACCTCTAACGAGGGAGTAGTTATGACGATTTCATGGGATTGCTTTCGCTCTCTTTTCCAAGTGTAAACCATGCCATGATGGACTTTGGACCCACTTTTGAGCATTAAAATGGTATCCAAATGAGATTATTCTAAAATTATTTGACATTTCATCAAATTATCTTTACAACTAGCATAAGATCAATCCAATCGGACCTGTAACGAGGGAGTTATGACTATTTTCGTGGGATTGCTCTCGCTCTCATTTCAAGGTGTGATCCATGTCATGATGGATTTAGGGCACTCTTTTGGAAAATCAAATAATTTTCAAATGATATTATTCTAAATTCATTTGAAATCTCATCAACTTATCTTTCCAACGAGCATAAAATCACCCTAATCAGACCTATAACAAGGGAGTTATGACCATTTTTGTGGAATCACTTTTGTTATCTTTTCCAAGTGAAATCTATGTCATAATGAACTTTGGGCCCAATTTTGAGTATTTAAATGGTACTCAAATGACATGATTCCATATCCATTTGAAATTTTATCAAATTATCTTTCCAATGAGCACAAGATCACCCCAATCGGACCTTTAACGAGGGACTTATGGTCGTTTTTGTTGAAGGTGGTACAGGTGTGATCCCTGTGTCCCAAGTACGATCCCTATGTCTTAAGTATGATCCACATATCCTAGGTGCGATCCCAATGCCCTAATTGCAATCCACATGCCTCAGGCATGATGTAAGACCCGTACCCTAGTCCGTACAGTTTCGTAGGCTTCCGCGATCCTACCGGTCGAATTCCGGCAACCCTCGACCCATTTCCGACGTTGCGCACGATCCTAAGCCGAGTCCCGCATGCCGAAGTCGGCTCGACTCGAAACCTGTATCTTGGCGACCGCGCCGTCACCGCGATTCTAACGCCGCGACTCACGCACCGACCCGATATCCAGGCTAGAAGATGTCGGCCTGCGTTCAATTCGAATAAAACACCGCACGTTACGAACTTCGAGGGAATCTCTACGAGATGTCCCATCAATCAAATCAATCAATCAATGTCAAGTCACACCTACCCAAGTACAACAACCCATGCTTCTCTCTTACACAAGCAAGCCCAAGTCTACTCTCTCTCTCTCTCTCTTTTTCAACTCTACCCATGCCCATGACATCATCCCTCCATCCCTCCCTCTCCTTTTATTTTATTTCTTTTTTTTTCTCTTCTCTCTCATTCTCCCATTCTCTCCCTCTCATACGTCCAAGCAATCTCCAAGCTTCCCAAAAAATTCTCCAAAATCCTAAGTGTGGCCCACCTCCTCATCTCCCATCTCAACCGTTGATCCACCATCCCTACCATCAAAAGTCCATCATCTACCGTCAAAAGACAAGCTAAGGAGCATAGGAGGCTAGGAGAGTAAGAAGGAGTGCAAGAGGTGGGTGATCCTTGAATTTCTACCATTAATTTCATGATTTGAGGGCTCACTTATTGGTGGGACCCATTTTGATGTATGTAATGTATCCATGAGGGGCCCATAGTGGCGGGGTCCCTCTATGATCACCGTCTCTCTCTCTCTCTCTCTCTCTCTCTCTCTCTCTCTCTCTCTTTACATGAATGGTGATGATGATGAAGGGTCATGAGGCCCACCATGAATCCTATAGTTCATGTGGGATCCATTGGATGAATGGGATGAATCTACGCCATCCAGCCCATTAGCAGGCCAAGATGGAGGAAACCATAAATATCAGGTGGGCCATGTCCATGTGAGACCCACCTTGGTGATCGTGGGCCACCTATGCGTGGTGCCCAGCCGTGATGCCTCCATGCCGTCCAGCGTCCAGGGACGCTGGATGTGCATGGAATGCATGCGCTGACACAGTGGTGTACTAACATGCTAACAAAAAAAAAAAAAATTTTAGTGCTTTTGGGGTTTCCCGCTCGTATGGGCCCCAGCTTGATATATGGGGCTGATCCAAGCCGTTCATTCTTTCCTCCGGCCCATTTTAGGCGTTGAGCCAAAAAAATGAGGTTGATCTGATTTTCTGACGGGCCATGGGATCGAGAACACTATTGTTTCCGTCAAAACTTGGAAAAAGGATCGCTGGGGTCCACCAGAAGCTTGGACCCACCTGAAAGTTGGTGTGGACCGGTAATTTTGTGGGACTCAGTCAATGGACGGGTTGGATCTTGCTGACGGGCCCCACAAACAAAAAAAAAAAAAAAAACAGAAAAAAGGTGGCAGCCCCTGCCTGCATGGGTGACGGGCGGACGGTGGCTGGGCCTCACGGCTCCAGCCGTGGGCCCCACTGTGATGCGTTTCGATCATCAACACCTAGCATTTGTTGGGCCCCCTTTGATTATGGGCTGTCCCCAAAAATCACCCGTATACGGATCTCAAGTGGGCCACACCATCAAAAATCATGTGAATACATGCTTAAATGTATGAAATCATTTGGTGGGGCCTACCTGAGCTTTGCATGTGGCTGAAACTTGGTCTGAACCCTCAGCCAGGTGGGACACACTCATTGGGTGGACTGGATTTGTGAATCACATCTCGGTGGGCCCCACAAAATAAAATAATAATAATAATAATAAATAAAATCAGCAGCAGCGTCCGCTGCTGCTGCTGGCAGTGGATGCAGGCGCGGTAGAGGCAGATCCACGGCTCCCTGCCGTGGGCCCCACATGATGTGTGAGTTTCATCCATGCCGTCCATCTATTTGATGAGATCATTTTAAGGCACGAGCCCAAAAACGAGGTAAATCCCAATCTCAAGTGGACCACGTTACAGGAAGCAGTGTTCATGGGGCTGGCCCCCATGAACAGTTTGGACAGCAAATAAATATTTCGGTGGGACCCACCTGAAATTTGGTGCGGCTGAAATTTGGTCTGAACCCTCTTTCAAGTGGGACGCACATAATGGCTGGGCTGGATTTGCACACCACATCTCGGTGGGCCCTACCCCAGGACACGTGTGACCTTATGAACAGGTTGGTGGCAAACAAACATTACAGTGGCCCCTGGTCTGCCTGACCATGTGACCTTATCAACAGGTCGGTTGGCAACCAAACATTATGGTGGGCCATGGTCCACATGACCTTATGAACAGATTGGAGGCAAATAAGCATTTCAATGGGCCCTACCCAAGGCCCATGGGACCTCATGAATAGGTTGGATTGAAAATAAATATTACAGTGGGCCCTAGACCCATGTGACCTTAAAAAAAAAAATAGTTTGAATGGAAAACAAACATTTTTGGTGACCCGTTGTTGAGGTCCACCTTGATGTGTATAGGCCCATTGTTGAGGCCTATCTTGATGTATTGGTGTCCCGTTGTTGAGGCCCACTTTAATATGTATAAGGCCTATGTGATTAGGCCCATTTGATATACATAAAACTTACGTGATTGGGCTCATTTTAATGTATTCTAAGGCCCATGGGTGATGACTCATTGCAATGTACCTAAGGCCCATTGGTGAGGTTCATTGGGATGTCCCACTTGATGAATATAAGGCCCATGAGATACGGCCCATTTGATATATTTGAGGCCCAATGGGATGTACCTAAGGCACATTGCCATGTGTGACTCCACCAGGATTCATTTAATGATATTTGAGGTGAGCCGAGCCTTGGGGACAATGTTGGTTTGACGTCCACATTGTACGAGTAATGTTGGTTCGATGTCCACATTATAACTCTCCCTAAGGCCACTGATAGGCCCATATCTGTTTCATGTAGGCCATCTAGGACCATCTTCATTGAGAGGATAGTTTATTGCTTTATAACATGTTTAGCACAGCACCATGATTCACGATCATACGCATCATATGTATGCTGAGATGAGGAGTGTCTGATCATAGCATATGCCTTCGGGCAGACTGTTTACGGGCTCCCTGATAGGCAGAGTTGCCCTACATGAGCGCGTGTTTCACGCAGGATGGTTGTATGATTGGTAGTGTGGTTCATGCATTTGCATCTGTATGATTGAGATATGCTCTAGCGACATCAGAGCCATAGCTTCCACAGATATATCGTGGGTGGCTAGTTGGATACCGGAAAATCTTGTTCCAAGCAATTGGGGCGCCATAGATGTCCCTGGGTGAGAGTCCCTGAACCCGATGGTACCAGAGGATGACTCCAACGTCGAGACCGAGTGGATATATGAGCGCACGAGGGCCGAATACCATGAGGCCGCGTCTCCCACTGTGTCGTGGTCGGTTGGAAAGGAGTGGTGGCCTTACTTGCCCGAGAGCAGGGGGCATTACTAGGCTGAGTTTGACCAGCTCGGAAATGGGTTCGCTATCGACGTGCCGGATAGGTATTGACTGACTATTGGCCAGGCGGATAGTGAGGTTTCTTACGCTCACTTGGACTGTGCTGCTTGGAGAGAGACAGTGTCATTTGGAGTGTATTGAACCCCGGTGATTATCCAAACTGAGAACCGTACTGATTTGATGCTCTTGTGAGGAGTTGTATTGGTACGAGGATTGACATGCTTGACTTACATATTGCATCGCATGGCCTTGGTATGGCCGAGAGCATTTACATCTTGTACTGCATAGCCTTGGTACGGCTAGTTGCATTTCGTACTCATCAGCATGATTTCGCATTACTCCGGCATTGCATTCTGAGCACGTTCGCACACACTTACACCGCCCTCTAAGCTTTCTATAAGCTTATGCACGATTGATGCGTGCGGAGTGACGCCAGACGCAGCTTGTAGTCTCGCCGCATGATTGGAGCGTGCCGCCGAGCTTTTGAAGTTTTGTTATTTGCACTACCTTGTATTTCCCTTTCTACGCACTGTATTCAAAGTTTTTGTTCATAGTGGATTTTGTGATGGTGTTCTTGTGGTTATTGTTCATGGGTTATGCTGTGGTTATGCTCATTACGAATCAAATGGATTATCAGAAATCCTCCTTGTAGCATCCCAGGATCGGAACCTGGTATGTGGGTGCCGGGAGCCGAGAATGGGGTACTACGGAGGCTGTCGGCGCCGGATTCGGCGATCGAGAATTTTGTGAGCCCGGTCTCCAAGTTCGGGGCGTGACACATGATTCGAGTGTCTTAGGCATAATTCACAGCCCCCAGGTGCAATCCACAGCCCCAAGTGTGATCCCCTTCCCCACCTCTCTTCCCATCTTCCTTTATTACCTCATCCTCGTTATCTATCTTCTTCTTTGACCTCGATCTCCTCCCTATCCATCTTCCTTTCCTGCCTTCTTTTTTTTTTCTTCCTGTTAGCTTGTTAATACACCCATTGTCAGTTCACACTTCACTATTAGCCACCCCCTCTAGGGAATCGATACCTCCTCCTCCCTATTCATCTTCTCTTACAGCAAGGCCCCACAATAAGGCCCTTCAGGGTAAAAGACGCCATTTTTTGACATGAAAGTATACAGGTGTCCGACAATGAAGTGAATAGTTCACCAAAGAGTGAGCGGAGAATGTAAGGGACCCTCACAACTACCTTCCAACCATTAAAACTTTTGGAACGGGCAATGGTCCCACTCTCTGAAAAAAAAAATAATAATAATAATAAATAAAAAAAATAAACCTCAAAAAAGTTGCTGAAAACACAACAGAATAGAGAGAATGTCATTGGAAATGCATAGGAATTTTGAAGGAATGGGTATCAAGGAGGTCGTAGCAATGTCCAACAGTCCAATGGCGTTCTGCGATGGTCGCCTCTCTAAACAAAATCCAAAAAAAATAAAAAAAATCAAATTGGGTCTAGGCTCCGGACTTGGCCTTTCATATGCGTTTTCGAATAAGTTTTGTGGGTCCACCATGAGTTCTTGCTAAAATCCACTCTGACAATTCGAATGAGGATTTAATTTTAGGACATGACCTCAAGAAATAGGGAAGAGGACATCACAGGTGGACCACACCAAAGGAAATAACTTGGAAAGAAAGGCCAGCGTTATCTCTCCATTTGGGAGGCCACTCAGAGCTTGGATTAAGATGCAATCAATGCCTTCTAAGGTCCGAGAATGCGGCAAATAAAATGAATGAATCGGATCTCACATAGAGTAGATCCAATCCTCATTTAGTGGGACCCACTCTTTTTTAAGGAGGGCTTTTCGACTTCCGAGGCAAGCAACTGTCGGTACAATGTAACAGCTAGCAAAGGGCATTTTGGTCCAAATAAAAAATCAAAAACCGCCTAAGGTGTGTGTGTGTGTGTATATATATATATATATAGGGAAAAGGTACTATGCGCTTGAGCGTAAAGCGGTCATCCGTGAGGTCGAGCTGGGTGGGCCCCACCGTGATGTCTTTCGAACATCAACACCGTCCACCAGATGCACCATTCCATAGTGGGCCTGGACGGCCCAAAATCAGGTCAATCCGTGACTCAGGTGGGCCACACCATCGAAAACCATAAGTATACATGCAAAAAACATATAAAAGCACTGGTGGGACCCACCTGAGTTTTCCATGCACCCGAAACTTGGTCTGAACCCTCATTCAAGTGGGACACACATAATGGATGGGCTGGATTTTCAAAACACATCTCGGTGGGCCCTCAAAAATGGTTATGAATGTTTTAATGGTGCGCGGCCCCTCTGCACTTCTGTATGTGGTGTGGCCCACTAAAGTCACGGATTGACTTGATTTTGGGCCGTCCAGGCCCACCATGGAATGGTACATCTGGTGGACGGTGTTGATGTTCGAAAGCATCACGGTGGGGCCCACCCAGCTCGACCTCACTGATGGCCGCTTTACGCTCGAGCGCATAGTACCTTTTCTCATATATATATATATATATATATATATATATATATATATATATATATGGGAAAAGGTACTATGAGCTCGACCTCACGAGTCCGTCCCATGAGGTCGAGTTGTGTGTGGGCCCCACCGTGATGCATTTCGAACATCTACCCCATCAGTCAGATGCACCATTCCATCGTGGGCTTAGGTCTCAAAAATCAAGTTAATCCGTGACTTGTGTGGGCCACACCACATACAGAAGTGGAGAGGAGTCGTGCACCATTAAAACATTCATAACCATTTTTGAGGGCCCACCGAGATGTGGTTTGCAAATCCAGCCCATCCATTATGTGTCCCACTTGAATGAGGGTTCAAACAAAGCTTCAGGCGCATGCAAAACTTAGGTGGGCCCCACCAAGTGCTTTTATATGTTTTAACGGTGTCCTCACATAATTTTAGATGGTATGGCCCACCTGAGTTCCATATACGGCTGATTTTTGGGATATCCCATAATTTGAAGGGGACCCATCAAATGCACAGTGTTGATGGTCGAAACGCATCATAGTGGGGCACACACAGCTCGACCTCACGGGAGCTTATCGTGAGGCCGAGCGCATAGTACCTTTTCCCTATATATATATATATATATATATATATATATATATATATATGGAAAAGGTACTATGCGCTCTAGCTGATGGGAACGTCCCATGAGGTTGAGTTGTGTGGGCCCCACCGTGATGTGTTTCGAACATCTACCCCATCAGTCAGATGCACCATTCCATCGTGGGCCTAGGTCTCAAAAATCAAGTCAATCCGTGACTTGAGTGGGCCACACCACATACAGAAGTTGAGAAGGGCCATGCACCATGAAAACATTCATAATCATTTTTTGGGCCCACTAAGATGTGGTTTGCAAATCCAGTCCATCCATTATGTGTGTCCCACTTGGATGAGGGTTCAGACCAAGTTTCAGCAGCATTCAAAACTCAGGTGGGCCCCACCAAGTACTTTTATATATTTTTGGCATGTCTTCACATGATTTTAGATGGTATGGCCCACCTGAGTTCCGTATACGGCTGATTTTTGGGATATCCCATAATTTAAAAGGGACCCATCAAATGTACGGTATTGATGATCGACACGCATCACGGTGGGCCCCACACAGCTCGACCTCATGGGAGCTTATCGTGAGGTCGAGTATATATATATATATATATAGAAGAGTTAAGGAACCGAGGCCAAAATCTCGCAAAGATCAAATCTTAGAGCCATTGTTATATTTTAAAAAATAAAAAAATAAAAAAATACACCTCATATATGAGAGATTAGGTTAGCGACCAACCCTAACACCTGAGTTATAGGTTAGGAATTCCCAAAAACATCTACCACATCATGTACTTTTGAAAGCCTACACCATTATGGGAAGTTCGATTTTCTTTTAGAACTTTTGTAGTAGTTTTCGAAAATTTTTGGAAAGTGTATTATTGCATTTATTAATATGTTTTTGTTAATTTTTTATGAAATTTTGGGTGTTGCATTCATATAGAGTAAAAAAGCATGTGTACGCATGGTATTGAGAAATCATGTTCATCATAGAAAGTTTTATGAAAATTTTATAGAAAGAGTTATGAAAAGTTGATAATGAATAGTAGTGTATGGAAAGTATGTTACTTAAGAAAATTACATTTTAAAAAGTCAATTTATGAAAAAAATTCATACATGATTGTGTATGTGATTCAAGAGGAATTCATACATTTGAGTATCCCAGAACACTTGCAAACAATTAGGTAAATTGATGTCCCATGGGTTGAAAATTCTTTTAAAAAAAAATATGTGAGGCTGGGTGACCTTTAGGTTGAAAGACCTTAAACCCCAATTGGTTCCTTTTAGCTCATCTTAGTTTATATGGAGTGTAATATATTAGGATTGTGGTACTCTCGCTAGAAAACGGATCTTTTAACTTGACCATTCTAAGTTGGTCCCTTACCTTGGTCCGGGTGGAATTATGCATATCAAGATTGCAAACTAACAAAGAAGGACAAAGTTGTATTGTAGAGTTTTAGCTTACCACTAATAAAAAGGCCCGAGTGTTCTAATGATTGATATATTGGAAATGAAGACATTCCATATACATGTATAGATGTTGCATCCATATTTGAAAACATATTTCTTAATGAAATCAAATTTGATCTCTATTTTACAGTTATTTCTAATTGTAAATGTTATGCTTGTTAGATGTTGGTAATTTGGTTAGTTTCTTAAAAAAACTGCTATATTTGTAAGCCTATCATATTTGAAAATTACCAATTTTTAAAATGCTATATGCTTATACGAGTCATGCTCCCCTGTGCACCTACGCACGTGCGCACCTTTGCACACGTGCCATGAATATCTAATCTGAACGGTCCATATGATGTGGAATCCCATGAAACTTCACAGTACAAATTTTCACCCCATTCTAAAATTCTGGTGGGCCATAGAAAAGAGAAATGCAAATCAAGGGAATAAACTGTTTTCATTTTTCATGGCCCATCAAAGCTTTAGATCAAAGTAAAACTTTGGCCCAAGGGGTTTGACGAGGTGCTGCTTCACATGAACGGTTCAGATTTTGGTTCTCCATCATGTATGACGGGTTCTCAAAAAAGTTTGTACGTACGTACGAACTGGTTCGCAGGTGAGCGTTTCCGATGCTTATACTGTTGTTAGATTAAAAAACCTGACTTATTTGTGAACCTGCGTCATTCGGAAACCTACATTATTTATAAACTTGTCTTATTTGAAAACCTACTTTACGTGAAAATTATCATTTTTGTGCAATTATTATATTTGTAAGTTGTTGTTTTGAATGATTAGGATATTTGAAAACTTACTATTTTGATTACCTGCTATTTTGAGAAATTGCTTATTTTTGAAAAATGTGTATTTTTAAAAATTAATAAGAATCTTCCTCATTGGGCTTTGTTGTTACCCTTTTGGAAATTTCAGCTTTTAGTATAAGGATCAAGTCAAGAGAGTGAGTGGAGCAGAATTTGAGTAGACATCTTGATTTAGCTAGTTTCGTTTCCTTTTAGATGAGTCATTATAAAAGAAGTATTATGGAAGAATGATTAAGTTTTTCACTAATGCTGATTGGATGCTTTATTTTATATATTTAAAAAAAAAGGTGTATGTGATGTGGAATGATTTTGTGTGGTTGACATATTAAACTGGGGTTTATGGTTCATGTTTATATTGTATATGAGTCGTGTCCTAAGGATGCGGGATGAGGGCCCGACCGAAATGAGTGTCAGATTTTGAGGCGTGACACAACATGTTTGTTCCTCAGGTCGAACCTCATAGCCAGATGGCTGACAGAATTTCTAAGCGTGTAAGCAAGAAGGCCCTGCTAGCCTTCCATTCGATGCTAAGAGATCTTTCTAAAGGTCTGGCAGCGTCCCACGAAGATAGAGTAGTAAGCTAATTAATTCTAATCTAATCGATCCATAATGATTTTCTTCATTGTGCTGGCTAACAGTGGATTTAGATTGAATAAAAAAAATAAGATAATTTTCCATAGAATATGCAAGATAAGCAGCAATGTGCTGAAAAAATAGTGTTATGTTGACGTGGGCCCAAAGCACTTCATTCTTTGTTGAATTTATAGATGTGTAAAGCGGCAGCATAAGACTCTTATTGGAATTGATCTTCATGGTCTTCTCTAGATTGATTAGCAAATTAAAAGACACGACCGATTATACTTCTAATTCCAGATGAATCTTCAAGATCTTTGCATAATTAAACTCATCTCCAGAAGTGCGTGGCCAAGTATGTTCTTTCATGTGTCATTGAATGCTACTGCCTTAGACGATAATGTGTTTTAGGGCATTCCATTCTCACTTATATGTAGGTCTAGCCACTTGTCTCTTGCCATGTGTCATGAGGAGTATACCGCTAACTGAAAAAGTAATTGTGCACGTTCTCCTTCGGCCATTACGAAGCCTATAACCTCTCTTTTTGGCTACATGCCAATGCGTTCTCCTTAGGCCATTATTAAGCCTATAGGCTTTTTGGCTGCATGTCAATGTGACATCTTTCACTCGAATTCTTTTTGGGAGAGTGACACATTTCCTGACAATAGCCTTCCTAGCCTTTGGCGATCTCCTATTGCTAATCACATCAGCTATAAGGGCCTGTTTGATTTTCCAAATTAAGGGAAATGCCGTATAAATAGCCAATTATTACAATTTCGCCTGTTTGAAAACACAAAGGTATACTTGCTTTGAAAAACGATCCAAAATAACTATCATAAATTTGTGGGCCCCACCATCATGTATATGACATATTCGTGTCATCCATCCGTTTTACCAGAACATTTTGAGACATGAACCTAAAAATGTGGAAAATCTAACATTCAAGTGGCCCACACCAAATTAAACAGTGGCCCCAAGAAGTTTTTAACGGTGAGTGTTCGATTCCATTTTTACTGTGGTGTGGTCCACTTGAACTTGGAATTTGCCTCATTTTTTAGCTCATGCCCTAAATTCAGTTGGCATGACCAATGGAGGATGTGGATAATCCACATACATCATCGTGGGCCCCATATATATTTGGTAGCATCATCGATTTTGGCGTTGAAAAAAGTAGGAGTCAAATCAACATAGGGATGTTGTAATTACCCTGGGAAAAAATTATTGCCCATTTCCATTGCATTTACATTTACTTAAGAAAATCAAACATGCCCGGAAGATCTCACCCTGATTTTCTGTATAATGCTAATGCCACGTCCCTCACAATGTCAGATACGGTGTAAACACTTAGGGCGTGTTTGGTCCGACGGATCCCATGGGGTTAGGAGGGATGGGATCGTTTTTAAGGGCCCATTTGGATGGACGGTTTAGATGGGTTTTGAAGGGATGAAATCACGCGATCCCATGGCTCCATCCCACGCGCACGTTTGAGCATGTTGTTTTAAGACAAACCGCCATATCCCTCGAGTTTTATATGGACTCGTACGCATATCCATCGGATTTTAGATGGACTTGTCCGAGAGAGAAGAGATAACCCATCGCGTCCCATCTTCTTCCTCGAGCCTATCCACCAAATCCAGCAAGGGATTTGTAAGCGATTTTGTAATGGCGTCTCTGAATTTCTCCCTCTCGCAACGAGTCATACCTGAAGAAGACGACCAGCTCGAGGTCACGTCTTCTATAGGCGATCATTCAGCACCTATATAGAGATAGCTTCGTCTCTTCCTTGCGGCTGTGTATTTGTAGTGGAGAAGGTAAGGTCGATACAGATTGTGAGTGGGTTGACAACGACAGGTATGTGCAGCATGTAATTTTTTCATTATGTTTTCTTCTCCAATTCCTCATACTTTTAGGGTTTAGTGGTAGATCTGGCTTTCTATGGTGAAGGACAGCGTCGGATGTCAGGTCCCTTTCGTTCTCATGGGACGTTGTCGGCTTGCGTATTATTGCAAAAAGGGTTTTTTGAAATGGGGTATCGAAATAGGGGTTTCGTTCTCCTGATAGTGGTTTTTAAGTTGCAAAATGGGGATGAAAAGGGTCAAATGCTTTTGTGGATATTCTACTTTGATAAAAGTTTGCTTGAAGGTTTTTTTTTCTTTTTTCGCTGCAGATGGCGATAGTACAATGTTAAGTGCACATATCTTGCTCACCAGTTACTTGTCTCTCTGTATATGGCATGCATGCACAAAATCTGGAGTGTTCATCAGTTAGGATGTACTGTGGATGAGTTATGATTCATAACCCATGCCCTAAAAAGGGCGTAAAATGATCCTAGTTACTTAAGGAAGACTTTTTCCCTTTGAATGTCTAAGTCCATTAGTTGGACTTCTTTCTTACCATCCATTTAAAATCCTAAAAAGTCTGTTAATTGGTGGCAAGGATCATCCAAATGAGGTTTTGCTAAGCAAAATGTATGTACAAGGCAGCTCATGTAGATGAGAAACATCTGCTAGCACAGCAAATTGTTATGAAAACCAATCCCCATTCATTAGGGTGGTATCTCTATGAAGATGCTCTTGCCTAAAAATCAGGTTTTATCCAATCGTCAGGTGGCTATAGTATATGAAACAAATACTGCTGAAAGAACACATGGCCGAAGTGTTTTTATCCATTCAGTTGCTTTTAAAATCATGGCCCACCTATTGAATTGAACAGATTGATTTCCATGCAAGAGCATCAACACTGTCAAACCAACTGATGCACGACTTGGATACTGCACTTGTACACTACACCGGGACATGTTATTGTGTGCATGAGCAGCCTAGTACACGCATGTGTGCTTAGCAAAGCTCTCCAAACAGTATGATTTTGGGGCACACCCCATTATGTTAATGCCCAGTAGATGAATAGTATGGATCTCATACATGTGCCAAATTCCTAGGATTTTGTAATAGGCATAAATTAATCAGCAAAAGCCATATTAAACATTTACAAGCTGCCTCTCTTAATATGAAAGAATCCAGTCCAGGTAACATCTGATCCTAGCTCTCTGATACTAGATATCTTCAGTCAAACAATGGGCATTTGGACCATTCCTGTTATTAGAGGAAAATTTTCATCCTTGGAAGTCTTTTCCTGTTTTTGTCACTTTGTGTGTGTGTGTACATATTTGCTTACCCATCGAAACCCCTCCTTATCTTGGAGTGCAGCACCAATCACGCTTTCACCGAGATTTGCAATCTAGGAAGCTATCACACAAATAATAGCTTCTGGTACAGTTACCTGCATCACCACAACACAATACAATCAGTATCTTTGCTGATACATTAAATCTTTAACAATCAAATTTGATTCTATCTTTTCATATTTTTAAAATTTTCTCATTGTGCAGATTCTACGTAGACATTCTCCACCCGCATTTACAGCATTCCTATAACTACTGCTTTCCAGGTATGTTCTAAACATGTCAATAGCTACAAATGTTTGACTGTTAATGGGATTTTAAGATGTCAACAATATAATGTTATGGGCTAGCATCAACTTACCACAACGTAGTGCTGAGATCATAAGCCCTTGTTCCTAGTCTCAGCCATTTCTTTGTTCTAACTTAACTATAAGGTTTTTGAATATCTACCTCTTCCAACCGTTTACTACATTATATATCTATTCAAGTAAGTAGAAATCATGAAATACATTTGTAGTCAACTTGATACTGGATTCGAAAAATTATTTGCATTATTCGATGGAGCTATATGCGCGTATAAAAGTAAAAACGGATGGCCAGTGACCTATGTGTGTGTGTGGCCCACCTATGTGCAAACATTTGGGCTGCATCACTGTCTCTGTGTGGCCCACCCTCCACTACATTATATATCTATTCAAGTAAATCAATAGGTAAGCTACTGCATGTTGGGACAGTTTTTTGGGTCTTCCCAGTGCACCGACAGGACTTGGACAGGGATCTCATTCAGGATATGTGGCCACATATTCTGACGAGGTTGATATCCATCCTTCATCAACTTCGTCTATCCAACAGATGACCCGGGCCATGGTTTCTAAGGCCACGTCCACTGATGATCCCGCCCCGTCTTTAGGAGAGATTCTGTGCACTGATAATTGTCATTCTGGTTCTTTTTTTTGCTTTATATATTATTTTTAAATTCTACATATTACTGGTTGTGTACGGGAGAGTACTTATTTTGAACTGTTTGTTTATGGTGGTTGATTTCACCACATGGGTATCATCAATTAGGAGGTGCTACACTAATACGTCTGCTTCACCTTGACTATGATATTATTCTGATGATAAGTCAGTTGGTGTGGTCCACTGGTCCACTTGATATGTGGACTTGCTAACATGAGTTGGTTTGGGTGATTGCATTTCATGGGTAGGCTTCCATAAAAGATAGGTTTTGAAAACAAGGAGCTGGATTTACATAGGCTTGCACATGAATAATTTTCATGTATCATAGATTTAAATCGATCTGAACCGTTGAGTTTGTAGGGAAGGTTGTGGATGGTTAATAATAAAAGAAATTTATGTGGAAAGATGGACGAACATCAAATGGAAGATAACACGTTTATTTTAAATTAAGGTTAGGATTATCCAATCGATCTGATTCTGTTTGGGGTTTTAATCCAAAGTGGTCCCTAGAATTTGGACGATTGGTTTGCATTTTAGTATACGAACACGTATAATGACCATATGTGAATGCATGTAGCCCTGACCGTCCAGCAAACCACGAAAGCCACAAATTTTTAATTTCTACTTCCAATCCTGGGTTCCCTGATCTCAATATCCAAATGGGCAGAGTTTCATACCCCAGTAGATTCATTCAATCCCATGCAACATCCAAACACCTTCACAACTATAATCCCGGGATTTTCTAACCTGTCCAAACAACCCAAGGAACTAGTCTCAGGATATAGCAAAACCATGGAACTTCAACCCATCCACTGACATCATCATCATTACCTTAAAAACGATCCCATCCCTCCTAACCCCATGGGATCCGTCAGGCCAAACACGCTCTAAGGTAATGATGATGATGTCAGTGGAAGTTTCATGGTTTTGCTATATCCTGGAACCAGTTCCTTGGGTTGTTTGGGCAGGTTGGAAAATCTCGGGATTATAGTTGTGAAGGTGTTTGGATCTGGCATGGGATTGAATGAATCCACTGGGGTTTGAAACTCTACCCGTTTGGATATTGGGATCAGGGAACTCGGGATTGGAAGCAGAAATTAAAAATTTGTGGCCTTTGTGGTTCGTTGGACGGTCAAGGCTACATGCATGCACATATGGTCATTATACGTGTTTACATACTAAAACGTAAATCCAACCATCCAAATTCTAGGGACTACTTTAGAAAATTAATATTAAGTTCAAAAGGGTGGAGAGATGGTTCAAGCTGGTGCTGCA
Organism: Magnolia changhungtana; assembly: GCA_030180095.1. Classification (NCBI taxonomy): domain Eukaryota; kingdom Viridiplantae; phylum Streptophyta; class Magnoliopsida; order Magnoliales; family Magnoliaceae; genus Magnolia; species Magnolia changhungtana. The sequence continues at coordinate 1,846,708 of JASAUF010000117.1, read as the reverse complement.
GAGAGCAGGAACAAGAGCTCTACCACGGAGGGTAGTAAAATCAGCAAAAGCAAAGTGGGGGAAAAGAAAAGCGGAGCTCACGAAGGCCTGAAATGGTACTAACAAGAACATTAACATGTTCTTTTTCCTACCTCTTTATATCCTTTTTGAAGAATGATCCTCCATTGTAGTGGCTTCAACAAATTTCCAGAGCAAGCAAGCTTATTGTCCAAAAAGCTTGCTACATGTAGGAACCACTACTACTCACCTTAAATCAGTTATATACAAATCAGAAAGCTACCATTTATCATAAAGTTAATTATTTAAATGATTCTAAACACTAACCCATTGCAGCTAGGAAATTTTGGTGATTAAAACCTTACTACAATGATAACAAGAAAAACAACCAAAATTAGAAATTACAAAATAGTAGAAAAAGAGCCTTGAACAAACAATAGATAACAATTATCCCTACAAACACTCAGAAGAGGCCTATTTTGAGGACATTCTAAAATGATGTTTCCTAGTCAGGTCAATAGCTAAAGCTAGCTCATCAAGTTCAGACATCTTACAGCTAAAAGAGTACTTCAAAATTCAGTACCCCAAATTGGCTCAACTCTACCCAGCTCAATGACTTTAAAATATCGAACTTTAAAAACAAAGCAGTTTGAGCAGAACAATGAGGAAGTTGATTGGTTGGAAGCACCGATTGGGGAGAAGGAAATCAGCCCATCAATTCGATTTGGGATGAAAGCTCTGGGGCTGGATGATTACCTAATGACTTACTTGAACAGATATATAATGTAGTAGAGGGTGGGCCACACAGAGACAGTGATGCAGCCCAAATGTTTGCACATAGGTGGGCCACACATACACACATAGGCCACTGGCCATCCGTTTTTCCTTTTATACGTGCAAATAGCTCCATCGAATAATGAAAATAATTTTTCGAATTCAGTATCAAGTTGACTACAACTGTATTTCATGACTTCTACTTACTTGAACAAATATATAATGTAGTAGAGGGTTGGAAGAGGTAGATATTAAGAAACCTTATAGTTAAGTTAGAACAAAAAAACAGCCGAGACTAGGAACAAGGGCTTATGATCTCAGCACTACGTTGTGGTAAGTTGATGCTAGCCCATAACATTATGTTGTTGACATCTCAAAATCCCATTAACAATCAAACATTTGTAGCTAATTACATGTTTAGAACATACCTGGAAAGCGGTAGAGTTATATAAATGCTATAAATGCGGGCGGAGAATGTCTACGCAGAATCTGCACAATGATAAAAATTAAAAATATGAAAAGATAGAATCAAATTTGACATTTAAAAATTTAATGTATCAGCAAAGATATTAATTGTACTGTGTTGTGGTGATGTAGGTAAATGTACCAGAAGCTATTATTTGTGTGATAGCTTCCCAGATTGCAAATCTCGGGGAGAGCGTGATTGATGTTGTACTCCAAGATAAGGAGGGGTTTCAATGGGTAAGCAAATATGCAGACACACACACACACAAAGTGACAGAAAAAGGAAAAGACTTCCAAGGATGAAAATTTTCCTCTAATAACAGGAATGGTCCAAATGCCCATTGTTTGACGAAAGATAGCTAGTATCAGAGAGCTAGGATCAGATGTTACCTGGACTGGATTCTTTCATATTAAGAGAGGCAGCTTGTAAATGTTTAATATGGCTTTTGTTGATTAATCTATGCCTGTTACAAAATCCTAGGTATGAGATCCATACTGTTCATCTACTGGGCATTAACATAATGGGGTGTGCCCCAAAATCATACTGTTTGGAGAGCTTTGCTAAGCACACATGCGTGTACTAGGCTGCTCATACACACACTAACATGTCCTGGTGTAGTGTACAAGTGCAGTATCCAAGCCATGCATCAATTGGTTTGACAGTGTTGATGCTCTTACATGGAAATCAATCTGTTCAATTCAGCAGGTGGGCCATGTTTTAAAAGCAGCTGAATTGATAAAAACACTTCGGCCATGTGTTCTTTCAGCAGTATATGTTTCATATACTGTAGCCACCTGACGAGTGGATAAAACCTGATTTTTGGGCAAGAGCATCTTCATAGAGATACCACCCTAATGAATGGGGATTGGTTCTCATAACAATTTGTTGTGCTAGTAGATGTTTCTCATCTACATGAGCTGCCTTGTACATACGTTCTGCTTAGCAAAACCTCATTTGGATGATCCTTGCCACCAATTAACAGACTTTTTAGGATTTCAAATGGATGGTAAGAAAGAAGTCCAACTAATGGACTTGGACATTCAAAGGGTAAAAGTCTTCCTTAAGCAACTAGGATCATTTTACGCCCTTTTTAGGGCATGGGTTGTGATGCCCCGGTCACTGTTTCATGTGGGCGGGCAAACATGTGGGCGGGCCCCCAAGTGCGACCGCGGCCACTCTTGTCTTTGGGCGAGCCTCGTTGCTGCGGATTGATGTAGTGTAACTTGTCCCACATCGGAAGAGTTGTTTGGAGTTGTGGTGATTATATGTTGGGTTTTTCCCTTAACAGACATGACGCATTTTAAACCCGTGAGATTTGGCAAAGCGGACAATATCATGTGCTATGAGGGTGGGCCTTACAAATGGTTTCAGAGCCGAGGACGGCTCTACCCTCGGTGGGGGATAATGTGACGCCCCGGTCATTGTTTCATGTGGGCGGGCCCCCAAGTGCGGCTGGCAAGCTACTGTGTGGCTGGCAGGCTACTGTGCTGGGCGAGCTACTGTTGCAGTTGACTGTAGCGTAACTTGTCCCACATCGGAAGAGTTGTTTGGAGTTGTGGTGATTATATGTTGGGTTTTTCCCTTAACAGACATGACGCATTTTAAACCCGTGAGCTTCGACAAAGCGGACAATATCATGTGCTGTGGGGGTGGGCCTTACATGGGTCATGGATCATAACTCATCCACAATACATCTTAACTGATGAACGCTCTAGATTTTGTGCGTGCATGCCATATATAGAGAGACAAGTAACTGGTGAGCAAGATATGTGCACTTAACACTGTACTGTCGCCATCTGCAGTGAAAAAAGAAAAAAAAACCTTCAAGCAAACTTTCATCAAAGCAGAATATCCACAAAAGCATCTGACCCATTTCATCCCCATTTTGCAACTTAAAAACTACCAGCAGGAGAATGAAACCCCTGTTTCGATACCCCATTTCACATAACCCTTTTTGGTATAATACGCAAGCCGACAACATCCCATGAGAATGAAAGGGACCCGGCATCCGATGTTGTCCTTCACCATAGAAAGCCAAATCTACCACTAAACCCTAAAAGTATGAGAAATTGGGAAAGAAAACATAATGAAAAAATTACATGCTGCACATACCTGTCATTGTCAACCCACTCACAATATGCATCGACCTTACCTTCTCCTCTACAAATACACAGCCGCAAGGAAGAGACGAGGGTATCTCTATATAGGCGATGATGGATTGCCTGTAGAAGACGTGACCTCGAGCTAGTCGTCTTCTTCAGGTACGACTCGTTGTGATAGGGAGAAATTCAGAGACGCCATTACAAAATCGCCTACAAATCCCTTGCTGGATTCGGTGGATGGACTTGAAGAAGAAGATGGGACGCGATGGGTTAAAAAGGCCAAGCTATATGTCCTAGAGGGGGGGTGAATAGGGCTATGCCAAATTAAAACTTTAACAGCGGAATTTAAATGAATAAAAGAAAGATAGCACTTTAAACAAATCACAGTACAGAAATGTAAAGCAACCTTAAAATTCTAGTCTTGAGAGGTTGATACAAATGTTGTTCTAAGGACAAACTTGCACCATAAAAACCAAGGGTTTATGGCAGGACAACTTTACTAGAACGGTTTAAGTACTAGTCTTGAGAGGTTGATACAAATGTTGTTCTAAGGACAACCTTGCACCATAAAAACCAAGGGTTTCTAGCAGGACAACCTTACTAGAACGGTTTAAGTATCAATATCTCAAACTGAAGAGGAATAAAAAGTAAATAGCAAGAATGGAAATCTAAACTATTACAACATTCCCCACAATGCTTGAAATGTAAATATTACAATATTCACATCCACACATACATTCCACAACTTTGAATGATAAAAGATATAGAAAATAAACAAACATTCAAATCACAAGACACAAAGAATTATAGTGGTTCGCCTATGTGTTCACCAACCGTTAAACAACAGCCACATAGCTTACTACTCCACTCCTAATATTCTCACACAGGGGATATTAGCGTTCACTATTAAAATAGGTTTTTCTAGGTTCACTTAAAACCCTCACAATTGTGTCTTTTAAATGGGCTTACACAATCCAAAAACCCCACTCTGAGTTTTCTGGCTCACCTCAGATAACCAAAACAATGAAATTTTTCTGGCTTAATCTCAAAAGAAACCAATACAATAAAATATTTACACAAATATAAAATACCTAGATTTCTCCTTTTATAGCAGTCCGGAAGAACCAAATCGGAGTAGAAGTTCGAATATAGAAGTTCAATGTCTACACTCACTTTGAAATGGTTCTAGGTTCTACTTGATTTTAAATTAAACCAGTTGGGCTAGCTCTATTTGATTTTGATTCCAAAAAGTAGAATATCACAATTCCTCTTTCAAGTTAGATTGAAATGCAGAAACAAAATCAAATGTGAAAAGCTAACAAAAGAGAATATTAAATAAGCACAATGTAGCTTAACAATAATACAAACTTATCTCTTAGAGTGATGCCTTGATTTTACTTGAATTGGATATAAAACTCTGAAATTCATGCTCTATTTATAGTTGCAGAAATCGCATCTTCGACTGGTCCCGTGGACACTACGACTGGTTGAAGGTCGAACAAATTTTTAAATTTTGAGCGTGATCGGATAAAACCGTTCCACGACTGGTCGAAGACTCTTCACAACCGGTCATGAGTCCCCCACGACTGGTCGTGACCTTCCCACGACTGGTCGTGGGGAACCAGAATTCGTTGTTGTAGTTTGAGTCGTGGCTGTTGGACTGGTCATGAACGAGTCGAGCACTATTCATACGACAGGTCGAGCAGTCTCCAGGACTGGTCGTAGACGAACAAAAAATTCTGAAAATTGCAACCAACATAGGACTGGTCCTGGAATTTCTTGGACTGGTCGAGCCAGTGCTAGGACTAGTCGAACAGGATTCAGGACTCGTCTTAGAACAGTCCAAATACATGTAAAGTGATTCAATTTGAATTATGTATACAAAACGACCTACCCTAAGGTCAATCTAAGGTCAATCATACCTTCACCATGAAGTATGAACATTGAACATTCTCTTCTTCAGATGATTTTGAAATTCAAGAAGCTTGAGACCTCGACACTTGATGAAGCTTGAAATCTTCAGAAGCTTGAATTCATAGTTCTTAAATTGTACTTCACCTAGAGTCTTGAATAAGATTTCGTCTTCGATGTAGCTTTAAAACTCTGATGCTTTAGAGAAGAGAAAAATGTAATTGATCTTGTGTTTTTTGAAGTAGATCATTATTCTTGACTTGAAGCATTGTGATGCAGTGCCTTGAACATATGTATATCAACGTACTACACAAGACACAGATTAAGGTTTTGACACCACAAAATTTGACAATCAAAGAAGCAAGAACCCATAGCAATTACATGGGTTATCTCTTCTCTCCCGTACGAGTCCTTCTAAAACCCGAGGGATATGCGTATGAGTCCATCTACAACCCGAGGGATATGGTGGTTTGTCTTAAAACGGCGTGCCCAAACGCGCGCGTGGGATGGAGCCGTGGGATCGCGTGATCCCATCCCTTCAAAACCCATCTAATTTGTCCGTCCAAACGGGCCCTTAGCACCTAAGATCTCCCTTGTGGCTACCCTATGCAGAGGTCGTAGCAAAGCCTCCACACCAGGCGCCAAGCACCAAGCACCAGTCTACTAAGGCGCACATGCAAATGCCTAAGCAGTAGGTGCTTAGCCCATTCCGAACAGGCACTAGCCTCTGCGCCAGTTTGCTTGCCTTCCAAGATCAACGGAACCAATGCTTCTCTCTAATCAGGGGGCGTTATATGTCCATGACCACCTAGCGTATCTTTAGGTAAGAAAATCAAGGACCTCAAAGGCTATAAATACCCCCTAACGCTCTCTCATGAATTCGACTTCGAGACTACAAGCACTTATGCTCATTCAATTGAACTTCACTAGTCTGAGAGCTCCCACTCCCACTAGGAAGACTCTGCGTCAAGCGCTATACCACCTAGGGAAAGCCTTGGCATCAGGCGCCGAGTTCCCAAGGGACAGGCTCGGTGCAAAAACGTATTGCAACACTAGTGCCAAGCATAGAGCACCTTCCTTAGTGATTGTTTGAGGACAATAGGCAACATGGTATAAGACCGGTCTTTATTCAGCCTGACTCCTCCACCAGATGCAAAACCCTTAGTGCTAGTCACTAAGTACCTTGTCACTAGATGGCAGGGCCTAGCATGAAACTGAGCACATCATCTCTAGCATATGAGGCGTATCACAATGCTGGATAATTATGATCATGTGTACACCTTTCTCAGCATACTAGATTAATTGGACGCTCTAGAGACGAAAGAACATAGCTTAAGAATTTAAGCATCATTTGCAAGATACTATTTTATACCATGTAACAGACTGGTTTACTCTGATTTTTTACTTTTCAATCAAAGGTTTTTTTTCTCTCTTCATGGGATGTAATTAAGAGTCTATGCCAAACCACAGGCTAGAATGTATTTTGTTCTCAAATCAATGAAAGTGTCTCAACGTTGCATATTTGAGTGCGCATCCTAGCAACAGAATCATTAACCATTAATAGTCAATCTAATATCAACTAACAAACAAGAAACCTTTTTTTTTTTTAATGAAAAGTCAAATTACCCAAAAGAGTTCCTAGAGTGTTCTTAACAGTTAGATTAATACATTGGGTTCATCCTAGCCATTAATGTAAATAAAGAAGCTAGAATGTTTCTAGGACGATAAATAGGTGAACCCTTCTCATTTGAGAGATGCCTTAGAAAGTGTATCCGAGCCCTTGGGCAATAGAAGCCCCTTTGCATTCAGACTCTTGCCTGCGCTCTTTCCTTCCTAGCAGCAAGGATGAAGATTAGGTAGTTGGGCGAGTTGTCCGAAAAGGGTTTGTGAGTACATGTACCACACGGTCTAAACTAGGGAATGCATCAAGGCCATTACATGTTGGAACAAAAAATTTGCTAAGAACAGCTACAAGGCGATATTTCTGCCAACTCCATCTATTGAGCCTTGGTTATCCATTTAAGCTACTTGGATGGCAATAGAATATGGAGAATATGACTCAAGCTACAAATAAATGCGGTTCAAATGACTTTGCTTGCCTTGCACCACATGATCTAAAAACAAAAATCGCCAAATGATTGAACATCCATCTGAGAAAATAGAAATGTTCCAAATGTTGGAAACAAGACAACCTTACAGTGGAAAGTTTACATTACACCACATTTTGATTCTGCTTTCTTCAAGGGAACAAATCTTCGTTCGCTCGGGATGGCTTCGAGAGAAGGAAACTGTAATAAGTGGGTTACCACTTCCCAGTTCTTGTGCCCCAAATTGCAAACAAGATTTTATAAGATCACATCCCATCCGCTTTAGAAATCAGAAATTTCCAAAACCATCCTAATGCTCCTTGGAAATTTTGAAGCTAGGGTTTGTGGGGCAATAATCCTCATGTTGAATTCCAAAGCTGAGAGATCTACCAGGATTCCCAGAAATGAATAACACAATGGGAAAACGCAAAGTGAACCTTGCAAATTCAATTAAAAACAAAATATAAGGATGATTCAGACTATGAAAAATGTAGATTTTGAGACTTGCTCTTGCATCACATTATACATTGTTAATTTGGCATAGAACTGGTTAAAGACAAAAATTGTGATTGAGCCATGACAATTAGTAATATGGTATCAATACATTGAAAACATGAAATTTGGGTTTCGGTTTCAGGGTGCTATGGTGAGATGCCTCATGGTGTGGTGCATTTCAAAGGGACCCCAAGGATGGGGGTCTGCTCTTTTGTTTTCACATGGGTTGGCCCTTCTTAGATGACCACCTCTTTAAGGCAACTCATGAATTTGTCGTCTCACCGTGTCATTGCCTTTTGGTTTCATATACAACAGAGAAACTTAGAGAAAGGGTGTGGAGAACCATGCCAGATCAAGCGAGTATTGTCACGATCCGTTGGATAAGGTCTTCCTTTTTGCCTCCTACCTTGGCTTTTTTTGCACCAAGGAAGCTCTTCAGCTCAGGAACCATGAGGGATCCCAGCTGGCCTCTCGCATGGTAATCAATTACCTAACCAAAACCGGCATGATTTCAAAAGGTTCTGATTTTGCAAACAATAAATAAATAAACAAATAATACCCATGAAGCTGCAAACTCACCTTTGCAGTAATGTCAGATGAATCAATTTGATGCTTTGTCCATTTCTTTTGTGGGTTCTCCTCTCTGTCTTCTTCTCTAGCAGAAATATCAGATGGTTGCTTTGCTCGTTTCTTTGGCACTGGATTTTCGACATCTCCAATGGTAATTTTCGATGGTTGCTTTGCCTGTTTCTTTAGCATGCTCTTTTCAATCTCTTTTGTAGCTGCAATGTTGGATAGTTGCTTCACCTGTTTCTTTGGCATGCTCTTTTCATTCTCTTTTCTAGCTGCAATTTCAGACAGTTGCTTCCCCTGTTTCTTTGGCAAATTCTCAATATCTTCTCCAAAGTGAATCACGGTCAAAATAATATATCAGCTTTCACTGAGAAATAATTAAAATAAAAGATTGCACATGTTTGTACAAAATCCATTCTAGAATAAGAGTGCAAATAACTGCCTTCTAAATATGTATTGGGTGACCTGAAACTAATGTCTCAGGTGACCTGAAACTAATCTGAATTTAAAATAGAGCATGTGAGAGAAGCATTGAAAAAATCTAGTTTCTGAAAAAAAAAAAAAAAAAAAAAAAATGGAAAGTGATGAGAACTAAATTATCAAAACAGAACTATTGCGTGGCGAAAATCAGAGACAGGACTCACAGGAGAGCACAATAGTGTAATCTATAAAAGAGGATGATATTCCACCAAGATCAGCACCCAGAGGAATTCTTTTTTGTACTGATGCAACATAGATATAGATTGCAGTATTCTTCCTTTCCATAGACAAGGACAGTGAGTCAGTTAAATAGGCTGTCACAATCATCAATTGCTTCTTTGATAGACGACAAGGGGGCATCGAAACATCCTCATTCTGTAGCATGAGAGTAGCCATGCCTTCAACTTTCTCAGTTGAAAATCTTGAGATGCATGATACGCCCCTATAAACGTATTCTCAACAAGAGACGCTCACACAAGGTTAACATGCAACTATGATACTTTATCATCATATTCTTTACTTCATCAGTCACCTTAAATCCTGAACCACACGTGAGTTTCAAAGAAGACTACTGTAGTTTTGTGTAGAAGAGAAATGAAGGAAAAAAGTAAGAGGAGGAGATAATAGAGAAAGGTGTTAGGGCTTGACATCCACACCTTCTTGCTTACATCGTCAAGTAATAAAAGCCAAAACAGAAGAAAAATGCCCATCACATATTACAATATGAGTTGTGCACCTTAAGTGGTCCGTACAGCTATACAACCCTTATTACAATCATTGCTTAGCTTGGAAACACTCTTTTCAAGCATGCATTTCTCCCTTTCTGTTAGCATGTAGGTAGTCAAATACAATGGAGATAACATTTGGCTGCCAATCTCTTATCTATAATTTCTAAAATGGGCATGTAATCATGCTCTTTATAGTTGAAACGATCCATGATTTTGTTTATGCCCTCTCCATCACATCATAGATGTGATCCATTGTTGGCTTCTCATTTCCATCCACCAATCGAAATATAGTCACTAAGGGTTTCGATGATTTTAGTGCCTTTACCACTTGTCCAAAAAGATTATGAAATGATAGTTGGACTAGCTTCCCTTTGGCCTTCTTTAACCAAGGCTCATTATTCCTATGGGCCGATACTACTAAGCTTCTAATACCGGCTTTCTTAGAATACAACCTTCGTAGTGTTAAGAAAACTATTGCGAATCGAGTGATAGCTGCACGAAGCAAGTTACACCATATGTGTTTTCTCATTTGATTGAGAAGAATGACATGTTTGTACATAAAGATCGTGATTCTTCTAGCCTTAGTAATCACTTTAATGTACAACCTACCTATATCTTCTAATATTAGATGCGTACAATGTGCCGCACAAGGAGTCTAAAATAAACAATCATAAGAAGGTGACCGACAGCTCTATATAAGGCTACATTGTAAAGATCGCGATTCTTCTAGCCTTAGTAATCACTTTAATGTACAACCTACCTATATCTTCTAATATTAGATGTATATAGTGTGCCGCACAAGGGGTCTAAAATAAACAACCATAAGAAGGTGACTGACGGCTCTATATAAGGCTACATTGTCCATGATAACTTGGACAACGCATTCCTCTCCTACTTCCTCAACTACACTATCTAATAATTTAAACAAATAATCGACCATGTGGAAATAGACTGATGAATCTATGAATCTATGGACTTGAAAAACATTATCCTAGTTGAATCGTGGTTTTCCTATTTCTTTTCTTATAGCAACTTTCCAAAGTAGTTTGTGTGGGTTCTTTGCCCTTACCCCTTTAGTCAATCATATCCTCAGGATGTGGTCTACACCACCTATCTATGGGCCTATGTCCACAAGCTCTTTTGGCGGTAGGTGATCTAGATTGCTCTGTCGAAGTAGGGGTTAGGTTTATCCACACCAATAATATCTATATTCTCATATACTCCTTGTTCCATATACTCTTCTCGAAGTAAGGTACTATTGTGTTTTCTTCTTGATTATTTGTCCATGTACTCCATGATTTCCTTTTGGATTTCTACAATAATGTTGGGACATGCTCTTGCATTTGATTCTGGCGTTTATGCAAGATGTTGCTTGTGCCATGCAATACTACTGACACTTACAAACCCACATAAGTCACACACTATGTAAGTCTTTTCGGTAGCACTACGATAGTCTCCATACTTCCAACCCGGGTCATTCGACTTGGTTTTCAAAGAAGAAGACATTATCTTGTGTCTTGAGAAGAGAGAGAAAGAGACACACACACACTTACACCTTTAGGAGAGAGAGAGAGAGAGAGAGAGAGAGAGAGAGAGAGAGAGAGAGAGTGTGCGTGTGTATTACACTTGCACTTGTAGAGAGAGTTACACACTTGTGGACACTAGAGAAAGAAAGTAAAATACACTTTCACTTACACTTGTAAGAGAGAGAGAGAGAGAGAGAGAGAGAGAGAGAGAGAGAGAGAGAGTTCTAGTCTTCTTGAATCTTGAACTTGTGTTGTACTTGTAGTCTTGTACACTTGTAGAGCAGATGATGGAGTAGATCAGAAGCAAATACGCTTTGATACTATATGGATTAATGGCGAAGAGAAAAGAAGGAAAAGAAGAGATAGAGAGTGTGAGAATAATAGAATTGGGTTTACACACTCCCACACTCTTATATTTAAGTTATAAAAAAGCAAAAATGGCCAAAGTCCCCCTAATAACATTAACATTGTGACCTTCCCATTCTAAGATTATCTAATTAACAAAATACTAAGAAACAAGACTCAAAACCAAGACTAGGTGAGCCGTACCACCGTACAGCCCCTCAATTGACCAATCCAGGTGGGTCGTACAAGGTGTGGCAGTTATGGCCCACATCCATATTCACTAACAATCTTCATATTGGACATAGATTTGTTCAAAAACCCTAGTTGATTCTTCTTCTAGGCTAAAATCAATAAATTTTATATATATATATATATATATATATATATATAAAGAGGCAAAAATAGAGGGGAAAAAATGAAAATGGAAGTAAAAATGGGGCCTCTACAACTCGCAGTCGAGAGTGTATTGTGTCTGATACAAGCTATATTGGCGGCGACATGCACGCCCAATGTAACTCTCAATGTGATCAACACAGTTATGTATCAATCGATACACTCCTATATCAGCCAATGAACCATGAGTTTATTGTAAATCAGAGGTTACCTGATAAGACAAGCTAGATGGGAATTCTTGGTTGAGCATGAGTTTCAGTAAATTAATATTTTTACACTATTCAAAATACAGAGATCCTTGATAGTCTCTAAAATCATGACAAATAGACTAAATGAGATTTAAGCAAAATACAGAGATCCTTGATAGTCTCAAAAATCATGACAAATAGACTAAATGAGCTTTAAGCAAAGGAGAACTCATATTATCTTGGTTATCATAATTACAAGACATCGTAAATAAATCAAAACTAAAAGCATAAACTTATTCTCATGAAGGGAAAAAAAAAAAAAAAAAAAACTAACCTTTCCTGGTGTTCGACAAGCCCTTGTTAGTCCCCCTATTGAGAAAAACTCGCGCATTTTCCTTGTTTATTGGAGTTTGGGAACTCTAGAAAAATATTTAAATATAACTTTGTCATTACAATGCTGACATTATCAAATGAGCCCTTCTAGTTGAATCGCTTACTATGTGCAAATTCACCCCATCCTTTGGCACTGCAGCATCTTCTTTTGGGTTAAGCTGATTATTTCAATAAAACATACTTTAGTTCATCAATCTAAATACACAGCTATTGTCCCTTAGTCAATTAAACACTGAATGTAATTCTGAACCCTCTCATTAATACGAGTCTTTTCGTTTGTAAGGCTGTTTTACTACGATCAGAAAAGATATCAAACGAATTTAAACTTACATTCCTCTTGAAAGGTCTAAGAGCGCCATCCTTTTCTACTGCAGCATTGCCTTTGAGTACAGGTCCTGGATTCAAACAGCCTGAAAATCAGATAAACTGCAAAGATTTGATTATTTAATAGGAGATGAATTGGGTGTGACAGCCAGTAGAATCTTTACTTGGAAGTGGCTCATCCATGTGAAGATCTGTCCTTTTACTTTCAGTGACTGTCAGTAGACAAGCCTCATTTTCAAGGCGACCTGCAATGGATTTTATTAGTGTAAAATTGAAGCGTTTTCATTATAAACTCAGTTGCGAGCTTAGTCATAAAAATAAAAAATAAAAAAATAAAAAAAGGTTCCTCTTATCCTTGGTAACAATTGACGAGTGATGGAAGCAATATCTATCATCGAAAGGCAATGACCAAGCTGACAGTAAATTACCCACCACTTTTGGGGGAAGAGGGAATCCTGTTGCCTGTAACAAGCAAAGTCCTTGGTTACTTATAACTGGAAGGAGAATAGAAGCTCAATTTATCACTTTTCTTAAGAATCCAGATCACCTGACTGAATAGTTTTCTTCATAGCTTTGCGGCCCTTGAAAAGAGGTCTAAATTTAGTTGTCATGTTTATAGATAGAACATCCTGAACGCACAAATGTGTACCACTTTGAATGCCCTTGCTTGGAGATGCAGTGCTTCCTTGGATATGAATATGCTCTGATGTTTCACTGTGAGAAAGGAGACCCAGAGATGGTTTGGGACTGCGGAAATCTGGTCATCCAGGCCAAAACATTTTGAATCAAGCATAAGATAATGTAGCACTTAACAGAAAGTAATCTCCTTTCAAGCATACCGTGATTGGACAGGAGGCCTCTGAGAAAGGAAATCTTCCCATTGACAGTTGCAGGTAAACAAGTACCATCATTAACAGTCAGAATATGATTGTCAATGCTACATGTAGCCTTTGCCCATACAGGAAGGTCTGAACTGATACCAAGCCGACAAGCTCCCTGTAATGTTTTGCATTTTAGTGACATCTTTAAAGTCCCCATAAAGTGCTTGAATGCATACATATTTGATGCACAGGAATCAGTAGCATTAGCAATCAACTGTTTACAAATCGGACTTTTACAGTCCTATTTTGAGTGGAATCTCTTAATGGTAGCAAGAAGGGATATCAATGGGTGGACCAGTCACCAGGGCTTCTGGGCCCAGCAACCATGAGGCAGGGTCAGGTCTCACTTTTGGGTCAGCAAGGCTAAGCATGGGCCTACACAGCAAATAAACAGTTAGGCTCCAGGGCCTCATTTGGAAACATCTTCTACTGAGGCCCAGTGACCCAGACAGAGCATGAATCGAGCCAATTTATGACTATCATAGACAGCGAGCAACTTTTTCAGGCCAATGGCCAGATTGGCCTGTATAGCAGACCTGGAAAAAAAGACCTGGCTCCTGTGGGCCGTAAGTTGCCTCCCAGCCAATGACAGATCTAGTAGCAACACGGCAAACCATTTTGTGATAAGCTGTGATATCAGGAACAAGTAGCTTTCCAACTCTGGAAAACTAAACAATGTTCTAGCACATCATTAATTAATATCTCACAGATGCAAATAAACATTCATCCCACAAGATAAATCAGAAAGAAAGAGTGTTTTCTTTACACATCCTAAAAAGGTATCGTAGCATCAGGAACTCTTCCTCATAGCAAATACCTCATACTCACTACGATGAGGATTAGAGTGAGAGGAATTCTGATGGGTTGAACCAGTTTAGGAGGTTGGGAATATAAGAACTTGGCATTCCCAATTAACCATGCAATAAACATCACCTTTTAGAAATTAACTGGGCAATCAGGTAGCTAAAATGAAACATCTACCTGGAATTTTCATCTAGTCATCCTAGAATATTAAGTACCTTAATCCTCAGAAGGCCTCCATCAAAGAAATCCCAAGCTGCATTAAGACAGAAAAGCTCACTCTCAAAATAGTAATAACTTGACCCATTACCCACATCAATCAGCCACTTGAAGTAACCAAGACATAGAATCCAGACATCGATATCGCATGAGCTTTCAAATTTTAGGGCTCATTTGGATATATCCCAAATCCCCATTTTATTGGTGCTTTCAGCAGCCACAATATGCTTAAGGTTTGCTGCAACCAGATCACATAGGAGATGCCATGCTTATCTCACTTGTGAGATCTTCAACAGCAGGAATTCCCAAAACCTTGATCGCAAAAAGGGTTGGTATTCAATTCTGACCTTCAATAATCCTCATAAATGATTCCAATGCAAAAACAGCATTCGTAGCTCTAATTGTTCGTGGAGCTGGAGTCAACCCTGAACCTTGCAGAATGAACGAAGATGGAAACCTAGAACACATCCATTTGTGACAGGAAAATAATAATAAATAATTCAGATACTAGATTCTTACAGAAAGTGGAAAACATAAAAGATGGAGCATTATATAGTAATTGGATGTATAGAAGATTGACTACTAATCTAATGGAGACAAAACAACCAATGCTTATTTGCACAGCCTTCATCGGTGAATAGGATGCGCACGAAGTAATCATTCGGCAGTACAAGACCATGCTGCATGTATACGTATCTTTGTCAACAGAACAGTTGTTGCAGCAAGGGAGTATAGACTGTAGGAGAAGAGCTCAAAATGAGCACCTTGAAGGACCAGAGCTCTCCCATCTGTTCAAAATCCTCCCCTGCAGGGAGGAGTCTGCTGAGTCCTATCATAAGCACCATAAGAATCCGTCAAGCCCGGGCAAACATTTCGAATGCGAAGCCAGATCAATTAACAATTTACAAATGCTACAATAACAAGGAGGAAGAACCATTTACCTATAACGTGCCCTTCACAGAGAGAGGGAAGAACAGAACATGATGTTGCAAAGCAATACTCATCCACAACAACTCCCACACCACCATGAAATCTTTCTTTCATTTTAGGGCCAAGTATATCCATGATCTGGTATAGACAGCTATAATGTGAAACGAAGAAACTATTCAGGTTCATGGCCAGAACTGAATAAGAAAATACCTTCAGTCGACTGAATCTAACCACTTCTGGAGAAACAAGGAACACAAAACCATCATCTATGTCTGCTTGCACTGTCTGCAATTGAAAAGTCAGAGAAAGAATGTAATTACAAAGTTCTTCACCAATCACCCCAACAAGCTAATAGCTCAAAACTAAACTAGAGAAATAATCTTCTTCTGAAAATTAAGATACTCCAGAGTTATAACTAAAACACGACACCACTTACAGCAAAAAAATATATATATAAAAATAAAAATAAAAAAATTGATACAATCAAGATTTAAAAAAACATAAGACAAAAGGGCTAACCCCATTCCCATCCCAGATGTTTTTAAAATCATCAAAACTGCCTCAAGTTTTGAGTTCTTGTTTGCAAAATTAACTATCAATCCAAAACCACAATAGGGAAAATCACGCTTTTTTCAATTCTATCCATGAAACACACATCCTTATTCTCAGGAAGAGCACTTTTCCATGTAAGCAACTGTGTAAAATTGGCAGATATGCTAAAGATGAATCAATCACTGAGAAAACTAAAACTTCACTAGTTTATATATCCAGGCCAAGGATAATTGACAAATGCATATAATAACAACCTTCACCCTTGAATGGCCAAATCAAGAAAAGTAATTTTGTCAACTTCGTAGTTTGTGACTATCTACTAGTGGCCTGAAGGTATAAAGTCCCTGAAGTTTTGAGCCACCTGAGACCCCAGATTAATTGGATTAAGAATTTAATTTTGTGATTAATAACAAAAACCAAACACTTAGTGTATTGGTAGAAGCACTTTCGATGAAGGGTGAGATCAGATGATCAATTCCTATAGTTGCGGTATTAAACTTTTGCACAAACCTATAAAACCTCGAAGGAACCTTCTAAATCTAGGGCTCTCTCTATAAAAGGGAATCATAGTCGGTAAGTTTCTAAACCCTTCTCGTATATTTTTTCTGTGCTTTCGATTAATAATCACCGGATCTACACCATGAATGGGGAGGGTCGTCCTCTTGTTCATAGTATCGATCCGTAGGAAGTTTTGATGATGAGAGGAAGGCTTGGAGCGAGAACTCTTGTCGTGGAGATCGGCTTTGGACCATCTAGCAGCGTCAGTCCAAAACAATTCGGATCATGGGTTTCTTAAGGCCAAAACATACTACGGCCCTGAATTCTAGAGTGATCTGACCGTTGGATTGTCCACAACGATCTATGGATAGCAATAAGGATAAATCATGCTGTAAGACTGTTATAGATCTCAAATAGTCCGGATTTGAGCAATCCTTTGGTTTTTCTAAACTTGGTGATGGAAAAATCATTGGATGGTTTGAACCTAACCTATGAATATGATAAATCCATGAAAAATTAAGGAAATAGGAAAAACTCAAAAAATTTCAGAAATCAGATCGTGTAGCAGAAATCGTTCAACTTTGATTAATCAATCGATTGATCGAGATTAGGCTTCAATCGAACAATCAAGATTAGGCTTCGGTCGATTGAACAGGTCAATTTTTGTCCAACAACCAAAAGATAAAATTCAGAATTTATTCCACTAAGCGATGGCTAGTTTCGATCGATTGAGGGTTCCTCGAGTGGTCTCGATCGATCGAATCAATCAATCGAAGATGGTAAAAATAGCCCAGCGACCAAATTGAATTAATTTTGATTTTTCTCGATCGATCGATGTGTGGTTTCAATCAATCAAAAATGTCAAAAAGTGTCCAGAGACCTAATTTGTAAAATTCAGATTTTCTTGATTTATGTCCAATCGATCAAGAGTCTTCGATCTAGCTCGATCGATCGACTGTTTCGATCGACAGACTCCCATGTTAATCTAACAAATTTCGAATTGTGATGATGAGATTAATAAATTATAATATTTGGTTTAAATTATGTATTAGGGATCCTAGATTTAAACTTCTATGATCGTTCAATGGATTTATCTTTATTAAGTACAGGTGAGTGAATCCCAACATGTCTCATATTTGTACGGTTAAGATAAATTGTTATGTTTGTCATGAATGATATGTGGTTGTGCTACCATGCTAAACTGATTGATTGATATATAATGATGAACGGCTATTTTCTGTGAATTGTATAGGTGGAAATGTATGTCATTACATTCATGAATTCATTGTTTCCTCTCATATGGAAATATGTATATAACGATTGTGTATGCTAATGCATCGTGCATTGAGCATGCATTATATACTGCTCCTGTGTTGATTCCTAAAAGCCCGCTCTAGATGACCGCATGCACACCTCGTGTCTGGGTTCCTAGAGGATATCCCTGGATGGTTTCCTGGTAGAATCATTACTGGATGCCCACGATTAGTGGAAGCCTACTCAAGGAGTAGATGCGGGCCTTGCCCATGCCTACCTGATATGGTAGAAGCCTGCCGGGTGCAGATACGGGTTAATGGATATCCAACCCAAGCAACTGGACGATTATTCCACTTAGCATGCATTTCATGACATCTCTGCATACATATTCATATCTGCATACATGTATTTGGATGTTGGTGGTACTATCTTATTCACTCACTAGCTTGACCAACTAATGTTTGTTGAATGACAACCATACAGAGATGATCAAGACAGGAAACGTAAGTCAAGTACCGGAGAATGAGGCCCTGTTGGTTGATGATTCGTAGGATCAGTGGTCGTATTTAACAGAAGATGAAATGGTTGCGTTAAACTAATGGATTATCAATATGAATTGCTGTCTAGAAATTAGATTTCTTCCTTGTAGACATGATAGTTAAGCTTTGCTACAATACTTGTTTCTTTTAAAAACTTTTTTTTTTTTTTTGAATGATACTTGACATTATGATTGAATAAAGTCCCAAATGGATGGACTTAGTTAATTTCAAATTAGATAGTGTGGTTTTGAGAATGTGATAGTGGTAGCAATGAAAAGCATTTGATTGTATGGCATATGTGGATGTAGGAATGTTGAACTTGGGTATGAACTTAAAATACATTTAAACTACACCTCCAATAAATTGTATTATAAGTCAATTTATGTACACTTGGTGTACGAGTTATGAACCATAACTCGGGTCTAAGGGTGCACACTCTGTATCCGAATTGCAGGGCATGATAGAAGGTATGATTTGATATCACCTTCATGAAACTAGAAGTTAAAAACGACTTCAAAAGAATAAGAGTTCACTAAAATCCATCATGGATATTAGAGAATGAAGCATTATTCAATGGAGAAAATTGAAGTAGATAAAAATCAGATGAAAAAAAAAAAAAAAAAGATTTGATGATATCAATAAAATTTTTAAAATATGGAAACAAGAAAGGCAACACAAATCCCAACAGTTTCTGACTGCTCAACAAACACTAATCTGATTTTAGAACTCTTTGAGTTTACATGGATGGTAAACATAGGAAATCAACAAAAATCAAATATGAGTTGAAAATATCAGCATAAAATCGGAGTTTAAAATCAACACATGTTGAAAAAAAAAAATCAGATAAATCTGATTGTGATAATTTTGATAGCGAAATCAGATCAGTATAGCTACAACAAATCAGCATAGCTGTTCATCCAACTTCTACATCTGAAATCCAAGTTTGATAGCCAAAATTCAACAAAAAAATTTGAGTTCAAAACAATAAAAATCATTTATGGTTAGCTTTAAGACTCAAAAGTGTGAAGACGGATTCAATGATGTCCAAAGTTTAAAAAAATTCTGCACAATAAAAACCCGCAAAAGTCCGACACATGCAGTTTTTCAAACTGAGCTTGGGGTGAATAATGGTAGCTCGTTTGGCAGCCCAGGTCAGTCAGGAATAGGAGTGATTCAAAATGAGCTTGGGGTTGTCAAACAAGCCTTCTCCAATCCAGTTGGCATTGGAAATTCTAAACATGCTGAACTGGAAGCTGTTCTTGTTGGAATTACGTTAGTGCCGGAATCCCTTTCTGGTCTTGTGGAAGACTACTCAAGAAGCAGTGTCTCCTGAGCTACCGCTTTGTACCCAGACCCATGGAAGAGGCGCTCTTGAGTCAAAGAGATTAGAGCTGTGATCAAGGCGTGGCCTACTACTTTTTGCATGTGACATCCACTTCGTTCAAAGATAGTGTCTAAAAGCCGTCTATTGACATTGCGAATTTCTATTATTTGCCCTAATCGTAGTAGGTTCTTTCCATCGTTTGTTTTGTAAATTTTCAATATTCAATCAAATAATAATAATAAAAGGAAAGAAAAAAAAAAAAAAAAAAAAAAAAAAAAAAAAAAAACGAATAAAAATAGTATCTAGTGCAAATCCTGCAGTCAAGGATCATGTAATCCTCATTGATTATAGCAAATAAAACACCAATAGCACTTCATCATACTGAAAAGAGTTCAATGCATGAATTATTCATCTTCACTACTGAGCAGAAGTTACCACGTGTAAGGCGTATAGGTCTTTCTTCTCTTCACTGCTAGCAAAGCTTGAATTCACAATGCAGCCATTGCCAACACATCTCCAGCCATTCTCAAGTAAAATGGATCTCAGACTGCAATCGATGGCTTTCGCAATCAAAGAGCCCAACTTCACCTCTTCATCAGCCACAACCTTCACCACAGAACCCACCTTTTGAAATTACTTTCGGCAAGCAATTGCTCAGCGCCAAAGGCTTTCTGCAACCATGATCCATGCATTGCCAGGAAGCATCATACCATAGTATTGTGGTAGAGCATGGCCGACCCAATAAACTGGGATAAGGCTGAGATGATGTTACAGTAGAATGTGGTGGAACCAACTCATACATCACATCCACCATATGGGAACTGCCTACATGGACCAGACCGTAAGGTGGCTGGACCATTCATCGAGTGAGCGGCAATGTGGATGCCCCACAGTTCAAAAAACCACTTCTACTTACACTTCCCCTGCTTAATGTCAACCGTTAAGCATTTTTCTTCTTCTATCATCCATTCAGAAGCCACCAGGCCGATGGCTAGGATCATCAGATCAGTGAAGTTTTTGAACTGAAGTCCATCTGCAGTACAATCCACCAGATGGACGGCCCCAATCCTCCCCACCCCAGCTCCCACACACAACATTCTAGACCGAAATCGAACAGTTCCAAGCGCAATTCCAGCATTCTTAGCCTATAAAAGTATAAAGGAAGAGGATCGAGGAACCTTACATCACTGACTGGCAGGCATTCTCTGAGCTCTTTAACCACTTGCAATGCGGAATCGGATTGAGATTTCTGCCGCAACAGACAGATGTGAGCGGAAATGCAGAAGCGGGACAAGAAAGAAAAAGAAAGAAAAGGGAAAAAGAGATGAAAACAGACCTGATAGATGATGTAGATGTCGGTGGAATCCGAGAAGCAGGCAAGGCGCCATCTGCGGGAGAGCTTCCAACAGAGGGAGTGGAGCTTGAGAGAGAGATAAGGATTCTGGAGCAGGATCAGATGGAAATAGTAGAAGGAAGAGAAAGGAGGATCTGCTCGCACCAGGATCTTGTTCTTCCACAACATCTGCTTCTCGTTTTTCTCTCTTCGCTGCAATTCCTTCATCTCTGGTTTAAACTTAAAAGAGAGTTTATATCGGAAGCAGATTGGCTCGTGTACCACACACCAGCGATATAGCTGTGTGTTGACGTCAGCATGTTCTGTGGGTCCTATCATGAGGCATGTGTTATATCCAAACCGTCCATCTATTTGGCGAGCTCGTCTTAAGACTTGATCAGAAAAATATGACAGATATAAAGATCAAGTGGACCACACTGAACCACACTGAAAAAGGCAGTGGGATTGAATGTCTATCATTGAAACCCTTTTGGGATCACGGAAGTTTTGTCTCAATATGATATTTTTTTTCCCTTCATCAAGGTATTTTTGACCTTACGAACAGATTGGATGGAAACTAAACGTTATGATGGGCCATAGGAATGTTTTAACAGTGAAAATCATTATCCCACTGCTATTCGTGGTGTGATCCTTTTGAGCTTTCGATATAATATTTTTTGCCTCGTGCTTTAAAATGATCTCGAAAAATGGATGCACGGTGTGGATATCATGAATACATCATCTTGGGATATGTAACTGTGATCTCCTTTTAACTGTTGGTACAACTCGGAGATCGAGGAGCGCCAGTGATCGTCTTCGCACGGAGGCGGATTGCACACTACCCCCGCCCGTCCATAGCTCCGAACGGGCAGGTCTACGGGCGGGCCCACCGTGATGTACCTGTACATCCAAACCCTCATTCCATTTTCTCCTATTATTTCAAGGCAATAACACAAAAAAGAGGCAGATCCAACGCTCAAGTGGACCACACTAAATAATAAGCTCGGTTACATTAAAATGCACAAAGCAATAAATGTCAATTGCATTAAATGCAAGAGTCATTCTTAGTGTGGTCCGATCTACCTCATTTTTGTTTCGATGCCTTAAAATAACGTGAGAAAAAGGATAGATGGTTTGAATGTACAGATACATCACGGTGGACCTGCCCACAAAACTGCCCGTTCGGAGCCAGGGGGTAGTACACAATCTGCGTCGTCTTCGGACGACCCCTGCCCACACCAGCGTGCACGCGGACTAGGTACTACCCCTGCCTATTCGGAGCTTGGGACAGGCGGCTCTGAGCGCCACTAAGGGGCCACCGTGATGTATTAAGTTTATCCACATCGTCCATTCATTTTTCCATATTATTTTAGATTATTATACAAAAAAAAAAAGATAAGATCAAAATCTCAAATGGACCACACAGTGGTGATTAGATATCTACCATTGAAAACTTCTTAGGGACCAAAGAAGCTTCGGATCAAGATGATATTTATTTTTTTTCACTTCGTTAAAGTGTATATGACCATATTAATGGGTTGTATGGAAAATAAACGATACAGTGGGCCGTAAGAAGGTTTCAACGGTGGGCATCCTTAGCACCATTGCTTCCTATGGTGTGGTCGACTTGAGCCTTGGATATGCCTTATTTTGTATGTACTACTCTAGCATGATATGAAAAAAAAAAAAAAAAGAGGGATGGACGGTGTGGATAATATTCATAAATCACAGTGGACCATCAGTGGCCCTCGGAGCCTCCGCCTGTCCCGAGCTCCAAACAAGAGGGGTAGTACTTAATCTGCGCCCCACCAGCGTTTGGTACACCAGCCAATCCGCCTCCATTTATATCCTATTCTGGCAGCGTATAACGCTTGATACGTAAGCACTCAGAAATTGTCCAAGTGGCATGTGTTAACTCAATTCAAACCGACTAGATTGTGCATCCGACCGTCACCATGTCCAAATCCCAAGTTCAGATTGATCTATAAATCCTAACCTCTCATTCGTGGGCATGTATTCGTGGAGACAAGATCATAGGATTTTTTTTTTTTTTTAATGTCCAGTCAATGCCTTTTGTTACTGTCAAAATCTAGGTCTAAGTCGAATTGTCGAGAGAGTGCAAGATATTGTGCACTTGACTCCTCCCTGAAAGATGCTCCTTAAAACCCCCTCACTTAGGATGGGCATGTCCGCACAAGTAGACGCATCTTGGGGCATTTACCACATCCCACGGGTGATTCGGCCACCCGGTCGCTCAGTGGTCGTGCGAACATGGGTAGTTGAGTAACCATCGTCCATTGTGCAGTAGTGGGACACCTCATGGTCCCCTTCATTAATAAATTCCGCACTAGATTAGAGCCGACCGCCTCGGCCTCGGATCACTCCGAGCTGACCGCCTTGGCCTTGGATCACTTCGAGCCGACCGCCTCGGCCAGGATCATTCTAAGCTCCGAGTTAGTTGTCCAGTCCTAGGGCCTCGGAACGAAGGTATAACAAATGTCGGGTTGGAAGTCCGTCTCCTGCCTATTCATATAACCCCGAGCTTAGTCTTGCGCCTCAAGTCGACTCTGAATAGCCACAAGCCTCGAAGCTCAGGTGTCTCTGATCTTCCCATAACAGAAGCCCCCTACTCTCTGAGTTCGGACACGAACTCAGAGAGTAAATACGTGAGGAAAATCAGTACCTCCAACATTACGCCCCTAACGCGTGCGGCCACAATCATGACTCTTATATCTAAGAAGATATGTACTCGGGGTTTCCCATCTGCGGGTTCACCTCAGACGGACGCGTGACGATGGTTAGGATTTTGAATCGTCAGGGTAATCATGAGGAGTCGCCACATAAGCCAAGAAGGACAGCTAAGTGACGCTTTCACTGCTCGGAGCTTATTGCCCGATGCCAGGGGCACGCGACTTGGCAGTGCTTAGGCCAATGGCTCTCCGTCACGTGTCTTCTAAAGTCGGCTCGTGACGGTTCGGCTGCAGTCATCACGTCTCTCCATAAATGCAAGGATCATTCATAGGTTATATAAACCCTCACGCTCGGAGATGCCCTTACTTCTTCTATTCTCTAAGTTTTCGTTGTTGTAAGCTGCCTGAGGAGGCGATTTCCGGCAAGCGTGACCTGCGGGAGAGGCAATTCCGACCGATCACCAGTTTCCGGGAGAGGCGATTTCCGGTGATCATTCCAGACAGTTTCCGGTGAGTCCCCTCTCACTTCCCGCTTGCTCTTATTTCCTTCATTTCCTTGAAATGTCAAACGACTCGGAGATGGTCCGAGACGACTATACCTTTGAAGATGATTCTAGGCCAGAGAGCTCGGATGATAGACGAGATGCCTCCAAGGGCCCTCTCGATGCAGTACCCCTCTACCCTCCGCCTAGGAGGGGCAAAGAGGTCGGGACTCGGATGCGCCGCAAGGACGGAAAAAAGGCCCCCCGAGATCCAACGAGAGGGGTTATAGAGATGCCCGCATGTGGGTGAACTGTGGAGATCGTCCCAGGAGGCTCCGTGCTGGTCGAGTCCCAGATGGACTGGGTTCGATCAAAATTCTAGACCTCGGACTCCGTCCAGATACGAGCTCCCAATCCCCTTGACACCCCTGGAGATCCTGCTGAAGGGGAAGTTGCGATTTTCCTCTGCTCATTACAATGTGGGCTCCACCTTCCGATGCATCCCTTCATCCGCGCCCTGACAGCTTACTTGGGACTGGCTCCAAGCCAGTTTACTCCCAATGCTTGGAGGGCTTTAATATCCTCATACATCATCTGACATCAAGCCAAGAACCCGGAGCTGACACCGGAAGAGCTAATGAGTCTGTACTTAATCAAGCACGATAGTCAGGAGCCGTGGTACTACTTCATGACCCGCAGTAGCAACGGCTCGAGGCTAGTCCTGCAACTTCCATCCTCTAACAAGGATTGGAAGAACAAGTGGTTATGGGCATTGAGCGAGTGGGAAGCATCGGCAGTGGAGCTTAGGAATCTAAGGACTCGGGTCCCTACCCGATTTGTTGTTCCAGTTTAGACCCTGAACGATCTCTTTGCAACACTCCCCTACTTGTTGTACTGTAACGCCCTGACTTTTTAATACCTGAGTATATGACTCGTATCCTAAAAACCCGAGTGTTAACCTTAAAGGATGGTCTAATTCAAGTATATATATTTTTTTCTTTATCGAAGTAAGAAGATAAGCGTAGAATGGACAAATCAACCAAAAAAGAAATTTGCATTTATATTTAGAATGTTCAAGAGGTCGCCCATAATGATTTATACAAACTAATGTCTCAACGTTAACAATTACAAGATTTACAGACATGAAAAATATAAAGAAAGTATATATAAACGAAAGTCGCAAGGTCGCGCAGCTTCTTTGACGAGTACAACCACGCATACTTGACCATCATAACGGCTCCTCATCAGTTTGAACATGCATATCACTAAAGCCACCTGTACTACCTGTACGGTTGTATATTTAATGGATGAGTAGCCAACTCAGTGTGAATTCCCCTCAAGATTACACAACGCCGCATTAGGTAAGCATAGTTATAAAAACATACAGGGCATGCAAAACAATATATGATGCAGTCTTATTAAATGCATGGATGTATGAGTGCACATCAACTGGGGATGCTCATCCAGTTGGCTTTTGGGCAAAACTCATACAATGTGATCGGTCACCAGCGAAAGTACATAGTACATGTGTAGTGTCAAACTCACTAAAAGTGGGTCGATAGTCGATGGTCTGGGAGCTAGCAAAATGATACCCCAAGTAAATCTTATTAGGCACGTACTACAGCATCCAGAATTAGTCACCCGTCATCGCCCGAATGCTATGAGTGCATGATTAGCCCAACCGTTATTAATCCGTTTACATCTAGCAGATTTAATAAGCTTAAAGGTCACTACGGGGAGCTCGGACCCAGCATAAGCCGACAGCTCGGGCATAGGTCCCATACCACCATCCCCGGCTCATGAGACTATCATCTTAGGATGTTTAATGGAACCGTGTTAACTAGTGGCCAATCATATTACAGTATATGAGATTTACCATCGCATGGTTGCATAGTTTAAAGCATCGAACTCATATAGGGAAAATACCAAAATAAAGCCACGTAGAGCCATTATCAAAACAAGCCACATAGGACAAATATTAAAATAAGCCACATAGAGCGAGTATCAAAACCATGCGATAAAATACCATCCTTGAAAACCACTTAGACACAACAACCTTAGATAGTAGGCCCACATCAATGAGTCGAAGGTCCATTTCAATCACAACCAGTGAGGTTACATCCCAAGTATGAGTGTACATTTATAGGTGGGGGTTTCCCACTGATGTACCAGGTTAAGTTCCATAAGCAATCCACAAATAATCCACAAGTATGAAATAAGTATGTAGGATAAACATTAAGCATGAAATATAGCAATTTAATTTCCACCAGCTAACACATGTAATTATAAAAGGAATATATCAATTATAAATTAAAATACAAACTATAACTTAGGCTAATGGGAAAATGGAAAGCTCAAGGAGAAGAAATCATCACCTTATAGTTAGATCACCTACTAGCATAGCTAGGGGACGTGTGTTCCCTTATAATCAAGTCCTATCATGAATTATGAAATTGTATGGTTAGATCGAGTTCTACACACTATTTATGGTTGAGATTATAACATATGGTTTGGATTATTTATCTTAGGGTCTTAATGTAGGATTAGGGTTTTCATCCTAGGGTTTAGTTATATGTTTAGATTCTAGGGTTTGATTATGGAATTTGAACTCTATTTCATGTGGTCATTAATGGTATTGTTAATGGGAGTAATGAATGAGTAAAATTAATAATTAAATTAGTTATAAATTTTGAGAATATTACAACGGCTAATATTATATTAAATTATCTAACAACACCGGAATAATAATAGTAATAGTGACTCATGACACTAATAACAATCGTAAGAGGAACCTATAATGATATCTTAGAGAACAACTTTTCAATTTATACGATTAGGATCATAACTTATGGTTTAGGTTACTTAGACTCAGGGTTTCGTCCACTGATCTAACTTTAGGCTTTGGTTTAGAGTTTAAAACCTAACTCATACAATTAATTCATAATAATATTATAATAAAGTAAAAGTAAATAATAATTATCTATTAACGCTAACAATGCTAATCTTATTGTCAATAACCTACAATGACAAAATAAGTATAGCATGATAAATGTTAGTATCTAATATCCATAATACTAATACCAGCAAAATTACCCTACCGATGATTAACTATATTCAATAATTTACAATAATTATAGTAGCATTAATGATGATAATAAACACTAAGATCTACTATTTGATAATTACAACCTTTAATTATATTAGCTAGTTATATATAGCATAAATAATCTAATAATGTCTATTTAAATAATCAAACCTAACACTACAACACAAGAGGTTAGAGTGTTTTATACCTCAGTAGTATTCGGGTGTGGCCCAACACCCACTCTAGCGAGTTAACTCGGTGGTGAGTCAGGACTCAACTCCCTTTCCTCTTCTCTTCCTCTTCATATCTTCTTCTCTTCCTAACTCTCTTTTCTTGTTCTTTTCTTCCTTTTTCTCCTACTCTCCTGTTGGAATCTCAGTAATAGTAGGACCAAACCCACCAACTCTGTGACTCAGTAGTGAGTCGAGACAGCCCAACTCAACAGTGAGTCGACTCACTTCCTCACTCTTTCCTTCTTCCTCTTTCATCCTCTTTTCTTCTGTTGTCTTTCTTCTTCCCCTATTATCTCTCCCTTCTGCCATATCTGACAAGCTCAAGACCCAGATTAATTGAGTCCGAGCGAGTCGGCGGTTTGAAGGAGACAACATGGTCGTCAATGGCGAAATCTCGCCCGAATGGTTTTCCTCCATTTTCTTTCTTCCAAACAGCTCTGATGGACTTTAGGGAGCTTAGGGAAATTTCAAATCGAAGCTTCAGTTGGGTTTCTTCAATGGGTTAGGAGGGAGGAACTTACAGCTGATATTTCTCTCTCATTATATTTCTTATACAACAAATCTAGCTTGAAAGGCTAGGATTTGCTCTAGAATGAACGGCTGGGATTGGAGAGGAGAGAGAGCACATGGATTGCTCTCGTGGCAAGGAGGACAATTGCCATTTTTGGAAATATAGTTTTGTAGGGCCTATTTTCAGCAAGGATTGTGCGCATGTACGTGTGTGGAATAGCATGAACTTATGGGGTTTTGGTTACATGTGTGCAATCTGTCAGATGGACGATTTGGATTGTCTAGATGGTCAGTGTAGGTGGGCCATTTATCACTGAAATAGACGTCTGTCCGTCCCCTGATGAGAAACAGAGAAAGGGAGGTTTCCTCCCATTTGCAGGAAAGCTCGGTCAAACGCCGTTTGACCGGGATGGGTCGTCCAGTGCACCGCAGGTGCACTGCTCATGCTGTATACGTGCACTAATGTGGGGGTCCATCATGACGTTCGTGGGAAATCCACACCGTCCATTAGGTTCTAGGGGTCCACTTAGGGCCTTAGACCAAATATGGGGCAGACCCAAGGTCCAGGTAGGCCATACTCTCAAATTTCACGCCCTAATGGTGGATTCCCGATGATCTGTTGGTCAGATCAGTCCGCAATTGAACGTTGATGGTTAAAAGAGTTCAAGGGTCCATTTAAGGCCTTCATCATGCATTATTAACTAATACTAACATTAATATAGATTTACTTGTAATTAAAATAATTAAAAACTCACACATATATAAATATAATTTCTAATATTAACATGCTACTATTTACATGTTATTAATCACATATTTATTAATATATAATTCCTAATTTACAATATCATATTGTACATATTTATGAATTGAAATTTGTACATTGTCATATTTAAAATCGCGTTGTTAAATAATATATAACTTTATTAAAACATCTAGAAATTTTTTGTGTTCGTATTTACAAAAGATATTTAATACTTCATAAATATTTAAAATTCAATTATATATTGTTAAATTATTAATCATTATAATATTATTTTCATAATATTCTACATACGTTAGTTGCATACATATCGCTTTATTACAACACATTTTCATACGTTATTTATATGACAAATAAATGCATCCATAATTCTTTTGATCTAAATTTGTGTAAAACTTACAATGTAACAATTATATATATATATATATATATGCACACATACATACTTATTAAATATTACTGGATGGTTTGATTTACGAAATGTTGCACCAGCCGATTGAGATTGATGAACTGGGGATCACAGGGTATTGATGTGTAAGGGGAGCTACGTGTGTTTCCACACACGTGTAAACTGGTTTAGATTCCCATGATAACACCCGAGTACTAAAAAGTATGGGGTGTTACATGTACTCTGACCAGTGTTTAACTTCATTTCTACAGGCTTCCCAAGGGGCCAGCCTCTCCTCCCCTCGGATTAAAAGAATCAGATCGCCAAGGCTAGGGAGGTTCAGAGGATCTGCGCTCCTGGTCGGTCTTGATTATAGCGGACAATCTTTATCGGTCCGGGCTCTGCAGGTTCAAGCCGCTCCCCACTTCATTCAGTAAGTGCCTCTTTGCCTTTTTACTTTGCTGAAGCTGAAGATCTCACAGCTCGGACATTAACCCACTGTCACATGCGCAGGCATGGCCGAGGCCTCCGGATCTCAGAAGAGGAAGGCCCCCCGTTAGTCGAAGAGATACTGAGATCCGAACCACGGACAAAGACGACAGGTAGGAAGAGGCAAGTGACTCCTCGACCCCAATTTCTGTTACCGCTGCTCCAAGTCCTGCTATTGCGGCTTCAGTTTCTGTCTTTGCAACTCTAATTTCTATTGCTTTAGCTTCAGCACTTCCAACCAACATCGCGGTCGCGGCTGTGGCCGATAATGTTCCATCTCTGATTCCTCCTCCCGTCATCGCCCCTCATGCCTTCGAGGTGCATCCACCAGCCCCCAAACCTTACATAGTCATCCCGTCTTCCTCCGAATGGGAAGAGGCCATTTGGATTGCCGACGCGTGCTCTCTCCTCCCGAAGAGGGGATGCTCATAGGGCCGAGGCCCAAGCTTTGGCGGGCAGCGAGACTGGGGTAGTAGGAGCAGTGGGGTCTGCCTGGGTCGGAACCAGTGGGGGCAAACTTCCATCGGGCTATCATATGTCAGGCTTAGTTTGCTGGGTTGCGAAGGACGCTCCAGAGGAGGAGATCACTGCCCTTCTTGACAAGTCGGACGAGTCCTTCATGAATGACATAGCCTCTGTCTTCTACAAGGTATCTTTTCTGAACTTTCTTGTCTTGATTCTCTCCTAGTCACATCCATATGCTCACATACTTGTTTTAATTCAGTCCGTCTCGAGGCTCCTGATGACTCGGGAGAGGTTGAGAGAGATCACACAAAAGAATAAGGCGATAGCCACTCTTAGGGGCGAAGTCCATACTCTCCTAGACGAGGCTGCAGTCCTTCTAGTAGAGCAGGCAGAATAGCACGGGCTACTGGATGATGAAAAGGCGAGAGTTGTAGCTCCAGGGGGCCGTCAACGACCTTCAGGCACGTTGCATTACTATTATAGTTGAGCTAACGGGAGCCAGGGCTCACGTCGAGTCACTCGCGAAGGACAATGCCCGACTGGGGGACTCACTGGAGTGGGCCAAGGCTGAGGTGGTGGAAGAGCTGAGCCGAGCAGTATCAAAGGCGAAGGAGGCTCAACGAGCTGAGGACGAAGCTTCCTTGGCGTCGGTAATGGCCGATGAGGTGGATGCGTTTAAGACATCGGAGGAGAGGTCCGCCGAGGCCAGTAAGTTCTACAACTGCGGCTTCGATGCCTACATCGATGCAATCCAGGAGCTCTACTTGGATCTTAACCTTGAGTCCCTTACCTCCGAGGACGTAGGGGAGAGACCGGATGAGGACGTCTCCCCAGGCCCGACTGCTGTCCCTCAGCTCCCTCCAACTGACTAGCTTTTAATACCCCCCTCTTTTTTGTTAACTCTTTAAACAATAGTTTTTTATAGATAATTTTTTTTACATGATATAACATGATCGATTTGCTGAATGATGATTCTTAGATGCTAAGTTGTTGATTGATGAGCCAACTCCTTAGTAGGTCGGCTCATCCAAGGGTTATCTCCCCATACCTAGGAGGCCCCTTGGCTATTCTGTCGAATCTCATGGTGTTAAAATTGTAAGGATCGACCCCTTGAGGGTCAACCGCCCCCCTCCAAAATGGTGAGCAGCAATTATTTTTATAGATCCATTGGTCGTATGACAAGCCAACCTCTTCATCAAGGGATTAGGTCGTCCATGGGCTTTTCCCCTACATATGAGGGGATCCCTTGGCGAATTTTCATGTGTTAACGTACTAACCCCTTCTTTAAGGGATCAGTCCGCTGAGTCAGCCCCCGCTTATGAGAGGTACCTTTTTTCCGTTTGTCGACAAGTTGTGCAAGTGGATTATGTAGAAATAGAGATTTTATTGAAAGCCTTAAGAAGCTAGCCGCTCCGAGCTATACACTTATTGGGGGCCTTCGGCGGCCAGTACATCAAGGGTAGTAGATTTTTAGGTGCTCGGTGTTCCAGGGGTGAGGGAGCTGACGCCCTTAAGATCCTCTAAGTGGTAAGAGCCTGGCTTGGTCGATCTAACCACGTGGTAGGGCCCCTCCCATTTAGGTCCGAGTGCCCCAAACCCCGGCTCTGCAGTGTTCTAAAAAACTCGGCCGAGGACCAAGTCACTTGGTCAGAATCGCCGAGTCTTGACCTTAGAGTTGTAGTATCGAGCCACCTACTGATGCCGAGCAGCAACTCGGAGTTTGGAGACATCTCTGGCTTCCTCGATTAGGTCCAGATTGGTTGCAATCTGTTTGGTATTTTGATCTTCCTGATCATTCCTGACCCGAGCTGTAGGGAGACCAACCTCGACTGGCACCATTGCTTCCGAACCGTAAGACAATGAAAATGGGGTTTCCCCAGTAGATGACTGGGCTATAATCCTATAGGCCCAGATGACGAACGGGAGCTCCTCGGCCTAGTTGCCTTTTGCTTCTTCAACTTTGTTTTGAGATGGTGCTTGATGACTTTGTTCACTGACTCCACTTGTCCATTAGATTGCGGGTGCCGAGGCAAAGAATATGCGTTTGAAATGCTGAGCCCCCAACACATGTTTCAGAACTTATCGTTATCGAACTGCTTGTTGTTATCAGAAATGATAGTGGGCGGGATTCCAAACCAATAGATGATGTTCTTCCAAACAAAGTCAATCACCTTCTACTCTATGATTTTTGCGACAGGCTCGGCCTTGGCCCACTTGGTAAAGTAGTCGACTGCAACAATAGCGAACTTGACCTATCCTTTCCCAGTGGGCAGAGGTCCGATGATGTCAATTCTCTATTGGCCGAATAGCCACAACCCGCTCATGGGGGTCATCTCTTCTGCAGGTTACCTTGGCATGGTCACATGTCGTTGACACTTATCACACCTCTGGACATAATTTTTCAAGTCCTCCCTGATGGTCAGACAGAAATATCCTTGACGGAGTATCTTTAGAGCCAGGGCCCGACCACTGAAGTGATTTTCGCAAATGCCTTCATGAATCTCCCAAATCACATAGTCTACTTCATTGGGTCAGAGACACCTGAGATGGGGCTGTGAATGCCCCTTCTTGTACAAGATCCCATCTAAGACTATATACTATGCAACTTTGATCCTTAGACGTTTTGCCTCCAACCTGTTCGAGGGGACCTCACCAGATGTGAGGTAATTGTAAATTGGGTCCATCCAGCTCGGTGTGACTTCCACCGAGTTGACTATTCCCTGATCCGTTCGGTTAATGCTCGGATGTTCTATGAACTCTACGGGGATGACCCGAGGAATCTTTCCCTCCGTAGCCGAGGCTAGCCTTGCGAGGCCGTCGGCCTAGAATTCTCTGTTCTCGGCCAGATAAGCTACCAACCCGAGGAAGTTTGATTGATAGTGCAGCTCCAAAACTTTTCTATCAACTTCCTGGCCTTGGCTAGATAAGCTACTGTAAGTGCTATGGTTTGACTCCTCTTTGGTTGTCAAATTTTGTGTGTTAAAACCTCTATATGTGTCTTGTGTTTATATCTTAATAAATTTGTTCGAGACACCATGTCAACAATTGAAGTCAAGAAGATGAATTCTTCAAGCTAGTTTAAGCTACAATATAGAAGATATTAAAGAAGAGTTCAAGACTCAAGCTCAAGTTTACCTGTATTCAAGATCAAGACTCAAGCATAGTTTAGGACTCAAGTGCAACTCAAAATGACATTGATTTCAAAGCTTGTGAAGTAGTCAAGCTACATCAAGAAAAACTCAAGCTTCGTAATGTTCAAAGTCTAAGCAAATGAAGTTTTCAATGTCCATACTTCATGTCCTAGGTATGATAAACCTTAGATTGACCTTAGGGTAGGTCACTTTGGTTACATAATTCATTTGAATATTAATACATGAATTTGGTCTGTTCTAAGACTAGTCCTAGACCTTGTCCGACCAGTCCTAGCACTGGTTCGACCGATCTAAGAAAATCCAGGACCAGTCTTAGACTTGTTGCAATTTATTGGATTTTTTTCGCTCGGCTACGATCAGTCCTTGAGTCTGCTCGACCGGTCGTGGGATGGTCTCGACTCAACCTTCAACCAGTCGTAAAGCTATGACTCAAACTCCAGCGACAAAATCAAGTGTCGTACGACCAGTCGTAGAGGGGTCTCGACCGGCCGTGGTTTGCCTTCGACCAGTCGTGGACTGCCTACGACCGGTCGTACAACAGTTTTAGGCAATCGCACTAAAAAATTCAAAAATCTGTTTCTCCTTCAACCAGTCGTGGTGTCCCTAGGACCAGTTGAAGATGAATTTCTGCAGTTTTAAATAGCACACGAATTTCAGAGTTATTAATTGAAAATTAAGTGAATTCAAGGCTCCACTCTGAGATAAGTTTGTATTTGTTTTTAAGCTACATTGTGCATAATTCTATTTTCTTTTGTTAGCTTATTGTTATTTGATTTTGATTTGCATTCCAATCTAATTAGAAAAATGGAAAATTCTTAATTCCTTCTTCTCGGAATCAAAATCAAATACAGCTAGCCCTAAGTTAATTAAACTTAAAATCAATTAGAACTTAGAACCATTGTAAAGTGAGTATTGAACATTGAACTTCCATATTCGTACTTCTACTCTGATTGGTTCTTCCGGGCTGCTACAAGAAGAGAAATCCAAGTATTTTACAATTCTGTAAAATTTTCATTCTTTTGGTTTTTGTTTGGGATTTGCTAGAAAAATTCCATTTATGTGATTATCTGAGGAGAGCCAGAAAACTCAGAAAGAGTGGTTTTTGGATTATGTAAGCCCAAGTTAAAAAGACACAATTGTGAAGGTTTTAGGTGAACCTGTGAAACCTATTTTGATAGTGAACGCTAATATCCCCTGTGTGAGGATATTAGGAGTGGAGTAACATTCTGCATGGCTGTTGTTTAACAGTTGGTGAACACACAGGCGAACCACTATAATTCTTTGTCTTGTGGATTGAATGCTTGCTTAATCTTTTACCTTTTATCATTCAAAGCTGTGGAATGTATGTGTGGTTGTGAATGTTGTAAAATTTACATTTCAAGCAAGTGTGGGGAATGTTGTAATAAGTTAGATTTAAATTTCTGCAATCTATTTCAATTCCTTGCAATTTATTTTTATTGAGTTCTTGATACAAAGGACGTTCTAGAAATAAGGTTGTCCTGCCATAAACCTTTGGTTTTTATGGTGTAAGGTTATCCTTAGAACTGAATTCGTATCAACCTCTCAATACTTGTTAATTGAGGTTGAGTTTACTTCAGCTTTGTGAATTGATTTATTTTTGTAAGGCTATCTCTATATTGTTTATTCGGTTGTTTTAATTTTAATTTGGCATAGTCCTATTCACCCCCCCTCTAGGACATATAGCTTGGCCATTTCAGCTACCATCCTGGTCTTCTTAACCTCATATTCAGTAGAGATATGATTAACCACCAGTTGAGAGTCGCATCACACTTCGAGGGACTGGTCCCCCAGACTGGCCGCCAGTCGGAGTCCAGCCAACAGAGCCTCATACTCCACTTCATTGTTAGAGGCTTTGAAGCCGAGTCTGATTGCGTACTGGATAGGTGTAAAGTCAGGGGAGACTAGGATAATCACTACCCTAGAACACTTGGCGTTTGACAACCCGTCCATGAAGAGGATCCATCTCGGTTCTTACTCTGTATCTTGATTAGTTGGAGGAGCGGGCGAAGGAGCTGCTTCTACTTCATTGCTCGTCCCCTCTTCACTTAGAGCAATGAACTCTACAATGAAATTGGTCACTGCTTGGCCCTTAATTGCAGTCCTTGGTCGGAATTGGATATCAAACTCCCCGAGTTCGATCGCCCACTTAGTTAGCTGACCTGATACCTCAGGCTTCTGGAGGACTTACCTGAGGGGAGAGTCGGTCAAGACAATGATGGAGTCGGCCTGGAAGTACGGGCGTAACCTCCGATCTAAGACTATTAGGTAGAGTGCTAACTTCTCCAGAGCCGAGTACCTTGTCTCAGCAGGTACCATTGCTTTGCTCACATAGTATACGGAGTGATGCTTGCCCCCCACCTCCTTGATTAGTGTGGAGCTGATGGCTGAGGCCGAGACTGCCAGATACAGGAATAAGGACTCGCCCTCTTTAGGCTTGGGAAGTAGGGGCTGTGAGCCCGGATACTGCTTCCATTGATGGAAGGCTTGCTCACATTCCGATGTCCACTAGGCCTTCTTATGACCCTTCAGCTGCTGAAAGAAGGGAAGACATTTGTCAGTGGCTCTAGACATGAACCGTCCGAGCACTGTTACTTGTCCGGTGAGACATTGTATCTCTTTTATTGTCCGAGGCAAGCTCATATCAAGGAGCGCCTTGATCTTGTCGGGGTTTACTTTAATGCCCCGCTGACTGACCTGAAACCCGAGGAATTTACCGGAGCCAACTCTAAAGGCACACTTCATAGGATTCAGCTTCATATGGTATTCTCGGAGGATAAAGAAGGTCTCTCCGAGATCCGCTAGATGATTAGAGCTCTAGCGCTCTTGACAAGCATGTCGTCAACGTAAACTTCCATGGTGCGTCCTATTTGCTTGGCGAACATCTGGTTCACCAATCTCTGATACGTGGCCCCAGCATTCTTCAGGCTGAACGACATAACCCGGTAATAGTAGAGCCCTTTGTCGGTGACGAAAGTAGTCTTCTGCCCATCTAAGGGGTGCATCGCAATCTGGTTATACCCGGAATAGGCATCCAGGAAAGAGAGCAGTTCATGCCTAGCTGTACTGTCTACCAGCTGGTTGATCTGAGGCAAGGGGAAACTATCCATGGGATAGGCCTTGTTCAGGTCTGAGTAGTCCACACAGACCCACCACTTCCCCGTTACCTTCTTGACGAGGACCACATTTACGATCCAATCTGGATAGTGTATCTCCTCGATGAAGCCGACACTGAGGAGTTTGAAGGCCTCCTCGGTTATAACTGTATATCGCTCGGCGTCGGATGCTCTCATCTTCTGTTTTACTGGCATGTGATTTGGGCCACATTCAACCTGTGGACCATGACATCGAGAGAGATTCCTGGCATGTCCTCATGTGACCATGCGAAGACGTCTCTGTGCTGCTGCAGGAAGGCCAACATTTGAGACAGTTGCTCGGAATTCAATGACATACCGAGCTAAACGGTTTTACTCGGATCTGCTTCATCAAGCGGCACAACCTCCAAGTCCTCCACGGATAAATCCTCTATAGGGCCCCTGAGATTAACGACATTAATGGTGAGGGCCTGCTTCACTGACACTTTCCTCACTGCTATCGCATAACATTTTTGAGCCTCGCGCTGATTGCCTCGGAGATAGCCTATTCCGCCCTCGGCGGGAAACTTCATCATTAAATGGTATGTGGACATGACCACCCTTATTACATTGAGGGAGGGTCTGCCCAAGATGACGTTGTGCACTGACGGCACGTTAACGACAAGTAAGTCCTCCAGAAGGGTGACTTAATGCTGTCCTTCTCCCGTGGTTACGGGGAGGGAGATAGCTCCTTTGGAGATCACCATTTCTCTGGCAAAGCCGTGTAGAGGGATCTTCACAGGTCTGAGGAATGACCTTGGAATCCCCATTCTTTCAAAGGCCTCCGAGTAGATGACATCAGCCAAGCTCCCAGTGTCGACTAGGATACGGTACACCTTGTGGTTAGCTATGGTCATTGTCACCACTAGGGCATCGTCGTGCGGATGCTGGATTTTGTGCGCATCGTCTTCCATGAAGGTCAGGTTGCAAGGACTAAATCGGAGCTCTTTCTTCGGCCTCTCGATCATGTGGATGTAGTGCTCCGGATCAGACTTCCGAGAGTGGACTTTACAAGCCCTGTTTGAGTCTCCTCCACCAAACGAACCGCCAAAGATGGTACGGATTTCGACCGATTCTTCTAGAGCTTTGCTCGGCTGCTCTTCTCTTTGAGCTATTTTCTCCTCCTTGGTGTATCAGCACAGATGACCCTTACGTATGAGAGTCTCGATCTCATCCTTAAGATCCACGCAGTCACTCATGTTGTGACCATGGTTGTAAATGCTATCTTAGATTTGTCAAATTTTGTAGTGCCAAAACCTCTTGGAATCTTTATGTTGTGTAGCTCAACTTTATATCATCCTTGCCTACATTCAAGAAATTCAAATTCAAGATCAAGCTTCTCAAGTTCAAGTTTAAGAAGTTCAAGTACAAGAATAAGAGATTCAAGTAGAACATCAAGTACTACTTCAAGTTTTCAAGCTTCAACTATGTCAAGACAATGTGTATTACTTAAAAATACATGCTCAACTAAAGAATACATAAAGATGACAAGCTTCAAAGTACTTCAAGATAAACTATCAACTGAAGCGAACGATATTTTAATGATCAATCTTCACCGATAAGGTATGAATGACCCTAAATTGACCAGAAGATAGGTCATATTGATTGCATACTTAATTTGGGTCATTATATAATTTTATAGTCTTTTACTCGACTAGTCTTAGCGTATGTTCAACTAGTCTAAGCAATGGCTCGACCAGTCCAAGGTTTGTTGTGAATTTTTGAGATTTTCTATTGGATCCTCGACCAGTGCTGGAGACTGCTCGACCAGTCGAGTGAACAGTGCTCGACCAATTAAGCAGGCTCGACTCAAAGTCCAGCAACCAAACTGGGTCGCACAAGACCAGTCGAGTGCAGGGTTTGACCAGTCGAGCAAGCCACTTGACCAATCGAGTAGCGATCTTATCTTATCGCATCCGAATTTTTGAATTCTTGTTGGTCCTTCCACCAGTCGAACCGACCTCTAGGCCAGTCGAGTGAACAGTATTTTTACCTATAAATTTAGGACGATTTTCAGAGTTTTTCATTCAATTCCAAGATATTCAAGTCACAACTCTGAGAGAACTTATCCCCACGTTTGAGAAGCTAATTGGTTAGTATTTAAGATTCTTTTAATAACTTTTTTGTATTTGATTTTGTAATCTCTATTCTATTCTAATTCTTTTGTAAAGGGAATATTGATTTTACCCCTTTTGAGATCAAAATCAAATCAAGATAGCCTTGGACAATTTAATCTAAAAGTCATTTAGATCTAAGAACCCTTTCATATGTGAGATTGTACATTAAACGTCTACATTGAACATCTACATCGAATCGGTTCTACTGGGCTTCATCAAAGGAGAATATCCAGATAAGGATATTTACATTTTTGTAAATTTTTTTTTTGGATTTTGAGGATGTGCTAGAAAATCTCTCTTTCCCTTTTGGTTTGTCTGAGGTGATCCAGAAAATCTCAGAGTGTGGGGTTTTTGAATTGTGTAAGCCCACTTGAAAGACACAATTATGAAAGTTTTAGGTGAACCTTGGAAAACTTATTTGATAGTGAAAGCCAATATCAACTGTGTGAGGATATTGGGAGTGGAGTAGTTGTGTGGCTGTTCTTTAACAGTTGGTGTACACATAAATGAACCACTATAATGGCTGGAGTTGTGATGAATAGTTGCATGTGCTTAAGCGGTTGAATGTTGTAATTTATTTTTCAGCATTTGTGGTGAATGAATGTAATTTACTTTCTGCACATGCGGTGAATGTTGTAATATCAGTAGAAATTTATTTTTGTTGTACTCTTTATTCCTCTATATTTGTTTGAGTTTTTGATATACAGACCATTCTAGAAATTAAGTTGTCCAACCATAAGCCATTGGTTTTTTGTGTAAGGTGTCCTTAGAACAACAACTGTATCAACCTCTCAATACTTGTACATTTGAGGTTGATATTCATTTCTGCTATTTGAATTGATAAGTGCTATCTTTGATTATTTCTTTATTATTCCGCACTTGAATTTTTAATTTGGCATAGTCCTATTCAACACCCCCCCTCCCTCCCCCCCCTCAGGACTCTTAGCTCAGCCTTTTTAAGTGGTATCAGAGCCTAATAGCTTGTTTTAATTTTTGGATTAATTTCCTGAGCAAATTGATCTGAGATTTTTAACATGTCAAATGTTGATAGCCTTTCAGTCACTAGGCCTCCACATTTTGATGGCTCCAATTATACCTATTAGAAAGCCAGAATGAGGATTTTTTTTTTTAAAAAAAAAATCCATGGATGAAAGCTTGTGACAAGCCACAGTGACCAATTCGACCCCTCCTACTACTGAAGTGACTGATACTGATGGATCTAAAGTTGTAAAAGTCACACCTTACTTTTCTTGGACCGCTCTTCAGAAAAGTAAGAGTAGTGCCAATGTAAAAGCTTTAAATGCAATTACTTGCGCACTATCACCGGATGAATTCAAGAGAATTATATCCTGTGATACTACAAAGCAAGCATGAGATATTTTGAAAATGACACACGAGGGTACAACAATTGTCAAGAAATATAAAGTTCAAATCCTCACAACCAAATTTGAGGAAATACGTATGGAAGAAAGTAAAATGTTCATGGACTTCTATACAAGATTGAATGACATTGTCAACTCTATGTGAGGTCTTGGTGATAGGATCCCAGAAAGTAAAGTCTGTGCAAAGATACTGTGCTCATTGCCTGAACGGTTCAATTCAAAGGTGACCGCGATCCAGGAACTTCGTGATACAGATAATATGAGAGTAGAAGAACTGGTTGGTTCTTTATAAACCTACGAGTTAAACTTTAAAGTGCCTAAAGGTAAGTTCATCGCCCTTAAGTCTCTAAAAGTATTTCTCATGAAAATAGTAATTCTGATTTAGAAACTTCTGAAGATTATATGGATCTTTTAGTCAAAAAGTTTTACAAGATTTTCAAAAGTAAAAAGAAGGTTGATTTGCAAAAACCTATTGAAAAGAAAAGACTTAGATCTAAAACTTGAAAATTTTTAAAAGACAGCCAATGCTACAACTGCTAAGAATATGGGTATCTAGCAAACAAATGCCCTAAGAAGGACAAGTCTAAAAAGAAAGGTATGTTGGCTACATGGAATGAGTCTTCCTGCTCTGAAGTCTCTTCTGAGTTAGAAGATTCTGAAACCGAGTCTGCTAATGATGTTAAAGCCCTACTGACTCTAGCCAAGTTCACTTTTTCAGATAATGATGATTCAACTAGTGAAGAAAATCTGAATAGTGACCATGAAAATGAAGAAGACCTTCAAGATGCTTATGATGCCCTATACAAGGAAAGTTGCAAAATAGCTGTAAAGTTAAAACTTCAAAAAGAAAAGTTTTCAAAACTAAAAGAGAATTTTGATAATCTAGTCTTAGAAAAATCACACTTTTCAGATTATTTTAAAAAAACTAAGTGCTACTTAGATTTTAAAACGTCTCAAGTTGAAAACTTAAAATCTGAAAATGAAAAGCTAAAACTAGAAGTCTCTTCACTTTTGAGTTTAAAGGACACATGAAGGTATGCCCAAGGTGATCCTAAATTAGAAAAACTTTTATCTGAATCCAGAAAATGTGGCGATCGATCTGGATTGAGCTACGATAAAAGTATTCCTCCCAAACATAAGAATACTCCTCCTAAATTTGTTAAAAGGGAGTCTTCTCACTCAAAAGGGAAAAGTCAAAATCAAAATAATTCTAAAAATACTAAAACTTTTCAAACTTCAAAACCTAGAAGCAACCATATCAACTATAAAAATCAGAATTGTTATCCTTTAGCTGAGAAAATAGTTGACTTACTTAAGGAGCTCTTAAAATCTAACTCAGTGGGTAGGACTTATAATAACTATAAACATAAAAAAACCAACTATACTCCTAAATCCAAAACTGTAATGAAATGGGTCCCTAAGGTTACTTGTTTGGTTGCCCACACTACTTTCAAAGCTTCGAGCCATTCAAAGTGGTACCTAAACAGTGGTTGCTCCAGACATATGATAGGTGACAAAGGTCTGTTCACCAATCTTAAAGACATGACTGATGGTCCAGTCACATTCGGTGATGGTAGCAATTGCAGAATTATTGGCCAAGGTACGGTTTAACTCTTAAACCTCCCTCTATTTGAGAATGTTTTATATGTAGAAGGTTTAAAACATAATTTATTAAGCATATCTTAAATATGCGATAATAATCATAGTGTAAAATTTACCAACCAAGGGTGTGAAATTTTAAATAGGAATAGTTCTGTAATATTAACTGGTCATAGAACTTCTGAGAATTGTTACATTGTATGTGATTCAAGCTCATCTAAGCTATCTTGTTACGTGGTCCAAACCGATGAGACTGATTTATGGCATAAGTGCCTAGGACATGTACACTACCGCAACTTATATAGATTGAGCAAAAGAGAATTGGTAAGAGGTCTACCCAAAGTAAAGAAAGTGGATAAAATATATGGGGAGTGCCAGATTGGTAAACAAACTAGGAGTGCTCACAAAAAGGTGAACTCTAATGCCACATCTAAACCACTCGAGCTCCTCCACATGGATCTCATTAGATCAACTAGAACAGAGAGTCGAGGTGGCAAGAAGTATATTCTGGTAATTGTAGATGACTGTACCAAGTATACTTGGGTAGTCTTCTTAAGAGAGAAATTAGAAACTTTCGATGAAGTAAAAATGGTACTTAAACATATCCAAACTGAGAAAGAATCACAAGTCACTAAGATCCATAGTGATCATGGTTCAGAGTTTGAAAATAGCAATTTTGAAAAATTTTGCAGTGATCAGGGAATATTACATGAATATTCTATGCCCAAAACACCACAACAAAATGGTATAGTGAAAAGGAAAAATAGAGTGCTTCAAAAAATTATAAATGTAATGCTAAATAATATGAAGCTTCCTAAAAATCTTTGGGCTGAAGCCGTAAATACTATTTGTTATATAATTAACCGCTTTTATACTAGAAAATCAAATAGTAAAACGGCTTATGAAATGTGGTTTGATAAGAAGCCTATTTCAAATACTTTCAAGTTTTTGGCAACAAGTTCTACATCTTACGTGACCGAGAAAATCTAGGTAAATTTGACACCAAAAGTGATGAAGGGATATTTATAGGGTATGCTCTGAATAGTTGAGCGTATCAAGTTCTTAACAAGAGGACTGGTGTAATTCAAGAGTCCATTAATGTGGTTATAGATGATCACTTAAATACATCTGTCTCAAGTTCAGAAAATGAAGTCATTTTATTTGATAAACCAGACTCTTCATCTAGTCAAAATAATACTGAATTGAGGATAGTTAAAGACCATCCATCTAATCAAATCCTTGGAAACCCTCTCATTGATGTGCACACTCGTAAACAACTTGAAGATATGTGTAACTATGTGTACTTTACATCTCAGATACAACCGGCTAACATAAAAGAAGCTCTTACCGACGAAAACTGGATTGTAGCAATGCAAGAATATCTAAATTAGTTTGTTCGAAATGATGTTTGGTACTTAGTTCCAAGACTAAAAGATAAACACATAATCGGAACAAAATGGATTTCCAAAAATAAGTTTGATGAACTTGGTAATATTATTAGAAACAAGGTTAGGCTGGTTGTACAGGGGTTCACTCAAATAGAAGGTATTGATTATGATGAGACCTTTGCCCCAGTAGCTCGTCTTGAATCAATCAGACTATTTATATCCATTGCTTGCTTTAGAAAATTCAAAATATACCAAATGAATGTAAAGAGTACGTTCTTAAACGACGATTTGCATGAAGAAGTGTATGTTAAAAAACCAACGGGTTTTGAAGACCCTAAGTATGTTAATCATGTCTATCGCCTAAAAAAGGAACTTTATGGTTTGAAACAAGCTCCCAGGGCATGGTACGAAAAGTTGACTAAGTTTCTACTAAGTCATAACTTTGTAATGGGAAGTGTTGATAAGACATTGTTTGTAAAGAAACATAATAATCACATACTTATAGTGCAAATCTATGTTGATGACATTATCTATGGATCTACCTGTGCTAACATGACTATTGAGTTTGCAGATCTTATGAAATCTAAATTTGAAATTAACATGGTTGGAGAACTAAACTATTTCCTAGGGTTGCAAGTCAAACAGCTTCCTGATGGTTTCTTTATCTCTCAAACCAAATATGCTCTGAACTTAGTTAAAAAGTTTTGATTTGAGAGT
The DNA here is from genome assembly GCA_030180095.1 of Magnolia changhungtana. NCBI lineage: Eukaryota > Viridiplantae > Streptophyta > Magnoliopsida > Magnoliales > Magnoliaceae > Magnolia > Magnolia changhungtana. The sequence goes on along the minus strand of JASAUF010000117.1, from coordinate 1,802,983 downwards.
GGAAAAAAATTTGATACTTCAATGAGTACTACTCTAAAACTCTCTAAGGATTCAATAGGTAAGAGTGTGGATCCTAAGTTGTATCGTAGTATGATAGGTAGTTTACTTTATTTAACCGCGACCCGACCTGATATTTCTTTTAGCGTAGGAATTTGTGCTAGATATCAGTCAGACCCTAAAGAGTTACACCTGATTGTTGTTAAGCATATTTTATGATATGTTGCTAGTTTAGCTAATCTTGGTCTCTGGTATCCACATAATACTGGTGTGCAATTAGCTGGTTATACAGATGCTGATTGGGCTGATAACATTGATTATCGTAAATCGACCAACGGTGATTGTTTGTATGTCGGGAATTGTTTAGTTTCTTGGTTAAGTAAGAAACAAAGCTCCGTATTACTCTCCGCAACTGAGGCTGAATATATTGTTGCTGGTAATATATGCACTCAGCTTATGTGGATGAAGAGAATGTTAAGCAATTATGGAATTGCGTAAGAATCCATGGTCTTATATTGTGATAATTTAAGCGCAATTAATATCTCTGAAAATCCAATTCAGCATTCATGAACCAAGCATATTGACATTAGATATCATTATATTCGTGAATTGGTGGAAGACAAGATAATTTCATTGGAATATATTCCGACCAAGAATCAACTTGCAGACATATTCACAAAACCGCTTGACAAAAATAGGTTTGTAAAATTGAAATTTGATCTTGGTATGTGCAATATGAATTGATGATTTGTGCTTTTTTGTATCATATTATATATATATATATATTATTTTAAAATTTTAAAATTTAAATTAATGAAAATTTGTAAATTTTCAGTGCTGCACGACCAGTTGAGTACACACTCGACCAGCCGTAGCTCGACTAGTCAAGTATGTACACGACCAGTCATGAAACTCAGGTTTTGCTTTTTATTTAGGGAAAAATACCTTTTTCTTTACTCTATTCTTCTTCTCCAACAAGCCCTACCACAACCAGTCAAACCCATCTTCGATTCCTCCATGGTTAGTGCATTATTTTCAATTTCCTTGTAGATTTGAATTCTTTGATCTTCCATTTCCTTGTTTGTGTTGTTTATTTTAAGGTTTATGGTTATTTGGTGGGTTTTCTAGCTATAAATCTTTTTTGCTTGAAACCCTTCTTGCATCTTTTGCAATCCTTGTATTCCTTGATTTCTTTGTTGCAATGGAAGGTAGAAACAAGAAGAAAGGATCTCATGGTCCCTCTTCTTCTTGTTCCGTTCCTATCAAGGTGTGCCACCTTCGGTCACCCGAAGATGATCTCGAATATGTGCGAGATATTCGCTTATGCAACGTGATAGTAGAACGGACAGTTAACATTGATCATTTGGCTCCTTTTGGTATCCTTCTACTCCTTCAATCTGTAGGATGGGATAACTTTTTACATTAGGACGGTCCGACATTCCGCTCTATTGAGCAAGCCATGTATGCTTGTATTATTGACTTCTCTACTAAGAATCTTACATTTACAATCTCTACTAGAGAAGGTCCAATTGATGTGAGCCATCACCTCATTTCTAAATTAATGGACCTTCCAGTTAATGATGACAGTGTTCCCATTAGTTCTCTTGTAGTAAAACCTTCTGAATTTGAGAAGCGAATGCTCACTAGAGTTTTATGTAATATGGATGCGAAATGGAGTACTGGGAATACGCTCACTTCTAAGTTTATGTTACCCAGATACAAGGTTCTTCATAGGATTTTCATTTCAAATGTCTACCCTAAATCTGGTAACAAAACCAAGCTTACTACGTTCATGGTCCGCATTCTATACTCTATTGTTTCTGGAGTCTCTATGTGCCTTCCTTCACTGATTTGTTATATCATGATTCAATTCCATCTCCAACCAGGTCACAATGATATACCTTTTGCTTATCTTATGACTGTATTAGCCACCCATAGTTTAGTGGTTAATCCTGTTGGAGAAGCTCTAATTCACCATCTACCATTCAACAACTCTAATATTAATTAGATGAATTTGAAGTTGGCCCCAGGCCAAGTTAATGAGGGTGCTAGTGGAGCAGTTGACATAAATGAAGAAGAAGATGCTTTGCCTCCAGATGATGTCAATATGGATGACATCTTTGATGAGATTGAATCCAGCTCTGTAGCGGATCCTGATTTTCAACCATCTGATTTTGATGAACGTTTGTGTTCTCTTGAGGAAAAGGTAGAAGGTATGCATGTGTCCCAAGAGAATCAATTTAAATACATGCACAAATATCTGAGGCACATTAACAAGAGACTACATCAAATTAATCCTTCCATACCTGCTCCTTTTGGTTCAGATTAGTTTTGATTTCTAATCTGTAATAACTTTTATACATGGAAATCTCTTACTTTTTATGCTTGGACATGTTTTGTTCTTATTGTGGATTTGTTTGAATGTTTATCTTGCAATCTTTATGTTATCTTGACCTAACTTCTCTCTATCGTTACTCATTGCTCTCTTGTTTCCACCATCATTTTTATGTTCATTCTTTTATCATATTGTGACAAAAAGGGGAAGAATTTGTGTTGATATGCCTATTTCATTTTGATATTGGATTCTATAGAGTGGATGTATGTTTAAAAAATTATGTGAAGAAGAGAAGTGGTTAGGTAGCTAATTTCTCTTCTCCTCTTGGATTTTGTGGAGTAATGTATTGATGGTGAGTATTGGTGCATGATTATGATTTTTTGAGTATTGGTTTGACCAGGTTGTAACTGGTGCATGATTCTTTGACCAGGTTATAACTGGTGCATGATTCTCTATTGTGCATATATGATTCTTTACTATGTATATTATGCATCATATTATTTATTTGGTTTTGTTACAAATTTGACAAAGGGGGAGATTGTAAATACTATATTAGATTTGTTAAATTTTGTAGTGTCAAAATCTCTTGGAATTTGTATCATGTGTAGCTCAACTTTATATCATCCTTGCCTACATTCAAGAAGTTTAAATTCAAGATTAAGCATCTCAATTCAAGTTCAAGAAGTTCAAGTACAAGAATAAGAGATTCAAGTAGAGCATCAAGTGCTACTTCAAGTTTTCAAGCTTCAACTATGTTAATACAGTATGTATTACTTAAGAATACATGCTCAACTTAAGAATACATCAAGATGACAAGCTTTAAAGTACTTCAAGATGACAAGCTTCAAAGTACTTCAAGATAAACTATCAACCAAAGAGAACAATGTTTCAATTATCAATCTTCACCAATAAGGTATGAATGACCCTAGATTGACCATAGGATAGGTCATATTGATTGCATACTTAATTTGGGTCATTATATAATTTTATAGGCTTTTACTCGACTAGTCTTAGCCTATGTTCGACTAGTCCAAGCACGGGCTCGACCAGTCTAAGAATTTCCTCGACCAGTCCAAGGTTTGTTGTGAATTTTTGAGATTTTCTGTTGGATCCTCGACCAGTCCTGGAGACTGCTCGACCAGTCGAGTGAACAGTGCTCGACCAGTCAAGCAGGTTTGACTCAAAGTCTAGTAACCAAACTGGGCCCCACTCGACTAGTCGAGTGCAGGGTTCGACCAGTCCAGCAGGCCACTCGACCAGTCGAGCAAGCCACTCGACTAGTCGAGTAGCGATCTTATCTTATCGCACCTGAAATTTTGAGTTCTTGTTAGTCCTTCGACCAGTCGAACCGACCTCTGGGCCAGTCGAGTGAACAGTATTTTTGCCTATAAATTGAGGACGATTTTCAGAGTTTTTCATTCAATTCCAAGAATTCAAGTCACAACTCTGAGAGAACTTCTCCCCACATTTGAGAAGCTAATTGGTTAGTATTTAATATTCTTTTAATAGCTTTTTCGTATTTGATTTTGTGATCTCTATTCTATTCTAATTCTTTTGTAAAGGGAATATTGATTTTACCCTTTTTGAGATCAAAATCAAATCAAGCTAGCCCTGGACAATTTAATCTACAAGTCATTTAGATCTAAGAACCCTTTCATATGTGAGATTATACATTGAACGTCTACATTGAACATCTACATCGAATCGGTTTTACCGGGCTTCATCAAAGGAGAATATCCAGATAAGTATATTTACATTTTTGTAAATCTCTTTTTTGGTTTTTGAGGTTGTGCCAGAAAAATCTCTATTTCCTTTTTGGTTTGTTTGAGGTGATCCAGAAAATCTCAGTGTGGGGTTTTTGAATTGTGTAAGCCCATTTGAAAGACACAATTGTGAAGGTTTTAGGTGAACCTTGGAAAACCTATTTCATAGTGAAAGCCAATATCCACTGTGTGAGGATATTGGGAGTGGAGTAGTTGTGTGGCTGCTCTTTAATAGTTGGTGTACACATAAGTGAACTATTATAATTGCTGGAGTTGTGGTGAATGGTTGCATGTGCTTAAGTGCTTGAATGTTGTAATTTATTTTTCAGCATTTGTGGTAAATGAATGTAATTTACTTTCTGCACATGTAGTGAATGTTGTAATACCAGTAGAAATTTATTTCTGTTTTACTCTTTATTCCTCTATATTTGTTTGAGTTTTTGATACACAAATCGTTCTAGAAATCAGGTTGTCCTACCATAAGCCATTGGTTTTTGGTGTAAGGTTGTCCTTAGAACAACATCTATATCAACCTCTCAATACTTGTACATTTGAGGTTGCTATTCATTTCTACTATTTGAATTGATAAGTGCTATCTTCGATTATTTCTTTATTATTTTACACTTAAAATTTTAATTTGGCATAGTCCTATTCACCCCTCCTCTAGGACTCTTAGCTCGGCCTTTTCAGTGGTCACAATGGAACCGGTGGTATTTGCACTTGTCTCGGCATTCTGTGTCAGCCTTCATGTAAACAGGCCAATTCAGGAGCTTTTGACCCCTGATGTCCAGTAATATCTACTTTGTAGATGTGTTGAGGGGAGTGTAGGAATGGAACTTGCCCTCTGGCTTCCTGTTCGGCCGACAATCACGAGGAACATGGTCGTCCGATTTCTTGCTGGATGACTGGGGTTGTTTGTTCTTCAGCCTCTTCCCTTTGGCTAACAGCTCTGCTATTTGGACATTTTTGTAGGAGTTGGAGAACTCCTCAACATTAGTGTATTTTTGAGCTCTAATGACAAGCTCGGCCAACGTCTTTGGTGGGTTCTTCCCAATTGAGAAGGTAAACTTTCCCTCTTTCAGTCTGCTGAACATGGCAGAGAGTGTCATTTTATCATCATAATCCTCCACTTGTAATGCCTCCTCGTTGAAGCGGGCGATGAAGTCCTTCAATGACTCTTTAGGCCCCTGCTTGATGGTGAATAAATGAATAGTCGTCTTCCGACTCTTCTTTCCACTTATGAACTGAGTAAGGAACAATCTGCTGAGCTCTGCGAAGGAGCCGACCGAATTAGGCTTGAGTTGCCTGTACCAACTCCGAACGGATCAAGTAAGGGTGATTGAAAAGCCCCTGCACATCATCGTGTTTGTGGGCGTCTGGATTTGCATCCATGAGCGATAGGCCTCTACGTGCTCAGACGGGTCTCTAGACCTAGAGCACTAGATGACGGGAGGTATCTGGAACCTTTGCGGCATCACCTCGCTCATGATTGCAGAGGTGAAGAGAGGTTCGGTCTCTTCCATCATCGCTTGAACGACGGCAGGGATGGATGAAGTCTGCTGATTCTGTTGTAGCATTAGAATTCAATTGCTAAGTTCCACGAACCGTGCCTCCCACGGTTCTCTGTTCTCGGCTACCGTCTCCCACGGAGCCTCTACTTCAGGGGTCTTGGCCCCTCCTCTCCAGCTCGTGACGGAGGTCCATCGGTGCTAGGGCCGAGGTGACTGAAGCATTCGTCGGAGCCCGAGTCATTGGGTTTCGAGTGGGAACTTGGTTTTGGGTTGGAGGGGGGTTCTAGACTGAAGCTGGAACTCGGGCCTGATGTTGTGACCCTTCAGGTCTTACACTCCGCGGTGTGGACTCGACTTCCACCACTAGTTTAACTATTTTCCAGACGGGATGCGGCTGTTACTTCTGTCATTGCTTCATCTGATTGATTTCATCGCGTAAGGCTTGGATCACGTTTTACATGGCTCGATACTTGCTCGCCCGATTACGAGAGTGCTGGGATGGTCCCGGAGTTGACTCAGTGTGAAGTAGTGAGGAAGACCGAGTCTAATCATTCGGCTCCAGATCCACAGCTGTGGATTTCTTCTTTCCTCTTGCCATTGCATATGAAACTGACTTTTCATACCAGTTTCCCATAGACGGTGCCAAAAATGTTGTTGTCAAAATCTAGACTACCCTCCACTCAGAGTTCTAAAACTCTACTGAGCCCTGAACCTGCAAAAAAACGGTGAGTAAAGGAGACCTTAGCTTAAACAGGGGACCCTCCGATGCCTAAGTCAGGTCAAGGGAATCTGGATCTAAGTCGAATTGTCGAGAAAGTGCAAGATATTGTGTACCTGACTCCTCCCTAAAAGATATTACTTATACCCCCTCACTTAGTGTCACACCCCAAACTCAGAAAACGGGCTCACAAAATTTCCGATTATCGAAGTCGGCGCCGATAGCCTCCATAGTACCCCATTCTCAGTTCCTAGCACTCATGTGCCAGATTCTGATCCTGGGATCCTATAAGGAGGATTTTTAATGTGAAATTTTTTTTTTTGTAATGGAGCATAACCACAAGCATAACTAAGTCACAAAACAACATCACCATATATCCACTAATATAAGCATTTGAGTACAATGCTGAAAGGGAAATACATATGTATCAAAATTAAAGCTCTAGAAGTCTGCTGCACGCTTCAAGTTCAACGCTGCTGCGACCTAACGCTATCTGCACACATCTATTGCGCATAAGCTTATAGAAAGCTTAAAGGGTGGTGAAAGTGTGTGTAAGGTAAGTGTCAAGTATACAATAAAGTACATAAATCATACATCATCGGAATAAGCGGAAATACTGACAAGATCATAAATTATACGATATCAGAGTAAGCGGAAATATACTAGTAAGTCCATGAGTCATATAATATCAGAGTATACAATGCAGATCATAATGAACCAAATATCATATACTGCGGATGCGGTACAATATGCAGATCCTGCTAAGTCCATCTAAGCCATATAAGTGCAGAAACGTAGCAATCCAAAATGCCATATGTCGTGGATGAAATGCAATATGCGATGCGTATGAAATGACCAAGCTGGAGTGAAGTCGGGATGATAGTCGTAGTATTGCAGGCTATAGGATCCATCACATGGGAATTCTATCCAAACCAGTCCCATACCTAAATTTGGATAGTCTCATACCTAAATGTGGTAAACTCCTGATCTTAGGTTAGTCACGCGCCCCAACCGAAATCCTGGCCATTGCGAAAGTACACATAATAAATAGTTTCGCACTATCAGCCTAAGTGGATAATGAATGGATGAATGAATGAGTATGCAACTCTAGCTCAATAAGTCCACGTATCAGTATTATACATCTTTGGGATCATCACCAGGGTCTAGTATACTCCACACTCCGCCTCCCTAGCCGCATAGCCAGTGAGTGGAAGAGACCACACTATCCGCCTGACCAGTAGTCTGTCAATACCTACCCGGCTCATCGATAGCGGACTCATTTGCGAGCGGGTTAGACTCATCCTAGCTTACAGCCCCCTCACTCGGGCGGATAAGCCCACACCCCCTCCCAACTGACCAAGACACAGAAGGAGATGCGACCTACTGGTATTCGGCACCCGGACGCTCATGTATCCACTTGATCTAGATGTTGGGGCATCTCCTAGCCTCGGAGGTTTAGGGACTTTCACCCACGGACATCCAATGTGCCCAGATGTTCGAACCAAACATTTTCGATGTCCCATTTGGCCATCCATGACATGCCTGTGGAGGTCACAGCCCTAATGTCACTAGGGCGTACAGTAATCACAATCACACAATGTAAGATGCATGAGTCATGTAGTCCAATCATGTATCAATCCTGAGCATACCGTGCACTTATGTGGGATAACTTCACCTATCAGGGAGTCTCATAAACCATCTGTACTATGACATATGCAAGGGTCAATCACATCTCACAATAAACATGCAGATGATGCGTATGGGCATGTATCATGATGCTATGCTGTCACATACTCATAATCGGTATCAATAACTGACATCAACAATCGACCTCGACAATGTGGACATTTAACCAACATTGCCCCCAAGGAATGGCCCACATAGAGCTTAACATATAGTGGACCCATGACCTCACACAAGGACCTAATATACAACACCATGGGCCTCACTCAAGAGCTTAATATACATCATGATAGGCCTCTCACATGGGCCTAATATACACCACAATGGACTCCATCGCTTGACCCTCAAATGCATCACAATGGGCCTCATCACATAGACCTCATATTCATCACATTAGGCCTTAAACACGGGCTACATATACATCACATAGGTCTCGACAATCGGCGTTGGTAATCGAAATCGGCCTCAATAATCGGAATCGGCCTCGATGCTCAGCCTCGATAATCGGAATCGGCCTATACAATCGGCCTCGACAAATCGGAATCAGACTATACAATCGGCCTCGACAATCGGAACGACTCGATACTCAGCCTCGACAATCAGAATCGGCCTATACAATCGGCCTAGACAAATCAGAATCAGCCTCGACAATCAGAATTGGCCTCGATACTTGGCCTTGACAATCGGAATCGGCCTATATAATCGGCATCGACAAATCAGAATCGGCCTCGACAATCAGAATCGGCCTATACAATTGACAAATCAGAATCAGCTGCGATACTCGGCCTTGACTATCTGAATCGACCTATACAATCGGCCTCAATAATTAGAATTGGCCTTGACAATAAGAATTGTCCTATACAATGGGCCTCGACAAATCGGAATCGGCATCGCCAATAGGAATTGGCCGATACAATCGGCCTCGACAATCGAAATCGGCCTCGATACTAGGCCTTGACAATCGGAATTGGCCTATACAATCGGCCTTGACAAATCAAAATTGACTTCGATACTTAGCCTCGACAATCGGAAACAACCTTGACAATCGGAATCGGCTTATACAATCGGCCTCAACAAATCAGAATCGGTCTCGATAATTGGAATCGACCTATGGAAAGGTCACAATGTGGACATTCAACCACCATTACCCATCAATGTGGACATTTAACCAACATTGCTCCCAAGGAGTGGTCCACATAGAGCCATACGTATAGTGGGCCTATGGCCCCACACAAGGGCCTAACATACATCACTATGGGCCTCACTCATGGGCCACATATGCATCACATTGGGCCACACCCATGGGCCTTATCAAATGGGCCTTATATACCACATAATGGGATGGGCCCGACTCGTTCCAAATGGGCCCATCAAATGGACAACTTGGGTACAACATGTACATTACATGGGGGCCACGTGAATGGACATTGTGAATACAAAGTACATACATCTAGGTGGGCCTCATACATCCCAAAAAAAGAATCATATTGAATGATCAAATGATCATTTGGACTATACCACTAATAGTAGTGGAGATAATAATTCTCGCTGTTAAACAAATCATAGGGCCCACCATAAAGTTTATTTTCCACCCAATCTAATCATAAGGTCCTAAAGACCTAGATTAAGAGGGAAAACAATCTACCTATTGATCCAGAACTTTTGTGACCCAAATGGGTTTCAATGATAGATGTTCAAATCCCAGTATTTTTGCGGTGTGGTCCACTTGATCGATGGCTAGACACATCACGGAGTGGCCCGCCGTGATGTATTTGAGATCCAACCTATTCATAAGTTAACATAGTGATAGATGAAGTGAAGACAAAATATCAGGTTACTTGGAAACTATTGTGGCCCTTAGAAGTTTGAATGATGCATGTCACTGTCCACTATTTCAATGGTGTGGGGTCCACTTGAACCTTAGATCTGACTTATTTTTAGTCTCAAGCCTATAAGACAAGATTGCCATATGGTTGGACAGTTTGGATGCAACACATGCATCATGGTGGGTCCCATAGACGGATAGCGTGGATGAAGCAGGTGGGACCCACAGAACTTGGTGACATCATGTACACTAGCTATATAGTTGGTGTGTGGCACTCCAGCCAATCTACTGCATAATGTGGGTCCACACGTGTGGAAGGTGTGAATACAATACATATGTCAGTGGGTCCCACGTGAGGCCCACCATAACGTTTCATCCAATCTGTTAATAAGGTCACATGGACCCGGATGAAGAGGAAAAACAAATTTCATAATGATCCAAAGCTTATATGACCCAGAAAGGGTTCCAATGGTAGACATTTAATCCCTCACTGTTTCCTATGATGTGGTCCACCTGAGTTCCTCATACAGTTGATTTTTGGAGGGGCCCCGCTGCCCTAAAGGGGCCATAAAATGCACAACGTGGATCTTCAACACACATCACGGTGGGGCCACGGCTGGGACCCACGTCCCTGCCCTCTCTTGTGCCTATGAAGTAGCAAGACGCGGCTGCAGCGTCCTCTGGATGCACAGCAACACCTGATGCATTTATTATATATATATATATTATTTTCCTATTTATTCATGGTTTTTCACAGGTGGGGCCCGCATCAGGTGAATCCACCCCACCCATTGGATCCTATGGCTCAAGATAGTCTAAATGAGCCCAATATTCGATGTGTTTTGGTGGATAAAAAAAATAAAAGTGGCCCCTAATTGATTTGAATGGTAAAAATCACTATTTTCTATGCTATGGCCCGCCAAAAAGTCGATTTGGCTTCTTTTTTGGCTCAACGCCTAAAATGAGTTGGGCAATAAGATAGACGGCGTGGATTAAATCCATACATCAAGGTGGGGCCTGTATGAGTGGCCCTCTCCAAAGCTTGTTGAATCAAGCTAATATTTTTGTTTTCAATTCACGTCCAGCATCCCTGGACGTTGGACGGTTTGGGCACAACACATGTTTAAGGTGGGCCCTGTTTAGGTGGGCCACCAAATGGCTGGATAGTGTGGATAAGACATAAATCAAGGTGGGGCCCATCCGGGTGGGCCACACAGCCACATCATCACAAAATGAAAGAGAAAGGGAGAGAGAAAGAGAGCAGACACGTGTGATGGAGGGACCCCGGCACTATGGGCCCTCCCTTTCCATGCATTTCAATCATACATCAAGTGGGTCCCAATACTGTGGGCCCACCAAATTAAAAATCAACGGTGGAGATTCCTTCTCTACCAAAATGAAAGGTCTAGATGACTTCTTTCAAACTAGAAAGTAAACATCATGATGGGTCCATGGAGAATGGCCCTATTATGGAATGATCATGAGAATCGTAGTGGGCCATCGGCCACATCTAGGGTCCAAAGTGAGACCCATATCATCAATCGGTAGGCTCCACTTGGCCCATCATCAAAAGAATAAAATCTAAGTCTATAAAAACACCCACTGTTCAATCTTCTTAGTCCGATGGAACGCCAAGCTCCTTATGCCTCACTTTGATGAAAGATGATGAGAAATGAAGGGCTAGGATGATGGATCTTGGGAGAGGAAGTTGGCCACACACAACTCACTTTTTCTCTCTTTTGGAAGTGCTTGGATGTGCATTTTTTTGTCTCCTTTGTTGCTTGGAAAATGTAAAGAGAGAGAGAGAGGGTGGTTATAAGAAAGGTGATGGGTGTGAGTGATAGATGTGAGGTGATAGTTGTACTTGACTTGAGAGTTGACTTGGTAGGTTGCTTGACTTGGGGAGAAAGAAAGCATGGGTTGTGTACTTTGGTTGATTGATTGATTAATGGAATGGGTTGTAGAGATTCTCTTAGGTTTAGCAAATGCGCAGTATTTTTCTCGAACTGAACACAGGCCCATATCTCCTGGCTTGGGTATCGCCTTGGTGCGCGAGACGTAGTGTTGGAACCGCGGCAATGGTGCGGTCGCAATGATACAAGTCTCGAATTAAGCCGACTCAGATCTACGAGATATGACTTAGGGTCGCGCACAAACACTAATTATAGATCGCGGGTTACCGAAATTCGATGGAAAGGATCTTGGGAGTCTACGGAACAGTACGGACTAGGATACGGGCCTTACAGCTCTCTCCACCTAATAAAAATTTCATCCTCGAAATTTAAACCATAATATAACCAATATAGAGCTCTCAAAGGGGGGAAAATCCTATCGCAAAACATACCAACATGATCGAACACCTAAGAGATGTGGATAATGCCAACTAATCTCAGCCTCGTGCTCCCAAGGTGCCTCCTTAGATTTATGATGACCTCATTGAACCTCGGATCCTGGATCAGAAACGATCGAAACTGGAATACTATGCAGCCTCACAATTTCAATGGTAGGGAGTTATATTAGAAAATCTCTAAGTTATTCGAACTCGGGGATCTAATCATTCTAAGTTCTCAACAATCATCGAGTGAAGGGTATCTATCAGTAGATATATGATGTTATCTTCAGGTATTCCCAAGTTATACTCTGATACCAACTTCTGTCATGCCCCAAACTCAGAAAAGGGGCTCACAAAATTCCCGATCGGCGAATCCTGCGCGGACAGCCTCCGTAGTGTCCCATTCTCGGTTCCCGACACTCATGTGCCAGATTCCGATCCTGGGATCCTACAAGGAGGATTTTCAGTGTGAATTTTTTTTTTTTATAATGGAGCATAACCACAAGCATAACCAAGTCACAAAACAACATCACCACATATCCACTAATATAAGCATTTAAGTACAATGCTGAAAGGGAAATACATATGTATCAAAATCAAAGCTCCAGAAGTTCGCTATACGCTCCAAGTTCAATGCTGTTGCAACCTAACGCCACCTACACGCATCTATCATGCATAAACTTATAGAAAGCTTAAAGGGTGGTGAAAGTGTGTGTAAGGTAAGTGCCAAGTATACAATAAAGCCCATAAATCATACATCATTGGAATAAGCGAAAATACTGATAAGATCATGAATCATACGACATCAGAGTAAACGGAAATATACTGGTAAGTCCATGAGTCATATAATGTCAGAGTACGCAATGTAGATTATAATAAACCAAATATCATATACTGCGGATACAATGTAATATGCAGATCCTGCCAAGTCCGTCTAAGCCATATAAGTGCAGAAACGTAGCAATCCAAAACGTCATATGCCGTGGATGAAATGCAATATGCGATGTGAATGAAATGACCAAGCTGGAGTGAAATCGAGATGATAGTACGTAGTATCACAGGCTATGAGGTCCATCACAAGGGACTTTTATCCAAACTAGTCCCATACCTAAATTTGGATAGTCAAACACAATATGGTAAACTCCTGATCTTAGGTTAGTCGCACGCTCCAACCGAAATCCTGGCCATTGGGAAGGTACATGTAACAAATACTTGCGCACCACCTGTGCGAGTGGATAGTGAATGGATGAATGAATGAGTATGCAACTCCTGCTCAATAAGTCCACGTTTCAGTACTGTACATATATAGGATCATCACCGGGGTCTAGTACACTCCACACTGACTGCCGCCTTCCTAGCCGCACAGCCCAGTGAGTGGAAGAGACCATACTATCCGCCTGACCAGTAGTTTGCCAATACTTACCCGGCTTATTGATAACAGACTCATTTGCAAGCTGGTCAGACTCAGCTTAGCTTACAACCCCCTGACTCGGTCGGATAAGGTCAAACCCCCTCCCAACTGACCACGACACAGTGGGAGACGCGACCTACTGGTATTCGGCACCCGGGTGCTCATATATCTACTCGGTCTAGACGTTGGGGTGTCTTCTAGCCTCAGAGGTTTAGGGACTTTCACCCATGGACATCTAAAGTGCCCAGATGCTCGAACCAAACATTTTAGGTGTCCCATCTGACCATCCACGACATGCCTGTGGAGGTCACAGTCCTGATGTTGCTAGGGCATACAGTAATCACAATCACACAATGCAAGATGCATGAGTCATGTAGTCCAATCATACATCAATCCTACGCATACCGTGCGCTTATGTGGGATAACTCCACCTATCAGGGAATCTCGTATACCATCTGTACTATGGCATATACAAGGGTCAATCACATCTTACAATAAATATGCAGATGATGTGTATGGGCATGTATCATGATGCTATGCTGCCACATACTCATAATTGGTATCAATAACCAACATAAACAATCGGCCTCGACAATGTGGACATTTAACCAACATTGCCCCCAAGGAATGGCCCACATAGAGCCTAACATATAGTGGACCCATGGCCTCACATAAGGACCTAATATACAACACCATGAGCCTCACTCAAGAGCTTAATGGACATCACGATGGGCCTCTCACATGGGCCTAATATACATCATAATGGACTTTATCGCCTGGCCCTCAAATGCATCACAATGGGCCTTATCACATAGACCTCATATTCATCACATTAGGCCTTAAACACGGGCTATATATACATCACATAGGTCTTGACAATCGGCCTTGGCAATTGAAATCGGCCTCGACAATCGAAATTAGCCTATACAATCGACCTCGACAATCGGAATCAGCCTCAATACTCAGCCTTGACAATCGAAATCGGCCTATACAATCGACCTAGACAAATCAGATTCGGCCTATACAATCGGCCTCGACAATCGGAATTGGCCTCGATACTCGGCCTCGACAATCGAAATCGGCCTTGATACTCCGCCTCGACAATCGGAATCAGCTAATACAATCGGCCTCGAGAAATTAGAATCGGCCTCAATACTCAACCTCGACAATCGGAATCGGCCAATACAATCGACAAATCGGAATCGGCCTCAATACTCAGCCTCGACAATTGGAATTGGCCTATACAATTGGCCTCAAAAATCGAAATCGGCCTATACAATCGGCCTCGACAAATGGAATCGGCCTCAACAATAAGAATCGGCTTATACAATCAGTCTCGACAATCAGAATCAGCCTCGATACTAGGCCTCGACAATCGAAATTGGCCTATACAATCAGCCTCGAAAATCGGAATCGGCCTTGACAATCGGAATCGGCCTCGACAATTGGAATCGGCCTCGACAATCGAAATCGTCCTATACAATCAGCCTCGACAAATTCGAATCGGCCTCGATAACAGACATCTCAAGGACAATGCTTCAAGTCAAGTACAATGATCTACTTTAATAAATGCAAGTTCAAGTACGTTGTTCTCTTCTGTAAGCTTCAGAGTTTCTAGAACTACGTTGAAAGACGAGATCTTATTCAAGACTCAAGGTGTAGTACAACTCAAGAACTACATGTTCAAGGTTTCAAAGATCTCAAGTTCAAGCTTCATCATGTGTCGAGATCTCAAGCTTCATGAACTTCAAAGATCACTAATCATCTGAAGAAAAGAATGTTTAATGTTCATACTTCATGTCTCAGGTATGAATGACCTTAGATTGACCTTAGGGTAGGTCATTTTGAATACATAATTCAAATTAAATCACTATATAAGTGTTTGGTCTATTCTTCGACTAGTCCTGGACTCTGTTCAACTAGCTTAGCACTAGCTCGACCAATCCAAGAAATTCACGACCAGTCCTAAGTTGTTGCAATTTTTCAAAATTTTTTAGTTGAGCTACGACTAGTCCTGGAGACTACTCGACTGGTCGTGTGAACAATGCCTACTCGTTCACGACCAGTCCAGCAGCTATGACTCAAACTCTAGCAATGAATTCTTATTTCTCACGACCAGTCGTGGGCAAGTCACGACTGATCGTGAAGTGCCTACGATTAGTCGTGGAATGGTTTTATCCGATCGCGCTTAAAATTTCAAAACGCAGTTCATCCTACGACCAGTTGTGGTGGCCACACGACCAGTCGTAGATGTGATTTCTGCAACTATAAATAGAGCACGATTTTCAAAGTTTGATAATCCAATTCAAGCAAAATCAAGGCATCACTCTGAGAGATAAGTTAGTTTCCTTTTAAGTTACATTGTGCATATTTAATATTTTCTTTTGTTAGCTTTATTAATTTGATTTTATTTCTTTATTCCAATCTGATTTGAAAGAGGAATTGCTGTATTCCTTCTTCTTGGAATCAAAATCAAATAGAGCTAGTCCAACTGGTTTAATTTAAAATCAATCTAGAACCTATAACCATTTCAAAGTGAGTACTGGACATTGAACTTTTATATTCAAACTTCTACTCCGATATGGTTCTTCCGATCTGCAACAAAAGGAGAAATCCAGGCATTTTACATTATTGTAAATTTCCTTCTTTTGGTTTTATTTAAGATTAAGCTAGAAAAATCTCAATCTATTGGTTATCTAAGGAGAGCCAGAAAACTCAGAAGTGGGGTTTTTTGAATTGTGTAAGCCCACTGAAAGACACAATTGTGAGGGTTTTAGGTGAACCTGAGAAAAACCTATTTGATTAGTGAACGCTAATATCCACTGTGTGAGAATATTAGGAGTGGAGTAGCAAGCTGTGTGGTTGTTGTTTAACAGTTGGTGTACACACAGGTGAACCACTATAACTCTTTGTGTTTTGTGGATGTGTAATTTATTTTTCCTATCTTTTATCATTCAAAATTGTGGGATGTATGTGTAGATGTGAATATTGTAATATTTATATTTCAAGCATTGTGGGAATGTTGTAATAGTGTAGATTTCAATTCTCTCTATTTTCTTTTATTTTCCTCTTCAGTTTGAGAATTTGATACTCATCGTTCTAGTAAGGTTGTCCTGCCATAAACCCTTAGTTTTTATGGTGTAAGGTTATGCTTAGAACAACATTTGTATCAACTTCTCAATACTTGATTATTGAGACTGTTTTTCATTCCTGCATTGTGAATTGCTTTCCTTTATTTGGCTATCATATTCTTTAATTCTGCTACAATTTTTTTTTTTTAATTTAGCATAGTCCTATTCACCCCCCCTCTAGGACATATAGCTTGGCCTTTTCAAGTGGTATCAGAGCCTAATAGCTCGCTTTTAATTCTTTATATTTGGATTCATTTCCTGAGCTAATCGATCTAAGCTATATATAAGATGTCAAATTTTGATAGCCTTTCAGTCACTAGGCCTCCACCCTTTGATGGCACCAATTATGCCTATTGGAAAGCTAGAATGAGGATTTTCCTAAAATCCATGGATGAGAGTGTGTGGCTAACCACAGTGACTGAATGGACCCCTCCTACCACTGAAGTAACTGGTATCGATGGATCAAAATCAATGAGAATAACACCTTATTTTTCATGGACCAATCTTCAGAAAAGTGAGAGTAGTGCAAATGCAAAAGCACTAAATGCAATTACTTACGCACTATCACCGGATGAATTCGAAAGAATCATATCCTGTGATTCTACAAAGTAAGCCTGGGATATATTAAAAATGACATATGAGGGAACATCAATTGTCAAGAAATCTAAAGTCCAAATCCGCACAACTAAATTTGAAGAAATACATATGGAAGAAGATGAAATGTTTATGGACTTCTACACTAGATTAAATGACATTGTGAACTCTATGTGGGGTCTTGGTGATAAAATCCCTGAAAGAAAAGTATGTGCAAAAATACTATGCTCACTTCCTGAACAGTTCACTTCTAAGGTAACTGCGATCTAGGAACTTCGTGATACGGTCAATATGAGGGTAGAAGAATTAGTTGGCTCTTTACAGACTTATGAGTTAACTTTTAAAGCTCCGAAAGGTAAATCTGTTGCCCTTAAATCTTCAAAAAATAGTTTTCAAGAAAATAATAACAATTCTGATTTAAAAAGCTCTGAAAATGATATGACCCTTTTAGTGAAAATTTTTTATAAAATTTTCAAAAGTAAAAAGAGGGTTGATTTTCAAATATCGAATGATAAGAAGAAATCTAAACCTAAAACTCGAAAACCATTGAAAGATAGTCAGTGTTACAACTGCCATAAATATGGGCATTTAGTAAACAAGTGTCCTAAAAAGGACAAACCCAAAAAGAAGGGTATGTTGGCTACTTGGGATGAATCCTCTGATTCTGAAGCCTCTATTGAATCAGAAGATTATCGAGTCGGGCAGTGAAGTTAAAGCCCTTATGACTCTAGCCAAGTTCACTTTTTCAGATAATGATGATTCAACTAGTGAAGAAAATCTGAATAGTGATTGTGAAAATGAAGATGATCTTTAAGATGCTTACAATGCCCTATACAAGGAAAGTTGTAAAATTGCTGTCAAACTTAAACTTCAAAACGAAAAATTTTCAAAGCTTAAAGAAAATTTTGAGTTTCTTGTTTTAGAAAAATCCCATATTTCAGATTGTTTTGAAAATATTAAATGTGATTTAGAATTCAAAACCTCCCTTATTGAAAATCTTAAATTTGAAAATGAAAAACTTAATCTTGAAGTCTCTTCACTTTTGAGTTTAAAGGATGTATGGAGGTATGCCCAAGGAGATCCAAAGTTAGAAAAACTTTTATCTGGATCAAGAAAATGTGGTGACCGATCTGGTTTGGGCTACGATAGAAATATTCCTCCTAAACAGAAGAATACTCCTCCCAAGTTTGTGAAAGGAGAAACCTCAAACTCAAAAGGGAAAAGTACAAATCAAAATTTTTCTAAAAATACTAAAACTTTTCAAAAACCTAAAAGCAACTATATCAGCTATAAAAATTAGAACCAAAACACTTTAACTGAAAAAATAGTTGGTTTACTCAAGGAGCTTTTAAAATCTAACTCAGTAGGTCACTCTTACAACAACTACAAATAAAAGAAGACCAACTATACTCCTAAATCTAAAACAGTTATGAAATGGGTTCCTAAGGTTACTTGCTTGGTTGCCCACACGGATTTCAAAGCTACAAGTCATTCAAAGTGGTACTTAGACAGTGGATGCTTAAGGCATATGACTGGTGATAAAGGTCTATTCACCGATCTCAAAGATATGGTTGATGGTTCGGTCACATTCAGTGATGGCAGCAACTGCAGAATTATTGGCCAAGGTACGGTTCAACTCTATAACCTCTCTTTGTTTAAAAATGTTTTATATGTTGAAGGGTTAAAACACATTCTGTTAAGCATATCTCAAATATGCGATAACAATCATAGTGTAAAATTTTCTAACAAGGATGTGAAATTCTAAATAATAAGGATTCAGTAATATTAACTGGTCGCAGAACTTCTGAAAACTGCTATATTGTTAGTGAATCCAGCTCATCTAGTCAATCATGTTACATGGTCTATACAGATGAGACTAATTTATGGCATAAACATCTTGGACATGTACACTACCGTAATTTGTATAGATTGAGCAAAAGAGAACTGATAAGAGGTCTACCTAAATTATAGAAAGTAGACAAAATATGTGGCGAATGCCAGATTGGCAAGCAAACAAGGAACTCTCATAAAAAGGTGAACTCCAATGCCACATCAAGACCACTCGAGCTTATCCATATGGATCTTATAGGACCTACCAGGACGGAGAGTCGAGGTAGTAAAAAATATATTTTGGTAATCGTGGATGATTTTACCAGATTCACATGGGTAGCCTTCTTAAGGGATAAATCAGAAACCCTTGAAGTAAAAAGGGTTCTCAAACGAATTCAAACGGAAAAAGGTTCTCAAGTCTGTAAGATTTGTAGTGATCATGGATCTGAATTTGAGAATAGCAGCTTTGAGAAATTCTTTAGCGATCAGGGAATATCGCATGGATTCTCTGCACCCAAAACACCAAAACAAAATGGAATTGTTGAAAGAAAAAATAGAGTACTTCAAGAAATTGCTAATGTAATGTTGAATAGTATGAAGCTATCTAAAAATCTTTGGGCTAAAGCCATAAATACTGCCTGCTATATAATCAACCGGGTTTATACAAGTAAATCTAATAATAAAATGGCTTATGAAATGTGGTTCGATAAGAAGCCTACTGTCAAATACTTTCGAGTTTTTGGCAGCAAGTGCTATATTTTACATGACTGTGAAAATTTGGGTAAGTTTGACACTAAAAGTGATTAAGAGATCTTTTTAGGATATTCGTTAAACAGTCATGCATATCGTGTATTGAATAAGAGGACCGGTGTGATTCAAGAGTCCATCAATGTGATCATTGACGATCACTTAAATACACCTGCCTCAAGTTCAGATAACGATCTTCTAGTTGACATAATAGATACTTCATCAAATCAAACTACTATGAATTAAGGACTGTTAAAGATCATCCAACCATTTAAATTCTTGGAAACCCTCTCACTGGTGTGCGCACTCGTAGACAACTAGAAGATATATGTAATTACGTGTGCTTTACATCTCAGATAGAAGTAGTTAACGTAAAAGAAGCTCTTACTGACGAAAACTGGATAGTTGTATGCAAGAAAAGCTTAATCAATTTGTGAGAAATGATGTTTGACACCTAGTTTCTAGACCTAAAGATAAACATATTATCAGAATTAAGTGGATTTTTTAAAATAAGTCTGATGAACTTGGTAATATAATTCAAAACAAGGCTAGACTGGTTATACAAGAGTACACTCAAATTGAAGGCATTGATTATGATGAAACCTTTGCCCCAGTAGCTCGTCTTAAATTAATCAGACTATTTATATCCATTGCTTACTTTAGAAAGTTTAAAATTTATCAAATGGATGTAAAAAGTGCGTTTTTAAATAGCGATCTGTATGAAGAAGCTTATGTTGAACAACCAACGGGTTTTGAAGACCCTAAGAATGTTGATCGTATTTATCGCCTAAAAACGGATCTCTACGGTTTAAAACAAGCTCCTAAGGCATGGTACGAGAAATGGTATGAGAAATTGACTAAGTTTTTACTAAGTCATAATTTTCAAATGGGAAGTGTTGAAAAACTCTTTTTGTTAAGAAACACAACGATCATATCTTAATAGTGCAGATCTATGTTGATGATATTATTTATGGATCTACCTGTACTAACATGACTGTTGAGTTTGCAGATTTAATGAAATCTAAATTCGAAATGAGCATGGTTGGGGAATTAAATTATTTCCTAGGGTTACAAGTAAAACAACAACTTGATGGTATTTTTATTGCTCAAACCAAATATGCTTTGAACTTAATCAAAAAATTCAGATATGAGAATAGTAAGAATTTTGATACTCCTATGAGTACAACCTTAAGACTCTTAAAGGACTCTACAGGTAAAAATGTGGATCCTAAATTATATCGAAGTATGATTAGTAGTTTACTTTATTTAACTGCTAGTAGACCTGATATTGCTTTGAGTGTTGGTATTTACGCTAGATATCAGTCTGATCTTAAAGAGTCACATTTAACTGCTCTTAAGCGGATTATGCGATATGTCGTAAGTACATCAAAATTGGGTCTTTGGTATCCACATGAGACTAATGTTCAGTTGGCTGGGTACTTAGATGCTGATTGGGCTGGTAATATCGATGATAGAAAATCAACCAGTGGTGGTTATTTTTATATTGGAAATTATTTAGTTTATTGGTTTAGTAAGAAGCAAAGTTCTGTATCGCTCTCAACTGCTGAGGCTGAATACATCGCAGCTGAAAATGCATATACTCAGCTTGTATGGATGAATAGAATGTTAAGTGATTACGAAATTACACAAGATTTTATGGTCTTATATTGTGATAATTCCAGTCTACTAAATTTTCTAAAAATCCAATCCAGCATTCACGTACCAAGCACATTGACATTAGGCATCATTACGTTTGTGAATTAGTGGAAGAAAAAATAATTTCATTGGAATGTATTCCTACCGAGACTCAACTTGCTGACATTTTCACTAAACCGCTCGACAAAAGTAGGTTTAATAAATTAGAATTTGATCTCAGTGTGTGCATTCTAAATTGATTATTCATACATGTTTGTATCATAATGTATATATATTTGATAATTTATTGGTTTAAATTTTAATTTTTTATGAAAAATGCATGTTTTTGTTGGTACACGACCAGTCGAGGACGTGCTCGACCAGTCATAGCACGACCGATCGAGGACATCCCACGACCAGTCGTGTAGCGCGTTGGATCTTTTAATTTGGGAAAAAACCCTTTCTTCCTCATTTCCTCTTTCTTCTCCAACGGGTCGTAGCACGACTAGTTATACCCAATTGTTTGATTCATCAAGGTTAGTGCATTATTTCGGTTATTCTTGTAAATTCAAGCTCTAATCTCTTCATTTTCTTCCTTAGAGTGCTTGATTTCATGTTTCCTTAAAGATTGTGAGGTTTTCTTCTCCAAAAGTTGTTTATGAGAAAACCCATTCCATGTTTTTTGCAACTTCTTGCTTCTTTGATTTTCTTGTTGCAAATGGATGCTAGAGGGAAAAAGAAAACTTCCCGTGGTGCTTCCTCATCTAGATCGACTCCTTTAACAAGGCGCCATCTTCGGTACCCAACGATGATCCCTCACATGTACGGGATTTAAGAATGTGCAATGTTGAGCGCCCTATTGATCTTGAACACATTATTCCTTTTGGTCTCCTTCTTATTCTCTAATCTGTAGGATGAGATAACATTCTACGTTGGGGTGGGCTAGCATACCAGTCTATTGCGCAGGTTATGTTTGCTTGTATTTCTGAATTTTTGATTGAGAATTTAACGTTTTCAATAGCTACTAGAGAAGGTCCATTTTATATAGACCGTCATCTAATTTCGGCTCTTATGGACATACCTGTTAATGATGAGGGTATTCCTATTCACACTCTAGTTGACAAACCGTCGGAATCAGAAAAATGTATGCTAATTAAAGATTTGTGTAATATAGATGCGCAATGGACTCATAAAGGGAATGTGCTTGCTTCCAAGTACTTGTTACCCAGATACAGGGTTCTTTATCGAATATTTATTTCAAATCTGTATACACGTTCAGGTAACAAAACAGAACCGACTTCGTTTATGGTTCGTATTTTGCATTTCATCATCTTTGGTACTTAAGTTTGTCTTTTATCTTTGATCTGTCATTCTATCATTCAATTTCGTCTCCATCCTGGACATAGTGATATTCCATTTGCCTATCTTATAACTGTGTTAGCTACTCACATGCTAGTTGCTATGCCTGTTGGAGAGGCTCCTATTCATTACCTTATTTTTATCAATTCAAATATAAACAAGATGAAATTAGAACTGGCTCCTGGCCAAATGGATGTGGGTGGCGGTGGACTGAAGCAGGGAATGAAGAAGAAGGTGGCTATCTTCCTCCTGATGATATCAATATGGACAACATTTTTGATGAAATTGAATCAGACTCTACAAATGATCCTGATTATGAGCCATCCGATTTTGATGCTCGTCTTCGTGCACTTGAGGAGAAGGTAGAAAACATAAATGTTGCCCATAATTTACAATTTAAATATATGCGCAAGTATTTTACGTGCTTAAATAAGGGCCTTCATCAACTTGATCTTACAATACCTGCTCCTTCTTCAGGATCTGATTAGGTGTTTTTATTCTATGGTCTGTAATAACTCTTATACAACTATGCTTTCTTTCAGTTTTTGAGACTGACTTTGGTTGACTTCGGTTTAAGCTGTTAAATGATATGTGAACTTTGAATTTGCTTATATATCTTTCGTATCTTGCCTAGTTAACTCATTTATTACTCTCTTGTTAGTCTTCCTCTTCCATTTCTTATTTTCTTCCTTTGTCATATTGTGACAAAAGGGGGGAGAATATTTCAAGTTTTGGATTGATTGCTTATGGATATGGAATGTGGAGTAGTAGCATTATTTTTTTGGGATATATGTGTGCTACTCAGGAGGAGTATGTAAGGAGGTGTTTTGCCTACTTCATGATGATGTGTGTGCTATTTGATGATAACTGGTGCATGATTCTTTATTGAGATGCTTCTCTTATTTTTATTGAGTATGTTTTGTCACAAATTTGACAAAGGGGGAGATTGTAAGTGCTATGGTTTCATGCTCCTTTGATTGTCAAATTTTGTAGTGCCAAAACTTCAATCTGTGTCTTGTGTAGTACGATGATATATATGTTCAAGGCAATGCATGCATCTCATGCACAAGGACAATGCTTCAAGTCAAGTATAATGATCTACTTCAAGAAATGTAAAATCAAGTATGTTGTTCTCTTCTGTAAGCTTCAGAGTTTTTAGAACTACGTTAAAAGACGAGATCTTGTTCAAGACTCAAGGTGT
Source organism: Magnolia changhungtana (assembly GCA_030180095.1). Lineage (NCBI taxonomy): Eukaryota > Viridiplantae > Streptophyta > Magnoliopsida > Magnoliales > Magnoliaceae > Magnolia > Magnolia changhungtana. The sequence continues at coordinate 1,778,911 of JASAUF010000117.1, read as the reverse complement.
AGTACAACTTAAGAACTACAAGTTCAAGGTTTCAAAGAACTCAAGTTCAAGCTTCATCATGTGTCGAGATCTCAAGCTTTATGAACTTCAAATATCACTAATCATCTGAAGAAAAGAATGTTCAATGTTCATACTTCATGTCGCAGGTATGAATGACCTTAGATTGACCTTAGGGTAAGTCATTTTGAATACATAATTCAAATTAAATCACTATATAAGTGTTTGGTCTGTTCTTAGTCCTGGACTCTGTTCGACTAGTCCTAGCACTGGCTCGACCAGTTCAAAAAATTCCATGACCAGTCCTAAGTGTTGCAAATTTTCAGAATTTTTTGGTTGAGCTACGACCAGTTCTTGAGACTGCTCGACCAGTCATGTGAACAGTGTTGACTAGTTCACGACCAGTCCAGCAGCTACGACTCAAACTCCAGCAATGAATTCTTATTTTTCACGAGCAGTCGTAGGCAAGTCACGACCAGTCGTTGAGGACTCAGATGGGTCGTGAAGTGCTTACGACCAGTCGTGGAACGGTTTTATCCAATCACGCTTAAAATTTCAAAATGCAGTTCGTCCTACGACCAGTCGTGGTGGCCACACGACCAGTCGTAGATGTGATTTTTGCAACTATAAATAGAGCACGATTTTCAGAGTTTGATAATCCAATTCAGTAAAATCAAGGCATCACTCTGAGAGATAAGTTAGTTTCCTTTTAAGCTACATTGTGCATATTTAATATTCTCTTTTGTTAGCTTTGTCAATTTGATTTTGTTTCTATATTCCAATCTGATTTGAAAGAGGAATTGCTGTATTCCTTCTTCTTGAAATCAAAATCAAATAGAGCTAGCCCAACTGGTTTAATTTAAAATCAATCTAGAACCTAGGACCATTTTAAAGTGAGTATTGGAGATTAAACTTCTACTCCGATTTGGTTCTTCCGAGCTGCAACAAAAGGAGAAATCCAGGTATTTTACATTATTGTAAATTTCCTTCTTTTGGTTTTATTTGAGATTAAGCTAGAAAAATTTCAATCTATTGGTTATCTGAGGAGAATCAGAAAACTCAGAAGTGGGGTTTTTTTTTAATTGTGTAAGCCCACTGAAAGACACAATTGTGAGGGTTTTAGGTAAACCTGAGAAAAACCTATTTAATTAGTGAACGCTAATATCCACTGTGTGAGGATATTAAGAGTGGAGTAGCAAGCTGTGTGGCTGTTGTTTAACAGTTGGTGTACACACAGGCGAACCACTATAACTCTTTGTGTTTTGTGGATATGTGATTTATTTTTCCTAATATTTTATCATTCAAAATTGTGGGATGTATGTGTGGATGTGAATGTTGTAATATTTATATTTCAAGCATTATGGGAATGTTGTAATAGTGTAGATTTCAATTCTTATTATTTCCTTTTATTTTCCTCTTCAGTTTGAGAATTTGATACTCATCGTTCTAGTAAGGTTGTCCTGCCATAAACCCTTGATTTTTATGGTGTAAGGTTGTCCGTAGAATAACCTTGTATCAACCTCTCAATACTTGATTATTGAGGCTGCTTTCATTCCTACATTGTGAATTGCTTTCCTTTATTTGGCTATCATATTATTTAATTTCACTACGATTTTTTTTTAAAAAAAAAAATTTGGCATAGTCCTATTCACCCCCCCTCTAGGACATGTAGCTTGGCCTTTTCAAAATCGGCCTCGACAATCAGAATCGGCCTATACAATCGGCCTCGACAATCGAAATTGGCCTTGATACTCGGCCTCGACAATCAGAATCAGCCTATACAATCAGCTTGGACAAATCGGAATCGGCCTCGACAATCGGAATCGGCCTCGATACTTGGCCTCAACAATCGGAATCGGCCTATACAATCAGCCTCGATACTCAACCTCAACAATCTGAATCGGCCTATACAATCAACAAATCGGAATCGGCCTCGACACTCGGCCTCGACAATCGTAATCGGCCTCGACAATCGGAATCGGCCTCGATACTTGGCCTCGACAATCGGAATCGGCCTCGATAAATCGGAATCAGCCTTGATACTTGGCCACAACAATCAGAATTGGCCTCGATACTCAGCCTCGACAATCGGAATTGGCCTATACGATCGGCCTTGACAAATCGGAATCGGCCTCGATAATAGGAATTGGCCTATACAATTGACCTCAACAATCGAAATCAGCCTCGATGCTCGTCCTCGACAATCGGAATCGGCCTATACAATCGGCCTCGACAAATCGAAATCGGCCTTGATACTCGGCCTCGACAATCGGAATCGGCCTTGATATTCGGCCTCGATAATCGGAATCGGCCTATACAATCGGCCTCATCCGTTTAATATCTGGATCTGAACTGTCTATTAAGTCTACAACACATTTCATGTGCTGTCATGCAAAAATCACACTGATTGGATGGTCCAATTCATCTTTGATTTGGACTTTTTCTTGTAAAAATCCCTTTTCCAATCCAATGGATGGAATGGTTATGACTGCCCAACAAAAGTGATGCTTTTGAATAGATGGATTGATTATTAATTGGGCCTCTATCCTTATGTAAATGTCTTGACCCTCTAATGGCCATTGATCAAATGGTTACATTTATCAGATTGGCATGACATTTCCATGTTAGCACATGAAACGTACACTCGATCTAATGAACCGTCCAGATCAATGGATTGGATGTATGTCCAATGCCTATTCTACGATCCACACTGTTTAATAAGATGGGTGGGCACATTGGATGGATGATAAACAGAACAATCGTCAAGATTGGACGACCATATGGATGGGCCACAAGGAGACTGTCTATATCCATACTATATGAAAGTAAATAGAGCTTACTTTTCCAAGGACTCGTGTATGATTAAAATACCCTTACTAATTGTGTTAATAACCAAAATACCATTTTTTAACATCACGGAAGGCTCTTGGGATTTGTGATAAGCTATTGGGATTACCTTGACCTACATTTCTCCTGCGCGCAAACACAGAAACCTATGGTGGGCTTCCCATCCCCATTGTTCCTCCTGGTATGGCCCACCTGAGTTGCGGATCTGGCTGACTTTTAACCCATTGCCTAGAGTAGAGGATAGAACTTGATGGATGGCTGGATTTTACTTGTACAACTGGCGAGCCTTATAGAACTTAGGTGTAAAGGAATCAAATCTCCTTGTGTATGGGGGTGTACATCGAGTCGAGATTCGGCTCAGCCACTAGCTGACCTCAGCTCGGCTCGGCTCGGCTCGGCTCGGTCCTCGAGCCTGACTGGCTAGCTCGGCTCGGTTCGGTCAACAGCTCGGGCCAGTTCAAGCCGAGTTCGGGCCAAGATGGAGCTGAGTTCGTCATTGCAACATTTTTACAAACACTTCAATTACACCATCAAAATCTTACTATTTTTGAGATAGCAGCAATGGTTTTACAGGTATTTTATCAAATACCTTCTAAGAAATATAAAAATCAAGAAAAAAAGTGTGTTGGTTTTGTATACATACCTTCCTTGTCACCAGCCACACTTCTTTGAGTCATTTTAGCAAACACTTGGTGAGCAACATCAATATCAAAGTAACTGAGTCACCGAACTAGTTCGATCCGAGCGTGATTCGAGCTGGGTTCAATCTGAGTCAAGTCAAGCTGTGGCCAGCTCAAACTCATTTTCAAGCTAAAAAAATCAACTCAACTAGGCTCGAAGTCAACTTCGAACTGAGTCGAATCAAGCTTTTTCGAGTTGAGTTGAGCGAGCTAACTGAGTTAGCTCGGTTCGTATACCTCTACTTGTGTATATAAAACACTTGCATATGTAAAATTCACTCTGTCCATTAGATGCCCTCCTCTATGTGACGATCTTATGGAAATATACTAACCAGATCTAAAACTCAGGTGGGCCAGTCTGATTTATGTCATGTCATTTATGGTAGGCCCCAATTTTTGTTCAATGCCTTAGATCTTGTAAACACACATGGCACGTGTGAGAAGACTACGAATCACATGGCTACTCTCTGAGCAACGGTGCCAGGACCAGGACTGTCGTTGGTATTACTTGAATTGTACATATGGACCGTGTGATTGATGGAATGAACCTGCAATGGGCCTAACCTACTCACTATAGTTGGTTTAAGCATCAATCATCATACACTGGGAGCATGCGCTGAAGCATATAATGCATCGAGAGGATCTAGGCCGTTCATCAAGCAAGCCCTCTGAATCCTTGACTGGGCACAGAAAACCCACGTCATCCATTTTCCAAGTGGGCCACATGTATTGATAAGAAATGAAATAAAGGGAACTAACCCAATTTTGGCCAAGCGGACACATAACGTCCCTGTTAGCTCACGGCTTAGATCTCACAAACGCTATGTCAGCACGTGCGATGTTTGAACGAGAAACAAAAGAAGGCAGAGCAAGGGGAGAGTGTAAAGGAGCCTTTTTCGTTTTAGTCCCATATCGACAAATGGAGAAGAGAGCAATGAAATCTCATATGGAAGGTGATCATAGGAAGTATACCTTTCTCGGCCTTTTGGCTAAGATCAAGTGTAGTATCTGTCCTTATCAGTTTAATATCTGATACGTGGCTCATTGGGTCACATGATATTAAATTAATTCCTTGTGGGGGAGGGACCACCACAGTAGCTTCCTACTGGCGTCGCCCTCGTGTTGCACTATTGCAAGGGCCCGGCGCATCCCTCCCAAATCTTAGTTCAAATATGTTCCAAGCGAAACATGGGTGCCATCCAGACTAATTATGTGGAGTAATTTCAGGCATCTAAGATAAATAATAAATGGGCTGTTCTTGGGTTAACCAAATTCAAAATTTCGAATCCCCTGCCCATAAGGCCTCTGCCCAACAGGTTCAAAATCCAGTCCAGAGCCAACACCAGGCCGAGCCCGTGGACAGCTCTACTTAATGTGAGGTCGTTGCATGATCATACTTCTACTCAAAGAAAATGCCCATCCACTCTTCTTTGGAACTCTATTGGCTTACTTTGTGCAATCTGACCCACTTGAGGAGTGAAACTGCCTGTTTTGTGGGCATTAGATGCACTGATTCCAACTAGATAGGAAACTCGGATCTGTCTCATAGTTCTGTCTACTTTCTTTCGATGGGAAGCGGATTGGGTGATGATGAAGGAGGTGTTGGGCTCTGTGGGGCCCACTGATGTATGTGTTTTCTATCGACGCTATCCAGCTGTTTTGTTAGTTCATTTCAGGGGATCAGCCGAAAAAATGAACAGATCGGAAGCTCAAATCGACCACGCCCACATCACATGATACAGTGGGTATAATAGGTGAAACCTCTCTAAGGCCCACCGTCATTTTTATTTTCCATCCAACCATTGATAAGGTCATAGATCTGGATGGAAGGGAAAACACAAATATCAGCTTGATCCAAAACTTTTTGTGGTCCCTGAGAAGTATTTAATAGTGGGCGTTCAGTCACCACCGTTTCCTGTGATGTGGTCCACCTGAGCTTATTTTTGGGGTCGTGCCCTAAAAAGTAACTGGAAAACGGATGGGATGGACGGCGTGGATGAAACACACATAGTGGGTCCTATAGTGGCCAACATCAGTCACCACCAATCCGCTTCCCTATGAACATGGAGGTCACACCCTTATCCATACCTTAAGTGGTAGATTGAGCGAAGGATACCTCGTTTCAAAACTGAGGTCTTGGTATTAATTCCCTGGTGGGGGTGGCTAAGTATGAACTGAAACTCGGGTGTACTAACAAGCTAACCCAAAAAAAAGTGACGGTAAGGATTTGACTGATCAATGTGGGCCATCTTACCCGTCCATGTGGGTCCACTACGTTTTCATATCATATCCATCCAAACAGTTAGATTGTTAGAGCGGCCAGTAAAAACCTTGGACCATGGGTCATCATCCATGGTGGGGCCCTCTATATGGAGGATCAGAATAAGCAGTTTGGCCGGCAATGTATGGCTATGCTGTTTGGAAAAGGACATCATGCCCCTTTACATTTTTTTATTTGGCAAGAGAACCCCCATCAGCGCTATGTTCGTCTCTTCAAGAGTCAATAGGCCATTTTCCTGGACGCCGCACCAATCGGTGGATCCTGGCTATGGGGCCAACCTTGTTGTATGTGGCTTACATCCACGCCGTCCATCCGTTTTTACAGCTCATTTTATGGCAAAATCCAAGAAATGAAGCATATCCAAATCTCAAGTGGACCATATGAAAGGCCCAATTTTCAAGCCCAGGGCTTACATTTACATTCCAATAAATAAAATGGACTTGGGCTTAAATTGGGTCTCTTTGTTTTGACATTTTTTATATGAGAAAATCTTTTATGCTCTGGAAGAGCGTGCTGGATGATATGCAGGCACTTAGAAATTTCATACTTGGTGAACAGATAATTCAAATTAAACTATCCAAATTACGGCTCCCAGTTTTCGTGTAAAAAGAACGAATAATTACTCTTATTCGATTATCTGAGTATCGGATTGATGGGCATTCATTTAACGGCAGAAAATGGAAAATATCCAATGGTCATATTTCGACAAGCAAGTGTCCATGAATCAGAGGTTAGGATCGCTCCAGCTATCTGATTTTTGGCCTGTCTCCTAGTGACAATAGGTTTTACATTTTAGCCGGTTTAATCTGAGTTTATGTAAAGCGTACAATTTCTAAGCGACCGTTTATCAAGTGTCATACGCTGCCAGAGTATCAAATAGCTCTCCCTTTAATATTGAGAAAATGACCACTGTAGACAAAACCTTTTTACCCAGCGGTTTCTATCAAAGAATACAAACTTTAGTTACCAATCTAGACTAGCACGTGCGGACAGCGGCTTTGAGGACGAAACTACCCCTCTTTTTCGGTGCGAAGACGAGCGCTGACGCTCCTCGAACTGAGAGTTGTACGAACGGCTTAAAAGAGATCAAAGTTACATGGCCCCACAGCTATATATTTATTATATCCACAACGTTCATCCATATTTCAAGATCATTTCGGAGCATTATCCAAAAAAAAAAAAAATCATATCCAAAGATCAACTGGACCACACCACAAAGAGCAGCGGGGAAATTGATTTTCACCGTTAAAAATTTTGTAGGGTCCACCATAACATTTATTTTCCATCCAATCTATCTATCCATAAGGTCACAAAGGCCAGGATGAAGAGGAAAAACAAGTTTCATAATGATCCAAAACTTCTGTGACCCCTAAAAGGGTTTCAATGGTAGACGTTCAATCATCCACAGCCTTTAACAGTGTGGTCCACTTGATAGCTAGATCTGTCTTATTTTTCGTCTCAAACCTTAATACGAGTTCGCCAAAAATATGGACGGTTTGGATATAACACATACCTCATAATAGGACCCACAAAAAGTGGTGGGATTACAACAGCAAAAAATAAAAAAAAAAAAAAAAAAAACCCGTCGATATATCGACGATTCGTCGATATATCGAAAATGGTCCAGAACTGTCCAGTGAGTTTTCCTCAAAAATCCTACAATTGTCGATATATCGACAGTCCGTCGATATGTTGAAAAAGGTATTTTACCTTTAGCTACGGATTATAACCGTAGCCATAACTGCACTCCGTACCACTCTATAAAATTTTTTATTTTTTTTTATTTTTTTTATTTATTTTTATTTATTTTTTATTTTTTACATGGAGAAATTTATTCTACCTACAATTTTCTTTAATACATATTTATATAAATAGGTATATATAAGCATATAAAATTTTTTTCCCTCTTTTTTTTTCATTTATTTTTTTAATCATTTAACAAGAATATCTTCTAAACCAAAATTAGTTACTTGACGTACCATGTATGATTTTGGGGTAGGAGAAGCTACTTTAGCCAACTAACCATGCTATTTTCCAAGATTCCATCAGGTCGATGGTAAAAAATCTATTTCATTCAATCCATGATCATTTCTAGGTTGTCTCGCTCAATTCCTACCTTCCCTCGCTCAATTCCTACCTTCCCTCGCTCAATTTTTAGGTTCCCTCGCTCAATTTCTACCTTCACTCGCTCAATTCCTACGTTCCCTCGCTCAATTTCTAGGTTCCTCGCTCAATTCCTACCTTCCTCGCTCGATTTCTAGGTTCCTCATCAATTCTACCTTCCTCGCTCAATTTCTAGGTTCCTCGCTCAATTCCTACCTTCCTCGCTCAATTTCTAGGTTCCTCGCTCAATTCCTACCTTCCTCGCTCAATTTCTAATGCACTCAATGCTCAATTCCTACCTTCCTCGCTCAATTGCTAGGTTCCCTCACTCAATTTATATGTTGCCTTGCTCAATTTCTAGTTTCCTTCGCTCAATTCCTAGGTTGTCTCGCTCAATTCATAGGTTGTCTCGCTGAATTTCTGCATTGCCTCACTCGATTGCTAGGTTGCCTCGCTCAATTCCTAGGTTCCTTCACTGAATTTCTAGCTTCCTCGCTCGATTCAGGTTGCCTCGCTCAATTTCTAGCTTCCTTTCAATTCCTAGGTTCCTCGCTCAATTCCTAAGTTTTCTCGCTCAATTTTTAGGTTGCTCATTGAATTTCTAGCTTCCTCGCTCAATTCCTGGGGCTGTCGGCTCAATTCATAGGTTCCTCGAATTTCTAGCTTCCTCGCACAATTTTCGACTTCCTCGCTCAATTTCTACCTTCCTCGCTCAAATCCTAGGTTGCCTCACAATTTCTAGGTTCCTGCAATTTCTAGCTTCCTCGCTCAATTCCTAGGATTCTCAAGCTAAATTTCTACGTTGCCTCGCTCATTTCTTAGGTTCCTCGCTCATTTCCTATGTTGCCTCGCTCAAATCCTACATTGCCTCGCTCAATTTATAGGTTCCTCGCACAATTTGTAGCTTCCTCGGCTGAATTCTGCAGGTTCCTCGCTCAAATTCTAAATTTTCCTCAAGCTTAATTTCTAACTTCTTTCGCTCAAATCCTGGGTTGCCTCGCTCAAATCCTGGGTTCGCTAATTTCTACCTTGCCTCACTCAATTTCTAGGTTCCTTCGCTCAATTTCTAGCTTCCTCGCTCAAATCCTAGGTTGCCTCACTGAATTTCTAGGTTCCTCACTTAATTTAGCTTCCTCGCTCAATTCCTAGGATTCCTCGTTGAATTTCTACGTTGCCTCGCTCATTTCCCAGGTTCCTCGCTCAATTCCTATGTTGCCTCGCTCAAATCCTAAGTTGCCTTGCTCATTTTTACGTTCCTCGCACAATTTGTAGCTTCCTCGCTCAAATCCTAGGTTGTCTCATTTGAATTTCTAGGTTCCTCGGTCAAATTCTAGCTTCCTTGCTCAATTTCTAACTTCCCTCGCTCAATTCCTAGGTTGCCTAGCTCAAATCGTAGGTTCACTCGCTCAATTTCTAGGTTCCCTACTCATTTTCTACGCTTGCTCGCTCAATTTCTAGGTTGCCTTGCTCGATTGCTTGACAGGTTGCACACTCTCAATTTCTAGTTTAAGCGAGGAACCTAGAGATGAGCGAGGGGTAGGTAGAATGAGCGAGAAAATGGCGAGGCAACGAAATCGGCCTTGAAATTTCAGAAATGAGCAGTAGGAATAAATTGCGTATGAACTGAAATCGAGTTTAATGGCAGCTCCAGAAATGAATGAAGCAACGTAGGAATGAAGAAATCGAAATTGAGGCAAGTAGAAATCGAGTGAGAACGAGGAATTGAGCGCTGAAGAAAATTGAGTGAGGCAGCCAGAATTGAGCGAGGAAGCTGAAATCGAGCGAGCGAGGCAACGAGGAATGGAGCGAAAGTAGTAAATGAGTGAGGCAAGCTGAAATTGAGCGAGACAACGTAACGAGGAATGAGCGAGGCAACGTAAAATGAGCAAGCTGAATCGAGCCAGGCAACATAGGTTCTCGCTCAATTCCTACGTTCCTCGCTCAAATCCTAGGTTGCCTCGCTCAATTTCTAGCTTCCTCGCACAATTTGTAGCTTCCTCGCTCAAATCTTATGTTGCCTCAAATTTCTAAGTTCCTCGTCAATTTCTAGGTTCCTCGCTCAATTTCTAGCTTCCTCGCTCAATTCCTAGGTTGTCTCACGAATTTCTAGGTTCCTCGCAATTTCTAGCTTCCTCGCTTAATTCCTAGGATTCTTCTGAATTTCGTTGCCTCGCTCATTTCCTAGGTTCCTCATTCCTATGTTGCCTTGCTTCAAATCCTAGGTTGCCTCGCTCAATTTCTAGATTCCCTCGCTCAAATCCTAGTTGTCTCATTGAATTTCTAAGTTCCCTCGCTCAAATTCTAGCTTCCTCGCTTTCAATTTCTAACTTCCTCGCTCAATTCTGAGGTTACTTTCTTTGAATCCACTACGTTGCCTCGCTCAATTTCTAGCTTCCTCACTCAATTTCTAGCTTCCCTCGCTCAATTCCTACGTTGCCTCGCTACAGCCTCGCTCAATTCCTACGTTGCCTCGCTCAATTTCTAGCTTCAAATGTAGCTTCCTCGCTCAATTTTTTGCTTCCTCGCTCAATTCCTACGTTGCCTCGCTCATGTTGCCTCGCTCAATTTCTAGCTTCCTCAATTCATTCCTATGTTGCCTTGCTCAAGCTTCCTAGTCATTGAACAATTTTTGGCCTCGCTCAATTTCTAGCTTCCTCGTTCAATTTCTAGCTTCCTCGCTCAATTCCTACGTTGCCTCGCTCAATTTCTAGCTTCCTCGCTCAATTTCTAGCTTCCTCGCTGAATCCCTACGTTGCCTCGCTCAATTTCTAGCTTTCTTATTCAATAATTCTTCCTCTCTCAATTCCTAGGTTGCCTAGCTCAAATCGTAGGTTCCTCGCCATTTTCTACGTTGCCTCGCGATTTCTAGCTTACTCGCTTTAATTTCTAGATTCCTCGCCGAACTCCTACCTTGCCTCTCTCAATTTCTAGGTTCCTCGCTCAATTCCTACCTTGCCTCACTCAATTTTCAATTTGCCTACTCAATTTCATATTTGTCCCGCTCAATTTCTAGTTTGACCGCTAAGTGAACAAAGAAGTGAATGAAATGTATTTTCAACCATCGACCTGATGGAATCTTGGAAAATAACTAGGTTGGTTGGCTAAAGTAGCTTCTCTTAACCCAAAATCATATGTGGTACGTCAAGTAACTAATTTTGGTTTAGAAGATATTCTTGTTAAATGATTAAAAAATAAATGAAAAAAAAGGAAAATAATTTTATATGCTTATATATACCTATTTATATAAATATATATTAAAGAAAATTGTAGGTAGAATAAATTTCTCAATGTAAAAAATAAAAAAAATAAAAAAAATAAAAATTTGGATAAACTGCACGACTGAGCTTATGGCTACTGCTACTATAATCCGTAGCTAAAGGTAAAACACCTTTTTCGATATATCGACATAGTCGTTATATCGAAAATTGTATACTGAACAGTTCTGGACATTTTCGATATATCGACTGGTAGATATATCAAAGACTTTTTTTTTTTTTTTTTTTAATCCCACCGCTTTTGTGGGTCCTATTATGAGGTATGTGTTATATCTAAACCGTCCATCTATTTGGCGAGCTCATATTCAGGCTTGAGACTAAAAATAAGATAGATCTAACTATCAAGTAGACCACACTGTAAAAGGCAATGGGGAATTGAACGTCTACAATTGAAACCCTTTTAGGGGTTATAGAAGTTTTGGATCATTATGAAATTTGTTTTTCTTCATCCAGGTCTTTGTGACCTATGAATGAACTTAGACGGGGAGGATTTCTCACGAACATCATAGTGGGCCCCCAAAAAGTTTTTAATGGTCGACGCTCATTCAACATTGTTTCCTGTAATGTGGTTACACTTGAGATTTGCATATACCTCATTTTTGGTCGTATACCATAAAATGATATGGAAAAATATATGGACGGCATGGATGAATAGCATACATCATGGTGGGGCCCACAGACCACCGACCATCCGCCATTGGCTGGTGGCAGGGGGAGTACCCAATCCGTTTCCGTGAAAGGAGGCGTAGTTTCGTCCTCAACGTCCCTGTCCGCACGTGATAGTCTAGATTGGTAACTAAAGTTTGTATTCTTTCATAGAAACCGCTGGGTAAAAGGTTTTGTCTACAGTGGTCATTTTCTCCTTTAATGTTGTATCCGAGCCTGAGCTCGTGCACAAGTCCAGGCCCGTTTTGGAACATGGTTAGCTGGGCATAGCCCAACTTAATAGGTTGTTCACATCCAACCAGTTTGGACTATACATTACTGTCCATCCAGCTGATAACTTTCAGCATTTTAAGTGCTTACGCAATCCAACCCGTCCAATAGGATGGCCCCACCATGAGGATCACATTACATAAAAAATCAGCCCCATCCACTCATCAGGCCAACAACACCCTCATTTTGTTATTTATCAGCAACAAAAAATTATTTTCTACGGTCCCCTTGATGAATGGATGTGGCTGATTTTTCATTAGGTGGTCTTCATGCTGGGCCAATCTATCCAACGGGTTGGATGTAGTGCGCACACGATAGGTTGGAAGTTATCCACTAGCTGGACCATAACTCATTGTCCAAGCCGTTGGACATGAGGATTTATGTGTCCAACTAGTTGGACGTGTGCATTTCTATTTATGTTGACCAAAGCAACTCACGAAGGGTCAAGGAGACACACCCATGTGGAGCCCACCCACTATTATACACCAAATCTCTGTGTATAAACATCGCACGAATTCAAACTATCTTGTGAAACACATCTCTAAGTTCTCATACTTCTTCATCACCTTGGAGAGGGAGCATGACGATAGACTCAAAAATGATTGACGATGGTGAAGCTTTCATCAAGAAGAAGGCCTTCTTACATTGCACTTCCAACGAAGACGCTGATGACGATCTTCGAAGCTTCATATCATGCCTCAGATGGATGTGTTTAGATCAATCTAACTGTTTTCGAGCCATCATCTCATGGACCCTTTTCATCCTTCTCGCCATCGTTGTCCCCGCCTTATCGCATTTTACCCTGGCATGCTCAAATTGTGATTGGAAGCATCAACGGCCTTATGACATCGCAGTTCAGCTATCTCTTTCTATCATTGCCACCCTCTCGTTCGTCTGCGTTACGCACTTCGTAAGCAAGTATGGCCTACAGGGGTTCCTCTTCCTTGATAAGCTGCTTAACGAGAGCAAGAAGGTTCAGCAGCAGTATACAGCACAGCTCAATATAAGTTTTCTCTTCTCTTTGCAAAATTGATAAGATTTAAGCACACCCAACATAAAAATTGTAATTGGAATGTTCTCAATTTGAATTGTTAAATATTTAACTACCAAATTATCTTTGTTAATCATCTTTGATGAGCAGCAATAAAAAATAAAATCATGATTAATGGGATTTATACTCTTAATAGAATTTCCAAAAATCATGAAATGATACACATGGATACGAGAGTGCTCTTTCTTACTATACAACTAGAGCCCCATTTAATGAAATTCTATTCAGAGCAGAAATTCCAAAATTGCTAATTAATTTTATCTGCTTGGGATCCTGGGGATCTGAAATTTTGAATAATCACTGAAGCGATATCTGTCTCTAGAAACCAAGGAACGTTGGAAGAGAATGAAGATAGATTTATTTTTTTTTTTTTTTTTTTTTTTTGAAAAACTTCTTTTGAATTTATATGAGTTCATACCAAGTTTTAAGTCATTTCAAGATTGTTTGATTTCATGTTTAATCAAAGGAATGGTGAAAGGAGAAAAGCTCCAAAACCCATTATTCTTATTCATTAATTCTACTTAATCAGCTGAAAAAAATTTGAAAATTGTGTTTTCCTTCTTTTTCTCTAACCACACAAAACAATCCAACTTCTATTAGCTAATAAACAAGGAAATGAAAACATAGTCAATATCAACTCCTATCTTCCTACAAAATATTTGAAATTTGTTCTGTATTCCTTCTGAAATAAAACAAGAAAGAAGAAAAGAAACATCCTGATTTGCACCAAAGAGCCCAAAATCTTTCATCTCCATACAAAAAGAAAAGAAAAGAATGCACCCATTTTTTTCCAATTTCCTGCTCTTTTTCATAACCCCAAATCAATCCAGATTCTATTACAGATAGAAACAAAATATAAAGAAGGAAAACAAGCAAAAACTCCTGTATCTGTTCTACCCAATTAGCTAATAGTCTACAATTATTGTGCTCCTTGTATTTTAATTCAATTATTAAATACCGAGTCGACTCAACCCAACTGGACATTGAATTGAATTTTGTTCTCCTCTCTCGAGTCCTGACTACCAAAAAAGTTTTTTTTTTTTTAAAAAAACCATATTACGGAGTTTTTTATTTTTATTTTTGCCTTCACCTTTCCTTATATGCAGAGATCTTTCAAGCTCCTATTCATATTTGTTCTCTCCGGCTTCGTGGCTGAGAGCGCATACAAGATATGGTGGTACTCCTCCGGTAGCACCCGGATACCCTTCTTAGGAAATGTATACATGAGCAACGCCATGGCGTGCTTCTTAGAGCTCTGTTCATGGCTCTACAGGACATCCACCTACTTGGGTTTTTCACTATCTATAAGCCGGTCCAATCTATAGTTTTTGGACGTAGGAATTATGGGATCCTGCTCATCAGCGCACGTTCTGTTGGCTGGTGACGCGGGAGCGCCCATGGTTACACGATCTGGAGTGCTAAGTTGGTGTGCCCCTCTATGGATGATGGATGAGTCAGAAATCTTCCTAATTAGAGGATCCTGTCCTTTGATCAATGGCTTAAAAATACAATGGTCCAGTTGGAGTTATCTGATATTGTACACGTGTCATACATTAAATCAAATTAAATATACTAACGTTTGGAACGCACTGTTCCTGAGTCACAGTCCCAAAATCAGATTGGTTAAACGATCTTAACCTCTGATTCTTGGTCACTTGTTTATTGAAATAGTTCCATTTTGACCGTCCAATAAGTGCCAACCAATCCGATAGCTAGATAATAAAACAATCTTAGCTTTCAGTTCATGATACATTTTAACTGGCACAAATAATTTGAACAGTCTAATTTGAATTGCTTATAATTTAAACAGTAGGAATTTCTTAGTGTCCTTGCCACAGTGGTACACTCCGAGGAGTTTCAACACGAGGTCTTGGGTTCGATGCCCGTAGGTGGTGTAATTCCGAACTGGACCCAATTCAATATGAATTTAATTTTTAAATGGCTTTGATTTAGACCATCCTAAATGGAGTGGTGGTGAGGACGCAGATTAATGCAGAAGAGACGCCTTAACCAATATTCCTGGGTCCCCAACTGAAAATTTTCAGGATTGATATCTAGGACCTGTTTGGATACAACCAAATGAGTTACTTTTTTCTACTCACAGTAGTAGATAAGTAACTGATTTCAAATAAGTTTAGATTATGATTAGTCATAAGTAACTTTTTTACTTAAAGCTACTTAATCACTTCAACTAAAATTTTTAATAGCTTTTCTATTTTCATAAGTTGTTGAAGAGAGAATCAAGAGAGACGAAAGAGAAGAAGTTGATAAGTATGTTGTTTACCAAACATACTTATCTGCTTAATAAGTAAAACTAAGATAAGATATTTATTGCATAAGCAGCTTATGTTAAGTAACTTATCATCCAAACACCCCCTTATAAACTTACTTCTTTGATTTTATTCGCTATGATTAAGGGAGCGTTTGGATCATAAGTGATATAGGACTGAACAAAGTAATATGTGAGATCAAATAATTAAATTAAGATATTTAACAAAAAAAACAAACGTCGCTATATTTATCACAAATATTATGAAAATCAAAAGAAAATCATATGTAATTCTAACCTAAGCTACCAACATTGTAATACAAGATCATTAAATAAAGAAGAAACTAGGATCTAATGGATGTAGAGACATCCAATTAGCATAGGGTATAGTGTATTTTAAAATAGAAAACCTAATATAACCAAGGGTGAAAATTAGGATTTAGGTAATTTGAAAAAGTAGGAAAATTAAGAAATTTAGGTTTATGGTTAGGGTTTCGGGAATGGAAGAAATGACTTTTGATATAATGATGGTGGGAAACCAAAAGGGACAGGTGAGATTCACACACGTGGCTGTACGGTCACACGTGTGGGATGAGAGAATATGTTTAGGTCCGTTAGGATTTGAATTGTGGATGGGTATGAAAAAGTTGGGTTTGGGAGAAGACGAATGGAGAAGAAAATACCTAAATGGAGAAGAAAAAATAAGATGGTGTAGGGATAGATGAAAACCTCGCACTGTCGTTGATGAAGATTAGCATCGCACCAATCTTCCTTCAAAATCGTATGGAAGTATCTTTAAATTGCGTGAAGATAGGAGAAGAAAGCAAGAGCTTTTCGCTTTTTTTTTTCTTTAATCACGAAATTTAATGGGAAAGAGGTCACACACTTCCCTCTTTTTATAGATCCAAGAAGTTTTAAAAATTACAAAAATTACCCTATATTGTGAATTTTAACGAAAATAGCCATAATCTAAATAAAATTAACTAAAACACTCATAATTAGTTCAAATATAAAATAATCAAAAACTGAATCTTAAAATATAATAAAGTCTAAAATTGATGTGGACGATCAACGATCAATGATCTGATCATGTGATCCATGCGATCCAATGGCCCTATCGTCGTGTCCCTCCGATCTAACAGTTTGGATCACTCCATAAAGCAGTCCATTTGCATCTTCATAATGTGGGGTCTTCTGGATGCTCGCACATGCACATGAGATATTCATTAGGATCACGAGTACTCGCCTAGTCACAGGAAAATCGGCATGGCCCACCTCCTCCTCTGATACGTACGTAAGAGTGTACGTGGTGTGATGTCCTCATCAATAAGTTACTTTACAGAAGCTTCTTATGCCTCGAATAACTTATCTTAGTTTTTATTCATTCAGTAGATAAGTAGATTTGGTAAACAACATGCTTATCAACCAGAAAGAGACAAATCAATCTCAGCTATTGCTAAATTCAAATAGCTTGGATTCAACATGAGAGAATTTTATGTATATTCTTTTTCATTATAACCTTGCTATCATAAGAATCTAGATAAGGTTGGACTTGAGACCTCATGTATAAGATACGGGACAAGTCGTGGACGACTGCATGGAGGGCCAAGAAAGAAATAAATCAGGACATAGGGGCATAGAGATAAAAGTTCTAAAAAACACAAGTAATTCCCCAAACCATAGAAAACAATATTCATCACCAAACTCTAAACATAAGATGCTAACAAGAAGCATTTCCTACCAATAAAAGTTAAAACCACGAACTCGGATGGCTTTGATGGATGATCACATTTTGCTCCTTTGAGCGATGTGGCACTTTGAACAGGCCTGTCTATAAATTTTGGCATTGCGTCACCTTCTCCAACACTCACTATCACATTGCTCCTTCGAGCTACAATGTCTTTCAATTTTGTCACAACCTTAGCAATGACTTGCACGATAGTCTTGGGCTCGTGTTGTTGGTCGAAGTGATATTGTGACTAAGATTGGTGGAGAGGAGGCCTTCTCTAATATTCTTGGATCACCGGATCAAAATTTTTTGGTAAAATGATATACTTTGGAATGAGGTCTTTGGTACTTGTATACTTAGAGAAAGAGAAGCTCCATAAAGAAGACCAGTTTAAAATTTCAAGAACGAAATTAATATCAAATTTGTAACTACAATTGTCTTCCTTGCTGCATAGAAATGAGTATGGAGATGAAAGAAAGCTCACCTGAAATGTTGATTCTAAACTACTTAGAGGTAGAAAACACTATACACAGAGAAAATGACCACTGTAGACAAACCCTTTTCCCCAGCGGTTTCTATGAAAGAATACAAACCTTAGTTACCAATCTAGATTAGCACGTGCGGACAGCGACGTTGAGGACAAAACTACCCCTCCTTTTCGCTGCGAAGACGTGCGCTGACGCTCCTCGAACTGAGAGTTGTACGAACGGCTTAAAAGGATTGGGGTCGGTGGTCTGTGGGCCCCACCATGATGTATGCTATTCATCCATGCCGTCCATATATTTTTCCATATCATTTTATGGTATACGACCAAAAATGAGGTATATGCAAATCTCAAGTGTACCACATTACAGGAAACAGTGTTGAATGAGCGTCGACCAATAAAAACTTTTTGGGGCCCACTGTGATGTTCGTGAGAAATCCTCCCCGTCTAAGTTCATTCATAGGTCACAAAGACCTGGATGAAGAAGAAAAACAAATTTCATAATGATCTAAAACTTCTATAACCCCTAAAAGGGTTTCAATGGTAGATGTTCAATTCCCCATTGCCTTTTACAGTGTGGTCTACTTGATAGTTAGATCTATCTTATTTTTAGTCTCAAGCCTGAATATGAGCTCGCCAAATAGATGGACGGTTTGGATATAACACATACCTCATAATAGGACCCACAAAAGTGGTGGAATTACAACAGCAAAAAAAAAAAAAAAAAAAAAAAACCAACGTCGATATATCGACTAACAGTCGATATATCGAAAATGGTCCAGAACTGTCCAGTGAGTTTTCTCAAAAATCTTACAATTTTCGATATATCGACTGTCTGTCGATATATCGAAAAAGGTGTTTTACCTTTAGCTACGGATTATAACCGTAGCCATAACTGTAGTCTGTGCCAGTCTATGAAATTTTTTATTTATTTATTTTTATTTTTATTTTTTTACATGGAGAAATTTATTCTACCTACAATTTTCTTTAATACATATTTATATAAATAGGTATATATAAGTATATAAAATTTTTTTCCCTCTTTTTTTCATTTATTTTTTTAATCATTTAACAAGAATATCTTCTAAACCAAAATTAGTTACTTGACGTACCACATGATTTTGGGGTAAGAGAAGCTACTTTAGCCAACCAACCTAGTTATTTTCCAATATTCCATCAGGTCGATGGTTGAGCAAGGCAACGTAGAAATTGAGCGAGGCAACGTAGAAAACGAGCGAGGGAACCTACGATTTGAGCTAGGCAACCTAGGAATTGAGCGAGGGAAGCTACAAATTGAGCGAGGCAACGTAGAAATTGAGCGAGGGAAGCTAGAAATTGAGCGAGGCAACGTAGGAATTGAGCGAGGGAAGCCAGAAATTGAGCGAGGGAAGCCAGAAATTGAGCGAGGGAACCTAGAAATTGAGCGAGGGAAGCTCGAAATTGAGCGAGGGAACCTAGAAATTGAGCGAGGAAGAGAAATTGAGCGAGGCAAGCTCGAAATTGAGCGAGGAACCTAGAAATTGAGCGAGGAACCTAGAAATTGCGAGAAGCTCGAAATTGAGCGAGGAACCTAGAAATTGAGCGAGGAAGGTAGAAATTGAGCGAAGCTCGAAATTGAGCGAGGAAGCTCGAAATTGAGCGAGGAAGGTAGAAATTGAGCGAGGAAGCCGAAATTGAGCGAGGGAAGGTAGAAATTGAGCGAGGGAAGCTCGAAATTGAGCGAGGGAAGGTAGAAATTGAGCGAGGCAACCTAGAAATTGAGCGAGGGAAGGTAGAAATTGAGCGAGGCAAGCTCGAAATTGAGCGAGGGAAGCTAGAAATTGAGCGAGGCAAGCTCGAAATTGAGCGAGGGAAGCTAGAAATTGAGCGAGGGAAGGTAGAAATTGAGCGAGGCAACCTAGAAATTGAGCGAGGGAAGCTAGAAATTGAGCGAGGGAAGCTAGAAATTGAGCGAGGGAAGGTAGAAATTGAGCGAGGCAACCTAGAAATTGAGCGAGGGAAGGTAGAAATTGAGCGAGGCAACCTAGAAATTGAGCGAGGGAAGGTAGAAATTGAGCGAGGGAAGGTAGAAATTGAGCGAGGCAACCTAGAAATTGAGCGAGGGAAGGTAGAAATGAGCGAGGAAGGCTAAAATGAGGAAGGTAGAAATTGAGCGAGGAAGAGGTGCTAGAAAGCTGAAATTGAGCGAGGAAGCTAAAATTGAGGCAACCTAGAAATTGAGCGAGGAAGCTGAAATTGAGCGAGGAAGGTAGAAATTGAGCGAAGGCTCGAAAATTGAAGCGAGGAAGCTCGAAATTGAGCGAGGAAGGTAGAAATTGAAAGCGAGGAAGCTAGAAATTGAGCGAGGAAGGTAGAAATTGAGCGAGAAGGAAAATTGAGGAGGAAGGTAGAAATTGAGAGGAAGAGCTGAGAGAAATTGAGCGAGGAAGGTAGAAATGAGCGAGGAAACTTCAGAAATTGAGCGAGGAAGGTAAATTGAAGTGAGCGAGAGCGGGAAGCTCGAAATTGAGCGAGGGAAGGTCGAAATTGAGCGAGGGAAGCTAGAAATTGAGCGAGGCAACCTAGAAATTGAGCGAGGGAAGCTAGAAATTGAGCGAGGCAACCTCGAAATGGAGCGAGGGAAGCTAGAAATTGAGCGAGGGAAGGTAGAAATTGAGCGAGGCAACCTAGAAATTGAGCGAGGGAAGGTAGAAATTGAGCGAGGGAACCTAGAAATTGAGCGAGGGAAGGCGAGAAATAGAAATTGAGCGAGGAAGGTAGAAATTGAGCGAGGAAGTGAGTAGAAATTGAAGCGAGGAAGGTAGAAATTGAGCGAGGAAGGTAGAAATTGAGCGAGGAACTAGAAATTGAGCGAGGAAGGTAGAAATTGAGCGAGGCAACCTAGAAATTGAGCGAGGAAGGTAGAAATTGAGCGAGGCAACCTAGAAATTGAGCGAGGAAGGTAGAAATTGAGGCGAGGAAGCTAGAAATGAGCGAGGAAGGAAAATGAGCGAGAGGTGAAGGAGAAAGTAGAAATTGAGCGAGGAAGGTAGAAATTGAGCGAGGAAGGTAGAAATTGAGCGAGGAAGCTAGAAATTGAGCGAGGAAGGTAGAAATTGAGCGAGGAACGTAGGAATTGAGCGAGGAAGGTAGAAATAGAAATTGAGCGAGGAAACGAGAAAATGAGCGAGGAACCTAGAAATTGAGCGAGGAAAGGTCGGTAGAAATTGAGCGAAGGCTCGAAAATGAGCGAGGAAGGTAGAAATTGAGCGAGCTAGAAATGAATGAGCGAGGAAAGAGAAATTGAGCGAGGAACCTGAAATTGCAACCTAGAAATTGAGGCGAGGGAAATTGAAATGTGGAGCGAGGAAGGTAAAATTGAGCGGGAGCCGAAAATTGAGCGAGGAAGTAGAAAATTGAGCGAGGAACTTAGAAAATTGAGCGAGGAAGCTTTAGAAATTGAGTGAGGAAAGTTGAAAGAGAGTTGAGCCAGAAATCGAGGCAGGCAACGTAGGAATTGAGCGAGGAAGCTAGAAATTGAGCGAGGCAACGTAGGAATTGAGCGAGGAAGCCGAGAGAATGAGTAATTGAGCGGTAACGTAGAAATTGAGCGAGCCGAAATGAGCGAGGAAGCTAGAAATTGAGTCGGGAAGGCTAGAAATTGAGCGAGGAAGCTAGAAATTGAAATTGAGCGAGGCAACATAGGTTCCTCGCACAATTCCTACGTTCCTCACTCAAATCTAGGTTACCTCGCTCAATTTCTAGCTTCCTCGCTCTAATCCTATGTTGCCTCATTTGAATTTCTAAGTTCCTTGTCAAATTCTAGCTTCCTCGCTAAATTTCTAACTTACCTCGCTCAATTCTAGGTTACCTGCAAAATTATCGGTTTCTCATTTTTTACCTTCCTCGCTCAATTTCTAGCTTCCTCGTCACATTTCTACGTTGCCTCGCTTTCATTTCTAGCAATTCCTCGCTCAATTTCTGCATCCTCGCTTCAATTTTCGTTGCTCGCTCAATTCTAACGCTTCCTCGCCAATTTCTAGCATCCCTCAATTCAATTCTTGCCTAAAACTCGATTTCTACCTCGCTTTCTAATTTCTCGCTTCCACTCGCTCAATTTCAATTTCTACCTTCCTTCCTCAAATCTTTCTACTTTTCGCTCATTTCTTTCTCGCCAATTTAACTTCCTCGCTTCAATTTCTAACCTCATTCCTACGTTGCCTCGCTCATTTTCTGCTTCTTCCTCGCTCAATTCTATGTTGCCTCGCCCAAACATTCTGCCTTCCTCGCTCAATTTCAAGCTTCCTCGCTCAATTTCGGTTGCTCAAACCCTCTTCCCTTCGCTTCAATTTCTAACTTCCTCGCTCATTTATTTCTCGCTAAATTTTCTGCGCTTCCCGCTCGCTCATTTCTTCCTCGCTCACCCTACTTACTTCTCGCTCATTTCTAGCTTCCCGGCTCAATTTCTACGTTGCCTCGCTCATTTCTACAGCTTCTCGCTCATTCCTCGTTGCCTCGCTCCACAATTCTAGCTTCCTCACTCATTTCTAGCTTCCATCGCTCAATTTCGAGCTTTTGCCTCGCTCATTTCTACCTTCCTCGCTCAATTTCTGGGTTCCCTTCGCTCAATTTCTAGCTTCCTCGCTCAATTTCTACCTTCCTCGCTCAATTTCTGGGTTCCTCGCTCATTTTACTCGGCTTCCTCGCTCAATTTCTAGCTTCCTCGCTCAATTCCTACGTTGCCTCGCTCTCAATTTCTACTTCCTTCAAATCAATTTCTACGTTGCCTCGCTCAATTTCTACCTTCCCTCGCTCAATTTCTAGGTTCCCTCGCTCAATTTCTACCTTCCCTCGCTCAATTTCGAGCTTCCCTCGCTCAATTTCTACCTTCCCTCGTTCAATTTCTACCTTCCCTCGTTCAATTTCTAGGTTGCCTCGCTCAATTTCTACCTTCCCTCGCTCAATTTCTAGGTTGCCTCGCTCAATTTCTCTAGTTGTTGCCTCAATTTCTAGCTTCCCTCGCTCAATTTCTAGGTTCCCTCGCTCAATTTCTAGCTTCCCTCGCTCAATTTCGAGCTTGCCTCGCTCAATTTCTAGCTTCCCTTGCTCAATTTCTACCTTCCCTCGCTCAATTTCGAGCTTCCCTCGCTCAATTTCTACCTTCCCTCGCTCAATTTCTAGCTTCCCTCGCTCAATTTCGAGCTTGCCTCGCTCAATTTCTACCTTCCCTCGCTCAATTTCTAGGTTCCCTCGCTCAATTTCTACCTTCCCTCGCTCAATTTCTAGGTTGCCTCGCTCAATTTCTAGGTTGCCTCGCTCAATTTCTACCTTCCCTCGCTCAATTTCGAGGTTCCCTCGCTCAATTTCGAGGTTCCCTCGCTCAATTTCTACCTTCCCTCGCTCAATTTCTAGGTTACTTCTCGCTTAATTTCTACCTTCCTCGCTCATTTCGAGCTTCCTCGCTCAATTTCTACCTTCCTCGCTCATTTCTAGGTTCTCTCGCTCAATTTCGAGCTTCCTCGCTCAATTTCGAGGCTTCCTCGCTCAATTTCTACCTTCCTCGCTCATTTCTGGCTTCCTCGCTCAATTTCGGGGTTGCCTCGCTCAATTTCTAGCTTCCTCGCTCAATTTCTGGCTTCCTCGCTCAATTTCTAAGCTTCCTCGCTCAATTTCTAGCTTCCTCGCTCAATTTCGAGCTTCCTCGCTCAATTTCTACCTTCCTCGCTCAATTTCGAGCTTCCCTCGCTCAATTTCTACCTTCCGTCGCTCAATTTCTAGGTTCCCTCGATCAATTTCTAGCTTCCCTCGCTCAATTTCTACCTTCCTCGCTCAATTTCGAGCTTGCCTCGCTCAATTTCTACCTTCCCTCGCTCAATTTCTAGGTTGCCTCGCTCAATTTCTACCTTCCCTCGCTCAATTTCGAGCTTCCCTCGCTCAATTTCTACCTTCCGTCGCTCAATTTCGAGGTTCCCTCGCTCAATTTCGAGCTTCCCTCGCTCAATTTCTTGCTTCCCTCGCTTAATTTCTAGCTTCCCTCGCTCAATTTCTACCTTCCCTCGCTCAATTTCTAGCTTCCCTCGCTCAATTTCGAGCTTGCCTCGCTCAATTTCTACCTTCCCTCGCTCAATTTCTAGGTTCCCTCGCTCAATTTCTGGCTTCCCTCGCTCAATTTCTAGCTTCCGTCGCTCAATTCCTACGTTGCCTCGCTCAATTTCTAGCTTCCCTCGCTCAATTTCTACGTTGCCTCGCTCAATTTGTAGCTTCCCTCGCTCAATTCCTAGGTTGCCTAGCTCAAATCGTAGGTTCCCTCGCTCGTTTTCTATGTTGCCTCGCTCAATTTCTACGTTGCCTCGCTCAACCATCGACCTGATGGAATATTGGAAAATAACTAGGTTGGTTGGCTAAAGTAGCTTCTCTTACCCCAAAATCATATGTGGTACGTCAAGTAACTAATTTTGGTTTAGAAGATATTCTTGTTAAATGATTAAAAAAATAAATGAAAAAAAAGAGGGAAAAAAATTTTATATACTTATATATACCTATTTATATAAATATGTATTAAAGAAAATTGTAGGTAGAATAAATTTCTCCATGTAAAAAATAAAAATAAAAATAAATAAATAAAATTTCATAGATCGCACAGACTACAGTTATAGCTACGGTTATAATCCGTAGCTAAAGGTAAAACACCTTTTTTCGATATATCGACAGACAATCGATATATCGAAAATTGTAAGATTTTTGAGGAAAACTCACTGACAGATCTGGACCATTTTCGATATATCGATCGTTAGTCGATATATCGACGCTGGTTTTTTTTTTTTTTTTTTTCTTCTTTGTTGTAATTCCACCACTTTTTGTGGGTCCTATTATAAGGTATGTGTTATATCCAAACCGTCCATCTATTTGGCGAGCTCATATTCGGCTTGAGACTAAAAATAAGATAGATCTAACTATCAAGTAGACCACACTTTGTAAAAGGCAATGGGGAATTGAACGTCTACTATTGAAACCCTTTTAGGGGTTATAGAAGTTTTAGATCATTATGAAATTTGTTTTTCTTCTTCATCCAGGTCTTTGTGACCTATGAATGAACTTAGACGGGAGGATTTCTCACGAACATCACAAGGGCCCCAAAAAGTTTTTAATGGTCGACGCTCATTCAACACTTGTTTCTGTAATGTGGTACACTTGAGATTTGCATATACCTCATTTTTTGTCGTATACCATAAAATGATATGGAAAAATATATGGACGGCATGGATGAATAGCATACATCATGGTGGGGCCCACAGACCACCGACCCCAATCCTTTTAAGCCGTTCGTACAACTCTCAGTTCGAGGAGCGTCAGCGCACGTCTTCGCAGCGAAAAGGAGGGGTAGTTTCGTCCTCAACGTCGCTGTCCGCACGTGCTAATCTAGATTGGTAACTAAGGTTTGTATTCTTTCATAGAAACCGCTGGGTAAAAGGGTTTGTCTACAGTGGTCATTTTCTCCTATACACATTATAGGATTTATGGATTTGGTAAACTAAGATTTCTAGGAGAGATTTCTCTAGGGCTAGGCTTGAGAGGAAATAGAAAGTGTCTCAAATGAAAACTATACACCTATATTTATATGCCTCAATCGTCACAAAATCTTAATTAGAAGCAAACTCCAATATTTCTTATGTTATGAGAGTAATGAGGTGTACCCAATTACTACCCTCCCCCCAATAAGAAAATCCAATCTATTCCTTCTAATTAAGTCAAGTGAAAGAACTCTGCGACCAATTCTTCTTAAGAGATGACATTTGTAACACCCCCATACCTCTGGTGCACGGGTGTTATCTTCTTAAACCATATCAGTAGAAAGCAGAATGGACTAATTAATTAAGTTTAAACCCGACACATACAAGATGTGAGTTCCAGCTAGCATTCCAGCTATTCATCAGGGAATCCTAGGAGTTGAGATGAACTCCATGATGGCCGGGAAGGTAAGAACTACAAAAAAAAAAAAACCCAGCCTATAAAAAAAAACTCGGTGTTAATTAGTTAAACCATACTATGGGAAATACCCCTACAATCAACCCTTGAGGATTAGTTGGCATCAAACCAAGCCTTCATTATGACCAGGACCTTATATTGACCATTGAAACCCGATTTCAAGTCGATCCAAGCTTGAGAGATAAGTATGTGGGCCAATAGAGGGTGTAGATGAATGATATGGCCCACCTGGGTCTAGGTCTCACCCCAAATTGGACAGGAACCCCTAGGAAAGGGTCCTCAAAGGGATGGACGGAGTAGATCGGTCACAAACACTACGGTAGACCCCACACAGAGAGCATGTGCACCACATGAAATCGTGCACGATGTGCACTGGGACAATGGGCTTCGTCAAATGAGCTTTGACCGAGCTCCTTACAAAAAGAAGGAAAATGGCAGATTTCTCCCGCCAACGGACATTCAAATCTGGGAGATTTCACCGCCCAAAGTGGCCCGCTATGGGCACTTTCTAGGTGATCCAAACCGTTCACTTTTCTTGTGGGACCCGCCTTAACATAACGGTATAGGATTTTAAGCCCACGTAAAAGGACGAAGGAGATAGGTTGCAATCGTCAAATGGGTTGCACGTGGCGGATATCCATCAGGTGGGACCCATCTGGGACCCCATGGGTGGCTTATGATCGCCCTGATCGGGCCATCCCATCTGTCCATCGCCTGTGAGAGCAACGCTCTCTCTTTTCCAGGAATAGCCAAGCAAGGCTTGCCCTTGGAAAAGCAAAGAAGCAGGTTTTCTCTCTTAGAAGGGAGTGTTGGTGCATTTCTGGCCACTCCTGGGGCCACATGGAGAAATCCTAGCCCTTCATGAGAGATAACTCAAGATGAAAGAGAGAAATATTTCATCTCATGAGAAATCGAAGAAAAATCGGATTATCTCACGTGATGATCCAAATGCGACGTTTGGGGGCCAAAAAGTGGACCCCATGTCGATCAAAGACCCCATCTAGTTTGCTTCAATGGACCAGATCATGCAAATATGTATGGGATATCAATTTGCCATTAAAGGCCAATCATTTTCCCCAACGAACCATCCAAATGAGATCAAGAGATGGGCCCCACTAGACTTGAAAATTCACTTTTCTGGTGGGCCAGGGTGCTAGCTATCCATTCTAGCATGCGTATAAGCCCTATGCTAGGCCACTGTTCAATCACAGTCGTGGCACCTTGAGCTCCTTCCTAGCCATTGGTGGCCCTCTCCCACTATTATAAAGAGGGTCCTGTAGCTTTGGGATCCTCACCAACAAGAGTGAAAGGAGAGAGAGAGAGAGAGAGAGAGAGAGAGAGAGAGAGAGAGAGAGAGAGAGAGAGAGAGAGAGCTGAGTGACGAATCAGCTCAACTCAGTCTACCCGTAGCTCAACTCGGTCGAGAGAAATCCAACCCCTTCCCGAGATTTAGAACCCGTTAGGTAACAAGCTGCCTTCTCATTTTTCGCTCGCTCATTGACAAACCAGCACGATAGGCCGAATATAAGTTGAAAACCAACCAACCAATGGCTGTATACTCAGGCTGAATCCAGGCTTAGCAACAGCGGTGATTTGGACCGAAACCAGGCCTTACCATGGCTGCATTTTGGGCCGAATGTCTGACTAAAATCCATGGAAAAGGGCAGCCTCTGATCAGGTGACGCAGGGGAGGACGTGAGGTCGAGCACCATCTTCCTCAAGAGAATAACTATTCCGAATCCACGGAACTTCTCTGGACTCCTCACAGAGACTTTCTCGAATCCACGAGAAAAGAGAGCAGAAAATAGAAATAAATTCTAATAAATTCGAAATAGATTAATGAATGAATAAAAACGAGTTCACAACCCTTTAAATAAGGGTACTAAGCAATGGGAAAGAAATCAGAATCAAACTACAACTAGGACTCCTAGAATTCGCGACTTACTATAAATAGTAAACTTACTATTTATAGACGGTCGTGATGTCTACTAGTGCGCAAGGTTTTCGGCCAAAAATAGTAAGTGTCCTATTTGGCTTCACCAACCCGTTCTCCTAATTATTCTAAGCTCTTTTCACGTTGGGCGCAACTCCTAAAGCCCGACGGATGAAGAGTTATAAGCAAACTAAAACTTACTATTTATAGTAAAAACGAAATTGAAAGAGGGAAACGACCGTCAAATCAGGGGTTTTTCGCAATTCCGAGCGTCGTAACCCGGCGTAGCTGGGTTGGTTGGCTAAAGTAGCTCATTCTACCCCAAAATCATATATTTTTCGTCGGCTAACTCATCCCGGATTGCGAGATACGCTTGATTTAAGGTCTGATGATCCAGATCACTTCTGTCGCCGACCGGGCCTTTTCTGATCCATATTTGCCATGTAATTGTCCGCGACCCGCTCTACATCATTAGGCCAAGCCAATGGCAGCATTTCGAGCTGAAACGTGGTAAAATGGAAGCTCTATTTTGAGTCAGAACTAGGCTAAGTAATGGCCATGTTTCAGACAGACAACAGGCCAAGCAACAGTCGTAGTTCGGGTTGGGACCTAGCCAATTAATGGCTGAGCTCTAGGCTGGAAATGTGGCAGGGAACGGGCCATGATAGCAGCTGAAAATAGAGCCTAACAGTAGCTCTGTTTTGGGCCAAAAACTAAGCCAAAGTCAGCTTTTAAACCGCCTGTGTTCTGGGCCAAGCTCGGCCTCACATTTGGATAAGAAAGGAGGCAGAGTTTAGGCCATGAAAATGGTCCCAACTGCTGCAGTTGCGGGCCTAAAAATCAGCCCACATCTTGGGGTGAAACACTTTAACAGGTTAGGCTAAAATCACCTTCAAGCTGGGACTGTAATAGGCTTCGTATCGCTGTGGAGTGGCCTTATTGTAGTTGCCAGTCTGGCCAAGTGAGGACCGAGACCTCCAGCAACACAGGTGGGTCGCAGTTGTGCCTAGCAAATCAAACGGCTACAATGTCGAGGGCCTTCACGACAAACCTATGAGAGCTCTCGGCTGGACTAAAGCCAAACAGGAATTAGCCCTCCAATGAGCAGCAATCTGGGCGGATAATGCCCCTCAGATGGGTTGAGTTAGGCTCTCATCTAAGCCTCAACCCGACTGTGAAGCAGGCCTAGAACCAGCTCTCTAGTCTGGTCCATCATCTGGGCTGAAAGCCAACCCAGGAATGGGCTGAAATCAGCTTAAGGGTGGGCCTGTAATTGGGCGGAAGGCCTGTGCAAAACTAGGCCCTGCACGCTGATGGAAGGGTCGCACCCTGTTTGAAAATAGGTGGGCCGCACCCTGTTTGAAAACAGGTGGGCCACACCATACATAACAGTGGGCCGCACCTTGTTTGAAAACAGGTAGGCCACACCATACATAATAGTGGGTCGCACCTTGTTTGAAACTGTAACGTCACGGAAAAATCCATACAAAGACCCGAGTACCACCTCAGGCAGAAACCACTCAGGACCAAATCCTTTAGAAATTAGACGAAATTAATTAAGTGCTAAACTAGATTAGCTGTGAAATTCGCTTGAACTACTTTAAATACGAACTGAAAGACCCAAAACTTGCAGAATCATTAACGCTACATTACCCCGAAATCTAGGATCAATCTCATTACCCAGTTGCTCTCGGGAGCACATTGAAACTTCGTATCGGACCTAGACCGCACGTCAAAAGTCCGATGACCACGAAACTAAACGCTTATGATCACTTTACTGGGCTTGACAACCATCTCGGAAATCAAATCTAGATGTATCCAGAAACGCGCAACTTGAGCTCGGAGCGAAGTGTGTGAGAAACGCGAATATCTTTAAAAAATAAACTCAGATTTAAGTGATTTGGGACGTTCGCTTGCGGGCCAAATCTAAGCTTTCATACCGTCAGAATCTGACCCAATTACACCCTCGGATCAAGGAAAATTTCCAACACTTGTCAGTATACTTGTGGCCCTGATAAGTGCCGGTGATTGTTGAATTGAAACTGGTCCGCCATGGTTGATCTGTAAACCCGATCGGAATAAAAACTTAGCTTGACCTAGATCCAATGTAAGGGAGCTTAAGTCTGACCGTACATAAAAAATGGGCCTCTAGAAGTGCTTCGTTGAGCTGAAATAGGCCACTTTTGGCTATAACCTAGGTATACCTTGACCTTGGGGCCATTGAGCTCAAGTTTTAGCCTATATAAGGGCTTTAAACCCCCTCTCTCCCTTCATATACGAATTTCCCAAACCCTAGAGAGAAAACAGAGAAGAAAGAGAAGGAAAGAGAGAGAAAGTGAGAGAGAGACTAGGGGTTTGTTCCTGGGATTCTACCCTGCCTCTCCACGTGTTTACCCACTGCTACCGAATCGCTATTCCTGCGATTTCGACTCCAATATTGGGTAAGAAAACCTAACCTTAATTTGTTTTAGGGTTTCAAATAGTGTAAGTCATGAAATAGCTAACCTAATTCATACTATAGGTTGCCAATCCCTCGTTGATAAAGACTAAGTGTCTAAAACGACTCTGTTACGCATTTACCAGCGTAAAGCGCAGACTATAAACGTATAGGTTATGGTTTTCAAGGCTTTCAATGTTAGATAATGATTTATAACTGACGTGGACGCTATTTCACATGTAAAATGTGATGTCTGTTTTACTTTACAGTTATATATGAACTATTTTGAATATTGTGTATTCCATGTATATGTTGAAATGTCTGTATCGGTATGGGATTTGGATTTGTGCTTGCCATGATTATCGGTCATGGATATATATGCTTGTTATATATGCGGCAACTCTTGAGTAAAAGGATTTGTCCTAATACGTAATATAACCAATATATGTCAGGTATGTCGGAAAGTGTAGCCTGAGTGTTTGTAGAAATGTCTGTATGAGTATGTGTCAAAGTGTGCTAATCAAGGGTGTGAGATGAGAATCTTAACTACCCTAACAATGTGTATGATTTCCTCCATACACGATATATTGTAATGTCTGTGTATTTATGGAATATATATGTATGAATCCATATTTAAGTTGTATTTCATAAAGTGCTTAAATGATTATAGGAATTGAACTATTTACTCACTACTGCTTTCACTATCTCATATGATTACTTATTGTAAATGAATGTGGTTGGGGTTATTATATAGTCCAGGCAATCGGTAATAGGCCTCGACTTGGCGGCTGAAGTTGTTTCGCCACACAGGATGTGATCGACGAATTCGAGCCGTACTTGGGTTGCCGACAGTGGTTAGGCAACACGGAGTGCTTATGCACTTCATGTCGATCAACTCAATGTGCACTCGTACTAGTCAAGCTCGTCAAGTAACCCGATTAACCCGATGTATGTTCACCATGCTTGGATGCTACTGCTTGAACCTAGGGTACCAAACTCACCAGTGGAAACCCCGCTAACCTTGGTACCTTGATCCGCTAAGACTCATGAGTCGGACATGGTGGTATGGGACACTTTGGTCGAGCTGTCGGCCTACGCCGGGACGACGAGTCCACCCGTAGTGACCAGTGAGCAACATAAGCTCATAAGCCGAATACAGTGGTATAGGACACTGTATTCGAGCTGTCGGCCTACATTGATAAGGTAACGAGCCCTCTGTAGTGACCTCGAGCATACTTTAAGCCTGCATTGAGGCGACTAGCCTTTCCATAACAATTAGAGTATAAACTAGGCCTACACTGCATCGAGGTGATGAGCCCTTTGTAGTGACTTAGAACCGTAACTTCGTATGAGATTTACTAGAACTGACGACCCTAGAATGAGTCATTATTTGGGTATTGATATAATGGAGGTACCTTAGTTTCTCAATCCTGCTGTATGAAAAGGACTAATAAGAACTTGGTAATCACGCTCATGCACCATACTGCATGTGCTGTTTGGCATTGGGCAGAGCACTGAGGAAGTGACTGACACACGCGACAATTAGATGAAGATCGCAGAGGAAGTGTAGGCGAGGGCATACATCATTTATACATACCTGTCCTGCATTAATCAGAGTACTTAGGGATGTTTGATTGTATTGCTTTATCATTACTGCTTGACTAAATTGATAACATGTTAACCTTTGCTTTATTGTTCCACTGAGTTGATCACTCACTCCCACATTACAGGACGATGTTGTACATACCAACCAGACTCTGTCTTAGTTGCAGATGGAGACCCGACCGATGAGGCAGAACCAGCCTTTGCAGACGACGAGGATGCTTTCTCATATATGCAGTAATCAAGCGGGTTCATATAGGCCGTTCTGACTCGACGGGGCTTCAAGGTTCATATTTGATAGAGGACTATCACATTTTCTTTTTGACATTTTATATTTTGAAATAATACTTGTAATTATTGACCTGGCAACGCATACATACTTTGGGGACCTGTAATGGTTTATGAGTTATACTTGTTTGTTTCAGTCTTCCGCTTGCGTATTACAACTGTCCTTGGATTATGTTTTGTTGATTTGGCTTAATCTCACTCATGTTTAATGTACTAATATTGACAACATTTTATCATCATTATCCATGTTGCATAAGTGATGCGTTGGAACTCGGGAGTTGAGTCTATGCTCGACTCCCGATCTTCAGGGTGTTACAAGTTGGTATCAGAGCATGATTTGGATTAAACTAGACCTGGGTTATGATCACATGACGCACACTGACGTACTTTAACTTAGAAGGGAGCGACGAAACGTAGAAACAGACTTAGGCTTTTCCAAATTCGCTGAACGGCGAAACCGACCGAAATCGATCGCCGAGATTGGGCCCGTACACACCCATGATTACGCAAAATGATCCCAACCCACTTCTATACTGTTAATCGACGGGTTTAGACCATGTTTTATTCCATCACAGCAGTTAAAAATCGGTAAACGTAAATATACGTCAGAATCTATTCGACCCGAAACGACTCGAAATGTAGTGGGGGGCCTAACGGAACATCTCCAGGGGGACCCAGGGTGGGACCCACACATTTTTAGGACTTAGGGGGTAGGAGGACATCACCCCATCGGCGAGTCCTCGCTGCCAGACGGGCCTGGTTAGGTGGGCCGGCGCCTCTATGGCATTGTGTGGCCCACTGATTCATGTTGGGTCGGTTTTAATCACCCCCAATGTACCCCCTCTTCATAACATACCCTCCCTAGCTTTCCTTTTCTAAAGAAAAACCCAAAATCTCCACACAAATCCCACCCAATCATTTTTCCTTCCATTTTCGTGCACCATCCACACCACTCCCTCAAAATCCTCTTTCACAGCTGTTGTTTCCCCCCTTTTTCCTTTCATTTAAGCTTACACATCCCCTTTTCGTAGCCCAATATTCCAAAACCCAATAACTTCTCTTCTATTTTCTTCATTCCTTCTCATTTTGAATGCACAAGTACTATTGTGTGCTTCAACGATCTTGGCAGCCCATAAGCTATCATATTCCCACCTTTTATTCCGCCCTAATGGCTCTTTTTGAGCTCATGATAATTATCTTCTCCCTTTCCACCCTTCTTTCGCTCATGGGAAAGAAGCGAGCTCCTGTGGAATAAGCTGGGCCCAGTCGCCCCACTCGTTCGAGAAGACCGAGAGGTGCCGCCGTGAGTACAAGCGTCAACCGGGAATTACAGACCAAGTGGGATCTCGATCCCCAGGCTCCCGTTGGAAGGGCTCTATTGGCGGAACTGTCTCATGGAGTTTATGAGGGTCGTACGGTCCTTTTTAAAGCTCATGTGGATGGGCGGCTATTTGGGGAATACCTGTTGTTCGAGCGTTTTGAAGAGGCCAAGTGGGGTCCACTATTTGAGGGCGAGTACTGCGCAAATGTGGGCACTGTCCGAGCTTTCTATGCCCACATTCGAGAGCCTACACTGGAGCCTTTGTAGTTCAAGTCCCATTTGGAAGAGATCAAGAGGCATGACAGTGGCGGAGTATGGGAACAGATTTACAGAGTTGGGTAGGTATGTTTCCCTAATATTAGGGGATAAGGATATGCGGATGCGGCAATTTTCTGAGGGTCTGCAACCCGAGATCTGCTCGAAGATGTGCTACGCTAGCATATCTACTTATGCTGAGCTACTGGGCATGTCCATGAGAGCTGATCAGGACGGGGACAGGCAATCCCGTATGCGAGCACCGATGGCTCCTAGGCTGCGACCAGAGCTTTCGAGCAGACCGTTCCTCGGTAAGAGGCCGCGCGCAGATTCACTGCTAAGGCTGATGGCTTCGTCTGCCCCAGTGAGGTGACCTGATGTATGGTGTGCCTACTGCAAGAAGCCTGACCACACAGAGTTGAACTATTTCACCAGGATGAGAGATAGCGGCTTCTCACCGCCACAGAAGATTAACCGCCAAGTTCCACAGGCCATATTAGCACCACCTCTGTGGTTGGCACCAGCTCATCTATCGTTCCGGCCACCTGCGCCTTGATTTAGGCTGCCTCAGAGACCCATGACACTTCAGCCCAACTGTTCTCAGCAGGCTTGTGTACACTCCCTTATAGCTGAGACACCCGAGCTAGCAGTTACAGCACCACCGGCTTTCGAGTTCACAGCACATATGCAAGGTATACCAGTTTTCTTATTGGTGGACACTGGATCCACTACCTCCATAGTATCATACTCAGCAGTCAAGCGACTGGGGTTGGACACTAGTCCCACGAAGGGAGTGAGACTTCTTGCCGCTATAGGGACTTTTTCGGACATTACTAAGATATGTAAGGGTTGTTCGATAGACTTAGGGAGCAGGACAGTTCTCGTCGACCTGATCGTTGCCCCTCTATGACATTACGATGTTATCCTCGGTATAGATCGGCTCACCGAGATGAAGGCTGGTATCGACTGCGAATCAGGGTGGTGACAGCCCATCCACCTGAGGGCACGACTTTTACTTTTGTAGTTCAGGGCAGTTTTCCCTGCCGCTTGCGTTGTTACACTTCCTTGTTGATGAATGTTGATGTTCTAGCGCTTGAAACCATGCCTGTGGTTCAGGATTTTGAGGAAGTGTTCAGTAAGATACCAGGGCTACCTCCTCGTCGTGAGATTGATTTCACCATTGATTTAGCACCTGGTGCGACATCCATTTCACTACCGACATATCGCATGGCTCCGAGTGAGATGAAGGAGTTGAGGAAACAGATTGATGATCTGTTAGATGCTGGCTTCATACGACCAAGTGTATCTCTTTGGGGAGCACCTGTGTTGTTTGTGAAGAAGAAGGATGGGTCACTGCGGTTGTGTATTGATTACCACAGATTAAACCAAGTGATGGTGAAGAACAAGTACCCTTTGCCCAGGATCGATGACCTGTTTGATCAGTTGAAGAGAGCACAATACTTCTCGATGATTGACTTACAGTCAGGATACCACCAGTTGCGCGTCGGGGATGAGGACGTGCAGAAGATAGCTTTCAGGACTTGTTCTGGGCACTATGAGTTTCTCGTGATGTCATTCGGTCTTACGAATGCACCAGCCGTGTTCATGGACCTGATGAACAAGGTGTTTCGGCTGTTTCTATTTAGATTCGTTATCGTATTTATAGATGACATCCTGATATACTCTAGGAGTCGGGAAGAGCACGAGGAACACCTGTGAGCACTCTTAGATACTCTTAAGAAGAATCAGTTGTTTGCACAGTACAAGAAATGCAACTTCTGGAAAGAGGAAGTTAAGTTCCTAGGACATGTGGTGTCTAAGGAAGGGATAACAGTTGACCTTGCTAAGGT
The DNA here is from genome assembly GCA_030180095.1 of Magnolia changhungtana. Taxonomy (NCBI): domain Eukaryota; kingdom Viridiplantae; phylum Streptophyta; class Magnoliopsida; order Magnoliales; family Magnoliaceae; genus Magnolia; species Magnolia changhungtana. The sequence continues at coordinate 1,743,608 of JASAUF010000117.1, read as the reverse complement.
AGTCACGGTTTAGGACTGGGAGTAGCCCGGTTCGGTTACTGAGGTGAAGAGCTTTCTTGGTTTGGCGGGGTAGTACCGTCGATTTATTAGGGACTTCTCCAAGATTGCCAAGCTGTTATCTCAATTGACATGGAAGGATCTGAAGTTTGCCTGGAATGCGAAGGCAGAAGCAGCCTTTCAGGAGCTGAAGGACAAGTTGATGTCCACCCCTGTGCTAGTATTGCCAGAGCAAGGGGTCAAGTATACGATATATACGGACACGTCTCATGTTGGTTTGAGTGGTGTTCTAATGTAGAAGGATAAGGTTATTGCCTACGTGTCGCGACAGTTAAGAAAACATGAGGAAAACTACCCTACTCACGACCTAGAGTTAGCGGCCATCATTTTTGGTTTGAAGATCTAGAGACATTACCTCTATGGAGAGGAGTTCGAGCTCTTTTGCGACTACAAGAGCCTTCGCTATATATTCACCCAGAAAGACTTGAATATGAGGCAGCGCCAATGGATGGAAACCTTGAAGGACTTCAAGTTCGAGGTCTCTTACCATCCTGGCAAGGCCAACCTTATGGCAGACGCGTTAAGCCGCAAGAAAACGATAGCTTTTGCGGCTCCGTTGATGATAGCGGAGTGGGATATGGTCGAGTTCGTGCGTGATTTTGAGCAGAAGCTTACGGTGGAAGAATCGTTCGAGAGCGTTGCACATGTTCGTGCCCAACCACTGATTGATGACTGAATCATAGTGGCTCAGCGAGAGAATGAACAGTTAGAGGAGACGAGAAAAAGGGCCAGTAACGACGAGGACGTCGAGTGGAGAGTTGGTACGGATGGGGGCTTACGTTACCGTGGCCGCCTATGAGTCTCGGAAGTCATGACTTAAGATGGAAAATTCTCGAGGCAGCCCACAGTTCGAAGCTTGCGATGCATCCTGGTAGCACGAAGATGTATCGAGACATGAAGATGTCATATTGGTGGGACAATATGAAGGTCCATATAGCAGATTATGTGTCTCGTTGTCTCACATGCCAACAGGTCAAGGCCGAGCACCGCCGACCTCCTGGACTGCTTCAACCCATACCCATAGCTGAATGGAAGTGGGATTTCATCTTTATGGATTTCATCTCAGGGCTACCAAAGACAAGGAAGGGACATGTCTCTATTAGGGTGATCGTGGACCAATTGGCTAAGTTGGTCCACTTCCTTCCGATTAAAGTCTCGAACTCTGCAGATGAGTTGGCCAGGTTGTACATCAAGGAAATAGTGCGTCTGCATGAAGTTCCCTTGGAGATCGTATCAGACTGAGACACGCGATTTACATCCATCTTCCGGACTCGCATCCAGGAAGCGATGGGTGTGAAGTTGAAGTTCAGTACCGTGTTCCACCCACAGACTGATGGGTAGACGGAATGGGTAAACCAGGTGTTGGAGGACATGTTGCGAGCTTGTGTGCTTGATTTCAAGGACAGTTGGGATGACTGTCTCCCGTATGTAGAGTTTGCTTATAATAACAGTTTTCAAGTGAGCATTGGCATGGCTCCTTACGAAGCACTGTATGGGCGCTCACGTAGAGCACCGCATTGCTGGGCAGAGGTTGGCGAGAAGAGTTTGATTGGGCCAGAGTTAGTTTAAGCGACATCGAAAAAGGTCGACATTATCAGGTGTCGACTTCTCATAGCGTAGAGCAGACAGAAGAGTTACGCAAATACAAGGCGGCGACAACTGGAATTTGAGGTCGAAGATCATGTGTTTTAGAAGGTTTCTCCTATGAAGGGAGTCCTTCGGTTCGGGAAGAAGGGAAAGCTTACACTACGGTTCATTGCCCCATTTCAGATACTTGATCGAGTGGGTGTGGTAGTATACCATCTTGCTTTGCCCACACCACTTGCGAGCATGCACAACATATTTCATATATCTATGCTGAAGAAATACGTTCCTGATCCTTCTCACATTATCAAGTGGGAGCAGGTACAGTTGAGCGAGGACGCTACATATGTACTGCGTCCGACGCGTATCTTAGACAGGAAGGAGCAGATGCTGCACAGCAAGGTTATCCCACTTGTGAAAGTATTATGGACGCATCACACGGAGGAAGAGGCTACTTGGGAGACAGAGGACGAGGTCCGTAAGAACTACCCTCAGATTCTCGAGGAGTACAAAAAGGTACTAATTTCGAGGATGAAATTTTCTTTAACGGGGGTAGATTGTAATGTCTCAGAAAAATCCGTACAAAGACCTGAGTACCACCTTAGACAGAACCACTCAGGACCAAATCCTTTAGAAATTAGACGAAATTAATTAAGTGCTAAATGGATTAGCTATAAAATTCGCTTGAACCACTTTAAATACGAACTGCAAGACCCAAAACTTGCAGAATCATTAACGCTATATTACCCTGAACTCTAGGATCAATCTCATTACCTAGTTGCTCTTAGGAGCACATTAAAACTTCTTATCGGACCTGGACCGCACGTCGAAAGTCCGATGACTAAGAAACTAAACGCATATGACCGCTTTATTGGGCTTGACAACCGTTTCAGAAATCAAATCCAGATAGTATCCATAAATGCACAACTTGAGCTCAGAGCGAAGTGTGTGAGAAACGCGAATATCTTTAAGAAATGAACTCAGATTTAAGTGATTTGGGACGTTCACTTGCGGGCTAAATCTAAGCTTTTAGACCATCAGAATCTGACCCAATTACACTCTTGGATCAGGGAAAATTTCCAACACATGTCAGTATACTTGTGGCCCTGATTGAGTGCCGGTAACCGTTGAATTGAAACTGGTCCACCACGGTCGATCTGTAAACCAGATCGGAATGAAAACTCAGTCTGACCTAGATCCAATGTCAGGGAGCTTAAGTCTGACTGCACGCAAAAAAAGGGCCTCTAGAAGTGCTCCGTTGAGCTGAAACAGGCCACTTTTGGCTACAACCTAGGTATACCTTGACCCTGGGGCCATAGAGCTCAAGTTTTAGACTATATAAGGGCTTTAAACCCCCTCTCTCCCTTCACATACGAATTTCCCAAACCCTAGAGAGAAAAGAGAGAAGAAAGAGAAGGAAAAAGAGAGAAGGTGAGAGAGAGACTAGGGGTTTGTTCCTGGGATTCTACCTAGCCTCTCCACGTGCTTACCCACAGCTACCGAATCGCTATTCCGGCGATTCCGACTCTAATATTGGATAAGAAAACCTAACCTTAATCTGTTTTAGGGTTTCAGATAGTGTAAGTTTTGAAATAACTAACCTAATTCATGCTATAGGTTGCCAATCCCCCGTTGACAAAGATTAAGTGTCTAAAACGACTCTGTTATGCATTTACCGGCGTAAAGTGCGGACTATAAACGTATAGGTTATGGTCTTCAAGGCTTTCAATGTTAGATAATGATTTATAATTGACGTGGACGCTATTTCACATGTAAAATGCGATGTCTTTTTCACTTTACAGTTATATACGAACTATGTTGAATATTGTGTATTCCATGTATATGTTGAAATGTCTGTATCGGTATGGGATTTGGATTTGTGCTTGCCATGATTATCGGTCATGGATATATATGCTTGTTATATATGCGGCAACTTTTGGGTAAAAGGATTTGCCCTAATACGTAATATAACCAACATACGTCAGGTATGTCGGAAAGTGTAGCCTGAGTGTTTGTAGAAATGTCTGTATGAGTGAGTATGTGTCAAAGTGTGCTAATCAAGGGTGTAAGATGAGAATCTCAACTCCTAACAATGTGTATGATTTCCTCCATACACGGTATATTGTAGTGTCTGTGTATTTATGGAATATATATATATGAATCCATGTTTAAGTTGTATTTCATAAAGTACTTAAATGATTATAGGAATTGAACTATTTACTCACTACTGTTTTCACTATCTCATATGATTACTTGTTGTAAATGAATATGATTGAGGCTATTATATAGTCTAGGCAATCAGTAACAGGCCTCGACTTGGCGGTTGAAGTTGTTTCACCACACAGGATGTGATCGACGAATCCGAGTCGTACTTGGGTTGCCAACAGTGGTTAGGCCACACGGAGTGCTTATGCACTTCATGTCGATCAATTAAACGTGCGCTCGTACTAGTCGAGCTCGTCAAGTAACCCGATTGACCCGATGTATGTTCACCATGTTTGAACACTACTGCTTGAACCTAGGGTACCAAACTCACCAGTGGAAACCCCGCTAACCTTGGTACCTTGATTCACTAAGACTCATGAGCCGGACATGGTGGTATGAGACACTGTGGTCGAGCTGTCGGCCTACGTCGGGACGACGAGTTCACCCGTAGTGACTAGTGTGCAACTTAAGCCGAATACGGTGTTATGGGACGCTGTATTCGAGCTGTCGGCCTACACTAATAAGGTGACGAGCCCTCTGTAGTGACCTAGAACTGCAACTTCGTATGAGATTTACTAGGACTGACGACCCTATAATGGGTCATTGTTTAGGTATTGATATAAGGGAGGTACCTTAGTTTCCCAATTCTGCTGTATGAAAAGGACTAATAATAACTTAGTAATCACGCTCATGCACCTCACTGCATGTGCCGTTTAGCGTTGGGCAGAGCACTGAGGAAGTGACTGACACGCGTGACCGTTAGATGAAGATCGCAGAGGGAGTGTAGGCGTGGGCGTGCATCATTTATACATACCATTCCTGCATTAATCAGAGTACGAAGGGATGTTTGATTGTATTATTTTATCATTACTGCTTGACTGAATTGATAACACGTTAACCTTTGCTTTATTGTTCCACTGAGTTGATCACTCACTCTCACGTTATGGGACGGTGCTGTATACACCAACTAGATTCTGTCTTAGTTGCAGATGGAGACCCGACCGATGAGGCGGAACCAGACTTCGCAGACGACGAGGATGCTTTCTCATATATGCAGTATTCAGGTGGGTTCATATAGGCCGTTCTGACTCGACAGGGCTTCAAGGTTCATATTTGATAGATGACTATCACATTTTCTTTTTGACATTTTATATTTTAAAACAATACTTGTAATTATTGACCTGACAACGCATACATATTTTGGAGACCTATACTGGTTTATGAGTTATATTTGTTTGTTTCAGTCTTCCGCTTGCGTATTACAACTGTCCCTGGATTATGTTTTGTTCATTTGACTTAATCTCACTCATGTTTAATGCACTAATACAGACAACATTTAATCATCATTATCCATATTGCATAAGTGATGCGTTGGAACTTGGGAGTTTAGTTTATGCTCGACCCCTGATTTTCAGGGTGTTACAGAAATAGGTGGGCCACACCATATATAACGGTGGGCCACATGCCAATGGTAGGTGGGCCTCACCACACTAAGGATAGGTGGGCCACACACTAACAGCAGGTGGGCCACACATTAATGATAGGTGGGCCACACACTAACAATAGGTGGGCCGCACGTTATTAGTTGACCGGCCAAATCTGGCCTAGTAAAGACCTATTTTGCAGGGTCCCTACTACACGGCAGTGGATGGATCTAGCCTAAGCCCAGTTTGGCTCTCAATGGATAATGGGTTTGGGCCCAAAGCCGGGCCACCAGTTTCAACAAGAGTCTAATGGGCTTAGCTACCTTAAGTCGGGCCTAGATAACCTTATACATTAAACCTTCTACATTCACCAATTGTCCATATACATAATGCTCTAAGAACTTACTATCTAATGCAAACAAACTTCTCTAGGGAACTATTTGAGTAGAGTGGGACCGCCAGCTTCTCAAGGGAATTCGTATCAAGGGACACCCTATAACTTTTCTGGTGATGATTCCCTTCCCCTTGGGCTTTCCACTTCCAACTAGATTAGAAGTAGTTGTTATAGTGATTTACTAACTAGCTAGATTTATTATGTGGGAATAGTTTGTATTTGCTTGATATGCTTATTTAAATTGATTACTCTCATGCTTTATACTTGCGTAGATTGATTGAACATGTGTATTAGATTATTTAAATGGTTAAATTAGTTACTAATTACCTGCGCCATGTGTTAGCTCATTTAGTACGTAATTGTAACCTCAAGGAATACATGTGTTGCTCTCTATTTATTACTCATAGTATATGATCCATGTTGCTGTTATGATATACACACTGTTGAAACCTCTCCATGGGAAACTCTAACAAAGGAGAGTCCGTGCTTAGGGTATAACTAGATTAGTTACAATACAAGTAGGCCCCTGACATGGAGGTTTTGGTTGTTGGCATTTGACTACGGGGTTTACCATCCATGTGTGGTTTCTCCTAACTGACCTGTGATGAACTTTGTAATCCTTTTCAATATTGCTGCTTATTCATCTTTGAACTATTCATGCCGTCATGTTTTAATCGTCGTACTCAGTAATTTTGACGTTTCATTCCCAGTCAGCATTGGTGGTGGCCCCTTCACATTGAATTGATTGACTACATGTTGGTGGGTTCTACACACACCCTAAGGCAGTAGTCTCATGGGCCGGGGATGGTGGTAATGGGACACTATGCCCGAGCCGTCGGCCTACACTGGGCCATAAGCTCCCCGTAGTGATCGTAAACTTATTTAAATTGTCTGAATGTAATTGGACTAATAACGGGTTGGCTAAGCGTGCATACATTGCATTCGGGCAATGACGGATGGATAATTTTGGATGCTGTAGCACGTGCCTAATAGGGTTTAGTTGGGGTATTGTTTTGCTAGCTCCCAGATCATCGACTATCGACCCGCCTTTGGTGAGTTTGGCAATACGCATGTACCCTTTACTTTCGTTGGTGACAGGGCACATTGCATGGGTTTTTGTTCAAAAGCCAACTGGATGAGCATCTCCAGTTGATGTGCACTCATTCATCCATGCACTAAATAAGATTTGCATATTGCCCTGTTTTATACTACATCTTGTCTAGGGCGGCGGTGTGTAATCTTGAGAAAAAATCACACTAAGCTGGCCACTCATTCATCAATGTTCAACCGTACAGAGGATGCAGGTATAGGAGTCGATGAATACGCAGAAGATCTAGAGGCAGTGGCGGTCGAGGAAGAACTCTATAACGAGGAGTCGTAACAGGAGGCGGCCGCTTATTTTGGGCTAAACAAGTAGATTAGCCTTCATGATTATTACGGTACATTTAGAAACTCGAATTTTTGTATTTGGTCCCCAGCTGAGTGGACCAGGATATTGTTCACATTTTTGGGTCATATATATGCTATGTTTCATTCCGCCATTTGCACTTTGATTTAAATATTGATTACCATTATTATTCAGTTAACTGCTGGGTTTTTGGGATACGAGTCATATACTCGGGTCCTGAAAACCGGGGCATTACAACATTGCACCAAATTAATATAATAATATAAATATTTTTCCAAAATTGTTCCCAATAATATCTGATGTCCATTCAATATGACATCTTAGGTAAGCCTGATGCACATTATCACCATTGTGTGATTATTTATATTTCTCCTTAAACCCATTTTTGTGACCTAGATTTGGTTGCTTTCCCGTCATGCTATTAAGTGAGCTGAATATGTGCACATGGTCTTGAAAATGCATACCGAAGTAGTGTCACCTCATTGCGACCTTACAGCATAGAGTAACAAGAACACTAAAGTCATCTATTGGACTAGTATATAACACAACAACTAGACTAAAGTCACTTGTAAGTATTGGTTTCGCAGTATGTGTGACTCAATTGACACATCATGAACGATTAAGCGTTCTTTTTTACATGATCATCACATGGGAAATCAACCTAGATGATTCAACAATCGGAAAATCACATGGGGCCCATTTTAAAGGGAGCACAATCGGAAAATCAACCTAGATGATTCAACAACAGTAAGCAGTTGGTAGCTATTAGACTGTTAAAACTATTTATGTTCATCTGGCCAAATTCATTGGGAGAAATATAGTTGTGTTAATATGATTTTCAGGCTATGCTCCATCCATAATGGGGCTTACAATTTGGATGGTCTGCAATTCACATCACCATTCATGCATGTTCAACATGCAGTAGGTGAGTCATCACCGTATTTAAATGGTGACGAATAATCACTGATGTCCAACCGCATTTCTAAATTAGGGACTCTGTTTTTGTGGTATGCCAAACAAACCTACTTAAATTCACATATGTGATATCTTAAAAAAAAAATAAATCACCCAACATGCGAATGAGCATCCACATTGTCTTAAGATATAAAACAATCTCTATAATTGAGGGCCACATCATGTACATAACAGCAGGGGGTTTATCCTGACCATCCAATCCAAGATTCACAAAAGCACGGCCCAAAGCAATACATGGAACTGCTGGTATGAAATGGGTCACCCAACAGAGATGGATGGAAACATACAGTAAAAATAGAATGCATTTGTTGACACACCTTTTATCGAATTCCGCAGCAGAATTTCCTCTCCTCGCATCTTCTAACTTCCGATTTTGCTGTTTCTCGAGCAACCATCAAGGAAAGTTTGCCATAAGAGAGCATTCGGCCTGAAAGGCATGCTGCGAATCACTCGTTCTGCTTCCTTCACACACCCGTTTCTACACAACAAATCCACCAAGCAGACATAGTGATCCATGTCCGGTTCAACCCCATACGCGTCATTCTTTCTATCAACCAATCCAATCCTCTCTTCTACCAGGCCACAATGCCTACAAGACGAAAGAATTGCAATTAAAGCAATCCTATCTGGTTTGATTCCCTGACATTCCATTTCTTTAAACTTTTCAAGCGCTTCATGGGCGTTCCCATGGAGCCCAAGGCCTGAAATCAGAACTATCCATGAGATTAGATTTTTGTCCACAATCTCATTAAAGACATTGACGGAGCTCTCCAAGCTACCACACTTAGCATACATGTCAACTGGCATATTGCAAACGAGCACATCGCAGCACCTGGAATCAGCTTTGACGATCAGCCCATGAATTGCACTACCCAAAGCCAGGTTACAGAGCTTTGAATAGATGCTCAATAGGCTAACAAATGTGCACTTACCAGGAAGGATTTGAATGGTCTGCATGTGTTTGAACAGTTCAAACGCCTCTCTGCAGTCACCGTTGCGGGCACAAGCATCAATTAAAGTGTTCCAAGATACAATATCGGGTTCTTGCAATTGAGAAAGCAGATTTTTTGCCTCTTGATATTGGCCAGTTTTATTATAAATGCCGGCAACTACATTAGAGGGGATGATAGATGGTGATTGAGTTAAAGCTTCACCAAAGGCTAAGGCATCCGAACTGAGACCATTACTAGCATATGAGGCAATGGCTGAGGTCGACACATACTCATTCAGTTCATAAACCATTCTTATTATCAGAGAATGAAGCTGCTGCAATTCCAGAAGTGAACAAGATTTAAGCACCATAGTAAAGGAAGATTCATCGGGTCGAAACCCCAAATGCAGCATTTCTTCCAATACAGAAACTGGACTGCGAGAATCCTTGATTGAGCAACCAGAAATCAAAGCATTCCATGAAACAATGTTCCTATCTGGCATTTGATCAGACAACTTGTGTGCATTTTCTAAATTGTCGCATTTTGCATAGAAATTTACTAATGAACTGCCCACGAAAACATCTGATATGAAGTTATTCTTAATGGTTTTAGCAAGGATAAATTTACCAACACCCAAGTTCTTTAAGCTGGCACAAGAGCTAGCAACGCTTGCAAACGTGGTCGAGTTTAGGAATATACCATCCACACACATGTCCAATAACAATTCTAAAGCTTTATCCGGTCTTTCACTCTTGGTGAATGCTGTAACCATGGTATTCCAAGAAACCACATCCCGAATAGGTATCTCATTGAACATTTTCTCAGCAATGCATACGCTAAAGAATCTAGCGTACATATCAATGAGAGCATTAGCAAGCACTGTGAAATAATAGGTGCCAGTTTTAATCACTAATCCATGTATTTGCTCTCCACTTTCAAAGCTGACCATCCACCCATACACAGAAAGAACACCCAGAAAAGAAAATTCCGTCCCTCTGTTCTCAGGAGCTCACGGAACAAAATCATCGAATCTTCAATGAATCCATGCTTGGAAAATACCGTAATAATGACATTCCATGTTACTATGCTTTTTCGAGGCATTTCTTCAAACACCTTGAGCGCATAATCCAATCTCTCATTCCTCCCATAGAATCCCAACAACGCAGTCCCAAAGAAAGCATCCATAAAAAATAATCCAGCCTTCATAATCAACGGCTGCAACTGAAATCCGAGACAAGGAACGGACAATGATGACGACGAGGACAAGATGTTGCCGATGGTGAATTGGGTCGGTCTCAATCCCAACGCCATCATTTGCGAGAAAAGCTTCAAAGCTTCCACCACATCGCCCCGACGGTTATAAGCAGCGATCATAGAGTTATACGAAACCGTATTCCATTCGGGAATTCCGTTGAACAGTTGTTGTGCGGTCGATAGTTCGCCAACAGCAACATATGCGGCGAGCAGGTTGTTGTTGACGAAGGTGGACGGAAAGTAGCCCGTGGTAATGGTAAGGGCATAGACCGATCTTGTAGCGTTGGATGATGGCATTTTCGAGCATGCTTCGAGTAAGAGAGGGAGCAAATGTTGTTGGAGGCATTAAAGGAATAATGGAGTTTGTGGATGGTAGTAATGTAAATGCAAGTGGAGAAGGAGGGCATAATGGGAATATGTTAGAGAAAGGGGATTGGAGAGACAGAGAGGATGGAAGAGAGAGAATCCTGTGGGGATATTTACAAGGTAATGCTGAAATCATTCACGGAACCCTCAGTCTCACATGAGTATTTCGTAGTTGGGCAGAAGGGACTCGGATTCAGTAGTGTCGGTACTCGTTGGTTCTGTAAAAAGCTCTGTGGGCCCCACAATTATGTATATGTTTTATCCGTTCCCTTTCATCCATTTTTCCAGCTCATTTTGAGCATCATCCCAAACTTGTAGGGCTCCTGAGAAGTTTTTAATGGTGAGTGTTCAATCAAAACTCTTTTTTGAGTTGTGGTCCACTTGAGATTTGGATCCGCCTCTTTTTCGGCTCATGTTCGAAGATAGAGTTGGAAAAATGAATGGACGGCGTGGATAAAACATATAGATAGTGCGCTGGGGCCAATGGCTTGATCATGGAAAGGGTTGAAATGGTGGGCTCCACCTGGATCATGGAAGGTGCATACGCCAAAACTTCCTCGAGATTTCGATTTGCAAGACGCAAGAAGCAGAATACTTGGGCTTTTATGTTTGGATTTGATGGACCACCAATTGAAGCATTTAGGATTTCAACTGGCGAGATTTTGATCAATGGGCCCATCCACAGCTCAATCTATAATATCAATGGTTTGGATTGCTGAGTCATGGGCTCCACTTATACAAATTGGACGGAGAACTATAAATAGTCAGCCTAGGATAGTACGATAATTCAAGATAAATTGTGGGGCCCAGTTATGTAGGGAGCATAACATGAGGTAGGGACGGAATAATCTTAATCATCTCTGACTGCTAAATTCCGAGTATTATCATCACTTCTCTCTGATTAAGTCAATGGATCTAAAGGTCTGGTCAATGGTTTATGCCCCATTTTCAGGGGGATCCATAACCTGTACAGTTTGGATGGGCGTGTAGGCGTGGTTTATGTCCCATTTCCGGGGGAGTTTGATCGTATTATCGTCCTTGTATGGTCAAATTTCAAAAGGGTTCAACCTTTCAAATATTTGAAGGTACTTCTAACAAGCTTTGGAAAAAATTTAAGATCAAAATGACTTATCTTGGATCAGTAGTTATACGGTTTAGATTGCGGAAGAAGTTACGTGTTATTTTAATCCCGAGAAAGTGACGTGAACTGAATACTTTTTTAGCCAAATATGTGCACACGGTCTTGAAAATGCATACCAAAGTAGTGTCACCTCATTTCGACCTAACCACATAGAGTAACGAGAACACTAAAGTCATCTACTGGACTAGTATATCACATAACAACTAGACTAAAGTCACTTGTAAGTATTGGATTTGCCGTAAGTGTGACTCAATTTACACATCATGAACGATTAAGCGTTCTTTTTTACATGATCATCACATGGGATCAATCCGATCAAACATTGATCCATTCATACACATTGTAACTAGATATAGAGTTGATTGTGCTAATCTACATGAAATCTCATAGTAATCATCTCATGAATCATGGCGGTGGTACATCTCATATGTACATGTATGCATACATGCATAGTGGTCTGCATCATGAAAGAAGTGGGCCAAGCCTTTAGTATGCAAATGTTGGCCACATCTCATCACGACGGCCAATCTGAATTTAAGTATCCATGTGTATATCAACACATCCATACATATGAACACAAACATTGGAAAATCTTAACATAATATAAAATCATGCCATTTTCAAAGGCTACACTAGGCTATGGTGACAGTTCACCATTTGCATACATGTAGAATATTTATATGGACATCTAAACCCATCAAAACATGGGGGCCCATTTTAAAAGGAGCACAATCGGAGAATCAACCCAGATGATTGAACAACAATAAGTAGTTGGTAGCTATCAGACTGCTAAAACTATTTATGTTCATCTGGCCAAATTCATTGGGAGAAATATCGTTGTGATAGTGTGATTTTCAGGCTATGCTCCATCCACAATGGGGCCTACAATTTGGATGGTCTGCAATTCACATCGCCATTCATGCATGTTTAACATGCAGTAGGTGAGTCGTCACCGTATTTAAATGGTGACGAACAATCACTAATGTCTAACCTCATTTCTAAATTGGGGACTCTATTTTGTGGTATGCCAAACAAACCTACTCAAATTCACATGTGATTTCTTAAAAAAAAAAATCACATGCGAATGAGCATCCAAATTGTCTTAAGATATAAAACAATCTCTATAATTGAGGGCCACATCATGTACATAATAGCAAGGGGATGATCCTGACCATCCAATCTAAGATCCACAAAAGCACGGCCTAAAGCAATACATGGAACTGTCGGTATGAAACGGGTCACCCTGCAGAGATGGATGAAAACATACAGTAAAAATAGAATGCATTTATTGACACACCTTTTATCGAATTCTGTAGCAGAATTTCCTCTCCTCCTATCTTCTAACTTCTAATTTTGCTGTTTCTCGTGCAACTATTAAGGAAAGTTCGCCATAAGAGAGCATTCGGCCTGAAAGGCATGCTGCGAATCACTTGTTTTGCTTGCCTCACACACCCGTTTCTACGCAGCAAATCCACCAAGCAGATATAGTGATCCATGTCCGGTTCAACCCCATACACGTCCTTCATTCTATCAAACAATCCAATCCCCTCTACTACCAGGCCACCATGCCTACAAGACGAAAGAACTGCAATTAAAGCAATCCTATCTGGTTTGATACCCTGAGATTCCATTTCTTTAAACTTTTCAAGCGCTTCATGGGAACACCCATGAAGCCCAAGGCCTGAAATCAGAACTGTCCATGAGATAAGATTTTTGTCCACAATCTCATCAAAGACATTGACAAAGCTCTCCAAGCTACCACACTCAGCATACATGTCAACCAGCATATTGCAAACGAGCACATTGCAACACCTAGAATCAGTTTTGATGATCAGCCCATGAATTGCACTACCCAAAGCCAGGTTACAGAGCTTTGAACAGATGCTCAATAGGCTAACAAATGTGCAGTTATCGAGAAAGATTTGAGTGGTCCGCATGTGTTTGAACAGTTCAACGCCTCTCTGCAGTCACCGTTGCGGGCACAAGCTTTAATTAAAGTGTTCCAAGATACAATATCAGGTTCTTGCAATTGAGAAAGCAGATTTTTTGCCTCTTGATATTGGACAGTGTTACTATAATTAAATGTCGGCAACTACATTAGAGGGGAAGATAGATGGTGATTGAGTTAGAGGTTCAGCAAAGGCTAAGGCATCCGAATTAAGACCATTACTAGCATATGAGGCAATGGCTGAGATCGACACATACTCATTCAGTTCATAACCCATTCTTATTATCAAAGAATGAAGCTGCTGCAATTCCTGAAGTGAACAAGATTTAAGCACTGCAGAAAATGTAACGCCCCCAATTTTTATTAATAAAATTTAAATTTTAAAATTTTAAGTTTTAAATTTTATGTGGGAAAGAGATCCACTGATCTCATCATCCTTCCTCTTATATCTCCTTATATAAAATTTTCCTCATATCTCATAGTTCCCAACGAACTTTCTTTCTTAAAAAGGGGAGCGTAAGAGAGCGAAAGTTCTATCAAAACTAAAATAATCAAAGAAAAACTCGTAAAAAAAAACACCAAAGGGAAAGTAAGAAATAGGATTTTAAAATTTTACTTACTCAGATTAGCATTTTATTTTATTTATGCAATAGTTATTTTGGCATGATCTACACATTGGATGGATTGGATCTATCAAACATCCATTGTATAGGTTTAATTTATTTATGTAAAAAAGTATGCGCATGACTAGAGCAGTACACGAGCAGAGTATGCTCAGTTACTCACTCGAATTGACTCAAAATTGCTCGACTCGACTCGACTCATCATGAGTTAGAGCCGAGTATGGTCAGTTTTTTAAAACTCGTTTTAATTTCGAGTAGAGTACAAGTAAAGCAGTACTCGACTCAATACTTGATACTCGACTCGTTAAAAACATGTGCTCCTACTGGATGAATGCCCTCAACCAAATATATGAGTTTTGTGCTTATAAAGAGAGATACGCGTGTACAGAGGATAATGAAAATTAGGCATTCCTTTTTGAAGGTTGATATTTTACATTGGTTTGTCTCCGTTGTGATGAGTGGACTGATCTGATTTTCAGGTCAAGGCATTTAAGTAGTATGAAATACATGATGATCAGGTTAGATCTTTCATATGTGATCTAATATAGCACGTATGACCTAAAATTTCATTTGAAGATTTAGTCCCGCATGTTCAGTTCAAGGCATGAAATAAAGTCCTCTGACTTCAATGAAATGACACCTATAAGTAACGGCACCATAGCTTGTGGTACCGTACCATCTTTTTCGCTGATGTGGCACTTACATACGAGATCAGTTCCATGAAATCAACAGACCTCAACATAAATGTAATTATTATAGAAAATCACTGCAATTTGATAACTAGGTGGACCATACCTGCATGTTGAGTCAGATCGTCCATGGTTAATTGATTCCATTGGCGTGGCTCACATGATAAGCATACTAACTTGATTTTTCTTCCAAGTTATCTACTTTGTGGGCTATTTTCATGGTGAAGATTACCTGAAAAGCATCCATATTGGCAGAAAATATGGTGCCGTACCAAAAGTTGTGGTACCTTGCTCGAATGTGATAGTTCTTAATAATGGAATGGATAAGATTTCCACCTCAGTATACTCTTGCTTAATAAATGATGCTACCAGTCCATAGTATGTATGATACACTGCTTTCCCACTATACAATGCTCGACCTCGACTCGACTCATTTTCTGCTCATACTCGGCTTGTACTCGGGCGAGTAGAGTACGAGCAGAGAATCCATGCTCGATGGCCGAGTTGAGCCGAGTACGAGTAGGGCGATACTCGGCTTGGCTCGACTCGTGTACAACTCTACGCATGACTCTAAGGCTAAAGTATAAAATGTGAGATTTTAAGGTATACGCATGACTTTATGGCCAATGTGTAGAATGTGAGATTTTTTTCATTATAAACAGTGATCAATATGATCTGTACTGTTCATGGGTGTTATAAGACTTAATTATATAATATTTTTAAGAATCATACCAATTCGACACCTAAATGGACCGTATTGATCATATATTTATCAATTTTCTTCCTTAATCTAACAAAATTGAATAAACACCAAAAAAATAATTCTCCGCACAAGATACAACTTGGCACAGAGAATAATATGACATAATTTGAATTGTATGATTAGATCATCACCATTCATTAGTTCCTTAAGATTAAAATAAATTAAAATCTTAAATTCTAGACAAATCAGACCATTGGATGGGCAACATCGATCTGAATAAATGATAAATAATAAATCATACATTTTATTCATTATGTGTAATCGTAAGATTAAAGAAAATTTTTATTTATATGATTTTAGGAAGTCTTGATTCATTTCAAACTGTTGCTTCACAAAATCATCTCCACTACATCAAGGTGAGTGATTCCGATGTGTTTCTCATCCACCAAGTTAAAATAAATGGACTGTTCGATGTATTATATTATTATCCTAATTTGATTTCCATGATTTAATTGACATGTACTCTTAGTTGATTTAAATAACCATGTGATTTCTTTATTAATAATTATATAATTTGATTAATGTGTTCGACTATGTTGATTCAAATGTTATAATCGAAATAATCTATGCAATACATGATTCATGATTACTTGGTGTATTTATCAATTTCATGCACAACACATGTTGGATTCTTAGGGGACCTCCTTGTATGGTATCTTGGTAGAATCATTACCAGAAGCCCATTATAATAGTGGAAGCCTACTCAAGGAGTAGATGCGTGCCTTGCCTATGCTTACCTGATGGTAGAAGCCTGCCAAGGGGCAGATGTGGGTTGATGGGTTTTCAACTCAGGCAAGTGGACGGATCCCTCTTGATACATTGATGCATTCATTTCTTAATATTTGCATTTAAAAAAAAATTATATTGTGTATGATTATTGACATTCTATTATAATTTGATATAAAGAACCATGTCGGGAATTCTCATTAGGCCTGACCAGCTTTTCATTTTTATTGATGGAAAAATCGTACAAATGTGAATGAGGGTGAGTCGGTGGCTTAAGAATAGGAATACGTGGTCGAGCCGAAAGAGGAGTTAAGGGGCACATGGCCTTATTTGACAGAAGAAGAAGTTATTACCTTAAACTAATCATGACATTTTTACTTTAATTATATTTGATTTTTTTTATATTGTTAATCAATTCTTTTAAGTTGTTGGATATACTTATTTCATTTATAAGATCCCGAATGACAGGATCCTTTGATTATTGGAATATATGGTCGTTTCTTATTTTTGAGATGCTATTGAGTATGAATAGAATATAGATCTACGGTAGAGCTACTAGGTAGATAAACAATTGTATAATGGAATGAAATTAATACACTTTGTATACGAGTTACGATTCGAAACTCGGGTATGAGGGTGCACACTCTGTATTCGAATTTCGGAGCGTGACAGAAAAGGAAGATTCATCCGGTCAAAATCCCAAATGTAGCATTTCTTGCAGCACAAAAACTGGACTGCGGGAATCCTTGATTGAGCAACCCAAAATCAAAGCATTCCATAAAACAATGTTCCTATTTGGCATTGGTCAAACAACTTGTGTGCATTTTCTAAATTGTCGCATTTTGCATAGAAGTTTACTAATAAACTGCCCACGAAAACATCTGATATGAAGTTATTCTTAATGGTTTTTGAAAGTGCCCTGGTTTGTCAAGTTACGTGAGTGTTGTGTCAGATTGTCTAGAGAGTTTGATAGGAAGATCATTCAAGCGTCTACCTCAACTGGATGTGTGCAAGCTAGCCACAGGTAAATCTAAAGCCTTAGATTTCATGTCTCAAAACACCAGGTGAATAAAACCCTTAAAAATATGTTAGAAAATCACAGGGTTTTAAGGTGAGAAATTTTTTTCAAAACAGGAAAATCTCCAAGTTTTTCTTGCCTTGTCGATTTTATCGAAACACCTTTGATATGATCGACCTGCTCTGTCGATGTCCTCGATGCTTAAACAATATCATCGAAAAAAGGATAAAAATGTCTAGCAACCACATGTATATCTGGACTGATTTATCGATGATCGATATCATCGATAATTGAATGTCGAGTCCATTGATAATGGCTTGATAAAATTGACAGACAGGTTTTCGGCGCCCCTATTTTTTAAAGAAAATTTCAAAGTCCTTTGATATATCGATGCTCCTTCCGATATGATCTAAAATCAAATATCGATAAGATCGGAAGTCCATCGATGATAACGATCGTAGGCGCGCATTTCTTCCAGCAAATATTTCAGGTTGGTTTTTACTTTGATCGGGGGCCATTCGAGGAAATCGATATTCATATATCGATAATATCGAGGCCGAGTCGATTGGATTGAATCTGGACATAATCTGTCCAGCGAACTTATTGGTAAATCTATCGAATTTATCGATCCCATCGACACTGCCTTCGATAGCATCGATATGCAAATTCCGATGACATCGACTGACCCTCGATCATATCCTAAAAACCTGAAATATTTCTAGTCAAGTCTCTCTCATTTTTCAAGTGTCGATGGATCGAACCTATCATCAATGGAATCGGAGTTCGAAATCCGATGACATCGACAGTTGTTTCGATTCATTGACTAGTTGGCAAAAGGTTTCAAAAGCGTATGACTTTGAGTTCAAGTCATCTAGCAGACTAACGTCTCGAAAAATTCCGTACAAAGACCCGAGTACCACCTCAGGCAGAAATCACTCAGGACCAAATCCTTTAGGAATTAGACAAAAGTAACTAAGTGTTAAACTAGATTAGCTGTGAAATCCGCTTGAATCACTTTAAATACGATCTGCAAGACCCAAAACTTGTAGAATCATTGACGCTAGGTTATCCCGAAATCTAGGATCAATCTCATTACCCAGTTGCTCTCGTGAGCACATTGAAACTCCGTATCGGATCTGCACTGCATGTCGAAAGTCCGATTACTACAAAATTATATAATTAGGACTGTCTTGCTGGGCTTGATAACCATCTCGGAAATCAAATTCAGATTGTGTCCCAGGGCTATTTGCTTGAGCCCGTATTGAAGTGTGTGAGAAAATGTGGATTTCTTTAGAAATTAAATCTAATTTAAGTAATCTGAGACCTGTCGCTTGCGGGCCTGATATAAGCAATCAGACCGTCAGAATCTGACCCAAATACACCCTCTGATCAGGGAATATTTCCCATACATGTCCGTGTACTTGTAACCCTGATCGAGTTTCGTTGACCGTTGAATTGAAACTGGTCCGCCACGTGTGATCTGGAAACCCGACTGGAATGAAAACTTAACTCGACCTAGATCTATAGTCTGTGAGCTTAAGTCCGACCTTTGGCTAAGGGGAGGCTCTGAAAATGCTCCGTTGAGCTGAAACAGGCTGGTTTTGGTTATAACTTAAGTATACCTTGGCCCTGGGGCCATTTTCATCAATTTTAGGCCTATATAAGGACCTTAAACCCTTTCTCATTCGCTCCATACGAATTTGAGAAAACCCTAGGAGAGAGAAGTGAGTAAAGTGTGAAAAAGTGTGAGAGAAGTTGGAATCATTCCTAGGAATCGATCCCTGCTATTCTCCGTGCCTATTCATCACTACCGTATCGCTTTTCTGGCGATTTTGATTCCATTTTCAGGTAAGAAATCCTAACCCTAATCAGTTTTAGAGATCCAACTAGTGTAAGTGATGAAATAGCTAACCTATTTCATGCCATAGGTTACCATTCTATCGTTGTTAAAGACTTGGTGTTTAAACTGACTCCATTACGCATTTATCGGCGTAAGGTGCGGACTTTAAACGTATAGGTTATGGTTTTTAAGGCTTTCAATGTCAATTTATGATATATTACTGACGTGGATGCTATTACACATGTATAAAGTGCTGTCCGTTTCATTTTTCAGATATCCGTTAACTATGTTGAATATACTGTATTCCTTGTATTTGTAGAAAATACCGTATACGTATGAAATACGGATTTGTGCTTGCCATGATTAATTGCCGTCTATGTATGCTAGATGCATGTGTATCAACTTTTGGGTGAACGGATTAGCCTAATACATGTTATCCTGACATACGTTGTGTATGTTATAACGGGTAGCTAAGTGTTTGTAGAAATGTTCGAATGAATATGGAACTATGATTTATGCTTGCCATGACCGTTGGTCATGAATGCATGATCGTGGTTCATGTGGCAACTCCTTTGTGAAAGGATTCGCTACGACATGTGTTATAACTAGCATATTATAGGTATGTTGGAAGGTGTAGTCTAAGTATTTGTAAAATTGTATGAATGAGCAAGTAGTTAGTAAATTAAAATGTATAAGGGTGTCGAGATATGATTCCCAACTCCTTTAACTATGTGTATGCTTTCCTCCATGTACCGTATATTATAGTGCTTGTTTATCTATGTAATGCATATGTATAAATTCATGTTTAAGTTGTATTCCAAGAAAGCCGTGAAGGGTGATGGGGGAGTTGTGTAACGATTCCGTGCAACAGCCCTATCAGCCCTAAAGCGGACATGATTGTATGATTCGAAATCTTGATCCATTATTATTTTAACTACCTTCTAGGATATTTTGTTGTAATTGAATATGATTGGGGCTATTGTATAGTCTAGGCAATCGGTAACATGCTTGAGTTCGTGGCTGAGATTCATTCGCCACGTAAGACGTGTTTGGTGAACCCGAGTCGTACTAAAGTTGTCAGTAGTGGTTAGGCCACACGGAAAGCTTATACACTTCATGTCGATCAACTTTGGGTGCGCTCGTGCTAGTCGAGCCCGTCAAGTAACCCGATGTGCCCTTGTATGTTCACCATGTATGGACGCTACTACTTGAACCTAAGGTACCAAACTCACCAGTGACATCACGTTTAACCTTGGTACCTTGATCCGCTAAGACTCATGAGCCGGACATGGTGGTATGGGACACCGTGGTCGAGCTGTCGGCCTACGCTGGGGAGATGAGCCTCCTCGTAGTGACCAGTGAGCAACTCAGACTCGTGAGCCGATTACGGTGGTATGGGACACTGTATTTGAGCTGTCGGTCTACAATGTTTTGATGATGAAGTCATGATGGGTGATGGGGGAGTGGTGTAATGATTCTGTGCAATAACCCTGACAGCCCTGGACGTGCCTTTTGTAGTGACCTCGAGCATACTCTGAGTCTACGTGGAGGCGATAACCCTTCCGTAGCATCTAGAGTATAAACTAGGCCTGTAATGATTTGGCGACGAGCCCATTGCAGCGACCTAGAACCACAACATCGTATGAGATTTACTAGGACTAACGACCCTATAATGGATCATTTTTGAGAAATGAAATAAGGGAGGTACCTTAGTTTCCCAATCCTGCTGTATGAAAAGGACTAATAAGAACTTGGTAATCATATGCATGCACGGTATTACGCGTGCGTTCAGGCGTAGCAGGTTAAGCACTGAGGCAGTGTTGTCATGCGCGAACATGCGATGAAATCGCTGAGGGAGCGTAGGCGAGGGCATGCATCATATATTCATACCATTCTTGCATTAACAAGAGTACTTAGGGATGTGTGATTTACTACTTGATTGAATTGATAATATGCTAACCTTTGCTCTATGATTCCATTGAGTTGATCACTCACTCCCACATTACGGGATGGTGTTTTAAACACCAACCAGACTCTGTCTTGATTTCAGATGACGACATGACCCCTGAGGCGGAACCTAATTATTATGACGATCAGGACGAGTTCTCTTACACGCAGTTCTCAGATAGCTTTGCTTAGGCTCTCCTGTTCGGTGGGGCTACATGGTTTTATTATAGTTGAAACATTTTTGATATTTTTGACTTTTATAATATTACATGTAATACTTCATGTACACAGTGACTCAGTGTTATATTCATATTCTGGAGACCGATCGTGAACTTTGACTTATATACGTGTATTTATGTCTTTCAGTCTTCCGCTTGTGTTTTATAACTTGATCTAGAGTATGAATTACTGTTTTGGTATAATCCCACTCATGATTAATGCACTAACATAGACAACATTGAATCATAAGCATATATGTTACATAAGTGATGTTTTGGAACTCGGGAGTTGAGTTGCTACTCGACCCCTGATTTTCAGGGCGTTACAAGTTGGTATCAGAGCATGATTTGGATTAAACCGGACCTGGGCTATTGTCACACGACTTACGCTGACACTTTTCAACATAGGTGGGTGCGAGAAGATGTAGAAATAGTCATAGGTGTTCCAGTTTCGCCAATTGGTGAAATTCACCGAAAACGATCGCCGAGATCAGGTCCATACTCTCCCAGGATCGCTTAAAGTGACCCCGAATCACTCCTAGACCGTCAAACGACGGGTGTAGACCACGTTGTATTCCATCCCAGCCGTTTAAAATCGGTAAATGTCAGTATACATAAAAAACTACCCGAAAAGACCTGAAACGACTCAAAACGGAGTCGGGAGCCTAATGAACCATGTTTGAGGGGGCCCAGGATACAGAGGAGAGCTCACCTCCTACGGCACCGGAGCAAGACATTGATCAGGCTGCTAGGGATGCCCGTTTAACCCACCTTGAGGAAGGTCTGGCTGTCCTACGACAGGATATTATGGATCTTCGGGGTCTCGTGAAACACAAGTTCAAGAAACTGACTTGCACTTTGAAGTCTATCCTGTGCTGCTTGCAGGATAAGGGTGCCCATCCTCCGTCGCCAGACTCAGATGCCTAGTCATTCTTGCCGTTGTCTTGCACCTTGTTTTGGTTACTGCTTTAGGTTATGTTTGTGTTCATGTTGCTAGGCCTAGTAGTGTAGTAGTTAGTAGAATATTTTTAGTGTTTGAAGCTTGGGTTATATTAGCACGTATGCATCTTCTGTCATGATTCATGTAACTCTATATGCCATGTATTATGACAAATTTTGGTAAATGAAATGCATGAAGTTGCTTTAATTTGTGTATGAATGCTTGTAACGCTCTGAAAATCAGGGGTCAAGCATAAACTCAACTCCCGAGTTCCAATGCATCACTTATGCAACAAAATGAATGATGATTGAATGTTGACTGTATTAGAGTAGTGAACATGAGTGAGATTAAGCCAAAACAGCATATCATACTCCAGAGACAGTTAAATTTGCAAGCGGAAGACTGTGATAGAGAAATAAAATATATAAACTGTGGTGAGTCTCCAGAGTGTGATAAGGTTACCAGGTTAATGAATTACAAGCATAATTTCAAATTATATCAAGTTGTGGAAGTGTAATGTCTTCTATTCCAAATACCATAGCCCCATTAATACAATACCAGGTCTTCATAGACCTGTGAGGGAGTTACATGTAGGAGAACTCCTCCTTAACATCATGGTAGTAGTCCGGCTCTGCTTCATAAGCATCGTCATTACCTGAAACTCAAACAAATCTGGTTGGTGCGTACAACACCGTCCCGTAACGTGGGAGTGAATGATCAACTCAGTGGAACAGTAAAGCATAGGTTAACATGTTATCAATTCAGTCAAGCAATAATGATAAAGCAGTACAATCAAACAATCCTAACTACTCTTATTTAATACAAGTATGAAATGACATGTTGAATGCCCTTGCCAAACCACCCTCATGCGACACCATCTTACGTTTGTGACATGCGTTCATCCTTCAGTGCTCCACATCTACCAGGCACATGCAGTGCGATGATGAGCATGATTACCGAGTAGTTATTAGTCCTTTCAAACAGCAGGATTGGAAAACTAAGGTACCTCCCTTGAATCATTTCGAAACATGATCCATTCTAGGGTCGTCAGTCCTAGTTAATCTCATACGATAATGTGTTTCTAGGTCGCTGCAGAGGCTGCCAGGGCTGTTACGCACAATGGTTACACCACTCCCCCATCACCTCTTTAACGGTTCATCACTATACAGATACAGGCCTAGTTCATACTCTATACACCGCGGCAAAACTCTAAGGCTCACCGCAAATTCAGAGTATGCTCGAGGTCACTACAAAGGGCTGCCAGGGCTGTTACACGCATTCGTTGCACCACTCCCCCATCACCTTATCAATGTAGGCCGACAACACAATATAGTGTCCCATACCACCATAATCGGCTCACGAGTCTGATTGTTCACTGGTCACTACGGGGAGGCATATGGCCCCAGCATAGGTCGACAGCTCGACTACGGTGTCTCATACCACCATGCCCAACTCATGAGTCTTAGCGGATCGAGGTACCATGGTTAACGGGATTCCGCTGGTAAGTTTGGTATCCTAGGTTCAAGCAGTAGCGTCCAAACATGGTGAACATACATTAGATAAATCGGGTTGCTTGACGAGCTCGACTAGCACGAGCGCCCGTTGAGTTGTACGACATGAAGTACATAAGCACTTCGTGTGTCCTAACCACTGCTGACAAGCAACGCACGACTCGGGTTCATCAAACACGTTCTACGTGGCGAATGAATCTTAGCCACGAATTCGATCCCATTACCGATTGCCTGGACTATACAATAGCCCCAATCACATTTAATTGCAGATAGTTAAAGCAGTAATGGATCAAGATTTAAATCATACAATTAAAGTCTGATAATATCTGCTTAGGGCTGCTAGGGCTGTTGCACGCACTCGTTACACCACTCCCCCATCACCCTTCACGACTCTTATGGAATACAATATAAACATGAATTTAAACATATGCATTACACAGATAAAATCATACAATCAGTTGAGCATGTTATGAAGCAGTTATAAAGTATGTTATAAAGCATGTTATAAACAAGAATACAAACACACATATTTCATAAGTAAGCGGTTAAAGTAAATAACCGCATGGAGGAAATCATACATGTCTCTAAGATAGTTGAGAATCCCATCTCAACACCTACTTAAGGCACCATCATTCAAACACTTGCTCTCACAAGCATTTTCACAAACACTTAGAATACACTATTACAACATACATAGAGTATATTAGAAAAACATGTATTAGGGCGAGTCCTTTTGCCAAGCAAGTATTTTACGCATATATAATATATTCACATGGAAAATAATCATGGCAAACACATCTCCAAAATTTATACGAATACGGTACTTTCTAGAATACACTATTTCTACATACATAGTGTATGTTAGCAAATTATGTATTATGGCGAGTCCTTTTGCCAAATAAGTATTTTATCCATATATATTATATTCATACAACAAATAATCATGTCAAACACATTTCCAAAATTTATACGTATATGGTATTTTCTACGAATACCTAGAATATGTAAAATTCCATATTCTACGTCTTTAATCGAAACGGAAAACAGACAGCACTTTGTACATGTGCAATTGCATGTAGATCATGAATCTATCATTATCTGACATTGAAAGCATTGAAAACCATAACCTATACACCTAAAGTCCACACCTTTTGTCGTAGAATCGTAACGGAGTCGATAGGTTTGCTAAGCTTCCGTATTTGGCAGTTTGACAACCTATAGAATGAAATAGGTTAGCTATTTCATAACCTACAACTATCAACACCCCAAATCAGATTAGGGTTAGGGTTTCTTACCTAGAAATGACGCCGGAATCGCCGGGAAAGCGATTAGAAATGAGTGGTGTAGCTTGTGTAGCGGCAGGGTAAAGTGGTAGGGAGATTCCCCCACTTCTCTCACACTTTCTCTCTCTTTTCTCTCTTCTCTCTCCTAGGTTTTCTCCCAAATTTGTATGGGCTGAATGAGAGAGGTTTTAAGGTCCTTATATAGGCTAGAACATTACCAGAATAGACTCCAGGTCAAGGTATACTTGGGTTATAGCCAAAGTGGCCCTGTTTTGTCTCAACGAAGCACTTCTAGCTGGCCCTTTTCAGTGTGTGGTCGGACTTAAGCTCACCAACATCGGATCTAGGTACCATTATATTTTTGTTCCAGTCGGCTTCTCAGATCACGCGTGGCGGACCAGTTTCAGTTCAACGGTCAGTGGATCTCGATTGAAGATTTCGAGTTCATGGATATGTTTATAAAATTTTTCCTGATTCGAGGGTGTATTTGGGTCAGATTTTGACAGTCTGGTTGCTTACAAAATGTCCACAAGTAACAAATCTCAGATTACTATTTGAGATATTTATTTTGTAAAGAAAACAAGTGTTCTCACCCTCTCATGCTCCGGACTCAAGCGAACAACCGTGGGACGATTTGATTTCCGAGATGGTTGTCAAGCCCAGCAAGGCGGTCCTAATTCCTTAACTTCATGTTACTCGGACTTCCGACGTGCGGTCCAGATCTGATACAGAGTTTCGGGATGCTCCCGAGAGCAGCCGGGTAATGAGTTTGATCCTAGATTTTATGGTAACCTAGCGTCAATGATTCTACAAGTTTTGAGTCTTGCAGATCATATTTAAAGTGGATCAAATGGATTTCGTAGCTAATCTAGTTTAACACTTAGTTACTTTGTCTCATTTCTAAAGGATTTAGTCCTATAAGATTTCTGTCTGAGGTGGTACTTAGTCCTTTGTAGTTATATTTAGTTTAAGTATTGTTCTTCATCACCTAAGCTTTAAGATAGTGTCTAGGGTGAAAGTACTTAGGAAAAATTGAAAGATCAAGGTGGTGAAGGGTGAGATTTGTGAAGAAAATGGGTTCAAAAGCAGTTTTAGACTTTGGGATTGAGTTCTGACAGGTTAATAAGGTGTTAGGATCGACCCATTGCCTAAGGACGTCTAATTCCAGATTGGCAAAAATCTAGGATGTTAGAATGCTGCATATTAAGTTTGTGTGTATGCTGAACCTGACCTGGGTTGCACCCTATGTCATATAGGGCATGCCACGGAAGGTCACGAGGAGCACGGAACGCCTCGCACTTACTAATACGATGGATCAGGCACCTCCCTAGAGAGATGGTCATACGGACCCCGGATTGGGCCTTGTTCGTGAGACTATTCCTTAGTCTCAGCCTTCTCTTGGTCTTGTAGTTGGACCACCACCGTACACACCACCAGTTTGTGAGCAGAACCGTGCGTCATCTTCGACGCAGCATGTGCCTGAGCCTGCCCCACCTGCTGATAGGTTGAAGCAGTTGATGATGATGATGCAATAGCAGCACCAGCAGCTCTTGACTACTATTGTAGGGGCCCTAGCTCAGGGTGGAAGTGTTGCTCCACCATCACCATCTGCACATCCTGCTGAGACAGTAGGGCCTTTTGATCAGGATGAGGGTGTGCCTCCCCCTACACCTGCTGCATACCCTTTGGAAAATTTGGGTACGAGTGGTCTCCTCGAGCGATTCCAGCGCTTGAGGCCTCCTACCTTTACGGGTTCTCACAGACCCGAGGAGGCTGAATATTGGCTCGACCGCATCTCCAAGATGTTGAGGATGCTACATTGTTCTAAGCAGGAAGAGGTCGAGTTAGCCACCTTTATGTTTGAAAAGGAGGCTAGCCTGTAGGGGGATAGTGTATTGCGAACAGTTGCGGTTGGCTATATATGGACATGGGTAGATTTTGAATTCCACTTTCATGAGAAGTACTATCCCCAGATGTACCGACATGAGAAGGAGAATGAGTTTTTGCGCCTCAGACAGGGAGGCATGACGGTGACAGAGTATGAGCATCGGTTGACGGAGTTAGGCAGATATATTATTACGATACTTGCTGACGCACAGATGCGGATGCAGCGCTTTTCTGAGGGCCTGCGCCCTGATATTTGCTCAAAGATGTGTTGTGCTAGCATACCCTCCTATGCTGAGATAGTACACATGTCTATGCGGGCAGAGCAGGACGGGGATCATTTGACATGTACTCGTGGGCCTATGGTCCCTAGGCCTTGACCAGATATGTCGAGCAGGCCATTCCTCAGCAAGAGGCCACGCATAGACTCTCCTCTCAGGATTTCAGTGCCACCAGTTCCGATGTGGCAACCAGGCATGACTTGTACCTACGTGGGACGCCAGGCCACCCAGTAGAGAGCTGTTTCACGCGTATGAGAGACAGTGGATTCTCGCCGCCACAAAGGATCGACCGCACTTGTCCCCAGGCCATTTCAGCACCACCCCTGCATACTGTTCCTGCACATCCATCATTTCGACCCCCTGCACCTCGATTTAGGCCGCCTCAGTGACCTATGGTGCCTCAGCCCAACCGACCTCAGCAGGCACACGTTCATGCACTTACAGCAGAAGAGCCAGAGACAGCACCGTCAACACCTGTGGCCTTCGAGGTCACTGCACATGTTCAAGGTACTCCTGTCTTTTTATTGGTGGACACTGGGTCCACTACCTCCATCATTTCATATGCGGTAGTTAAGCGTCTAGCTTTACATACTACTCCAACAAAGGGAGTGAGACTCACTACTGCTACTGGGACTTTTTCAGATGTCACATGGACGTGTGAGGGTTGCTCAGTAGATTGGGTAACAAGACAGTATTTGTTGACCTCATTGTTGCCCCACTATAGCACTACGACATTATCCTCGGTATGGACTGGCTCATCAAGGTGAAGGCAGAGATTGATTGCGATAATCGGGTCATGACAGCCAACGGACCTGACGGCACAGTCTTTAATTTTTCAGTGCAGGTTAGTTGGTCATGTCGTGTTGGATGTTACGCCGCTTTACTAGAGCATGTTGATGGGCCGACGTTAGGAAACATGCCAGTAGTTCATAAATTTTCAGATACGTTCAGGATGATCCCTGAATTACCTCCTCGGCGCGAGATCGATTTTACTATTGATCTTGTGCCCAGTGTGACCCCCATTTCATTACCTATATATCGTATGCCTCCCTATGAGATGGAGGAACTGAGGAAACAAATTAATGAGCTGGTAAAGAAGGGCTTCATACGACCCAGTGTGTCTCCTTGGGGAGCACCTATGTTGTTTGTTAAGAAGAAGGATGGATCGCTACGATTATATATTGATTACTGTAGGTTGAACCAATTGACCGTGAAGAACAAGTATCCTTTGC
The DNA here is from genome assembly GCA_030180095.1 of Magnolia changhungtana. Lineage (NCBI taxonomy): Eukaryota > Viridiplantae > Streptophyta > Magnoliopsida > Magnoliales > Magnoliaceae > Magnolia > Magnolia changhungtana. The sequence goes on along the minus strand of JASAUF010000117.1, from coordinate 1,714,965 downwards.
CTAGGATAGACGATCTATTTGATCAGTTGAAAGGAGCGCGGTACTTCTCGAAGATTGATCTACAGTCAGGGTATCATCAGTTACGCGTCAGGGAAGAGGACGTGCAGAAGACAACCTTCAGGACCAGTTTTGGGCATTACGAGTTCTTCGTGATGTCGTTCGGTCTTACGAACGCACCAGCCGTGTTCATGGATTTGATGAACCGGGTATTTCAGCCATTTCTATACCGATTTGTCATCGTGTTTATCGATGACATCCTGATATACTCTGTGAGTCGGGAAGAGCACGAGGAACACCTACAAGCAGTCTTAGTACGTTGAAGAAGAACCAGTTGTTCGCACAGTACAAGAAGTGCGACTTCTGGCAGGAGGAAGTCAAGTTCCTGGGACATGTGGTGTCCAAGGAAGGGATAGCGGTGGACCTTGCTAAGGTAGCCGCGGTTCAGGACTGGAAGCAGCCTGGTTCGGTTACTGAGGTGAGGAGTTTTCTTGGTCTAGCAGGATATTACCGATGATTCATTCAGGACTTCTCAAAGATAGCTAGATCGCTATCTCAGTTGACACGGAAGGATTTGAAGTTCGCCTGGAATGAAAAGGTGGAAGCAGCTTTTTAGGAGCTGAAGGACAGACTGACGTCCGTCCCTGTGCTAGTATTACCAGAGCAAGGGGTTAAGTATACTATATATACCGACGCGTCTCACGTTGGTTTGGGCTGTGTCCTTATGCAGAAGGACAACGTGATTGCATATGCCTCAAGACAATTAAGGAAACATGAGGAGAATTACCTTACACACGACTTGAAATTGGCAGTGGTCATATTTGCATTAAAGCTCTGGAGACATTACCTCTACGAAGAGGAGTTCGAGCTTTTCTACGACCACAAGAGCCTTCGCTATATATTCACTCAGAGGGACCTGAATATGAGGTAACGACGATGGATGGAGACCTTGAAGGACTTCAAGTTCGAGGTTTCCTACCATCCTGGCAAGGCTAACCTTATGGCATACGCATTGTAACATCCCAAATTTTTGCCAACCTGGAATTAGATGTCTTTAGCTGATGGGACAATCCTAACTCCTGTTTAACTTCTCAAATACTAAATTCAATGGTCTTAAATCCCTTCTTCAAGCCATTCTCTTGAAAACCTCACATTTCCTTCACAAATCTCACCTTTCACTACCTTGTCCTTCATAAAGTAACTAGGTGCTAAACTAGATTAGTTACGGAATCTGCTTGATCCACTTTAAATACGATCTGCAAGACCCAAAACTTGTAGAATCATTGACGCTAGGTTACCCTAAAATCTAGGATCAATCTCATTACCCGGCTAGAGCTGTACACGAGCAGAGAAAACTCGGGTACTCGCTCTACTCGACTCGTCGGTTGTTAGAGCCGAGTACGAGTACAATTTTGGTACTCGTTATTATTTCGAGTAGAGTACGAGTTGTGTAGTACTTGACTCGGTACTCGACTCGGTACTCGACTCGTATACTCGAATGGGTACTCGAGACTCGTACTCAACCAGGGTAGCCCTAAAACTAAAATCGCCCCCCCTCCCTGTCACTTTCACCCTTTTGCCCGCCCGCCTAAAAGAAAACAAAAAAAACCCTCCCTACTAGCGACCAACGCCCCTCCCAGCGACCAGCGGTCCGGGCGCCAATGACAAGAAAGCACTCTCTCTCTCTCTCTCTCTCTCTCTCTCTCTCGGTCGGTCCCGTCCAGCCATCCGGCCCCGTGGCCCACCCCATTCTTCCCTCTCTCTCTCTCTCTCTCTCTCTCTCTCTCTCTCTCTCTCTCGGTCGGTCCCGTCCGCCATCCGGCCCGTGGCCCACCCCCATTCTTCCCTCTCTCTCTCTCTCTCTCTCTCTCTCTCTCTCTCTCCCCCTGCCGCTCGTCCCTGCGGCCTGCCCGGTGCCCCTGCTGTTCGGTCGTTTTGAACTTTTGAGTCGTTCGACGTTCCGGCGGTCCACACGGGGCCATCCGGCGGTCCCTGCCCTGCCCGGTCGCCCTTACTCAGCTACCCTTCTTCTTCCCTCTCTCTTTCAGGGTGCTCACATTGCCCTGTCCGGCGACCTGTCCGACGCCCCTGTCCGCAGCTCGTCCCTTGCCTACTCGACGCCCCTGTCCGCAGCTCGTCCCACCTTTGCCCGGTACCCGTCCGTCCATCAGGTAAGAATTATTTTTTTAATTATTATTTTAATAGTATATAAAATAATTATTAGTTAATTTTTGTATTTTCATTTCATCCTACCTAGTGATAGACTGATAGTAGATTAGTAGAGATTTGTTAATGTGTATGATATGAATGTAGCATACTTATGGGAGTTTAAATATAATTATTAAATTAATATTAATAATTTTAATTAGTAGACATATGTAATATAATGTTTGATATACTGATTGAAATTTCATTTTTTGAATTGACCATAGCATAGGATCATAATTGAACCACTAAATTTTTTTTAATTATTGATTTATAGCGCTAGTTTACGGACTGCTCAAATCATTCCATTGATGTAATTTTAATTATGTAGTCGATAATGGATTAATACTTTAATAGTTTAGTGACAACTATATATGTTACACATTCTATTCTCTTTCTTTAAAAAATAAAAAAAAAATAAAAAAATTTATTGATAATCTCACTAAAAAGAGAGGTCTCAAAATTAGTATGAGAGAATATTTACAATTCCTTTAATTCTAATTGCATACCATCCATACTTCTAAATGATTTTTGGATTCTGAAAACCCTTCAATGCGTCGAGTCCTCCCAATCCATGCTTAATTGGATTTGGCATTTGGGTTAAGGAATGCTTAGTGCACTCAAGTTATTACACTTAGCATTCATCTTTCAGATTGCACTTTTAATTCATTTATTATTTGATTGTCATCTTTTATTATTATTTGTATTGTTCTAGTTGTAGTATAGGATAATCAGTTGCTCATTTGAGGATTTCTATGTTGCCAGACATAGATTCAGTGTGTTCTTGGATGCATAGAAATTGCTCAAATTGTCCCTTTTTGAACAGTTCAGGGTTAGATAGATTGTAATGTCTTTATTTATTCCAATTTAAATGCATATGCCTGTTCTGGTTTCGTCTCTCCTTTTTCTCTCTGGATATATTTCATGTATTTATTTCTGTCGTCAAATGTCCACACTTTGTGTTGATGATTGACATGGGAATCAAATACAAGATTAATATATTCTGGAGAGATAATGAGAGATGCTGCCGGAATTTCGGCGTAGCATTTAAATTGGAAAATGAAGCATTACAATCCATCTAACTTTGAATGGGTGACTGATTTAGACAGTTAAGTAATTATGCCCGTCTAGCGGTCTAGCCATCTAGGACCCTATCCCCTAGGTATAGCTGTATAACATATCGAGAACTTTATTTTATAGATGGCTAGTCAAGACGAAAGCCCAAATACCCCTGGAATGGGTGCATCGGCCACATCTCCTCTAATAGTAGAGGGAGACACAGACACGTCAACCGCATGTAAAGGGAAGAAGAAGAGATCAGCAGTGTGGGATGATTTCGAAGATGTGACAGTTAACGGTGTACAGAAGATAAAGTGTAATAACTGCAAAGGGTTATTTAGCAAGATTCTAAGAGGATCTACGACACATTTAATTAGACATTTGAAGACGTGTCCTAAGAAAACAAGACTCCCTCCTCCCGGCCAACAGACGCTGTCATTTACGAAGTCAGAAGGGGACGACTCCCAAGGCGTAGTGTCCACTCATAAGTTTGACAAGGAGAAGCTGAATGAGTGGTTTGCTAGATTAGTGATTTTGGAAGAAAAATCTTTCAGAATGATTGAAAGTAAAGGGTTTAGGGCTTTCTGTCAATTCCTTAATCCTCGGGCCGAGAATGTCTCCCGCGTCACAGTGCAGAGAGAAAGCATGAAAATGTACGCAAAGGAGAAGATGAAACTGAAAGAAGTTTTAGCTTCAGTGACCAGAATAGCTTTGACCTCTGATTTATGGACGACGTCCAATCAAAGAAAAGGATACATTTCATTAACCGCTCACTATGTCGATAAGGATTGGAAACTATGCAAGAGAATTTTGAACTTCAAACACCTTCCTCCTCCACATACTGGTTTATTATTTCAGATTGCATCTACAGTTGTCTAGAAGGTCAGGCATTGAGAAGAAAATTTCAAAGAATAACTTTAGACAATGCTTGACAAATGAAATGACAAAGTGTCATTTCATGCTTACGTAACCAGTTCAGGGCTACAGGAAATTTATTTTTTGAAGGAAAAATATTTCAGGTTAGATGTTGTGCCCATATTGTAAATTTGATTGTACAAGAAGGGCTGAAAGCAATCGACGACACTATAGAGAACATAAGAGAAAATATGAAATATATAAGGGGGTCGCCATCGAGACTGAGTGTATGGAATGACATCATCCAACGTTTGAATGTGACATCTAAAAAAATATTGAAGTTGGATGTCTGTACATGTTGGAACTCGACCTATGAAATGTTAGATGCGGCAATGTAATTACAGCTTGCATTTCCTGAATACGTGGCGCGTGACAGAACATATTCTTGGTTGCCGAGAACAGATGATTGGGCCAAAGCACAACAAGTTCACACATTTCTCTAAGTTTTCTACGAGTGCACGAAGATTTTTTCTGGGAATCAGTATCCAACCGCGAATCTGTTTCTTCCATCTCTTTGGAAGATTAAGGATGCTCTGCAGAAAAATGCCAGTGCGGGTCCAGATTTCATACGCCAGATGACAGTTGGTATGAAGACGAAGTTCGATAAATACTGGGACGAATGTCATCTGTTGATGTCCTTGGCAGTTGTTCTTGATCCCCGTTGTGATATGGGATTGGTTAGCTTTATTTTCATGAAGCTTTATTCTACTGAAAGAGCGGCAGCAGAGACGTCTAAGGTTCATGAAGCCCTTGAAGATCTGTATAAATTGTATGTTAATACTTTACCCGCAGCGGGTGTTGAAGAAAGTAGAGATGCGGATATTTACTACAGTGGTAATCCGGATGTGCTAAATGAATACATATCATATTTGGCACAAGCACGAATAGGAGTTGATACTAAGGAATCAGAGTTAGAAATGTACCTCAAGGAGCCAATCGTAGTGCGAGCTGAATTTGATGTGTTGGAATAGTGGAAGATGAAGGTTAGTGAATCAAAATACCCTACATTATCTGTGATGGCATGGGACATTATCAATACCAATTTCAACAGTGGCATCAAAATTCACATTCAGCACAGGGAGCAGGGTTGTGAGCAAGTATCGAAGCTCACTTTCGCCAAACACAGTTGAAGCGTTGATTTGTACGCAAGATTGGTTGCGCCCGATATGGGGAGGAGATATGAATGATGATGATGAAGAAGAGGAGATTGAGATTCATGACGAGTCTCTACCTACAGATCAGTAATTATTTTCGATTTTTCAAATTTTTTTGGCTGAATGTTGAATGATCTGTAATATTATTTCACTGCAACTGCAAACACAAAAGTATTGGTTCTTTTGGAATATGGTTTGGAAGACTTTGAATCATTGATATTTATTTACATATGCCTATTCATTTGCTTTTATTTTTGAATTTTGATACATTTATATTGCTTTCTTTTGTTGCTATATCAAGTTCAATTTATTTATCAATATTCTGATTTTTTTATTAAAAATTGAATGTAGAAATGTCGTCATCTGATCCATCGACAAACATTTGGGACTATGCTTCCCTAGTTGAATCACCGCCATGGTCTGAAAAAATAAAGATTAAGTGTGGTTTGTGTGGCGCAAAGTTTGTAAACAAGACTAATCGCTTTCGCCTACACTTGTCATGTCGAGGTGGTGATGCAAAACCATGCCCCAATGTGCCTAAGGATGTCCAAATTCTTTTTCAAGCCCTGTTAGATTCGAATAGAAAGTCTTCCACTCCATCCAAACCTTCTGCTTCTGGATCTGGTACACAAATGACATCCACAAAAGATGCAGAGGAGGAAGTCAGATTAAAAGCTTTGGAGGAAGAACAATTCCAAATTGCCATAAAACGCAGTATGGAAGATGCTTCTAGACTTCAGCGATATTCGAGTCAAAGACAACACGATGTTGAAGCAGGATCGAGTTCGTCGAGTACGACAAACAAGAACAAGAAAAAGAGTAACAAATTGAAATTCCTGACTCGTCTCGGTGAATTTTATAGGGCATTGGGTACTACATACAATTCTTCACATAAAGCAAGTTTGAAAAATCTAGTTGAAAGTGTAGAAGAGTACGAAGGAAAAATCTCTTTGCCTTCTGACTCAGAGGAATGAATCAATTTGTATATGAAAAAATAGATAGCAGTTCCGATGGATCAGATGACAATACAGGAATAAGAAGGCACTCATCTTATAGAGGTTATTAGTTATAAATTGTCATTTTGAACAATGTAATGTAATTATGTAAAGACGTTAATGTAATTATGTAACAATGTAATGTAATTATGTGCAATTTATATATTTTATTATTTCGTTACTCGAAAACCCTACTCGAATTGGCCTCAAATTCAAACTCGGACTCGAACTCGCCTCGAAAACTCGTACTCGGTACTCAACTCGTGTGCTCGTACTCGGACTCGACTCTACTCGTTTACTACTCGTACTCGGCTTGTACTCGGGCGAGTAGAATACGAGCAGGGGGTCCCTGCTCGTTGGCCGAGTAGAGTCGAGTACGAGCAACACTCGGGCGTTAAGAGCCGAGTACGAGTAGGGTGATACTCGACTCGACTCGACTTGTGTACAGCTCTATACCTGGCTGCTCTCGGGAGCATCACAAAACTCCATATCAGATCTGGACCGCACGTCGAAAGTCCGAATAATACGAAGTTATAGAATTAGGACCGCCTTGCTTGGCTTGACAACCATCTCGGAAATCAAATCTAGATAGTGTCTTGGGGCTATTCGCTTGAGCTCGGAGTGAAGAGTGTGAGAAATGTGAAATTAATTAAAAATAAAATACAAATTTATGAAATCTGGCATGTGTCGCTTGCGGACAATTTATAAGCAACCAGACTGTCAGAATCTGACCAGATTACACCCTCGGATCAGGGAAAAATTCCAACACAGGTCAGTGTACTTGAAATTCTCGATCGACATTCGCTGACCGTTGAACTGAAACTAGTCTGCCACATGCGATATAGAAATCCGACCGAAATGAAAACTTAACTCGACCTAGATCTATAGTCTGTGAGCTTAAGTCCGACCTTTGGCTCAAGGGGGGTCGCCAGAAGTGCTCCATTGAGATGGAACAACCTCACTTTGGCTATAACCTAAGTATACCTTGACTTAAAGTCTATTTTGGAGAGTTTTGGGCCTATATAAGGACCTTAAACCCTCACCCTCTCATCCCATACGAATTTGAGAAAAACCTAAGAGAGAGAAGAGAGAAAAGAGAGAGAAAGTGTAGGAGTTGTGGGAGCATCTCCCTACCACCTGATCCTGCCGCTCTGTAAGCTTAAACACTCCATTCTAATCATTTTTCTGGCGATTCCGACATCGTTTCTAGGTAAGAAACCCTAACCCTAACCTGTTTTGGGGTTTAGATAGTTGTAAGTTATGAAATAACTAACTTAAGGCATGTTATAGGTTGCCACATCACTGTATATTGAAGCTTAGCAAACCTATTGAATTCTTTACGATTCTACGACAAAAGGTGTGTACTTTAGATGTATAGGTTATGGTTTTCAACGCTTTCAATGTCAGATAATGATAGATTCATGATCTGCATGCAATTGCACATGTACAAAGTGCTGTCTATTTTCCGTTTCGGTTAAATACGAAGAATATGAGATTTTGTATATTCTAGGTATTTGTAGAAAATACCGTATCCATATAAATTTTGCTGATATGATTGCCATGAGTAATTGCCGTGTATATATGCTAGTTATGGATGTATGACCTGTTTGGTGAAAGGATTCGCCCTAATACACTTTTTGGCCCACATAGCTTATGTAAGCTAATGTGTGTAGTCTAAGTGTTTGTTGAAATGACTCAATAAATATGGATTTATGATTTATGCCTGCCATATATATTGAATGTAAGAACATGATTGATGTGTATGCGACAACTCCTTGCTATAAGGATTTGTCCTATTCTATGTTGAAATCAACATACGTCATGTATGTTAGAGTGGTGTAGTTTAAGTGTTTGATAAAATACCTGTGTGAGAAATTGTGTGACGAACTAAATTTAATAGTGGTGTTGAGATAGGATTTTCAACTACCTTAGAAACGTATATGATTTTCCTCCGTGTTGGTTGTTTCAGTTAATCGCTTACTATGAAATATATGTGTTTGTATTTCTTGTTTATATTGTGTTTGTAACATGCTTTATGACATGTTTGTTAACATGCTTGAATTACTTTGTTATTCTGCTTTACTCTACATGCTTCTGAATAAAGGATTGATTGTGTTTGGGGCTATGATTATAGTCTAGGCAATCGGAAACGAAAATGAATGTGTGGCTGAGATTCATTCGCCACGTGAGATGTGTTCGACGAACTTGAGTCTTACTTCGGTTGACGATAGTGGTTGGCCATGCGAAGTGCTTATGCACTTCATGTCGTTCAACTTGTCGTGCGCTCGAGCTAGCCGAGCTCGTCAAGTAACCCGATCTGTCTAATGTATGTTCACCATGTTTGGACGCTACTGCTTGAACCTAAGGTACCGAACTTACCAGTGCAACCCCGTTAACCTTGGTACCTCGATCTGCTAAGACTCATGAGCCGGGCATGGTGGTATGGGACACCGTGGTCGAGCTGTCGGCCTACGCTGGGGTTTCGTGGTGTTGCGAGTGCGTCAGCCCGAGCCTCCCCGTAGTATCCATTGAGCAACCAGACTCGTGAGCCGATTATGGTGGTATGGGACACTATATTCGTGCTGTCGGCCTACATTGATAAGGTGATGGGGGAGTGGTGCAACGATTGCGTGTAACAGCCCTGACTTCCCTTTGTAGTGACCTCGAGCTTACTCTAAATTTGCGGTGAGGCGACGAGTTTTGCCGCGGTGAATAGAGTATGAATTAGGCCTATATCAATTTCATGATGAACCGTTAAAAAGGTGATGGGGGAGTGGTGTAACGATTGCGTGTAACAGCCTTGACAGCCTTCGCAGCGCCCTAGAACCAAACTATCGCATGAGATTATCTAGGTTTGATGACCCTAGAATAGATCATGTTTGGGAATGATACAGGGGAGGTACCTTAGTTTCCCAATCCTGCTGTTTGAAATGGACTAATAACAACTCGGTAATCATGCTCATCATCGCACTGCATGTGCCTGGAAGATGTGGAGCACTGAAGAATGAATGCATGCCACGGACGTAAGATGGTGTCGCATGAGGGAGTATGTCGGTGAGGGCATGCATCATGACTGCATTTCATACTTGCATTAATAAGAGTAGTTGGGATTGTTCGATTGTACTGCTTTATCATTACTGCTTGACTGTTTTGATAACATGTTAACCTATGCTTTACTATTCCACTGAGTTGATCACTTACTCCCACGTTACGGGACGGTGTTTCGAACACCCACCAGACTTTGTCTGATTGCAGATGGCGACGCTACTCCTGAGGTGGAGCTGAACTTTTGTGACGACGAGAATGCCTTCTTGTATATGCTGTTTTCTGGCGGCTTCATGTGAGTCGTGTTTTGATCGATGGGATTATAGGGATGTTGACCAAATGACACTACACCTTTGGGTATATTTTGAAATTGTACTTGTAATTCATTAACCTGGTAACATTATCACACTTTGGAGACTCACCACAGTTCATATATTTTATATATCTATCACAGTCTTTCGCTTGCAAATTTAACTATCTCTGGAGTATGATATGCTGTTTTGGTATAATCCTATTCATGTTTCAATGCTCTCATCATAATCATCATTATCTATGTGCATAAGTGATGCGTTGGAACTCCGGAGCTGAGCTTTGCTCGACCCCCAATTTTTAGGGCGTTACACACATTGAGCCGTAAGAAGGCGATAGTATTTACGGCTCCACTGATGATTGAGGAATGGCTCATGGTGGAGTTCTTACAGGACTTCAAGCAGAAACTCACCGTGGAGGAGCCATTCGTGAGTGTCGTGCACATTCAGGTGCGGTCACTTATGGATGACAGGATTATCGAGGCCCAGAAGGGCGATGCGCAACTGTCTGAGCTTCGAGAGCAAGCTAGCAATGACGATGACTCCAAGTGGAGAGTTGGCACAGATGGGGGCCTACGATACCATTGCCACCTATGCATCCCAGACATCTATGACTTGAGACAGGAGATTCTCGAGGCTGCCCACAGACCGAAGCTTGTGATGCATCCTGGTAGCACAAAGATGTATCAGGACATGAAGCGGTCGTATTGGTAGGGCAATATGAAGGCTCATATAGCAGAATGTCTCCCATTGTCTTACATGCCAGCAGGTCAAGGCTGAACCTCGCCGACCTCCTGGACTGCTTCAGCCCATGCCCATAGCTGAATGGAAGTGGGACTTCATCTCTATGGATTTTATATTAGGGTTGCCAAAGATGAGGAAGGGACATGATTCCATCTGGGTGATCGTCGATCGATTGAAAAAGTCAGCTCATTTCCTTCCGATCAGAGTTTCGAACTCTACAGACGAGTTGGCCAGATTGTACATTAAAGAGATAATGCATCTGCATGGAGTTCCCTTGGAGATTGTGTCAGACAGAGACACATGATTCACATCTATCTTTTGGACTCGTATCCAGGAAGTGATGGGTGTGAAGTTGAAGTTCAGTACCGTGTTCCACCCACAGACCGATGGGCAGACAGAGTGGGTGAATTAGATTTTGGAGGATATGCTTCGGGCCTTTGTTTTGGACTTCAAGGATAATTGGGATGACTGTCTCCCATATGCAGAGTTCGCCTACAATAACAGTTTTCAGGCGAGTATTGGTGTAGCTCCTTATGAGGCCTTGTATGGGCGCCCTTGTCGAGCACTGCATTGCTGGGCAGAGGTCGGCGAGCGCGGTTTACTTGGTCCAGAGTTAGTACAGGCGACCTCAGAGAAGATCGGTATTATTAGGCGTTGACTTTTTACAGCGCAGAGCAGACAGAAGAGTTATGCCAATATGAGGCGGCGACCGCTTAAGTTTGAGGTTGGAGACCATGTATTTCTCTGAGTTTCCCCCATGAAGGGAGTCCATTTTGGCAAGAAAGGGAAGCTCAAGCCGCGGTTCATTAGCCCATTCCAGATACTTGACCAAGTGGGTGTGGTGGCATACCATCTTGCTTTGCCCACACCACTTGTGGGTGTGCATAACGTATTTCATGTTTTCATGCTAAAGAAGTACATTCCTGATCCTTCCCATATCATCAAGTGGGAGAAGGTACAGTTGAGCGAGGACGCTACATATGTACTGCATCCGATGTGTATTCTAGACAGGAAGGAGCTGGTGTTGCGTAGCAAGGTCATCCTACTTGTGAAGGTACTATGAACACATCAGGCAGAGGAAGAGGCTACTTGGGAAACTGAAGCCGAGGTCAAAAAGAACTACCCTCAGATTCTCGAGGAGTACGAAAAGGTACTAATTTCGAGGACAAAATTTTTCTTTAAGGGGGGTAGATTGTAACGTCTCAAAAAATTCCATACAAAGACCGGAGTACCACCTCAAGCAGAAATTACTCAGGACTAAATCCTTTAGGAATTAGACAAAAGTAACTAACTGCTAAACTAGATTAGCTGTGAAATCCGCTTGAATCACTTTAAATACGATCTGCAGGACCCAAAACTTGTAGAATCATTGACGCTAGGTTACCCTGAAATTTAGGATCAATCTTATTACCCAGTTACTCTCGGGAGCACATTAAAACTCCATATCAGATCAGGACCGTACGTCGAAAGTTCGATTACTACGAAATTATATAATTAGGACCGCCTTGCTGGGCTTGATAACCATCTCGGAAATCAAATCCAGATTGTGTCCCGGGGTATTCGCTTGAGCCCGGAGTGAAGTGTGTGAGAAAACGTAAATTTCTTTAGAAATTAAATTTAATTTAAGTAATCTGAGACCTGTCACTTGTAGGCCTGATATAAATAATCAGACTGTCAGAATTTGACCCAAATACACCCTTGGATCAGGGAATATTTCCCATACATGTCCATGTACTTGTAACCCTGATCGAGTTTCGGTGACCGTTGAACGGAAACTGGTTCGCCACGTGTGATCTAGAAACCCGACTGGAATGAAAACTTAACTCGACCTAGATCTATAGTCTGTGAGCTTAAGTGCAACCTTTGGATAAGGGGGGGCTCTGGAAATGCTTCGTTGAGCCAAAACAGGCTGGTTTTGGTTATAACTTAAGTATACCTTGGCCCTGGGGCCATTTTCATCAGTTTTAGGCCTATATAAGGACCTTAAACCCTCTCTCATTCACTCCATACGAATTTGAGAAAATCCTAGGAGAGAGAAGTGAGTAAAGTGTGAGAGAAGTTGGAATCATTCCTGGGAATCGATCCCTGCTATTCTCCGTGCCTATCCATCACTACCGTATCGCTTTTCTGGCGATTCTGATTCCATTTTCAGGTAAAAAATCCTAACCCTAATCAGTTCTAGAGATCCAATTAGTGTAAGTGATGAAATAGCTAACCTATTTTATGCCATAGGTTGCCGTTCTATCGTTGTTAAAGACTTGGTGTTTAAACTGACTCCGTTACGCGTTTATCGGCGTAAGGTGCGAACTTTAAATGTATAGGTTATGGTTTTCAAGGCTTTCAATGTCAGTTAATGATATATTACTGATGTGGATGTTATTAAACATGTACAAAGTGCTGTCCATTTCTTTTTTCAGATATCCGTTAACTATGTTGAATATACTGTATTCCTCGTATTTGTAGAAAATACCGTATACATATGAAATACGAATTTGTACTTGTCATGATTAATTGCTGTCTATGTATGCTAGATGCATGTGTATCAACTTCTGGGTAAACGGATTAGCCTAATACATGTTATCCCGACATACGTTGCGTATGTTATAACGGATAGCCTAAGTGTTTGTAGAAATGTTCGAATGAATATGGAACTATGATTTATGCTTGCCACGACTATTGGTCGTGAATGCATGATCGTGGTTCATTTGGTAACTCCTTTGTGAAAGGATTTACTACGACATGTGTTATAACTAGCATATTATAGGTATGTTGGAAGGTGTAGTCTAAGTATTTGTAAAATTGTATGAATGAGTAAGTAGTTAGTAAATTACAATGTATAAGAGTGTTGAGATATGATTCCTAACTCCTTTAACTATGTGTATGCTTTCCTCCATGTACCGTATATTGTAGTGCTTGTTTATCTATGTAATGCATATGTATAAATCTATGTTTAAGTTGTATTCCAAGAAAGCCGTGAAGGGTGATGGGGGAGTGGTGTAACGATTCCGTGCAACAGCCTTAAAGCGGACATGATTGTATAAATTGAAATCTTGATCCATTATTGCTTTAACTACCTTCTAGGATATTTTGTTGTAATTGAATGTGATTGGGGCTATTGTATAGTCCAGGCAATCGGTAACAGGCTTGAGTTCGTGGCTAAGATTCATTCGCCACGTAAGACGTGTTTGGCGAACTCGAGTCGTACTAAAGTTGTCGGCAGTGGTTAGGTCATACGGAGAGCTTATGCACTTCATGTCGATCAACTTTGGGTGCGCTCGTGCTAGTCGAGCCAGTCAAGTAACCCGATGTGCCCGTGTATGTTCACCATGTATGGACGCTACTGCTTGAACCTAAGGTACCAAACTCACCAGTGAAATCCCGTTTAACCTTGTTACCTTGATCCGCTAAGACTCATGAGCCGGACATGGTGGTATGGGACACCGTGGTCGAGCGTCGGCCTACGCTGGGGTGACGAGCCTCCCCGTAGTGACCAGTGAGTAACCCAGACTCGTGAACTGAATACGGTGGTATGGGACACTGTATTCGAGCTGTCAGCCTACAATGTTTTGATGATGAAACCGTGATGGGTGATGGGGGAGTGGTGTAACGATTTCGTACAACAGCCCTGACAGCACTAGACATGCCTTTTGTAGTGACCTCGAGCATACTCTAAGTCTACGTGGAGGCGATAACCCTTCCGTAGCATCTAGAGTATAAACTAGGCCTGTAATGATTTGGCGACGAGCCCATTGCAGCAACCTAGAACCGCAACATCGTATGAGATTTACTAGGACTGACGACCCTAGAATGGATTATTGTTTGGGAAATGAAATAAGGGAGGTACCTTAGTTTTCCAATCCTGCTGTATGAAAAGGACTAATAAGAACTTGGTAATCATATGCATGCACTGTATTACGCGTGCGTTTAGGTGTAGCAGGTCAAGCACTGAGGCAGTATTGTCATGCACGAACGTGAGATAAAGTTGCTGAGGGAGTGTAGGCGAAGGCATGCATCATACATTCATACCATTCTTGCATTAACAAGAGTACTTAGGGATGTGTGATTTACTGCTTTATCATTACTGCTTGATTGAATTCCACTGTTGATCACTCACTCCCACGTTACGGGACAGTGTTTTAAATACCAACCAGACTCTGTCTTGATTTCAGATGACAGCATGACCACTGAGGCGGAGCCTGATTATTATGACGATCAGGACGAGTTCTCTTACATGCAGTTCTCAGATGGCTTCGCTTAGGCTCTCCTGTTCGGCGGGGCTACAGGGTTTTATTACAGTTGAACCATTTTTAATATTTTTGACTTCTGTATATTACATGTAATATTCATGTACACAGTGACTCAGTGTTATATTGATATTCTGGAGACCGATCGTGATCTTTGACTTATATACGTGTATTTATGTCTTTCAGTCTTCCGCTTGTGTTTCATAACTTGATCTGGAGTATGAATTATTGTTTTGGTATAATCCCACTCATGATTAATGCACTAACATAGACAACATTGAATCATAAGCATATATGTTGCATAAGTGATGTTTTGGAACTCGGGAGTTGAGTTGCTACTCGACCCCCAATTTTCAGGGCGTTACACAGACCATCGATGATATCGAGAGTATACGCTTGATGATATCAAACCTGCTCAATGATATCGAACTCGGTCATAAATGTGACTGTTTTATATCTGTTGGAACCTTTTGCCTATATATAGAGGACTTGTCTATTGTTGCTGGGAGAGAAAGTAGAGAGTGCTTTTGTGTGTATCAACTTATATCTTATATCCAAAGCCCTTTCTCTCAAGGGAGTTTATCCTCTAATCCACCCTCATCATTGATATTCAATAGAGTGGATTGGGGAATGAACTTCTGTATTCAAGGATCCTCTAGCTACTACCTTAATGGGAAATCACTAAGCTAGGATGCCTTGAATGCATAAGATTAGAATCACTTTATCTTCCTGGTAGGAAAACATTTTAAGAGTAGGATTCCATCTTGACCTTGACCCAACCCGAAGCCGAGTATTGGTATATCATTTTGTGTTGCGGATCAAGGGAGCAGAAGACTCTTCGTCAATAAGGAGGAGATCTTTGACATTGTGCTAAACGGGACTCATCAACTTATTTGTAAGTATCTAGAGTCCAAGAGGACACTTGTGATCATTCCTTTGTAGGATTGGATCTTAAGTGGTTCTCGCCCTTTGAAGTCCTTAAGGAGGCACTACCAAAAAATTGACCAAAGGCTACAGACTATGCTAGTTTTTGGCTATGGATATAAACTGTAGCTCTATTGCTACGGCTTAAACCCATAGCTAAAAATGCCCAAACCGTAACTAAAAGCTACCACCTTCACACGTCCATCCAACTTGTATAGCCCCTTGAGGGACTCTACAAGGCCTATTAAAATTCATGTGCTCCATCTAATACGTCTATCCATTTTGAAAAATAATGTTAGGGCAGGATCCAAAAAATGAAGTAGATTGAACGATCAAGTGGACCACACGTTAGGAAACAGTGGAGATTAATACCTACCATTGAAAGCTGGTGTGGTTCAATTAGACATAATAATTGTAGATTTGTTGGGGTCATTTCCTATAAAAAAATTACAAAATTAATGAACAGAGTGGATTTGTCAAATACATCAAGATGGACCCCACAAATAGAATAAAAAATCCGTCCATCCAGATCCCGCCAAATGTGTGAACGCAGAGGGGCTGTTATGGACGGAACAATAGCTACGGCCTAATGGACTTTTAGCTACAGTTTTAGACCGTAGTAGGGCCGTAGCAAGTAGAAAATGCGGAAAACCGCGCTCGTTTTTCTTTTCCCCCTCTCCCAAAATTTTATTATTTCCCTCTCACGTCTGTCCCTTTCTCTCTCTCACGTCCGTCCCTTTCTCTCTCACTCTCAATCTCTCACTTCTCTTTTCTCTGTCTCTCTCGATCTCTGCCACCATTGTTCCTGTCTCTCTCTCTCTCTCTCTCTATCTCTCGATCTCCCGCACCATTGTTCGAAACAGAAAAATCATCATCAGCATTCCATAGATTGCATCGTCAGAGAGGATTTTGGTATGCTTTCTTCTCTCTCTCTCGATCTCCCACCCCTTTTCTTTGTCTCTCTCAATTTCCGACACCTTGATTAATTGCAAATCAAGCCTCATCCCAATTAATTGGATGATGAGGCTTGGATGATGATGAGAAATGCTGCAATAAGTCATTAGATTGTAGTAGTCATCCAACCAATGGCATGAGAAGGGAACTGTTCACTAAAACAAGAAGCATTGGTTAATGGGCTGTTGAAGACAGAGCCTAGGGAGTGGTCATGGGATGATCAGAAATCCAACGGTGGGATTTCAAAGTGGGATGGGTTAAAAAATCAAACCTCAATCATAGCAAATGCCATGCAAGGATAGAAAGTTCTTTGTATGATTACCTGTTGCCTGTGGAGCCTTTGTTTCTGAATCTTAATTGCACAAATGGGTTTTCCGAATTTTTTGCCTATATACACTCATGTGGTGGCACGCCAGATTAATGATTTCAATCACTAGAACTCATATGAAGTGTTCTATATAGCATTTCTCTTTATTTCAATTACTAGATCAATGTTTTCAATCACTTGATTTTAATGAATATGAAATTTTTGTGGAGTTAGTTGTTAAAAGATGTAGGGGAGTTGGTTGTTAAAATGTCAAAGAGATGTGATTTTGTGGAGTAGTATATTTTCAGTTTGATTGTATTCTCTCTCTATTCGTTGATGGAATATACTTTCAGGGTATATTGTTGTTTAATACTCACAACAGACTATTATTTTGTTTGATGATGCTGGAATATTAGTAAAGGGTATTGATGTCAACACCTAACCTGATTGATTTGCTTACCCTCCATTTTCCATTTTGGGCATTCTAAAGAGTACATTTGTGGTAATATTTCAAGACCCAAAATTGAAAATAGGGTGCAGCTAAATCAATTGGAGCAGGCATTAATAGCGAGAGAGAGAGAAACAGAGAGAGAGAGAGAGAGAGAGAGAGAGAGAGAGAGAGAGAGAGAGAGTTAGAAGGATCCTACAACTAAGGAAAAGCACAACAGTGCAGCGTTTTGAGTTTATTTTGAGTCGAACATCTTTGGAATCGTTTTTGCATTCTTTCTTGCTAGAATTGTTTCGGCCATAACCAATTAATTGTGCTGTAGGTCTTCAAGCTGTACCATCCATTGGCCTTGAGAGATTTCTTGATCAGCATGACCTACCAGTAGATTAAGGTCTATTTATTTGACGTTCATCTGGCCAAGCTGACAAACAACATTCATATCAATGAATTGTTTGATGCACTATTGAATTCTTGATAGAAAACACATAAAAGGGATATTTAGAACCTTTCCTTGAAATCCCTTATAGAACCTTCCAGTCTAACCATTTCCATAATTTTACTTGGAGCCTCAACTAATAATACAACAATGATGGTGGCCCGCACTAGGTTTTAAGTCTTCAAAGATCTCTTTTCATGACAACGAAGGAACTTTTGCCTTGGGTAACTTGTTGTGCTTGTATGGATGCTAATAGATGATCTTTTTTCATTGTGCATTGATAACAACAATGAACCATTTCTGACTAGCATTTTAGCTAAGTTTTTCAAAACTCTTTAGTGTTTTAGTTGGTTTCAAATCAAGATCATAGATGTGTGTGTTTAGAATTATATTCGTGAATGAGTGAAAAATACTTATTAATTATTTGTATACATGGTATGTATATAAAGATAGGTATTATAGTTTAAAATTAAATTTAATTTTGATCTAATTAACTCTATTAATGATGTGTATTTGAACGATATGTTATGTGCCAAAGGCAATGGAGAGAAATCTTACCTTTGATGCCGAGATAGGTAGAGGTGATGTCTACTTAAGAGCCCATACGAGTAAGGACAAAGTCATCCAGTATCCTGACCTTGTTGTAAGTGCACCCCTCTTACCACTAACTAGTACCATTATGAAATGTCATTATATAACTTTAAATTATTTTACGTTCATTTGTATTAATTTTGTCGCAGCAAAAACTATATGAGCTTTATAGTAGCAATTTGCTTCTAAGATGATCGGCGTTGACGATGCCCTCACACAGGTACTAATAAAGTTTTAAAATTACTTGAGTTTCACGGTAATTATGAATTTCCTAATAACTTGATTTGCAATGTTTTATAGTTGGTTGGTTCTGATAGTAGAGGACGAATGCGTGGTCTGGGTTGCTCGATAAGCAAAACAGGACTGAAGAAGTCAACCCCTATCCGTTCAAAGCTACATAATATGGCAAAAGAAAAAGAAGGCCTAGCACAGGAGATATTAGAGATAAAGAAATCATTAGTTAATATAAAGTCCTGGGTGGGTATGCATCAAGAGGCATAGTCTGTTCAAAACCTCACATCACAACCAGTGGCTAAATCTACTCAAGGATCATCGGTATGCAATTATAATTTCGCTAATGTAATAAGCTTACAATTATATTATAAATGCTAACAATACTAACACCATTTTATATGTATACATGTAGCCGGATACGATATATATCGGTAAGAAATGCGAGTTGCTTGGTTGGGGCTTACGTGGTGTTGTTGCTCGTGGTCAAGTACACGAAGTTAGTCCAAATGCAGTTGTCCATTGCGAGCCATTAACAGAGGGAGCTTTTGTTGTTATCCTGACTGAGATTATACACTTTGATGCTCCTTTGTGGAAAGAAGATGGATTCACATCTACACTTGGAGCGGCCGGTCCGGGATCACTTGTGCAATGGGGGAAGCAATCAATGAGATTCCTATAATTTGAACAAATATAGTACTATATAATTGAACATATAGTAATTTGGCTTAAGTGGGTTTTGGTTGGGGCTTACATGATGCTTTTTTTTTTTGGCTTAAGTAGTTACTCTAAACGATGTTTGGCCTAAGTAGTTACTCTATATGATGTTTGGCTTGTTTTTTTTTTATTTTTTTTGGTACTTTATAGTTCATTAATATTTATAGTCTGCGTGAATTTTGCACTATATATTTGAATATATTTATAGTCTTAGGCTCCATTTGGTCATCACATTGGTGTCTATGAATGTAAATTTATCTCAAACCAAATGGAGCTTAAGCCCTTTTTTAACTCCGCCAATGCAACTCCTTGCATTGCCGGTCCCAAGCCCGGGTAAAGGAGGAGGGAGAAGGGCTTCAGGGTAAGTTTTATCATTATTTTTTTTTTCATTTTTTGAAGCTATTATAATTTTTGAGTTTATTTTTGCTTGCAGGCTAGCAGATTTGCTCGCATATGTTGGCATATGGCCTTACAATTCTCAGAGGTATGCATGGAACTTAACAGGATCATTGGCCTATAAGTTCATTCATGTTGTATCTGATGATTTTACATTCAGTAGATTATGATGTCAATAGGATCACCTGGTGATGAGAAAATCTGCTGATCTCATTTGCTCACAGATCTACAGTGCATGGGTTAGAGAATGTGTAAGCATAGGAGAATGGAAAGTAGAGTGATCATCATGGTCGGGACTACCATTGGTATGACATTGCCATATTTAATTGGGTTACTTTTTAGTGACCATATTCATGTGAGGCCTCTCTGCTTTTCAATTGCAACATTAATCTAGTTTGAACAGTGATTGTCATTTGTTACTGATTTCCTCTCTTATTTTCTTCCTGTTGCAATTGCATTTCCAGAGATGGTTGAATAGATGGCCCCAGAAAGTGAATGTAATTAGGCTGCCTAGAGAAGGAAGCTGGTTCCATCAGTTTCATGTGGTGGCACTCTTCCGAGTGTCACCATTTCCCTACACAATTTTCAACTATGCCATAGTGGTAACAAACATGAAATTTGGACCGTACATGTGTGGGTCAATTGTCGGAATCGTGCCGGAAGCTTTTCTCTACATCTACAGGTCAGTAGTCTCTGAATTTCAAATAATGATATTAGCTGCTTTTCTGATTCAGTGGAAAATTAAAGTAGACAAGCTCTGGAATTTATCACAGATAGGCAAAGGTCCATGTGACTAAGAAATCCCACTTTTTATTTTTATTGTTTATTTAAGAATGAATCTTAGTATATTTTTAATGTCTGTTTAAAGTCACAAGCCTCACATTTATTTTAATGTCTGTAACTTGCAGTATGAAGGTCTCAAACACCAAGTGTTTGAGTGTTCCTTGGCTGACCTTCATGCTGATGAGGATCAGTCCTACAGGATTTTACAACCGACAAATTAAGATCGCTGGTCTGTAAGTGGCAAACCTTGACCGAGGTGCATGTACATGTGAAGACGACAAACAACTACACCCTGAGAATGTTTTGCATTGGATTCACCAAGAGGCGCCCTAACCATGTTAAGCGAACCTGTTATGCCCAGTCAAGCCAAATCAGACAGATTCGCAGAAAAATGAGGGAAATCATGGTGAACCAGCCAACGTCCTGTGATCTCAAGGAGTTAACGCTTAAGGTTTAGTGTTTTCATTTTCCCTTTCTATCTTCAATTTTCATGGAATGTTTGAGGATTTTGTTTTAGTGGATGAAGAATTTTGAGAGATGACAATAAGAAATATACATGTAACTGTGGTGCAGATATGGTTTCTGCGGGCTGTGGTGTAGATATACATGTAACTGTTAAAATAGAAAGTGCAGACTCCACACCAAATCCGCATTCTATCATTTCTGCATCTGATGGGGTAATCAACTTAATCATTCCATTGTCAATCTTAAAAAATGCTGTTAAGTTTTAAAAATATTTATCTTTCTATCTGAACAAATGCTTGTTTCTTTTGTACTGTCTTAGTTATCTTTCTGAACAAATGCTTGTTTCTTTTGTACTATCTTAGATATCTTTTCAGAGGCTATTGAACAAACAAAGTGGAAAGCGAGCTACTTGGGAGTATCTATTTGCCATGGCTGGTGTAAATATCACATTCATGATCATGCAAATGCTAGATTTGAACTCCCGTAAGAGTCATCTCTCTCTCTCTCTCTCTCTCTCTCTCCCCCTCCCTCCCTCTGTGTGTGTGTGTGTTCATGTGTGTGTTCTTTGTGACACACACTAACAGGTCTTAAGCCCAGGTAAATTTGGATGGTTGGTGTCAGATGGGCAGCTCAACATTCTTGAGAAGCTGACCCGAAATAGCTGAGACAAAGCTATGATGATGACACGCATATACATATAGATGGAATGAGTGTTTTTCCTTTTTCTTTTTTCTTTTATGTAATTATTGTCATGGATATTAGTAATATTCTCAAGGCATTGGTATCATCATATCATGAACCTTGTATGAGCACTGCATGAATAATGTTGTGTTCAGTTCATTGCTATCTGAATCTGGGTTCCATTTTTCATGAAACCAAAAATGGCAAAAAACAAAAAAGAAAAGAAAAGAAAAAGACATGGCACCAATCTCTGCATCAGTGTTTGTAAACGAATCTGTCATAGCCTATAAACTTGAAATTCTATGGAATGTGTAGCTACCTAATTGAGAACTTGTCACTAATGATGGCTTACATATATTTGCAGCAAAACCAAGGACGTTTGTTGGATCGGTTTTCAGCCAAATGCTTTTAGGTTAGACAGAAGTGTCTATGGCCCTCAGACCTGAGAATATATTTTTATACGTGGGGCAGGCCCGTGGTGTAGTGATCTAGACTGTTGATCTTGTGGCCCATTTTGGAATTGGGAATTTTGAAAAAATCTCACTGATATGACAATCCTAACTGATTAGGAAGAAGAAACAACAATGGCCTACATTTTCAGGGAAAAGGCCAAAGATTGGAACGACTGGGATCTTCCAATCTTTTCATGCCTTGTTTTGCGTCTAAACAGGGCTGGGTATTTGGGGATCCTTTTTTTTTTTTTTTTTGACTTTTGCCCCTTTGTTTTTCTAAAGACTAAAAACTTTGATACTGGCAGTGTAAAATGGAGGTTACGCAGGCACCTAAATTACTTAGAAATTATGTATGTGGCGTACAGGTCATTGAACTGTCCAAATTATGGCCTAGTTTAGATGCATAATGAACAGAAAATTTATGCTTGTTTGATCATCTATTGGTTTTGTGTTGAGTTATTTGATGGAAATGATGCCCATGGATCAGTAATCCAGACCATTCATCCATTGCATCCCAGTGGACAAATTGTGCCCTGAGAATCCCCTGGATTTGTTGCATCCTTTTAGCAACAAATCTGGGACTTCTCTCAATTGGAACTAACCACCTACAGGCACCTATACTGCTATATGCAGTACAAGTCATTTTTTTTTTTTTTTAGCTCCGTGATGTAAAAAAGGTTTTTATTTCCTTTTCTTTTTCCATTTCGTGGCTGAACACCCGTACTACAAATTGTGGTAGAGGTGCCTGGAGGTTATCAGTTCTCTTTTTTAATTCAGTGCGGGTCACTTGATTCTCCTATTATAGTCCAAAAATGGAAACGTTAACATTGTCTCACAGTAGATTTTTTTTTTGCTAGTTACGCTGTTTGTCAAAGATCCTGAAATTTGATATGGGTTACAGGAATTTGCATCTCCAAACAAATAACTGTTCCAAAATTGAAAGCCTACCTACCGATTTGTAGCCCCAAATAAATCACCAAAGAAGAAACTGATGTATCGACTCACCAATCGAAAGTTTCGCTATGAAGGTAAGTTGTGTACACATCCCTTTTTATATTCAAGCCATTCCCTTGATTTATGCAAAACTAGGCTACCCAAAATTTATGGACAACTCCCATTGCCTTTGATCTGCTAGAACTAGCATGTGTGGATTGGTAAAAGTGCGAATGCACTTGGCGTAATTAGTAGCGGTGAGGATCTCCCACAATATTGATAAAACTCTATAAAATAGGAAATAACTCAAATTATTATCATAATATGTTGTGTACTCTTATAACGACTCGGAAAATCCTGTACAAAGGCCCGAGTATCACCTTAGGCAGAAATCACTTAGGATCAAATCCTTTAGAAATTTGACAAAGTTAATTAAGTGCTAAACTAGATTAGCTACGACATCTATTTTATCCACTTTAAATTTGATCTGCAAGACCCAAAACTTGTTGAATCATTGACGCTAGGTTACCCTAAAACCTAGGATCAATCTCATTACCTAGTTGCTCTCGGGAGAATCACGAAACTTCGTATCAGATCTAGACCGCACATCGAAAGTCCGAATAATACGAGGTTATAGAATTAGGACTGCATTGCTGGGCTTGACAACCATCTCGGAAATCAAATCCATATTGTATTGTGGGGCTATTCGCTTGAGCCCGGAGCGAGGAGTGTGAGAAAATGAAGATTTCTTTAGAAATATAACCTAATTTAAGTAATCTGAGACTTGTCACTTGCGGGCCTGATATAAGCAATCAGACCGTCAGAATCTGACCCAAATACACCCTCGGATCAAGAAAAATTTCATACACAGGTTAATATACTTGTAACCCTGATCGAGTTTCGGTGACCGTTGAACTGAAACTGGTCCACCATGTATGATTTGGGAACTGAATTGGAATAAAAACTTAACTCGGCCTAGATCCATAGTCAGTGAGCTTAAGTCCGACCTTTGGCTCAAGGGGGGCTCTAGAAGTGCTCCGTTGAGACGGAACAAATCTACTTTGGCTATAACCTAAGTATACCTTGGCCCTGGGTCTAATTTGGAGTATTTTAGGCCTATATAAGGGCCTTAAATCTTCTCTCATTCTCACCATACGAATTTGAGAAAACCTTAGGAGAGAGAAGAGAGAAAAGAGAGAGAAAGTGTGAGTGAAGTGGGAGAATATTCCTTCTATTCTACCCTGGTGCTATACGTGTTTAACCATCGCTATCTAATCGCTTCTTCGACGATTCCGACTTCATTTCTAGGTAAGAAAACTCTAACCCTAACTTGTTTTAGGGTTTCTATTGGCACAAGTAGCAAAGTAGCTGACTTACCTTGTGTTATAGGTCGTCGTATCGACGTTGACGAAAGCGTAGAGTTTCTGTTAAGTTCGTTATGTTTCTACGGCATAAGGTGCGGACTTTAGACGTATAGGTTAAGGTTTTCAAAGCTTTCAATGTCAGATAATGATAGATTCATGATCTGGGTGTTATTGTACATGCACAATGCGATGTTCGTTTTGCGTTTCGATTGCATATGCAAATTATGGCATATTGTGTATTCTATATATTTGTAAAAAATACCGTATACGTACAAATTTTGAAAGTGTGTTTACCATGATAAATTACTGTATGAACATGCTATATATAAGTGTAATACTTACTCGGCGAAAGAATTCGCCCTAATACTTGTTTTGGCTAATATACGTTATATATGTTAATAAGTGTATTCTAAGTGTTTGTGAAAATGCTTGTATGAGTAAGTACTTAGATGATTGTGCTTTAGGTAGGTGTTGAGATATGATTCTTAACTACCTTAGTGATGTGTATGATTTCCTTCATGTAAGTTGTTTAAGTTAATCGCTTACTTATGAAATGTATGTGTTGTATTTCCTGTTTATATTATGCTTTATAACATGCTTGTTAACATGTTTGAATTACTTTGTTAATTCTGCTTTGACTATTATATATGCTTTCTGGTTACGACTTGAATGTGATTAGGGCTATGTGATAGTCCAGACAATCAGTAACAGGCTTGAAGTCGTGGCTGAGATTCATTTCGCCACGTAGGATGTGTTTGACGAACCCGAGTCGTACTTTGGTTGGCGACAGTGGTTAGGCCATGGTAAGTGCTTATACACTTCATGTCGTTCAGCTGGTTGTGTGCTCGTGCTAGTCAAGCTCGTCAAGTAACCCGATCTGTCTAATGTGTGTTCACCATGTTTGGACGCTACTTCCTGAACCTAAGGTACCAAACTTACCAGTGTAACCCCGTTAACCTTGGTACCTCGATCCGCTAAGACTCATGAGCCGGGCATGGTAGTATGGGACACCGTGGTTGAGCTGTCGGCCTACGCTGGGGCCACTAGCCTCCCCGTAGTGACCAGTGAGCAACTCAGACTCGTGAGCCGAATACGGTTGTATGGGACACTGTATTCGAGCTGTCGGCCTACACTGATAAGGTGATGGGGGAGTGGTGTAACGATTGCATGTAACAGCCTTGACAGCCCTTTGTAGTGACCTCGAGCATACTCTGAATCTGCGGAGAGGAGATGAGCCTTCCTGTAGTAATCATAGTATAAACTAAGCCTGTATTGATAAGGTGATGGGGGAGCGGTGCAACAAGTGCGTGTAACAGCACTGACAGTCCTTTATAGCGACCTAGAACCGTATCATCGTATGAGATTATCTAGGACTAACGACCCTAGAATGGATCATTGTTTGGGAATGATATAAGGAAGGTACCTTAGTTTCCCAATACTGCTGCATGAAAAGGACTAATAATAACTCGGTAATCACGCTCATAACATAGCACTGCATGTGCCTGGAAGATGTGGAGCACTGAGGTATGAACGCATGCCGCGAACGTAAGATATAGTCGTATGAGGGAGCATTAGCGAGGGCATGCATCATGACTACATTTCATCCTTGCATTAACAGGAGTAATTAGGATTGTTTAATTGTACTGCTTTATCATTACAGCTTGACTGAATTGATAACATGTTAACCTATGCTTTATTGTTCTACTGAGTTAGCTACTCACTCTCATGTTATGGGACGGTGTTCTGGACACCCATCAGACTCTGTCTTAGATGCAGGTATCGACGAGACGCAGGAGGCTGAGCTTGATTACTATGATGATCATGATGAGTTCTCCTACATGCAGTTCTCTGGAGGCTTCGCTTAGGCCATTCAGATGACGGGGCTACAGGGTTTACCATTATAGTTGTACCTTTTTTTGACATTCTAATTTTGAAACTAATACATGTATATGGTGACTCAATAAGGTGTTCATACTCTGGAGACCAATTGTGACGGTTTCTGGCTTTATATGCATTTATATACATCTTTCAGTCTTCCGCTTGCGTTTTATAACTTGATCTGGAGTATGAATTACTGTTTTGGTATAATCCCACTCATGATTATTGCACTAACACAGACAACATTCAATCATAAGCATTTATGTTGCATAAGTAATGTTTTGGAACTCGGGTGTTGAGTTGCTACTCGACCCCCGATTTTCAGGGCGTTACAACTCTCTTGGGGTTGTGTACTGGGGCTCAATACACAGTCATATGGCTGTGTATATATCTGAATATGTATATACTCTTACCATCTTGTATATTCTGCCATATGAGGAATTTCCTACATATATACCATAAACATGATTGTTTTATTTGTACACAGAGATAGACATGCTATAGGGAGTAACATGAAGAAAACGTAGAATCAGTATATATAGGGAGTAACATGAAGAAAATGTAGAAACAGGTCCCCTGGAAATGAGTATGTTGAAGGCGATGCATCAAGTACGAGTTATTTCCTAGTAGGAGCAAAAGTCACCGGTGGCACTGTCACAGTTGAAGGTTGCAGCACAAGCAGTTTACAGGTATTACAACTCTCTTCCATGTCTGCATTTGCTACTTTTTGTACTCATGTACATGTCATCTTATAGATCTTACAATCAGACTATTAGTATTAATTGGACATGACTCCATTTATATTCAGCATCAAACTGGCTGCAGTTGCTTCTCGTAAGGAACACATAAATCTAGAGCAATGGCGGAATGAAAATCTGAGCACATACATGGATATTTTTTTTGAGGTGATTCACATGCTTTATTTAATTGCCATTGTATGAATGAACTTGTCCTCAATATATGCTGCATTTTTTTCTTCTCTTAAAGCTTCTTCAACATGAAAATGTTTAGAGTCCGCTCATGGACATGTCTTTCTTTCTTTTTTCCCAGGATTGCCTCAAGTTCTTAAAAGAAATACCCTCTGCAGCAATAAATGATGCATCTGCCAATCCTTTCCAACATTCCAGCTCTGTCATGAATTTTATCTAGAGACAAGTTCTACTCTTTTGAAGGTTTTTGCTTCCAAAATTTCTTTTTCTATTACCTATACACAACGTCATAGAGAACTATTATGCATATTGTAGTTTACATGAATATTTCACAGGTCCTTCAAGCCCATTCTGGCCAACTCATCTCCCACCAACTTTCTGAGGAATCGAGAAGGTTACAGGCATCATCTGTGCATGCTAATCTAAGATTGCGAAATGGTGGAGGTACAAATTCATCAACACATGATGCATCATATCTGATTATTCACTGGCCTCTTCAGATCAATAGAAAATAATCTTTTTTAGCATCTCTTGTCCAAACATAGTTCAAAATGTATTATTATTCACTGGCCCTTCACTCACTGTTGAAGCGTATGTTTGTTTAGTTGCACTCTTTGTCATGCAGCACATTACGAACCTTGCTGGGAACAAAACTCTAGTTATGTCTGTGCTTGCATTTAACGTCATCAATGGAGGATCACATGGTTTCACTGTCAACCTGAATTTTACGAACCTTACTGGGAACAGAACTCGGTACAGGCAGATTGTCAAGTACTAATTTATTTACGATCTTGAAGATTTCATTCATCTCAATGCATGTTATCTTTTTCTCTCCGTAGGACATGTTTCCGAGGGGGCAAAACCCAAAGGCAGGGGAGATTTGAAGAAGGCTCCTACTAGAAAGGTATGTTTGCAAATCCTGAAACTTCTTATTTCCCAAGTATCTCCCTATTTTTGTGGACTTCTCATTGCCTTTTTGGTTTGGGTCTTTCAATAGAAAATGTCGACTGCCGTTGATAGTGAAGAGGAAGATGATGAGGTGCTTGAGCTGAAAGAACGAGTGGCAGCGTATAACATTGATTCTCCTTCAGATCAAACAGGTATATGATCATCCATGTGCAGTAATCTTTCGAATCAAAGCGAAGCTGAGAATAGGGTGTTAGTTGATTGCAAATTGATAACCAGTAGATGCACATCCATGGAGTTTTCACTTGTGATTGTTGAGAAGCTATTTGGCTGCGAGAAGGCATTGGATCTTGCTGTTAATGAGAACTTTAAATAGACATATAACTATTATGTTGGCATTGTACTTTTGTGAATGGAAATGAATGATTGTGTTTGATTGAATGAATGAATGATTTAGCCATGAATTGGATCTTGCTTATATGAGTTATCAGGGTGTACTACAATGGTAAGAGCTGCCATTACAAATTAATTTTTTTTATTAACAATAGGCATTTGCTATGGCTATTAACCATAACTCTTGCTAAATTCAGCTTTTTGCTACTGTTCTCATTCTACTTTTAGCTACAGATAAAATCCGTAGCTATATGTAATTTTAACCTACAGACAATATTGCTACGAATTTAATTCGTACCTATAGTTTAATTAGCTACGGCTATTAACCGTAGCCTATTTTTATAAACCGTAGTTGTTGCTAATTTAAGCCTATTGCTACGGTTCGTTCTCAACTTTTAGCTGTAGATATAATCCGTAGCTTTAAATACTTTAGCGCTCAAAAGAAACGGCTACGGATTTAATCCGTAGCCTTTATCTCTATGGCTACGGATTGTATCCGTAGCCATAGCTTTTAGACTTATGGCTACGGTATCAATGGCTACAGTCATGCTACGGATATTAACCGTAGCCATAGCCTTTTAGCTATGGTTTTTAGCCGTAGCCTTTGGCCTGTTTTCTGGTAGTGAGGCCTCCGGCGGGAGTGTATGTGGTGGGTGCATTGTGTGGACCCTCGCTCTGTGGAGAGCATAAACATCTAGTTGAAGGTGAACCAGCAAAACCTTAGGTTTGAGGTCAACTACTGTGAAACCTTGGGTTTGAGGTGAACCGTGTAGAAACCTCCAGTAAGGTCTTGTGGAAGATCCTTGGCTAGTGTGCCTAAAAGTGGGTGCGTTGTGTTGACCCTTGCTCGTAAGAGCATAAACAGTCAGCCTCAGTGTAGGTTATAAAGGTTGAAGGTGAACCTAATTTAAAACCTTAGGTTTAAGGTGAACCGCTGTGAAACCTCCTTAGTGAAATCTGATCCACTCAAGGGTTGAGTGCGGTTACCGGGAGTGGAGTAGACAAGTCGTCGAACCACTATAAAAATTACTGTGTTTGAGATTGCTATTCTTCTGATTGTGTGATTTACTTTAATATTTTGCATATCTGAATATCTGAGATCACACATCACACACCTACACAGTCATATCCATCATAAGCTTGTTTGCATAGTGTTTACTTCTTAAATAGTTTGTAATTGGATCCTTTACCGGGCTTGGAAGCCAGTAGAGTTATTTTCGAGTAATCCTAATATGTGCCTATTGTTAGAATTAGTGTAATAAGATTTTAAATAAATCATAAAAACTTTTAAAAGTCCTATTCACCCCCCTCTAGGACATATTGGCATCTTCCTTCTTTGATTAGTGCGGTCTTCACTACCATTTCAATTGGTATCAGAGCAGGTCTCTCTGTAAGGGCTTCACCACCTAGAGAGTGATCTTGACTGAAGTTGGAATCATGTTCAAAAGAGTCCATGAGGGTATGATAAACCAGAATAATTGCCTTATAATTTACACTTCCTTAAAAGTCGGAAATAGTTCAAAGTGGTACCTTAATAGTGGATGCTCTAGATACATGACTGGTGATTAAACTCACTTTTGTGAGTATTCAAACTTTGATGGAGGATCAGTCACATTTGGAGATGGAAGCTTAGCCAAAATAATTGGACAAGGAACAATAGATGTACCAGGCCTCCCAAAGATCAAACATGTCCTCTGTGTAGAAGGTCTGAAACATAATCTCCTTAGTATCTCCTAAATCTGTGACAAAGAACATCTTGTCACTTTCTTAAAGGATGTGTGTAGAATTTTGGATCATACAGGAAAATCTCTCATAAAAGGATTATACACTAGTCATAATTGTTATGTCATTGAAAGTACAAGTGAGAGTGTGTTATCCACAAAGTACAATATGGCTATAAAGAATGAATCCAAACTATGGCACCAAAGGTTGGGACACGTTCACTTCTGAAATTTAGCAAAACTCAGTTCAAAAAACTTAGTGAGGGGACTTCCCAAGATTAGAAAAGAAGAAAAAGTTGTCTGTGGAGAATGTCTAAAAGGAAAACAGATTAAGGTCGGACACAAAAAGACAACCACCATAGCAACAACAAAACCTTTAGAACTGCTATATATGGATCTAGATGGACCAACGAAAGTGGAAAGCCATGGCAAGAAAAGATACTTCCTGGTGGTGGTAGATGACTACACTAGATTTACTTGGGTCGCATTTCTTCGAGAAAAATCAGATGCGTTTGAGAAATTTATGATCCTGGCAAAGCGACTCCAAAATGAAAAGGGGTACGACATAAATCGCATCAGAAGTGATCATGGTAGAGAATTTGAAAATGAAAGATTCGAAAGATATTGCAATGAGAAAGGAATTCATCATGAATTCTTTGCCCCAAAAACCCCTCAGCAAAATGGAGTCGTTGAAAGGAAAAATCGTGTATTATAGGAAATGGGATCTGTTATGCTAAATGGGAAAGATATGGAAAAAAGTTTTTTGGCAGAAGCTGTCGATACTGCCTGCTACATCATAAATAGAGTATATCTTAAAGTAGGTCTGAATAAAACTCCATACAAACTATGGTTTGAGAAACTGCCTAGTGTTAAATATTTTCGAGTCTTTGGTAGCAAATGTTATATCCTGAGAGACAGAGATCACCTAGTGAAATTTGAGTCTAAAAGTGATGATGGTATCTTTCTGGGGTATGCAATGAATAGTCGTGCGTATAGAGTATACAATCTAAGAACCCTCACTATTCAAGAGTCAGTCAATGTGGTAATCAATGATCAACCACATGAAGAAGATACACCTGCGAATGAATTAGAAGAAGATGTAGATTCATGCATAATAGAAAAAACTGATAACAAAACTACATCACCCTGTGAACCTCAACCATCATCTGACACTCCCATCATAAAAGATCACCCTCGTGAACAAATTATTGGAGATCCTAATGATGGTGTAAGAACTCGACGACAGATAGAAAATATCTATAGCCATTTCTATTTTACCTCAAAAATTGAACCTAAGAATATTGTGGAAGCTCTTCAAGATGAACATTGGATAAATGCTATGCAAGAAGAACTTCAACAATTTCAAAGAAATGAGGTATGGCAATTGGTTCCCAGACCACTCGATACAAATGTTATTGGAACCAAATGGGTCTTCAAGAATAAATCTGATGAATCAGGAAATGTGATCCGAAACAAAGCAAGGCTTGTAGCTCAAGGGTACTCACAGATAGAAGGCATTGACTTTGATGAAACATTTGCTCCTGTAGCTCGCCTTAAGTCTATCAGAATTCTTTTGTCCATTGCATGTGCATTAAAATTTAAATTATTTTAAATGGATGTTAAAAGTGCTTTTTTTAATGGAGATTTCGCTAAAGAAGTCTATGTTGAATAACCAAAGGGATTTTCGGATCCTAAGTGTCCTCATTACATATATCGTCTGAACAAAGCCCTTTATGGTCTCAAACAAGCACCACGTGCTTGGTATGAACGTTTGACAAAATTTCTTTTGGACCATAAATTCTGCAGAGGGAGTGTTAATAAGACTCTGTTTACCCAAAGAACAAAAGATTCACTGCTTATTGCACAAATTTATATGGATGATATAGTCTTTGGTTCAACATGTGAAGATATCGCATACAAATTTGCCGATCTCATGAAATCAGAATTTGAAATGAGTATGGTTGGTGAACTAAACTTCTTCTTAGGACTATAGGTTAAGCAGCTATATGATGGAATCTTTATCTGTCAAACCAAGTATACGAATGATTTGGTGAAAAGGTTTGGTCTTGAATTTGGTCGCTCTTATCACACTCCCATGAGCACCACACTCAAACTCTCCAAAGATGCAAATGGCAAGAGTGTGGATCAACATCTCTACCAGAGTATGATAGGTAGCCTACTATATCGCACAACTAGTCGTCCCAACATATCTTTTGGTGTTGGGGTATGTGCTCGATATCAAGCTGATCTTAAAGAATCTCACCTATCGGCCGTTAAGAGGATCATTAAATACATAGCAGGAACTACCTCCTTCGAACTGTGATATCCATTTGAAACATACACCATCATCGCTGGATACTCTGATGCCGACTGGGCAAGAAATTTAGATGATAGAAAATCTACAAGCGGAGGATGTTTCTATATTGGAAACTGTCTAGTCTCCTGCCAGAGCAAGAAATAAAATTCAATATCATTATCTATTGCCGAGGCTGAATACATTGTGCTGGAAGCTGTTGTGCACAACTCCTTTGGATGAAACAAATGTTGTGGACTACGGGATGGAATAATCCACGATGAGTCTTTTTGTGGTAACACAAGCACAATCAACATTTCAAAGAATCTTGTTCAACATTCTCGGATTAAACACATTGACATCCGTCATCATTTTATCCGAGAACTTATTGATGACAAGATTATCACATTGGACTATGTTTCCACAGAAAAGCAACTCGAAGACATCCTCACCAAACCTCTTGATACAAATAGGTTTAGTGATCTTTAAAAATACATTGGGGTCTGCATTCACTAAATCTCAGTGAACTTGAGCCACACAAGTAAATCTTTACACTGGGACATTCATGGTTATACATCAGCCACAAGTCTAAACTTCTTGCATTCTGTCACACACACCTCATTCTTAATGTTGTGTATGAACATTAGTATCCTTTTCGGTGTTCTACTGTAACGACCCGTAAATTTCCGTACTATGGCTCGAGTACCACCTCGACCAGAAATCACTTAGGATTAAATCCTTTAGAAATTTAACAAAGTTAACTAAGTGCTAAACTAGATTAGCCATGAAATCCGTTGGAATCGCTTTAAATACGATCTGCAAGACCCAAAACTTGTAGAATCATTGACGCTAGGTTACCCTAAAGTCTAGGATCAAACTCATTACCCGACTGCTCTCGGGAACGAATTGAAACTCCGTATTAGGTCTAGACCGCACATCGGAAGTCCGATTAACACGAAGTTAAGGAACTAGGACCGCCTCACTGGGCTCGACAACCATCTCGGAAATCAAGTCCAGACGATGTCCCACGGCCATTCGCTTGAGTCCGGAGCGAGGGAGTGTGAAAACCACTATTTTCTTTACAAAATAAATATCTTGAATAGTGATCTGGCACCACTCGCTTGCGGATCAGTATTAAGCAACCAGACCGTCAGAATCAGACCAAATTACACCCTCGGATCAGGAAAAATTTCAGGAACATTTACATGTACTTGGAATTTCGGATCGTGGCCCACTGACCGTTGAACTGAAAATGGTCCGCCACGTGTGATCTGGAAATCCGACCGAGATAAAAATGTAATCCCACGTATATCCATGAGTTGTGAGCTTAAGTCTGACGTTTGGCTCAAGGAAGGCCGCCAGAAACCCTCTTTTGAGCTGGAACAACGCCGAAATGCTTATAATAGACGTACCTCTTGAACAGGAGTCTATTCCGGAGAGGTTTTAAGCTATATAAGGGCCTTAGAACAGCCCCTCTCATAGTCATACGAATTTGGGATAAAACCCTAGAAAGAGAGAGAGAAAAGGGAGGGAAAGCTTGGGATTTGTGGGAGTATCTTCCTCCTACTGCTTTCGATCATCACGCGGGCTGCACTGCCTCTTTTCAGACACTTTTCTGACGATACCGACTCCGTTTTAAGGTGAGAAACCCTAACCCTAGATCTGTTTGGGTGAGTGGAGGTTATAGGATATGAAATAGCTAACCGGTTTCACTCTCTAGGCGATAAAACTGCCGAATACGGAAGCCCTTCGAACCTTGCTGATTTCTTGTGATTCCAAAGTGCAAGGTGAGGACTTTAGGTATATAGGTTACGGTTTTCAATGCTTTCAATGTCAGATAATGATAGATTCATGATCTGCATGCAATTGCACATGTACAAAGTGCTTTCCGTTTTCTGTTTCGATTAAAATTGTAGAATATGGAATTTCACATATTCTAGGTATTCGTATAAAATACCGTATACGTATTTTTTTTGGAAATGTGGTTGACATGTTTATTTGTCATATGGATATACGATATATGGATAAAATACTTATTTGGCGAAAGGATTCGCCTAAATACATGTTTACTAATATACACTATGTATGTAGAAATACGGTATTGTAAGAAGTACCGTATACATGTATAATTTAGCGATGTGTTTGTCATGATTAATTGTTGTATGATTATATAATATATGAATAAAATACCTGTTTGGCGAAAGGAATCGCCGTAATACATGTTCCCTTGTATACACTATGTATGTTGAAATTGTGTATCCTAGAAAATACCCCATACGTATAAATTTTGGTGATGTGATTGTCATGATTATTTGCTGTATGAATATGATATATACGTATAAAATATTAGTTTGGTAAAAGAACAGCCCTAATACACATTCCTCTAACATACGTCATGTATGTTGAAATAGTGCACTCTAAGTGTTTGTGAAATTGCTTGTGAGTATAAGTGCTTAAGTGTTAGTGCCTTAGGTAGGTGCTGAGATGGGGTTCTCAACTACCTTAAAGTCACGTATGATACCCCCCATGTGGTGGTTTACTCTAACCACTCACTTATGAAACATATGTATTTACATCCCCCATTGTATTGCGCTTCATAACATACCTTTTAATATGCCTTGTAACTTGTTTCATAACATGCTTTATAATATGCTTTATGACATGATTGCTAGTGTGCTTGAATTACTTTGTTTATCATGCTTTACTTCACATGCTATGGTTGGGAATTGATTGGGCTTGGGACTATGTCCATAGTCCAGACGTCCGGTACTAGACTTGAAATTATGGTTGGGATTCATCTCGCCACACATGATGTGTTTGGAGAACCCGTGTCGTACTTCGGTTGGCGATAGTGGTTGGCCACACGAGGTGCTTCTGCACTTCATATCGCTCAACTTGTTGTGCGCTTGAGCTAGCCGAGCACGTCAAGTAACCCGTGTGTCTTATGTATGTTCACCATGTTTGGTCGCTAATGCTTGAACCTAGGGTACTAAACTTACCAGTGAGAATCCCGTTAACCATGGTACCTCGATCCGCTAAGACTTATGAGCCGGGCATGGTGGTATGGGACACCGTGGTCGAGCTGTCGGCCTACGTTGGGGCCACGTGCCTCCCCGTAGTGACCAGTGAGCAACTAAACTCGTGAGCCGATTATGGTGGTATGGGACACTATATTTGTGCTGTCAGCCTACATTGATAAGGTGATGGGGGAGCGGTGCAACCTTTGTGCGTAACAGCCCTGGCAGCCCTTTGTAGTGACCTCGAGCATACTCTGAAATCGCAGTGCGCCTTAGGGTTCACCGCGATATATAGAGTATGAACTAGGCCTGTTTCTGTATTGTGATGAATCGTTTAAGGGGTGATGGGGGAGCGGTGTAACCTTTGTGCGTAACAGCCCTGGCAGCCTCTGCAGTGACCTAGAAAACACACCATCGTCTGATATTAACTAGGACTGACGACCCTAGAATGGATCATGTTTGGGAATGATACAAGGGAGGTACCTTAGTTTCCCAATCTTGCTGTTTGAAATGGACTAATTAAAAACTCGGTAATCATGCTCATCATGCATTGCATGTGCTTGGAAGATGTGGAGCACTGTGGGATGAAAGCATGCCGCGAGCGTGAGATGGTGTCGCATGAGGGAGTATGTCAGTGAGGGCATCCATCATACCTATATTCATACTTGCATTAATAAGAGTAGCTAGGAGTGTTTGATTTTACTGCTTTATCATTACTGCTTGACTGTATTGATAACATGTTAACCTATGATTTATTGTTCCACTGAGTTAGCTACTCACTCCCACGTTACGGGACGGTGTTGCGCACACCAACCAGACTCTGTCTCAGGTTTAGACGAGCCGACGACTCTGGAGGCGGAGCCTGATTATGATGAGGACCAGGAGTTCTCGTATATGCAGTACTATGGCGGCTTCGACTAGGCTGCCACATTGGCGAGATTTGCAGGGATCATTCCTTAGATTATTTTTGATATTTTGTCCGCAAACAAATATATGTATATGGTAACTCAGATAGATTCATACTCTGGAGAACAAAAATGATTTTTGCTTCTTTATATACATGTATATACAGTTTAGTCTTCCGCTTGCCTTTATACAAATGATCTGGAGTATGAATTACTGTTTTGGTATAATCTCACTCATGTTTATTGCTCTAACACAGACAACATTTAATCATCATTAATTATGTTGCATAAGTGATGCGTTGGAATTCGGGAGTTGAGTTATACTCGACCCCTAATTTTCAGGGCGTTACAAGTTAGTATCAGAGCATGATTTTGATTAAACCGGAACTG
Organism: Magnolia changhungtana; assembly: GCA_030180095.1. Taxonomy (NCBI): domain Eukaryota; kingdom Viridiplantae; phylum Streptophyta; class Magnoliopsida; order Magnoliales; family Magnoliaceae; genus Magnolia; species Magnolia changhungtana. The sequence goes on along the minus strand of JASAUF010000117.1, from coordinate 1,678,185 downwards.
ATTTATGTTCCCACGACGTACGCTGACGCATTACAACCTAGGAGGGTGCGAGAAAATTTTAGAAACAGTCCTAGGATTTTCGATTTCGCCATTTGGCGAAGTTTGTAGAAAACACGCGTTTTGATCGAGTCCGTGCTCGATCCTGGTCGCACGAGTCTAGTCCAAATCACTTCTAAACCATCTATTGACGTGTTTAGATTGCTATCCACCTAAATCCAATTGTTAAAAATCAGAAAAGATCAGTCCAGATCTGGAATTTCTCGGAAACACCCGATCTGAAACCGAATCGAGTCGGGGGCCTCCCCACTTAAATCTAATGGGACCCAGGGTCGAACCAAGGTGCATTTGACACCTTGGGATCATGGCAAACACGGCCCCACCGCGGCGGCGCGGCGCCGGCCAAGGCGGACCGCGGTCGGGTAGCTTTTCGGACGGTGGGCCCAGCCTGGGAACGGTCGGCCCGACCTCCCCAAGCATGTGGTGGGTACGAAATGTGTGGGGGTTTAGTATTTTTAGGGCTGGAGCCCCCCTCTCTCTCACACTTCCCCTTCAAAACGCCCTCGCCTTCCATTTTCGGTTTTCTCCCTCAATGCTCTCCTCAAATCTTTCAATCCCCCATTTTCTTTCATAAATCACCCACTCCCATCGATCACAATAGCCCTAGCCTCCTATCTTTCCTCTATCTCTCATGTTGGAGCTCTCACATCCCCCATTTAGAGCTCCAAATCGGGTAACCTCCTAACCCATCCCATTTTCCTCTTGTTCCTTCTTCATTTCCTGTCCCTGGTGTCTCTTCTACACCTGTTGAGGCTGTTGCTCGTGGAAAATCAAAGGAAACAACCCTTTTCTCTCTCCTTCCTTCAATCCATGGCCCTTTTCGGTTTGGTTACGGCTATCTTCTCCATTTCCTCCATCCTATCTCTTATGGGAAAGAGGAAGACTGCAGCTGATGACGCTGGCCCAAGCAGCCCAGCCCATTCTAGAAGAAGAGCTGACGATGGGGCCGACACTAGCACCATTCGAGAGTTTAGGTCGAAGCGAGACCTGAATCCTCAACATCCTGTTAGAAATGCCTATCCGATAGGCATTGAATATGGGCATTTTGCTGGTCGTAAGGTCGTGTTTGAAGCTCACGTGGATGAGAGAATGTTTGAGCTACACCCGATGATGGACCACTTGGTGGATATCGGATGAAATTCTATATTTGACGGTGAGTTCTCTGCATGTGAGAACATGGTTCGTGCTTTCTATGCTCACATCGTAGATCCATCATTAGAGCCTCTTCAGTTTACTGTCTCTGTGAGGGGCATAAGGTGCATAATCACTGTGAATGAGGTGGTTCGGATCACGAAGATTCTACGTGGTCAAGTGCTTCCTAGTGACGACTTCTCCAGAAGTGCGCGGGAAAGGGATCGCTGCACGCGATACCTTTGTGGTCGCCGAGTTACTTGGATGCGAGGAAATTGTATTGCGGCGACAAAGATGGCCGAGGACTTTCGTTTACTCCATCACATTTTCACATACAATATATACCCACGGTGGGGTAACCGCAAGGAGTGTACTCGGTTGATGGTGGACTTTCTGTGCAAGATGGGACGCGGGGACAACATATGCCTGCCCACATTCATCCTATTTTAGATAGTTCAGGTTGTTCGATCTACCAGGAACGACCTTTCGCTCCCATTTGGCCGTCTGATCTGTAGGATGGCTCGTAATATCGGCTACAGGTTGAACATGGAGGACCTTGCACCAGTCCGAGTCATAAGCGAGGCGACACTTAAGAATATGAAGATCGGCCCTCAACAGTGGCAAGTCCGACTCGACGAGTCTGGAGATGAGTCGGATAGCGCCGGTGAGGAGAGTGTTGACCTCGAGGTGGGAAGCGAGGAGGAGGGCGGCGATGATGTACCAGAAGTGGGAGATGAGACTCAGGATACTGAGGAGAGTTCTCCTCCTAGCGCACCTGAGTCAGACGCTGCTCAGGTAGCGAGGGAGGCTCGTATGGTTCGCATTGAGGAGAACCAGGCCGCCCTGCGGTAAGAGGTTGGACAAGTTCGGGCTGAGCTTGGTGAGACCCGAGCTAAGCTTGAAGAGACCGAAGCCTACATGAAGAGGAGCTTTAAGAAGGTGTCTCGTACGTTGAAGGTCATTCTGTGCTGTGTACAGGACAAGAATGCTCCTCCTCCATCGCCTGACTCGGGTGCCTAGTCATCTACGTTGTCGTGTGTGGTTGTTTCTTTTGGTTACCGCGATAGGCGGTTTATGTTTTCATGAAGAAGATCTAGTAGATAGTTGTATGTTTTAAGTGTTTGATGTTGTGGATGTATTGGCTTACATGTTATTTTTGTCATGATTCATGTAACTCTGTATTCCATGTATTGTGATAATTTTGGGTAAATGAAAAGCATGTAGCCTCTTTTGTTATGATGATGTGTGGAATGCTTAAAGTACTTATATGATGCGTGCTATGCTTTATCTCACCAATGTTATACCCTATGTTGTATAGGGCATGCCGTGACAATATATGCGGAGCACGGCACACCTCCGCCTTATTGACTCTATGGACCAGACTCCTTCTGGTAGTGGCGGTCCTGCGGATCGAGGGTTAGGTTCTGATCAGCCTCCTGCTGGTCCTACCGGTGGACTGCCATCTTACACGCCCCCGATTTGTGAGCAGTACCGGGCATCATCATCTGCGCAGCATGATTCACAGGCTGCTCCACATACTGATAGGATCGAGTAGTTGATGTTGATGATGCACCAGCAGTAGATGCAGCAGCAGCAGATACAGTAGCAGCAGCACCAGCAGCTTATGGCCAATATTGCTGAGGCCTTATCCCAGGGTGGTAGTGCGACTCCACCTACGACATCTGCACGTCCTATTAAGCATTCGGAGCCTCCTGATCAGTTTGAGGATGTGCCTCTGCCCTCACCCGTTACACCTCCTACTGGAGATGTCAGTACCCGCTGTTTACTCGAGCGATTTCAGCGCTTGAGACCTCCCTCATTCATAGCCTCTCACAGACCCGAGGAGGCAAAGTTTTGGCTTGACCGCATCTCCAAGATGCTTCGGATGCTGCACTGTTCAGAGGCAGAGCAGGTTGAACTGGCTGTTTTCATGTTTGAGAGGGAGGTCAGTCTATGGTGGGATAGTGTGCTGCGGTTTGTCGTAGCAGACTACGTGTGGACTTGGGAGGCTTTTGAGTTTCGGTTCCATGAGAAATACTACCCGCAGACTTACCGACATGAGCGGGAGGATGAGTTTCTACGCCTCAAGTAGGGAGGCATGACGATTACGGAGTACAAGCACCGCTTCACGGAGTTGGGCCGCTTTGTCCCGACTATACTGGTTGATGAGCAGATGCGGATGCGTCGTTTTTCTTTGAGTTTGCGACTGGATATACGGTCGAAAATATGCTGCCTCAGTATACCTACCTATGCAGCACTGGTTCACATGTCTATGACGGCCGAGCAGGATGTGGACCGGTTGGCCCAATCTCGTGGTGCTATGGTTGCGAGGCCACGACAGGAGTTACAGAACAGGCCTATCCTAGGCAAGAGGCCTCGTGCTGACTCACCTCCCAGGATCGCAGCACCAGTGGCTCCGGTGAGGAGCCCTATTGTGACCTGCACGTACTGCGGGAAACAGGGCCGTCTGATTGGGAGTTATTTCTCGCGGATGAAGGATAGTGATTTCTCTCCGCCACAGATGTTGGGTCGTTCTCGCCCGCAGGCCTTATCGACTTTACCTTTACAGACTGCCCCTGCCCATCCTTCCTTCCGACCTCCTGTATCACGCTTCCAGCTGCCGCAACGGCCCTTGGCTCCTCAGCCGAACCGTCAGCAGCAGGCTCGCGTACATACGCTCGTTGCTGAGGCACCTGAGATGTCGCCTTCGTCCCCAACAGCTTTTGAGGGTACGGCTCACATTCACGGTACTTCTGTTTCCTTGTTGGTGGACACTGGGTCCACCACTTCTATTATTTCTTGTGGGGCAGTTAAACGTCTATCTTTGCGTACTATTCCCACTAAGGGACTGAGACTTACTACGGCCACTGAGACTTTTTCGGATGTCACACGGTTATGTGAGGGTTGCTCTGTAGATTTGGGTAGCAGCACAGTGCTCGTCGACCTCATTGTTGCTCTACTATGGCACTACGACGTTATCCTCGGTATGGACTGGCTCGCTAAGATGAGGGCAGAGATAGATTGTGATACTCGGATCGTGACCGCCTATGGATCTGACGGCACAGTTTTCACGTTTCCAGTGCAGGTCAGTTGGTCCTGCCGTGTTGATTGTTATGCTGCTTTATTAGTGCCGATTGATGGTCCGATAGTGGAAGATACGCCGGTGGTTCGGGAATTTATAGATGTGTTTAAGACTATTCCTGGTTTACCTCCTCAGCGCGAGATCGATTTTACAATTGATCTTACGCCTGGTGCGACACCCATCTCGTTACCAACTTATCGCATGCCTCCATGTGAGATGGAGGAGCTACGGAGACAGATTGACAAGCTTGTAAAGAAGGGTTTTATACGACCTAGTGTGTCTCCTTGGGGAGCACCTGTGCTATTTGTGAAGAAGAAGGACGGGTCAATACGGTTATGTATTGATTACTGTAGGTTGAACCAGGTCACGGTGAAGAAAAAGTATCCTTTGCCTGGGATAGATGATCTGTTTGATCAGTTGAAGGGGGTGAAGTATTTTTCAAAGATTGATCTACGGTCGGGGTACCACCAATTGCGCGTCAGAGATGAGGATGTGCAGAAGACAGCCTTCAAGACGTGCTTTGGGCACTACGAGTTCCTAGTGATGTCGTTCGGCCTTACGAACGCACCAGCCGTGTTCATGGACCTGATGAACCGGGTATTTCGGCCTTTCCTATACCGATTCGTCATCATCTTTATTGATGACATTTTGATATACTCTACGAGTCGGGAGGAGCATGAGGAGCACCTGAGAGCGGTGTTGGGTACGCTGGAGAAGAACCAGTTGTTCGTACAGTACAAGAAGTACGACTTCTGGCAGGAGGAAGTTAAGTTCCTCGGACATGTAGTGTCTAAGGATGGGATAGCAGTGGACCTTGCTAAGGTAGCCGCGGTTCAGGATTAGTAGCAGCCTGGCTTGGTTACCGAGGTGAGGAGTTTCCTTGGTCTGGCAGGGTATTACAGGCACTTTATTCGGGATTTCTCGAAGATTGCCAAGCCATTGTCTCAGTTGACCCGGAAGGACCTGAAGTTCACCTAGAATGAGAAGGTGGAAGCAGCTTTCAAGGAGCTGAAGGACAAGTTGACGTCCGCCCCTGTGCTAGTATTGTCAGAGCAAGGGGAGAAATACACGATATATACTGACGCGTCTCGCGTTGGTTTGGGTTGTGTCCTGATGCAGAAGGACAGGGTGATTTCGTATACCTCGAGACAATTAAGGAAGCACGAGGAGAATTACCCTACACACGACCTGGAGTTAGCAGTTGTCATCTTTGCATTGAAGCTTTGGAGACATTACCTCTACGGAGAGGAGTTCGAGCTTTTCTGCGAACCACAAGAGCCTTAAGTACATATTCACACAGTGAGACTTGAATATGAGACAACGCCGATGGATGGAGACCTTGAAGGACTTCAAGTTCGAGGTTTCCTACCATCCTGGTAAGGCGAACCTTGTGGCAGACGCGTTGAGCCGCAAGAAGGCTATAACATTTGCGGCACCGTTGATGATAGCTGAGTGGGACATGGTTGAGTTCGTGCGGGACTTCGAGCAGAGACTCACTGTGGATGAGTCATTTGAGTGTGTTGCGCACGTTTGGGTGCGACCACTTATTGACGACAGGGTTATTGAGGCCCAGAAGGGCGATGTGCGGCTGTCTGAGCTTCGAGAGCAAGCTAGCGACGCCGAGGACTCCGAGTGGAGAGTTGGTTCTGATGGGGGTCTACGATTCCGTGGCCGCCTATGCGTTCCTAACATGCCTGACTTGAGACGCAAGCTTCTCGAGTCTGCTCATAACTCGAAGCTCGCGATACATCCTGGTAGCACGAAGATGTACCGGGATATGAGACGGTCGTATTGGTGGGATAACATGAAGGCCCACATCGCTGAGTATGTGTCTCGTTATCTGACGTGCCAGCAGGTCAAGATAAAACATCGCCGACCTCCTGGACTGCTTCAGCTCATGCCCATAGCAGAGTGAAAGTGGGACTTCATCTCCATGGATTTCATATCAGGGCTGCCGAAGACGAGGAAGGGACACGATTCCATTTGGGTGATTGTGGACCGGTTGATCAAATCGGCCCATTTCCTCCCTATCAGAGTTACGAACTCTACAGACGAGCTGGCTAAATTGTACATCAGAGAGATTGTGCGTCTGCATGGAGTTTCACTTGAGATCGTGTCAGACAGAGACACGAGGTTCACATCTATCTTCTGGACTCGTATCCAGGAAGCGATGGGTATGAAGTTGAAGTTCAAGATACTGGCGTTTCATCCTCGGTGATGGGCGGGCAGTGGGTGAATCAGATTCTGGAGGATATGTTACGGGCCCGTGTGCTGGACTTCAAGGACAGCTGGGATGACTGTCTTCCTTATGCAGAGTTCGCCTACAACAACAGCTTCCAGGCGAGTATTGGTATGACGCCATATGAGGCCCTGTATGGTCGTCCTTGCAGAGCACCGCATTGTTGGGCTGAGGTTGGCGAGCGTAGTCTGATTGGCCCGGAGTTGGTACAGGCGACTACAGAGAAGGTCGACATTATCAGGCGTCGACTACTTACAGCACAGAGCAGGCAGAAGAGTTACGCCGATACGAGGCGGCGACCGCTTGAGTTCGAGGTCGGGGATCATGTATTCCTCCGAGTTTCCCCTATGAAGGGAGTCCTTCGGTTTGGGAAGAAGGGGAAGCTCACGCCGAGGTTTATCGGTCCGTTTCAGATACTGGATCGAGTGGGTGATGTGGCGTATCGTCTCGCTTTGCCCACGCCACTTGCAGCTGTACACAACGTATTTCATGTATCTATGCTGAAGAAGTACGTTCCTGATCCTTCACATATCATCAGATGGGAGCAGGTACAGCTGAGCGAGGATGCTACGTATGAGTTACGCCCGACGTGTATCCTTGATAGGAAGGAGCAGGTACTGCGTAGTAAGGTCATTCCACTTGTAAAGGTACTATGGACGCATCATTCAGAGGAGGAAGCTACTTGGGAGACTGAGGCCGAGGTCAGGAAGAACTACCCTCAAATTCTCGAGGAATACGAAAAGGTACAAATTTCAAGGACAAAATTTTTGTTTAAGGGAGGTAGATTGTAACGGCCTGTAAATTTTCGTACTATGGCTCGAGTACCACCTCGACCAGAAATCACTTAGGATTAAATCCTTTAGAAATTTAACAAAGTTAACTAAGTGCTAAACTAGATTAGCCATGAAATCAGTTGGAATCGCTTTAAATACGATCTGCAAGACCCAAAACTTGTAGAATCATTGACACTAGGTTACCCTAAAGTCTAGGATCAAACTCATTACCCGACTGCTCTCGGGAACGAATTGAAACTCCGTATTAGGTCTAGACCGCACATCGGAAGTCCGATTAACACGAAGTTAAGGAACTAGGACCGCCTCACTGGGCTCGACAACCATCTCGGAAATCAAGTCCAGACGATGTCCCACGGCCATTCGCTTGAGTCCGGAGCGAGGGAGTGTGAAAACCACTATTTTCTTTACAAAATAAATATCTTGAATAGTGATCTGGCACCACTCGCTTGCGGATCAGTATTAAGTAACCAGACCGTCAGAATCAGACCAAATTACACCCTCGGATCAGGAAAAATTTTAGGAACATTTACATGTACTTGGAAATTCGGATCGTGGCCCACTGACCGTTGAACTGAAAATGGTCCGCCACGTGTGATCTGGAAATTCGACCGAGACGAAAATGTAATCCCACGTAGATCCATGAGTTGTGAGCTTAAATCTGACGTTTGGCTCAAGGAGGGCCGCCAGAAACACTCTTTTGAGTTGGAACAACGCTGAAATGCTTATAATAGACGTACCCCTTGAACAGGAGTCTATTCCGGAGAGGTTTTAGGCTATATAAGGGCCTTAGACAGCCCCTCTCACAGCCATAAGAATTTGAGATAAAACCCTAGAAAGAGAGAGAGAAAAGGGAGGGAAAGCTTGGGATTTGTGGGAGTATCTTCCTCCTACTGCTTTCGATCATCACGCGGGCTGCACTGCCTCTTTCTAGATACTTTTCCGGCGATACCGACTCCGTTTTAAGGTCAGAAACTCTAACCCTAGATCTGTTTGGGTGAGTGGAGGTTATAGGATATGAAATAGCTAACCGGTTTCACTCTCTAGGCGATAAAACTGCCGAATACGGAAGCCCTTCGAACCTTGCTGATTTCTTGTGATTCCAAAGTACAAGGTGAGGACTTTAGGTGTATAGGTTACGATTTTTAATGCTTTCAATGTCAGATAATGATAGATTCATGATCTGCATGCAATTGCACATGAACAAAGTGCTTTCCGTTTTCTGTTTCGATTAAAATTGTAGAATATGGAATTTCACATATTCTATGTATTCGTATAAAATACCGTATACGTATTTTTTTTGAAAATGTGGTTGACATGTTTATTTGTCGATGGATATACGATATATGGATAAAATACTTATTTGGCGAAAGGATTCACCTAAATACATGTTTACTAATATACACTATGTATGTAGAAATACGGTATTGTAAGAAGTACCGTATACATGTATAATTTAGCGATGTGTTTGTCATGATTAATTGTTGTCTGATTATATAATATATGAATAAAATACCTATTTGGTGAAAGGAATCGCCGTAATACATGTTCCCTTGTATACATTCTGTATGTTGAAATTATGTATCCTAGAAAATACCCCATACGTATAAATTTTGGTGATGTGATTGTCATGATTATTTGCTGTATGAATATGATATATACGTATAAAATATTAGTTTGGTAAAAGAACAGCCCTAATACACATTCCTCTAACATACGTCATGTATGTTGAAATAGTGCACTCTAAGTGTTTGTGAAATTGCTTGTGAGTATAAGTGCTTAAGTGTTAGTGCCTTAGGTAGGTGCTGAGATGGGGTTCTCAACTACCTTAGAGTCACGTATGATACCCTCCATGTAGTGGTTTACTCTAACCACTCACTTATGAAACATATGTATTTACATCCCCCTTTGTATTGCGCTCCATAACATGCCTTTTAATATGCTTTGTAACTTGTTTCATAACATGCTTTATAATATGCTTTATGACATGATTGCTAGTGTGCTTGAATTACTTTGTTTATCATGCTTTACTTCACATGCTATGGTTGGGAATTGATTGGGCTTGGGACTATGTTCATAGTCCAGACATCCGGTACTAAACTTGAAATTGTGGTTGAGATTCATCTCGCCACACATGATGTGTTTGGCGAACCCGTGTCGTACTTCGGTTGGCAATAGTGGTTGGCCACACGAGGTGCTTCTGCGCTTCATATCACTCAACTTGTTGTGCGCTCGAGCTAGCCGAGCACGTCAAGTAACCCGTGTGTCTTATGTATGTTCACCATGTTTGGTCGCTAATGCTTGAACCAAGGGTACTAAACTTACCAGTGAGAATCCCGTTAACCATGGTACCTTGATCCGCTAAGACTCATGAGCCGGGCATGGTGGTATGGGACACCGTGGTCGAGCTGTCGGCCTATGCTGGGGCCACGTGCCTCCCCGTAGTGACCAGTGAGCAACCAAACTCGTGAGCCGATTATGGTGGTATGGGACACTATATTCGTGCTGTCGGCCTACATTGATAAGGTGATGGGGGAACGGTGCAACCTTTATGCGTAACAGCCCTGGTAGCCCTTTGTAGTGACCTCAAGCATACTCTGAAATCGCAGTGCGCCTTAGGGTTCGCCGCGATATATAGAGTATGAACTAGGCCTGTTTCTGTATTGTGATGAATCGTTTAAGGGGTGATGGGGGAGCGGTGTAACCTTTGTGCGTAACAGCCCTGGCAGCCTCTGCAGTGACCTAGAAAATATACCATTGTCTGATATTAACTAGGACTGACGACCCTAGAATGGATCATGTTTGGGAATGATACAAGGGAGGTACCTTAGTTTCCTAATCCTGCTGTTTGAAATGGACTAATTAAAAACTCGGTAATCATGCTCATCATGCATTGCATGTACGTGGAAGATGTGGAGCACTGTGGGATGAAAGCATGCCGCGAGCGTGAGATGGTGTCGCATGAGGGAGTATGTCAGTGAAGGTATCCATCATACCTACATTCATACTTGCATTAATAAGAGTAGCTAGGAGTGTTTGATTTTACTGCTTTATCATTACTGCTTGACTGTATTGATAACATGTTAACCTATGCTTTATTGTTCCACTGAGTTAGCTACTCACTCCCACGTTACGGGACGGTGTTGCGCACACCAACCAGACTCTGTCTCAGGTTTAGACGAGCTGACGACTCTGGAGGTGGAGCCTGATTATGACGAGGACCAGGAGGAGTTCTCATATATGCAGTATTATGGCGGCTTCGACTAGGCTGCCGCACTGGCGGGATTTGCAGGGATCATTCCTTAGATTATTTTTGACATTTTGTCCGCAAACAAATATATGTATATGGTAACTCAGATAGATTCATACTCTGGACAACAAAAATGATTTTTGCTTCTTTACATACATGTATATACAGTTCAGTCTTCCGCTTGCCTTTATACAAATGATCTGGAGTATGAATTACTGTTTTGGTATAATCTCACTCATGTTTATTGCTCTAACACAGACAACATTTAATCATCATTAATTATGTTGCATAAGTGATGCGTTGGAACTCGGGAGTTGAGTTATACTCGACCCCCGATTTTCAGGGCGTTACATCTACGCTCTCTTAGGTATGTGTGACAGTTTTCTAACTTGAATAGACTGACGTTTCTTTGTGTTAATTGTATATGCTCCGATGTGGGATTGATACTGGTACTTACTTATGGGTGCCCTTACGTGGGTTTTTTTTTTGATGAATTGTTAAGCTACTGCTATCTGTGGCAGTATATATTTTGAAATTTTGGTATAATTGCCAATCCTGGGCAATTTACTTTGGATATTTTGGTATATGGCTGAATATAATTCTACTTTTTACTGCCATTACCATGAGTTTAAATCACCTGGTTTATTCAGTTTCTAACAAATGGTATGCATGTGCTGTTCTTTACTGATTATTCTATCTGCTATATCACTGTTTTATCTGATCTGCTATGCATTCATACTCTTTAAAATTGATGTCTGCTTAAACTGAGTTAATTATTATACATCAATTGATCTGCTTCTGACTGGATGGTTCTCCCAAGAAATTCAATCTTCAGTCAATATCAATTACTATATCTTTGTCAATGACTGACAAAAAGGGGGAGAATATTTGCAAACACCCCTAACAGAAAATTGTATGGTTGTGCGGGTGTTTAGGGGGAGCAGCTGCATCAAGCGAGGGGGAGTTTGTAGTCAAGGGGAACAGCTACTAGTTGTGTACATGGGCTAGAAATTGTAAATTTGTGTAAAAAGCATGTACACACAATTTAGGATATGTTTGTCTAGAATGTTCTAGGGTATTTTGGGATTTTGTCACGTAATTGACAAAGGGGGAGATTGAAAGTGCCCTGGTTTGTCAAGTTACGTGAGTGTTATGTTAAATTGTCTATAAAGCCTGATAGGAAGATCAATTCAAGCATCTCCCTCAACCGGATGTGTGCAAGCTCACCACAGGTAAATCTAAAGCCTCGCATCCCATGTCCCAAAACACCAGGTGAATAAAACCCTTAAAAATAAGTTAGAAAATCATAGGGTTTTAAGGTGAGAAAACTTTTTCAAAATAGGAAAATCTCTAAGTTTTTCTTGCCTTGTCGATTTTATCAAAACACCTTCGATATGATCGACCTGCTTTATCGATGTCCTCGATGCTTAAACAATATCATCGAAAAGAGGACAAAAATGTCCAGCAACCACATGTATATCTGGACTGATTTATCGATGTATCGATCCACGTATCGATATCATCGATACTTGAATTTCGAGTCCATTGATAATGGCTCGATAAAATTGACAGACAGGTTTCATTCGCCCCTATTTTTTAAAGAAAATTTCAAATTCCTTCGATATATCGATGCTCCTTCCAATATGATCTAAAAGCAAATCTCGATAAGATCGGAAGTCCATTGATGATATCGATCATGGGCGTGCATTTCTTCCACAAATATTTCAAGTTGGTTTTTACTTTAATCGGGGGCCATTAGAGGAAATCGATATTCAGATGTTGATGATATCGAGGCCGAGTCGATTGGATCGAATCTGGACACAATCTGTCCAGCGAGCTTATTGGTAAATCTATAGGATTTATCGATCCCATCGACACTGCCTTCGATAGCATCGATATGCAAATTCCAATGACATCGGCTGACCCTCGATCATATCCTAAAAACCTGAAATATTTCTAGTCAAGTCTCTCTCATTTTTTAAGTGTCGATGGATCGAACCTATCATCGATGGAATCGAAATTCGAAATTCGATGACATCGACGGTTGTTTCGATTCATCGACCAACTGGCAAAAGGTTTCAAAAGTGTATGACTTTGAGTTCAAGTCATCGAGCAGACCATCAATGCTATCGAGAGTATACGCTCGATGATATCAAACCTGCTCGATGATATCAAACTTAGTCATAAATGTGACCGTTTTATATCTGTTGGAACCTTTTGCATATATATAGAGAACTTGTTTATTGTTGCTGGGAGAGAAAGTAGAGAGTGCTTTTGTGTGTTTCAACTTATATCTTATATCCAAAGCCCTTTCTCTCAAGGGAGTGCATCCTCCAATCCACCCTCATCATTGATATTCAATAGAGTGGATTGGGTAATGAACTTCTACATTCAAGGATCCTCCAGCTACTACCTTAATGGCAAATCATTAAGTTGGGATGCCTTGAATGTATAAGATTAGAATCGCTCTATCTTCCTGATAGGAAAACATTTTGAGAGTAGGATTCCATCTTGACCTTGACCCAACCCAAAGCCGAGTATTGGTATATCATTTTGTGTTGTGGATCAAGGGAGCAGAAGACTCTTCGTCAACAAGGAAGAGGAGATCTTCGGCATTGTACTAAACGAGACTCATCAACTTATTTATAAGTATCTAGAGTCTAAGAGGACACTTGTGATCATTTGTTTGTAGGATTGGGTCTTAAGTGATTCTCACCCTTTGAAGTCCTTAAGGAGGCCTCCGGCGGGAGAGTACGTGGTGGGTGCGTTGTGTGGACCTTTGCTCTGTGGAGAGCATAAATATCTAGTTGAAGGTGAACCAGCAAAACCTTAGGTTTAAGGTCAACTGCTGTGAAACCTCGGGTATGAGGCGAACCATGTAGAAACCTCCAGTAGGGTTTTATGGAAGATCCTTGGCCAGTGTGCCTAAAAGTGAGTGCGTTGTGTTGACCCTTACCTGTGAGAGCATAAACAATCAGCCTTAGTGTAGGTTGTAAAGGTTGAAGGTGAACTTGATTTAAAACCTTAGGTTTGAGGTGAACCGCTGTGAAAATCCGGTTCACTCAAGGGTTGAGTACAGTTACTGGGAGTGGAGTAGACAAGTCGTCGAACCACTATAAAAATGACTGTGTTTGAAATTTCTATTCTTCTGATTGTGTGATTTACTTTAATATTTTGCATATCTGAATATCTGAGATCACACCTCACACACCTACACAGTCATATCCATCATAAGCTTATTTTGCATAGTGTTTACTTCTTAAACAGTTTGTGATTGGATCCTCTACCGGGCTTGGAAGCTAGTAGAGTTATTTTTGAGTAATCCTAATATGTGTCTATTGTTAGGATTAGTGTAATAGGATTTTAAATAAATCATGAAAACTTTTAAAAGTCCTATTCACCCCCCTCTAGGACATATTGGCATATTCCTTCTTCGACTAGTGCGGTCTTCACCGCCATTTCAGTTTTAGCATGGATAAATTTACCAACACCCAAGTTCTTTAAGCTAGCACAAGAGCTAGCAACGCTCACAAACGTGGTCAAGTTTGGGAATATACTGTCCACACACATGGCTAATAACAGTTCAAAAGCTTTATTCAGTCTTTCACTCTTGGTGAATGCTGAAACCATGGTATTCTAAGAAACCACATCCCGAATAGGTATCTCAATGAACATTTTCTCAGCAATGCATACGCCAAAGAATCTAGTGTACATATCAATGAGAGCATTAGCAAGCACTATGAAATCTAGCGTACTTGCCCCCTGAATTTCATGTTTGCCTCATTGAATTTCATGTTTTCCCCGCTCAATTTGCAGTTTGCCCCACTGAATTTCTAGTTTGCCCCGCTGAGATTCATGCTTGCCCCATTGAATTTCATATTTCTCCCGCTGAAATTCATGCTTGCCCTGTTGAATTCATGTTTCTCCTGCTAAAATTCATGTTTACCCCACTCAATTTCGTGTTTGCCCCGCTTAATTTCAAGTTCACCCTACTCAATTTCATGTTTGCCCCGCACAATTTTCAGTTTGCCCCGCTCAATTTCCAGTTTGTCTCGCTATTTTTCTAGTGTCCCCCGCTGAATCGTCAATTTGCCCTGTTGAATATCTAGTTTGCCCCGCTCAATTATCTAGTTTGCCCCACTAAAATTCAAGTTTGCCCCGCTCAATTTCATGTTTGCCCCGATGAATTTTCAGTTTGCCTCACTCAATTTCTAGTTTACCCTGCTCAATTTCATGTTTGCCCCGCTCAATTTTATGTTTGCCCCGCTCAATTTTCAGTTTGCCCCTCTCAATTTCCAGTTTGCCCCGCTGATTTTCTAGTTTGCTGTTGAGGGTCAAATATTGCATATCAGACCCCATTTATTACCTGGATTTATGAACATAATACTGTTTAACGGCCTGCTGTAATCATGTTTATGATGCAAGGTGCAATTACAAGCTGGAACTGGAAATGATGATAAAAGCATAGATTTAATGCTCTGATAACACTAAAGGCAAGGGACGGACTCCAACAGACCACGATTGACGGAATTACTCACCAGAGATCCGCGGAAATCGAGAAACTGAAGCTCAAGTGGCCTGAAAGTCAGACAAAATGTAAGATCACAGGGTTCCCACCATCCGTTCTGCTCGAAACTTTATACATGAGCTGAGGACCTTAAATTAACCGTACAAGTCAAATTCGATCCATTGGATCCATGTGGAAGTGGCCCAACGGCTTGATCAGCCCATGAATTGGCAATCTGGGGCCCACCTGATATATGGATATATTTCAAAGTTGGGCTCACCCCATTTTATGAGGTGACAAAACGAATGGACGGAGCAGATTTCTCACTCACGACAATAGGGGGCCCACTTTATAGGACGTGAGTATGCACAGCTCATGTGCACATGAGGTGCACCGGACCACTGAAATGGTTAAGCGGTCGCTGACCCGACCGAAATCAGAAGCTCGGATTTACGTGAACAGGGAGGTTGCATTCGACTTCTGGTGGGCCACCATCATGATACATGTTTATGATCCGAACCATCTAATGTTCTTGGGAGGAAAAACCGACCGTACAGATGGTGATTTTTCAGTCCCATGCACGTACGGACAAGTAAATCACGATAAAACAATGGACGGACGGCAGTGAAAATAATTCAATAGGCAGCACTTTAATCGATCCAAAACCGATCATCTCTGAACGGTTTTTGGAGAGAAGACCAATGGATGGTGTGGATTTCTCACCCGACGTCGATCTGGAGTTCGCCGACATCACAGCACCGACGCAGAATCGCTGGCTTTTCGCAGCGAGCACTGCGGGTGGTCAAGCCAGGCCACCATCACCGATCACAGGTCCGATCCAGACCGCTCATTAGCTCCATATGGCTCCTATTACCACTGTCAAGGTGGCGCAATTCCAAGAAATGGCAGAGAATGGTTTCTGATCGTCCAAACGCATGACAAATGGTGCAAAGGTTTGATCCATGGGCCGTTTCGAAACAGAGCCAAAATCGTCCGTGCCTGACCGATTCTTCAAGGGGAATGCAGTGAACGGATTAGATTTCTCCGGACTGCATCGAAATGGGCCCCACCATCGTTCCAGCGGAGCTCACGGTGCGTAGGCTGCGAAATCTGGGAAATCCGGATTTTTCGTATTACCTCGGCCCACCATCTCTAATGGATTCGAAAATCCAGACCGTCTATCATGTAGAGCGCTTGGAAAAATCCAAGGAGACGTTGTCTCTTTCGAAAGAAGACAAGGAAGGAGGAGGATGTGGCATCGTTAAGTTACGCAACTGGGTAGCATTTTTTTTTCTCACGAAAGGAAACCTCTGTTTTCTGTGGTGTAAACGGACTCTACAAGGGCCTTGGTAGCCGAACTTCAGCAGCTATAAAAGAGGAGCTTTTTGGGAGGAGGAGGAGGCAGACGGCAGGCAGCCGTGGAGGTTTGGGCTGGAGAACGGCTGGAGTTTGGACGTGAAGAGAGAGAGAGAGAGAAGAAGGAGTAGATTTTTCTTTCTTTTATTTTTATTTTTTTTATTTTCTTTTGTTTAAGAGATCTAGTCCACTCATGTGTGGCTAAACCTCTTAGCTAGGGCTAAGAGGTGAAGCTTGTAGCGTGACGGGATGAGTCTATGCTTGTGCCTTTTGTTTAAACTGAATTGATGTTGATTTGGGTGTTTATTAAGGGAATGTTTTCAGTCTTTAATGGTCTGTTGTGACTGCAATTACAATGGGTCTGCAATGGCTTTGAACATGTTCTTTTCTTCTTTATGTTTATGACGTCAGGAAGCCCTGTTGTTCACCATCGTCTCCTGGGCATGGTTGGATGTCGGTACCCTTCCTAACCTTCATACATTGATTGGTTGGTAATTAGTTTAATTCTGTTGTTTGCTTTGTCTTCTGGGCATGGTTTGGTGATGGAATCCATTCTAATTCATATACCTTTCATCTTTTCAAAACTACATCAAAGGAAGTTCAGTTGATTTTCATGAATCAAGTGTAGTTCTCCCTGATCTCTACAAGTGGATCCTCTGAATCCCTAGTGTCTTTTCTCTGATTTTTCCTAAAGTTTTAGATTAATTATTTCACCATTATTCCTTAAATCATAATTGGTTTAGATTTCATCTTAGCCTAGTTCTAGTTCTGGTAAATTTCAGATAACGTACAGGTTTCAGTCCTTGTGGATTCGACCTCAGTCTTACCGAGTTTATTACTACATCACAACCCTATACTTGGGGAGTGAACATTTGCCCCGCTCAATTTCATGTTTACCCCACTGATTTTCTATTTTGCCCTGCTCAATTTCACATTTGCCACGCTGAAATTCACATTTGCCCTACTTAATTTTATGTTTCCCCCATTGAATTTCATCTTTCCCCCGTGGAATTTCATGTTTGCCCTGCAGAATTTCATGTTTGCCCCGCTAAATTTCATATTTGCCCCGCTTAATTTCATATTTGCCTCGCTGAATTTCTAGTTTGCTCGACAAATGCAACACACCCAAGTGGTCTTTGTTATTTGTTGAAGGTGGAGTTTTCCTTCTCTATTGGTCGCTTCTTCCTTTATTAGGTCTTTGTTATTTGTTGAAGGTGTAGTTCACTCACCTATTGTGTAGTATTCCACTTTTGCCTTCACATGTCATTGTGTGTGTATTCCCATAAACTTAGCTAAGTTAGTTCACTTAGTTATTGTGCAATATTTCCCTTTGTCTTTGAGAGTATTTTGCACATGCATGATGGTTTGGTGGCTCGATGGTTAATGAGTTGCACTATTCCCTATTTTTTAAGAGAAGATTCAATGGAGTTAGTGTTGAGAATACAAACTCAACCTTTTATTAACCTTTTATTCTTTTGTTTATTGAGTTTAATCCCACATCAGATACTTGTGGAAACTTGAGTTCTAACTCCTATCCACATAAAGTGACTCAAGTCATCCACGATTCTACTCTAGTGTGGAGTGTGTGCAAGCAATGTAATACCTTGTGCATATGAGAGCTTCAATCTAGTAAGAGTGCCCTAGTCCTTCACTTCATTTAGTTCTTTTAACACTGTTGAAGAATGTACAAAGTCCATTTGGATTCATTTCATAGTGTTGAGGAAGGGTAGCTGTTGATTGTGAAACGCCATTGATTTTAAGAAAGAGAAACTATAAACATAATTCAAAAGCCAAAAAGAACATGAGGAAGAAGTAACCACTTTTAGTGAAAGAAGAAAACTACAAAAAGAACCAACTAAATTGAAAAACAGAAAAAGCACAACCACAAAAAGAAAACCAATTCCAATGCAAAAGAGAATGGAAAAGAAGGAAGCAATTGAAGAGCAAACAAAAGTGCATTTTATGTTTTCCATTTTTGTTTCAATAACTAATGTTTTAAATTCAAGCTTGTTTAATGTGGTCATGCACGTCCTATTAGCTAGTGTATGATGTATGGTTTGGTCGCTTAATTGTATTTGTTTCTTAAAGATGTCTTAATCTCTAGCAATGTCATGATTTTGACAAGTACTGAATTGCCAACCAGGTAAATGTACATTCACATCTTATATATATATATATATATATATATATATATATATATATATATATATATTATTTTCATTGAGGATATTGCCTTAATTGCTTATAGAGTTTGTTCAAAATGTGAGAATTTTTTTTTCCTCCTATTTCATTCATTTGTTGTTTGTTATTGTAAGGAAATCTGCATTTGCGTATATTTGTTTCTTCAAGAGACCTTGTTCTAATAATTTGACCATTTCATGGGGAAAATGTCTTAGCCGAAGAGTTCTAGTGACTCTCCAATGTGCAGGCTTACTAGGTTAGGACTACACAACAACATTTTGAGAGGCTCAAGATGAAGCATGGTTTTAAAACTCATCGAATTGAGTTGATTGGATTTTGTGTGGCCTCCACGAGAAACTCATTTCCATCGAGTTTTTAAAGGAAAACACAAAAGGCTCATCAAGTGGGTTTGCAAATATGACCAAGTGTGGGACAAGTCGAGTAACTTGAAAAAGTATTTCTGTCATTTAGTAGTTTATATCCTGGCAAAACCTTAATCCCAAAACTGACAGATCTATTCTTTGATGCGACTGCGTGAACTTCACTGGAGAATGCAAAACCTTGCCAAGAGAATGAAGGACCTCATCAGTTCCTTTTCTATCTTCTTCTCCTCTCTCTGTTTTTTTTTTTTTTTTTTTTAAATAATTATGTGTTACTTTCTCATTGTCCTCATCTATTTCAAATGTTTTTCAGTTTCTCTTTCTGTTTCAACAATTCTTTGTTTATCAGAAGATTTCCCAAGTGATGATGTTTTCTGAGAGTTGAAGTCCAAACATGAGAAGATAAAAAGGATCCAAAAGTTGAAAAAAAAAATGTGGTTTTCATATGTGTATATGTGCCCTTTTTAAAAAAAGAAGATAATGGACATTTTATTGATATTCAGAAATTAGAGTAAGGGTATGGAACTCTCTCTTTTATGTATTTATTTATTTATTTATTTTTGCATTAGGTGTGAAGAAGTAAGTTGATAAAGAAATAATAGGAAAGGAAATGAGAAAATGACTGTAGACCTATGGCTACGGATTATAACCGTAACTTATATTATCAATAATAATGACCATAGTTCGATAATATCAAGCATAAGTTATCGATAATATCGAGACATGATAGATAGTATCGATAACTCATTTCAAGTAATGACTGTAGACCTATGCATAAGTTTCCTCCGCTCAATTTCATGCTTGCCCAGCTCAATTTTCAATTTGCACCACTCGATTTCATGTTTGCCCCACTCAATTTCATGCTTGCCCCGCTCAATTTTCAGTTTGCCTCGCTCAATTTCAGGTTTCCCCAACTCAATTTCCAGTTTGCCCAGCTCAATTTCATGCTTGCCCCGCTCAATTTCCAATTTGCTCCACTCAATTTCATGCTTGCCCCGCTCAATTTCCAGTTTGTTCCGCTCAATTCTTGTGAAAATCCTTTCAAAGAAAAAAGATTCTTAAATAATACATTTGAGAAAAGAACAATTGGACATTTTTTAGCTAAGACATACGAGGAAACTTAATATTTTACTAATATAGTGAGGAACTCATGTACTTGTTAATGAAATAACATGTTCATGTCCACCAATTGAATGACATGAAAAAATCAAGTGCCAAAATCAATGATATTGAGAAAGACTTGTGCATATTTAGAATTTCCAACAACATACTCCAAAGACTTGTGCATGAAGCCTTCCTCCCTTGAGACTTTTCAATTCTTCTCTTTTTTAGCACTGACAAGTGAGCATTCAAATACGGTTCATCAAGAGGAATTCTACAGAGAATTATTCTCAACGCAAGAAAATCATCCATGTCTCCGTGATTCAATGCAGCTACAATTGTAAGGACTAGTAATTAGTGGAATTTATCATAGAAGTGTTAAAAATATTTTTTTAAAGAACAAATTGCCCAAAGAATATTTTTTTAAGTTATTCAGCTGGAACAAGTGGATGAACAAGTGCATTTCATCTCGCTTTCAAAAACACAACTAATAAGTCTTAAGTAGAAAACATACTTCCCAATGCAATGTGCTTATTTGAACAAACATTTCGAGCATCATTCAAAGCATTCCTCAAAAGATCTATAAAATATTCTTTTGGGACACCTCCATAGTTTAGTAGTGAAATAAAAGTCTTATTTAGGTACGTTTTTCTTGGCTAGTTGCTAAAAAAGGAAGACAAGTAATTTGGATACAATCTTCACATCACCTTTAAGACAGCACCACGACCGTCTGTGTTTTTTTTTTTTTTTATGTTGTGTTGCTTTGTGGGTCCCATCATGAGGTCTGTATTATATCTAAATCGTCTATATATTTGGAGAGATCATATTAAGGCTTGAGACCAAAAAAATAAGATAGATCTAACTATCAAGTGGACCACACTGTAAAAGGCAGTGGGGAATTGAACATCTACCATTGAAACCCTTTTAGGGGTTACGGAAGTTTTGGATCATTATGAGATTTGTTTTTCCTCTTCATCCAAGTCTTTGTGACCCTATGAATGAACTTAGACGGGGAGGATTTCTCATAAACATCACAGTGGGCCCCCTAAAAGTTTTTAATGGTCAACGCTCATTCAACACTGTTTCCTGTAATGCGGTACACTTGAGATTTGGATATACCTCATTTTTGGTCTCATACCATAAAATGATTTGGAAAAATATATGAACGGCATGGATGAAAATCATACATCATGTTGGGGCCCACAGACCACCTACCATCCACCATTAGTCGGTGGCAGGGGGAGTACCCAATCCGTTTCTGTGAAAGGAGGGGTATTTTCATCCTCAAATTCGCTATCCGTACGAGCAGGTCTAAGTTGCAAAAAAAGTTTGTATTCTTTCATAAAAACGGCTGGATAAAAGGTGGGGTCCACAGCTGGAAAAATATTTTGTAGTTTGCCCCACTCAAATGCAAGTTTCCTCCGCTGAATTTCTAGTTTGCCCCGCTTAAATTCAAGTTTGCCCCGCTGAATTTCAAGTTTGCCCCGCTGAATTTCAAGTTTGCCCCGCTCAAATTCAAGTTTCCCTCACTGAAATTCAAGTTTGCCCCGCTCAATTTTTAATTTGCCCCGCTGAATTTCTAGTTTGCCCTGCTTAATTTAATGTTTCCCCCATAGAATTTCTAGTTTGCCCTGCTCAATTTCATGTTTCCCCCGCTGATTTTCTAGGTTGTCCTGCTGATTTTTTAGTTTGCCCCGGTGAATTCATAGTTTGCCCCGCTGAATTTCATGTTTTCCCTACTGAATTTCATGTTTGCCCTGCTCATTTTTTAGTTTTTCCCCCTGAATTTTCTGTTTTCCCCGCTGAATTTCATGCTTGTGTCGTTCAATATCTAGGTTCCCTCCCTTAATGTCTAGGTTCCCTCCCACATATGGGGTTTTGGTGTATACATAATCCGATGAACATGATGTATTACAAATAAAACATCATTGTGGGGCGTAGCAAGCGTAATCGGATTGCGTACTGAGTTAGTCAGTACGCTCCCATTGTACTAAGTAAACTCAGATGTATTACAAATAAAACATCATATATGTAGTATATCCACGCCGTCCATCCATTCTTCCATCTACTTTTAGCGGTTTAGCCCCAAATTGAAGCATATCAAAAGATCAAGTGGATCATACCACGGGAAACAGGGGCATAATGATTTCCACCGTTGAAACCATAGTGGGCCCAACAATGATGTTTGTTTGTTATCACATCTATATAAATTAGCCAACCTAATCACTATTTGTGAACCAAAAAAAGAGTCTATATTCTTTAGCACACATAAAAATATCATGATCAAGTATACCTTTCAAATGATGCAAAATCTTTTTCCCTACTTGTATATGAATCTAACTTAGAAATTTCATGTACTAGTTAAGTAATTCCAATACATGTCCCCATCAAAATCACTATTCGCCATCTCATCTATCAATGATCGTGACCCTTTGGTTGGAGAGAAAATAGCATATTTAAAATTTTCAACAACAGTTATCAAATCCTTGATGTAAGTCGCCAACATGGATATCTCCAAAGTATAGTCCAGGAGCCTTGTATACTAATATATTTCCCAAGATTTGCCCATTCTCTTGGTATTTTAGTGAGAAATAAAGCATGGAAATGTTAACTAGGTAACAAATGCAAACATATCACATTAATTTAAAACAATCAAAGGAATCACATAAACAAAGTAATATAGCAAAAAACTTACAAACAGATTAACACAAACTTCAATAGCTTTTAGCATTCCAGTTGGATCTCCAGTTCCCATAAAATAGTAGCACTCACTGACATGAAGCCTTCCTCCCTTAAGACTTTTCAATTCTTCTCTCATTAGCACTGACAAGTGAGCTTTAAAATACGGTTCATCAAGAGGAATTCCACAGAGAATCATTTTCAACGCAAGAAAATCATCCATGTCTCTGTGATTCAATGCAGCTATAATTGTAAGGACTAGTAATTAGTGGAATTTATCATAGATGGTGTCAAAAATATTTTCTTAAAGATCAAATTGCCCAAATAACATTTTTAGGTAATTTAGCTGGAACAAGTGGATGACAACATGTTCAATTTCCTGTTTGCCTTGCTCAAACAAGTGGATGACAACATGTTGAAATAATATGGAAAAAAGTACGATGATTAGTAAATCAGTTGTTTTTGTCATTCCCTTGAATTTCAGATGTTCCAATTGTGTAACTATACAGTTCTTTGTTTGATATTTATTTGTCAGCACATCAACGAACAATATCTTCAATAGGATGTATCAGCGATACAAGTAGGCACTAATTTTGAGTAAGGAGGTGAACCCAAATTTACAAATGTCATGTGAGACTCAACTATGGATAGACTTTCAACTAGCATCAAGTTTAGCTTTGGTGTTGTAGAAAGTCACATGATCCACTACTTTCCACCTCTTGTGATGAGTGCAATCATACAATTGATGAACTGATCTTTTATTGAGCTGTGTACTTCGTATCTTCTGCAAATATTTAATGTGGTTAACTGCTCAATCTGTGTAACGTTCTTCAATTTTCTTTTCTGGTTGTTGGTCTCTCTTGCAGGAATAATTGGTTCCTTAAGAATACGTACAGACAATTACAAAGTAAATGCTAAATTGATGCCTGGTTTCTTCTTACAAACATGAGAAGCTCAATTCAAAATTTTCATGTGGTGTGGTCCATTTGAACGTTAGATATGTTTAGTTTTTTGGGCTCAAGCCATGAAATTATCTGTTAGGTTTGCCCCGCTGATTTTTCAGTTTGTCTCATTGAATTTCATGTTTCCCCCGCTCAATTTCATGTTTGCCTTGCTAATTTCCTAGTTTGCCCCGCTCATTTTCTAGTTTGCCCCACTCAATTTCATATTTACCCCACTGATTTTCTAGTTTGCCTCGCTGAATTTCATGTTTGCTCCGCTCAATTTCCAGTTTGCCCCGCTCAATTTCCAGTTTGCCCCACTCAATTTCCAGGCAATATGCTTAAGTTGTCGCTGACATTCCTGGTTCATGATTGGTTGAATTTCCTGAGTAATGACCTTAAAATTTGATGATTGGCTAGTTCAATCACATTTCAAGTTCATTAAAATTCATGTTAGGCTAGTTCAATTGCATTTCAATTTTGTGTTAGGCAAGTTCAATTGCATTTCAAATTCATTGAAATTCATGTTACCTTCGCTAAATTTTTAGTTTTTTTTTTTTATATATATAAAATCGCTGAATTTCAAGTTTGCCCCACTGAATTTTCAGTTTGCCCTACTCAATTTCTAGTTTGCCCCGCTCAATTTCCAGTTTGCCCTGCTGAATTTCATGTTTGCCCCGCTCATTTTCCAGTTTGTCCCACTGAATTTCATGTTTGCTCCACTGAATTTCTAGTTTGTCCCGCTCATTTTCCAATTCGTCCCGCTGAATTTCATGTTTGCCCCACTGAAATTCAAGTTTGCCCCGCTCAATTTCATGTTTGCCCTGCTCAATTTCCAATTTGCCCCGCTCAATTTCTAGTTTGCCTCGCTGAGTAGCAAGCGTAATCGGTTTGCGTATTGAGTTAGTCAGTACGCTCCCATCATACTGAGTAAACTCAGTTGGGCCCACATTGAATGTATGTAGTAGATCCACGTCGTCCATCCGTTTTTCCATCTAATTTAAAGGGTTGAGCCCCAAATTGAAGCATATCAAAAGATCAAGTGGATCATACCACGAGAAATAGTGGGCATAATGATTTCCACCGTTGAAACCATTTTAGGCCCAACAGTGATGTTTGTTTGTTATCGAACATGTTCATCCATTTTTTAAAAGAATTTTGCAATGGAAATGCATGGAATATGTTGTTTGGAATTGGATTGAGTCCACTATCTAAATCAGTCCTATATGCATGCATAATTTCATTTTGAAATTACATTGATTCATGAGGTGTAGTGGGTTTTTACTTTACATCGTATCCTACACTATTGCTATTGAAATGATGTCTTGGGTTTGTTGCAATTTTAAAAATAAATTGAGGGCTTTTTCTCTTTCATAGCAAGTGATAAGTCTTAGGTGGCCATGATTGTTGGCTATGAAAAAGATGGACTTTTCCTGAATCTCAAGAATAGCGTTGTGTGATCGTCATATACAATCAAAACCACATGCCTGTATCTGTATCTATATGTGCATATGCATATTTATATATTTCTATAAGTATGAATGTTTATATATGTGTATGAATTTACAAATGCATCATCATCACCATTATTATCTTAGTCTTCTCCTAAGAATTTGGGTTGGCTTTTAGGAAGTACATGACAGAGGTTTCTACATGAAGCACTCTTTATAACCAACTTCAACTATGTGAACTACCAAAGCAATCAAAGTAACATTCATCACATTGGACATTTATTGAAGCCAGGCAGATGGAAGTTAAAAACTGAGCCAAACTTCAGATTACATGAGTTATATTATAAAATATATTATATTGTAATTCAAATATTAGTCTGATTGCATTCTCATCACTACACCATCCTATTCTGGAATAGGACAAAAATCCTGTTGATACTTGCTCCTTTCATAATTTGAGCCTTCTTATGTTGTAGGAAGATGTTACCCATGAAGCTCAGACGGGCAAACCATTGCCTTTTAAGGTTACATTCTCTATGGTGTCCTAATGCTTTGTTTCTTTTCTTTCTTTTTTTTTTTAAAAATTTTGTTCTATTTTATTTATTTACTTATTTATTTTTGCATCAGGTGTGAAGAAGAAAGTTGATAAAGTAATAGTACTTGTGGGGAAAAGCAAGGAGAAAATGACCGCAGACCTATGTCTATGGATTATAACTGTAGCCATAAATTATCGATAATATCGACCATAACTTGATAATATCAAAGATGAATGCCAAATTGTCTAGCAACAAAACTCAAAAAATAGATAAATTGTCGATATTATCGAGATATGCTCGATAGTATCGAGCATAAGTCATCGATAATATCGAGACATGATCGATAATATCAATAACTAATGTCGAATAATTACCGTAGACCTATGGCTACGGATTATAACCGTAGCAATAGGTACCGAAGCCGATCTGGCATCACTCGCAACAGGAAAAAAAATTCATAGACTTTTACGACTACAATTATCGCTACGGATCCATAGCTATATCGGTATCGAAAATTCCAAATTTTTTTAGGCAAACTCGCTGGACAGTTCTGGACCTTTTTCGATCCTATCGAAAAACCTTCAATACATAGAAAATGACATATCAAGAAAGCATGGCTGCAGTTATGGCTACGGTTATAATCCGTAGCCATAGATTCCTGACTTTTTTTTTTTTTTTTTTTTCTGTTGTAATCCCCACCTCTTTTTGTGGGTCCTTTTATGAGGTATGTGTTATATCCAAACCGTCCATCTATTTGGAGAACTCATATTAAGGTTTGAGACGAAAAATAAGATAGATCTAACTATCAAGTGGACCACACTTTAAAAGGCAGTGAGGAATTGAACGCCTACCATTGAAACCCTTTTAGGGGTCACAGAAGTTTTAGATCATTATGAAATTTGTTTTTCCTCTTCATCCAGGTCTTTGTGACCCTATGAATGTACTTAGACGGGGAGGATTTCTCACAAACATCACAGTGGGCCCCCAAAAAGTTTTTAATGGTCAACGCTCATTCAACACTGTTTCCAGTAATGCGTGGTACACTTGAGATTTGGATACATTTTTGGTATCATACCATAAAATGATCTGAAAAAAATATATGAACGGCATGGATGAAAATCATACATCATGGTGGGGCCCACAGACCACCGACCATCCACCATTGGTCGGTGGCAGGGGGAGTACATAATCCGTTTCCGTTTCCGTTTCCGTAAAAGGAGAGGTATTTTCGTCCTCAAATTCGCTGTCCGCACGTTGCAAAAGAAAGTCTGTATTCTTTCATAAAAACAGCTGGATAAAAGGTAGGGTCCACAGTCCCAAATTTCTCTTTTCTATGTATTATTTGTATTAGCTTTTTTTTATTTTTGGAGATAGGTTTTTCATTTTGCTGCTTCTACATGTCTTCTTCTTCTTTTCCTGAAATTCTGGCGAGGTTATTTTGTAATGGTGGGAATATGTAGGCGGACGTGGTCCTGCGGGGTCTCATCGGATATAACACTCGATGGGCGCTCCAAGTGGCGGAGAAGGCTTTCGAATTTGGTAATAACCCAAAAGAAGCAGCGCCTCTGGCGGTGACCGTACGTGTTCTTTGTCGCGAGCGACGCTGCCCTTCCCGATAGGAGTAGCGCCTCTCAGCACGTTCCCCTCCATGAGTACAAGATTAATCTCCACGAAATCATCTCCTTTATCAAGGTCTCTCTCTCTCTCTCTCTCTCTCTCTCTCTCTCTCTCTCTGCAGATGAATTATATGATGCTTGGCCCGCACTTTTATACCGTATACATGGGTTTTCAATTTCGACAAGTAAGACCCATGATTCTGTAATCAATACGATTGATATGTTGAGTTCTATCGTGGATAGATGATTCTCAAAAAATCTCACTAATTAGAGGACCTCATCCAGCGTATCAAGGCCTTTACGCAGACCGTTGCTGCATTTCTTTCCTTCTCCGTAAACGATGATGTCCTTTAACGACATTTTGTGAGAGATTGTTAATCCGGGTGGTACACAACAGACCAATGGCCTGGATTACCAGCCGATGGGCCCTACTTGTGACCGTAAGCTATGTATGCTGTTCAAAGATGTGGGCAATGTAATTCCCCCGTTTTGCATGAGATAGGCGTCACTATGCGTTCTGTAGGGGCCTATTCAGGCCCATTTCGATACCACCCAGTGAGTAACTTTTTAACTTATATAATAATAAATTATTATTATTTCAAAAAAAAATAATTTAACTTAGTTTGGTAAGCACTACGAGAAAAATTGTAAAAGGTAACTTATGCGAAAGTTACTTATCGCTCCTTCCATGTGATAGATCGTGCATGTCAAAAGAGGTCCCACGTGATGGGCGGTCCCCATCAACGGTGGGCTCCACATTATGGATCATCCGTATCAATGTAGGCCCCACATAATAGATAGTCCACATTAAAGGTTGGCCCCTAATGATGAATGATCCACATCCAAGGTGAGCCCCACATGATGGACATCCCGCATTAAAGGTGTGCTCCACATGATGGCCGGTGGGCCCCACGGACAATTTATTTTGATAGTGGGTACACTTTATGGATGACCCACATCAAGGTGGGCCCCATGTGATGGATGGTCCACATCAAAGGTGGGCTCCACATGATGGGCAATGGATATTTAAGGTGGGTTTCACTGGATATTTACATTAATGTGTTTCACATGTAGCCAATATATATCCATCACCTCAACACATTGGACAGTCTAATCGATCAACAATTTAAGTCTTTTGTCCATTGTGGACTGCTTATGGTTCTAAAGAA
This sequence comes from Magnolia changhungtana, assembly GCA_030180095.1. Lineage (NCBI taxonomy): Eukaryota > Viridiplantae > Streptophyta > Magnoliopsida > Magnoliales > Magnoliaceae > Magnolia > Magnolia changhungtana. The sequence goes on along the minus strand of JASAUF010000117.1, from coordinate 1,649,718 downwards.
TCAATTTTGTCATATGGTCCTCATCAGGCCATGAATCCCATGTAAGACGAATGGTTAAGAATAAGATGGCTATTTTTCTGATGTATGAGTTCAATTGATCGACTTAATTTCACATGATGACACATGACATGCGGGCTGGAACTTATGGAGAGTCTAAATCGATTGACTAGATTGCCTGTGTTCATTTACAACTTGGATCTAATGCAAGTATCCTATCTCCTGAATGTTACCAAATATACATGGATACAGACGCAACAGATTTGCAAGAATTCAGAGAGGAAAGGAGCGGCAATTTTAAAGGGGGGAGTTATCTAATATGGTTTAGCAATGTATGATGATTGATACAGAATCACATATGGTGTTTTGCTAACTAATCCAGTACTGCTTTTTGCTATATGGTGTTTTGCTAGATCAAAACTTAGTAGTGGTGAGACAAGTATGCTGCCATTTTATTTGGATGTTTTGATGGAGTTATAAAGGGAATTTAATTGCATTTTTGTTTATGTTTGTTTGATGCAGACGCGGTTTCCCACTGCTCACATACTACTCATCACTCCACCTCACGTCGATGAAGAAGGGCGAATCAAGTAATTCATGTTTCTTTTTGTTGGACGTAGGCCAGTGGGGCTCACTGGTGAGCAATCACTAGTGGGTGGGTCCCACGAGTTTTGGCTTCTTCAGGCCTTTTTCCTCTTCTGTTATATTTCAAATTCAACTTTGAATTTGATTTATGATAGGAGATAGGGATAAGATCGGATGATGTGGCCTTATCCCAATCCCACCCAAACTCTCCTTCCTCTGTTATAAAAAGGAGTGCGCTTCTCTCATGGAACGTATCGAATCATACGAAACACCGAGAGTATAAAGAGAGAAATAGAGTGCGCTATAGTCTGTCCATCTTGGCTTGTCCTTGGGACGACCTGATCCATAGATCGCAATCCGGGGCCACTATATACCGTAGGATCAGAGGTGTGAATAGATCAATCTGCTCCAGTAGTAGATAGGCGGGCCGTTGGAAGATCAATCTTCAGCTTTGTGAGGGTCCCAATTATCGTGTAGACCGTCAGATCTTGAGGGCTCACCTTCCGCAATTCCCAACACTTTTATCTTCTCATATATTTTTCATAGGTTTTTTATAATATGTTTGATTGTCTAAAAAATAAATCTCAAGGAATGCTTCAAAAGTTTGGATCGGTTTTGGTTGTTTTCATGGTGTTTAAACTTGATGTGATGACATCAAAATACCCCTCCTTTTAAAAGGGAGATGGGTTGGTAATTTCGACATCCACCATTCTCGGGGCTCCAATTTTTTATGATCAGAATCGTTCCGCCTCACTTTGGATGGCCCATGTTATGAAAATCTGACTGACAATCCTTCACACCCAATATTATTGGATGGTCAGGATTGTCCAATTAGCAGGATTTTGCACCACAGGCCATTATGAGTAGATTCCAGATTCCAGAGGTTTCTCATCGTTTTCCCTTATCCCTTTAATCATTTATGAAGTTCGATCTCCTTCTCCATGCATTACTGTGACATTTTCCTGCTTAAATCGATGTATGGGGGCCGCTGCATGTTGTCATGGTTGGATGAACTGGAACAGCCAACCTATTGGATTCTGCTGCTAGCGGGGTAAGGTCCAAAGATCTTGCTACCAGATATTCCTGACCACCAACTGGTGCAATATAATCAACTACTGAAAATAAACTCTGAAGTGGGTTCCATCCAGCAATTCATACTCTGAAAATAAACTCTGAAAATAAACTCTATGGTCTAGCCGTCTAGGTAGTGGGATCAAATTGATGCCACTTCCCACCAACATTCAATCTCAGCCGGTGAAGAGTGGAGAATGTCTTAGTAAGTGCCACCAACTGCTGCAGTCTCCAGCCTAGTTGGAACTGTGTGAAGATGCACCGCACCCATTAGAAATTTCCACTAAAAGTCATCCAATTGGATTATTTCCTTATGTTTGCAATTTCATTTCAATGCAGGCATCCTTGTGGAGAGAGCCCGACGGTCTTCCCAAAAGGACGAACCAGGTTACTGGCACTTATGCGAATGCCTGCATCTCTGTTGCTGTTGAATTCTGTCTTCCAGTGGTGGATATTTGGACCGAGATACAGCAATTTCCTGGCTGGCAGAAGGCTTGCCTCAGGTATTCCTCTTAACTGGACTAACCCTGACTTGCATCATTTCTTAAATGGTGATGACTGTGGAGTACTGGATTAACCTTTGGGAAAAAAAGGTCGTCTGGAATATGCTTGTGCCACATGTTTTCTCATGATTGGGGCCTGCATTTTGTCTGTCTAGATTGATGCTTGTAATGTCAGTCAGTGTGTCATCCACCATCAATTACAAAACGGTGGGAAAGCACATAGCAGTCAAGTGCCTTGTTAGCAGAAGTATTTGCGAAATGCATCCTTGAAGTGGGTAATAGCTGACATTCTTCCGAGTAGCCAAAAGAAACCCGTCCCTTGCTGCCATTTCTCTAGCAGCTGAAAAATCCAGTTAATTGCTGCCCATTTTACTAGCAGCAATGGGTATAATGTCACAACAGAAAACAAGTGAAAGAGGAAGGTTTTTATCCTAATTTTTAATTGCAATTACTTAAAAGGAAATGGTATGTAAGCCAAGTATTTCTAAATGCCTCTCTAGCAGAATGTGGTGGATGATATGTGGGCACTTAGAAATACTTTTTTATTTGTTAGTTTGTTAGTACACACCCACTGTCAGTACACACTGCACTGTTAGCCACCCCCACTAGGGATCGATACCAAGACCTCAAGTGTTGAAACGAGGTATCTCCACCCAGTCTACCAGTTGAGGTATGGATAAGGGTGTCTTAGAAATACTTGTAAATTTGTAATTGCATACAAATAGTTCAAACTAAACTGTTCAAATTGTGTTTCACTATTTAGGTTATGGAAATTTTTTATTGTATACATCACGTACTAGTTTTTTTTTTTAATCACTTGTTTGCAATTCTATTCACTTTTTCATCCAAATAAGTTCCTAGTTAATGTTGTTTCTAATGGAATTGCAGCGATGGTTTGCACCCTACTGCAATTGGGAGCAGAATTATATTTGAGATGGTGGTGGAAGCCATTAAAAAGGATGGTGTAAGCCCTGAGACCTTGTTGCCCTTTGATATCCCACCATTTACCTACTTCGAAAATCAAACCTGCCAAGAACTGAGGTGGTCAGTTCGACTTCGTCATGTTGGTGATTCATGGGTTTCATCTGTTATTCAGGAAAAAAAAAAACTCGTTTGTGGATGGTAGCTAGGAGAGATTGTTGATAATCATTCCCCTTATAATTACAATGGTAGATTATATTGCTGTAAGTTAGTTCTTTGCATATGTGGGGTCCATTTTGGATAAGATTGTGGAATAAAAATCACATTGATTGAATGATCCTTAACTATGCAATTGGTGGATATCAATGGATTGTTAAAAATGTTATGGCCAACCGTCCAGATTCAACAGGGGTTTTTCTGATCAGTGATACAAAGACGATTTCCACTACAGCCCCTTGATTTGGACAGTCAATGTTCTCAAATATATGCCACATATAGGGTAGATATGTCAATGCAATTTTAATCCAAGCCCCTCAAAGCGAGGTTGAATTGGGTGGGCTAGCAAGCCCATTGCCACCCTCAGTTGTATTTGAAAGCTCACGTACGACGACTTTGTATGTGGACATAAAAATAACGAACAGTTTGATTCCAACCAGAAAAATCAGTGCCTACAAAAGGGACAGTTGAGATTACTGATGGAAAATTGTTCCAATCAAATTTGAACCATTTATTTGTTGGGGCCTACAGTAGGCTGACGTCAACTTTCAGATGGATAAGATCATCTGATAATTATGATAATTTCATAGTATTCCAAGCTGACGATCGTCCAAGTGTACGGATCCAATTAGGAGCAGTATAAATTATGGTGCTGTTGGAGCACTAGATCATTTTTTAAAGCCAATAGAGACGGATTTTGTCGATTACATGTGGACAACCATATTTAAAATCTAATGCTCCAAAAAACCTTCAACGTTTCTCATCTCCCACTAACACCTTCCCCTTTATATATTTCAGCTTGCTAATACATTCCAAACTCCCTCTTCCGGATTTTAAGCGAGAGAGAGAGAGATATGGCGAGTTCAAGAGTGGCAAAGATGTTATTAGTGATCATTTTGTTAGGCTGCATGGTAATGTCGGAAGCACGAGTGAGTCGTGAGATTTCAACCAAACAGTCAGTGGCGTATGGCCTTGATAATGGCGTAGCTTTTGATCGTAGAGGACGTGTTAGGGCCATGATGATGTATATGGACAGCAAGAAGGAAGTTCCTGGTGGACCCGATCCTCAATGGGAGTGATTTAATTCAGGAATTAGACATTACCATGCAGCCTAACAAAATGATCACTAATAACCAGGGGCGGCTCAACATTCTTGGGGGCCTTAGGCAAGTCACAAAGATGAGGCTTTTTTTTTTTTTTTTTTTAATAATAAATTTAAAATTTAACCATAAATTTGCTTCTTGACTTTTTAGATGCAAAATTACTAATTAAACTTTCGTATTCAAGTTTACCCAATAAATCAATTTCGATGGATAAAATTGTTAAACCGTTCATAAGGTGAATCCTAGATGGATGAAAGGAAAACATAAATATCAGCTTATCCAAAATTTCTGCCGCCTGCGGAAAAGTTTTTAATGGTGAGCATTCAATATCCACTTTTCTTCTGCGTTGTGGTGCACTTGAGCTTATGTTCTGCTTCATGTTTTTTCTAATATTCTAAAATGGGATAAAGAAATGGATCAACGGAATAGATATAACACATATAATAATGTGGACCCCACAGAGCTCAGGGCTACAGGAATCCCTAAATTGGCCTGCCCGCAATCCGCGTCTATTGTGAGAATAATGAATTTAGAATTGTATAGTACTCTAGCAGTGTTATAGTTAATAAATAGTCACTCCTAGATTATTAATATAGCATATTTTGACTCCATCCAAACCGTCTAAATTAGGTGATCCATTCTAGATAGGCTAAATTACAAAAAATCCATTGATTTAACTATTTTATCTTCCAATTAGTGGGAATTTGTACGTTGAATTCAAATAATTTGTTTAGTATACAAGAATCAACTAGTTAGGAGATCCAGCTATTGTGTGTTTTTGTTTTTGTTTTTCATGAACCATCTAAATTGGGACCCACTTTTATATCTGTTTAATTTAATTTTAAATGTTCAAAGGTTGCAATTTCTCAATGCATGTGTATAGATTACCAAACGCTATCAGAGTATTAAAAGCACATTCCTATAATCCTGGGCCTTCATAATTAGGGGGCCTTAGGCGATTGCCTCACCTGCCTACCCCTTAGAGCCGCCCCTGCTAATAACATCTTTGCCACTCTCTCTCTCTCTCTCTCTCGCTTAAAATCTGGAAGAGGGAGTTTGGAATGTATTAGCAAGCTGAAATATATAGACCGGAAGGTGTTAGTGGGAGATGAGAAACTTTGAAGGTTTTTTGGAGCATTAGATTTTAAATATGGTTGTCCACATGTAATCGACAAAATCATTTTTACAAGCTTTATGAATTTCAAGTACTGGGTCATGTTGGGTCATTAGGTAATGGGTTACAGGTTGGTTTTAATTTCAGTTCTTATTCCCTTTGGCAAAAAGGTTGTGCCTAGGGTAACCCTAACTGGACCCAAAATCAACAGCCCGACACATTGCCATCCCTAGTGCAGCGAGTGCTCGGTGCTAAGGGCTGTTTGGGACATGGGATTAGGTCTGATAAGAGAGTATGATATAATGGACATTTTGTCCGATGTTTGGAATTAATGGGAGTGATTTAATTCAGGTATTTGACCCGCCAATTCCAACAAGAGATACAGTGGGATTTTTGATAAATTTTAAAATCCACTATATTTGTGGGCTCTATGTTGATGCGTGTGTTTTATCCGTGCCTTTGTTTACTTCCATTACGGTATCTTGACATAATAGAAGCTGGCACTTGATGACACTGTATTTGGTACACATGGAAGACGTACTTGCACCGAAGAGATCTTTGATTGATTTGATTGGAGCCCTTTCTTTCCAATGAAAGTTGCAAGTTCCAAAACAATCAAGGTGGTTATCATATCCAAAACTACAATGTGAGCATGAAAGACCGAGAAGCAACAAGGAAGACTAGCGAGGAGTTTCATTGCTTCAATAAGTTATAAAAGGAGCACACAAAGAAGAGATTGAGGTCCCACACCAAACATATTTATCAACACTTTCATTTATCTTTCATTTTCTTAGTTTAGCTTAATTAGCATAAGTAGCTACTGTATAACGGCTCCCACTACAATACCTCAAGAGTGTAAATATCATCAACCTTAAGTTATAAGATCATGTTTAATTGGGTTTTAACTGAGTTGATCATATCAACCTAGTCACATCTTGTTGACCACTCGCTTCGATCGTCTGTTCTAATAGACGAATCAGGTATTTATCTCGAGTATGTCTTAGTTTAGTTATGCTTTCGTTTATTTATTTGGTTGATTATTATTTTATTGATTGTAATAGACCATTCACCATAAATATGAATAAAATCGATGTTGTTTAGCCTTATTTTGTTTATTTTGTATATTCTTATTCACTTAAGAGGCACATATACAAACGAGACGGTGAAAGAAAAAAATTCTTAAGATCATTGACTCACGTCTATTGTCACAAGGCAAAAATAACTTGTTTGGAAGGGCCAACCCCTGTCATTTCACAAATTACTTAAACAGAGCGCAAACCGGTGGTTGAGATTACTAAATTCCGGTCTAGTCTCTAATCTATCCATCTCGACACGAGGAGACACCAACGATTCAATCAAAATCTCTGAATCGAGCAAATTCTGGTGTGCTGGTGCATCTTACTCTCGCACGAAGAACCAATTTAGGCCTTTGCTTACACGCGTGGCCTAGTTTGATTCAATTGACATTAACACATTCCATTGGTATGCGCCTTTTACATGTGATACTTGAGTAATTGTGAATACAGGTGACCTACATTAGCTGTGAAATCTGATTTGTTGATTATAATTCCAACGGCCATCAAACATTGGTTTCACATCAAACACTGTTTTTCTCTGAGAAAAAATTGATCCCAAACGGCTGATTGAATGGTCAAAATACAATTTTATTTCATAGAAATATTATCATTATGTAATAAAGGAGTTCCATCGAATGTACTCCAGTACCACCGAATCCCGTGTTCCAAAGTCTGCCCCTAGTTAGATTCTTTCAGCGTGCGAAACTAGTAATCCAATGCCGTATCTAATGTAACTGGCATCAATCGAATAACGAGTGTTTGGAAGCTTGGAAAATATATGGGGAAAGTAGACGATTTCTTTTTAAATTATTTTGCAAAAAAGCATTTAGAGAGAGAGAGAGGGAGGGAGAGGAAAAAACAGCCACTTAGAGCTACAAAAGATTTTAGGACTGAAATAATAATAAAAAAAGCCATTCTTATCTACATTGTACACATTGCATGGATCTAGTGTAACCACAACCATCAAGCTGGTGGGTCACAACGTGGAATTGCCGTAGCCAACAAAAATTGCAATTTCACATTCGTATCGGTCCCATTCTGCTAATCTTCTGGTAAGTCTTTCATAAAAACAATTTTTTTTTTTTTTTTTAAAAAGCCGTACATTTCAAGGCCAGCAATATAAAATAGAAAGGCTGATAAAATCAACCATTATTTTCTAAGCTACAGCTCTTTCATAGTAGCCCACTGGATCAAAGGTTCTTGCTGTCCTGGAAATTGCCACGCGCAGTTGAGATGCTGAAAATCGGGCGCGAATCCATCGATGTGGGTGGATCCCTGAATGTGGGGCCCACCTTTATCTATGTGACTTACATCCACGCCGTTCATACGTTTTTACAGTTCATTTTAGATTATGATCCTAAAACCGAAAATCTCAAGTGGGTTACACCACCGGAAACAGTGGTGATTGACCATTAAAAACTTCTCGTGGGACACAAATGTTTTGGATCAAGCTGATATTTGTGTAGTCCGTTAATATAGGTCCTTGTGATCTTTTCAACAGGTTGGATGGTAAATAAACATTCCAGTGGCCCCCAAGATGATTTTATGGTGGGTTTTCAATCACCACTGTTTCCAATGGTGTAGTCCACCTAAGAATTATATGTGCTTTTTTTTTTTTTTTTTTGTCAAAATATAAAATGGCATCTCAAAACGGATGGACGGCATGGATTTAGATCACATACATCAGGGTGGGCCCATAGTTAGGGATCCACCGAAACCGCACCTCCTAAAAATGCTTGTACGTACGTCTCTCTTTCTCACGTCCTTATCGAAAGACGCGGATTGCGTCCTACCCCTGCCCGGATGGCTTACCGTCCAGGCAGGGATATGTGGGCCCACCATGATGTAAGGGTATTATCCATGCCGTTCATTATTTTTATTAGATCATTTTAAGGTATTATACAAATAATTAGTAAAGTAAAATGCTTAAATGGACCACAAAATGGGGATTGAACTTCCACCATTAAAAATTTCTTTCGAGCTGGAGAAGTTTCAGATCAAGCTGATTTTTTTTTATTTTCACTTCATCCACGTCTACATGACCTTATGAATAGGTTGGATGGTAAAAAACCATCACGGTGGCCCTCAAAGGTTTCAACGGTGGGTGTCATTATCACTGCAGCTTCCTTTAGTGTGGTCCACTGGAATTGTGGACCTGCCTCATTTTTAGGATTATATCTTAAAATGATTTGAGAAAAGTGATGAACGGTGTGGATAAAACACTTACATCACGATGGGCCCCACAGAGCCCTGTCCAGATGGATTACCATCCGGGAGATGGCAGGACACAATCCAGTTCCCTTATCGAATCCAAAAGATATCCTTCCTTTGACTTATTAATTGCTTTCTTCTCATCCAATAAAATGTGTGTGTATATATATATATATATATATATATATATATATATATATATATATATGTTGTAACGCCCTGAAAATCGGGGGTCGAGTAGCGACTCAACTCCCGAGTTCCAAAACATCACTTATGTAACATATATGCTTATGATTCAATGTTGTCTGTGTTAGTGCATTCATCATGAGTAGGATTATACCAAAACAGTAATTCATACTCAGATCAAATTGTAAAATGCAAGCGGAAGACTGAAAAACATAAATACACGTATATAAGTCAAAGATCATGATCGGTCTCCAGAGTATGAATACATCACCGAGTCACCATATAAATGTAATAGTTTCAAAAATCAAAATGTCAAAATAGTACAATTACAATGATAATCCCTGTAGCCCCGTCAAACCGGATAGCCTAAGCGAAGCCACCGGAGAACTGCATGTAAGAGAACTCGTCCCGATCATCATAGTAGTCAGGCTTCGCCTCAGGGGTCACGCCATCATCTGAAATCAAGACAGAGTCTGGTTGGTGTTTAAAACACCATCCTGTAACGTGGGAGTGAGTGATCAACTCAGTGGAACAATAAATCAAAGGTTAACATGTTATCAATTCAATCAAGCAGTAATGATAAAGCAGTAAATCACACATCCCTAAGTACTATTGTTAATGCAAGAATGGTATGAATTTATGATGCATGCCCTCGCCTACGCTCCCTCAGTGACTTCATCTCACGTTCGCGCATGAACAACACTACCTCAGTGCTTGACCTGCTATGCCTGAACGCACGCGTAATGCAGTGTATGCATATGATTACCAAGTTCTTTTAGTCCTTTTCATACAGCAGGGTTGAGAAACTAAGGTACCTCCCTTATATCATTTTCCAACTTATGATCCATTCTAGGGTCGTCAGTCCTAGTAATATCATACGATGTTGCGGTTCTAAGTCGCTACAAAGGGCTCGTTACCAAATCAGTGCAGGCCTAGTTTATACTCTAGATGCTACGGAAGGGTTGTCGCCACCATGTAGACTCAGAGTATGCTCGAGGTCACTACAAAGGTCTCGTCACCAATCAGTGTAGGCCGACAGCTCGAATACAGTGTCTCATACCACCGTATTTGGCTCACGAGTCTGGGTTGCTCACTGATCACTACGGGGAGACTCGTTGCCCCAGCGTAGGCTGACAGCTCGACCACGGTGTCCCATACCACCATGTCTGGCTCATGAGTCTTAGCGGATCGAGGTACCATGGTTGAACGGGGTTTCACTGATGAGTTCGGTACCTTAGGTTTAAACAATAGCGTCCATACATGGTAAACATATAATAGGCAAATCGGGTTACTTGGTGAGCTCGACTAGCACGAGCGCACTTGAAGTTGATCAACATGAAGTGCATAACCACTCCGTGTGGCCTAACCACTGCCGACAACTCTAGTACGACTCGGGTTCGTTAAACACGTCCTACGTAGCGAATGAATCTCAACCACGAACTCAAGTCTGTTACCGATTGCTTAGACTATAATATAGCCCCAATCACATTCAATCCTTAATCAGAAAGCATGTAGAGTAATCAGAGCAGAATTAACCAAGTAGTGCAAATATGTTAATAGGCATGTTATAAAACACAACTTAAACAGGAAATTCAAACACATACATTTCATGAGTAAGCGATGAAATTAAACAACTTGCATGAAGGAAATCATACACATCTCTAAGGTAGTTGAGAATCCTATCTCAACACCCACCTAAAGTAGTATCATCTAAATACCTCCTCATACAAGCATTTTTACAAACACTTAGAATACACTTATTAACATACATAACACATGTTGACTAAAACATGCATTAGGGCGAATCCTTTCGCCGAGTAGTTATTATACATATACCTAGCATATGTACACAGTAATTAATCATGGAAAACATATACAGTATTTTCTAAGGCGTCATGCCTCCCTGTCTGAGGCGTAAGAATTCATTCTCCTTCTCGTGCCGGTACATCTGGGGATAGTACTTCTCGTGAAAGCGGAACTCAAAATCTGCTCATGTCCATATATAGCCAACTACAACTGTCCACAGAACACTATCCCACTACAGGCTAGCCTCATTTTCAAACATAAAGGTGGCTAACTTGACCTGTTCCTGCTCCGTACAATGTAGCATCCTCAGCATCTTTGAGATGCGGTCGAGCCAATATTTGACCTCCTCAGGTCTGTGAGAACCAGTAATGGTAAGAGGCCTCAAGCGCTGGAATCGTTCGAGGAGACCACTCGTACCCAAATTCCTCATAGGGTATGTAGCAGGTGTAGGGGGAGGCACATCCTCATCCTGAGTAGAAGGCCCTATAGTCTCAGCAGGACGTACAGATGGTGAAGGTGGAGTCACACTTTCACCCTGAGCTAGGTCCCCTGTAATGTTAGCTAAGAGCTGCTGGTGTTGTTGGTGCATCATCGTCATCAACTGCTCCAACCTATCCACAGGTGGGGCAGACTAAGGCACATACTGCGTCGAAGAAGACGCACGGCTCTGCTCACGAACCGGTGGTGTGTATGGTGGCGGTCCAGTTGCAGGACCAATAGAAGGTTGAGGCTCAGGTATAGTTTCACGAACAGGGCCCACAACGGGGTCCGTATGACCATCATATCGGAGAGGTGCCTGATCCATCGAATCAGTAAGTGCGAGGCGTGCCGTGCTCCGCGTGACCTTCCGTGGCATGCCCTATATGACATAAGGTGCAACCCAGGTCAGATTCAGCATACACACAAACTTATTACGCAACATTCATACACAAATTAAAGAAACTTCATGCATTTCATTTACCAAAATTTGTCATAATATGTGGAATACAAAGTTACATGAATCATGACAGAAGATGCATGTGAGCTAATACAACCCAAGCTTTAAACACTGAAAACATTCTACTAACTACTACACTACTAGGCCCATCAACCTGAACACAAACATAACCTATAGCATTAACCAAAACAAGTTGCAAGACAACGACATAGATGACTAGGCATTCGAGTCTGGCGACGGAGAAGGGGCACCCTTATCCTGCAAGCAGCACAGGATAGTCTTCAAAGTACGAGTCACTTTCTTGAACTTGTGTTTCACAAGGCCCCGAAGATCCACAATATCTTGTTGTAGGGCCACCTGACCCTGTCGTAGGACAGTCTAATCCTCCTCAAGTTGAGGTATACGAGCATCCCTAGCAGCCTGATCAGTGTCCTGCTTCGGTAGCGTAGGAGTGGAGCTCTCCTCCGTATCTTGGGCCTCTTCTTCTTCTACGCTCACTTCCTCTTCTATTTCAGTTCCAACTTCTTCCTTACTTTATTTCTCTTTACTCTCTGTCTCATCTTCACTTTCCTCAAGTCGGGCTTGTCGTTGTCATGGCCCGATGTCCATCTGATTGAGAGTAGTTTCATTGATGAAATGTTGCGGCACTAAAAGTTCTATGCTAAGACTGTAGCGGAACTCGCGTGCAATGTTGCATATAAGCCGGCCGAAGGGGAGCGAATCAGTCCTTCTATTTGAGCATGTGGTCAAAATGATCTGTCGCAAAACATACGTGGGCACGCACAACTTCTCTCCCTGCCCCGTCTGGTATAGAAAGTCGACCATCAAGCGCATGCACTCACTGCGATTGCTTCACCTGGGATAGACGTTGAAAGTGAAGATGTGATGGAGTAGACGAAAGTCTTCAATCATGCTGGTCGCTAGAAGACTATTATTTGACTGCCACTGAACTAGTCGACCATAAAGGAAACACCTGTGGTGATCTCTTTCATGTGCACCCTTCAAATTCTTCTCGCTCGCGTGGACTTAGCCAAGCGGTATGCCCATGAGTCGAGCTATCAGGACAGTGTCGATTGTGGCCTCCCGATCTCTTTCGAATGGGATCTTGAACTGCAAGGGATCCAGCGTAGGCACTTGAATATGGGCATAAAAAGCTCGGACACTACCCACATTTGCACGATATTTTCTCTCAAACACAGGGCCTCATCCGGCCTCACCTAGACACTCCAATAACAGATACTCTCCAAAGAGTCCCGTCAACTTGAGCTTCAAAAAGGACTCTACGGCCCGCATATCCTCCATGGGATAACTCCGCCAGTAGAGTTCTTGGGAGAGGAGCCTGGGGATTGAGGTCCTTCTTAGTCCGCACCTTGCGTTCAATGCCCGTGCATGTGGTGGCGCCTCTCGGTCTCCTTGAACGAGTGGGGCGACTAGGCCAGGCTTCATCCACGACACCCTTTCTCTTTCCCATGAGAGAGAGGAAGGTAAAAATTGAGAAAATGGCTGTAATAACCTCAAATAGAGCCATGAAAAGTGAAGAAAAGGGAGAAAAGGGTTGGAGTCTTTAGGTCTCCATGGATTTGAGCCTTAAAGGAGGGTGTAAAGGCTCAAATGGAAGAGAATGGAGAAGGAAAATGAAGAAAGAGGATGGGTAGTGGGTGTACACGAATTTGAGACTCAAATGGGGTGTTTGAGAGTTCAAATGAGAGAATGGAGAGGGTAGGCAGCAATGGAGGAGGATCTTAACAGGGTGATAGGTGTGGCGCACGAAAACGAAAGAGGAAGAGGTTGGAGGGGCGATTTTTGTGAAAAATATGAAGTTTGTGAGAGAAAGGAGAGCTTGGGAGGGTACTTTGTGAAGGAGGGGTGACTTAGGAAGGGTTTTAATCGAAACCCTGTGGACAGGTGGGCCATACCACACCCAAAATGCAATCGGCCCGGTCTACCTTCCCAGCCGAGCCCGCTAGTCGGCGAGGCCTCGCCAAACCGGCGAGCCCCTCACCGGTCTCTGGAGGTTTTGGCGAGGGCTCGCCCCTTGGGCGAGGTCCTCACCTCCCACTTGGTCTAAAAAACATGTGGGGCCCACCTTGGGTCCCACCGAATTGCTCATTTCGACCCCCCGACTCCGATTCGAGCCAAATCGGGTACTTTCGGGTAGTTTCCGATGTATACTCTCATTTACCAACTATTGACGGTTAGGATGGGGTAATTTGTGGTCTAGACCTGTTGTTTGATGGTCTAGGATTGATCCGGGGTCGCCTCATGCGATCACGGAGGTGTACGGACTCGATCTCGACAATCATTTTCGGTGAACTTCGCCAATTAGCGAAACCGGGACTCCTATGACTGTTTCTACATTTTCACGCACCCACCTAAGTTGAATTTACGTCAGCGTATGTTGTGTGACCATAATCCAGGTCCGTTGTAATCTAAATCATGCTCTGATACCAACTTGTAACACCCTAAAAATCGGGGGTAGAGTAGCAACTCAACTCCCGAGTTCTAAAACATCACTTATCAACATATATGCTTATGATTCAATGTTGTCTGTGTTAGTGGATTCATCATGAGTAGGATTATACCAAAACAGTAATTCATACTCCAGATCAAGTTGTAAAATGCAAGCGGAAGACTGAAAGACATAAATACACGTATATAAGTCCAAGATCATGATCGTTCTCCAGAGTATGAATACATTACTAAGTCACCATATACATGTAATAGTCTCAAAAATCAAAATGTCAAAATAGTACAACTATAATGATAATCCCTGTAGCCCCGTCAATCTGGATAGCCAAAGCGAAGCCACCAGAGAACTACATGTAAAAGAACTCGTCCTAATCATCGTAGTAGTCAGGCTCCGCCTCAGGGGTCACGCCATCATCTGAAATCAAGACATAGTCTGGTTGGTGTTTAAAACACCATCCCGTAACATGGGTGTAACGCCCTGAAAATCGGGGGTCGAGCATAAACTCAACTCCCGAGTTCCAGAACACCACTTATGCAACAAAATGAATGATGATTGAATGTTGACTGTATTCGTGCATTGAACATGAGTGAGATTAAGCCAAAACAGCATATCATACTCCAGAGACAATTAAATTGCAAGCGGAAGATTGTGATAGATAGATAAAATATATAAACTATGATGAGTCTCCAGAGTGTGATAACGTTACCAGGTTAAATAATTACAAGTCTAATTTTAAATTTTACCAAGTTGTGTAGTGTGATCTAGTCAACATCCCTGTAGCCCCGACAATTAAGGCACAGCTCTCACGAAGCCGCCAGAAGACAGCATATACGAGAAAGCATTCTCGTCGTCATAGAAGTCTGGCTCCGCCTCAGAAGTAGCGTCGCCATCTGCAATCAGACAAAGTCTGGTGGGTGTTCGGAACACCGTCCCGTATCGTGGGAGTGAGTGATCAACTCAGTGGAACAATAAAGCATAGGTTAACATGTTATCAATTCAATCAAGCAGTAATGATAAAGCAGTACAAATCAAACAATTCTAACTACTCTTATTAAGTGCGAGAATGAAATGACATGATGCTGTATGCCCTTGCCAAACCACCCTCATGCGACATCATCTTACGTTCGCGAATGCTTAACTCCCTCAGTGCGCCACATCTACTAAGCACATGCGGTGCGATGATGATCATGATTACCGAGTTATTATTAGTCCATTTCAAACAGCAGTATTGGGAAACTAAGGTACCTCCCTTGTATCATTCCCAAACATGATCCATTCTAGGGTCGTCAGTCCTAGTTAATCTCATACGATATTATGGTTTGAGAGGCGTAGCGAAGGCATCACAAAGGGCTCGTCACCCGTCAGCACGGATACAGATCTCACCGTATGCGGCTCAATTGTTGACCGTCAGCTCGAGTACAGGTCTCACCGTACTCGGCTCAATCACTAGCCGTCAGCTCGAATACAGGTCTCACCGTACTCGGCTCAACTCATACTCCAGTTGCTGTGAAAGACTCGTCGCCAATCACAGACCTTAGAGTATACTCGAAGATACTACAGAGGACTTATCGCCCGTCAGCACGAGCACAGGTCTCACCGTACTCGACTCTCACCGTAAGTATCGACAGCTCGAATATAGTGTCCCATACCACCATAATCGGCTCATGAGTCTGGTTGCTCACTGGTCACTACGGGGAGGCACGTGGCCCCAGCGTAGGCCGACAGCTCGACCACGGTGTCCCATACCACCATGCCCAGCTCATGAGTCTTAGCGGATCGAGGTACCATGGTTAAAAGGGATTTCACTAGTAAGTTTGGTATCCTAGGTTCAAGCAGAGGCGACCAAACACGGTGAACATACATTAGACAGATCGGGTTACTTGACGAGCTCGGCTAGCTCGAGCGCACAACAAGTTGAACGACATGAAGTGCATAAGCACTTCGCGTGGCCAACCACTATCGTCAACCGAAGTACGACTCGGGTTCGTCGAATACATCTCACGTGGCAAATGAATCACAGCCACGAATTCAATTCTGGTACCGATTGTCTGGACTATAATCATAGCCCCAAACATGATAACTTGCAGATAAAGCAGTAATGGATCAAGATTCCACTCATACAATCAAGGTATGGTATTATCCATTTAGGGCTGCCAGGGCTGTTGCACGCACTCGTTACTCCGCTCCCCCATCACCCATGACGGATCATACAACGTAAATATAAATTTAAACATATGCATTACATAGTTATAATCATAAAACAGTTGAGCATGTTATGAATCACAACACAAGCATGAGTTTATACATGTTCAATTCCTAATCACACAACGATCCAAGGAGATCCTACACATAGTTAAAAGAGGTTGAGAATCATATCTCAACACCTTTATACATTACACTTTGCTAACTACTACTCATTCAGACATTTCAAGAAACACTTAAACAAACATACATTGACATACATGACATATGTCGATCACATAGGCATTAGGCCAAATCCTTTCACTAGGGAGTTGCCCCAATCATAACACGCATACACCCACGACGGATAGTCATGGCAAGCAGGAATCCAAGTTCCATATTCATTCAGTCATTCCCACAAACACTTGGGCCACACATTTTAGTATATATGGTGTATATTGGCCGTGGCGTGATTTAGGGCAAATCCTTTCTTCAAAGGGGTATCGCCAATACAACAATCATGAATCCATGACAATTAGTCATGGCGAGTACGAATGAGAATTCGGTACTCATTCAATCATTTTCACAAACACTTAGAATACACTGTTACAACATACATGGTGTATGTTAGCAAAACATGTATTAGGGCTATCCTTTAGCCAAGTGGGTATTTTATCCATGTATAATATATTACTACAGCAAATAATCATGATAAATACATCTCCCAATATTTATACGTATACAGTATTTTCTAGAATACGCATTTTCAACATACATAGTGTATACAAGCAAACATGTATTACGGCGATTCCTTTCGCCAAATAAGTAATTTATCCATATATTATATAATCATACGACAAATAATCATGGCAAACACATCGCTAAAATATACACGTATACGGTACTTCTTACAATACCGTATTTCTACATACATGGTGTATTTTAGTAAACATGTATTTAGGCGAACCCTTTCGCCAAATGAGTATTTTATCCATACATCATGTATCCCTACGACAAATAAACATGTCAAATACATTTCCATAAAAAATACGTATACGGTATTTTATACGAATACCTAGAGTATGTGAAATTCCAAATTCTACAATTCTAATCGAAACAGAAAACGGAAAGCACTTTGTACATGTGCAATTGCATGCAGATCATGAATCTACCATTATCTGACATTGAAAGCATTGAAAACCGTAACCTATACACCTAAAGTCCGCACTTTTGTCGTAGAATCGCAATGGATCGACAAGGGTTGAGGAGCTTCCGTATTCGGGAGTTTTCTAGCCTAAAGAGTGAAATCGGTTAGCTATTTCATAACCTGTAGCCTATACACCTCAAAACAGGTCTAGGGTTAGGGTTTATTACCTTAAAACGGAGTTGGTATCGCCGGAAAAGCGTCGGGAAAGAGGCGGTGCAGCCCGTGGAGCGGCAGGGAACGATAGTAGGGAGATCCTCCCACTTCTCCCTCACTTTCTCTCTCTTTTCCCTCTCTCAAATCCCAAATTCGTATGGCTGCCATGAGAGAGGGTTTAAGGTCCTTATATAGTCTCAAACCTTCCCAAAATAGACTCAGGTTCAAGGGTTACTGCTATTATAAGCATTTCGGTGATGTTCCAGCTCAAAAGAGTGTTTCTGGTGGCCCCCCTTGAGCCAAACGTCAGACTTAAGCTCACCACACATGGATCTATGTGGGATTACGTTTTCGACTCGATCGGATTCCCAGATCGCACGTGGAGGACCACTTTCAGTTCAACGGTCAGTGGGCCACGATCCAAAATTCCAAGTACATGTAAATGTTTCTCAAATTTTTCTTAATCCGAGGGTGTAATTTAGTCTGATTCTGACGGTCTGGTTGCTTAATACTGATGCGCAAGCGAATGGTGCCAGATCACTATTCCAGATATTTAGTTTGTAAAGGGAATAGTGTTTTTCATACTCCCTCGCTCCGGACACGATCGAATGGCCATGGGACATTATCTGGACTTGATTTCGGAGATGGTTATCGAGCCCAGTGAGGCGGTCCTAATTTCTTAACTTCGAGTTATTCGGACTTCCGACGTGCGGTCCAGATCTGATACGGAGTTTCAATGTGCTCCCGAGAGCAGCCGGGTAATGAGATTGATCCTAGATTTTAGGGTAACCTAGCGTCAATGATTCTACAAGTTTTGGGTCTTGCAGATCGTATTTAAAGCGATTCAAACAGATTTCGTAGCTAATCTGGTTTCACACCTAGTTACTTTGTCTCATTTCTAAAGGATTTAGTCTTAAGTGATTTCTGGTCGAGATGGTACTCAGGCCTTTGTAGTTTGTATATAAAGTGATCCAAGTTATACTACTTAGCTAGTTTAAGATAGTGTCTAGGGTGAAAGTTCTTAGAAAAATTGGAAGATCAAGGTGATGAAGGGTGAGATTTGTGAAGGAAATGAGTTCAAAGGCGGCTTTAGACTTTGGGATTCAGTTCTGACAAGTTAATGAAGTATTAGGATCGACCCATTGCCTAAGGACGTCTAATCCCAGGTTGGCAAAAATCCGGGGCGTTACAATGGGAGTGAGTAATCAACTCAGTGGAACAATAAAGCAAAGGTTAGCATGTTATCAATTCAATCAAGCAGTAAATCACACATCCCTAAGTACTCTTGTCAATGCAAGAATGGTATGAATGTATGATTCATGCCCTCGCCTACGCTCCCTCAGCGACTTCATCTCACGTTCGCGCATGAACAACACTACCTCAGTGCTTGACCTGCTACGCATGAACGCACACGTAATGCAGTGCATACATATGATTACCAAGTTCTTATTAGTCCTTTTCATAAAGTAGGGTTGGGAAACTAAGATACCTCCCTTATATCATTTCCCAACTGATGATCTATTATAGGGTCGTCAGTCTTAGTAATATCATACGATGTTGCGGTTTTAGGTCGCTGCAAAAGGCTCATTACCAAATCAGTGCAAGCTTAGTTTATACTCTAGATGATACGGAAGGGTTGTCGCCACCACGTAGACTTAGGGTATGCTCTAGGTCACTATAAAGGGCTCGTCACCAATCAGTGTAGGCCGACAACTCGAATACAGTGTCCCATACCATCGTATTCAGCTCACGAGTCTGGGTTGCTCACTGGTTACTACGGGGAGGCTCGTCGCCCTAGCATAGGCCGACAGCTCGACCACAGTGTCCCATACCACCATGTCCGGCTTATGAGTCTTAGCGGATCGAGGTACCATGGTTGAACCGGGTTTCATTGGTGAGTTCGGTACCTTAGGTTCAAATAATAGCGTCCATACATGGTGAACATACAATAGACAAATCAGGTTACTTGGTGAGCTCGACTAGCATGAGCGCACTCGAAGTTGATCGACATGAAGTGCATAACCACTCCGTATGACCTAACCACTGCCGACAACTCTAGTATGACTCGGGTTCGTCAAACACGTCTTAAGTGGCGAATGAATCTCACCTACGAACTCAAGCCTGTTACCGATTGCCTGGACTATAACATAGCCCCAATCACATTCAATGCTTAACCAGAAAGCATGTAGAGTAATCAGAGCAGAATTAATCAAGTAGTGCAAACATGTTATAAAACACAACTTAAACAGGAAATTCAAACACTTGCATTTCATGAGTAAGCGATTAAATTAAATAACTTGCATGAAGGAAATCATACACATCTCTAAGGTAGTTGAGAATCCTATCTCAACACCCACCTAAAGTACTATCATCTAAATACCTACTCATACAAGCATTTTTACAAACACTTAGAATACACTTATTAACATACATAACGCATGTTGACTAAAACATGCATTAGGGCGAATCCTTTCGCCGAGTAGTTATTACACATATACCTAGCATATGTACACAGTAATTAATCATGGCAAACATATACAGTATTTTCTACAAATATACAGAATACACTAAACGCCATAAATTGCATACATAATTGAATCGCAAAACGAATATCGCATTTTGTGAAAAGGCCTAGCTATATGTCCTAGAGGGGGAGTGAATAGGACTATGCCAAATAAAACTTATAACTGCGGAATTAAAAAGAATATGATAGCCAAAATAAATCACAATGCAGGAAAGTAAAACAACTTCAAAATTCAGATATTGAGAGGTTGATACAAATGTTGTTCTAAGGACAACCTTACACCAAAAACCAGAGTTTATGGTATGACAACCTTATTTCTAGAAACATCTTTGTATCAAATCTCAAACCAAAGAGGCATACAGAAATAAACACAAACTGAACTGAAATAAATTATAATCACAAATGTATTGTTCTAGGGACAGCCATACACCATAAAAATGGCAGGGCAACCTTGCTGGAACAACTTTAAAGGAAATTAAATATCAAGCTGATAAAAGAATAACAGAAAATAAATTCTAAACTATTACAAAATTCCCACAATGCTTGAATTAAATGATTACAACATTCACCACCATACATACATCCCACAAATAAATAATTAAAGATTAGAAGTATAAATCATTTAACCACAACACAAGGGATTATAGTGGTTTTCCTATGTATTCACCAACTGTTAAACAACAGCCACACAGAATGCTACTCCACTCCTAATATCCTCACACAGGAGATATTAGCGTTCACTAACAAAATAGGTTTTCTCAGGTTCATCCAAAACCTTTATAATTGTATCTTTGTCTGTGGGCTTACACAATAAAAAAATCCCACTTCTGAGTTTTCTTGGCTCTCCTCAGATAACCAATACAACAAGATTTTTCTGGCAAATCTTGAAAGAAACCAAAACAGAAAGGAATTTACAATTAAATGTAAAATACCTGATTATCTCCTTCGTTGTAGTAGCCCGGTAGAACTAAGTCAGAGTAGATGATTGAATGTCCAAGTTCAATGTCCAGTACTCAATTACAATGGTTCTAGTTCTAATAGATTTTAAATTAAACCAAATAGGGCTTGCCTTAATTGATTTTGATTCCAAAGAAAGGGAATAATAATTCCTCTTATCAAATTAGATTGGAATAGCAGAAACAAAATCAATTAAATAAAGCTAAAGAAAGAGAATATTAAATAAGCACACTTAGCTTAGATGGAGCACAAAATTATCTCTCAGAAGTTTGACGAAGATTGGCTTGAATGGATTAATTAATTCCCTGCATTCTTTTTAGATTCATGCTCTATTTATAGGTGAGCAGATCGCGTCTTCAACTGGTCTAGGGAACTCTTCGACTAGTCGAAGAATTAACAGATATTTGAAAAAATCGGGCGCGATAAGCTTTGACTGTTCTACGACTGGTCGAAGGTCTCCTTCGACTGGTCGTAGGTCACCTTCGACTGGTCGAAGAACCTAAATTTCATCGCTGGACTTTGAGTCGAAGACTTTCGACTGGTCGAAGATGCAGTCGACACTGTTCCTTCGACTGGTCGAACAGATTCCTGGACTAGTCGAAGCCTAACAGAAAATATCCGATTTTGCAACAAACTCACGACTGATCGAGGAATTTCTTAGACTGGTCGAAGCAAAGCTAAGACTAGTCGAAGAAAGCCTAGGACAAGTCTTAGAACTGCCCAAACTCATGTAACTTAAACATATGACTTATGTATCCAAAATGGCCTACTCCTAAGGTCAACCTAAGGTCAATCAAACCCCAATCGTGAAGTAAGGACATTGAAACATTAGGAACAAGTGACCTTGAAGTCTTGATGTAGTTCAATCTTGAAATCTTGATGTAGCTCAACCTTGAAAGTGTCTTGAGTTCTTTACGAACGGCCTTGTACGCTTCTTGAAGTCTTGCATTCTTGAGACTTGTCTTGTGAGCAATACTTGCAGTCAAGGTTGATCTTTGAGTGAATCTTTGTACTTGTGAGCTTTGCTTGTTCATGAATGTTGATCTTTGAGAGAGCTTCACTTATGCAAGTTATATAACAGTGATTTTGGCACCACAAATTTGACAACAGACAGGGATATAAACTATAGCACTTACAATCTCCCCCTTTGTCAAATTAGTGACAAAACACATAACCAAGATAAACATAAAGTAAAACAACTGGATAAACATAAAGTAAAACAACTGGTTAAAGAATCATGAACCAGTTAATATCAACTGGCTTACCTGCAAATCAATATTCAATATTCAGCATTCAACATTCAACCAGTTCATTCAACTAGTTCAAACATACTCCCCCTGAGTAACATAACCAATGCTACTCCTCTCACAATCACATCGTTAAGAACAAACTATTCTCCCCATTTTTGTCACAATATGACAAAGGAAACAACAATAAAGGAGAACTAAATAAAGGGATATATGAGAGTAAACATGAGGAGTTATGAGATTATAGCAAAAACCAGAGATAGAGATACTCAACATAGTTTCACATAGAATAAATACCTAGCATAAAACAAAGATAGTATCCAACTCAAAATCAGTCAACCTAGTGCTAAGTTATAAAGTTATTACAGACCAGTAATCCCATATAAACTAATTAGAACCAGAACCAGATGACGGAGCAGGAATGGAGGGCTCAAGTTGGTGCATGCATTTGTTCAATCGCCTAAGATATTTGCACATGTACTTGAATTGTAAATCATGAGCAACATACATGTTTTCCATCTTTACATTTATATTCTCAACTTTATCCTCCAATGCACTCAAACGTGCATTAACATCAGATGGTTCAAAATCTGGATCATTTGTTGAATCAGAATCCAGTTCCTCAAAAATGTCATCCATATTAATGTCATCACAAGCTTCTTCATGACCACCACCACCACTACCTTGTTCAGGAAGTAATTCTAGCTTCATCTTATTGATATTAGTATTGTTGAAAATCAGATGATGGATAGGTGCCTCATCAACCGGCATATCGACTAACATATGTGTAGCCAATACAGTCATTAAATAGGTAAAAGGAATGTCACTATGACCATGATGGAGTCTAAACTTAAGAATAAAATGATAGATTAAGGATGGTAAACAAATCTGAGTACCACTGGCAATAGCATGGATAACACGAATGATAAACGAGGTCAAGTCAGTTTTATTACCCGAACGAGGATACAGATTAAACATAAAGATTTTGTGGAGAACTCTGTATTTGGGTAACAAATACCTTGCGGGAAGCGCATTCCCTTTTTGTGTCCAGTGAACATCCATGTTGCACAAATCTCTAATGAGCATGCGTTTTTCAGAAATTGAGGGTTTATCAGTTAGGTTGTGGATAGGAATACCCTCATCATTCACAGGAATGTCCATAAGGGCTGAAATTAAATGACGATCAATGTCAAAAGGCCCTTCTCTAGTAGATATTTTAAAAGTTAAATCATTCTGTGAGAAAGTACTAATACATGCAAACATGGATTGGGCAATGGACCGGTATGCTGGCCCACCCCAATTAATAAGTTAACTCAACCTACAACTTCAAGCATAGGAAGGATGTCAAAAGGTGCAATATGATTAACATCAACAGGATGTTCAACAATAACTTTACGTAATCTAATGTCCCTAACATAAGATGGATCATCATTGGAAACAAGAAGATGACGCTTAGTGATAATGGTCGATCTGGAGGAAGAAGAAGGATCACGGGAAGTAGTTTTTCTACCTCTAGAAGCCATTTGCAACAACGATAACAAGGAAATAAGAAGTTGCAAAGGATTGAGAAGTGGGTTTACTTAAAACAGATTTTTCAAAAGTCAAACCCCAAATCTCAATGAAATCCAAAATAGAAAGCTTCAAGCTAGAAAAGGAAACAATCTAGACACAGATCTGCAAGAAAAATGTATATGGAACACTAACCTTGAAGAACAAGAACAGTGGGTTCGACAAGTCGAAGCTCGACTCCTTAGAGAGAAAAAAAATGGAATGAGGAAGAAAGCAAAATCCTCAAATTTTAAGTGATTCCCGAGATCTACGACTGGTCATGGATATCTACGACCAGTCGAAGTTCGACTAGTCGAGTATACTCACGACTGGTCGAAGAATGTCTAAAAATTCATATTTCTTGCAAATTATTTAAAAATTGGAATTCAACCTAGCAAATATATACACTATGATACAAGTAGGCATAAATAATCATTTTAAAATGCACATGCCAAGATCAAATTTTATCTTTTTGAACCTGCTTTTATCGAGAGGTTTTGTGAAAATGTCAGCTCGTTGATCTTCGGTAGGAATATATTCCAAAGATATAACTTTTTCTTCTACTAATTCTTGAATATAATGAAATCTAATGTCAATGTGCTTAGTACGAGAATGCTGAATATGATTTTTTGAAATATTTATAGCACTGAAATTATCACAATGTAATAACATAGAATCCTGTTTAATTCCATAATCACTTAGCATTCGTTGCATCCAAATAAGCTGCGTACATGCATTACCAGCTGCGATATACTCAGCTTCAGCTGTTAAAAGTGATATAGAATTTTGTTTCTTACTAAACCAGGAAACTAGACAATTTTCAATGTAAAAGTAACCACCACTGGTTGATTTTCTATCATCTAGATTACCAGCCCAGTCAACATCCGAGTACCCAGCTAATTGGACACTAGTCTCATGAGGATACTAGAGACTGAGATTTACAGTACTTACGACATATCTAATAATTCGCTTGACAGCAATCAAGTGAGATTCTTTTGGATCAAATTGATATCTTGTGCAAATACCAACACTTAGAGAAATATTAGGTCTACTAGCAGTTAAATATAACAAACTGCCAATCATACTCCGATAAAGTTTTGAATCAACATTTTTACCATTAGAGTCTTTTGAGAGTTTCAGGGTAGTACTCATAGGAGTATCGAAATTCTTGTCATTCTCAAATCAATTCTCTTAATTAGATTCAAAGCATACTTAGATTGAGAAATGAATATTCCTTCAGGTTGTTGCTTTACTTGCAATCCAAGGAAATAAGTCAATTCCCCAACCATGCTCATTTCGAACTGTGATTTCATCAAATCTGCAAACTCAGTAGTCAAGTCAGTACAAGTTGATCCATAAATGATATCATCAACATAAATCTGTACCATTAAGATATGATCATTATGTTTTTTAACAAACAGAGTTTTATCAATAGATCCCATTTAAAAATTATGACTTAAAAGAAATTTTGTTAGTTTCTCATACCATGCCCTAGGTGCTTGTTTTAATCCACAAAGTGCCTTTTTAAGCCGATACACATGATCAGTATTTTTCGGATCTTCAAAACCCATTGGCTGTTCAACATAGACTTCTTCATGTAAATCGCCATTTAGAAAAGCACTTTTCACATCCATTTAATAGATCTTTATCTTTCTAAAACATCTAATGGATATAAATAGTCTGATAAATTCAAGACGTGCTACTGGTGCAAAAGTTTCATCAAAATCAATTCCTTCAATTTGAGTATAACCTTGTACCACTAGTCTAGCCTTGTTTCTAATTATATTTCCACGCTCGTTAGACTTATTTTTGAAAATCCATTTTATTCCAATGATGTGTTTATCTTTAAGTCTTGGTACGAGATACCAAACATCATTTCTTACGAATTGGTTGAGTTCTTCTTGCATCGCAACAATCTAGTTCTCATCAGCAAGAGCTTCTTTTATGTTAGATGGTTCTATTTGGGATGTAAAACATACATAATTACATATATCCTTAAGTTGTCTACAGGTGCGAACACCGGTGAGAGGGTTTCTAAAAATTTGTGTGGTTGGATGATCTTTAACAGTCCTCTACTCAGAATTAGTCTGATTCGATGAAGTATCGGGTTAATCAATGATTAAAACTTCATCATTATCTGAATTAGGGATTGGTGTGTTTAAGTGATCATCAATGACAACATTGATGGACTCTTGAATCACACCAGTTCTTTTGTTCAGAACCCTATAAGCTCGACTGTTTAAGGAATATCATAGAAAAATCCCTTCATCACTCTTCATATCGAATTTTCCCAAATTTTCACGATCTCGTAAAATATAGCACTTGCTGCCAAAAACTCGAAAGTATTTGACAGTAGGCTTTTTATTGAACCATAATTCGTAAGCCGTTTTATTATTATCTTTGCTAGTGTAGACTCGGTTAATAATATAACAAGTTGTGTTGACTGCTTCAGCCCAATGATTTTTAGAGAGCTTCATGCTATTTAACATGACATTAGCCATTTCTTGAAGCACCCTATTCTTTCTTTCCGCAATTTCATTTTGTTGTGGAGTTTTAGGTGCTGAGAATTCATGTAATATTCCTTGGTCGGTACAGAATTTCTCAAAGTTGCTATTATCAAATTCAGATCCATGATCACTACGAATCTTACTGATTTGAGAAGATTTTTCAGTTTGAATTCTTTTGAGAACTTTTCTTACTTCTTCAAGGGTTTCAGATTTATCCCTTAAGAAGACTACCCATGTAAATCTGGTAAAGTCATCAACTATTACCAGATATACTTTTTCCCACCTCGACTTTTCATTCTGGTAGGTCCTATTAGATCCATGTGGAGGAGTTCGAGTGGTCTTGATGTGGTATTTGAATTCACCTTTTTGTGTGAGTTCCTTGTTTGTTTTCCTATCTGGCACTCACCACATATTTTATTTAATTTTTGAAGTTTGGGTAAACCTCTTATAAGTTCTCGTTTGCTCAATCTATATAAATTTCGATAATGTACATGTCCAAGACGTTTGTGCCATAAATCAGTCTCGTCTGTATGGACCGTGTAACATGTTTACTAGATGAGCTGGATTCGCTAATAATATAGCAATTTTCAGACGTTCTACGTCCAGTTAATATTACAGAACCCTTATTGTTTAGTATCTCACAACTTTGGTTAGAAAATCGAACACTATGGTTATTATCACATATTTGAGATATGCTAAGCAAGTTATGTTTTAAGCCTTCAATATATAAAACATTTTTAAACACTGGAAGATTAAAAAGTTGAACCGTACCTTGGCCTATAATCTTGCAGTTGCTACCATCACCAAATGTGACTGAACCATCAGCCATATCTTTTAGATCTGTGAATAAAGCTTTGTCACCTGTCATATGCCTGGAGCATCCACTGTCTAGGTACCTCTTTGAATGACTTGTTGCTTTGAAAGCAGTGTGAGCAACCAAATAGGCAACTTTAGGAACCCATTTCATAACTGTTTTGGGTTTAGGAACATAGTTGGTCTTCTTTTGTTTATAGTTGTAAGAATGACCTATAGAGTTAGATTTTAAGAGTTCCTTGAGTAAATCAACTATCTTTTCAACTAGTGGATTTCATTTCTGATTAATGTTGACATGGTTGCTTCTAGGTTTTTGAAAAGTTTTTGAATTTCTAGAAAAACCTTGATAAGTACTTTTCTCTTTTGAGTTTGAGGACTCTCCTTTCACAAACATAGGAGGAGTATACTTTTGTTTAGGAGATAAATTTTTATCATAGCCCAACCCGGATAGATCGCCACATTTTCTTGATTTGGATAAAAGTTTTTCTAACTTTGGATCACCTTGGGTATATTTCCATGTGTCCTTTAGACTCAGAAGAGAAAACACTTCATTTTTGAGTTTCTCAATTTCAGATTTTAAATCAACAATTGGGGAGTTTTTGAATTCCAAATCACATTTTGATTTTTCAAAACAATCTGAAATTTGTGATTTTTCTAAGACAAGTGATTCAAAACATTCTTTGAGTTTAGAAAACTTTTCTTTTTGAAGTTTAAGTTTGACAGCAATTTTACAACTTTCCTTATATAGGGCATTGTAAGCGTCTTGAAGATCATCTTCATTTTCACATTCACTACTCAGATTTTCTTCACTTGTTGAGTCATTATCTGAAAATGTGAATTTGGCTAGAGTCATAAGAGCTTTAACTTCATTGCCCGACTCAGTTTCAGAATCTTCTGATTCAGAAGAAGCTTCAGAATCAGATGATTCATCCCATGTAGCCAACATACCCTTCTTCTTGGGTTTGTCCTTTTTAGGACATCTATTTGCTAAGTGCCCATATTCTTGACAGTTGTAACATTGACTATCTTTCAAAGATTTTTGAGATTTGGGTCTAAACTTCTTTTTATCATTTGATTTTTGGAAATCAACCATTTTCTTGCTTTTGAAAATCTTGTAAAATTTCTTAGCTAAAAGAGCCATATCATCTTCTGAATCAGAATTTTCTTCTGAATTATATTTAGAAGATTTTAGTGCGATAGATTTACCTTTAGGAGCTTTAAAGTTTAACTCGTAGGTTTATAGAGAACCAACTAGTTCTTCTACCCTCATATTATCCATATCACGAAGTTCCTGGATCGCGGTTACTTTAGAATTGAACCGTTCAGGAAGTGAGCGTAATATCTTTGCACACACTTTACTTTCTTGGATTTTATCGCCAAAACCCCACATTGAGTTTACAATGTCATTCAATCTAGTGTAAAAGTCCATAAACATTTCATTTTTCTCCATATGAATTTCTTCAAATCTGGTTGTGAGGAGTTGGACTTTAGATTTTTTGACAATTGTAGTACCCTCGTGTGTCATTTCTAATATATCCCAAGCTTGCTTTGCAGTATCACAGGAAATGATTCTTTTGAACTCATCCGGTGATAGTGCGCAAGTGATTGCATTTAGTGTTTTAGCATTTGCACTACTCTCACTTTTCTGAAGTGTGGTCCATTGGTAATATGGTGTGACTTTCATAAATTTTGAACCGTCAACCCCAGTATCTTCTATGATAGGAGGATTCCATTCAGTCACTGTGACTTGCCACACACTCTCATCCATTGATTTGAGGAAGATCCTCATTCTGGCTTTCCAATAGGCATAGTTGGAGCCATCAAAGGGTGGAGGCCTAGTGACTGAAAGGCTATTAAAATTTGACATCTAAAATAGCTTAAATTGTTAGCACAAGAATTAAATCCAAGAATTAAAAAAGAGCTATCTGGCTTTGATACCACTTGAAAAGGCCTAGCTATATGTCCTAAAGGGGAGGTGAATAGGACTATGCCAAATAAAACTTATAACAGCGGAATTAAAAAGAATATGATAACCAAAATAAATCACAATGTAGGAAAGTAAAACAACCTCAAAATTCAGATCTTGAGAGGTTGATACAAATGTTGTTCTAAGGACAACCTTACACCAAAAACCAGAGTTTATGGTAGAACAATTTCTAGAAAGATCTTTGTATCAAATCTCAAACCAAAGAGGCATACAGAAATAAACACAAACTGAACTGAAATAAATTGTAATCACAAATGTATTGTTCTAGGGACAACCATACACCATAAAAATGGCAGGGCAACCTTGCTGGAACAACTTTAAAGGAAATTAAATATCAAGCTGATAAAGGAATAGTGGAAAATAAATTCTAAACTATTAAAAATTCCCACAATGCTTGAATTAAATGATTACAACATTCACCACCATACATACATCCCACAAATAAATAATTAAAGATTAGAAGTATAAATCATTCAACCACAACACAAGGGATTATACTGGTTCGCCTGTGTGTTCACCAACTGTTAAACAACAGCCACATAGAATGCTACTTCACTCCTAATATCCTCACACAGGGGATATTAGCGTTCACTAACAAAATAGGTTTTCTCAGGTTCACCCAAAACCTTTACAATTGTGTCTTTGTCTGTGGGCTTACACAATTAAAAAACCCCACTTCTAAGTTTTCCTGGCTCTCCTCAGATAACCAATACAATAAGATTTTTTTGGCAAATCTTGAAAGAAACCAAAACAGAAAGGAATTTACAATTAAATATAAAATACCTGATTATCTCCTTTGTTGTAGCAGCCTGGTAGAACCAAGTCAGAGTAGATGATTGAATGTCCAAGTTCAATATCCAGTACTCAATTACAATGGTTCTAGTTCTAATAGATTTTAAATTAAACCAAATAGGGCTTGCCTTAATTGATTTTGATTCCAAAGAAAGGGAATAAGAATTCCTCTTATCAAATTAGATTGGAATAGCAGAAACAAAATCAATTAAATAAAGCTAAAGAAAGAGAATATTAAATAAGCACACTTAGCTTAGATGGAGCACAGAATTATCTCTCAGAAGTTTGAAGAAGATTGGCTTGAATGGATTAATTAATTCCCTGCATTCTTCTGAGATTCGTGCTCTATTTATAGGTGAGCAGATCGCGTCTTCGACTGGTCTAGGGAGCTCTTCGACTAGCCGAAGAATTAACAGATATTTGAAAAAATTGGGCGCGATAAGCTTTGACTGTTCTATG
Source organism: Magnolia changhungtana (assembly GCA_030180095.1). Lineage (NCBI taxonomy): Eukaryota > Viridiplantae > Streptophyta > Magnoliopsida > Magnoliales > Magnoliaceae > Magnolia > Magnolia changhungtana. The sequence goes on along the minus strand of JASAUF010000117.1, from coordinate 1,619,147 downwards.
ACTGGTCGAAGGTCTCCTTCGACTGGTCGTAGGTCACTTTCGACTGGTCGAAGGTCTCCTTCGACTGGTTGAAGAACCTGAATTTCATCGCTGGACTTTGAGTCAAAGACTTTCGACTGGTCAAAGATGCAGCCGACACTGTTCCTTCGACTGGTCGAACAGATTTCTGGACTAGTCGAAGCCTAACAGAAAATATCTGAATTTTGTAACAAACTCACGACTGATCGAGGAATTTCTTAGACTAGTCGAAACAAAGCTAAGACTAGTCGAAGAAAGCCTAGGACAAGTCTTAGAACTGCCCAAACTCATGTAACTTAAACATATGACTTATGTATCCAAAATGGCCTACTCCTAAGGTCAACCTAAGGTCAATCAAACCCCAATCGTGAAGTAAGGACATTGAAACATTAGGAACAAGTGACCTTGAAGTTTAAGCCTTAAAGTCTTGATGTAGTTCAATCTTCAAATCTTGATGTAACTCAACCTTAAAAGTGTCTTGAGTTCTTTACGAACGGCCTTGTACGCTTCTTGAAGTCTCGCATTCTCGAGACTTGTCTTGTGAGCAATACTTGCAGTCAAGGTTGATCTTTGAGTGAATCTTTGTACTTATGAGCTTTACTTGTTGTGAGTTTTGCTTGTTCATGAATGCTGATATTTGAGAGAGCTTCACTTATGCAAGTTATATAACAATGATTTTGACACCATAAATTTGACAAGAGACAGGGATATAAAATATAGCACTTACATTTTGCATGTGAAATAACACCCATATCATGAATCTATCATTATCTGGCATTAAAAGCTTTGAAAACCATAACCTATACGTCTATAGTCCGCACCTTACGCCAATAAACGCGTAACGGAGTCGTTTTATGCGTTAAGTCTTTGTCAACGGTGGATTTGCAACGTATAGCATGAGTTAGGTTAGCCATCTCATAACTAACACTATCAGAAACCTTAGAATAGATTAGGGTTAGGTTTTCTTACCTAAGAACGAAGTCAGAATCGCCGAAATAGCGATGTGATAATGACGGTCAGGCACGTAGAATGGCAGGATAGAGCAACAAGAATCTCCTCCCACTTCTTTCACACTTTCTCTCTGTTTTCTCTCTTCTCTCTCCTAGAGTTTTCTCAAATTCGTATAGAGTGAATGAGAGAGGGTTTAAGGTCCTTATATAGGCCCAGAACTGATGGGAATGACCCTAGGGCCAAGGTATACTTAGGTTATAACCAAATGACATCTGTTTCAGCTCAATGGAGCACTTCCGGAGCCCCCCTTAAGCCAAAGGTCGGACTTAAGCTCCCTGACTATGGATCTAGGTCGAGTTAAGTTTTCATTCCAGTCGGGTTCCCAAATCACACGTGGCGGACCAGTTTCAGTTCAACGGTCACCGGAACTCGATCAGGATTACAAGTACACTGCCATGTGTATGAAATTTCTCCTGATCCGAGGGTGTATTTGGGTCAGATTCTGACGATCTGATTGCTTATATCAGGCCTGCAAGCGACAAGTCTTAGATTACTTAAATTAGATTTAATTTCTAAGGAAAACCACGTTTTCTCACACACTTCACTCCATGCTCAAGCGAATAGCTTCAGGACACTATCTGGACTTAATTTCTGAGGTGGTTGTCAAGCCCAGTAAGGCGGTCTTAATTATATAATTTCGTAGTAATCAGACTTTTGACATGCAGTCCAGATCCGATACGGAGTTTCAATGTGCTCCCGAGAGCAACTGGGTAATGAGATTAATCCTCGATTTTAGGGTAACCTAGCGTCCATGATTCTACAAGTTTTGGGTCATGCAGATCGTATTTAAAGTGATTCAAGAGAATTTCACAGCTAATCTAGTTTAACACTTAGTTAAACTTGTTTAATTTTTAAAGGATTTGGTCCTGAGTGATTTCTGCCTGAGGTGGTACTCGGGTCTTTGTCCGGAATTTTTCGAGACGTTACATATATATATATATATATTTATCAATTTGAATAGTTGAAAGTTAAGATGAGGATTGAGGATCCACACACCACCTTATGGCATTTGAAAGCACGTGTAGAAGTAGTCTTCGGACCACTGAATGAGATCATAGCGCACCAGCTGGGCCATGCGAATCGAAAGGGGATTGCGTGGTGTGTCACTCATGCCACACCACCGGACGCGGATTACATCCTACCCCCGCCCGGATGATAATCTGTTCGGGTAGGGCTCTCTTGGACCCACCGTGATGTAATAATTTTATCCACACCCTAGGGTCCAGCGAGTGGCGATGGCATCGCCAGATTGGCGAGGCCTCACCGGGCGGCCCATTTTCTGCCTCATTTTCTACAATGTTTGTCGGACTTCAAAAAGTCATATCTCCATCGTTATAACTCCGATTTAGGTGATTCAAAAGCCAGATTGAATCTTGATAAGTCTAGTTTCATGTAAAAATAAGTAAAAAATATAATAAAAATTATAATATAGTTTAATATAGGTCATTCTAACGACTATTTGAAATTTATTAGTTTGAATAGCTGCCGCTTCTAGAATTTTTAGAATTTTTTTACAAAACAAAATTTAATGAAATTTGGTAAAGATGGAGTAGACTTGATGATGAAATATTAAAAAAATAATTAAAATAATATACTAGCTAAAATTTTCAAAAAGGGGCATAGAACTGCCCTAGGACCTTATTTTATCGTAATTAGGGCATAATTTAGTTAAGTACTAAACTGAATAATCAGTAGAATTAACTTGAACCACTTTCTATACTAACTGTAAGACCCAAAACTAGTAGAATTGTTAATACTACATTACCTAAAAACCTATGATCAATCTTTAAACCCAGTTGCTCTAGGGAGCACATTGAAACTTTGTATCAGACCTGGACCGCACGTCGAAAGTCCGATTACCACGAAGCTATATGGTTATGACCGCCTTACTGGGCTTGACAACCATCTCAAAAATCAAATCTAGATAGTATCCACAACTTGTGCCTGGAGCGAAGTGCATGAGAAACGCGAATACCTTTAGGAAATGAACTCAAACTTAAGTGAACTGGGCCGTTTGCTTGCAGGCCTAATTTAAGGTTTCAGACCGTCAGAATTTGACCGAAATACACTCTTGGATCAGGAAAATTTTTCAGCACAGGTCAGTGTACTCGTGGCCCTGATCTAGCGACGATGACTGTTGAACTAAAACTGGTCCGCCACGGTCGATCCACAAACCCGATCAGACTGAAAACTTAACCTAGCATAGATCCAATGTTAGGAAACTTTTCCTGGATTGTACGCAGAAAGGGGGCCTCCAGATGTGCTCCATTGGACCGAAACAACCGATTTTGGCTATAACCTAAGTATACCATGACCCTGGGGTCATTATCATAAGTTCTCGGCCTATATAAGGGCCTAAACCCACCCCATTTCTATTCCATACGATTTTCCTAACCCTAGGAGAGAGAAAAGAGAAAAGAGGAGAGAAAGGTGAGGAGAAGTGAGGGAGAGTGAGAGGTAGTTACTGGGATCTGATCCCGCCGCTCCACGTGTCGAATCATCTCTTCTGTGTCGCTACACCGTCGCTTTCGACTCCATTTTTGTGTAAGAAATCCTAACCCTAATCTATTTTAGGTATCCAAATAGGTAGATCGGTGAAATAGCTAACCTATTTCGTGATTCAGGTAACTGTTGTGCCGTAGACAAAGACGTAGTGTTCAAACTGAGCTCGGTACGGGTTTACCGGCTAAAGTTGCGTACTATAAACATTTAGATTATGGTTTTCAAGGCTTTCAATGTCAGTTAATGATTTATGACTGATTTAATTGCTATCACATATGCTTAGATACAATGTTTTCCGTATATTACACATATATGTAAATTACGTTGATTTTAATGCATTCTAAGTGTTTTTTGAAATGATTTAATGAATATGGAATTATGATTTGTGCTTGTTATGATTGATGCTTGAGAATACATGATTGTTGTACGTGTGACAACTCCCTTGTGAAAGGATTTACTATAATATGTGTTTTAACAAATTTATTACATGTATGTGAAGTGTGTAGCCTAAGTGTTTGATAAAATGTTTGAATGAGTGTGAAATCCTGATTGGTGCTTGTCATGATTTCAAATCTAAGATTCATGTCTGTTATATGCTTTATAAGCTACGTTGTGTAGGAAATTGCCCTAGTTTATGTCGTAAGTAATCTAGTCTATGTATTTAGTAATGTGCAGTCTAAGTGTTTGATAAAATGCTAGAATGAGTAAATGCTTGCTGAAATGTATTTAATGAGGCCATTGAGACGAGATTCTCAATTACCTTGTCTATAGTTACAGCTTCCTTTATGTAATTTATCTTACTACTACGTGATTTATGGATGAATGCCTATGTATGATAACATGTATTCTATGTGTTCGTTGAAATGCTTATATGAGATTTATATTTGAATTGGTTATTACCTGCTGTTTTGACTAGCACATATGAATGCCTATTATATTTGAAATGTGATTGGGGCTAAGATGTAGTCCAGGCAATCGGTAATGGTTTACGATCGGTGGCCGAACTGTTATAGCTACGACAGATACGTTCGAGGAATCCGAGTCGTACGTTGTTTATCAACAGTGGTTAGGCCACGGGGAGTGCATATGCGCTCCATGTCGATAAATTCAACATACGCTCATACCAGTCGAGCTTGTCAAGTAACCCGATTGAACTAATGTATGTTCACCATGTATGGATGCTACTGCTTGAACCTAAGGTACCAAACTTACTAGTTGAAAGCTCGTTTAACCTTAGTACCACGATTCGCTAAGACTCATGAGCTGGGCATGGTGGTATGGGACACCGTGGTCGAGCTGTCGGCTTATGTTAGGGCGACGAGCCTCCCCGTAGTGATCAGTGAGCAACCCAAACTCATGAACTGAATACGGTAGTATGAGACATTGTATTCGAGCTGTTGGCCTACGATCAGGTGACGAGCCTCTCGTAGTGACCTCGAGTATACTCTAGGACTACGCTAAGGTGACGAGCCTTTCCGTAGTTACCTCAAGTATAAAATAGATCTACCCCAGCGCAGCTTGGCTGTGGTCCTCAGTCAGGTTGGTGACGAGCCTTCGAAAATATACTGTGACCTCGAGTATGAATTCAGTCTACACTGAGGTAACGAGCCCCCCGTAGCAACCTATGATATAAACTCGCGAACTTACCTATCATATGTGATTAACTAGGATTGACGACCCTACACTACCAAAAAAAGGGGCAAAGCCGACGGACTTGGGAGAGTTTTAGCTACGGCTAAAATCCGTTGTCATTTTCGACGGCTAAAAGCCGCAGCTGAAAGTCAGTAATCCGTCGCCATAGCTGCCATTTTGAATGGTGGACGTCCAATCGTCTAACGTTTTATCATTTTGTGGTCTATTCATAACGTATTTTGGGCTCATATTTTGAGATCAATCTTAAAATAAAGTTGACAAATGGATGGACGGCGTGGATGAAACATATCCACCATGGTGGGGCCCATAGAGCCCTCCCCTTTCCAAAGCCATGTTTACCATTTTTTTCCTCTCTAAAAAACTGTGAGTTTTGTATAGAATGTAAAATAGTGGTGACTCATTTTTGAAAATAATGGCAATGATATAGAGTTATCCAGACCATTCAAATAATCAGTCCAGTTGTAAATATTTAATATTTATAATTTTCTTATATAATATAATCTTAACCATCCAGAAAATGGTCCCTCTTGCATGTACAACAGTTAACAGATTGTTTTGTTATAAACAATGGTAAACACATACTGTTTCGGATTTGAAATGGTTATCTTATTTTGAAGAGGAATATCGAGCGCCATTTCTCCGCCCATTTTCAAGCCGCGGCGTCTTCCATCGCCATCGAGCAGCGGCAGAGAGAAGCATCTCTACAACATCCTCATCAGCGAAAAGGACCGAGAACTCATTTCTCTTCAGCTCTTTCGGCAGGTATATTCCTCCTTCCTCTCGCACGTTCGCCTTTTATGTCTGTATTTTCCTTATTTTTGAGTTTTTACATATGCATCATATGTATCTTCTCTATAATAGCTACACAGAGTCCTACTCTTCCCGACTCATGTCCCCATGCTTGCATGCATGTTCGAGATCTGAGCTGTTATTCATGTGGGTCATGGGTGTGTATGTTGTCATGATCCGAAAATTGGACCAGTGCCTTCAATCAGGTGGGCCACATGCATGAAAGAAACGGACGGTTAAAAATGATTGAGGAATGATCCACGTTCATCTTACAACTGGATCTTGGACCAGGGAACATAAGTGAGAGGGTTCGCCTAATGGTGGACCAGATCTCGTGACCATGCATCAAATGCTTGAAAGGGTATTTTGGTCAAAGAAAAATATACTGGCAGGATGGTGGGCCGTTTGCAAGAAGGGTCTTCGACCCAAGATCCCCTTTTTTGGGTAAGATTTTTTGTGTTGAGTTTTTGTTTCATGAAAGGATTTGAATCTGCTGCACCAATGTAAGACTTGATCTTTGTTTACATTTAACTTTCTTTCTATTATTTGAAGTAGACATTTTTTTTTCTTTTTATCCTATTACATCATTAAGACAGATATTTTCAAGTCGGTAGTTCTCAATAACATGTTCAAATAATAGATGCCAATTCATATTTTAGATATGAAAATCCTGAACTTAGTTTCTTTCGTCATGGTAGCTTAAGGCCTATTTATGATCTGGCTGCATCTCTGGTTAAAAGCAACACTTTTGTATAAGGAGCATTTTAACTGATAAACCATGCCTTGATTCTTTGTTAAATCAATCATGAGTTATGAACTAAAAACTTGAGCTCTTTTTCTGTCTATCATTTGGGCATGATTTCCATGTTTCAGAAACTGCATAGTTGCCATTTTTCTCTTTTAACTTCCCTAATTTTTTTGGGTTTGGATTACATAATTGGTTCAGGCAGACCGAAGTCAGTACATCAGTGTGACTCGAGTCTTTTGTAGGGTGCTTGCACTAACCAACTTAACACAAGTCAAATCCATTTTCCTTTTCAATAGATGTCCAAAAATGAGTTCATCTCATTTTAGTTAGCAGTAATTATGTATTGGAGATCTTGATTTAATAATACAATGGTAATCATGTAATAAAGAGAACTCCAAAACCAAAACACTACAAGCTCTCAGAGGTTAGAGCTACTCCATCAATCTGACTTTGGGACAGCGACTTAACGACAATGATTTTATGGATTGTCTATTTTATTGGAGTTAAAATAGGATTGTTTCCCAAGTACATTTTCCTTTTGGTGTATTGGCTTAACTTGTAAGTTTCCTTTTACAGCAATCTCGTTGTGGCTTTTTTAATGCTTGTAGTCAATCATGAGCTCACTAGTTTTTTGTTGTTGTTTTTTTCTGCCTTTTTTTTTTTTTTTTTTTGAACAGGTAAAATGTCTATTGATCTATACACATACATATAAATAAACTAACAACATGCTTCGTCATCTTTCATACATAGATATAGACCATAACAGTCATTTGGGCCATGTATCAGCGAACTGAACCGTTGGAAGACTTCCCAGATACATTCAAATGTTTTATGGATGTGTCTAATGAAAGACATGATTTCTTATTAAGCACAGTAAGCACTGTTACCTTCATCAACTAACTTCTCCTGTTACTGACATGGTCATGGTGCAGTTCCACATTGGTTTTTGCATATTTGCTGCCATTGCTCCTCCTGTTGTCTTTCATGGGAAGTCATTGACGTAAGTTCTCGTCTTCCTTTCTTGCTTTCAAGTTAAATGTAAATTAAGTCTATGTTTGTTATTTTAATGTATCTGGGAATTTCTTAGGGGGAAAAAAAGCAGAACGAAACAACAGCCTTGCCACTCAGGCTACAGGAGAATGAGGATATTTTTGTATCATTCAAAAAAGAAAAAAGAAAAAAAATCAATCTCATGCCTGCCTGATTGGTAGTATGGACTGGAGGCATCTATCTCAATGTTCCTCATAGTAAACACAACCGTTATTTTCTTAATCCATTTTACTTCCGTCTGAATGATTGAAAAATTACTGTCCTTTTTTCTTGTTGCCTTTGCTATTTTGTTACAATAGCATAACGTACCATAAAAAAGGGCAGAAATATATCATCTTTTCTAATGGGTATTGTTGAATAATTGGGTATTGTTGCACCAGTAAAAAGTGTGAAGCAGTTACTAATAACAGTCACGTGGGAGTATGGGAAGAAGAGATTAAACCAGGAAATGCATTAGTCTCACACCTGTTATATGGATGCTAGTCATTAGCATCAATCAAGCCTGGCCATACAAAAATTGGGTTGTTGACGGGCCAGACCTAGGCTGTCATTGGCATCTATCAAGCAGTTGTTTAATGTTGTATTTTCTCACTCTATTGACATTCGCAATTGAGTCTTAAAGTTGATAAATGCATAAGCATCATATTAGCTTGGCTATTTTATTTTTTTCCTTTTCAGTGACTGAAATTATTAACTAGTATCTTCTCATTCTTCTCCTTCTTCTTCTTCTTCTTCTTCTTTCTTGCAGAATCTTATCAATAGGGAGCCTGCTGAGACTAGTACTAGGTGGAGATCACCTGCAACGCAAGGTCGTGGCGTTTGAGGGAGCTATTCTTCTCATTTCATCTGCTATGGTATACATGTTCCCCATCTTAATATGAAAACACTACATTTATTTGAAACACTTGGTTACCGTTGAAGCCTGCTTTAGCACTTGGATGGTCTCAAATTCATGGCAATGCATTTACTTCTCTCAAATTCACTACTTATTCTTTGTCAATGATCTCTGTTCATGCAGGGAACGCCAGTGAGCGAGCATGCTACACCTGTTGCAATATTTGAGATTGATGCTGGTACCGGTTATCTATTATTGCCATTGTTGGGGATATATGTTTCTGCTGGCACTTCGTTAGAACTAATCGCAAAATATTTTTCTTTTCCTTTTGCAGACATTGCGAAATTTTATTTGCGGAAATGGTGCAAGATTTCATCTGAAGTGGCGATTAAATCCATTATTGATTGGTCCTATTACAGGCAACACCTTAGTTCAGCTGTTCAGAAAATTATTACTATTCCTAGCAGCGATGCAGAAGGTGCTAACTCTAAGACTTTGTTTACAAATCCATGAATATCAAGTATTTTTTATTTTTATTTTTGTTTTCTTCTTTTTTCATTCTTATGAGCTAGTAAACTTTTTCAGGTTGCTAATCCTGTCCCCAGAGTAATTCATCCTGATTGGCTGCATAAAAAAGTCTGGGAAAAGGAGGACAAGTTTCGCCAACAAAAGCTGATTGATATTTTCAGCTCCTTGAACAAAGACAAAAGTTTGCAAAAAGACTTTACCCAGGATATCTCTAATCATGCCTTGGACAAAATGAATGTCATAGATTTGGAAGATATCGCAAACAAAGAGAATGTTTCCATAACTGGACCTCGACCTCTAGTCCGCAGCTATGAAGTTAACAAAGAGCAACATTCAGCCAGGTTATCTTGTCCAGCAGATGGCATGCCTTCTAGTAACCAACACCAACATCCTCTGATGCCTTATGGTCACCGACAACAGCATCCTACTGAAAACGTTGACAGAAATGTTGATTATCAAGGATGGCTTGAAGTAAAGAAGAGAAAATGGAAATATAGTCGAGAAGAAAGGAAGAGGCGCAGGTATTGAAGTCATTGATCTCTAGTTGATATGTTGTATATATAATAGTTGAAAAAATAATCATTTCCTGCACTGGGAAAAATGAATTAGGAAAGCTACCGCTTTTCTCTTCGATGTTGCTTTTGCTTTATATGAGGTCTGATTCCATATTGCTTTTCTTCTTTCCTAATTGCAACTTTGATTTATGATATGGATACCTGATATCTCAGACAAGTATTGGTGGCCAAATTTCTTCTCAGCAGAATTTATACTTTTCAGGTTAGGTGATTTAAAGAGGTCACGTCGATGGTGGGACTGAGTTTCTGGTTCTGTGATAAGTCGTAAACAAGATCAGGGTAGGAATGGGGTTAATTCATTCTTCAAGAGACATGACTTAGCCCTTGTTCGCTCTTACTAGCAGGTGATGACATTTTTCTATTGTCGGGAATTTAGATAGTTTAATTAATTGCAGAATGCCTGATGTCAATCTTCCGTGGTTCAGATAATACAACTCATCCCAAGTCCACAACCTGGGCATTTTTTTGCTTGGGCCGTTTCTAAAGGAATCATGCTCAAGGTTCCTATAAATGTCCCAGAGTATTTTACCTCCACACTAATGCACCTATCACAGAATTTCCTGGAAGACGTGTGAACAAGACTCTTCCTCATGGGCGGCCTACCTTCAATCTCATTGAGGTACATTTGGTGTCCTGAAATTGTTAAGTTCAAATAGGAGTTGCTCTGGATTGCTGAGTGCTACTTGTAAGAACTAAGGTTTATCCGTAACATGTTTTGTTTTATGTTTTTGCAGGTGATAACTGATGAGGATCAATTCAGGGCTGAGAGCAGGAAACTAATGGCTCAACTTGCAGATCCAGAAGTTGAGGTGAAATACATGAAAGCACAATGATAGTGGCATTTCCTAATACCTACTCATGTTTGAAATGCATGCCTTCTCTCCTACTTCTTTATTATATTGCATATTGCGCCACTTTTTATCCATTCATTTCTTATATGTCCATTTGGTGAACTTCTCCAATTACACCAATCTACATCTCAGTGCTGCACATTGTGTAATTGCATGAAAGAGAACCTGAAGCTAAAAAGTTTCATTGTTAGATGGATATTAGAGTATTGAGCTTGATCAAAAGTTGTTAGATGGAGATTAGAGTTTTGAGTTTGATCAGACTAAGTTGGGAGATTGATTTTGTTCATCAGCTTATTCCATTTGGGCTGCATTAGGAGTTTTGGCCATGTTTGGTTGCAGCATTGATATTTGGTGGGAAGTCCTAAGGGATTAAAATAATGCAATTTTGTTAAACTTCTCTCTTGTTTCTTTTTTTTTTTTAAAAAGCAAATATCCAATCCAAATATTTGGAATTTGGATGATATATTTGATTCTGATTTCTTCCTTTTCTATTGTGTAGACTCACCTTCTCAAATAGGTTGGTTCGTTCAGAGCTTTGGAGAAGCGGGTATATCTAATTTTGGATGTGTGCATTGATTATACACTTCCATAACTAGATATACCAATTTCTCCAAAGCTCTAATAGACTAACTTATTTGAGAAGGAAAAGTCTACACAATAGAAAAGGAAGAAATCAAAATCAAATATATCATCTCATTTCTAAATTTTTATTTATTTATTTTTATTAATGAGAATCGCTGACGGTTTTTAGCCGCCGACAATGCCGACGGGTTTTAGCCGCCGACAACGCCGACGGGTTTTAGCCGCCGACAATGCCGACCATTTTAATCCATCGGCGAGCAACGCCGACGCACCCTTTGCCGACGGACCTTGCGACGGCTAAAAGCCGTCGGGGAAGGTCATTGGTGACAGCTTTTAGCCGTCGGCGTTGCCCTGTTTTTTGGTAGTGCTAGATGGATCATTGTTTGGGTAAATGATATAAAGGAAGGTACTTTAGCTTCTCGAACCTGTTGTATGAATTAGTCTAATTAAGAACTTGGATAATCATGTACATGCACTGCATTTGCATGTGCCTTTGGCATTGGAGTTGAGCACAGAGGAAAGGGTGCATGCCGCGATCATGAGATGATGTCGCAGAGGGAGTGCAGTTGAGGGAATGCATCATTATCGCATACCATTATTGCATTAAAAAGAGTAATTAGGACCTGATTGTTGTACTGCTTTATCATTACTGCTTGACTAAATTGATAACATGTTAACCTTTGCTTTATAGTTCCACTGAATTAGCTACTCATTCCCACCTGGGACGGTGTTTTAAAACACCACCCAGACTCTGGTTTAGATGCAGGTAATGACAGAATCTATGCAGCTGAAATAAACTTCATGGATAAGGAGGAAGAATTCTCCTATGTTTAGCTCTCAAGCGGGTCTATGTTGACCTCGTGCTGATTCAACGGGATTACAGGGATTTTTGGATTAGTTGGACATTTACATTTTGGTATTTTGTATAATTTGACACAAACCATGTATATATTCGACCCTGTTACATATTCATACTCTGAGGATTTAAAACCACTTATATACTTTATATATCATCAATCTTTCGCTTACTTAATTTAGTTATCCTTGGAGTATGATATGTTGTTTTAGTATAATCCCACTCATGTTTGAATGTATTTATAGTAATCATCATAATCTATGTTGCATAAGTGATGCGTTGGAACTTGGGAGTTGAGTTTTGCTTGACCCTTGATTTTCAGGGCGTTAGCTCGCCCTGCTCAAGTCGGAGAAAAGTGGCTTCATCCCGCAAGGTCCCCACTTTGGTCTTGAGGGCCTCCACCTCAGCCTGTATCTTTTCCAACTCCCGTGCCCTCTCCCAAGCCGATAGGAGCTTCAGGACAGACTAGACAAAAATAAGAGAATAAGCATTCGAAAGAAGTAAGTACTAAAAGACAAGGAAAGTTAATAGAAATACCATGTAAAATATGGAATCCATGTCATTCAAGAAGGAGCTGTTCAATTTGCTTAGAAGGCGGGCTATATCCTCCTCCAGAGCATGTTTAACAGTCCAAGGTGTCTGGCAAGACAGGTGGTAGCCTAGTTCGAACCGTCCATGTAACAGCTCGAATTTTTCCCAACTTGGAATTAGACGTCCTTAGGCAATGGGTCAATCCTAACACCGGTTTAACTTCTCAAACACTCAATTAAAGCCTCAAATCCCTTTTCAAACCATTTTCTTCACAAATCCCACCCTTCACCACCTTGATCTTTTAAATTTTCTAAGTACTTTCACCCTAGACACTATCTTAAACTTGCTAAGTAGTATAACTTGGATCACTTTATATACAAACTACAAAGGACTAAGTACCACCTCAGACAAAAATCTTATAGGACTAAATCCTTTAGAAACGAGACAAAGTAACTAAGTGCAAAACTATATTAGCTACGAAATCCATTTGTATCTCTTTAAATACGATCTGCAAGACCCAAAACTTGTAGAATCATTGACGCTAGGTTACCCTAAAATCTAAGATCAATCTCATTACCCGACTACTCTCGGGAGCATCTCGAAACTCCGTATCAGATCTGGACCGCACGTCAGAAGTCCACTTAATACGAAGTTAAAGAATTAGGACCGCCTTGCTGGGCTTGACAACCATCTCGGAAATCAAATCCAGATAGTGTCCCAGTGTAATTCGCTTGAGTCCGGAGCGAGAGTGTGAAAACACTTGTTTTCTTTCCAAAATAAATATCTTAAATAGTAATCTGAGACTTGTCGCTTATGGTCAAGATAAGCAACCGACCGACGTAGATCAGGCCAAATTACAGCCTCGGATCAGAAAAAATTTCATAAACATTTACATGTACTCAAAATTTCGGATCTAGACCCACTGACCATCGAACTGAAACTGGTCCGCTACCCGTGATCTGGAAATTTGACTGAAATGAAAACTTAACTAAACGTAGATCCAGTGTTAGTGAGCTTAAGTCCGACCTTTGGCTCAAGGAGGCCCGCCAGAAGTCCTTCGTTGAGCTGAAACCAGCCCACTTTGGCTATAACCCAAGTATACCTTGACCTGGAGTCTATTTTGGAGACTTTTTAGACTATATAAGGACCTTAAAACTCTCTCTCTTACAGCCATATGAATTTGAGAAAACCCTAGGAGAGAAAGAGAGAAAAAAGAGAGAAAGTGAGAGAGTTGTGGGAGATCTTTCCTGCCTTTCTTCCTTACTGCCTTTGGTGCTTAACCACCTCATTCTTATCGCTTTCCCAGCGATTCCAGCTCCGTTTCTATGTAAGAAACCCTAACCCTAATATGTTTTGGGGTTGTATAGGTTGTAGGTTATAAAATAGCTAACCTATTTCATTCTATAGTTTACCAAACTGCCATATAAGGAAGCTTAGTAAACCTATCGGTTTCGTTACGATTCTACGATAAAAGGTGCGGACTTTAGGTGTATAAGTTATGGTTTTCAACGCTTTTAATGTCAGATAATGATAGATTCATGATCTGTATGCAATTGTACATGTACAAAGTGCTTTCTAATTTTTGTTTCGATTAAAGATGTAGAATATGAAATTTTACATATTCTAAGTATTCGTAGAAAATACCGTATACGTATAAATTTTAGAAATATGTTTGACATGATTATTTGTTGTATGAATATACGATACATGGATAAAATACTTATTTGGAGAAAGGATTCGCCCAAATACATGTTTTACTAATACACACTATGTAGAAATACTGTATTGTAGAAAGTACCGTATACATATATATTTTAGAGATGTGTTTGCCATGATTATTTGTTGTATAAATATATTATATATGCGTAAAATACTTGCTTGGCGAAAGGACTCGCCCTAATACATGTTTTGCTAACAAACACTATGTATGTTGAAATAGTGTATTCTAAGTGTTTGTGAAAATGCTTGTGTGAGTAAGTGTTTGGATGATGATGCCTTAGGTAGGTGTTAAGATGGGATTCTCAACTACCTTAGAGACATGTATGATTTTCTCCATGAGGTTGTTCACTTTAACCACTTATGAAATATATGTGTTTGTATTCCTATTTATATAGTGCTTCATAACATGCTTTATAATATGCTTTATAATATGCTTTATGATATGCTTGTTAACATGCTCAACTGATTATATAATTTTATTTATGTAATGTAAATGTTTAAATTTATGTTTATATTGTATGATCCATCATGGGTGATGAGGGAGTGGTGTAACGATTTCGTGCAACAGCCCTGGCAGCCCTATACGGATAATACGGTGAGACCTGTATTCGAGCTGACGACCCGCGATTGAGCCGAGTACGGTGAGACCTGTATTCGAGCTGACGGCCAGCAATTGAGTTGCATACGGTGAGATCTGTATCCGTGCTGACAGGTGACGAGCTCTTTGCGCTGCATTCACGACACCTCTCGAACCATAATATCGTATGAGATTAACTAGGATTGACGACCCTAGAATGGATCATGTTTGGGAATGATATAAGGGAGGTACCTTAGTCTCCCAATACTGCTGTTTGAAATGGACTAATAACTACTTGGTAATCATGCTCATCATCGCACCGCATGTGCCTGGTAGATGTGGAGCACTGCGAGAGGTATGCATCCGCGAACGTAAGATGATGTCGCATGAGGGTGGTTTGGCAAGGGCATTCATCATGTCATTTCATACTTGCATTAATAAGAGTACTTAAAATTGTTTGATTGTACTGCTTTATCATTGCTGCTTGACTGAGTTGATAACATGTTAACCTATGCCTTATTGTTCCACTAAGTTGATCAGTCACTCCCACGTTACGGGACAGTGTTTGCAACACCAACCAGATTTGTTGAGTTTCAGGTGATGGCGATGCTTATGAAGCAGAGCCGGACTACCATTATGATGTTGAGGAGGAGTTCTCCTACATATAACCATCTGACAGGTCTATGAAGACCTGGTAATGTATTGACAGGGTTATGGTACTTGGGATAGAAGACATTACACTTCCTCACATTTGGTAAATTTTAGAATTGTACTTGTAATTATTTAACCTGGTAATTTTATCACACTCTGGAGACTCACCACAGTTTTTATATTTTATATGTCTATCACAGTCTTCCGCTTGCAATTTAACTGTCTCTGGAGTATGATATGCTGTTTTGGCTTAATCTCACTCATGTTCAATGCACGAATACAGTCAACATTCAATCATCATTCATTTTGTTGCATAAGTGATGTTCTGGAACTCGGGAGTTGAGTTACTACTCGACCCCCAATTTTCGGGATGTTACAGTCCACCTCTTGTTCCCACCTGGGCCGAGCCTACTGCTTCTGCGAACCCAGTCCTGCTGTCAGCCGAGACCTGAGCCTCGGCCCCAAGATCATCTCTAGCTTTGGGAGGGGTGATCATGGCGTCAGCTATCCGAACGGCCTCCTCCCGCTCGGATGATGAAGGGATAACTATGTAGGGGGCTGCAGGATGAGCCTCCTCGATGGGGGGATCAGTTATGGGCAGAAGATAAAGGGTTATGTTGCTGGAAAAGGAGTTATGATTGCTGGGGAAGGAATTATGGTTGCTGGAGGAGTTATGGTTGCTGGAGTCGGAACAATCATTGCCGGGACCTGAGTCTCGGCGGGTACCACAGTTGGAGTTGTGACGATGGAAATTGGAGTTGCAGCCTGAGCTGCAAGAACAAAAACTGGACCAGAGGGACCCTCCCCACGAGGAGTGACCTGCCTCCTCCGAACGGTGGTCTTCGTCCGGGACTCGACCTTCAACATTTCTTCTGTCGTCGGGGCGGCTTTCCTCCGAGAACCAGATGTCTCGGCCATACCCGCGCAAAGAATGACAAATCAATAATGAAATGAATAAGTTTGATCCCTCCTAAGGAAACAGAAGAAGAACTTACTGAAAGATGTCAGAAGAGGTTAGGACTTGCAAAGCCCGGACCAATGAAGGTTGGCGGAGGTGATCAGGTCTAACCAGGAGCGAAGCTCTCCCGATCATGCTCTAGCCTTGACAGCGCAGTTCTTCTGGTCCGAGTTGAGGAGAGGCAAACCCCTTGGGAAATCTACAAAGATAAAGAAAGCTTCAATTTGACTGGGGTAATAGAGAAGGCTATCAAAAAAGAGGGAATGACTAGTCCGACCTGGTTTTAAAAACCGGGTGGGGACCTGAGTTGTCAGAGTATCGAGCTCCATTGCTGGCGCTTCCCATTCGCTCGCAGCCTAGAACCACTTATTCTTCCAGTCCTTGTTGGAGGACGAAAGATTCATTACCAGCCCTGATCCCTTGCTGCCTCGGGTCGCGAAGTAGTACCATGGTTCTTGGCTATCGTGCTTAACCAGGTATAGGCTTATCAACTCCTCTAGGGTCAGCTCTGAATTTCTGACTTGACGCCAGATAATGAAGGAAGAAATCAACACCCTCCAAGCATTGGGGGTGAATTACTCGGGAGCTAGTTTGACGTAGGCTGTGGCTCGGACAAAGGGATGCAGAGGAAGTCGGAGTCCACATTGCAGCGCACAAAGATAAATGGCGACCTCCCCTTCAGCGGGCATGCCAGCAGTGTCTAAGGCCTCGGGTGCCCTTATCGGTACATCATCTGGGATGTCAAACTCTGAGCGAATCCATTCCATCTGAGACTTCGTTAGCATGGAGCCCCCCGGGACGGTTTCCGAGGTCCGCTCACTTGTGGGCATCTCGGTGGCCTTCGAGACTGGAGCTCGAGGGGCTCTGGCTGCTTTCTTCTTGTCAATTCGGTGAGTTCAAGCCCCCGCCTCTTTCTACCTCCGAGGAGGAGGGAAGAGAGGCACGACTTCAAAGGAACCTTCAGATGCCCCTTTCTCATAACCAGAACTCCCTGACTCGAAGTCATCATCATAATCCTGAACGGTTTTTAGATCGGACGACATCTTTCAAGGAGTACTGAGAAGCACAAGGTGAGAAGACTCACCAGACGATCATCGGGAATCGCTTTTGCCAGAAATGCTTAATCGGCCGGAATCGCTTGGTCGAAAACTTGAAAACGGTCAGAATCGCCTTCGCCGGAAATTGCCTTCTCCGGTACACACCCAAATTCAGAATGCAAATGGGGAGAGTGGTTCCGAAAGGGATTATATAGCTCGAAGAGAATCTTTGCATTAATAGCAGGCGTAATGGCTACCGCCGAACTGTCACGAGCACACGTGGCTGCAGATCACTAGTCTAACCTTCGCCCAACCACGTGCGTCTGACATTGGATGGTGAACTGCAGATAGCAGAAGCGGTGCTCGGGTAGAGGAAACGTCACTCAAATGTCTCCCGGGGCATACATGGCGGTTAGCCCTTGGCTGAACGACAATTCGAAATCCCAACCGTCACCACGTGTCCGCTGAATATTAGCCCGTGGGCGCGAAACCGTGAAGGCGCGATGCTTCGAAATTTTAAATCATGATAGTATCGGCATGCGTGGCAGGTTTGGCAGATGAGGCGGTTGATCTTTCATGTGCTTACTCTCTGAGTTTATAGCCGACCTCGAGGAGTAAGGGGCTTCTGTTATGGGAAGATCAGAGCCCCTCATAGTTCCAAGGGTCAGCATCGTCTTAGTCCGATCAGATGTAATGACACCCGAAGTAATGAACACTGATGAAGAGAGAGACATCCGAGCACCCGAGCCGAGGGAACGACCTCCGGGCCAACAGCTCATCCTCGTGTGAAGAAGGACGTCTGAGCCAGGGGCTCGTCCTTGTCCTCATCTTCATCTTCATCCGAAGAAGGACGTCTCGAGTCGAGACCAGGGCGGAACATCTCAGACGCTAAACTAAAAAACTGCCTTAAGCGGACGTGCTTGCCAACCTCGTCCATTGATACGCTACACGATCCCTGGATTACGTGTGATATCTCCACGATTCGAAAATCCTCCTGATTGAGTGAATTGTGCTGAGATTAACGGATGCAGACCATTCGACAGTCAGGTATAAATGCATTGAGACCTCATTGCTACAGGTACGCAAGATCTTGCACTTTCCCTCTACTTTTCAACTTAAACCCCGATTCCCTTGACCTGACTTAGGCATCGGAGGGTCTCCCAGCTTAGCCAGGGTCTCCTTTGCTCACTCTCTGTGCAGGTTCAGGGTTCCTCGAAGGTTCGCCTTGCCGAGTGGAAGGTAGTCCAGATTTTGACCTTAACAGTTACCATCATTGAACAACTGTTAGATGCCTGGTGGGGACACTGCATGCAAGGCCTTTTTATTGCATCATTGCACCTAACACAATCCCATGTAAAAATACAATTGAAGTATGCAAGTAAACTGATTTCAATGCATTCCGATTATAAGCTGCCAAACCTAACTTAGGATTCAAAATCACCTTTCATACAGGCTCTTCAACCGTCTAAAATACATGCTCTTCAACCATACAACATAGAAAACACAAGTACACAACAAAACGGGACACGATTGTTACAGTACACGTTGGTAAAGCTCTGCGTAATCCACGCCGGCAAAGTGGATCAACAGTATGGATAAAACACATACATCATGGTGGGCCCACAGAACTTATCCATAGCACACAGCACGGACATCCGTGCTGTTGTGTTACACTACACAATCGGAGACTAACAAAAGCGGTTCATCATGCGATCAAACGGTCCACGACAAATGGTCTAGTTAGGTGGTTAATGATGTTGAGGGTCTGGCCCACCAGGACTCAGCCTCTTAGACTCATACTCGTCCAATCTCGTCTCATGTCCCCGAAAACCTGCCTTGAGCATTGCACTGGCATCCTGCAAGGGTTGATACGATTGCATTAGATCACTTCGATCCGGAGATTGAACCAGACGACGAGGCTCTACACTCCCAACCAAAACTAGAACCAGGACGAAGCAGGCAAAAAATTTCAAACTCCTCATTTCACTTAGGCCTTATCAAATGCTGGTGTAGAGAGGCATTGAGCATCCCATCTGATTTATACACACAATTTCAAGCCTCCTTTTTCATATTTAACTTAGTAGGCCGTCTAAACCTCTGTTAGTGGTTTTATTTTCTAGATTACTATGCTTGTCCTCAATATAAAAGACGGCGCCTCATTACGGACACTTTGTCCTTGCTTAGATGCACCATCCATTACCACAATTTCATCAGAAGAAAAGGGGATGATTCAGCAGACTCCTCTGTTTTATCTGTAGTAATGGTCAATCTAGTCAGCTGAGTCATGTTTGACCACATACATCATGACTCACATACATCTGTATATGACGCTGGAAAGGGTTATCCAATGAGGGTGGTGTGGCTTAATCTTACAAGGAAGGGGCACTCTCCCACTCAATTCTGCCCATTGGCCTTATCTCTATTTTCTAAGTGGGTGTCATTCAGATACAATCCTCTTCAAGAAAATTGTATTGGAGGCAATTTAGAGAAACCCACTTGGCATTTTGAGTTTGAAAGATGTAGAAGAAAGTGATCAGATAAAGATTAGTAACATGATTAGAATTGAAAGCCAGGCTCTAAAAACGCATACATGGGTGTTTTTAGTTTCGATTCCAATCTTCTTATCCTTGATAATTGAGATGGATATATGCAATGACGGCAAGATTTATTAATTGGCAATTCAAATTACAGCACATTAGCGAAGAAACAAGCTTTATCCTCACTGATAAGTTCAAAGCTGGTCAGCAATTGTTCCATCATGGTAAAATAAGAAAAATCCACTTCTATTCAACAGCCAGATTCGTTGTCCTACGACGTCTCATGACATTGAAATCAAGGTAATCTCCTATGTTGAAATGCAAAAATCTACTTTATTAATTAAGTTTTTATGATTAATGAGTGCTTCCAGATAAGCACAAGGACACGATTGGCTAAGATTATTTGAGAAGGGAATTTTCGTGCTGGCCTTTGAAGATACATCTTCCACCCATTTCATTGGACTGCACTTTCTAGAAATAAGTCTGGATTGAGGCCAAGATAAATTTTCTTAAGTGGCAAGAGTGGCTGTCACTGTTCAGACGGTTTGGCATTTGTGCCGAAACCAAACATTAAACAGCTAAAAACAGTTCGCGGTCGGTTGAAGATAAGAAATTCAAAGACCGAAAATTATTACAATTCTTTTAATCTTCGAAAACCGGTCAGCCGTCGACGATATGTGCAGAGATTAGTGGGCTCTCTTTAGATTAAGCTTTATTATAAGAGTTCTTTTGCAAAAGTCAAAACTGTTTAACGGATAATCTTATCCCAAACAATAAACAAATAAATTCAACCATAAGTCCACAAAGGGCAGTGGGCTTTAACTTTGATACTCGGGCAGAATGTGATGGATGATGTGCGGGCACCTACAAATTGTATTTGTGGCATACAAGTAATTCAAACTTAAGTGTCCAAAAAATGGGCCCCAGTTGTTATGTAACATAAACAAAAATTATGCTAGGTTGATTGTCTAATTATCAGGTTGACGAACATTTATTTGACGGTTAAAATGAAAAACATCCAACAAGTTCCCACGAATAGGAGGTTGGGATTGTTCGACAATTTAATCTATTTGATTTGAGTTAATGAATACCGCATGTATAATTTTTGAGTGCCTGTGTATCAAGCATCATATTCTGGCAGAGCATCAGATAACTTCTCTTTATCTATTTCTTGTGGCGGCCATGAGTCGGATGCAACTTGTCCTAGTCGACACGGACTTGGTTCAGTCTGATGTGGTCAGCACCAGAAACATGCCTCACTTGGACGAGTCACTACCCACGTGGCCCATTCCTGATCCGACTCAAGATCGAATGAGTCAAATCCGAGTGGCCAAAAACACATTCTGGATTTCAGTTTGTAAAAGTGGGGCAAGTGCAGCACACGGTTAAGTGATCCAAACGGTTCATATAATGGCCCCACTGTGAATGGTCCATGCACCAAAAACCCAGATAAAAAGATTTATAAATACAGCAACAGCTTATATTCAGCCAAGAACAGGGTAAACTATAAAGCTGGGATCTTCGTTGGAATTCGTAAATGGGCCATCCACGTTTATGCTGGGCTAGGCCCAGCCCATCCTAACCCAATTCATGAGCTCGACCTAAGCCCAACAAAGGCCTTTCACAGAACGCCCAAGCCCAAGCTCGAAAATGGTTGGGATAGGCCCAAC
The DNA here is from genome assembly GCA_030180095.1 of Magnolia changhungtana. NCBI lineage: Eukaryota > Viridiplantae > Streptophyta > Magnoliopsida > Magnoliales > Magnoliaceae > Magnolia > Magnolia changhungtana. The sequence continues at coordinate 1,597,469 of JASAUF010000117.1, read as the reverse complement.
ATGGCCAGAAAATTGATAAAATCTAAATTTTCCAACTTGCGTACGTGTTCCTAATCTATCCATTGATCAAGTGTCCTCATTGAATGAAAGAATTGGTTGCTTTTTATAAATAAAATCTAAGCTATTTAAAGACTTATTGCAGATGAAATTTGAACCATACTTCAGATAACAACTATATTTTTTTACTTCTAAAAATATTTCCAACTATATTTAAAATATCTTCTCATGCCCTTTTAATATATAAAGTTCTCTAATTAAGAAAAATTATTTATAGAGGAAAAAAATAAAAGAAGAAGGAAAAAAAGTTAGATTTATTATATATGACATAAAATATACAAAATTCAAGTGACTAAAAAATTTCAATGGACGGTAACTAGCCAAGAACAGTTTAGCTAGTCATTCCAGCTGAAATGGATTGATGACTTGTACCCTAGTTTGTGATGGGTTTTTTTTTTGACCCGTTGTCCTTTCGCAACTGGGATGCGCAAAGTCCTTTTGCAACTGGGATGCGCAAGTCCTTTCGCAACTAGGATGCGGAAAGGAGTTTCCTAAAACTATAAAAAAGGGTCCCTAGGATTTTTCTACGTATGTTGTGTTGATGAGAAAAACACAAGAGGGTTATCAAAGGTGAGAGAGAGAGGGAGAAAGAGAGAGAGGAAGCTTGTAGAAGGGAGGTTATGCTCGTGGAGGTGATCTACGGTGCAGTCTATATCTCAGCGCTCCTACGTCCTCGTAATCGGTGAGATCTCTCTGGTTTTCTTTATTCTTTCATTATTTATTTACTCCTGCGTGAGTGAAGAAGATTATAACGTTTTACTTCATAGTGGATTGTTGATCTGGACGAGGTCCCATGGTTTTTACCTCTTTGAGGGTTTTCCACGTAAAAATCTCTTGTGTGGTGTGTGATTGATGCTTTGATTTATTTCATTGCTTTATTATCCATAATTTTGGTTTGTTTCGGGAGGCTAGATCCTAAGGTTTGTGCAAGGCATCCCAACAAAGTGGTATCAGAGCTAAGTTCATTGAACGGGTAGGATCGGTTTTTGAATTATGGAAGGTGGCTCAAGGATGATCAGCCTTAATGGTTCTAACTGGACCATATGGAAGGCTAAGATGGAGGACTTACTTTATTGCAAGGACCTATATTCTCCAATCTTAGGCATATCAGCAAAATCCAAGGATATGACTGATGATGATTGGAAGAAGACGGACCGAAAGGCGGTGGGGTTTATTAGACAATGGTTGGATGATTCTGTGTTCCACCATGTATCTACGGAAACCTCAGCCGCAAGCCTATGGCTAAAATTACAAGGGCCATGTATGAGAGGAAGACAAATTTAATAAGATATTTCTGATAAGGCGACTAGTAAATCTCAAGTTTAAGGATGGTGGTTCTGTGGCTGAGCATATGAATGAGGTCAACAATATAGTGAACCAACTCACCTCTATGAAGATGGTCCTGGATGATGAATTGCAGACTTTACTATTGCTTAGTTCATTGCCTGACAGTTGGGAGACATTGGTGGTGTCTCTAAGTAACTCCGTGCCAGACGGAAAGATATCCATGGAATAGGTAATCAGTTGTCTCTTTAATGAGGAGACAATGAGGAAATCTTAGGGGTCTACTCAGCAAGAGGCCCTTGTGACACAGGAACGGGGGAAAGGAAAGAACAGGAAGGGCAGGAAGGCCCGAGATAAATCAAGAGGCAAGTCGAGTAACAGAAAAGATGTTGAATGCTGGAATTGTGGCAAGAAGGGCCACTACAAGCATGAATGTCATGGTAAGAAAAACGACAAGAAAGGAAAAGGGAATGAAGATGAATCAGATTCCACTGCGGTCGCTTCAGATGGCGACATGGTAGTTATTCTTTCTACAAATCATGACGTATGTCTCACGGCTACGAGTCAAAACACCGACTGGGTGATAGACTCAGGAGCTTCTTTTCATGCGACTCCACACAGGGACTCCTTCACAAGCTACAAGTCAAGTAACTATGGGACTGTGAAGATGGGAAATTCTGGTGTATCAAAGATCGTGGGAGTCGGTGATATTTGTGTGAAAACTGATGTGGGTTGCACATTGTTCTCAGGGATGTGAGGCATATCCCAGATCTTTGCCTCAACTTGATGTCGACGGGAAGGCTGGATGATGATGGCTATGAAAGTTGATTTGCTGATGGGCGATGGAAGCTCATCAAGGGTTCGTTGATCATGGCTAGAGGAAAGAAGTGTTGCACCTTTTATAAGGCAAGTGTCAGTATGTGCAAGGGTGGATTGAACGCAGCGGAAGATTCAGCTATTGACATGTGGCACAGATGTCTAGGCCACATGAGTGAAAAGGGCTTCAGCTACTAGCAAGAAAGCGGCTCCTTCCAGACGTGACAGGTATACCTCTCAAAACCTGTCTTGATTGTTTATCAGGGAAACAGCATAGAGTTTCATTTGTTAAAACTGCTTCTCATGTTAATAAAGTGCATGCATTAGATTTGGTTTATTCTGATGTTTGTGGTCCTATGAGGACAAAAACCTTCGGTGGGGCATTGTATTTTGTTACTTTTATAGATGATGCATCTAGGAGGGTTTGGGTTTATGCTTTGAAATCCAAGGACGAGGTCTTTGGTGTGTTTAAATTGTTTCATGCTATGGTCGAGAGAGAGACAGGTAAATCATTGAAGTGCATCTGCACTGACAATGGTGGTGAATACATTGGCGACTTTCACGAGTACTGCAAGTCCCTGGGTATACGGCATGAACAGACGGTTCCTAAGATCCCCCAGCATAATGGTGTAGCTGAGCGAATGAATCGTACCATTGTTGAGAGAATCAGATGCATGTTATCCCATGCGAAATTGCCCAAGATGTTCTGGGGAGAAGCAATGCACACAGCGGTGTATTTGATAAACAGGTCTCCATCAGCCCCGTTGAATGGAGAAGTACCTGAGAAAGTGTGGACTGGACATGATCCATCATACAGTCACCTCAGGGTGTTTGGATGCAGGGCATCCGTTCACGTACCAAAGGATGAGAGGTCCAAGCTCGATACGAAGATCAAGCACTGTGTGTTCTTAGGGTACGGTGATGAAAAGTTCGGTTATAAATTGTGGGATCCGACCGAGAGGAAGCTCATCAGGAGCAGAGATGTGGTTTTCTTTGAAGATCAGTGTATAAAAGACATTCGTAAGCTAGAGAAGAATCAGCCTAGTTCAGGTGAGCTAGAGGACATGGATCCGATTATTCGTCCTGTGGTACCTGATGACGGGGAAGTACAGCAAGGTGCAGAGGACGAGAGAGTTCCTTCAGAAGATGGACCAGGGGAGCAGCCCCCACTTGATTCACCTATTGAGCCATAGGTGAGGAGGTCATCTAGGGACAGACAGCCGTCCAAGAGGTACTCGCCACATGATTACATTATGCTGACTGATGGGGGAGAGCCAGAAGATTATTCTGAGACCTTAGCCGACGAGCATAAGGGGGAGTGGTTGAAAGCTATGCAAGAGGAGATGGAATCCTTGCATAAGAACCACACCTATGATATGGTGAAACTGCCTAAGGGCAAGAAAGCTTTGAGCAACAAGTGGGTGTTCAGAAAGAAGGTTGAGCAGAAGAATTCATAGACGAGGTTCAAGGCCAGACTTGTGGTGAAAGGGTTTGGTCAGAGGAAAGGAATAGACTTCGAAGAGATATTCTCACTAGTGGTGAAGATGACATCCATACGGATGTTACTTGGGTTAGCGGCTAGCATGGATCTGGAGATAGAACAGTTAGATGTTAAAACTGCCTTTCTCCATGGTGACCTGGAAGAAGAGATCTACATGCACCAACCAGAGGGGTTCGAAGTCAAGGGCAAGGAGCATATGGTGTGTAGGCTGAGGAAGAGCTTGTATGGCCTGAAACAAGCTCCACGGTAATGGTACAAGAAGTTCGACTCGTTTATGTTGAAACATGGGTATGACAGAATGGAGTCGGACCACTGTGTGTTCACGCGCAAGTTCTCGGATAGTGATTTCTTAGTTCTGCTATTATACGTTGATGGCATGCTCATCATGGGAAAAGACATCAAGAAGATCGACAGGCTGAAATAGGAGTTGGGCAAGTCTTTTGCGATGAAAGACTTGGGCCCGGCTAGATAGATCCTAGGAATGGAGATAACCCGTGACAGAAGCAGCAGGAAGCTTTGGCTGTCACAAGAGCGGTATATTGAGAAAGTCCTAGAGCGGTTCAATATGAATGCAGTGAAGCCGGTCAGTACTCCACTGGATGGTCACTTCAGATTGAGCGACAGGCAGTGTCCCAAGACGAAGGCAGAGGTGGATGAGATGCAGAAGATACCCTACGCGTCAGCTGTAGGAAGTTTGATGTATGCTATGGTGTGTACACGCCCAGACATAGCATATGCGGTTGGTGTTGTTAGCCGGTTTCTTGCCAATCCTGGTAAAGAGCATTGGGCAGCGGTGAAATGGATACTGCGGTATCTAAGAGGCTCATCCAGGTTGAGCCTATGCTATGGTGACGGTAAACCTGTGTTAGAGGGCTACACAGATGCAGATATGGTAGGTGACATAGACTCCAGGAAGTCTACATCAGGGTTCATGTTCACGTTTGCAGGGGGAGCGGTTTCTTGGCAGAGCAAGCTACAGAAGGTCATAGCATTGTCAACTACAGAAGCCGAGTACATTGCAGTCACAGAGGCATGTAAAGAGATGCTTTGGATGAAGAGGTTCCTACAGGAACTTAGCCTGATGCAGGAGGAGCACGTAGTCTATTGCGATAGTCAGAGTGTTATACACTTGAGCAAGAATCCAAGTCAGCATTCCAAGTCAAAGCACATAGAGATTCGATATCACTGGATCAGGGATACTTTGAAACAAAAGGTGTTACAGCTTGAGAAGGTCCACACGGACAATAATGGGTCAGATATGATGACCAAGGCCTTGCTTAAGGGCAAGTTTGAGGTTTGTAGAAACCTGGCTGGCTTAAAGAAGGTGAATCCCTCCTAGGTCAAAAAGGGAGAGATTTGATGAGTTTTTTTTGATCCGTTGTCCTTTTGCAACTGGGATGCGCAAAGTCCTTTTGCAACTGGGATGCGCAAGTCCTTTCGCAACTAGGATGCGGAAAGGAGTTTCCTAAAACTATAAAAAAGGGTCCCTAGGATTTTTCTACGTATGTTGTGTTGATGAGAAAAACACAAGAGGGCTATCAAAGGTGAGAGAGAGAGGGAGAAAGATAGAGAGGAAGCTTGTAAAAGGGAGGTTATGCTCGTGGAGGTGATCTACGGTGCAGTCTATATCTCAGCGCTCCTACGTCCTCGTAATCGGTGAGATCTCTCTGGTTTTCTTTATTCTTTCATTATTCATCCACTCCTGCGTGAGTGAAGAAGATTGTAACGTTCTACTTCATAGTGGATTGTTGATCTGGACGAGGTCCCGTGGTTTTTACCTCTTTGAGGGTTTTCCATGTAAAAATCTCTTGTGTGGTGTGTGATTGATGCTTTAATTTATTTCATTGCTTTATTATCCATAATTCTGGTTTGTTTCGGGAGGCTAGATCCTAAGGTTTGTGCAAGGCATCCTAACAGTTTGGAACCGCAAATAAGCTTTCAAAATATGCCGAAAGCAGCCAAAGTGGTGACTCAACTCAGGACCGAACAAGTCAATCTAAATGGTGAGTCTTCAATCCATGAACTGATTTGCAAAATTGTTCTAACTAATCTTTTATATGAATGAAGATAATGCAGGACATCAATACAAATTTATTTATTTATTTATTTTTATTTGGTTCAAATAAAAAATTTATTCATGTACATCTTGTAGGCCCTCAAACACCAACTTAAGTTCCTATTAATCATTTTAATGACCCTGCCAAGACCATAATCTCTATCGCTTCCAATCGAACTATCACTCTTTTGTTGGGCCATGAATATTGCGAATGGATGGTTGATCACCATCCTTTCAAAGATCAAGACTGGTGACCTGATTTAGGGAGCCAAAAGAAAAAGAAAGAAGAAGCTAGCAGCTGCTTAAATCAATCAGGGAAGATAAGCCTCTTTACTCCTTAGTGCTGGCAAGCGTGGCTGGACTTGATCTTGCACGAAAAGTGAACTGGGATAGAAATCAACCAAAGACCAATCCCTGGCTGGCCAAAATTAGGTTTTGTGCAATCCATAGTGAGACACTTTCTAACCATCCATTCATTGCAAGTTTTGCTGGTGGTAATGTAACCTTTTGCACCTTTTAGCTTAAAGTTCCTTTTGCAAGCCATTGATAGATGGCTATCATAACCTTGTTGTTTATGGGATATGGTGACGCAGGGATGAACGTGATGAGGTCAATCACCGTCTTCCTCAAGGATAAATACTTCAAATCCACAAAGCTTTTCTGGACTCCTCACAGAGACTTCTCTGATACATCTTGGACATGAAAGTGTCTGTGACCTGCTCTACATCAGTCCCCTCCACTTCAAAAGAACTCATTCTCGAGTTCTCGTCCTTCTTCGATTCTTGATACTCGGTCAAGTGTACCGTAATGATACTAGCCCGGATCAAAGGTTACGGTCAATTTACGGGTCCACCTTCTTTTAGTCCAACCATGCTAGGAACGTATCTGTGACATGTTCTACGTCATATGGCTAATCGGCACAGTGGCCCACCAGATCAATAGCCATGATCACTACATATGTTTGTTAAGCTTACTATGGAATGAAAGTGCATAAAACTTCTACAATACAAACTTCGTCCCAACATTTCTATTAGATAAATGATGTTAGGACACCTAAAATTTTCGATTTCTTGAAAAGGTAAATATCATGATAAATTAATCAACTATTGTTAGAGTGCGAGTGGTATTATTTTTGGAAATATCAATGTTTTTTTTAAAATTTTATTTATTTATTTATAATATTTTAATTTTCCCTTTTGTGACCCACCATCCATAGAGGTAGTGAGAAAAAGGTCTCACACAAGTTCACCATTTTTATCATCAACCCTATTGATCCCATCATCAGGTGGGCCACAAAGTACAAGATAAACTGATGCTTAGAAGAATTTTGTTACGCCATTCTTTTATGTTTTCCTTCTGCGGATTTTTTTTTTTGTTTTGGTTTATTGTTTGTTTATTATATGATCTCTGACTCTAGAGGAATGAACTGGCTTTATTTTCAGCCCAGATAATCCAAACAGTGTAGTCCATCTGATGGAAAGGTATGATTAGGCACACAGTTGCAGTACGGGATTTGCGATGTGTAGCAAACATATCGCTTTTATGAGTAGATAGAGAAATAAAGGCAAAGGAAGAAAGAAACTGGCAAAAAGGGGAAAATGGAACTAAAGTTAAATTCCTTTCTTCTCACAATATTATATCGGTTTTACGAAAAGGTTATACCCTTTTCTTTTCTTTTCTTGTTCATCGTAATAAGTATGTTTAAGGGAGAATTATGGGATGTAATCCAAACGCAACTGAGAGAATGAAAAATCCAAGATTTAGATTCACGCTTCCAAATAGCAGCATGGATTTTGTGCAATTAGGAATTGAATTCACTATTGTCAATTCATATCATGTTTGGCACCATTCAAATCTTGGATTTCAAATCCAACTTAGTTGGAAGTCCTCAAAAAGGCCTCTTTTCAAATCCAAGAGAAAAAGTAGGATGCAAAATTCTGGATTTTCAATCCTCTTCCATTGTTACAACTGCTCTCTCCTGCTCTCTTTTAAGGCTCCCTTTGTCAAGATCCAAGCTACCAAACAAAAATTCTAAATTCCAAAGGATTGAAAGACTAAGATACCAAACACAACTGAAAGAATGCCAAATCCCATTTGGATTTGGACTTAAGAATCCAAATTCATGCTGCCTAAGAACTTAACGCAGAGATGGACGTGATGAGGTCGATCACCATCTTCCTCATGGATAATTACTTTGAGTCCACGGAGCTTCTCTAGACTCCTCACAGAGATTCTTCAAATCCACAGGGAAAAATAGGAAAATAGAAATAAATTCTAATAAATTTAAAAATAAATTGATTGGTGATAACAACGAATTTACAATTCTTTAAATAGTGATATCAAACTTAGGAAGAAGTCTCATAATCAAACTCCAACTCAAATTCATGCTACCTAAGAACTTGATGCAGAGTTGGACGTGATGAGGTCAATCACCATCTTCCTCATGGATAACTACTTTGAGTCCACGGAGCTTCTCTGGACTCCTCAAAGAGATTCCTCGAATCTACGAGGAAAAATAGGAAAATAGAAATAAATTCTAATAAATTCAAAAATAAATTGATTAGTGATAAAAACGAATTTACAATCCTTTAAGTAGTGATATCAAACTTAGGAAGAAGTCTCATAATCAAACTCCAATTCAAATTCTCTAAAATTCGTGACTTACTATAAATAGTAAAGACAATCATGATTTATACTAGACTTCATGGTTTTCAGCAAAAAAAGTTAAGTGTCCAATTTGGCCTAACCACGTTATTCTCCATGTTGGGCTAGACTCCTAAAGCTCAAAGGATCAAGAATTATGATCGAACTAAAACTTACTATAAATAGTAAAACCGAAATTAAAATGGAGTTTCGACCATCGATCTGACGTAATCTCAGAAATTCGGCATGGGCAATCTGGTATAGCCAAGTTGGTTGGCTTAAGTAGCTTCTCCTACCCCAAAATCATATATGGTACGTCAAATAACTCATTCCGATTTGTGAGATATGCCTATTTTAGGGTTCTGATGGTCCTGATCACTTCCGCCTCCAATCGGGCCTTCTCTGGTTCATCTTGGACATGAAAGTGTCTGCGACCCGCTCTACATCAATGATAAGGTCTTGCATTAGTTTATAATTCATTTATGCCCAAAGCAAGTGCTAAATATATAGTTGTTCTGATGTCGCAGTTTTTTCTTGCTTTTATTACATGTTTATTTTTGCTGCCAAACGTATTGCATGTGATAGATTGATTAGTACTAATGCATTATGTTAACTGGCCTTTTCGTTGCACCATCACAGGAAAAAGACCAGCAATAGAAACAGAGAAGGTCTAACATGAGCATGATGATACAATGCAAACATTTCATGGTGATGACCTTGGAAGGCTTTACAACATCAAATGAGGGAAAGTGAGAAAGTTCGAATTAAAAATTCTCCTACCAAAGTGGCACCATCAAATAGCTATGAGATGCCTGGTAAGGCCATTACATGTAAGGCCTTGTATCATTGCACCTAACTCAATCCCATGTAAGAAAAAAATTTGAACAACTGAACATCAAGTAGTTTTATTATTTTAATCATACAATGTAGAAAACACAAGTAAACTCAACAAAAAGGGACTCGGATTCCATAGTGTAGTACATGGCACTGATGTCGTCGGTACTATGCACTAGTGGAAAACACACGTATCAGCTTGATACAAAACTTTTATAGACCTAATAAGTTTTTAATTGTGGGTGTTCGATCACCATTGTTTCCTAGGGACTGTGGATGAAATGCATACATCATGGTGGGGCCCAAAGAGCTTTTCTGGGAGCACACGGTACTGATGTTAGTGCTGTGTGCAACACTATGCAATCAGAGTCCAACTAAAACCGTTCATCATGTGATCAAACAGCCATGGAAAATGCTCTAGTTAGGTATCATAGAATGATGTTGAGGGTCTGGCCCACCAGGACTCAGCCTCTTAGACTCATACTTGCTCGATCTCATGTCATGTCCTAGAAAACCTGGCTTGAGCATTGTATTGGCACCCTCCAACTGTCGAAACTATTGCATTATCTCCCTTCTCTCAGGGTATTGACTGAGAGGACGAGGCTCTGCACTCACAACCAAAACCAGAACTAAGACAAAGGACACAAAATGTCTCGAACACCCCATTTCACTTGCAACTTATCAAATGCTGGTGTAGAGAGGCATTGTGCATCCGATCTGATTTATATACACAATTTCAAAGCATCCTTTGCTAATTTAACTTAGTGGGGTGTCTAAACATGCGTTAGTGGTTTTATTTTCTACATTACTATCCTGCCTCAAACTAAAAGCCAGAATCTCATGCCTTTTGTCTTTGCTTAATGATGAGGTTCGAATATTGCATATTAGACCCCAGTTATTACTTGATTTTACGTACATGATAATGCTTAATTGAATATTTTAATCATGTTTTTATTACAGGGTGTAATTAGGAGCGTTGACTGAAAAAGAGTATTAAAAGCATGGATTTGACACTCCGAAGTCACCAAAGCAAGGGACGGACTCCAGAGGACCAATATTGAAGAATTTATACACCAAGGATCTGAGGAAATCAAGTCGTTCATGTTAAAGAGGCCCGAAAATGGTTCAGATTACAAGTTCACAGGGTTCCCGCCATCCGATTGGCTCGAAACTCCATACATGGGATGGGGGCCATAAATTAACCGTACACATAAAATTTCACCCATTGGACATCTCGGGAAGTGGCCCAATAGCCTGATCATCCCCTTAATTCATTAAGTGGGGCCCGTATGCTATCTGGATATGCCTCAACTTCGGATTTAATGACTTAAAAGGGGAGATAAAACAGATGGACGGCACAGATTTCTGGGAAACAACACAGTGGACCCCATATGTATAGCGTGTGTACATAGTGTACACACGCCTGCCGCGCACTGGAAAAGAGAAGTCGGTCTAAGACCGCTGACCCGCGTCCTCTCTGAAAATAGAAATTTCTATTTTCGCTGCCGCGTAACGGATGGACTGCGTCCATTTTGTGAAAGGTAGTGGGCCACCATCATGACATGTAAAGATAATCCAAGCCGTCCATCGTGTATAGGGCTTCGTAAAATTCAAACCCATGCTGACTGTTTGTACCCATGCAAGCACATGTTCGAGATACAGAGGCCACAAGTAGATTGCTTTGCAACGTCAAAATTGATTTTTGCGTGATTTTTTCTCTGGACCGTATCAACGAACAACCAAAAGCGTCACTTCTTGACCGAAATTTCATTATAAATCTAATGGACGGGGTGGATTCCTCCTAAAATACCTCTATGGGGCCCACCGATCACGTCAGCGACGGACATGCGTAGGCTTATGCACGTCTGTGAAATCTGGTTTTTCAGGTGGTTGTGGCCCACCATCTTTGATTAGATGGAAGATCTGATCCGTCCATCATGTATTTCAGCCAAAAACGTCCTAGGAGACGTTGATTTTATTGACATCGGGTGAGGAACATGAGAGTTATGAAGCCCCAAACTTGGCTGCGAAAAGTCATTCGCTGCGCGTGCGACAGCTTTCCAAATCCGATTTCTACCACTCCAGCAGCTATCAAAAGAGAAAACGTAGAGAAGGGGGATCTTTTGGGAGGAGAGCCAGAGCCTGGGGAGAACACCAGGGAGAACGCTAGGAAGAAAGATCCAGAGAGGGAGGAGAGTTTGGAAGAGAGAGAGAGAGAGAGAGAGAGAGAGTTTATTTTTATTTCCTTTATTTTTATATTTTTTCTAGCTTAATTATGTTTATGCTAGGCTAAATTCATTAGCTAGGGCTGAGATGAAGCCCCTAATTTGAATAACTCTAGTTATATATTGATTTTACCTTGATTCGATTGGTTTGTTTCTTTCTCTAGTGTGCTTGATTGGTTTAAATTATGTACTTCTCCATCTATGAACTTGACCAGAGTCTATATATGGATGTTGTCTGGATGCTTATTCTAGGTGCTTGTGTTTAAACATGAACAGGTTTCCTATAGAGGGAGAAACAGGGTGCTTTAATGAATTATACACCCTATGTGCCCGACCAAGGACATGGGATATGTTATTCATTGCATTGCTTTAGGAGATTTGACATTCTGTATGCCCAACTAAGGACACAGATTGTGCTTTCTTTATATAAGTTGTATCAATCTAGATTAGGGTAAATCAATAGATAAAACAAGGGATAGGATAATTAGGGGTGGATTCGAAAGTCCTAGTGCTCTCTTTGATTGAATTTTCTTCCCTGTTCTCAATTGTTTTTCATAGAATCATGCTTAGTAACTCGCTCCATTATTTGTTGGATTAGTTAAGAAGAATCATAGATTTGAATTGTGACGACTAGTCCTCGTGGGAATGATCTCGTAATACGTACTGTATCTACATCTGATTCGTATACTTGCGAGTTTAAAAATCATTTAAATCATGTTGGTTTAAATAAAACATCACTTAACATGCTTATATGCACCATCCATCGCCACATAATTCATCAGAGGAAGAAAAAAAAAGATCATTCAGCAAACTTCTCTATTTTACCCCTAGCTATTGTCAATCTAGTCATCTGCGTGCATGTTTAGCCACATACTGTTGCGCAGCACGCCAACAACACAATGAGCTGAGATCTAATCTCAAACCTCACCCACAAATGATAAACAAGAAGAAATATAAACTTGAAATAGATCAAAGCAATCCAAACAAACCACAAGACAAGATATACATGGAAAAACCCCAACAAGGGTAAAAAAAACCATGGATGTAATCTTCCACTATGAAGAAAAATAAAGATTACAAAGCGATATACTAACATCTCTCTTAGAAATATAGAGAAAACCCTTTGCCCATACCTTAAAATTATTTCATAATGCTTTTTAATACCCTAAAAGACCCTAGAGACACCTATATATAGTTTATGCAACTCCCCTTTTGCACCCTTGCGAAAGGCGACATAGAAATCCGCAGTCCGCATCAGATTTGGAAATGAATCTGTGTAACCACGACTGGTTGAACAGACTGTACGACCGATCGAGGGGACCCCACCACCGGTCAAGCATGAGCCTTGACAGGTCGAGCACCTCGGAACCAAAAACCTTATGCTCACTAGACTTTGAGTCGTGCCAGTCCACGACTAGTCACGACCGGTTGAGTGGGCTCCACGACCGGTCGAGCAGGGGCCACGACCGGTCGTGCGTGGCCCCAGATGTGGCTCCACTTCTCAACAATCTCCCACTTGGAGACACATCGCAATAAACCTTTGTCTTTTTCATCTGGAGTGCACCACCTACTCGTCTTCAAGCCTGAAGACCAATCAAAGTTGAATAAAGCTTCAGCTTCTCCCGTGTGATCGCCTTGGTCAGCATATCCGCAGGATTCTCACTTGTATGAATCTTCTCCAGAGCAATCGATCCATCTTCCAGTAGCGAACGTATGAAGTGATATCTGATGGCAATATACTTGGTCCTTGAATGAAACGCTGAATTCTTAGCCAAACGTATTGCACTTTGACTGTCACTGTATAACTTGCAATCTGCTTACTTCTTACCCAATTCTTCTATGAAACCATGCATTCACACCATCTGCTTGCATGCTTCTGTAGCCACAACATATTCTGCTTCTGTCGTACTGATAGATATTATCTTCTGTAACTGAGAGACCCAACTAACTGCAGCACTACCCAGAGTAAAGACATAACCTATAGTACTTCTTCTGTTGTCGATATCTCCTGCCAAATCTAAATCCACATAGCCTTGTAGCTTGATTTTTGATCCACCATAGCACAACCTTACATCCTTAGTACTTACCAAGTATCTAAGGATCCACTTCATAGCTTTCCAATGTTCCTTCCCAGGGTTATTCATGAACTTGCTAACAACTCCCACTGCTTGAGCAATGTCTGGCCTCGTGCTCACCATAACATACATGAGACTCCCAATAGCTGATGCGTATGGGACTTTAGCCACGTAGTCCCGTTCCTCCTGCGTCTTTGCACCTTACTCCTTAGATAGCTTGAAGTGATTGACTAATAGAGTGCTAACCGGTTTAGCACCTCCCATATTGAATTGATCAAGTACCTTGGCTATGTACTCTGCCTGTGACAAAACCAGTTTCTTGTTTTCCCTGTCACACTTTATCCTCATACCTAGGATTTGTTTTGCAGCTCCCAAATCCTTTATGACAAATTCTCTAGATAGTTGTCTTTTGAGATTTGAGATGTCCTTCATACTTGAATCGGGCACTAGCATATAATCAACGTATAGAAGAAGGATGATATACAACATATCAAACTTTTTTAAATAATAACAGTGGTCAACATGACATCTCCTATAACTGCAAATCAGAATCGGCCTCGATACTTGGCCTCAACAATCGAAATCGGCCTATGGAAAGGTCACAATGTGGACATAAAACCACCATTGCCCATCAATGTGGACATTTAACCAACATCGCTCCCAAGGAGTGGTCCACATAAAGCCATACGTATAGTGAGCCTATGGCCCCACACAAGGGCCTAACATACATCGCCATGAGCCTCACTCATGGGCCACATATGCATCACATTGGGCCACGCCCATGGGCCTTATCAAATAGGCCTCATATACCACATAATGGGGTGGACCCATTCGTTCCAAATGGGCCCATCAAATGGACAACTTGGGTACAACACATACATCACGTGGGGGCCATGTGAATGGACGTTGTGAATACAAAGTACATACATCTAGGTGGGCCTCATACATCCCCAAAAAAGAATCATATTGAAGGATTAAATGATCATTTGGACCATACCATGAATAGTAGTGGAGATAATAATTCTCGTTGTTAAACAAATCACAGGGCCCACCATAAAGTTTATTTTCCACCCAATCTAATCATAAGGTCCTAAAGACCTGGATTAAGAGGGAAAACAATCTCCCTATTGATCTAGAACTTTTGTGACCCAAATGGGTTTCAATGATAGATGTTCAAATCCCAGTATTTTTACGGTGTGGTCCACCTAATCGATGGTTGGACACATCACGGAGTGGCCCGCTGTGATGTATTTGAGATCCAACCTATTCATAAGTTAACATAGTGATAGTTGAAGTGAAGATAAAATATCACTTAATTGGAAATTACTGTGGCCCTTAGAAGTTTGAACGGTGGATGTCACTGTCCAGTATTTCAATGGTGGGGGGTCCACTTGAACCTTAGATCTGACTTATTTTTAGTCTCAAGCCTGTAAGACAAGCTTACCAAATGGTTGGATGGTTTGGATGCAACACATGCATCATGGTGGGTCCCATAGATGGACGGCGTAGATGAGGCAGGTGGGACCCAAAGAACTTGGTGACGTCATGTACACTAGCTATATAGCTGGTGTGTGGTACTCCAGCCAATCTGCTACACAATGTGGGTCCACACATGTGGAAGGTGTGAATACAATACATATGTCAGTGGGTCCCATGTGGGGCCCACCATAACGTTTCATCCAATCTATTAATAAAGTCACACAGACCCGGATGAAGAGGAAAAACAAATTTCATAATGATTTAAAGCTTTTGTGACCTAGAAAGGGTTCCAATGGTAGACGTTTAATCCCTCACTATTTCCTGTGATGTGGGCCACCTGAGTTCCTCATACGACTGATTTTTGGAGGGGGCCCACTGCCCTAAACGGGCCATCAAATGCACGGTGTGGATCTTTAGCACACATCACGGTGAAGCCCACGGCTGGGACCCACGTCCCTTCCCTCTCTCATGCCTACGCAGCAGCAGGATGCTGCTGCAGCGTCCTTTGGACGCGTAACAACACCTGCTACATTTATTATTTATATTTTTTTATTTTTCTGTTTATTCACGATTTTTCGTAGGTGGGGCCTACAGCAGGTGAATGCACCCCACTCATTGGATCCTATAGCTCAAGACAGTCTAAATGAACCCAATATTCGATGTGTTTTGGTGGATAAAAAAATTAAAGTGGCCTCTAATTGATTTGAACGGTAAAAAAATCACTGTTTTCTATGCTATGGCCCGCTAGAAAGTCGAATTGGCTTCATTTTTCAGATTAACGCCTAAAATGAGTTGGGCAATAGGATTGTAGGCGTGGATTAAATCCATACATCAAGGTGGGGCCTATATGAGAGGCCCTCTCCAAAGCTTGTTGAATCAAACTAATATTTATGTTTTTAGTTCACGTCTAACATCCCTGGACACTGGACGGTTTGGACACAACACATATTTAAGGTGGGCCCTACTTAGGTGGGCAACCAAATGGCTGGATAGTGTGGATAAGACATACATTAAGGTGGGGTCCATCCGGGTGGGCCACACGGCCACATCATCACAAAATGAAAGAGAAAGGGAGAGAGAGGAGACACATGTTATGGAGGGACCCCGACACTATGGGCCCTCCCTTTCCATGCATTTTAATCATACATCAAGTGGGTCCCAATACATGTGGGCCCACCAAATCAAAAATCAATGGTGGAGATTCCTTCTTCACCAAAATGAAAGGTTTAGATGACCTCTTTCAAACTAGAAAGTAAACATCATGATGGGGTCCATAGAGAATGACCACATCATGGAATGATCATGAGAATCGTAGTGGGCCATTAGCCAGATCTAATGTCCAAAGTGAGATTCATACCATCAATTGGTAAGCCCCACTTGACCCATCATCAAAAGAATGAAATCTAAGCCTATAGAAACACCCATCGTTCGATCTTCTTGGTCCAATGGAACGCCAAGCTCCTTGTGCCTCATTTTGATGGAAGTTGATGAGAAATGAAGGTCTAGGATGATGGATCTTGGGAGAGGAAGTGGGCCACACATGACTCACTTTTTCTCTCTTTTCGAAGTGCTTGGACGTGCATTTTTTTATTTCCTTTGTTGCTTGGAAAATGTGAAGAGAAAGAGAGAGAGAGAGAAAGGGTGGTTGTAAAAGAGGTGATGGGTGTGAGTGATGGATGTGAGGTGATAGTTGTACTTGACTTGAGAGTTGACTTGGTAGGTTGCTTGACTTGGGGAGAAAGAAAGCATGGGTTGTGTACTTTGATTGATTAATTGATTGATATGATGGCTTGTAGAGATTCTCTTGGGTTTAGCAAATGTGCGGTGTTTTTCTTGAACTGAACGGGGGCCCATATCTCCTAGCCTGGGTATTACATTGGTGCGCGAGATGCGGCGTTGGAACCGCGGCGATGATGCGCTCGCAATGGTACAAGCCTCAGATTAAGCTGACTCAGATCTATGGGATATGACTTAAGGTCGCGTGCAAACACAGATTACAGATTTCTGGTTGTCGAAATTCAATGGGAAGGATCGCGGGAGTCTACGGAATAGTACGGACTAGGATACGGGCCTTACACTTAGGATGGGCATGTCTGCATAAGTATATTCATCTTGGGGCATTCACCACATCCAGCAGGTGATTTGGCCACCCAGTCGCTCAGTGATCATGCGGATGTGGGCGGTTGGGTAATCGTTGTCCATCGTGCAGTAGTGAGACACCTTATGGTCCTCTTCATTAATAAATTTCGTTCTGGATTAGAGTCGACCGCCTCAGCCTCAGATCACTCCGAGCCGACCGCCTTGACCTTGGATCACTCCAAGCCGATCGCCTCGGCCAAGATCCTTCCAAGCTCCGAGTTAGTTGTCTGGTCCTAGACCTCAGAACGAAGGTATAACAAATGTTGTGTTGGAAGTCCATCCCCTGCCTATTCATATAACCCCGAGCTTAGTCTTGCGCCTCAAGTCGGCCCTGAATAGCCCTGGGCCTCAGAGCTCAGGTGTCTCTGATCTTCCCATAACACCTTTCATACTTTTAAATTTTGCAATCGCTTGTATTTGTACTGGTACTTTTGTTACAAACCTAGCCCTCTTGAATTATTGCAGGATTTTGGGGGTAATCGTTGCAATTGTTCATAAAGGTATTCTCGCCTGTAAACCTGTACAGGCAAGGGAGAGGAGAAGTGAACATAGAAGGGTACCGATACATGACTCTACCCTTTGTCGCCTTCGATGCCTAAGAGTCATTTGGCACCGAGGATTCGAGAATTCCTTAGTTATTTGGCACCGTAAAGTAACTGGGTTTTCAAATCCACCTTGAAAGCTTGGATTACATCTAAATTCCTTCTAAGAGTTGCATGTGTAACGTGTTTCGCTATTAATATACTGGACACATGACCCACTAATGATACCCAAAATAATTAGATTATCAAATGCATCACTATTATTATTTTAATACGATGATCAGCGCCTGTCCAAACATTGTCCATGTAAATCAATTGTTAAGTGATCTTATGCTTGTGGCCCATTCAAGACTTGGAAATTCATCATTTTTAGGCAGTATATATTTCAATGGGCTTATTACAAACATTGTGTCAAACATTACATACATTCACTAATTAGAGATATTAAAGTTGATTTGGTAATTGAATTCAAACCCCCATAAACATTAGATGCATAGCTACTTTTGGATTAAAGTTATTCATGAATAAAGGGTGCCAAACGCAATAGGAGAATTTAAATTGCAGAGGGTTTCAAATCCAGGGGCTTCCAAATCCACACTCCCAAATAGGCCCTTAAGTTATGTTAGTAGACTTGGAAGAAGAACTAAAATGTGGGTTTTGAGCTTATCTCCTTTTGTTTAGGGTAGTTATATTTATGAGATCCTTGGGCAGTTCTAAAATTATCGTGTTGGGAGTCCCTATTTGGATGAAAAACTGCACCTGAAAATGTCATCGAGCCCACCTCGGTCAATGTGATCTCTAATCGAGATTAGATTGGGCACTCCTTTTCAAGATCTGGGGCATACTCCCCTCCGGGTTCCTCGTACTGTATTAGCGGTGGTTGGTTGAGTCAGCTTGGAATTTGAGGGAGCTCAGATCTCAAGCTCCTTGCCTTATAGGTCCTTTGCCTGCGTTGTAAATGCTCATGGTGAGATGAATCTTCCCCCACTGAGCTGTGCTCAGACAGCTCAGATCGAGGGCTCATCTCTACGTCGGGGGGACTGATTAATCTATCTCTGTGCCCTGTGCTCTGACAGCTTAGCTCGGAAACCCATCCCGGACCTTCGATTACCCCAGTTCAAAGGCACTTCTCTCGTAGTTAGTCGGTAGTCCTTCCCATGTGAGGGACCAGTTCGATTTTCCCCACAATAGCTGGCCCCACTTCTGAGCTAAGAATGTACGAGAACAGGAGCAAAAATCTCAAAAATGGTCTAAAAGAACAATAATTCAAATTTCGAGCAACCCAGTGTTTTTCAAATTTTAAATCGAACATAGATTTGTTATTTACTGGTATAGGTGGGAGCTGAAAGGTTAGCAACTACGTGGAATTTGAAAAGGCATGATTATTGACGCGGGATACGAGGGAATATGCATTAATGGCAGATCATCGTTCAAATTCTCTACAAATCACAAGTTGACAGCTATCACCCGAGCCATCATGCTTTTGCTTAAGCGAAACCCTTCCTGTCACGTGGAAGGGCGTGCCAGTTGAAGTGTCACCTTGGGCTCCTTGCTGACATGTGGCACCTTGGGGGAATAAATGTGCTATCAGGGGAATTTTATAAATACCCTGATCCCCCATCTTCTCTTCATTTGTCGCTTTGAGAAGTGTGAGCTTTGTTGACCTATGTCCAATACAACCTCAGCTTCCTATTCTCCGGTGTCCTCCAGTCCTTGGGAGTTCCCGTGCAGAAGCAATTTTTCGGTACGCCCTTCTCATTCGGCTTCCTTCTTTTCCCCTTTTTTACTTCTCTTTTCATATCTCTCCCCGATGTCTTTCGATGAGTATTCTGGGGCTGCCACAATTTTTTACCACTTCTAGGAGGAGTTGGTGAATGAAATTTCTGACTTTAGGTCTCTTCCCCTCGCTGAGTCCTTCGAGTCCAGTCCTTTAGGGCCTAACCCCCCCTCCTCCGTTGAGTCTGGTCATAGGGAGCCTTCTTCTCTGGCCGTGGTGACTGTCCGAGCTGAGGCGTCATCCTGGTTCCCAGGTGACCTAGTCCTTATGGTTGACACCTTCGTGTCGAGTTTAAGTGTGGTCGATCTACATTTCCTCAAGTCAATAGTTCATGATCCCCAGCTTGGTGACCTTGTACTCTATGTTCTTTTCTTGCGGCCCTCTTCTACCTCTCCACCCCATAGTGAGAGATGTCATCTTCGAGTCACCCTGGGATAACTAAACCCTAATGTTTGGTGGGCCATCTCTGGCCGCTATATTCTCTAAAAGTTAGTCAAAAATTCTAAACTCACAGTGAACGAGTTCCTTCACTTGTAATAAACTAAGCGCAGTTCAGGCTCACACGAGTGGTACTATTTCTCTTCTTGACCGGGTAAAGGTCAAGCCACCATAACTAACAACCCGTCTTCCAACAAGAGCTAGAAGGACAAGTGGTTCTTCATGTCTGGGGAGTGGGAGGTTCTATTGGCAGAATTGGAGGGTTTACAGTCTCGAGTCCTGACCTACTTCGCCCTGCCAAGTCAAAACACACACTAAACTGTTATACTCATTCTTTCTTAATTCTTACTCTAGGTGTTGACGTCGTGCTCTTTTCTGCAACCTTTCCTAAATCATTACCCAACCTATCTATCTACCACCAGCACTAGATCAAGATCGCTCGGGAGCGACCTGTCAAGCAGCGGAACCATAGAAAGTTGGTGATTGTTACACTTTTACATCAGTTCGACCTGGTCGGTTGCTCTTTTGGCTACACTCTTACTTATGTTCTTCTCTTTTTTCCTTTTATAGAGATCTTTGGTTGCTCGTAGCTGAGGAAAAAGAAGATGCATGCTATGGCCGAGATGGATGGTTGAAGGCTGCCACAAAGAAGACAATGCTTGCTGTTACGGCTCAGCCTTCCCCTGTTGATGCCCCTCTAACTAGGTCTGTTGCCCCCACACCTGAATGGCCAAAGGCTGAGGCCGTCACTGGGGCCACTCCCCCAGTTGTCCAGGAAAAGGTTGAGGCTACTGCTATCCCCACAAAGGGTTAGGCAAAGGCTAGTGGCGACGTTGTTGTTGCGCTCGCCCACATCCCTCTAAGGGACGATCGACCAAGGTGGTGGATCTCGATGCGTCCTCTTCGCGGGTCGAGCAAGCTCGAGCTGAGGAGGTTTGGGGCAGGGTAATGAGGGTGCTTCTGAGCACCAGAGCTCGATCCCCGAGGACATCGCGACAGGGGTGGGGGCTTCTTCTTACTTCATCTCTAGGCACTTAGCGATGTTAATGAACTAGGGTTGGGGCTATGTACCTAATGGGGAAATTAACTCGATATTGTCACTTCGCCTCGACCACCTCCTCGGAACAATGACTTCTTGGTACATCAAGGTAAGTCTTTCTTTTTTTGGAAGGTAAGCTTAGAATTTATTACTTCTAAGAAGTAAAAAAAGCCTAAAAATACATAGAGGAGCTACTAGCACCAAGAAAAAAGCAAAGCAAAGTGTTCTCATAATGCACTGGGAGAGCAACAAAGAAAAAGCAAAAGGCCCCACATCCTGGTGAGGAGACTGAAAAGACAAGCTATCGATGTCCTAGAGCGGGGGGGGGGGGGTGTGTAGGTGTTGAGGGTCAAATATTGCATATCAGACCCTAGTAATTACCTGATTTTACGAACGTGATATCCTTTAATGGTCTGCTTTACTCATGTTTATAATGCAAGGTGTATTTATGAGCTGAGATCGAAATAGGCAGCTAAAAGCATGGAATTAACGCTCTGATGACACCAAGGCAAGGGACGGACTCCAGGGGACTAAGATCGACGAATGTACATGCTAGAGATCTGAGAAAACCAAGAAACTGAAGTTCAAGTGGCCTGAAAGTCAGCCAGAATATAAGATCACAGGGTTCTCACCATCCGTTTGGGTCGAAACTTCATATATAGCTTGAGGACCATAAATTAACCGTACATGTCAAAATTCAGCCCTTGGATCAGTGTGTAAGTGACCTAATGGACAAGATCAAACAATAACCATTAAAAAAATATCTTGGACAACCTTGGGAGATCGGGACCCAAACTGAACCGATGGAAAGAGCATGAAAAACGGTGGATACCCGTCAAATTTCACCTCTTTTGGACGATACAGTAAGGAGATACGGACGGCAGAAGTTATAACAAAATAGGATGGCAAATTTGTAAATATATGGTCATGCATGGATACGTGAAGCAGATTTTATTTTTAATGGTTAACGTTGTCCATGAGCGTGTGGCCCACCCTGAAGTCGGATCTACTTTAAACTAAAGGCCATAGGCCAACATTACGTACAGGACCCGATAGAGGGAGTGGATTTCTAGGACAGGCATCAGAAGTGGGCCCCACCTATTTTTTGTACAAAACATCCAAATAGTGTGAAAACGTCCAGTGAAGGACATGCATGTGATTGGGTTTTGATAGTGGCCGCCACACATCGTCCCTTTTCATGATCCAAATCGTCCATTAGTCTCCCATCGAGCCTTTTATTACTAACTAGGTTGCGGAATAACAGAATATCGTGAGGAGCGAAATCTAACCGTCCAAACGGAAGATTGATGGTTTCGAGAAAAACCTGTGGGCCTCGTCAACAGAAGATCAAAAATACATATCTCCAGCCGAAATTCCAAGAGGAATCTGGTGGACGGCATGGATTTCCCAAAAGACCGATAAAGTGGGCCCCACCAAGCACCAGCGCAAGACGAGCTGCACAATGACAGCGTTCGTGAAAGCCGGCTGCAGCATGATGTTGTGGCCCACTGGGATGACAAATCTGACCTATTTAAATCTTCCAAACCCTGGCCATGGGGCAACCGTCCATCGCCAAGGAGCCTGAATGGTTCAGATCCCACAACAGGACCGATTTTTGTGGTATCTAGGTGCGTCAGATGAATGCATTACGCAGGGAGTGCGAAAATCTTCCGTAGCCGACTTCATCTCTGATACGGTCACAACAGATCCTAAACCGACCCTTTTATCTATAAAAGGGAGAGGGCTGAGACGTATGGAGGGGAGCTTGGGGAGCTTGGAGCTTGGACGTGTAGCACAGAGTTTGTTTTCTTATTTTTATTTTTATTTTGTTTTGTTTTGTTTAACGGATCCAGCCCATTCATGTTGGGCTAAACCTCTTAGCTAGGGCTAAGAGGTGAAGCTTATAGCGTAATGGAAGAATTTATGCTTGTGCTTTTTGTTGAGATTGGATGGATTTTGATTTAATTTTATTATGGGAATATTTTTAGCTTTTAATGGTTTGTTGTGACTGAAATTACAATGGGTCTGCGATGGCTTTGAGTATTTCCTTTCCTTTTTATGTTTATGAAGTCAAAAAGCTCTGTTGTTCACCATCGTCTCCTGGGCATGGTTGGATGTCGGTACCCTTCCTAACTTTCATATCGTGTTGATTGGTTGGTAATTAGTTTAATTTTGTTGTTTACTTTGTCTCTTGAGCATGGTTTGGTGTTGGAATCCATTCTAATTCATATACCTTTCATCTCTTTGAAAACTATATCAAGTAAGTTCAGTTTGATTTCCATGGTTACATTCTTCAACTGGATGACGATGGGACTCTACGTCCAGTTGATTTCTTGATGCAGGCATAAGATCTCCCTGATTTCTACAAGTAGATCCTTTGAATCCCTAGTTTCCTTTCTCTGAATTCTTTAGATTTTAGATAATTATTTCATCATTATTCCTCAATTTATAGTTGATTTAGATTTTATCTTAGTTTAGTTATACTTCCACTTAGTTTCAGATAACGTACAGGTTTCAGTCCCTGTGGATTCGACCTCGGTCTTACCGAGTTTATTACTACATCACAACCCTATACTTGGGGTGTGAACAGTAGGATAATTGTAAATAATCAAAATAAAAATGGAATATATAAAGAAAATAAATCTCAATTGCCCAAGTATTGAAACCTTGTTTCCAAATAATTCATAGGACAACCTTCACATAAAATATTAGGTAGGACAATCTTATCTCATGAATGTCTTTAAAATCAATCTTTCAAACTAGCAAGAGAAGATACATCATTCACCACAAAGAATGAAATAGAATTAACATTCACCACAAAAAAGAATAAAGCATTCACCACTATAGTGGTTCGGTGTGAATCTCGGTCTTTTGCAACATCGCTCGTGTGCGCACGTGTCCCAACTCGTATTGTTGATAGACCATACGTTGCACATAGTGCACCTAGAAAACTCACCAAAGTGATTTATTCTGGATGACCTTGAGACCTCTATTATGTGGATCGTGTCGTCATTGCGGTTACAATAGTGAAAACCATGTGTCAATTCGACGCTTCATTAGTGAGATATCACCCATCAAATGTAAGGCCCAAATTATGTATCCAATAACACAAGCAACCTTTATTATGCTAGGCCCATTGGACTTGAGCCCATGTGGGCCTAAAGCCCACTTTTAGAACATAAAAATTATCAATAAATAGGACAATTGCTACATGACAAAATAAGAACCTAGCACGTATACGACAAGCACTATAAGACAAAATTAGATTCTATCCCAAAACTCATCATTAGCTCTCTCCTCATGCCTTAGAAAATAATCACGGCTCATTCCACTTCATCCTATACATGCATCCAATGCATGTCTTGATTTGTGCCACATTACTTCAAACAACCAATTGCAATACTCCACTTCATCATCCACCATGCATCACCTACAACCCATAACTCTCATCCATCCATTAGCCAATTTATGTCTAGATTTCTTTCACCTTGGCTAATGCATGCTTAGCACTATCCACTTCATCCATCCACTACCCATACCATACATCTCATTCCACCTCACTTTTAGCACCAATGAGATCCTATGAACTTGTCACATCATTTTGCCACCTCAACCCCCAATTCCCTATATAAGAGTAGGAGCTCTCTTGCACTTATTCTTTTCGTATACTTAAGAAAAATTCTGAGATTTTAAGAGAGAGTGAGAGAGAGTGGAGCCAAGGTGTGGCCCACCATTGATCAAGAGGGAGTGGACCACACATCATCATACAACCATCCATCCATTGAAGTGAGTCTACACCTCTCCTTCCATCTTCCTCAGCCTCCTCTTTCTTCCTCTTTTTATTTTCTTAATATGTGTGGGCCCCACTGGTGTGGAGTTCTTATGTGCATGTATTTATATCTATGGTGGTCAGCAAAGTTGCCTATGTCAGTATGGTCCACCATGATGAACATCATATCTACACCCTTCATTTGTAATCCTGTTTTTGTTTATGGATAGCAAGTTCTAAAAATCATATAAAATCAACCATACTAAGATCGAAGTTGAAACTTATAGATATTATGAATCACGATATGAACTAACTCTGGACTAAATTTCGTAGCCATCCAATTTGCCTAAATGGATCCATTTTTAACTCTGGACTAACTCTGGACTAACTCTGGCTATTGTCAGCAACACATGCAGGACTCTAATTTGCCTAAATGGATCCATTTTTAACTCTTTTAATGAATGTATTAAAAATATGTTCCACTGGATTCGTAGAAAATTGAACCAACTTTCTAATGGTATATAATAAGCCTCAGTCGGAGTTCCGACAGCTGAGATCTTAGCTTTATACAAAAGATGTATTTGAGAGCTTATTATGACCATTCTTGTTTGGGCCATATCCATGATTCCAACGGTCAGATGTATTTGATATTTTCTCTTAACTTACTTGAGATAATTAATAATCATATGTATGGTCCTTATGGTCAGATTCTTTCATGATAAAATTTAAAAATTGTAGACCGATAAATACTTCTGTAAGGATAAATCTTGAATTTCTATGTGTGGTCCAGATAGATCCAAGGCTCTGTATGGTTAGAAACCTATAAATGGCCTGAATGACTTGTTCCCAAACCATCCATTGTATCAGATCTTCCAACAAAGAATCTAATAATAGAGATTTCATCAATATATATTTCATGTGTTACTTTATGAATATGTTGGATCTATGTTATACATAACAATTATCCTCTCATTGACCCACTTGGGTATGGGATCACTTATGATTTATGCATTTTATTAGTTCATCAAATCGGGGAACCATGTATATTTTTGTGTGTCTCTTATTTATTGTTTGTTAGTATGTGGGCCCCACTTGTATGTGGGCCCCACTTGTCATTAGATCTATTTCATTCCCTTTACACTTTCTGTTTGCTGAAATTTTTCTATGTACTTAATTATATTGCATGTAGGCCTCTTTAACACCTTATAGTGGGCCCCACACTCTGTAGTTAAGGGTCCCACTGTGAGGTTGTTTAATCCTTATATAAGTGAGCTGGGATGTCCCACCTTTTTGTCAGGAATGATATCTAAATGTTTGAAAATTGGGCCCTAAGTTGTGACAGACCCCATTTCTGAAAACTGTTTGATTATTTGTATTTTGTACCAACTTTTAGCCTCTGTAGTGGACCACACGCTGGAGGTTTGAGTAGGCTACCACTTGGAACCTCTAACCTACACTAATGAATAGATAAATAATATTTTAATTAGGCCAAATCAGACCCCACATGATCAGGGAGTGGATCCAAAAATGTGGTCAGGCATGGTTGTGCAGAAAATCAAAGTGCCTATGTTTGGTCCTATACCAAATATTACGTGTGCACAACCAGTTGGTCCCAATTTATACTTTTTGAAGTGTATATATAGTGCAACCAAGGTCACTTGAAGGCACACTGAAATGTGGTCCCTTATGATGATGAGATATACTTAAAATTAGGCCAAAACTAATTTTGTGCTATATTTCCTGCACAGTTTCTCCAAGTACCCATGTTTGGGCCATCACCGTAAATTGTACTCACCCAACCAATGAGGCCTACTTTATAATTTGTAAAGCCCATACATAGAGCTACCAGGTGGTTATTCTCTTTCACCATATGTTGGCCCCATGTGATCATGAATCTGACTCTAAAATGGCCCAGAACCAACATTGTACAAAAATCTGTTTGATGTAAAATTTATGTGGGGCCATGTCATGGGGTCCACCACCTTCCCAAAGCATTTCATGCAGTATCTAAACTCTGAAAAATAGCTCTCAAGTGTTGTTGGGCTCAAAGCCTAAAGTGGGTCATCTAGTATGGGCTATCTTGTATGGGCTATCTTGTATGGGCCTTACCTTCCATGTGATGAAACCCAATGTGATGTATGTGAGGCCCTTGTATGAGGTTGACTATGATGTATATAAGGCCTATGTAATGAGGCCCATTGTGATGTATATGGGGCCTATGGGATGAGGCCCATTGTGATGTAATGAGTCCCCTGTGATGAGACCCATTGTCATGCCCCAAAATCAGAAATCGGGCTAACAAAATTTTCGATCACCAAATCCGGTGCCGACAGCCTCCGCAGTACTACATTTTTGGCTCCCAGCGCCCATATGCCAGATTCCGATCCTGGGATCCTACAAGGAGGATTTTTCAACGTACATTTAACTTGTAATAAGCATAACCACAAGTTTACCCAAATCACAAAGGTAACATCATCATCACATATCCACTAATATAAAAAGTTGAATACAATGCTGAAAGGGAAATACATGTATCAGAAATCAAGCTCCAGAAGACCGCTACGCGCTCCAATGTAAAAAAAATAATCTTACTAATAACCAATGGGGGCCCAACCTCTTTGGATATCCCAATATGAATAGATAGATCATGCAAACATTAATGGGCCCCAATGATTTGGGTTGACCCAGAATGATGAGAATGGGCCTAACAAAGGCTTAAGGGAAGGTCACAATGTGGACATTTAACCATCATTGCCCATCAATGTGGACATTTAACTAACATTGCTCCTAATGAGTGGCTCGCATGGAGCCTAACGTATAATGGGTCCATGGCCTCACATAAGGGCCTAATACACATCATAATGGGCCTCAAATATATCACAATGGACCACATCACATGGGCCTAATACGTATCACAATGGTCCTCATTCAAGGACCTCATATACATCGCATTGGGCCACACTCATAGGCCTCGAATACATCACGTTGTGCCTCATTACATGGGCCGTATATACATCATAATGGGCTTCAAATACAGGCCACATATACATCACAATGGGCCACATCTCATGGGCCTTATATACATCGTAATGGGCCAGAACAATGGGCCTCTTATAATCAAGTGGGCCACATCACATGGGCCACAACAATGGGCCTCACATACATCGAGTGGGCCGCATACAATCACAATGGGCCTGGCCTTATTACCTGGGCCTATACATCACATCGGGCCTCACTCATGGACCGCATATACATCACATTGGGCCACATCTCAGGGCCGTACCAATGGGCCTCATATACATCGAGTGGGCTGCATACAATCACAATGGGCCTGGCCTTATTACATGGGCCTATGCATCATATCGAGTCTCACTCATGGACCGCATTACATCACATTGGGCCACATCTCAGGGCCTCATATACACGCAATGGACCACAATAATGGGCCTCTTATACATCAAGTGGGACGCATCAATGGGCCGCACCAATGGGCCTCAAGTATGGACCGCTTATACAATACGTTGATCATGGTGGGGCCACGTCAATCACGTGATAGACGGTGTGAATATACAACACATCCTCAAAGTGAGCCCCACCCCAACAAATGGATGGTCAGCATGGATGAAATGCATACATCATGGAGTGGCCCATGTAGCACCATCTAGATGGATGGTGTGCATATACAACACATATATCAAGGAGGGCCCCACCCAACAAAATGTCCAGATGGACGGCAGGGTGGAACACATATATCAAATGGCCCATAAAACTTGCTGACATTAATACAGGTGCGACCCACAAAACTTGTGGACGTCAATACAGGTGGGACTCACAGAACTTACTGACGTCACTGAAGGTAAGACCCACGTGTCAGGATGGCATGGATGAAATACATACATTAAAGGTGGGTTCACACGTGTGGGACCCACCGTTCTCCCCTTCAAACAGTCCAGCAACAACAGTTACTGCTGGACGTCCTAAGATTGGATGGTCTAGATGGCTAGTCCTCAAAGGTGGCCCCGAGATATGGCCAAATAGGATGGATGGTTTGATATAACACATCAAGGTGGGGTCCACACGTGGCCACCCCACATGTCATGGGTAAAAACAAGTGAATCTTGGTGGGGTCCGTATAGATGGATGGTAGGGATATAATACATATTGCATGATAGGGTCCACCATACTTGATGACGTCAATATAGCAGCTATATAGCTACTGTAGGTACACTGGCCCATCTGCTTTCCCACATCAAGATAGGGCCCATGTGTAGGGTGTGTCCCACCGTCCAAGGTCTGGACGGTGGAGATGCACCACACATGCAGGGCCTCACACATATGGACGGTATGTATACATCACACGCATCACGGTAACCCATAGAGCTGGCTACCATCAATTGCAGTAGCTAGATGCGCTAGGCTGCTGCCCAGCGGCCCAACAGACGGACAGTGCAGATTAGAT
The DNA here is from genome assembly GCA_030180095.1 of Magnolia changhungtana. NCBI lineage: Eukaryota > Viridiplantae > Streptophyta > Magnoliopsida > Magnoliales > Magnoliaceae > Magnolia > Magnolia changhungtana. The sequence continues at coordinate 1,568,336 of JASAUF010000117.1, read as the reverse complement.
GGGTCCACACGCGTGGACACCACATGCCATCAAGGCAGGCCCCGCGACTGATGTCCAGTGTGGGTAAAACACATACATCACATGGCCTTATGGCCTGGACAGTGTGGATTTCACACATATAGCAGGGTGGGTCCCACTCCACATATCATCATCGTCATCAAAAGAAAAGTAAAGGGAGAAGGAGAAAGAGAGAGAGAGAGAGAGAGAGAGAGAGAGAGAGGTGAGATAGAGGGACCCTGCCATTATGGGCCCCTCTTATAATCACAATAATACATCAAAATGGGTCCCAAATGGGATCCATACCATCAATCAGTAGGCCTCACTTGGTCCATCACAAAAATCACAATCTAATCCTACAAACACCCACCGTTAGATCTTGGACTCCTCTTTCCATCGATGTGTTCTAGAGTTCCAAGGGATGAATTTCAATGGTTGAGATGATCTTTGGAGGGTGGGATTGGGTGGTAGGAAGGTGGGCCACACCTAGCTCTTTCTCATGGAGAGCTTGGATGTCTCTCATGGTGGGGTTGCTTGGGAGTGAAGATAGAGATGAGAGAGAGAGAGAGAGAGATGATGTAAGGGATAAGTGATGGATGGAGTGATGGGTGAGAGAGAGGGAGAGTTGAGTTTAGGGTACTTGTGTAAGAGAGAGGTAAGGGTAGGGTATGGGTTGCTTATACTTGACTTGAGGTGTGATGTAGACTTGATTGATGGGATTGATTTGAAAGGTTCTCTTGGGTTTTGTAAATGCGTGGCGTTTTTCTCGAAATGAATGCGGGCCCACATCTCCTGGCCTGGGTGGAACCGCGGTGATGGTGCAATAGCAAGGATACAAGTCTCAGGTTAAGCCGACTCTGGAATACGGGATACAACTCAGGGTTAGGCACAAATGCCGATTACAGGTCACGGGTTATTGGAATTTGACTGGGAGCACCGTGGAAGCCTACGGAATGGTACGGTCTAAGATACGGGCCTTACACCCATTGTAATGTATATGAGGCCTATGGGATGAGGCCCATTGTGATGTATATAAGGCCTATGTGATGAGGCTCATTGTGATGTATATAAGGCCTATAGGATGAGGCCCATTGTGATGTGATGAGACCCATTGCGATGTACGTGAGGCCCATGTGATGTGATGAGGCCCATGTGATGAGACCCATTGTGATGTACGTGAGGCCCATTGTGATATATGAGACTCTTGTGCAAGGCCCAATTATGATGTTAATCCCACCATGATGTATATGATAATGTTTATGATGCCCATCCATTTTTCTAGCTAGTTTAAGGGCCATGGGCCCCATTGTGAGATAGTCTCTATAGCGAGCCGCATTCTAGGAGACAATGGTGGTTAAATGTCCACATCGTAAACTCCTTAAGGCCCATTGCTAAGCCCATTACCCATTATAAGTTAAAATCTACGGCGGGCTGCACTTTAGGAGCAGTGATGGTTAAATGTCCATGTTGCAAACTCTCTAGAACCTATTGTTAAGCCCATTTCTATTTTACCCTTATTGGGCCTTCATTGAGAATAATGCTTTCCACCATACCCTGTAGTACTACTCAAACCTTAGAACCCATCTTGTGGCCATGATATGTAGGCCCGTTGTGATATGTAGGCCCATTGTGATATATAGGATCGTTGTGATAAGTAGGCCCATTGTGATATGTAGGACAATTGTGATATGTAGGCTCATTGTGATTGTACGAGGCCCATTGTAATTGTATGAGGCCCATTATGATTGTAAGAAGCCCATTGTGATGGTATGAGGCCCATTGTGATTGTATGAGGCCCATTGTGTGAGGCTCGTTATGATTGTATGAGGCCCGTTATGACTGGATGAGGCCCATTGTGATTGTAGGAGGCCCATTGTGATTGTGTGAGTTTGATCATTGTTATGATTGATAATCATGCATGATATACACCATGATTCATGCCATACGTATCATTTACATGCTTGTTATAAGGAGTGATTGGCCATAACATATGTCATTGGGCTGATTATTTTCGGGACTCCCTAAGAAACAAAGTTGCCCCATATGAGCGCGTGGTACACACAGGACTGATGCATGACTCATGCATATTGCATTTGTGTGATAGGATTTATGTTCATCCTAGCAACATCAAGGTTGAGGCCTCCACAGGCATATCATGGATGATAGGATTGGACACCGAAAATGTTTTGGTTCTACATGGGGTGCCATAGATGTCCCTGGGTGAAAGTCCATAAACCCTTATGGTACCAAGAGGATGCTCCAATGTCGATACCGAGTGGATGTATGAGCGTACGAGGGTTGAATACCATTAGGCTATGTCTCTCACTATGTCGTGGTCGATTGGAAGGGGGTGTGGCCTTACTCGCCAGAGGGTATGGGCAATGCTAGGCTGAGTTTGACAAACTCGTAAATGGTTTCGCTATCGATGTACCGGATAGGTATTGATAAACTATTGGCCAGACAAATAGTGCGGTCTCTTACGCTCACTTGGACTGTGTGCCTGGGGGAGGTGCAGTGCCCTTTGGAGTGTACTAGACCCCGGTGATTGTCTAGAGAGGAATTGTACTGATATGCGGATTTAGATGAGGACTAGCTTGACTTGTGATTGCACCTTACATATGACACTGGCCATGTAGGCCTTGCATCGCATAGCCTTAGTATGGCTGATAACATTATACTAAACCCCAATGATGATCTCAGAGATGTACGGTACTGATATGTGGACTTACTGAGTAGGAGTTGCATACTCAGCATTTGACTCATTTATTCACTATCCACTTAGGCTGGTGGTACACAGCCAAATCATTATGTGTACCTTCGTAATGGCCAGGTTTTCAGTTGGGGTGCGCGACCAACCTGAAATCAGGAGTTTACCACATTGAGTCTAGCTATCCAAATTTAGGTATGGGACTGATTTGGATATAAGGCTCTTGTGATGAACCCCACAGCTTGCAAGACCATGTACTATCATCCTGATTACATACTTCAGACTTGTCATTTCTTTTGCATTGCATACTGCATTACATCCTCTACATATGACATATTGTGACGCCCCATCACTATGGTCACATGTGGGCGAGCATATATAGGCGAACGGTGATGTGGGCGGGGCCTAACGGGCCTGTGCGAGCTACCCGTAGCTGGCAGGCTACTGTGCACACAGTGAAGGCAGGACCTTGTCCCACATATTCATGGATTCGTTAGGATTTACATATTGTATTGTATCCTTAGCATATGACATTTGGTTTATTATGTCCTTGTACTCGAACGATTACACGTCAGTCTTGCCATTGCGTTGCCATCGTATGTCATATAGTAGAAAATGAAATTTGATTATCTTGTTCATGATGATTGACTATTTTAATGATTCATGGTCGATTGTCGAGTGACATGCCTATTATTGATGTCATATTCATGATAACCTGTATAGTTATACGACATGCTTGATTGATAACCTACTCACCTATGATAACATGATATGTTAATAACATGTCTATGGTTGTTTTGGATGTCTTTACGGGAGCGCTCTGATAAGACGTGTTTTACTCCTAGCACATAGTAGACTTACGAGCTGTGGTTTGCTCATACATATAACTTACACTTTTTAGGATGCATACAAGAGTTGTTGGAGTTTACTATTATTTTCTTCATTACTGTTGAGCTAGTGCACCATATCATGTGTGGCATGTCGAACAGGTTCATCTCTTCGATATGCTTTGATACCATGTACAAAATGTATAATCGCCTAAACAGATTAATCATTCAAAAAAAAAAATCACACTGAAAAATCCTCCTTGTAGGATCCTAGGATCGGAATTTGGCATATGGGTGTCGGGAGTCAGGAATGGGATACTATGGAGGCTGTTAGCTGCGGATTTGGCGATCGAAAATTTTGTGAGCCCGATTTCCGAGTTTGGGGCATAACATTCAGTGCTTTAAAAACCACACCTACTCCACTCAAAAAATTATTATCCTCGTAATTTTAGCTTTCACTATTTCAAGGTTTTCACAGGTTCACCTTAACAACCTTATACAGTTCCTTGTAATTTTCACGGGCTCACCACAATAAAACCCCTCTATGATTTTCACGGTCTATCACAAACAAAAATCCACTTTACGATTTTCATGGGCTATCACAAATCAACTCACTGAGATTTTCACAGGCTATCTCAAAATAACCTAAAATGAAATAAAGTAAAATACTTATCTTCAAACGTAGATTCGAAGATGCAGTAGAAGATTGTAGCAGAGATCTTCTTTCTTGTATGTAGAGGAGACAATATTCGCTCAACATAAAGAGTATAGGGTTCTAAAGTATTTTGGAAAATGAAAAACCTAATGCTATTTATTCAATTCTCTTAAATCTCAAGAGAATTGAATAAGTGACATTCGGTGCTTTAAAAACCACACCTACTCCACTCACAAAATTACTACCCTCGTAATTTTGGCTTTCACTATTTCAAGGTTTTCACAAGTTCACCTTAACAACCTTATACAGTTCCTTGTGATTTTCATGGGCTCACCACAATAAAATCCCTTTATGATTTTCACGGTCTATCACAAATAAAAATCCACTTTGTGACTTTCACGTGCTATCAAAAATCAACCCACTGAGATTTTCACAGGCTATCTCAAAATAACCTAAAATGAAATAAAATAAAATACTTATCTTTAAACGTAGATTCGAAGATGCAGTAGAAGATTGTAGCAGATATCTTCTTTCTTATATGTAGAGGATACAATATTTGCTCAACATAAAGAGTATAGGGTTCTAAAGTATTTTGAAAAATGAAAAACCTGATGCTACTTATTCAATTCTCTTAAATCTCAAGAGGAGTATAAACTACTCTCTAAAAATGAAATTGAGATAATATTTGAGAAAGAGAATTGAATAAGCTTAAAAAGAATTTATAAATACCGCACAATATGATTACCGAGGACCAGAGCTTTTCTCTCACTTGTTGAAGATTTAGAATGATTTTTCATTGTAGTTTAGAATGAGAGAAGACCTCTATTTATAGCCAAATGGTTTGAAAATTCGACTAGTCTAAGAATAGGTTCAACTGGCCAGATTCTACCGTATTCGTTCCAACGACTATCGGATTGTGCGGGATAAGATTTATCCAAAATTCGACTGGCTGAATTCCCCATTCGGTTGGCCGAATTCTCACAAAATTCAAAAAATTGCATTGTTGGAATTTGACTTGAACTTCACTCGGGATGACCGACTTTCAAGCTTAGGCTAGCCGAACCTAAAGTTAGGCTGGCCGAATTTTCAACATATTTTGATTTTTAACCCGAACTTGAAGTTAGGTTACTTGAACAAGTTAGGTTGTCTGAACTCCAGAACAAATAAACTATAGATAACCCAAAATAAATGAATTTTTGAAAGAACTTAACCTAAGGTCTTTCTAAGATTATATCACTTGTTGGTTAGCAAATACATATATCATCTAGACTTGAAACCGAGAGATGTCTTATTGAGATGATAAGCCGATCTTGAGTTGATCTTCAGACATGTAGAGTAGTTGTGAACTAACCGTACTTTCGATTTAACCGGTATCACTTTGTCTCACGAAAATTGACAACCTTATGTGTGTGCTAAATATATAAGCACTTACAATCTCCCCCTTTGTCAATTTCATGACAAAATACATAACATACACAACACATCCACTAACATACATATATACACTCATGATCACAATCATCAACAAGGATTGAAGCTACCCTGTCGATTCAACAATCATCAATGTAGATTCAATAACCATCATATACCATCTGTATTCATTTGATGCCACAACAACTAATAGTACTTCTTCTGTAGCTTCCCCTGAGATATAGAACATGTACTATACCATACAAACATAACTGAACATGTACTATGCCGTACAGACATAACCTCAAGTACATACATACATAACATGTTAGACATAAAATTTCATAAAATTTCAAAATTTCCCTCACATCAATATATATATATATATATATATATCATATTTCTCCCCCCCTTTTGTTACAAGTTGACAAAGGAAGAAATTAAAATGTAAATGGAAATAAGGAATATCATAAATCAGGGTAAAATGAAGTATATCATCATATTATGCAGAGAGCACTGTATAAAACAGTGTATATAATATCCAAACAAACCATATTAAACTAAAAAGAAAATATCCAAACAAACCATATCAAACTTAAAAAGAAAATATCCAAACAAACCATATCAAACTTAAAAAGAAAATATTCAAACGAACCATCAATATATAGTTTAATATAGACCCGGTCAAATAAAATAAAATAAACTATTTCACTCTAACTCTAATGAGGATGGTACAGGCATCGAAGGATCATTAATACTTAAATTCTGATTGAAATGATGAAAGTACTTTTTCATGTACTTCATACTGGATTTTTGAGTTTGGGCTAACGATGCTTGGGACACTTGTAAAGCATCCACTTTCTCATCCAAAGCAGATAACATCTCATCAAATTGAGAGGGGTGATATTCAGAGTCAGTAACGTCTTTGAATATTTCAAAATTTTTATTTTTATTTTTTCATTTTTTTTTCTTTTCATGCATTCATTATTTACAAATAAATAATATGAAATAAATTCAAAAAGAAAAATAAAAATAAAATAATTATTTAACAACTCATAATCCAATATCATGTTTTAAATTTGAGAACTTAACATTGTCAAGCAGCATAGTCAGAATATCTACAAGATGCTTTTCAGTTTGAATGTATTCCAGCATGATAGTCTTATTTTCAACTAATTCTCATATGTAATGATGTCTTATGTCAATATATTTTGTATGAGAATGCCGAATTGGATTTTTAGAAATATTTATCGCAATATAACATTATTGTATTTTACGTAATTCCATAGTCTATTAGCATTCATTTCATCCACATTAGCTGAGTGCAAGCATTTCCTGCAACAATGTATTCAGCTTCTACAATGAATAGAGATACGAAATTCTATTTCTTGCTTAGCCATGATAATAGGCAATTTTTAATATAGAAACATCTACCACCAGTAGATTTTTTTATCATCCACATTACCTGCCTAGTTTGCATCAATATAACTTGTGATTTGTACAGACGTATCATGTGGATACCATAAACCTAAGTTAGCAGAATTTGCAACATATCTGATTATCCGTTTAACAACGGATGAATGAGATTCCCTAGGATCAGATTGATATCTAGCGCAAATACTAACACTGAAAGAAATATCAAGTCTACTAGTAGTTAAATACAATAGACTACTAATCATGTTGCGATAAAGTAAAGAGTCAATACTTTTACCTGATTCATCTTTTGACAATTTAAAAGTTGTACTCATATGAGTATTAAAATTCATACCATTTTCAAAACCAAACCTTTACTAGGTTTAATACATATTTGGTCTGAGAGATGAATATATCATCTTGAAGTTGTTTGACTTGTAATCCAAGGAAATAGTTTAGTTCACCAACCATACTCATTTCAAATTTGAATTTCATAAGATCTACAAACTTAGCAGAAAGATTAGCAAAAGTAGATCCATAGATAATATTGTCAACATAAATTTGAGCAATTAAGAATCATCATTATATTTCTTGACAAACAGGGTTTTGTCAACACTACCCATCACAAAATTATGACTAAGTAAGAATTTAGTCAATTTCTCATACCATGCTCTAGGGTCTTGTTTTAAACCATAAAGTGTCTTTTTAAGGTGGTAAATATGATCAAGAAGTATAAGAACTTCAAAATCCTTTGGTTGTTCAGCATAAACTTCCTTACTTAAATCATCATTTAGAAAAAGTACTTTTTACATCAATTTGATATTTTTTAAAACCTATTTATAACATATAATGGAAATAAATAACCAAATTGATTCAAGACAAGCAACTGCCGCAAAGGTTTCATCATAATCAATACCTTTAATCTGAGTATAACCTTGTATAATCAATCGTGCCTTATTTCTTATAATATTTTCCATTTCATCAGTTTTATTTTTGAAAATTCACTTGGTTCCAATCACATATTTGTCGGAAGTTCTGGGAACCAGATACCATACATCATTTATAACAAATTTATTTAATTTATCTTGCATGGCTAATATCTAATTTTCATCAGTTAATGCCTCATTTACATTACCTGGTTCAAGTGAAGCAAATATGATTACATATATTTTCAAGTTGTCTTCTGATCTGAACACCGGTGTGAGGAATACCAAGTATTTGATTAGTCGGATGGTCTTTGACTAACCTTAACTCAGTATTATCTTATTTAGATGATGATTCTTGTTGATTAACCAAGATGAAATCAATATTGTCATCATCTTGATCAAGACTAGATGTGATTGGTTAATCATCTATTACTACATTTATTGATTCTTGTATAACCCCAATTCTTTTTTTAAGAACCCGATATGCTTGACTATTTAAAGTATAACCAAGAAATATTCCCTCATCGCTTTGGCTTCAAAATTTTCTAAATGTGCATGGTCACATAAAATAAAGCATTTGCTTCCAAAAGTTCAGAAATATTTAACAGTAGGTTTTTATTAAACCATAATTCATAAGTTGTTTTGTTTTTAGTTGTTCTAATGTAAACACGATTAATTATATAACATGCGGTATGAACAACTTCAGCCCATAAATATTTAGGTAAAATCATGGTATTTAGCATTACACTAGTCATTTCTTATGAAACTTTATTTTTTTAGCAACCTTATTTTGCTGAGCTGTTTTAGGAGCAGAAAATTCATATAACATTCCATGATCATTGCAGTATTTCTCACAATTGCTATTTTCAAATTTAGTTATATGATCACTTTTAATTCTGATCACAGATAGTTCCTTTTCAGTCTAGATGTGTTTTATTAATTTTTTTACTTCGTCAAAAGCATCTGAATTTTCTCTTAAGAAGGCTACCCATGAATATCTAGTGTAGTCATCTACTACAACTAGAAAGTATTTCTTTTCGCCTCTACTCCCCATTCGAGTTGGTCCAACTAAGTCTATATGGAGTAGTTTAAGAGGTTTTGTAGTGGATAAGGAGTTCATCTTTTTTGTGACTACTCCTAATTTGTCTACCTATTTGACAGACACCACATACTTTATTTTCCATCTTTTTCAATTTGAGTAGACCACGTAGATGATCTCTTTTGCTCAATTTATATTGGTCTCTGTAGTTTACATGTTCAAGACATTGATGCCAAAGTTCAATTTTGTCTATTTGGACCATGAATGATTTGTTGAGCAAGAGTCATCAATGATATAATAATTTTCAGAGGTCCTACAACCATTTAATATTACATGACCTTGATTGTTAATTATCTCACATTCGTAATCTGAAAATTTTACATTATGATCATTATCACAAATTTGAGATATGCTCAACAAATTATGTTTTAAGCCTTCAACATATAGCACATTTTCAAAGGGAGGTAAATTAGGAAGTTGTACATTACCTTGGCCAATAATCTTGCAGTTACTTCCATCTCCCAATGTAACTGAGCCATCATTAATTTTGTTGATGTTTGAGAGTATAGCTTTATCACCTGTCATGTGTTTCGAACATCCACTATACAAGTACCATCTTGAATGGCTACTTTCTTTGAAAGATGTGTGGATAACAAGACAACCTTTAGAACCCATTTCATTATGGTTCTAGGTTTAGGATGGTCTCTTATTTTTCATTGTGTTTGGGAGTTAGGATTTTTTTTCATTTTCTATATATTCAATTCTGACCTGAGTTGGATTTTAATAGCTCTTTGAGCAAGTCCACAATTTTATCAGCTAAAGGAGGATTCTTATTATTATTACTTTGATATTTGTGGTAGTTGGCACTATTAGAGACTTGAAAGGGTTTTGAATTGTTGAAGTCATTCTTTTTATAGTTTAAATATTTTAGAGTTTCCACTTTAAAGTTCGAGTACTCTACTTTTATAAAAGTATGAGCAGAATCCTTAGGCTTCAAAGAGTTATTTTTAATATATCCTAGTCCAGACTTATCACCACATCATCAAGATGAGGTTAACAGTTTTTCAAGTTTCTGGTCACATTAGGTATATTGCAAAGTGTCCTTTGAATTCTGAAGGGAGGAAACTTGAAGTTTTAATATCTCATTTTTAGATTTAAGTTTTTACAATTCAGAAATTCTTAACTCAAATTTAACTTGGTTTTTTTTTTTTCAAAACAATTGGAAAAATGATATTTTTCTAAAATAACCTTTTCAAGTTCTAATTGTAGTTTAACATAATTCTCTTTTTGAATTTTCAGTTTAGACACAATCTTACAACTTTCTCTATATAGGGCATTATATGCATCTTGAAGATCATCTTCATTTTCAGAGTCACTTCTTGGAGTTTTATAATCAGACATTTCACAGTAATTTAAAGAAGTGATTCTTGTTATAGTTATAAAAGCTTCAATTCATTTGCATTTTCCTGGTCTGATTCGTTAGTTTCTAAATTAGTTTCAAATTCTGATAATTCATCCCAAGTAGCTATCATGCCTTTTCTTTTAGATTTATCATTTTTAGGACATTTAGAAGCTAGATGCCCATATTTAGAATAGTTGAAAGATTGGGTGTCTTTTGTTTTAGATTTCCAATAGTTAAAATTTCCTTTTCTTTTGTCAAACGGTTTTTGAAAATATATTCTTTTCTTATTTTTGAAAATTCTTTAGAATTGCTTTGCTAACATAGCCATATCATCTTCATTTTCTTCAATATTAGAATTTACATTAGAATCCTTTGAATTAGATTTAGAAGATTTAACAGTAATGGACTTGATCTTAGGAGCTTTAAAATTCAACTCGTAAGTTTGAAGAGAACCAACTAACTCATCAACCTTCATAGTATTGGTATCCCTCAATTCTTGTATAATAGTAACTTTTGAATTAAACCTTTCAAAAAGTTATCGCAATATTTTTGCGCAAACCTAGTTTTTAGGGATTCCATCTCCAAGCCCCCATATGGAATTAACTATGTCATTTAGTTTCGTATAAAAGTCCATAAAATATTTATTTTCTTTCATACGAATTTTCTCAAATTTAATTGTAAGGAATTGGATCTTAGATTTTTTGACAATGTTAGTTCCTTGATGTGTCATCTCAAGAATATCTCATGTTTGTTTAGCTGTATTACAGAAAATGATTCTTTTGAATTCACCTACCGATAGAGCACATGTTATTACATTTAAGGCCTTTGCATTATCACTGCTTTTACTTTTCTGAACAGTTGTCCAAAAAGTATAACCAATTTCTTTCATGGACACGGTTCCATTTTTAACTACTACTTCCATCATAGGAGGGATCCATTGTGTCACAATGGCTTGACACACACTTTCATTGATGGATTTGAGGAAAATCATCATCTTGGCTTTCCAATATGAATTATTTGAGCTATCAAAGGGAGATGGCTTGGTAATGGATAAACTTTCAAATTTTGATATCTTATAGCTCTAGATCTAGCTCTAGGAGGTAAATAGAAAAAAAAAAAAAAAAAAAAAGAGCAATCTCTCTCTAATGCCACTTGAAAAGACAGCTATCAATGTCCTAGGGGGGGGGGGGGGGGGGTGAATAGGACAATGCCAAATAATCAAAATAAATATGAAATATATAAAGAATATAAAATCTCAATCGCCCAAGTATTGAAACCTTGATTCTAAATAATTTGTAGGATAACCTTTATAAGACTCGTAACTTCATGAGACCTGTCGTACGCTTCTACTTCAACAATGACATGTTCTCGGCAGACCATATCGATGAGTTTTGATCGTTACTATATTTATATATCGCAATATCCTACAACTTGTACCTTTGCGACCGCATGGGCACTACAATTCCAACGTCGCGTGGCACGCCCCATTTCGGTCCCTAGATTAGAAGTTATAATTTTGGTATAATCCGAGGTGGGCTATGAGATCCCAGTCTTTTACAACATTGCTTGTGTGCACACATGTCCCAACTCGCACCGTTGATAGACCATACACTGCACCATAGTGCACCTAGAAAACTCACTCAAGTAATTTGTTCTGGATGATCTTGAGACCTCTATCATGTCGCTGTTACAATCACAATGGTGAAAACCATGCATCAATCCGACGCTCTGTTAGTAAGATATGACCCATCAAATGTAAGGCCCAAATTATGTATCCAGTAACACAGGTAACCTTTATTATGCTAGGCCCATTGGACTTGAGCCCATGTGGGCTTAAAGCCCACTTTTAGAACATAGAAATTACCAACAAATAGGACAATTGCTACATGACAAAAATAAGAAGCTAGCACATATAAGACAAGCACTATAAGACAAAATTGGATTCTATCCTAAAACTCATCATTAGCTCTCTCCTCATGTTTTAGAAATTAATCATGGCCTATGTCCACCTCATCCTATACATGCATCTAATGCATGTCTTGATTTTTGCCACATCACTTCAAACAACCAATTACAACACTCCACTTCATCATCCATCATGCATCACCTACAACCCATAACCCTTATCCATCCATTCGCCAATGCATATCTAGATTTCTTCCACCTTAGCCATTGCATGCTTAGCACCATCCACCTCATCCATCCACTACCCATACCATACATCACCTTCCATATCATTTTTAGCACCAATAAGATCCCATAAACATGTCGCATCATTTTGCCACCTTAACCCCCAATTCCTTATATAAGAGTAGGAGCTCTCTTGCACTTATTCTTTTCCTATACTTAGAAAAATTATGAGATTTTTAGAGAGAGTGAAAGAGAGTGGGGCTAAGGTGTGGCCCATCATCTAACTTAGAGGGAGTGGACACATCATCATCCAACCATCCATCCATTGAGGTGAGTCTATACCCCTCCTCCCATCCTCCTCATCCTCCTCTTTCTTCCTCTTTTTATTTTCTTAATATGAGTGGGCCCCACTGGTGTGGAGTTCTTGTGTGTGTGTATTTATGACTATGGTGGTCAGCAAAGTGACCCATATCAGTATGGTCCACCATGATGAACATTATATCCATACCCTTCACATGTAATTAATCATATTTATATTTCTGGACAACAACTTTTAAAATTCGTATAAAATCAATTATGCTAATATCAAAGTTGACACTTGAAAATAATGTTAAACGCAATATGAATTAACTCTGGACCACATTTCATAGCCATCCAACGGTCCAATCATCCGTAACATCAAGTTTACTTGGCTGTTGTCCAGCAGCACATGCAGGATTTCGATTGCCTAAAACAGACCCATTTTTAATTCATTTAATGAATGTATTAAAAATATACGTTCTGTTAGATTTGTAGAAAATCTAACCAGCTTTACAACGGTATATAATAAGCCTCAATCGGAGTTCGGATGGCTGAGATCTTAACCTTATATGAAAGATGTATTTGGGGGCTTGTTATGACAATTCTTGTGTGGTCGATATCCGTGATTCCAACAGTCAGATGCATTTGATATTTGTTCTTGACTTACTTGAGATAATAAATAATCATATGTATGGTCCCTATGATTAGATTCTTTCATGATAAAATTTAAAAAATTCTGAACTGACAGATACTTCTGTAAAGATAAATCTTAAAATGTTTTGTATGGTCCAGATGGTTCCAAGGCTCGGTATGGTTGGAAACCTATATACGACCTAAATGATGTATTACTAAACCATCCATTGGATCAGATTTTTCAAAAGAGAATTTGATCATAGAGATTTAATCAATATGTTTCATGCGCTGCTAGATGTGTATGTTGGATATATGTTGTACATAACATTTATCCTCTTATTAACCCACTTGGGTTTTGGGATCACTTGTGATTTGTGCATTTTATTAGTTCATCCAATCCGGAAACCCATATATATTTTTTTGTGTCTCTTATTTATGGTTTGCTAGCATGTGGGCTCCACTTGCCATTGGATCTATTTCATTTCCTTTGCACTTTTTGTTTGTTGAAATTTTCTAAGTAGTTGACTATATTGCATGTAGGCCTCTCTGACACCTTGTAGTGGGCCCCACAATCTTTAGTTAAGGGTCCCACTTTGGGGGATGTTTAATCCTTATATAAGTGAGCTGGGATGTGCCACCTTTTTGTCAGAAATGATCCCTAAGTGTTTGAAAATTAGTCCTTAAGTTATGACAGACCCCATTTCTGAAAATTGTTTGATTATTTGTGTTTTGTACCAACTTTGGGCCTCTGTAGTGGACCACATGCTGGAGATATGAGTAGGCCACCACTTGGAACCTTTAACTTAAACCAATGAATAGATAAATAATATTTTAATCAGATTAAATCAAATCCCACATGATCAAGGAGTGGATCCCAAAATGTGGTCAGGCATGGTTGTGCAGAAAATTAAAATACCTATATTTGGCCCTATACCAAATATTATGTGTGCACAACTAAATATTATGTGTGCACAACTAGTTGGTCCCAGATTGATTTCTTCTTTTGTAGCAGCCCGGTAGAACCAATGAGAGTAGAAATTCGAATCAACGTTCAATGTCTAATACTCACTTAAGAAATGGTTCTAGGTTCTAATTGATTTTAAATTAAAATAAATTGGGCGTAGCTCTATTTGATTTTGATTCCAATGAAGAAGGAATACAGCAATTCCTCTTTTTCAAAATAATATTGGAATATAGGAAGAAAATCAAATAAGAAAAGCTAACAAAAAGAATATTAAATATGCACAACGTAGCTTAAAAATGAACACAACTTATCTTAAAGTGGAGGCTTGAATTTCTCAAATTAATCGATGTAAAACTCTGAAATTCGTGCTCAATTTATAGAAGCAAAGATCGTGTCTACGACTGGTCTTAGGAACCTTCGACTGGTCGTAGCACCAACGACATTTTGAAATTTTAAGCGCGATCTGAAAATTCAGTTTTATGACTGGTCGTAGGGACCCTTCGACTGGTTGTAGACCACCTACGACTGGTTGAAGCAGACCCAGGACTGGTCGTAGAAAACCAAATTTAGTTGCTGAAGTTTGAGTCGTAGTTCTAAGACTGGTCGAAGGATGATTCGTGACCACCTTATGACCGGTCGAACAGTCTCCAGGACTGGTCGAAGAATAACAAAAAAATTCAAAAAATCTTCAACAACTTAGGACTGGTCGAGGAATTTCTTAGACTGGTCGAACCAGGTCTAAGACTAGTCGAACAAGGTCCAGGACTAGTCTTAAAATAGACCAACTTCATGTATAAAGATTTATCTTGACTTATGTATCCAAAATGACATACCCTAAGGTTAAACTAAGGTCTTTCATACCTGGAACATGAAGTATGAATATTGAACTTCATTCTTTGAGATGATGTTTAACTTTTGAAGCTTAATTTCTTTACTTGATATAGCTTGATCTTGAGATCTTCTACAGCTTGAATTTAAACTTTAACTTGCATAGTACTTGAGTCTTGAAATGTACTTGAGTCTTGAAATGCATTCTTCTTATTGATGTAGCTTGAACATTGATGCATACAGAAGTGCACACAATACATAACTTTGCATTTCTTAAAGTCAAGCACCGTACATATCTTGAACCATTGTGATGTCATCTTGAATCACATATATATCAATATACAGGCACAAGACACACAGATAGAAGTTTTGGCACACAAGAGGTTTTGACACCACTACAAAATTTGACAATCAAAGGAGCATAAGACCAGAACACTTATAATTTCTCTCTCATTTCTCTCTTATTCCAAGAAATTCCCAAGAGCAAATTCCAAGCATTTCCAAGAACAAACAAGTGTGGTCCACTTTCTCACTCTCTCATCTCCCATCTCAACCATCTATTTTCCATAAACCTCCATTAAAATAGAAGGCAAGGAGCATAGGAGTCCAAGGAGCTATAGAATGAGGCCGATAGGTGGGTGATCCACCGTTGATTTTTAAATTAATGACCCACTTGTGATGGGACCCAATTCAATTTATGTGATGTAATTGTATGAGGGGCCCATAGTGGCGGGGTCCCTCCATTACACCAATCTCTCTCTCTCTCTCTCTCTCTCTCTCTCTCTCTCTCTCTCTCTCTCTCCTTTTCTTTTGTTAATGTTGATGATGAGTGTGGCCCACCATGAAGTATATATTTTATCCATGCCATCCACCTTCGTGGGACCCATCTGATGGATGTGTTGGATCTACACCGTCCAGCCCGTTATCAGGCCTGGACAGAAGGGAAAACACAAATATCAGGTCGATCCAAACAGGTGGGCCACATCCATGTGGGACCCACCATGATGCCTGTGTTGAATCCATACCGTCAGTGGAGTGTGGCTAATAGTATAGTGTGATCTGACGGTGGTGTGTACTAACCAGCCATAAAAAAAAATATATAATAATAATTATTATTATTATAATATATATATATGTATATTTATATATGAATATAATATATACTCATATAGCCTTGATGAGGTGGGCCACACGTGTGGACCCACCACGATATACACGCATGAAATTTGCACCGTCCAGAACCTCCAGAGGTTTGGACGGTGGGCTCCTTAAAGCTTATACACAATATATTATAATATATTATATTATATTATATTATACCTTCTGAACGTAGAGTCCTCTGTGCGACTCACCTTTAAACATGGGATCTGCATCATCCAGATGAATCTAGATGGTGAGTGAGTATGGGTAGTTTGCTGCCACCGTGCAGACACATGTAATATATATTATAATATTATATTATATATATTATAATATAAGATTTTATTAGTGGGCCACTACGTGGACCGCACCATGATGTATGACTATATCTGCACTATCCAATTGCTGGATGATGTAGCAAGCATGATATCCTGACCGGCCATCCATTGGAATGGCCCCACTAGGTATGTGATACATCTAACCGTCCATCCATCTGCTGTACCTCGTGTGCCCCACCCCTGTGATGTATGGGTCTTACCCACACCGTCCATCCATTCATCTGGCGAGCCAACTTAGGTGGGCCACATGGGTGGACCCCACCCCTGTATTAACCACCATGCAACGGTAGGCCACACCTGATGTATCTATTCTATATCCACACCGTCCATATGTCAGGACGGTGGGGTCCCAGTGATGTATGTCTTATTCATGCTGTCCATCCAGGCCATCCATATGGACGGTGGCCTGGCCATGCACACCTACCGTATGGCTGCTGCTTAACGTCAGTAAATTTTGTGGACCCCACATGATACATACCCGACCATCCATCCATTTGGCAACTGGCCCCACCATGATGTATGCGACCTTGTCCCTCAGCTTGAGACAAAAAAAATAAAAATAAAATAAAGCAGATCCAAAATAAAAATAAAATACAGAGAACAGTGGGATGAACGCGCACCATTGAAAACCCTTTGGGATTATAGGGTTCCGGACCAATATGATATTTGTTTTTCCTCTGTATCAAGGCCTTTGCAACCTTATGCACAGATTGCATGGAAAATAAAAACTATGGTGGGCCATTGGAATTTAGTTGTGAAAGTCATTGTTACCACTATCATTTGTAGTATGGTCCAGATGATCCTTTGGATATGACTCATTCTTTTATTATGCTCTATAATGATCCCTAGTAATGGATGCATGAGGGATTCGACACGGCCTATTTGACTCGGCCTATTCGACTCGGCCATTTGACTCGGCCCATTCGACTTGGTCCATTTGATTCGGCCCATGGATTCAGCGCATTTGAATCGACCCATTTGATTCGGACCATTGATTCGGCCCATTTGAATAAACCCATTTGATTCTGCCCATTTGAATCGGCCCATTTAAATCGGCCTATTTGATTCAGCCCATTGATTCGGCCCATTGACTCAGCCCATTTAATCGACCCAATTGACTTGGCCCATTTGATTCGGCCCATTGGCTCGGCCCAATTGATTTGGCCCATTTGTACTAGCCCATTTGATTCTACCCATTTGATTCGACCCGTTGATATGGCCTGATGTTATATACATTAGCCCATGAGTGAGGCCCAATGTGATGCGTATATGCCCCATAAGCGAGGCCCATGATGATGTGTATTAGACCCTTGTGTGAGACCGTGGACCCATTATACGATTTACTCTATGAGCATCATTCCTTGGGAGCAATGTTGGTTAAAGGTCTACATTGATGGGCAATGATGATTGGATGCCCACATTGTGACCTTACCTTAATCCCTGTTAGGCCCTTCCTCATCATTATCTCATGGGTTAACCCTAATCAGTGGGCCCCATTCACCATAGACGGATGGTTTCGCGCTATTGGGTTTGATATAACCACGGCTGAGGGACGATCTTTATATTATGGTTTGATCGGTTGTCCATAAATGTACCTCGCCTTGCTTATAGGCCGATTATCGGTGTCGATTATCGATGTTGATTATTGGTACCGATTATCAAGGCCGACTCTGATTATCGAGGCCGATTATCGATCGATTCTGATTGTCATGGCCGATTGCCGATTAGTGATTGAGGATGATTATCATGACCGATTGCCGATTCTGATTATTATCAAGGCCGATTTCGATTATCGAGGCCGATTCTGATTATCGAGGCCGACTCCGATTATTGAGGCCAACTCCGATTGTCGACGCCAAATATCGAGGCTGATTGCCGAGGCCCATTGTGATGTATATGCACCCCGTATTTGAGGCCCATTCTGATGAGCATTCGGCCTCGGCTTGATGTATTTGAGGCCTATGTAATGTATGTGAGGCCTATGTAATGAGGCCCATTATGTTGCATATTGAGGGTCAGGCGATGAAGCCTGTTGTGTTGTATATTAGGCCCATGTGAGAGGCCCATCATGATGTATATTAAACTCTTGAGTGAGGCCCATGGTGTTATATATTAGGCCCTTGTGTGAGGCCATGGGTCTATTATATGTTAGGCTCTATACAGGCCATTCCTTGGAGGCAATGTTAGTTAAATATCTACATTATCGAGGCCAATTGACGATGTCAATTATTGATACCGATTATGATTATGTGACAGCATAGCATCATGATACATGCCCATACGCATCATCTGCATGTTTGTTATGAGATGTGGTTGACCATTGCATATATCATTGGGCAGGTGGTTATGAGACTCCTTGATAGGCGAAGATTGTCTCACAAGAGCGCACGGTATGCGCAGGATTGATGCATGACTGAATTGTATGACTCATGTACCTTGCATTATGTGTTGTGATTACTGTACGCCCTAATGACATTAGGGTTGTAGCCTCCACAGCCACATCGTGGATGGCTAGATGGGACACCGAAAATATGTTATTAGCATCAGGTTGGCATAGATATCCCTGAGTGAAATTCCTTAAACCCTCTTGGTACCAGAGGACACCCCAATGTCGAGACTGAGTGGATATATATGAGTGCATGAGGGCTGTATACCAGTAGGCCGCGTCTCCCACTGTGTCGTGGTCGGTTGGGAGGGGGTGTAGCCTTACCCGCCTAAGGGAGTAGGCATAGCTAGGCTGAGTCTCACCAGCTCCTAAATGGGTCCGCTATCGATGATCTGGGTAGGCATTGACATACCGCTGGCAGGCAAGTAGTGAGGTCTTTTTCACTTGCTGGGCTACGAGGCCTGCTGGGGCGGTAGCCAGTTTGGAGTGTACTGGACCCCGGTGATGATCCCAGAGAAGAACCGTACTGATATGTGGACTTATTCAGCAGAAGTTGCATACTCATTCATTCATTCACTATCCACTCGGGCTGGTGGTGCGCAACCATTTATTACGTGTACCTTCGCAATGGCCAGGATTTCGGTTGGGGCGCGCGACTAACCTGAGATCAGGAGTTTACCACATTGAGTCTAACTATCCAAATTTAGGTATGAGACTAGTTTGGATAGAATTCCATTGTGATGGACCCCATAGCCTGCGATACTCCGTATTATTATCCCGACTTCACTCTAGCTTGGTCATTTCATTTGCACTGTATATTGCATTGCATCCTCGGCATATGATACTTGACTCTTTATGGCATTGTATTGAATACTTGGCTTACTATGTCTCCACATTGCATAGCTGATTTACATTACTTCCTCAGTATTTGCCTTATTATGATCTGTATTGCGTACTCTGATATTGTATGATTTATAGACTTGCAGTATTTCCGCTTACTCTGATATCGTATGATTTATGATCTTGCCAGTAATTCCGATATTGTATGATTAAGACATTGTATTGAGTATTTGGCACTTATCTTGTGCACACATTGTTCACACCCCAAGTATAGGGTTGTGATGTAGTAATAAACTCGGTGAGTCCGAGGTCGAATCCATAGGGACTGAAACCTGTATGTAGTCTGAAACTAAATAGAACTAGAACTAGAATGAGATGAAATCTAAACCGAGTGTAAATTGAGGAATAATGATGAAATAATTATCTAAAACTTAAAGAATTCAGGGAAAGGACACTAGGGATTCAGAGGATCCACTTGTAGAGATTAGGGAAATCTTATGCCTGCTTCAAGAACTCAACTGGACTTAGAGTACCATCTTCATCCAGTTGAAGGGTGTAACCATGAAAATCAAACTGAACTTCCTTTAATATAGTTTTCAAGAGATGAAAGGTATATGAATTAGAATGGATTTCATCACCAAACCATGCCCAGGAGACAATGTAAACAACAGAATTAAACTAATTAACAATCATTCATAAGATGTATGAAGGTTAGGAAGGATATCAACATCCAACCATGCTCAGGAGACGATGGTGAACAACAGGGCTTCCTGATATCATAAACATAAAAAGGAAAGGAATATGCTCAAAGCTATCGCAGACCCATTATAATTTTAGTCACAACAGACCATTAAAAACTAAAAACATTCCCTTAATAATCAAACTAAAATCAAGTTCTGTTCATAAATTAAATTAAAGGCATAAAATAGATTCTCCCATCTCACTACAAGCTTCACCTCTTAGCCCTAGCTAAGAGGTCTAGCCTATCATGATTGGACCAGATCTCAGGAGAACCATGATAGAAAAATAAACTATAAATAAAACAATGAACAAACTACTCCCTGTCTCTCGCTCTCTGTTCCCAGTCGATTGATGGATCTCCCTTCGAATTGAAATTCGATCCCCAAAACTCTCTTTCTCTCTCCCTTTTATGGAACCAAGGGAGTCTGTTGGGCAGTGGAACTCCTCATGCAAGCCATTTTCCTTCCGCCGCAAGGAAAGCAGAAAATAATGCGGAGTCAGTGCGTATCTGTTATGCAGCCGCGTGCGAAACCAGGAAAAATAGCAGGATTGATGTTCTATTATCTCCTGTAGCCGTGATCATCACAGTACGAGGTTTACTTGTCTTTAGGATGTTTTGGATCGCCAACAAGATGAACGGGTTGGATCTCCCCATTGGCTAGCCGTAGTGGCCCACCTGGATCGTCAGATCCGTTTAAAAAATGGAGTTTACGTAACTCTGCTTGCGCTGATGAAATGGTGGGGCCATGATCAAAACCCGGCATGAAATCCAATCTAACCATTGGAGTTCTGTCGAAAACCCAGTCGGAATTGAAGTTGTCTGGTTCGAATTTGGTGTGGCCCACATAACGTTCATTTCACCGTCAGTCTTTTGTTTGAAAGGTTGAAAAACCGATATTCATTGTCTTCTGAGATTCTACCAGCTAGGCTTTGATGAGAAGGACCGTAGGCTCCTGATGGACGGTCCCAATCAAGCTGATGGGTGAGGGGTGGGCCCCACTGCATGAAACCGGCGTCTGATTGTGAAACAGGGTTGCCACAAGTCATCTTCTATCGTGGTTGTTGAGGCCATGATCGATACAGATGTAGAAATACATTTCGTCCATTGACTCCTTGTGAAAAACCGTTTAGGACTGACAAGATCGGATTGATGTAGGTGTGGTCCACGAAACTTTGTATTGCACCATCCATTCTCCATTTGAATAAGATACTCACGTGTTCACTTGCATGAGACCAGAACTTCAGCATGGTTGTGGTCGTGGCTATCCTCTGAGGTGAATGGACGGTCCGGATTAATCATCTGACCCATGATGGTGGCCCATTGAAATCGTCCGTGTGGACACTAGCGAAAGAAGAAAAAACAGAAATTTCCATTTTTAGCTGGGAGTCGGTTAAGAGTCGGTCTGACCGACTCTCTATTGCTGTGCACGGCCAGTGCACTTGCGCACCGTGTACATGTGTTGTATGTGAGGGTCCCACAGTAATGTTCATGAGAAATCCGCTCCGTCCATCTGTAGTGAGAGCTCCTTTAATGCGTTGAGACCAAAAATGAAGTATATCCAGATTTCAGGCCAGCCCCAAATCATAATTTTAGGGGCTGATCTGTCCGTTGGACCACTTCCACAAGGATCCAACGACTCAAATTTGATGTGTACGGTTAATTTATGGTCCTCAGGCCATATATAAAGTTTCGAGCCAAACGGATGGTGGGAATCCTGTGATCTTGCATTCTGGACAACTTTCTAGCCCCTTTGGACCCAATCACTTGATTTTCTTGGATATCTGACATGTATTTTCTTCGATCTTGGTCGCCTGGGCTCCATCCCTTGCCTTGGTGTCTTCAGAGTATCAAATCCACACTTTTAGTACCTGTTTTTAGTCCAAGCTTGTAATTACACCTTGCATCACAAATACGATTAAAATGGGTCATTAAACAGTATCATGTTTGTAAATTCGAGTAATAATTGGGGTCTGATATACAATATTTAACCCTTAACACACACTTACACTATCCTCTGAGCTTTCTATAAGCTTATGCACAATAGATGCGTGCAGGTGGCATTAGGTTGCAGTAGCGTCAAGCTTGGAGTGCAGCTGACTTCTGGATCTTTGATTTTCTATATATGTATTTTCATTTCAGCATTGTATTCAAATATTTATATTAGTGGATATATGATAATGATGTTGCCTTTGTGATTTGGGTAAACTTGTGGTTCTGCTTCTTATGAGACAAATGTACGTTGGAAAATCCTCCTTGTAGGATCCCAGGATCAGAATCTAGTGTATGCGCTCCGGGAGTCGAGAATGGGATACTATGGAGGCTGTCGGCACCAGATTCGGCGATCGAAAATTTTGTGAGCCCGATTTCCAAGTTTGGGGCATGACAAAAGTTGGTATCAAAGCATAATTTGGGAATACCTGAAGATAACATCACATATCTGCTGATAGCTACCCTGTACTCTATGATTGTTAAAAACTTAGAATGATTAGATCCTCGAGTTCGAAAAACTTAGAAACTTCCTGATATAGCTCCCCATCATGTATGCATTCGAGAGTGCTCATGGGTAATAGGTCCTTGTTCCTTCATGTCGGATATGGCACCCAAGTAAATAACTCGAGTGACTTCCGCTTCCTTGCCTGAGATTCATGTTCCCCCACCTGAGACTTTTGCACTCCCGTTCGAGCCTAGCATAACACCAATCATGTCCATGAGTGTAGACCAACTACAGCTAATATTACAAGCGATAACCGCCATTTTTTAGAGAGAAGGCTGGAAGAGGCAGGCGCCCTCCTGTAGCTCCCAACAGCGTCGACAGCAACGGAGACGTGCAACCTACCAAGCCTCCAGAGCACCAGTAGGGCCTTCGGCCCTACTTCTGAGGCAACTTTTTAGTGCCTGTTATGGATGCGGTGGGATAGGACACCGTAGGTGGGAGTGCCCCCGACCGCACAGCAGCAGCCGAGAGCACCAGTAGTACCTCCAACACCTCCTCTGTGTCAGTTCACAGGTACTTTCTTTAGATGTGGTGGGATAGGGCATCGTAGGAGCGAGTGCCCCCATCCCCAACAGCAGCAGCAGCGACGACAGTATCTACTGCCGAGACCCCAGCAGCGACAGCAAAAGAAACAGGATCCTCAGGCATCAGGAAGAGTCGTTGATGGTTCGTGCAACTTGGCCCCTGCATCATCTTGCTAGACTGCTCATGGAAGAGATGTCCTGGAAGCAAGAGGCTGAGATTCGCAAGTGTTATCCCCATCTCCTTATTGTTTGACTGCACTCGTATGTTATATTTCTGATTTTTCATAGTGAAACAAATTCCCCTCTTTTACCCCTGCATCGTCTTGCTAGACTTCTCATGAAAGAGATATCCTGGAAGCAAGAGGCTGAGATTCGCGAGTGTTATCCCCATCTCCTTATTGTTTGACTACACTCGTATGTTATATTTCTGATTTTTCATAATGAAACAATTTCCTCTCTTTTATGAGTTATGTCTATTTGTGACGTTAGTAAATTTCGAGGACAAAATTTTTATTAGGTGGGGAGAGCTGTGAGACCCATATCCTAGACCGTACCGTTCCGTAGGCTTTCGTTGTCCTCCCGGTCGAATTCCGGAACCCTCGACCTGTATCCAACGTTTGTGCATGATCCTAAGCCGAGTCCTGTATACCGAAGTCAGCTCGACCCGAAACTTGTACCAGTGCGACCGCAGTATCGCTGCAATTCCGACGCCGCATCTCATACGCCGAGGCGATACCCGGGCCACGAGATGTGAGCCCACGTTCAGTTCGAGAAAAACGTCGCGCATTGCAAATTTCGAGAGAATCACTACCACCCATCAAATTAATTAATCAAATCAAATCAATCAAGTACAAAGAAACCTAATCCATACCTCTCTTACACAACCTTACCCAAAGTCAACTCTCTCTCTCTCTCTCTACGTATCCCTCTCTCACCCTGTAACACCCCGTACTTTCAGTACTCGGGTGTTACCAGGTAACCGAATTTAGAATAAGTATAAATCTAATTCATCTAAATGTTCACATGTTCTAGTCCAAATCTGACCATTAGGTGCAACATTCAACTTTAGAACAAGTTATACATTCATTAATTTTCGAGACGGACCACTACATCATCAAGTCACCCTATTTTTGGGATATTAACCACCCTAATAAACCAATTGCTCTGATGGACAAATCAGACAATCCAATATGAATCGTAGAAAGCCCTAATCTTGGATCATCTTAAAGATTGTAGCCTGAATTGTCAAGTGATGCCCATTTAGGCACATAAACTAAGCATTGTAGCCACTAGGACATTAGATCCGCCTCATCTTTGGCCTGTCAACACAGTAGTTGTGTCCAAGATGAGTGGATGGAGCAGATTCCATTAAACAATCTTGGGACCCAAATTCATCAGGTTCACAGTTCAACAAGCCCACGACATCCAAATTCACAATTCACTACGTGATCATCATTATCCCAACTTCTGGTAGTTGAACCTACCATAGAAGTTCACATAAATAGGCCTAAAGACCTTTAGAAATTTGATGATTAAATTGGATTAACAATCTGACAGTTTGATTGCTAATAATCAATACGCAAGACAAGATCACTTGGTATGGCCCACCTGAGCTTTAGTGATATGTTTGATCTTTGGCCAGATGTCTTAGTTGGACCTTTAGAATTGATTGGTCGAGGTGGACTCCACAAAACATAAATGTGGACCCCACATCTAAATTGTGCATGCGCATAACTTTTGTGCACATGCAGTGCATCGGATCCGAACTTGGGTCAAATCGAGTGTTGACCCGAGTGAAACCGAAAAGGAGAGAAATCTCTCCCGTTCCCGCCCAACAACTGTTTGAATGGATGGGGTTCGTTTGTGATGAAATTGGCCCACCGTGACGCTCCATTCAGGCCATCTGAACCGTCCATCGTGATGAGCTAGTGGATTTGACCAGGATCAATGGCCTTTCTACACTAGTGTCACACACACGGGTGAACACCCTCGTCCACTGTCGTGCGCACGATTTTGCCAAAAACGGAACTCCGTTCCTCTCGTGAGCTGGAAAATCGAGACAGCTCAGCTCCTCCATCCCAACCCTTTTTTTCAAAAAATAACGAAATCTTAGCCCTCCAATCCAACCTACTTTAGGGTTTTCACAGCGACTGGAAAGGGCAGAAAGAATCCCGTCGTTTCAAGCGCTGTCACAATCCCTTCCATTGGATCTCTTTTAGAAACCTCCAAAGCATCACAACTGTCGATATTAGGGCGCATCTCTTCCCTGCTAGAGTGAGAGACGAAAACTCGCACGAAATCCCGAGAGAAATGGAAGCCGACATGAGAAAATGAATGATCTCGAGAAATTTTAATCACTGACGTCCAAAATGTGGACCCTACGTTTATCTCTAGACAAATCTAAGCCGTCCAAATGCCTCAGATCATTAGATCAGCCCTCTGATGGAATTTCGCCATGATCAACCACACCTTCTTCTCCAACCGGCTGGTGAAACCCATCACCTAGTGATGGTGTCCATTTCCTGATCAAGGCCATCCATCCGATGGTCCATGGTGCCAGATGTGCATCCATAACACTTGATTCAATCCACGCAACCTAAGCTCGATTATATCATCCTAAAATCTCGTAGTTTGAAACCAAGAAATCGTAACTAATCCGTAACTAATCCACTGGATTAGTTGCATTCGAATCCTCTAGAAGAGGATTAATACACCCTATATAAGGTTGCCTTTTAGGGCAATCCTTTCGAAAAAATGGAAAAGATAGAGAATGAGAGAAATGCACTGCTCTCCATGCCACATTGAGTTAAGTAATGACTCGGTTGAGTAACGGCAAGTTGAGTTACAACGAGTCCAGTTGCTGGGCCCTGGTAGCAGAGAAACAGAAGAAAAGAAGAGTAAGGAAGGAAAAGGGAGAAGAAGAAAAAGAAAGAAAAGGGAGAAAGAAGGTGGAAGGAGAAAGAGAGCACCGTCCAGCCTACTACCACACTGAGTCAGCCCAATACGGTCTAAGTCTGGGCTGAGTCCAGACCCATCCATGATGAGAAAAGAAGTGAGAGGGTAGAAGAGGAGGAGCTAAAGAAGATAGTTAGAGAGAAAGAAGAAGGGGGAAGGAGAGAGAAGGGAGAAAGTTGTTGGAGCAAGTTGCATCTCTGTAGCAACTCGACTCAGCCACCTTGCAAGGTGAGTCGTGATTCATTCTCCATCTGAGGAAGAGAGAAAGAAGGAGAGGGAGGCTTTGAGAGCTCCATCTACTCAGTCCGATCCTAGGGTTCATCTCCACTCAGTTGAAGATCTCCGATCTTGCATTAACTCGGCTTTGTAGAGACTAGCTCGAACCCCAACAAATTCCGACCGTACTAACATGGTCAATCACCTCCAACAATGTCTGCCCATTGTAGATCAAGAAGATCCACCCAATCGAAAAATGTCCTCAAACAACAAGCCATCAAAGGTACCAGACTGCTATCCCACCGAGTTTTCAAGGTTAAATTACTAGCGAGTCAATAGTATTCTGACTAGACTGAGTCGACTCAGTAATAACTTGTGAACGGGTACTTCTAGGAATGGTTTTTTTATTAGACTATTTTAGAAGGTAATCATACATCATCAGCAACATAGAACGACCTGATTTGGGTATAAACCAAAGCTCTACCATTTGCATTTGAAATTTCCCTCTTGGTTAGGTCGTGAGTTGACTCAACCGGTTCCCTAACTCAGTTGAAGTAAAACTGTTACCAGGCCAACCATAGGAAATTTGGAGAACATTCAACTCAGGAAAATCAGTAATATTATCATACAAACATTAGCTATTCTGAAGTCCATCTCAATTAGCTTGTTGTTTGAAAACTTCAACCTAATCAACTCGGTAGCAACTCACTGTCATCTTATAAACATCGATTCAGGAACTACCCCAAGGCATCTACCTTGGAGGACACTCCTTCCTTCGACAAGTATCATTAGGATCGTTTCATCTACCTCATAAGAACATCTTAATTTGAAAGGAACCTTCATTCAAGGTGAGGAGCATACCCTATAGCTTCTTCCTTTCACTAATTTCCATATGGATTAAATCTCTAATGTATAGAATTTTAGAAAATCATTGATTCCTAGCTATCGTGACTTTCTTGGGTTAATCGTTTTAATGCCATATTTCCTTAAAATTATGTGTATGATGTATTGTCTTATGAACTCCATGTCACATTTATAATTATTTTCCTATGAATATATCTTTGTTAGACATACTAAGAAAAGAAAGCTTCCACACTAGATTATCTGTGAATTATGTGGTGAAATATTACCTTCATGACTTTCTATACTCTTTAATCTATAATTTAGTTGGCATTATTGTGTGGATAGTTCTTAAGATATGGTAAATGTGAATTTACTCACATATAGTGTAAAAAGGGATGATTGGAATTCCATCTTTCATAATTATTACTGTTTTAATATGAGACCAAATTTCCTCTTATCATCTTTATATCATGAACATAACTCTAATGAGACTGACGTGAGTTTTACAAACTCTTACTTCATTACACATTGTAAGTAGTATGAAGAATGATTATGGGAAGAGTCCTTATGGGTCATAGAGGGACTCATTAGATAATTCAAATGATATAACCCCACTTGTAAATGTACATGATACTTAGTGATCCCTCCTTGAATGTAAAGAAATTATGGAAATACATGTGGAATGTATAGTTGGATATTTCCTATTTGAAAATTGAAAGTCATTCCTATTTAATGTGTATATGTGTCATGGTGCATAACATTCATGCATGACATGTGAGCTTTTCCGAGTGCTTAATGTAAGCCACGTTCTGCTCAAATTACTGTAGATCAGTTGAATGACCAGAATTGTGCATTTGAGTCACTTTGGGCGCTCTTATTTTACATGAGGCTTTTTCAAGATTTTTATTCCTCCTTGGGCATACCTCGGACATTTTTTCAGGAGGTCGTCCTAGGGCGTACTCACCTTCATGGCCTTTTCCAGGTAGTCTACCTACCACGGGCGGTCTCTTATTTTGACAACTGGATTGCATACCCAGATCTGTGACTTGAACTTACATTCATACACCCATACATTCATTTATAATTTCATTAGTAATCTCCTTGAAATTTGAATATATTATATATGTATTTGTATTGCCCTGTGAATTATATATGAATTGTTAATCTATTTTGGGATGATGTGTAATGGTTGAATCTATAAGGAAAATTCCCACTGAGTTTTCACTCGCCCAATAGTGCGGTTGCACCAAATAGATGCAGGATTGATAACAGGTGAAGACCCTTAGAATGAGATTCCAGGGATGGCTGAGGGGGAGATTGGCAATGAGGGCCTTTACACCGATGTAGTTGAGCCGTTGGAGTTCAACTGATATCTTAAGATTTACTTGCTTTCATGTTTTGTTTGAATTGTAATAAAATATTTTCCCTAATGCGGGATTTCATTTTGCTCCCATTTATATGTATCAAACTTCCTCATTATTACTCTTGATATCCTTAGTGTATGCGATGTTGCCTTACTTCACGTTGTGAAATTTGCTGCTATTTAGATGTATGTTGGTCCATTTTACAACGTAATACTCGGGTTCTCATTGAGGAGCAACTATCATCGGGTTTCGAGAACCAGGGTGTTACAAGATGGTATCAGAGAGAGAGTTTAGACAAACCTTGCCTTTGGCGAAATAAACTTATACCCACCTTAAATGTTCTAATTTAGTTTGTTAGAATTAGATTTGGAACTTAGGTGAATCTCCCTTAGACTTAGAAAAAACTTTGAGAATGTAGAGACCTGAACTTAAGTCCCCTTTGGAATGGATAGGATAACCATTTGAATTTATCTAGAATTCCTTTATAGTTAAGGAAAATGGAGAACTTAGAGACTCAACTTTTTATTTTTTTAGTTCTATAGAAAATTGTTGAATAACCATAGAACCTAAAAACAAAACCTAGGTCCCCACTATAGACTACCTTGATGATTATTGAACTTATAAATTAAACTTAGGTTCCCTTGAATTGATTAGGATAAACATTCAAAAATTTTTTTTGAAATTACTTAGGAATTATGAAATTTGTGAACATAGAGACGCAAATCTTTAGGCCCCATAGGAAAGTTCAAGTTTCGTTGTTTGAACGTAGAAATTAAATTTAGATTCCCATTATGAACTACTAATTGTCTGAACTCACAAATACTAGGTCCCCTTAGAAAATTTATTTGAAATGTCTTTCGGATTCATGATAAATGCTATGGAAATTTGAAACCTTAGCCTTCTTTGAATTTTTTAGGATGGGTCATTTGAACTTAAGGACAAGAATTTTGAATCCCATGCATACTACTAGAATAATTACTTAAAATTGGAAACTACCTAGGCACCAAGGGAAAACAAATCCCAACTATGATATATCTAAGGCCTGACAAAAACATTCCTTGAACTCGACATTTAGAGAACACTCTTAAGAATCTAGGATTTGAAGTTGTTAAAAATAACATATTCGCAACACTCGTCAAGTGAAACAAACTTAGGCATTGTAGGAAATTCTATACCACCATATAGTACATTAGGTCAGACATGAACACTCCCTAAAACATAAGAAATCTCATTAGAGATTTCAATTTAAATTTCCTAAAAACATTTCATTAATTAGGAACAATATTTCACGAAATTTCCAACAATTAGAATTAAGTAGATGTACAATTAGAGATTTTAGGTAAATTTCCATCCTTAGATCGAGCCCTAAGACTAGACATGGGGAAACTAAATGAATTTGGAAATTTCAAAAATCCCTATGTAGAAACATTAAACCTAAAATTTAATTTTCGAGTAATATAACGAAAGTGTCATGGTCATTTGAGTTTGTTTCACCAAAATTTTAGACACTCCAATCACTAAAATGGAAATTTTCATGACAGTTCCCAAAAGTCTGAAATAATCGGGAGCACGAACTGATGGAATCAGGCTATGAGAAGTATACGCGATTTGATCCAAACTATGCCCTAGTAATTTCCAATGATCTCAATGCCCTTATCAAGCAGAAGATCGAGATTTACTAGGATTAGAAATGATGTCAATGAATCTACTGTTCTGCACAGGCAGAGGATCAAGGTATCAGGCTCAAACCTACTACAACCATCCGTTTGTGTTAACTCGAACATGGAAAAAAAAATTGAATTGTATTTTGATAATGGGGAACTATCATATTATGGTTGGTCGTCGCTTAAATGAACTTGTAAACCTAATAGATATTATAGGAAATTGTAACGTCGTTAGGAATTTAAATAAATCCCTACTTTCGGTAAATAGATCTCAAATTCTCTAGAACTTATATACATTGCTTGACTAGAGTATAAATGTAAGAGTTGCATTGGGAAATCTAGATAAGTTTGTTTAAATTTATAATGTGGTAGCATAAATGAAACATAGAGGAGTCAATGTGATTTTACCACTTGTCATGATTAATCGTTAAGACACATATTATCAAATCTCGAGGACGAGATTTTCTTTAAGGGAGGTAGATTATAACGACCCCAATTTTGATAAATAATTGCATACATTTTTCCACACAAATCTACTTCGAAGGGAAATTAGTGAAGGATTAGAAATACCATAAAACAGATGCTCGCGTTCACAGTGATGAAGGGAATGTTGAATTTCGAGGACGAAATTCTCTTTAAGGGGGGTAGATTGTAACACCCCGTACTTTCAGTACTCGGATGTTACCAGGTAACCGAATTTAGAATAAGTACAAATCTAATTCATCTAAACGTTCACACTTTCTAGTCCAAATCTGACCATTAAGTGCAACATTCAACTTTAGAACAAGTTATACATTCATTGATTTTCGAGACGGACTACTACATCATCAAGTCACCCTATTTTTGGGATATCAACCACCCTGATAAACCAATTGCTCTGATGGATAAATCAGATAATCCAATATGAACCATAGAAAGCCCTAATCTTGGATCATCTTAAAGATTGTAGCCCGAATTGTCAAGCGATACCCATTTAGGCACATAAACTAAGCATTGTACCCACTAGGACATTAGATCCGCCTCATCTTTGGCCTGTCGACACAGTAGTTGTGTCCAAGACGAGTGGATGGAGCAAATTCCATTAAACAATCTTGAGACTCAAATTCATCAGGTACACAGTTCAACAAGCCCACGACATCCAAATTCACAATTCACTACATGATCATCATTATCCCAACTTCTGGTAGTTGAACCTACCATAGAAGTTCACTTAAACAGGCCTAGAGACCTTTAGAAATTTGATGATCAAATGGATTAACAATCTGACAGTTAGATTGTTAATGATCAATACGTAAGACAAGATCACTTGGTATGGCCCACCTGAGCTTTAGAGATCTGTTTGATCTTTGGCCAGATGTCTTAGTTGGACCTTTAGAATTGATTGGTTAGTGTGGATTCCACAAAACATAAATGTGGATCCCACATCTGAATTGTGCATGTGCATAACTTTTGTGCACATGCAGTGCATCAGATCCGAACTTGGGTCAAATCGAGTGTTGACCCGAGTGAAACCGAAAAGGAGAGAAATCTCTCCCGTTCCCACCCAACAACTGTTTGAACGGACGGGGTCCGTTTGTGATGAAATTGGCCCACCGTGACGCTCCATTCAGACCATCTGAACCGTCCATCATGATGAGCTGGTGGATTTGACCAGGATTAGTGGCCTTTTTTACATGAGTGTGACACACACGGGTGAACACCCTCGTCCGCTGTTGTGCGCGCGATTTTGCCAAAAATGGAACTCCGTTCCTCTTGTGAGCTAGCAAACCAAGACAGCTCCGCTCCTCCATCCCAACCCTTTATTTCAAAAAATAAAGAAATCTCAGCCCTCCGATCCAACCTACTTTAGGGTTTTCACAGCGACTGGAAAGGGCGAAAAGAATCCTGCCGTTTCAAGCGCTGTCACGATCCCTTCTGTTAGATCTCTTTTATAAACCTCCAAGAGCATCGCAACTGTCGATATTAGGGCGCATCTCTTCCCTGCTAGAGTGAGAGACGAAAACTCACACGAAATCCCGAGAGAAATGGAAGTCGACATGAGAAAATGAACGATCTCGAGAAATGTTAATCACTGACGTCCAAAATGTGGACCCTGCGTTTATCTCTAGACAAATCTAAGCCAACCGATGGGATTTCACCATGATCAACCACACCTTCTTCTCCAACCGGCAGGTGAAACCCATCACCTAGTGATGGGGTCCATTTCCTGATCAAGGTCATCCATCCGATGGGCCATGGTGCCAGATGTGCATCCATAACACTTGATTGAATCCACGCAACCTAAGCTCGATTATATCATCCCAAAATCTCGTAGTTTGAAACCGAGAAATCGTAACTAATCCGTAACTAATCCACTGGATTAGTTGCATTCAAATCCTCTAGAAGAGGATTAATACACCCTATATAAGGTTGCCTTTTAGGGCAATCCTTTCGGAAAAATGGAAAAGATAGAGAGTGAGAGAAATGCGCTGCTCTCCATGCCGCATCGGGTTAAGTAATGACTCGGTTGAGTAGCGGCGAGTTGAGTTATAACGAGTCCAGTTGCTGGGCCCTGGTAGTAGAGAAGCAGAAGAAAAGAAGAGTAAGGAAGGAAAAGGGAGAAGAAGAAAAAGAAAGAAAAGGGAGAAAGAAGGAAGAAGGAGAAAGAGAGCACCGTCCAGCCTACTACCACATGAGTCAGCCCAGTACGGTCTGAGTCTGGGCCGAGTCCAGACCCATCCATGCTGAGAAAAGAAGTGAGAGGGTAGAAGAGGAGGAGCTAAAGAAGATAGTTAGAGAGAAAGAAGAAGGGGGAAAGAGAGAGAAGGGAGAAAGTTGCTGGAGCGAGTTGCATCTCTGTAGCAACTCGACTCAGCCACCTTGCAAGGTGAGTCATGATTCATTCTCCATCTGAGGAAGAGA
The DNA here is from genome assembly GCA_030180095.1 of Magnolia changhungtana. Lineage (NCBI taxonomy): Eukaryota > Viridiplantae > Streptophyta > Magnoliopsida > Magnoliales > Magnoliaceae > Magnolia > Magnolia changhungtana. The sequence continues at coordinate 1,534,698 of JASAUF010000117.1, read as the reverse complement.
GAAAGAAGGTGAGGGAGGCTTTGAGAGCTCCATCTACTCAGTCCGATCCCAGGGTTCATCGCCACTGAGTTGAGGATCTTCGATCTTGCATTAACTCGGCTTTGCGGAGACCAGCTCGAACCCCAACAAATTCCGGCCTTACTAACACGGTCAGTCACCTCCAACAACGTCTACCCATTGCAGATCAAGAAGATCCACCCAGTCAAAAAATGTCCTCAAACAACAAGCCATCAAAGGTACCAGACTGCTATCCCACTGAGTTTTCAAGGTTAAATTACTAGCGAGTCAATAGTATTCTGACTAGACTGAGTCGACTCAGTAATAACTCGTGAATGGGTACTTCCAGGAATGGTTTTTTTATTAGACTGTTTTAGAAGCTAATCATACATCATCAGCAACATAGAACGGCTTGATTCAGGTATAAACCAAAGCTCTACCATTTGCATTTGAAATTTCCCTCTCAGTTTGGTCGTGAGTCGACTCAACCGGTTCCCTAACTCAGTTGAAGTAAAACTGTTACTAGGCCAACTAGAGGAAATTTGGAGAACATCTGACTCAGGAAAATCAGTAATATTATCATACAAACAGTAGTTATTCTGAAGTCCATCTCAATTAGCTTGTTGTTTGAAAACTTCAACCTAATCAACTCGGTAGCAACTCACTATCATCTTGTAAACGCCGATTCAGGAACTACCCGAAGGCATCTACCTTGAAGGACACTCCTTCCTTCAACAAGTCTCATTAGGATCGTTTCATCCACCTAATAAGAACGTCTCAATTTGAAAGGAACCTTCATTCAAGGTGAGGAGCATCCCCTATAGCTTCTTCCTTTCACTAATTTTCATATGGATTAAATCTCTAATGTATAGAATTTTAGAAAACCATTGATTCCTAGCTATCGTGACTTTCTTGGGTTAATCATTTTAATGCCATATTTCCTTAAAATTGTATGTATGATGTATTGTCTTATGAACTCTATGTCACATTTATAATTATTTGCCTATGAATATATCTCTGTCAGACATACTAAGAAAATAAAGCTTCCACATTAGATTATCTGTGAATTGTGTGGTGAAATATTACATTCATGACTTTCTATATTCTTTAATCTATAATTTAGTTGGCACTATTGTGTGGATAGTTCTTAAGATATGGTAAATGTGAATTTACTCACATATAGTGTAAAAAGGGATGATTGGAATTCCATCTTTCATAATTATTACTGTTTTAATATGAGACCAAATTTCCTCTTATCATCTTTATATCATGAACATAACTCTAATGAGACTGACATGATTTTTACAAACTCTTACTTCGTTACACATTGTGAGTAGTATGAAGAATGATTATGAGAAGAGTCCTTATGGGTCATAGAGGGACTCATTGGATAATTCAAATGATATAACCCCACTTGTAAATGTACATGATACTTGGTGATCCTTCCTTGAATGTAAAGAAATTATGAAAATACATGTGGAATGTATAGTTGGATATTTCCTATTTGAAAATTGAAAGTTATTCCTATTTAATGTGTATATGTGTCATGGTGTATGACATTCACGCATGACATGTGAGCTTTTCCGAGTGCTTAATATAAGCCACGTTCTGCTCAAATTACTGTATATCAGTTGAATGACCAGAGTTGTGCATTTGAGTCACTTTGGGCGCTCTTATTTTACATGAGGCTTTTCCGGAATTTTTATTCCTCCTCAGGCATACCCCGAGCATTTTTCCTGGAGGTCGTCTTTGGGCACACTCACCTTCATGGCCTTTTCCAAGTAGTCTACCTACCACATGCGGTCTCTTATTTTAACAGCTGGATTGCATACCTAGATCTGTGACTTGAACATACATTCATACACCCATACATTCATTTATAATTTTATGATTAATCTCCTTGAAATTTGAATATATTATATATGTATTTGTATTGCCCTGTGAATTATATATGAATTGTTAATCTATTTTGGGATGATGTATTATAGTTGAATCTATGAGGGAAATTTTCACTGAGTTTTCACTCGCCCAATAGTGCGGTTGCACCAAATAGATGTAGGATTGATAATAGGTGAACACCCCTAGAACGAGATTCCCGGGACGGCTGAGGGGGAGATTGGCAATGAGGGCCTTTACACCGATGTAGTTGAGCCGTTGGAGTTCAACTGATATCTTAAGATTTACTTGCTTTCATGTTTTGTTTGAATTGTAATAAAATATTTTCCCTGATGTGGGATCATTTTACTCCCATTTACATGTATCAAACTTCCTCATTATTACTCTTGATATCCTTAGTGTATGCGATGTTGCCTTACTTCACGTTGTGAAATTTATTGCTATTTAGATGTATGTTGGTCCATTTTACAACGTAATACTTGGGTTCTCAATGAGGAGCGACTATCCTCGGGTTTCGAGAACCAGGGTGTTACACACCCAAAATTCAACCAAGCCCATCCCTCTTCTTACACACCCATCACTCTCTCCCTACATCACTCATCTCTCTCTCATTTCTCTCTCATTCCAAGCAATTCCCCATAACAAATTCCAATATCCAAGCATTTTCAAGAACAAGCAAGTGTGGCCCACTTTCCCACTCTCTCATCTTCCATCTTAACGATCCATTCTCCATCAACCTCCATTAAAATAGAAGGCAAGGACCATAGGAGTCCAAGGAGCTATAGAAGGAGGCCGATAGGTGGGTGATCCACCGTTGATTTTTAAATTAATGGCCCACTTGTGATGGGACCCAATTTCATTTATGTGATGTAATCGTATGAGGGGCCCATAGTGGCGAGGTCCCTCCACTACACCGATCTCTCTCTCTCTCTCTCTCTCTCTCTCTCTCTCTCTCTCTCTCTCTCTCTCTCTCTCCCTCCTTTTCTTTTGGTGATGTTGATGATGAGTGTGGCCTACCATGAAGTATATATTTTATCCATGCCATCCACCTTCGTGGGACCCATCTTATGGATGTGTTGGATCTACACCGTCCAGCCTGTTATCGGGCCTGGACGGAAGGGAAAACACAAATATCAGGTCGATCCAAATAGGTGGGCCACATCCATGTGGGACCCACCATGATGCCTATGTTGAATCCATACCGTCACTGGAGTGTGGCTAACAGTATAGTGTGATCTGACGGTGGTGTGTACTAACCAGCCATAAAAAAATATATAATAATAATAATAATAATAATAATATATGTTTATTTATATATGAATATAATATATACTCATATAGCCTTGATGAGGTGGGCCACACGTGTGGACCCACCAAGATATACACGCATGAAATCTGCACCGTCCAGAACCTCCAAAGGTCTGGACGGTGGTCTCCGTAAAGCTTATATACATTATATTATATTATAATATAATATAATATATTATATTATACTATATATATATATATATATATATATATATATATATATATATATATATATATATATATATATATATATATACCTTCTGGACGTAGACTCCTACGTGGACCACCTTTAAACATGGGATCTGCACCGTCCAGATGAATCTAGACGGTGAGTACTTTGGGTAGTCCGCTGCCACCGTGCAGACACATGTAATATATAATATTATATTATATAATATATATTATAATATAATATTTTATTAGTGGCCACTACGTGCACCTCACCATGATGTATGGCTATATTGCACCATCCAATTGCTGGACGGTGCAACAAGCATGATATCCTGACCGTCCATCCATTGGAACGGCCCCACCAGGTATGTGATACATTTAACTGTCCATCCATCTGCTGTACCTAGTGTGCCCCACCCCTATGATGTATGGGTCTTACCCACACCGTCCATCCATTCATCTGGCGAGCCAACTTAGGTGGGCTACATGGGTGGACCCCACCCCTGTGATTAACCACCGTGTAACGGTAGGCCACACCTGATGTATCTATTCTAAATCCACACCGTGCATATGCCAGGGGACGGTGGGGTCCCAGTGATGTTTGTGTCTTATTCACGCTGTCCATCCAGGCCGTCCATCTGGACGGTGGCCTGGCCATGCACACCGACCGTATGGCTGCTGCTTGACGTCAGCAGATTTTGTGGATGATACATGTGCTGCATCCCTACCGTCCATCCATTTGGTGACTGGCCCCCCATGATGCACGTGACCTTGTCCGTCGGCTTGAGACAAAAAAATAAAATAAAATAAAGCAGATCCAATATTTAGTGGACCACACTACAGAGAACGGTGGGATGAACGCCCACCATTGAAAACCCTTTGGGATTATAGGATTCCGTACTAATATGATATTTTTTTTTCCTCTATATCCAGGCCTATGCAACCTTATGCACAGATTGTATGGAAAATAAAAACTATGGTGGGACATTGGAATTTAGTTGTGGAAGTCATTGTTACCATTGTCATTTGTAGTATGGTCTAGACGATCCTTTGGATATGATTCATTCTTTTATTATGCTCTATAATGATCCCTAGTAATGGATGCATGGTGGATTCGACTTGGCCTATTCGACTCGGCCATTTGACTCGACCTACTTGACTCGGCTCATTCAACTCCGCCTATTCGACTTGGTCCATTTGATTCGGCCCATTTGATTTGGCCCATTGATTCGGCCCATTTGAATCAGCCCATTTGATTCGGCCCATTTGAATCGGCTCATTTGATTCAGCCCATTGATTCGGCCCATTTGAATCAGCCCATTTGATTCGGCCCATTGATTCGGCCCATTTGATTCGTCCTATTTGTATTAGCCCATTTGATCGACCCAATTGACTTGACCCATTTGATTCGGCCCATTGACTCGGCCCAATTGATTTGCCCCATTTGTACTGGCCCATTTGATTCTGCCCATTTGATTCGACCTGTTGATGCGACCCGATGTTATATACATTGGCCTATGAGTGAGGCCCAATGTGATGTGTATATGCCCCATAAGCGAGGCCCATGATGATGTGTATTAGACCCTTGTGTGAGACTGTGGACCCATTATACGATTGACTCTATAAGCGCCATTCCTTGGGAGCAATGTTGGTTAAAGGTCCAAATTGATGGGCAATGATAGTTGGACGCCCACATTGTCACCTTCCCTTAGGCCATGTTAGGCCCTTCCTCATCATTATCTCATGGGTTAACCCTAATCAGTGGGCTCCATTCACCATAGATGGATGGTTTCGCGCTATCGGGTTTGATATAACCACGGCCGAGGGATGATCTTTATATTATGGTTCGATCGGTTGTCCATATATACACCCCGCCTTGCTTATGGGCCGATTATCGGTGTCGATTATCGATGTTGATTATTGGTACCGATTATTGAGGCTGATTCCGATTATCGAGGTCAATTATCGATCGATTCCGATTATCGTGGCCGATTGTCGATTAGCGATCGAGGCTGATTATCATGACCGATTTCCGATTCCAATTATTATCAAGGCCGACTCCGATTATTGAGGCCGATTCTGATTATCGAGGCCGACTCTGATTGTCCAGACAGATTGTCAAGGCCGGATATTGAGGCCGATTGTCGAAGCCCATTGTGGTGTATGTACGGCCCGTATTTGAGCCCATTCTGATGAGCATTCGGCCTCGGCTTGATACATTTGAGGCCTATGTAATGAGGTCCATTGTGTTGCATATTGAGGGCCAGGCGATGGAGCCCATTATGTTGTATATTAGGCTCAGGTGAGAGGCCCATCATGATGTATATTAAACTCTTGAGTGAGGCCCGTGGTGTTGTATATTAGGCCCTTATGTGAGGCCATGGGTCCAGTATATGTTAGGCTCTATGCGGGTAATTCCTTGGAGGCAATATTGGTTAAATGTCCACATTGTCGAGGCCGATTGGCGATGTCGGTTATTGATACCGATCATGATTATGTGACAACATAGCATCATGATACATGCCCATACGCATTATCTGCATGTTTGTTATAAGATGTGGTTGACCATTGCATATATCATTGGGCAGGTGGTTCTGAGACTCCCTGATAGGCGGAGATTGTCTTACATGAGCGCACGGTATGCGTGAGATTGATGCATGACTGGATTGTATGACTTATGCACCTTGCATTGTGTGATGTGATTGTTGTACGCCCTAGCGACATCAGGGCTGTAGCCTCCACAAGCACATCGTGGATGGCCAGATGGGACACCAGAAATATGTTATTAGCATCAAGCTGTCATAGATGGCCCTGGGTGAAAATTTCTAAACCCTCTTGGTACCAGAGGATACCCCAACATCAAGACCAAGTGGATATATATGAGCACATGAGGGCCGTATACCAGTAGGCTGCATCTCCCACTGTGTCGTGGTCGGTTGGGAGGGGGTGTGGCCTTACTCGCCTGAGGGAGTAAGCATAGCTAAGCTGAGTCTAATCAACTCCTAAATGGGTCCGCTATCGACGAGCCGGGTAGGCATTGGCATACTGCTGACAGGTGAGTAGTGAGGTTTTTTCCACTCGTTGGGCTACGCAGCCTGCAGGGGTAGTAGCCAGTTTGGAGTGTACTAGACCCTGTGATGATCCGAGAGAGGAACCGTACTGATATGTGGACTTATTCAGCAGAAGTTGCATACTCATTCATTTATTCACTATCCACTCAGGCTGGTGGTGCGCAACCATTTGTTACGTGTACCTTCACAGTGGTCAGAATTTCGGTTGGGCGCGCGACCAACTTGAGATCAGGAGTTTACCACATGGAGTCTGACTATCCAAATTTAGCTATGGGAGTGGTTTGGATAGAATTCCTTTGTGATGGACCCATAACCTGAGATATTATGTACTATCATCCCGACTTTACTCCATCTTGGTCATTTCATTTACACCGCATATTGCATTGCATCCTCGGCATCTGGCACTTGACTCTTTATGGCATTGTATTGAATACTTGGCTTATTATATCTCTACATTACTTCCTCAGCATTTGCCTCTTTATGATCTGTATTGCGTACTCTGATATTGTATGATTTATAGACTTGCAGTATTTTCGCTTACTCTGATATCGTATGATTCATGATCTTGCTACTAATTCTAATATTGTATGATTAAGACATTGTATTGAGTATTTGACACTTATCTTGTGCACACACTTACACCACCCTCTAAGCTTTCAATAAGCTTATGCATGATAGATGCGTGCAGGTGGCATTAGGTTGCAGTAGCGTCAAGCTTGGAGAGTGCAGTTGGCTTCTGGAGCTTTAATTTTCGATATATGTATTTCCCTTTCAGCATTGTATTCAAATGTTTATATTAATGGATATGTGATGATGATGTTGCCTTTGCGATTTGGATAAACTTATGGTTATTCTTCTTATGAGACAAATGTATGTTGGAAAATCCTCCTTATAGGATCTCATGATCAGAATCTGGCGTATGCGCACCAGGAGTCGAGAATGGGGTACTATGGAGGCTATCGGCACCAGATTCGTTGATCAGGAATTTTGTGAGCCTGGTTTCCGAGTTTCAGGTGTAACAATTCATTCATCACAACTCCACGCGCCAACTCTGCCATTGCCCTTCCATCGTATGCCATATAGTAGAAAATAGAATTTGATTATCTTGTTCATGATGATTGAATATTTTAATGATTCATGGTCGCTCGTTGAGTGAAATGCCTATTATTAATGTCATGTTCATGATGACCTGTTTAGTTGTACGACATGATTGATTGATAACCTACTTACCTATGATAACATGACTGGTTGATAATATTCCTATGGTTGTTTTGGATGTCTTTATGGGAGCGCCCTAATAAGACGTGTTTTACTCCCAGCATACAGTAGACTCACGAGCTGTGGTTTACTCATACGTATGACTTACACTTTTTTTTTTTCAAGATGCATACAAGAGCTGTTGGAGTTTGCTATTGTTTCCTTCATTACTTTTGTGCTGGTGCACCATATTATGTGTGACATGTCGAACAGGTTCATCTCTTCCATATGCGTTGATACCATGTACAAAATGTGTAACCAACTAAATAAATTAACCGTTCAAAAAAATTCACACTGAAAATCCTCATTGTAGGACCCCAGGATCGGAATCTGGCATATGGTTGTCGGGAGCCAATAATAGGATACTATAGAGGCTACCAACGCCAGATTCAATGATTGAGAATTTTGTGAGCCCGGTTTTCGAGTTTAAGGCGTGACATGGGCTGCATAACGCATGTAGGCCCTGCTTGCACAAATCCCAATGTTGTCAAATAAATCAATCCATCAATTAATCTATTAATCAAGCCATCAATCAACCCATCCATTGCTCATGTCACACTCTCCCCATTAGTCAAATAAGTCCATGCCTTTCTCATGCAACCAATAACCTTGCCCACAACTGTCACACCCTAAACTCGGGAATCGGGCTCACAAAATTCTTGAGTTTGGGGTGTGACAGTTGTTGGTATCAAAGCATAACTTAGAAATACCTGAGGATAACATCACATATTTACTAATGGTCTTAGAATAACTATCCTTCACTATATGTGTAAGGCCCGTATCCTAGACCGTACCATTCCGTATGCTTTCGTGGTTCTTCTAGTCAAATTCCGGCAACTCGCGACCTGTAATCAGCATTTGTGCACGACCCTAAGTTGTATCCCGTATATCAGAGTCGGCTCGACTTGAAACTTATATCTTAGCGACCGCGCTATCGCAGCGATTCCAACGCTGCGTCTCATGCACCGATGCGAGACTTAGGCCAAGAGTTGTGGGGCCGCATTTATTTCAAGGAAAACGCCTCGCGTTGCAAATTTTGAGAGAATTTCTACAACCCATTACATCAACCAATCACCTCAAGTCAAGTACATATCCCATCACTCCCCTTACAACACCCATACCCTACCCATCTCTCTCCCATTCCCAAAGTTAACTCTCTCTGTAACACCCCGTACTTTTTGTACTTGGGTGTTACCATGAGAACCTGACTTAGTGTAAATGCAATCCCGATTTAGGTGAACATTCACACTCTGGCCCATCTTAAGTTAATACCCTAATAATTCATCTCAAATGTGATGTGACTGTATATATATACTATAATACAAAGTAAATTTCATAGTTATTTGTAGTAATACATATGTTACTTGGATTATTCAAATTTTTATATATTATTTAAACTGTATATAAAATAAATTGCATGCCAACACATTATCATATAATTGATGCACACTGACTAATATTTGCATTCTTAACTATATATTATTACAAAAATACGTTATGAATAGTAGTGATTGTAAATAAATATTTATCTATGACCATTAATGTAGTATACTAAACAAATATGAAAATATATTCTTATTATATAATCTAAGACATTAATTACTAACATTATCATAATGAATGTATAAAAATATCACATAAATTAACTATAATACACTTGGAATATTCTTAATGATAATTTTATATATATATATATATATATATAATATTACCAATTGAACTTTATTAATTAATAAATGATTATTAATATAAACTATAATATGTTGTAAATTATATTTAAATATAAAATAATGTAATATATATGTATATATACATATTCCTATGTAAGATAATACTTACATAAATGGGTTGTGGACCAGATTGGCCCACTAGCCAGATGAACGATCCTGATCTGTTGAGTGAACCACAAATTATCAATGGGTCGATGATAATGGGCACTAAATGGCCATATTCCAGTGGATACGGCCTACCCAAGTCATAGATCTGTCTCATTCTTTGGACTAGGCACTAATATGGGCTGACAAAATAGATGAACGGAGTGGATTAGTTGAAATCCTCATGGTGGACCCCACTTCAGGTGGTGCGTGTGCACAGCAAGCGCACGCTCGCTGTGCACTGGATCCAAAGACCCGGTCAAGTCGGTCAGGCCTGACAGTTTCCAAAATGAGGGGGGTCTCCCTTCATTCCTTCGGTTTTACCACTACAGGCATTTTTAAAAAAGAAACGAATGCTGTCCGTTTTCTCGATTCATGGCCCACGACCAAGACCTTGATGGATCGATCTGATCCATCCATCTTGTAGAGGACACAAAGGGGACTGTCCTTATCAAACTTCAGCCACTGGATTGCACACACGTGCACACAATATCAGCCATAAAATCAGCCTAAAAACACACCTATCTCCAAAAACAGAAAGGAATCCGTTCTTTCAACTTTCCACGCTGGCGATCCGCGTGAAAGTTTCTCCTGGGATCCCACCCATCCATTGCAAGCAATCCCAATCCTCAAAAATAGGGCTTCCCTAGCTGTAATATGAGAATTTTCTTCCACTGCCACTGTTAAAGCCAAATGCTCAGGTGGCGTTAAACTTCATCCATTTTATGGGCCCCATAATCTTCAGAGGGGAAATCCACACCGTCCGAACGCCGCTGATCACAAGCTCAGCCATCCAATCGCAATCTGCCATTGACATGGAAGTCATCTTCCCCGTCAGTTTGAAGAACCCACCACCTATGCATGGACCCCATTTGTTGATCTGAGACGTCCATCAGGTGGACCATTGTACCAGAAAACCATCTATATAAATGCCTTATAGCCAGGCACAAAGGATCCCACACAATCAGCAACTCTTGAGGCATTTAACCTGAGTAAAAATGCAATCTGTTGCTAATCCGATGTAGTTGCTGCTCCTACCCGACTTAGCTGGGTCAAACGTGACTCAGACGCTGGTCTGATCCAGACATTGCTAGATCTGTTTAAGCAAGAAAGGAAGGAAGAAGAAGGTAGAGAGAAGAAGATTATGAGAGTGTGGAGTAGAGAGCCCCTTCGACCAGCAGCTAGCTCGAGCTGAGGTTTGTTCCCACTAAATTGCAGACCTCTAATGTTGCATCGACTCAATTACGGACGCGGTGAATCAAGTCGGCTCCAGCAATCAGTCATCTACAACAATCCTTATTAGTCAGGGGACATAAGAACCCCTTCAATGAGTTAGAAACCACAGGTAACAGACCGCCGTTTCATCCGATTCTTCATTATCGAGTCTCTAGCGAGTCATTGGCTCTCTAACCCAACCCAAATCTGCATTTTAGGATAAATCTCTGACTCAGATTGGGTTTGGAAAACAGTCAATTCCATCCCTCTATATTACTAGGTAACCCAACTATCTCCCTGCCATTTAAAAATAAAGCTACACCCAACTGAGTTGACTCAGTAATAATGGGCTGAAATAAAACGAACAGGGATTATCCATTTCAGGAAATCTTGAGTACCACTACAAGTCCAGAAAATCAGAAATCAAAACACCATAACTGGTAGTTTTCTAAAATTTTAAGCTGACTAACTTCTTATTTAGGAACCTCAACCGAGTTGACTCAGTGACGACTCAGTACAACACCTGCAATGATTCATCCAGGTACCACCTACAGTGGCCCACCTTGAGGAGACAGTCACCCTTTCGACCAACTTTGAATCAAGAACTTGTAGACTCACCTCATAGAACGTTTGCGTCAGGAAGAATTACCTAAGGTGAGGACTCACCCTTTGAGCTTCCCACTCGAGTTCATTAATTGTAGAAGATGCCTTAATCTTTCCCATCAAATATCTCCTGAAGTTTCTTGATTGGTTTACTTTACTTATTGTGTGAATATGTGAATATGATAACATGTTGCGCACCCGATTCCTATGGTAAATGATGAGCATATCTCGTTAATTGTGACATGCATAAATGATTGATGATAACATGCTATCCTCCGTTGTACATGCATTAATTAACTATATACTATCACTTACACTTAAACGATGGAATGAATGGGATCTATCTTGGACTTACTATCCCCGACCCACATATGCCTTACATGGCTTGGACTGTGAATTTGCCTTACATGGCTGGGACCGCATATTTGCCCTACGTGGCTTGGATTGTCTGTTTGCCCTCGTGGCTTGATGGTTTATTGGTGCCCTTGTGGCTTGTTGGGTATGTTCGCATACCCTGTTGTTTCCTAGCCATCTTACGGAGTTCACTCGTATCATGATTTTCGGGTGGAGCCGAAGTTCGCTTAGCGATTTTCTAGGCATCTTGCGGAGTTCACGTACAACATAATTTTTGGGTGGTCTAGACTTTGTATGTTGATTATCTCTTCATCTGTGGTGTCAGTCGTACCCTGATTTCCGGGTGGAGCCAAAGTTCGCTTAGCGATTTTCTAACCATCTTGCGGAGTTCACGTACAACATGATCTCCGGATGAAGTGTGGGTTTAAACGGTGATTTTCTATTCGCTTTGTGAATTCCACGTGTACCATGATTTTCGGGTGGAGCCGAAGTTCGCTTATCGATTTTCTAACCATCTTACGGAGTTCACGTACAACGTGATTTCGGGCGCAATAGAAAATCGTATGTTTGATTTGTTTGGATATCTGGTCATGTTTCCTTGTATTGCGACTGCCATGATATTTTCTTATGATGAAACTCTGTTGATTAGTTTAATTTTCTAAAGTATGAGTATGACCATGAAATGCTCTGTTTAGTGTATCTAACTTTATGACTCGTGATCTATATTAGATCATGAATGATAAGTGCGTAATCTTAGAGGGTGTTCCTTACTGCGATAGCCATTGACGCTATCAAACCATAACAGTTGATGCAGGTATAGAGCAAGTCGATGTTGTTCATAGGGTTGCTAAAGGACTTCACATTCCAGGGATGTTGTAACTTACTTTGTTTCACATGTAATATTATTTCATTTTGTATTGTAAGAATGGGGACATTGGTTTGTATAAGTCATTATGGGCTACTTCTTGTATATTCCAAATGTAAATGCAAATTTTCCTTTGTGTCTGATTTGTCCATACTACGCTCATTTGCTTACTCTAATGAAAGAAAAAAAAATATGTTGACTTTGGCTCTTTATAAGTTAACACTCGAGTTTTTGGAAAATGGGTCATATACTCGGGTCGTGAAAAGTCGGGGTGTTACACAATCTCTCTCTCTCTCTCTCTCTCTCTCTCTCTCTCTCCACCCATTTCTTTCTTACAACACCATCCCTCTCTCCCATACATCACTCCATCCCATCCCATTCTCCACCAAATCCCAAGCCTCCATGAGAGAGAAATTCTAAGGAGAGAAAGCTTAGTGTGTGGCCCACTCCTTAACCCTAAATCCTCATCTCCACCCTTTAATCTTCATCGTCCACCATCAAAGGTTGAGCATAGGAGCTAAGGAAGCCAATGGACCAAGAAGAAGGCCAATCGATGGGTGATTTTAGGATATCCAACCATTGATTTTTATTTGAGAGCCCACTTGTGATGAGACCCATCTTGATGTATGTACATGGAGGAGTTCATAGTGGTGGAGTTCCTCCCATCTCCGCCATTTCCTTCTTTCTCTCTCTCTCTCCCTCTCCTTTCCTTTTTGTATGGTGATGATGATGATGAGGTGTGTGGCCCAACTGATGTGTGCTTGTGTGTGTGTGGTCCACCATGAAGTATGTATTACATCCATGCCATCCATATGTTGGGCCCACCTTGCTGGACCGTCCAGCGGCAAGCCCGCTAGCCTGTTCGTCTGGACAGACCCGGATGAAGAGAAAATACAAATATCTGCTTGATTTAATGCAGTTGGTGGGTCCCACACGTGTGGACCCACCTGCAAGTGGATTGGCTGGAGCACCACACGCAGCATACTGCTACTGAAATTGACGTCAGCCAGCTCTGTGGGCTGCCATGATTTATGCGTTTTATACACACCGTTTATTTGGGGCCCTGCATGTGTGGTGCATCCACACCTTCCAAACCTTGGACGGTGGGACCCACCCTACACGTGGGGCCTACCTTATTGTGGAAGGCAGATTGGCCGGTGTACCTACAACAGCTATATAGCTACTGTATTGATGTCATCAAGTGTGGTGGGCCCCATCATGCAGTATGTTGTATCCCAACCGTCCACTGATGTGGACCCCACCAGCTAATGGTTGATGTTGTGACGTCAGCAAGTGTCGTGGGCCCCCACCTTGATGCATGTATTCGATTTGGACAGTGTTGTGTGGAGCCCTCCTCGATGTATTGTTCCATCCCAACCGTCCATCTCAGGGACATGGGACCCACCTTGTATGGCAGTGGGTTGGCTAGTGTCCACCAGCTATATAGTTGTTGTAGCTACGTCAGCAAGTTCGGTGGGACCCACCTTGGTGTATGTATTGTATATCCGCACCGTCCATCTAGACGGGTGGTGTGAGGCCACCTTGATGTATATGTTACATCCAAACCATCCATCCAAACGGTGAGCTCGTCTTAAGGCCTGAGAAAAAAAAAATGAGGCAGATCTATTAGGTGGACCACACTGCAGAAAATAGGGGAGAATTGGATGCCTACCATTGAAATCCTTAGGGATCACAGAAGTTCTGGATCAATATGATATTTGTTTTTCCTCTTGATTTAGGTCCTTGTGACCATATGAATAGATTGGATGAAAAAAATAAACGTTATGGTGGGCCTTGGAAAATTTATGGGTGGAAATCATTATCTCCACTGTTATTTGTGGTATGGTCTAGATGATCTTCCGTTATGATTCATTTGGGTAATGCTCTAAAATAACCTCTTAAAATAGATGAATGGTGTAGATGGTGCGGCCCACTTGATGTATATGAGGCCTATTAGTGCGGCCCATGTGATGTGGCCCACTTGATGTATATGAGGCCCATTGGCACGACCTAGTGACGCAGCCCACTTTATATATATAAGGCCCATTAGTGTGGCCCATTGATGTGGCCCACTTGATGTATATGAGGCCCATTGGTGCAGCCCATTGATGCGGGCCACTTGATGTATATGAGGCCCATTGGTACGGCCCATGTTATGTGGTCCACTTGATGTATATGAGGCTCATTGGTGTGGCCCATGTGATGTAGCCCACTTGATGTATATAAGGCCCATGTGATGTATATAAGGACCATGAGTGAGGCCTATTGTGATGTATATTAGGCCCTTATGTAAGGCTGTGGGCCCACTATACACTTGGCTCTATGTGGGCCATCCCTTGGGAGCAATGTTGGTTAAAGGTCCACATTGATGGGAAATGATGGTTAAATGTCCACATTGTGACCTTCCCTTAGGCCTTATTAGGTCCAATCTCATCATTCTCTTTGTGGGTTAACCTAAATTATTGGGCCACATTGACATTGCATGGTCCATCATCGCCGTAGACGGATGGTTCCGTGCTACCGGATTTGGTATATCCGCGGCCTAGGGTCGATCTCCATATTATGGCTTAGATCGGCTGTTCATCTATGGACCCGCCTTGCATATAGGCCGATTATCGAGGCCGCTTGTCGATGCCGATTATCGATGCCGGTTATCGACACCAATTACATGAATGCTTAGCATATCATCATGATACATGCCCATACGCATCATCTGTATGCTTGATATGGGATGTGGTTGACCATTGCATATGCCATTGGGCACGGACTCCCTAATAGGCGGAGATTGTCTCACACGAGAGCATGGTATGCACAGGATTAGTGCATGACTGGATTGTATGACTCATGCATCTTGCATTGTGTGTTGTGATTACTGTACGCCCTAGTGATATCAGGGCCGTAGCCTCCACAGACATATCATGGATGACAGGATTAGACATCGAAAATACTGTTATTAGGATCAGGGCGCCATAGATGTCCCTGAGTGAAAATTCCTAAACCTAACGGTACCAAAAGACGCTCTAATGTCGAGACCAAGGTATTGACAGGCTATTGGCCAGGTAAATAATGAAGTTTCTTACGCTCACTTGGACTGTGTGCCTAGAAAAGGCGCAGTGTCATTTGGAGTGTACCAAACCCTGGTGGTTGTCCAGCGTGAGAACTGTACTGATATTTGATGCTCTAGTGATGGGCTGCATTGATTTGTGGATTCGGATGAGGATTGGTATGCTTGAATTGCATCTCTCATCGCATGGCCTTGATATCGCCGATAGTATTCATGCCTTGCATCGCATAGCTTTGGTACAACTGTTAGTATTCATGGCTTACTAGCATTTTTGCATTACTCTAATATTGCATTCTGAGCACGCTTATATTGTGCATACACTCTCACTACCCTCTAAGCTTTTTATAAGCTTATGCACGATTGATGCATGCAAGTGATGCTAGGACACAGCCATAGCTTAGCAGGAGCATGCAGTCGAGCTTCAGGAGTTTCCGTTATTATTATCATTATATTTCCCTTTATGCGTATTGTACCTTAAAGTTTTTTATCATAGTGGATTTCGTGATGGTGTTTTGGTTATTGTTCATGGGTTATGCTTATAGTTATGCTTATTGGGAATCAAATTCATGTTAAAAATCCTCCTTGTAGGATCCCAGGATCAGAGCTTGGTATATAGGTGCCAGGAGTCGAGAATGGGGTACTACGGAGGCTGTCGGCACTGGATTCGGCAATCAGAAATTTTGTGAACCCTGTTTCTGAGTTTGAGGCGTGATAGAGAACTGTACTGTTGTGAACTTAGAATAATTAGGTCATCAAGCTAGAATACTTAGAAACTCACCTTAGGATCCATTTTCAAACTTATTTTAAAATAGGATTCACTGTTGTGAACCTAGAAACTTTCTGATATAGCTCCCTATCATATGTACATTTGAGAGTACTTAAGGCTAAAAGGTCCCTTGTTCTTTCCTATAGGACATGGCACCCAAAAGGCTGAGGAGTGGGGTTGGCACATTCTAGACAGGTGTAGCCCCGGCTATACCAGTGAGTGTGGACCAGTTCCAGTAGATGTTGCATGCGAAGACGTTTATGCTACAAAAGTAGGATAGGCAATCCTCTAGATTATCCGTCCAGATCGAGCAGGAGTGCGTGAGCTCCCTTTTACGTGACTTTAGATGACTCGATCCCACACGTTTACAGAGCAATCCAGACCCGATGACAGTAGAGCAGTGGAGATCAAAGGTAGAGAAGATCTTCAACACGATAAAGTGTAAGATGAAGCAACGAGTCCCTCTGGTAATATTCCTTCTACAGGGTGAGGCCGAACATTGGTGGGGCATCGATTACCCGAGTAGTAGAGTGGACCTGGGAGGACTTCGTGGACCAGTTCGACCAGAAGTTCTTCCCTGAGCATGTTCGTCAGTAACGCACGCTGGAGTTTGAGACTCTGGTTCAGGGGGATATGGTTGTGTCCCATCCCTCTCTCACCAACAAGGCATGCTAACCCATACCTCTCTCATCCAAAATCAACTCTCTCTCTCTCTCTCTCTCTCTCTCTCTCTTCACCCATCCCTTCCTTATACCCATCACCCATCACTCCACCCATTTCCCATCACCTCTCTCTTACAACACCTTCTCTCTCTCATTTCTCAATCCATTTCCCAAGCAACCCAAGGGTAGTGATCGTCCAAGCTTTCTAAGAGAGAAAAAGAACCTTGGGATGACCCACTTCCTACCCCCCCTAATCTCCTATCTCCACCCTTTAATCCTCATCTTCCACCATCAAAGAGGGAGCTTAGGAGCTTAGTATCCCAAGGGACTAAGAAGAAGACAATCGGTGGGTGTTCATGGCGCTAGATCTTAATTGTGATTTATGGTCCACACAATTTTTGGGGCCCATCTAGATGTATGCATGTCCATGGAGGAGCTCTGTAACGACTTGGAAAATTTCGTACAAAGATCCGAGTACCACCTCAGGTAGAAATCACTCAGGATCAAAACATTTAGAAATTAGACAAAGTTAACTAACTACTAAATTAGATTAGCCATGAAATCCATTTGAGTCGCTTTAAATACGATCTGTAAGACCTAAAACTTGTAAAATCATTGACGCTAGGTCACCCTAAAACTTAGGAGCAAACTCATTACCCGACTGCTCTTGGGAGCACATTGAATCTCTGTATCAGATCTGGACCGCACATCGAAAGTCCGAATGATACGAGGTTATAGGATTAGGACCGCCTTGCTGGGCTTGACAACTATCTCGGAGATCAAATCCAGACAGTGTCCCACGGCTATTCGCTTGAACCCGGAGTGAGGAGTGTGAGAAAACCTAGTTTTCTTTAGAAATTTACAAAAATTTAAGTAATCTGAGGCTTGGTGTTTGTGGGCCAATTATAAGCAATCAGACCATCGGAATCTGACCCAAATACACCCTCGGATCAGGAAACATTTCCTTTACATGTCTGTGTACTCGTAACCCTGATCGAGTTTTTATGACCGTTGAACTGAAACTGGTCCGCCACATGTGATCTGGAAATTCGATTGGAACGAAAACTTAACTTGACCTAGATCCATAGTCTGTGAGCTTAAGTCCGACCTTTGGCTCAAGGGGGGCTCCAAAAGTGCTCCGTTGAGCTGGAACAGATGCGCTTTGGACATAACCTAAGTATACCTTGATCCTAAGTCTGTTTTGGTGAGTTTTAGGCCTATATAAGGACCTTAAACACTCTCTCATTCAGCCCATACGAATTTGAGAAAATCCTAGGAGAGAGAAGTGAGAAAAGAGAGAGAAAGTGTGAGAGAAGTGGGAGAACCTCCCTGCTATTTTACCTTGCCACTCTACAACCTTAACCACGCCATTCTAATCGCTCTTCCGGCGATTCCAGCTTCCTTTCTAGGTAATAAAACCCTAACCCTAATCTGATTTAGGGTTTCAACTGATGCAATTAGCGAAATAGCTAACACTACCTGTGCTTTAGGTCGTTATACTGTCGTGAAAGGAGACTTAGCATTCCTACCAAATTTATTCCGCTTCTACGGTGTAAGGTACGGACTTTAGACGTATAGGTTATGGTTTTCAATGCTTTCAATGTTAGATAATGATAGATTCATGATCTGTATGTGATTGCACATGTACAAGGTGCTGTCCATTTCATTTTTCGGTTATACGTTAACTATGTTGAATATATTGTATTTCTCGTATTTGTAGAAGTACCATATACGTATAAATTTTGAAAGTGTGTTTGCCATGATTTATTACTGTATAAACATGCTATATATGTGTATAAGACTTATTTGGCGAAAGGGTTCGCCCTAATACATGCTTTTGCTAAGTATACGATATGTATGTTGTAAGAGTGTATCCTAGGTGTTTGTGAAAATGCTTGTAAGAGTAAGTATTTAGAGGATTGTGCTTTAGGTAGGTGTTGAGATGGGATTCTCAGCTACCTTAGAGATGTATATGATTTCCTCCATATTGGTTGTTTAATTTAACCGCTTACTTATGAAATATAGGTGTTATATTTCCTGTTTATATTGTACTTTATAACATGCTTTATGATATGCTTGTTAACATGCTTGAATTACTTTGTTTATTTCGCTTTACTCTACATGCTTCTGGTTAAGGATAGATTGTGATTGGGACTATGATTATAGTTCAGACAATTGGTAACAGACTTGAGTTCGTGGTTGCGATTCATTCGCCATGTAGGATGTATTTGACGAGCCCGAGTCGTACTTCGGTTGGCGGCAGTGGTTAGGCCACGCGATGACGGGGCTACAGGGTATACCACTCTAGTTGTACCATTTTTTTTACATTTTGATTTTGAAACAAATACATGTATATGGTAACTCAGTAAGATGTTCATACTTTGGAGATCGATTGTGACGATTTTAGTTTCATATACATTTATATACATCTTTCAGTCTTCCGCTTGCATTTGATAACTTGATTTGGAGTATGAATTACTGTTTTGGTATAATCCCATTCATTATTATTGCACTAACACAGACAACATTCAATCATAAGCATTTATGTTGCATAAGTGATGTTTTGGAACTCGGGTGTTGAGTTGCTACTCGACCCCCAATTTTCAGGGCGTTACAAGTTAGTATCAGAGCATGATTTGGATTAAACTAGACCTGGGTTATGCCCACACAACTTACGCTGGCGCGTTTCGCCATAGGAGGGCGCGAGAAACATGTAGAAATAGTCTTAGGCATCCCAGTTCATCCAACGGAAAAGTTCACTGAAAACAATCGCTGTAATCGAGTCTGTACTCAACCCTGGTCGCACGGGTCGACCTCAAAACACTTCTAAACCATCAAATGACGGGTTTAGATCACAATCCATATGATCCCAGCCGTTAAAAATCGGTAAAACACCAGTATGTGTCAGAACATACTCGAAATGACCCGAAACGACTCGAAACAGAGTCGGGGGCCACACAATGCAATCCAAGGGGATCCACGATAGATCCGAGGTGCCATTGGCACCTTGGGAGGGGGGTGGCCACAGCCCTACCGCGGCGGCACCGCGGTTAGTCTAGAGGACCGTGGCGGTGCCGTGCCTACTGCGGTCGACCGCGGTCCCCTTAGGCCGGGCCATTCGGGCTGATGCGGGTCGGTGTAGAGCCCGACCCCTAGGTGCATGTGGGGCCCACGAAAATTCATGGGGACCCCTATATGTGGTCTATTTTTCCCACGTTCTCACTTCCCACCCTTCCAAGCCCTCATTTCCCTTTCAACTTGTTGTTTTCTCTCTTAAATCTCCCTCCTAATCGCCCAATCTATCATTTTCGGATACAACCCATCCATTTCCATCATCTACAAAACTCACTACCTCCCTACCCTCTCCATTCTCTTTCATTTGGGCTCTTACATGCCCCATTTATAACTAAAATCGTGCTCACTCCCTACCCCACTCCATCTTTCCATTTTTCTTCTCAAATCCCTGTTCTTTGGGCCTTTACAACCTCTGTTGAGGTCCAAACCCATGGTGGATCAGCAACTTTAGCCCTTTCTCTCTCTTTCCATCACTTTCCATCGCTTTCCATGACCCTATTTGAGTTTGTTGCGGCCATTTTCTCCATCTCCACCATCCTTTCTCTCATGGGAAAGAGGAAGAACGCCGTGGATGAAGTCGGGCCTAGTCGCCCAACCCGTCTAAGGAGAAGGACTGACGCCGGGGCTAGCACAAGCGCCGTCCGTGAGCATAGGTCGAAGCGGGACCTAGATCCTCAAGTTCCCATCGAAAGAGTGCTACCGATAGGCTTTGAGCACGGTCGGTTTGGTGGCCGCAGGGTTATACTTGAAGCTCACGTAGATGAGAGGTTGTTTGGACTATAGCCGATCATGGACCGCTTAGTGGACTATGAGTGGGGCCCTATGTTCGAAGGTAAGACTCATGCCTGTGAGAATACGGTTCGAGCTTTCTACACTCACATCTAAGACCCATCGCTTGATCCTTTCCAATTCACCGTGTCTATTAGGGGGCGGAATTATATGATCACTGTGGATATGGTGTCCCGGGTTGTGGGAATCCCACGCGGCGAGGTTCTTGCCAATGAGAATTATTTTAAAGGTGTGAGAGAATGAGATCGCCGCACGCGGTACCTTTGTGGCCGACTGGTTCCATGGACCAGAGGCAACTGCCTCCCATCTACGAGATTGATAGATGATTTCCGTTTGCTTCACTACATTTTCAAGTACAATGTGTATCCATGGTGGGGCAACCGCACGGAATGTACTCAGTTGATGGTAGACTTCCTGTACAAAGTTAAACATGGGGATAAGTTATGCTTGCCCACATTCGCCCTACTACAAATAGTCCAGACCGTACGCTCCGTTAGGAATGATATTTCACTCCCTTTTGGCCGATTGATATGTAAGCTTACTTGGGAGGTCGACTATAGACTTAATATGGATGATATTGCCCCGATTCGGATCATAAGCGATGCTACGCTTAACAACATGGGGATCGGTCCTCGACAACGCCAAGCCTAACTCGATGAGTATGGGGATGAGTCTGATAGTGAGGGGGAGGAAAGTGTTGATCTCGATGAAGAGAGCGAGGGAAGAAGCGGTGATGAGATAGAGGAAGAGCAGGCCTTTTCTCGGCAAGAGGCCTCGTACTGATTCGCCTCCCAGGATCGCAATACCAGTGGTTCCGATGAGGCGTCCAAGTGTGACCTGTACATACTGCAGGAGACCGGGTCACCCTGTTAAGAGCTGCTTTGCTCGGATGAGGGATAACGGGTTCTCTCCGCCGCAAAAGATTGATCGCCCTCACCCTCAGGCTTTATCGGCTCCACTACTACGGATTGCCCCTGCACATCCATCTTTCAGACCTCCTGTACCACGCTTCAGGCCACCTCAATGGCCCATGGTACCTCAGCCCAATCGATCTCAGCAGGCGCGTGTTCATGCGTTTACAGCAGAGGAGCCAGAGACCGCACCTTCATCACCTATGGCCTTCGAGGTCACTGCACGCGTCCAAGGTACTCCTGTCTTTTTATTGGTGGATGCTGGGTCCACTACTTCCATCATATCATGTGCGGCAGTTAAGCGTCTAGCTTTACATACTACTCACACGAGGGGAGTGAGACTCACTACTGCTACGGGGACGTTTTTGGATATCACACGGATGTGTGAGGGTTGCTCTGTCGATTTGGGTAGCAGGACAGTATTCGTTGACCTCATTGTCGCTCCCCTATGGCATTATGACACTATCCTCGGTATGGACTGGCTCACTGAGGTGAAGGCAAAGATTGATTACGATACTCGGGTCGTGAAAGCCAGCGGACCTAACAGCACGGTCTTTACTTTTCCGGTACAGGTTAGTTGGACATGCCGCGTTGGATGTTATGCCGCTTTGATTAAGCCTGTTGATAGGCCGACTTTAGGAAATATGCCAGCTGTTCGGGACTTTTCAGATGTGTTCAGGATGATTCCTGGTTTACCTCCTCGGCGTGAGATCGATTTTACGATTGATCTTGTGCCCGGTGCGACCCCCATTTCATTACCCATGTATCGAATGCCTCCATGTGAGATGGAAGAACTGCGGGAACAGATTGACGAGCTCGTAGAGAAGGGCTTTATACGACCCAGTGTGTCTCCTTGGAGAGCACCTGTGTTGTTTGTGAAGAAGAAAGATGGCTCGCTACAATTGTGTATTGATTACCGTAGGTTGAACCAAGTCACCGTGAAGAACAAGTATCCTTTGCCCAGGATAGATGATCTGTTTGATCAGTTGAAGGGGGCAAGGTATTTCTCGAAGATCGACTTACAGTCAGGGTACCACCAGTTGCTCATCAGAGATGAAGACGTGTAGAAGACAGCTTTCAGGACCTGTTTTGGGCATTACGAGTTCCTGGTGATGTCGTTCGGTCTTACGAATGCACCGACCGTGTTCATGGACTTAATGAACAGGGTATTTTGGCTATTCTTATACTGAATCATCATCGTATTCATTGATGACATCCTGATATATTCCACGTGTCGGGAAGAGCACGAAGAGCACCTGAGAGCAGTGTTGGATACTTTGAAGAAGAACCAGTTGTTCGCGCATTATAAGATGTGCGACTTTTGGCCGGAGGAAGTCAAGTTCCTGGGACATGCGGTGTCCAAGGATGGGATAACTGTGGACCTTGCTAAGGTAGCCGCAGTTCAGGATTGGAAGCAGCCTGGCTCAGTTACCGAGGTGAAGAGTTTTCTTGGCCTGACAGGGTACTATCGACGCTTCATTTGAGACTTCTCGAAGATAGCCAGGCCGTTGTCATAGTTGACACGAAAGGATCTGAAGTTCGCCTGGAATGAGATGGCGGAAGCAGCTTTTTAGGAGCTGAAGGACAGACTAACGTCCGCCCCTGTGCTAGTATTGTCAGAGCAAGGGGTTAAGTATACGATATACACTGATGCGTCTCGCGTTGGCTTGGGTTGTGTCCTTATGCAGAAGGACAGGGTGATTGCATATGCCTCAAGATAAGTAAGGAAACATGAGGAGAATTACCCTACACACGACCTTGAGTTAGCAGCTGTCATCTTTGCACTGAAGCTCTGGAGACATTACCTCTACGGAGAGGAGTTCGAGCTTTTCTGCGACCACAAGAGCCTTAAGTATATATTCACGCAGCGAGATTTGAATATGAGGCAGCGCCGATGGATGAAAACCTTGAAGGACTTTAAGTTTGAGGTCTCCTACCATACTGCCAAGGCCAACCTTGTGGCAGATGCGTTGAGCCGCAAGAAGGCGATCATATTTGCAGCTCTATTGATGATTGAAGAGTGGGATATGTTAGAATTTGTGCGGGACTTCGAGCAGAAACTCACAGTGGAGGAGCCATTCGAGTGTGTCTCACACGTTCGGGTGCGGCCACTTATTGATAATTGGATTATCAAGGCCCAGAAGGTCGACGAGCGGTTGTCTGAGCTTCGAGAGCAAGCTGGTGATGATGTGGACTCCTAGTGGAGAGTTGGCACAGATGGGGGCCTACGATACCGTGGCCACCTATGCGTTCCAAATATTCAGGACTTGAGACAGGAGCTTCTCGGGATAGCTCACAAATCGAAGCTTGCGATGCATCCTGGTAGCACGAAGATGTACCAGGACATGAGGCGATCGTATTGGTGGGACAATATGAAGGTTCATATCGCTGAGTATGTTTTCCATTATCTCACATGTCAGCAGGTCAAGGCCGAGCATCGCCGACCTCCTGGACTCCTTCAGCCCATCCCCATAACCGAATGGAAGTGAGACTTCATCTCTATGGACTTCATCTTGGGGTTGTCAAAGATGAGAAAGGGTTATGACTCTATTTGGGTGATCGTGGATCGATTAACCAAATCGGCTCATTTTCTCCCTATTAGAGTGACGAATTCCGCAGACGACTTGGCCAGGTTATACATCAGAGAAATAGTGCGTCTACATGGAGTTCCTTTAGAGATCGTGTCGGACCGTAACATGCGATTCACATCTATCTTCTGGACTCGTATCTAGGAAGCGATGGGTGTGAAGCTGAAGTTTAGTACTGCGTTTCACCCTCAGACCGTCGGGCAGACAGAGCGGATGAATCAGATTTTAGAGGACATGTTAAGGGCCTGTGTCTTGGATTTCAAGGATAGTTGGGATGACTGTCTTCCTTATGCAGAGTTCACGTATAACAACAGCTTTTAGGCGAGTATTGGTATGGCTCCATATGAGGCCTTGTATGGTCGTCCTTGCAGAGCACCGCATTGCTAGGCTGAGGTTGGCGAGCGCAGCCTGATTGGCCCGGAATTAGTACAGGCAACCTCGGAGAAGATTGACATTATCAGGCGTTGACTCCTGACGGCACAGAGTAGACAGAAGAGTTATGCCGATACGAGGCGGCGACCACTTGAGTTTGAGGTTGGAGATCACATATTCCTTAGAGTTTCTCCTATGAAAGGAGTTCTTCGGTTTGGGAAGAAGGGGAAACTTACGCCGCGGTTTATCGGGCCGTTTCAGATACTTGACCGAGTGGGTGCGGTGGCATATCGTCTCGCTTTGCCCACACCGCTCGCGGGAGTGCACAACGTATTTCATGTATCTATATTGAAGAAATTCGTTCTTGATCCTTCACACATCATCCATTGGAGCAGGTGCAGTTGAGCGACGATGCTACATATGTACTGTATCCAACGTGTATCCTAAACAGGAAGGAGCAGGTGTTGCGCAGTAAAGTGATTCCCCTCTTGAAGGTACTGTGGACGCATTATACAGAGGAGGAAGCTACCTGGGAGACAGAAGCCGAGATCCGAAAGAACTACCCTCAGCTTCTCGAGGAGTACGAAAATATACTAATTTTGAGGATAAAATTTTTCATTAAGGGGGGTAGATTGTAACGACTTGGAAAATTCCGTACAAAGATCCGAGTACTACCTCAGGCAGAAATCACTCAGGATCAAATCCTTTAGAAATTAGACAAAGTTAACTAACTGCTAAATTAGATTAGCCATGAAATCCATTTGAATCGCTTTAAATACGATCTGCAAGACCCAAAACTTGTAGAATCATTGACGCTAGGTCACCCTAAAACCTAGGAGCAAACTCACTACCCGACTGCTCTCGGGAGCACATTGAATCTTTGTATCAGATCTGGACCGCACATCGAAAATCCAAATGATACGAGGTTATAGGATTAGGACCATCTTGTTGGGCTTGACAACCATCTCGGAGATCAAATCCAGACAGTGTCCCACGGCTATTCGCTTGAGCCCGGAAGGAGGAGTGTGAGAAAACCTAGTTTTCTTTAGAAATTTACAAAATTTTAAGTAATCTGAGACTTGGTGTTTGCGGGCCAATTATAAGCAATCAGACAGTCAAAATCTAACCCAAATACACCCTTGGATCAGGAAACATTTCTCATACATGTCTGTGTAGTCGTAACCCTGATCGAGTTTCTATGACTGTTGAACTGAAACTGGTCCGCCACGTGTGATCTGGAAACCCGATTAGAACGAAAACTTAACTTGACCTAGATCTATAGTCTGTGAGCTTAAGTCCGACCTTTAGCTCAAGGGGGGGCCCCAGAAGTGCTCCGTTGAGTGGAACAGATGCGCTTTGGACATAACCTAAGTATACCTTGATCCTGAGTCTGTTTTGGTGAGTTTTAGGCCTATATAAGGACCTTAAACACTCTCTCATTCAGCCCATATGAATTTGAGAAAATCCTAGGAGAGAGAAGTGAGAAAAGAGAGAGAAAGTGTGAGAGAAGTGGGAGAACCTCCCTGCTATTTTACCTTGCCACTCTACAACCTTAACCACGCCATTTTAATCGCTCTTCCGGCGATTCCAGCTTCCTTTCTAGGTAATAAAACCCTAACCCTAATCTGATTTAGGGTTTCAACTGATGCAATTAGCGAAATAGCTAACACTACCTGTGCTTTAGGTTGTTGTACTGTCGTGAAAGGAGACTTAGCATTCCTACCAAATTTATTCCGCTTCTACGGTGTAAGGTGCAGACTTTAGACGTATAGGTTATAGTTTTCAACGCTTTCAATGTCAGATAATGATAGATTCATGATCTGTATGTGATTGCACATGTACAAGGTGCTGTCCGTTTCATTTTTCGGTTATACGTTAACTATGTTGAATATACTGTATTCCTCGTATTTGTAGAAGTACCATATACGTATAAATTTTGAAAGTGTGTTTGCCATGATTTATTACTGTATGAACATGCTATATATGTGTATAAGACTTATTTGGCGAAAGGGTTCGCCCTAATACATGTTTTTGCTAAGTATACGATATGTATGTTGTAAGAGTGTATCCTAGGTGTTTGTGAAAATGCTTGTAAGAGTAAGTATTTAAAGGATTGTGCTTTAGGTAGGTGTTGAGATGGGATTCTCAGCTACCTTAGAGATGTATATGATTTCCTCCATATTGGTTGTTTAATTTAACCGCTTACTTATGAAATATAGGTGTTATATTTCCTGTTTATATTGTGCTTTATAACATGCTTTATGATATGCTTGTTAACATGCTTGAATTACTTTGTTTATTCTGCTTTACTCTGCATGCTTCTGGTTAAGGATAGATTGTGATTGGGACTATGATTATAGTTCAGACAATCGGTAACAGACTTGAGTTCGTGGTTGAGATTCATTCGCCATGTAGGATGTGTTTGACGAGCCCGAGTCATACTTCGGTTAGCGGCAGTGGTTAGGCCACGCAAAGTGCTTATGCACTTCATGTCATTCAATTGGTTGTGCGCTCATGCTAGTCAGGCTCGTCAAGTAATCCGATTTGTCTATTGTGTGTTCACCATGTTTGGACGCTACTGCTAGAACCTAGGGTACCAAACTTACCAGTGGAATCCCGTTAACCGTGGTACCTCGATCCGCTAAGACTCATGAGTCGGGCATGGTGGTATGGGACACCGTGGTCGAGTTGTCGACCTACGCTGGAGCCACGAGCCTCTCCGTAGTGACCATTGGGCAACCAAACTCGTGAGCCGATTATGGTGGTATGAGACACTATATTAGAACTGTCGGCCTACACTGCTTTTATGGGTGATGGGGGAGTGGTGCAACGATTCCGTGTAACAGCCCTGACCGTACCCGATGTAGTGACCTCGAGCATACTCTAAATCTGCGGAGAGGCGACGAGCCTTCCCATAGTAAACAGAGTATAAACTAGGCTTGTATTGATAAGGTGATCGGGGAGTGGTGCAACGATTCCGTGTAACAGCCCTAGCAGCCCTTGCAGCGACCTAGAACTATACATCGTATGAGATTATCTAGCATTGACGACCCTAGAATGGATCTTTGTTTGGGAATGATACAAGGAAGGTACCCTAGTTTCCTAATACTGCTGTTTGAAAGGTATTAATAATAACTCGGTAATCATGCTCATCATCACATTGCATGTGCCTGGAAGATGTGGAGCATGAGGGTGAAAGCATGTCACGGACGTAAGATGGTGTCGCACGAGGGAATATGTTGGCGAGGGTATGCATCATGACTGCACTTCATATTTGTATTAACAAGAGTATTTAGGATTGTTGATTGTACTGCTTTATCATTACTGCTTGACTGATTTGATAACATGTTAACCTATGCTTTATTGTTCCACTGAGTTAGCTACTCACTCCCACGTTACGGGACGGTGTTCTGGACACCCACCAGACCCTGTCTTAGATGTAGGTACTGTCGAGACGTAGGAGGCTGAGCCTGATTACTACGATGATCAGGATGAGTTCTCCTTCATGCACTTCTTTAGAGGTTACGCTTAGGCTGTCTAGATGATGGGGCTACAGGGTATACTACTCTAGTTGTACCACTTTTTTTTTTACATTTTGATTTTGAAACAAATACATGTATATGGTGACTCAGTAAGATGTTCATACTCTGGAGATCGATTGTGATGATTTTAGTTTCATATACATTTATATACACTTTCAGTCTTCCGCTTGTATTTTATAACTTGATCTGGAGTATGAATTACTGTTTTGGTATAATCCCATTCATGATTATTGCACTAACACAGACAACATTCAATCATAAGCATTTATGTTGCATAAGTGATGTTTTGGAACTCGGGTGTTGAATTGCTACTCGACCCCCTATTTTTAGGGCGTTACAAGCTCATAGTGGGGGAGCTCCTCCCGTCTCTCTCTCTCTCTCTCCCCCCTTTTTATGGTGATGATGAGGCCGCGTGGCCCACCCGGATGGACCCCACCATGAAGTATGTATTATATCCATGTCGTCCACCGTGGAGCCCACCTTGCTGGACTATCCCGCAGACGGGCTTGCTGCCTATCCGTCTAGACAAGCCCAGGCGAAAAGAAAACACATATATCAACTTATCCAAAACTGTGGGCCACACATGTGGCCCACCTTAATGATGTGCTGGATCCACACCATCTAAACCCTGGACGATGAGTCCCACGTAGCATGCAGCCTACTGCTGCATTGTCGTTAGCAAGTTCTGTGGGCCCATCACGAGGTATGTTTTATATTCATACCAGTCAACCATCTTGGTAGCTGTGTGAGGCCCACCCCACACATGCTGCACATGTGGGATGAGACCTACCTTGATGTACGTATCCTATATCCTCACCGTCCATTAGGCTGGGACGGTGGGTCTGATCATGTGGTTGTGTTATATCCAACCATCCGTCCATTTGGGGACGTGGACCCCACCACCATGGTGCATGTGTTTTATACACACCGTACATTCATGCCCACCCCACAAGTGCTGCACGTGTGGGTGAGACCCACCTTGATGTATATGCTCTATATCCACAGTGTCCACCTGGACGTGTGGTGTGGGGTGCATCTAGATGTGTGTGTTTTATACACACCACCCATCTGTTTTGAGGTGTGGGCCCACCCCACATGTGTGACACGTGTGGGCAGGTGGGACCCACCTTGATTTATGTGGTTTATATCTATGTCATCCATCTAGGTGGGGCCCACGTTGATGTATGTATTCTGTTTCCACACCATCCATTCCTGGACGGTGCTATGTGGGGCTAAACGTGATGTATGGGTCTTATCCTCACCGTCCAGCACTCTGGACGGTGGGACCCACCTTTGATGCATCTGCAGTATCCAAACCGTCCATCCACCTTGCGAGCTCATCTTAAGGCTTGTGACGAAAAATAAGACAGATTTGTCTATCGAGTGGACCACACTGCAAAACCAGTGAAGGATCGAACGTCTACCATTGGAACCCGTTTGGGGTCACAGAAGTTCTAGATCAATATGGAATTTTTTTCCCTCTTAATTCAGGTCTTTGTAACCTTGTGAATAGATCAGATGGAAAATAAACATTATGGTGGGCCCCTGCCTTGATGATGTGTTACACATCACACCGTCCATTGCTGGATGGTGCTATGTGGTCGCACCATGATGTGTGTATTTTATGTCCACGCCGTCCATCTACCGAGTCCACCTAATGTATGTATTTCTTCCCTGCTGTTCACGTGGGACTCAGGTGATGTAAGCGTTTTATCAGCGCCGTCTAGACCGCTGGACGTGCGGTCCACTTGATGTAGTTGTACACCTATGTTGTTTATTTGGTGGGCCCATTTGGAATGTGCAGTGTCACGCCCCAAACTCAGAACTCGGGCTCACGAAATTCCCAATCGCTGCATCTGGTGCCAACAACCCCCGTAGTACTCCATTCTCAGATCCTAGCACCTATACGCCAGATTCTGGTCTTGGGATCCTACAAGAAGGATTTTCAACATGAATTTCTTTGAAGATAAGCATAACCACAAGTTTACCCAAATCACAAAGGCAACATCATCATCACATATCCACTAATATAAACATTTGAATACAGTGCTGTAAGGGAAATACATATAGTGAAAATCAAAGCTCCAGAAGACAGCTGCACGCTCCAAGCTCAACGCTACTGCGACCTAATGCCACTTGCACGCATCTATCGTGCATGAACTTATAGAGAGCTTAGAGGGTGGTGAAAGTGTGTGCGATGCACGTGCCAAGCATATAAATATCAGAGTAAGTGGAAATACTGGCAATCCATAAATTGTACAATATCAGAGTAATGCAGAAACATGCTTGTTAATCCATAAATACCATCAGCCTTATCCAAGCTATGCAATGCAAAAACATAATAAGCCAATATCATATACTAAAGAAGCAATGTAGAATAATTCTGCAATGCGGATCGACTATGCAAATGTGGAATCATAGAGAGCTAAATATCCGATGCCGATGATGCAATGCAATATACAAATCCTGAAGAGCCATGAATACCATCAACCTCATCTACGCTATACATCAAACTTACGCTTATTGTGCAATCATGTGGGGATAACTCCATCTCACAAGGAGTCTCATAAACATCTCAGTCAATGGCATCTGCTTTAGTCAATTATCCATCACAACATGTATACGAATGATGGGGGTCAATAGAAGGATGGCGGATCTAGTCCAAATATCAAGATAAGTTCACTTATTTAAAATGCGTCACGATAGTTAAGGAAAGAATCCAACTTATAGCCACCACAACATCGGATGATGCTCCCGATGTGGGACAAAGTTCTGCCTTCACTGTGTGCACAGTAGCATGCCAATCACTGGTAGCTTGCTTAGGTCCTCATGCCCCGTCCACATAGTGTCGGCGCACGTGCGCCCGCCTACATGTAATCACAGTGTTGGAGCGTCACAATATCCCCCACCGAGGGCAGATCCGAGTCTAAGTGCAATAAGTGGGCTTCCTTACACTCTCTATCGTGCAATAAACTAGACTTCCTATGGGGTGCAATAATTAGGGTAAACCTACTTAGAAAATGATGAGAATGTGCCTAACAAGGCCTAAGGAAAGGTCACAATGAGGACATTTAACCATCATTGCCCATCAATGTGGACATTTAACCAACATTGCTCCCATGGAGTGGCCCACATAGAGCCAAACGTATCATGGGCCCATGGCCTCACAGAAAGGCTTAATATACATCACAATGGGCCTCATACAAGGGCTATATACACATCATTATGGCCCGCATCACATGGTCCTAATGCACGTCACGGTGGGCTGCATCACATGGGCCTAATACGCATCATGATGGGCTGCATCACATAGGCCTCGAATACATCACAATGGGCCTCACTCATGGACCTCGTATATACAATAGGTGGGCCCTGTACATGGGTTCAGATATATCACATAGGCCACAACCCATGGGCTTAATGAAAATCATAATGGGCCTCATTAAATGGGCTACAAAAACATCACATTGGGCCTCATCAATGGGCCATAAATACATCACATTAGGCCTCACCAATGGACCATAAATACATTACATTGGGCCTCATTAATGGGCCATAAATACATCACAATGAGCCTTACCAAATGTGCCCAAAATACATCACAATGAGCCTTACCAAATG
The DNA here is from genome assembly GCA_030180095.1 of Magnolia changhungtana. Taxonomy (NCBI): domain Eukaryota; kingdom Viridiplantae; phylum Streptophyta; class Magnoliopsida; order Magnoliales; family Magnoliaceae; genus Magnolia; species Magnolia changhungtana. The sequence goes on along the minus strand of JASAUF010000117.1, from coordinate 1,502,697 downwards.
GGCCAAAAGTACATCACAATGGGCCTCATCATATAGGCCAGAAATATATCACAATGGGCCTCATTATATGGGCCACAATTGCATTAAGATGGGCCTTAACGGATGGGCCACAAATACATCAAGATGGGCCTCATGGATGGGCTGCACCAATGGGCCACGCCAATAGGCCTCATATATGTCGAGTGGGTCGCATCAACCGGCCTCAAGAGAGGGCTTGGATTACACCAAAAATAATTTCAATAGTTGTAGGTGTAACATGTGTATCACCGTACACTATCATTCTATGGGGCACATGTCCCACTAATGATGATCAGTACTGTCCAAACATTGTCTATGTAAATTAGCACTGTCCAAACATTGTCCATGTAAATCAGCACTATCCAAACATTGTCCAGCACCGTCCAACACAATCTAGACGGTGTGGATGAAATAAATACATCATGGTGGAGACCCACCGTCCTAATGAACGGTGTGTGTAAAACACATACACCACAGGGGTCCCACCGTCCTGACAATTGGATGGTGCAGATGCAGAATAAATGCATCAAGGTGGGTCTCACTCGATCGGACCTTGCTGTTGTCCAAACAAGTGGGTGGTTTGGATGTAACACATACATAAATCAGACCCACAAGGCTTGCTGACATGTACAACGGCTAGGAGGGCTGTTGGCCCACCGTTCAGAAGCAGATGGACGGCTAGGATATAACACATGCCCATGATTTGTCCACAGATTGGACGGTTGGCATAGATGAAACCCATACATCTGGTGGGTCCCATGGAACTTACTAATGTCAATTACATCAGCTATAAAGCTGGTTAATCCCCACCTTCCAATGGATGGTTAAGATATAACATTTATATTAGGGAGGTCCCCACCATCCAGATGGACGGTGGGATGAAATACATACCATGGTGGGACCCTCAGAGCTTGGGGATGCCATGACAGCAACTATGTTGCTGCAGGGGTGGTTGGACGATATAGATAAACACATGCATCATGTGGGTCCTGCATGGATGGACGACACAGATAAAACACTTACATTATGGTGTAGTCCCACCGTCCAATAATCTGGATGGTGGAGATAAAACACATGTATCATGGTGTGGTCCATTGCACGGATGGTGCAGATGGAACCCATGCATCATGCCTGGCCCCATAACAAAGATGGATGGTGTAGGATATAATACATATCTTATGATCAGACCCACAAACACGTGTCGAATCCACACGTGGATGGACAATTTGGATATAACGATACCTCGTGGTGGGATCCACCGTCCACTTGGCTAGACGGTGTGGATCTCACATGCCTCATGGTGGGCCACGTAGAAATGGATGGACGGTTTACAATGCATACATCTAGTGGGGCCTACCTCCACACATGCAACACGTGTGGAGTGGGTCCCACATGGGCAGTTGTAATATAATACATACCTCATGTTAGACTTCAAAACAACAGTATGTAAGCTGATGGAGGTACTCTAGCGTCCATCCCCTACCAACGTCCAAGTGGACGGTGTGGATGAATAGGCACCAAGGTGGGTCCACACGAGTGGGACCCATCAGATGGACAACTGATATACATGTTTTCCTGATCGTCTAGGCCCACGAACGGCCTGGATGAAGCATTGTATCAAGGTAAGCTCCACCGTTGGATGGTCTGGATGAACGACTTCATCAGGTGGGGTCCACGCAAGTGGACTGCGTGAATACGAAATATACATCAAGGTGGGCCATAAAATCAGAGAAAGAGAGAGAGAGAGAGAGAGAGAGAGAGAGAGAGAGAGAGAGAGAGACGTGAGAAGGGGAGGGATCCCGCCACTATGGACCCTCCTTATATAATGCATACATCAAGATAGGGCCCACTACCATAAGTGGGCCCTCAAATTATCAAATCCAAGCAAGAACATATAAATCTAATCCTAAGAAAGCACCCACCTTAGATCTCCTCTTCCTTCTTCCACTAAAGCATCCTAGAGCTCCAAGGGATACATTTCAATGGTTGAGATGAACTTTGGATAGTGGGATTGGCTGTTAAGAAGGTGGGCCATGCTAGCTTTCTCTTCTCCCTTGGGCGGTTCCACCATTGTTGCTTGGGAGATGGAGTAAGAAATGAGAGAGAGAGAGAGAGAGGGTTGTAAGGAGAGAGAGAGGGATGGGTGATGGAGTGATGAGAAGTGATGGGTGAGTGAATGATGGGTGTACTTGATGGGTGAAGAGAGAGAGAGTTGACTTTAGGGGTTGCTTGGGGATGGGACATGTACTTGACATGTGAGGTGATGTGTACTTGATGATGGACTTGATTTGAAAGTTTCTCTTAGGTTTTGCAAAACTCGGTGTTTTCCTCAAACTGAATGCGCGGGCTCACATCTCCTAGCTTGGGTATTGCATCGAGGCACGAGTCATAGCGTTAGAACTGCTACAATGACATGGTTGCTAGGGTATAAGTCTCAGGTCGAGCCGACTCAACTCAGGATCATGCGCAACTGCTATCTACGCATCGCCTATGGAACGGTATGGGCTAGGATACGGGTCTCACATGTAGGGCCCACCCTAATATGATGTTTTTATGACCCATTGATGAGGCCCAATATGATATTTTTATAGCCCATTGATGAGGCCCAATATGATGTATTTGAGGTGCATGTTTGAGGCCCCATGTGATGTATACCTGGCTAGTGTGTTGAGGCCCATTGTGATGTATAGAGGCCCGTGTATGAGGCCCATTATAATGTGCAAGCGGCCCGTCTTTAAGGCTCATTATGATGTACATAAGGCCCATATTGAGGCCCAATGTGAGGTATACCCAGCCCATGTGTTGGGGCCCATTGTGATGTACATGAGGCCCATGGGATGTGGCCCATTATGATGTATATGTGGCCCGTGTGATGCGGCCCATTGTGATGTGTATTACGCCCATGTGATGTAGCCCATTGTGATGTGTATTAGGCACATGTGATGCAGCCCATTGTGTAAGGCCCAAGTATGAGGCCCAATGTGATCTATATGAGGACTATGAGTGAGACCCAATGTGATGTATATAAAGGCCTTGTGTGAGGCCCAAGGTGTGATGTATGATTCCACCAGGATATATGTAATAATGTTTATGATGCCCATCCATGTTCCTAGTTGATATTAAATGGGCCATGCTTTAGGATCAATGATGGTTTAATGTCCATATTGTATAAGCAAGGATGGTTAGATGTCCACATTGTAACTCTCCCTATGGTCCATTGTTAAGCCCATTCTCATCTCCCCTTAATAGGCTAACCCAAATCGTTAGGGCCCCATTGATGATTATATTACCCATCTTTCCCTTGATTAGACTATCCCAATCCGTTAGACCCCCATTTGATAATGATGCTTTACACCATACCCTGTAGGACCGCCGAAGCCTTGGAGCCCATCTTGTGTTCGTATCGAGCCTTCTATAGGGAATGTGGCCCACCTTGTGCTTATTAGGCCCTTAGGAAGCCCAGATTGCTACGTGATGGAACGGGCAAGGAAGCCCACTCCTTGTTCTTAGGCCCATTCTTGATATGAGTAAGCCATCTAGGCCCATCCTTGATATGAGGAGAGTACATCGTCACCGTCGGTGGAAAGATCAGTGGTATCAGGTTTGGTATATCCACTATTGAGGACCGATCTTCATGTTATAGATTCGATCTACTGTCCTTTTATGAACCCTACCATATATATAAGCCGATTATCGATTATGACTATGATTGGTATACGCACTGAGTATATGTTAGCATAACATTGTAATTGTATGAGGCTCATTGTGTGATTGTATAAAGCTCATTGCGATTATATGAGGCTCATTGTGACTATGTGAGGCCCATCATGATTGTATGAAGCCCATTGTGATTATATGAGGCCCATTGCGATTATATGAGGCTTGTTGTGATTATAAGAGGCTCATTGTGATTGTATGAAACCCATTGTGATTATAGGAGGCCCATTGTGATTATGTGAAGCCCCTTGTATTTGTGAGGTCCAATTGTGATGTGTGAGACCTACCATGTGTATGTGATTGTGTGCATACCACCCGTTCATTATTACGGGTGATGGACCACCTTATACTAGCCCACCATGATAAATGTGATTATGATCATGCTTAGTATACTTCATGATACATGCACATATGTATCTTTCACATGCTTGTTATGAGGAGTGATTGAGTATAGATTGTGTCATTGGGTTGATTGTTTATGGGACTCCCTAAGAGACGGAGTTGCCCCACATGAGCGCATGGTATGCGTAGGTTTGATGCATGATTGGATGGTATGGCTCATGCGTCACGCATTTTGTGACATGATCATTTGGTGTCCTAGCGACATCAGGGCAGCAGCCTCCACAGGCATATCGTGGATGGCTAGATAGGATACCAAAAATGTTTGGTTTGGGCATATGGGAACTTTGGATGTCTGTGGGTGAAAGTGCTCAAACCCCCGTGGCCAGGGGATGTTCCAACGTCTAGACAGAGTGGAAGACATGAGCTTCAAGTGTCGAATACCAGGAGGCCGTGCTTTCCACTGTGTTGTGGTCAGTTGGGAGGGGGTGTAAGGGCCATATCCTAGTTTGTACTGTTCCATCGACTTCCGCGATCCTTGTCGACGAATTCGGGGTAACTCGCTACTATAATCGACGTTTGTGCGCGATCCTAAGTCATATCCTGTAGATTTGATTCGGCTTAATCTGAGACAAATTCATGTTGAAAAATCTTCCTTGTAAGATCCCAAGATCGGAACCTGACATATGGACGCTGTGAGCCGAGAATGGGGTACTACGGAAGCTGTCGGCATCGGATTCGGCAATCGGGAATTTTGTGACCCTGGTTTCTGAATTTAGGGCGTGACAGAAGATGGTATCAGAGTATAACTTGGGAATACCTGAAGATAATGAAATAGCGGTGAAGATTGCTTGAGTTGAAGTCGGAATATGCCAATATCTCCTAGAGGGGGGTGAATAGGACTTTTTCAAAGATTTAAGATTTATTAAAAATTCCTATTACACTAATCCTCATAACATGTACAAATTAAGATTACTCAAAATTAACTCTACTGGCTTCCAAGTCTTATAGAGGATCCAATCACAAGCTTCTTAAAATATAAACAAATAGCAAACAAGATTGTGATGGATATGACTGTGTGTGTATGAGGTGTGATCTCAGGCAATCAGATATAAAAACATATAAGGAAATCACATAATTGAAAGACAATAACAATCTCAAACACAATCATTTTTATAGTGGTTCAACTACTTATCTACTCCACTCCCGGCTACCGCACTCAACCCTTGAGTGTACCAGATTTTACTATAGAGGTTTCCCAGGGTTTGCCTCAAACCTAAGGTTTTACATCAGGTTCACCTTCAACCTTTATACAGAGGTTTTTACTCGGTTCACCTCTAACCCTGGAGTTTTACTGGTTCACTCCTAACCAGATGTTTATGCTCTCCATAGAGCAAGGGTCCACACAATGCACCCGGATGTTTATGTTCTCCACAGAACAAGGGTCCACACAACGCACCCACTACGTACACTCCTGCCAGAGGCCTCCTACGAGGACTTCAAAGGGTGAGCAATACTCAAGACCCAATCCTAGAAAGGACTGATCACAAGTGTCCTCTGGACTCTAAATACTTACAGATAAGTTGATAAGTCCCGTTTAGCACAGTGCTGAAGATCTCTTCCTCCTTGTTGATGAAGAGTCTTCTGCTCTCTTAATCCACAACACAGAGTGATGTACCAATACTCGGCTTCGGGTTGGGTCAAGGTTATGATGGAATCCTACACTTTAAAGATTTTTCTATAAGGAAGATAGAGTAGTTCCAATCAATAAAGCATTCAAGGTATCCCAGCTTAATGATTTGTCATTAAGATAGTAGCTGGAGGATCCTTGAATGTGGAAGTTCAGTCTGCAATCCACTCTATTGAATGTCAATGGTAAGGGTGGATTGGAGGATGAACTCCCTTGAGAGAAAGGGCTTTAGATATAAGATATAAGTTGAAACACTCAAAAGCTTTCTCTACTTTCTCTCACAGCAACAAAGGACAAGTCCTCTATATATAGGCAAAAAGTTCCAACAGATATAAAACGGTCACATTTATGACGAGTTCGATATCATTGAGCGATACTCTCGATAGCATTGATGGTCTGCTCGATGACTCAGACTCAATGTCATACGCTTTTGAAACTCTTTGCCAATTGGTCGATGAATCGAAACTATTGTCGATGTCATCAGATTTTGAACTCTTATTCCATCGATGACAGGATCGATCCATCGACACATGAAAAATGAGAGTGACTTTACTTTGAAATATTTCAGGTTTTCATGAATGATCAGGGGAACCGTCGACATCATTGGAATTTGAATGTCGATGATATCGATATCAGAGTCGATACATCGATAAATCCAACGGATTTGTCTTTAAGCTTGTTGGATGATTTATGTCCTTATTCGATGCAATCGACCTGGTGCCGATATCATCGATATTTGAATATCAATTCTATCGAAGGGCCCCCTATCATAGTTAAAATAACCTAAAATATCTGCTGTAAGAAATGCACACCCTCCATCGATATCATCGATGGACTTCCGATGTTATCGATATTTGATTTCAGATTATATCGGAAGATCATCGATATATCGAAGGAATTTGAGATTTTCATTAAAAAACAGGGGCGCCGGAAATCTGTCTGTCGATCTTAACGAGTCATTCTTCGATGGGCTCGAGATTTGAATATCGATGATATCGATAGGTGAATCGATACATCGATAAATCCGTCCAGATGAATATTTAGTTGCTGAACATTTTTGGTCCTCATATCGATAATATCGTTACGGTATCAAGGACATCGACAGAGCAGGTCGATCATATCAATGGTGTTTCGATAAGATCGACAAGGTGAGAAAAAATTAGAGATTTTCATATTTTAAGAAAAGTTTTGTTACCTTAAACCTTATGATTTCTAACTTATTTTAAAGGGTTTTTAATCACCTTGTGTTTTGGGACATGGGATGTGAGGCTATGATTTACCTATGGCGAGCTTCCACACATCCAGTTGAGGCAGACGCTTAGATTGATCTTCTTATCAGGCTTTGTAGACACCCTGACTCAATGCTCATGTAACTTGACAAACCAGGACACTTTCAATCTCCCCCTTTATCAATTACATGATAAAATTCCCTAAACACACTAGAATTCTCTAGACAAACACACCCTAGAATTGTGTGTACATGCTTTTACACAATTTTACAATTTTTACCCCATGTACACACCTAGTAGCTGCTCCCCTTTTTGTAAACTCTAACTCTCCCTTACTTGTTGCGGCTGCTCCCCGTAACACCTGCAACAATAGCTTAAGCAGATATACAATTTCCATTCGGGGTGTTTGTAAATGTTCTCCCCTTTTTTGTCAGTCATTGATAAAGATATCTTAGGTGATATTGACTGAAACTTGAAATATGTGGGAGAACTAATCAGGTAGAAGCAGAATAATGATGTATAAAAGTTAATTCAATTCAATCAAACATCAATTTTAGAACCTATGGATGCATTTTAGAGCAGTTATATAGTAGTTTTTCAATCATATGCAATCCATAACTTGATAAACTAGGGGAACGTAACACAAATATGGCAGGAAAAAGAAAATTGAGCATTATATTCAGCCATAAAAGAACCAAAAATGCCTCAGATAGAAGTAAATACCAAGCCAAAAAAAAACATTCAGTTCAACTAAAAGAAATATACTACTCCACACAACAGTAACCAACAAAATATCAAGCCCATATATGGGCACCCAACATCATCCATCAACATTAGCCCAGCAGTAAGTATATACAACCTAAAAAATAAACTGTGCACATCTAGAAGGCTGTCATTCACACCAATGATAGCGAAGAACATCCAAAAAGATACTGATGTTCAAACGTGAGTTAAGAGTAAAGTGTGTATGATAGCATGCATGAACCAGCCTCACGGGGCAAAGTGAGATGGCATCGTGTCATCCTGTCGACACGTCATTAAATCCACCAAATGTTGAATCGTGTTCTGTACTCCTTGAACCATTCTTTCCAGGACTGTAAGCTTTTCTTTAACTGAGTGCATGTCCTTCTGAATCGCTCTAATCCTGTCCAGCTTAAACCTTTTACCATACATGGCTGTTGACTTGGACGGAACTGGATCGGGTCCAGGAGGTGTCTTTAGCCGTTGCATCCCTTCCATGGGATCACCACCTTCTCCTTCAACTTCTTCTGCATAGATTTCTTCCTTAGGGTTCTCCTTGTACTCGTGAAACTCCAAATCCATTTTCTGGATATTTCTTTTATTGAAAACTTGGAGTGGGAATACCGGATCAATAGTTGATGGGAACCCGATTTTGTTGCATATGATGTTGATAATCTAGGGGTACAATAGATGGAGGTCCCTAGATATGTGGATGGAGTTTACCATCTGAGAAACAATTAGAGATGGAAGGCAGATCTTTGATCCTCTGGCAACTGAGTATACGATCATGGTTATGAGGCTGGTGAGATCGGACCTGTTGGTACTTCTGGGATAGATGTTGGTAGTGAAGATACCATGCAAGATCCGAAATCTGGGATCCATATACCTAGCTTTTAATGCATTTCCTTGATGCCAGGGGATGTCCCTTCCATTGCAAAGATACTTAATAACCCTAGATCGAATGTCCATGTTCTCAAGATCCAACTCCAGGATACCTTCCGGGACCATGTTGAGTCTGATAATTCCAGCTATTGTAGCCGGTGTGATAAACACATCATCACCACCCAAAGATACCATGAACGAAGGAGGGTCAGCTACTGGTGAATGACACGCATCAAGGAAGTTGTGTGTTCTCTCAAGTTGGCATGGCCCACCAAAGTTCAGAACCGGCAGCCAATCTATTGCGGCAAACAGGGGTTTTAATTTGTATGGTTTGAGGCACTCCTTGTCTACCCTCCTCTCTTGTATAAGCTTCCTGCCCATGTATTTAGGTGGCCATGAACTTGCTCCAGTTGGAGGAGGTGGTGCCTGAGATTCTGTCTGGGACCCGCCATGTGGGGTCTGTCTCGTTCTCTGTCGTGTGGGGATCCCACTTTCCGGGGCCCTTGCCCTGACTCTCGAGGCGAATACCTTTTGTCAGGTGGCCATTGAAGATTCCCTAGGGCCGGACGCTACCCCTTTGTCCTTTCCCATATGACAAATAGAAAGTTGAACGATTTGGGAAAGACGACAAAGACACTGATAAAAAAAATAACAAATAACAAATACCCAAAAGAGAAAGAAGGGTATTACCGGATTTGTAAAATGATTTGAGTAGTCCGACGTGGCTCTAACCGAGGAGGTGATAGTGAAACCCTTGAGAAAGTAACCCCCTTTTTCATTTCGCTTGCTTTTATCGGGCGGCATCTGTTGATATGATCGACCATTGTTTCGATAATATCGAGAGGTTGCTTATCGATTCTATCGAGACTATCTTCGATATCATTCTTGGCCATACGACAATCTATATCCTAAGGAACCATTGATAATATCAACCTTCTATCGATAAATCGAGAATGTCATATCGACAGTCATATTGAAAATGAAGATTTTCAGTTTTCAGCATTCAGACAGATCTTCAAGTATACTTTTCGTATCTCTATCAATAGTATACTCAGCAAAAATTATGTACAGACATTGTACACAACAAAATTATAAACATTTGAATGTTTATATAAAAATAATAGAGGTGAAGTACCTCAGATATATCATTTGAAGCTCAGCAAAAATATTTCCTCATTTTAGCACTGGTTCAGATTCTGATACATGATCTGAACTAATTCATCCTTACCCATTTCACTTTGTTAATTGATTTGGGTGGTGATGCAAGGACATTGCTTCTATCCAGATCCTTAAGTGGACTCTTGAAGTTCTGTATTTCTCTGGTTGACAATTTTCTAACATGATTCTGACTAGAGTTAGGTTGAGTCCTCGTGGGAGTTATGCATTCAAAATTATAATGACCTAAATCACTACACAAATAACATGCTAGAGTTGTTCTGGTTTCGCTTTCAGAAGCAGTAGATTTTTCAGTTCTGGGAGCTGTATTTCCAGTCTTTGATTTATGTTTTTCTTATCCAAAATCGCTTTTATCCTTTCCAGGTCTTCCCATTCCTAACAGTTTTTCTAGCTTTTCCCCAATCTGGAAAAACTTGTAATTTATCTTGGCTATCTTCTTAGATTCTTCCAGATCAAATATGAGTGTATGATTTTCGTTTTGAAGAAGCATATTTTTGTCTTCTAATTGCTCAACCTGTTTGTTCAGTTTTCAGACTCATTTTTAAGAAGAGTATTAACTTGTTCAAGTCTATCATTATCCATATGATATTGTTGTAGATCATTTATCAAATGTGTGTTAATTTCCAATGCTTTATCCAAATCTTTCTGCACCAACTTGCTTTTGTTCTCCGCTATTCTGAGTCTTTTAAGGATATTGATGCTTTGAATATAAAGTTGATTATAGGCATCTTGCAGTTTATCCTTTTCGATTTCTTCTTCTTCGTTTTCTTCAGTTTCCTCATCGTCAGATGAAAATGATTCAGTGGCTAGCAGTTCTTTCTTGTTCTCAGATTCAGTGGAGATGATTGAAGCAATGGAGACCATGAGTATTTTCAATAATTTCTGATCTCCATCGCTTTTTGAGTCATTAGATTCTGAATTTAACTCCTCAGTATCATCCCACGTAGCAACCATAGCCTTACCCTTAGTTTTTTCTATTTGAGCATTCAGTAGATAGGTGTCCATACTCATGACAGACATAGCATTGTGATTCTTTGGTTCTTCTACAAAATTTGCCTGCAGAAGGTTTATTGTTCATCTTTCTTCCTCTGGAAGGCTGACCATGATTCTTTTGAAAGAATCTTCTGAATTTTTTTGCTAGCCACTTCTTCATCTTCATCTTCTTTTTCACTTTCATTGTCCTCATGATTTGTTTTCTTTGAAGTTTTTAGGACAGTGTTTTTGGATATTTGGGATTGTTTGAAGTGTAGTTTAAAAGTCTGTAGGGAACCTACTAGTTTTTCTACTTTCATTTCATCTATTTTTCTACACTCATCAATTGTTGTAACCTTGGGATTAAATTGTTCCAGTAGGAATCTTAGAATTTTCCTACAAATTTTTGGTACCAGAACTTTCTCTCCCAATCCACCCATGGAGTTACATATGATATTTAACTTTGTGAAAAACTCCATAAACATCTCATGCTCTTCCATTCTGAGACCTTCAAACTGTGAAGTCAGAAGTTGTAGTTTGGATCACTTCATAGTGCTTGTGCCTTCATGGGTTGTTTTCAATAAATCCCATGTTTCCTTGGATTCCCACACATATTTATCTAATTAAAAATATCCTGGGACACAGCACAGTAGATTGCATTCATAGCCTTGGCTTCAAATATTTGCCTTTCTTTGTCGAATGTTGTCCACTTTTCTTTGGATTTAGGCTTTGTGATTGTTATGCCACTGTCAAGTACGATTTGTTCAGTTGGTGGCACATATCCACTTTCAACTATATCCCAAACGTCATGATCCAAAGATCTCAGAAAGTAGTGTATCCTAGCCTTCCAGTACACATAGTTTGAGCCATCAAATACTGGAGGTCTAGTGACTGATGAGCCCTCTCCTTTGGCCATATTCCCAAATTCAGTCAAGATCACTCTCTAGGCAGTGAAGCCCTTAAAGAGAGACCCGCTCTGATACCAATTGAAATAGCAGTGAAGGCCGCTTGAGTTGAAGTCGGAATATACCAATATCTCCTAGAGGGGGGTGAATAGGACTTTTTCAAAGATTTAAGATTTATTAAAAATTCCTATTACACTAATCCTAATAACATGTACAAATTAGGATTACTCAAAATTAACTCTATTGACTTCCAAGCATTGTAGAGGATCCAATCACAAACTTCTTGAAATATAAACAAATTACAAACAAGATTGTGATGGATATGACTGTGTGTGTATGAGGTGTGATCTCAGACAATCAGATATAAATACATATAAGGAAATCACAAAATTGAAAGACAATAACAATCTCAAACACAGTCATTTTTATAGTGGTTCGACTACTTGTCTACTCCACTCCCGGCTGCCACACTCAACCCTTGAGTGTACCAGATTTCACTAAGGAGGTTTCCCAAGGTTCACCTCAAACCTAAGGTTTTAAAAATAAGTTCACCTTCAACCTTTACACAGAGGTTTCTACTCGGTTCACCTCTAACCCTGGAGTTTTACTGGTTCACTCCCAACAAGATGTTTATGCTCTCCATAGAGCAAGGGTCCACACAACGTACCCAGATGTTTATGCTCTCCATAAAGCAAGGGTCCACAGAACGCACCCACTACGTACACTCCCGCCGGAGGCCTCCTACAAGGACTTCAAAGGGTGATTAACACTCAAGACCAAATCCCAAAAAGGAGTGATCACAAGTGTCCTCTGGACTCTAGATACTTACAGATAAGTTGATGAGTCCCGTTTAGCACAGTGTTGAAGTTCTCCTCCTCCTTGTTGACGAAGAGTCTTCTGTTCCCTTGATCTGCAACACAGAGTGATGTACCAATACTCAGCTTCTGGTTGGGTCAAGGTTATGATGGAATCCTACTCTCTAAAGATTTTCCTATGAGGAAGATAGAGTAGTTCCAATCATCAAAGCATTCAAGGTATCCCAGCTTAATAATTTGTCATTAAGATAGTAGCTAGAGGATCCTTGAATGTGGAAGTTCATTCCCCAATCCACTCTATTGAATGTCAATGGTAAGGGTGAATTGGAAGATGAACTCCCTTGAGAGAAAGGGCTGTAGATAAAAGATATAAGTTAAAACACTCAAACGCTCTCTCTGCTTTCTCTCACAGCAACAAATGACAAGTCCTCTATATATAGACAAAAAGTTCCAACGGATATAAAACAGTCACATTTATGATAGAGTTCGATATCATCGAGCAAGTTCGATATCATCGAGCATATACTCTCGATAGCATCGATGGTCTGCTCGATCACTTGGACTCAATGTCATACGCTTTTGAAACTCTTTGCCAATTGGTCGATGAATCGAAACTATTGTCAATGGCATCAGATTTCGAACTCTGATTCCATCGATGACAGGATCGATCCATCGACATATAAAAAATGAGAGAGACTTGACTTTGTAATATTTCAGGTTTTCATGAATGATCGGGGGAACCGTCAAGATCATCGGAATTTGAATGTCGATGATATCGATATCAGAGTCGATGCATCGATAAATCCAGTGGATTTGTCTTTAAGCTTGTTGGATGATTTATGTCCTTGTTCGATGCAATCGACTTAGTGTCGATATCATCGATATTTGAATATCGATTCTATTGAAGGGCCCCTAATCATAGTTAAAACAACCTGAAATATCTGCTGTAAGAAATGCGCGCCCTCCATCGATATCATCGATGGATTTCCGATGTTATCGATATTTAATTTCAGATCATATCGGAAGATCATCGATATATCAAAGGAATTTGAGATTTTCATTAAAAAACAGGGGCGCCGAAAAGCTGTCTGTCGATCTTATTGAGTCATTCTTTGATGGGCTCGAGATTTGAATATCGATGATATCGATAAGTGAATCGGTACATCAATAAATCCGTTCAGATGAATATTTAGTTGCTGGACATTTTTGATCCTCATATCAATAATATCTTTAAGGTATCGAGGACATCGACAAAGTAGGTCGATCATATCGAGGGTGTTCCGATAAGATCGAAAGGCGAGAAAAACTTAGAGATTTTCATATTTTAAGAAAAGTTTTCTCACCTTAAACCTTATGATTTCTAACTTGTTTTAAAGGGTTTTTAATCACCTAGTGTTTTAAGACATGGGATGTGAGGCTTTGATTTACCTATGGCGAGCTTTCACACATTCGGTTGAGGCAGACGCTTAGATTGATCTTCTTATTAGGCTCCGTAGACACTCTGACTCAACGCTCATGTAACTTGACAAACCAGGGCACTTTCAGATAACATCACATATCTGCTGATAGCTACCCTACACTCTATGATTGTTGAGAACTTAGAATGGTTAGATTCCCGAGTTCGAATAACTTAGAGATTTTCGGATATAGCTCCATACCGTTGAGATTGTGAGGCTGCATAGTATTTCAGTTTCGATTATTTCTGATCTGGATCCGAGGTCCAGTTAGATCATCGTAGTGTTGATGAGGCATTTTAAGAGCAGAAGGCTGAGATTCGCAGGCGTTGTCCCCATTCTTAGGTGTTTGATTATACTGGCATGTTATGTTCGGATAGGATTTCCCTCCCTTGGTGAGCTCTATATTGGTTGCATTGTGATTTAATTTCAAGAATGAAATTTTTATTAGGTGGGGAGAGCTGTAAGGCCCGTATCCTAGTCCATACTATTCCATCGACTTCCACGATCACTCTCGATGAATTCCGACAATCCGCGACCTATAATCGACGTTTGCGTACGATCCTAAGTCATATCCTGTAGATTTGAGTCGGCTTAATTCGAGACAAATTCATGTTAAAAAATCTTCCTTGTAGGATCCAAGGATCGGAACCTGGCATATGGACGTTGGGAGCTGAGAATGGGGTACTACGGAGGCTGTCAGCATCAGATTCGGCAATCAAGAATTTTGTAACCTCGATTTCTAAATTTGGGGCATGATAAGGGGCGTGGCCTTACCCGCCTGAGGGAGTAAGTAATGTTAGGTTAAGTTTGACCAGCTTGAGGAATGGGTCTGCTATCGATGAGCCAGGCCAATATTGGCAGGCGGATGGTGATGTTTCTTCCACTTACCCAGTTGTACACTTGATGGGGTGAAAAGCTGGCATAAAGTGTACTAGACCTTGGTGATGATCCCAGAGACGTACTGTACTGAGATGTGGAGTTGCATATTTATCATTTTACTCATTCATTAATTCATATACTATCCACTCGTGCTAGTGATGTACAATTAAATCATTATATGTACCTTCGTAATGGCCAGGATTTTGGTTGGGGTGTGCGACCAACCTAAGATCAGGAGTTTACCACATAGAGTCTGACTATCCAAATTTAGGTATGAGACTGGTTTAGATAGAAGACCCTTGTGATGGACCCCACAACTTGCGATACTACGTACTATCATCCCGACTTCATACTCCACACTCCAGTTTGGTCATTTCTTTCGCATCGCATATTACATTGCATCCTCAGCACATAGCATTTGGGTTGTTATGTTTCTGCATTTATATGGCCTAGATGAGGTTGATGGTATTCATGGCTCTTTAGAATTGCATATTATATTACATTCTTAGTATCTAATATTTAGCTCATTTATGACTCCGCATTGCATAGCTGATCTGCATTGCATACTCTGATATTGAATGACTTATAGCCTTGCCAGTATTCCGCTTACGCCAATGTTGTGTGCGTAGCACTTATCTTGCTCACACACATATACCACCCTCTAAGCTTTTTATAAGCTTATGCACGATAGGTGCGTGCAGGTGATGATAGGACGCAGTCGAGCTGAGGCAGGAGCATACGGCAAAGCTTTTGGAGCTTTTGACATTTATCTTGTATATTTCCTTCATGTATTGTACTCAAGTTTTTTATTTTAGTGGATATGTGATGATGATGTTGCATTTGTGATTTGGGTAAACTTGTGGTTATGCTTCTTACGAGATAAATGTACGTTAGAAAATCCTCCTTGTAGGATCCCAGGATCAGAATCTGGCGTATGGGCGCTGGAAGTCGAGAATGGGGTACTACAGAGGCTGTCGGAACCAGATTTGGCAATCAAGAATTTTATGAGCCTGGTTTTTGAGTTTGGGGTGTGACAGGTGTCATCCCTTGGAGTTTGTTATCGGGGACCATATGTATCTCAAGGTCTCACCCATGAAGGGCGTAGTTCATTTTAGAACCAAGGGAAAGCTTGCTCCGAGGTTCATTAGGCCTTTCGAGATCACTGGGTGTGTTGACATCGTGGCCTATCGGCTTGTCTTGCCACTTCATCTGTCTGGCGTCCACAACGTTTTCTATATTTTTATGTTGCGGAAGTATGGGTCAGACGTGATTCCCGTGATAGACTTGCAGTCGTTAGAAATTCGTAAGGACACTTCTTACATTGAGCAGCTGATTCTTATTATTGACTAAAAGGAGCAAGTCCTTTGGACTAAGGTCATTCATTTTGTAAAGGTTCAGTGGGGTCACCATAGTGTGGATGAGGCATCTTGGGAAGGAGAGGCTGAGATTTGCGAGCGTTAGCCTCATCTCTTTGATGTTTGATTATATATATATATATAGTGATATGATTTCCCTTCCTTTATGAGCACTATCTAGTTTGGGTTGTAGTACAAATTTCAAAGAAAAAATTTTCTATTAGGAGGGAAGAGTTGTAAGACCTGTAACATCGTGAGACCTGTCATATACTTCTACTTCAACAACGGCATGTTCTCAACTGACTAGATCGATTAGTTTTGATCGTTACCCTATTTTTATACTGTAATAACCCGAGACTTATACCCTATCGACTGTACGGGCGCTACAATTCCAATTCGTATGGCACGTGTCATTTCGGTCCCTAGATTAGAACTTATAATTTTGGTACAATCTGAGGTGGGCCTCGCGATACACATGGGCCCCACTTACACAAATTCCAATGTTGTTAAATCAACAAATCCATCAATCAAGCCAATAATCAACCCATCCATCACTCATGTCACTCTCTCCCCATTAGTCAAACAAGCACACACCTTTCTTATGCAACCCATACCCTTACCCATGCTAGCCATCATTCTTTCATTCTTTTTCTCCTCACTTTACCTCTCTCTTTTCATAATTCCTTTACAATTCTAATTACCCAACTTAAATTAATTTACTATTAAACTAAGCAAGATAATATAACTCTAAAGGCTTCTAAGCCAATAAAGGGTCCAATCACATAAGTTATACTAGATATGCAAGCTAAGCAACTAGCCTATATAAGATAGTGTATATGAGTGTGTGGGATGTGATTCCAGTCAATCCTAAACATTTATCTAATCATGCATCATATTTAAACATTCAAGACACATAAACATAATTAAATAAATGCACAAATAACAATCCTAAATATGATCATATATAGTGGTTTAGCTACGTGCCTACTCCACTCCCGACATCCACACTCAATCCCAGACTGCACCGGATTACACTATCAGAGATTTTAAATCAGGTTCACCTCAAACCTTTATAGCCCTACATAAGGACTCTACAATGTAATGCCCAATACAAAAGCAAAGGTCCTAATCTCGAACCTTACAGTTTAGGTCACATAGGCCAAGGCCCTAATCCCGAACCTGAGATTTATGCTCTACACAAGAGCAAGGGTCCTACTCCAGAACCCAACAATTTAGGCCACACAGGCCAATGTCCAAATCTCGATCCTTTATTTAGGCCCACCAGCCAAGGTCCCACATAAGGCACCTACGTTTACGCCTACCGACCAAGGTCCCACACAAGGCACTTACGTTTAGGCCCACTGGCTAAGGTCCCACACAAGGCACCAAATTGAGTTTGTGAATAATAAACTGTTAGCCTCAATCCTTCACAAGGAAGGATGCTAACCTTTGAACTCCTAACAATGACACTTACTTGTCAGATTGAGTCCCTTTTGTAACTCCTCTTGGGTTGCTTGATATCCACTCTCCTATGCTTCAATCAGCCCCCTGATGCTCCCCCGATCATGTTGTCGTTGCTTTGCCAAGGCTTCAGTTCCACGATCAATCTCCTTGTATTTGATTCTTCTTCAAGATGACCAAGGTGATGGGAGTGGGTTGAATCTCCTACAACTAATGGAAAGTTGTTTATCCTAGAAAATTCAACCGATGGACACTCTAGAGTATCATAGAGACTATAGATATACCTATAAGGTTGGTCTCAATACTCTAGAGAAGGCATGAGATCATGTTCTTCCTTAATAGAAGCATGGAATACTTGTTGAGTCATGAATCACAAGGAAGAGGACATGAATCTCAATGAAAAAGAGTTGTAGGCTATAGATTAATCTTGGGATACACTAGAGTCTCTAAAATGCCATAATCCATCATTTCTGCAAGTTCTTACAAGAAATTTTTATAGACAAAAGCTTCCAATGGATAACAAATGACTAGTTCTCGGTACTATTGAAGTGACCTTCGGTAGCACCGAACTTGCTTCGGTAGTACCGAATTATCTATCAGTAGTACCGAATTAAATTCCTCAAGTTGCTGACTGAAAACAGTCTCTTTTAGTTGCATCGAACTTTGTTCATCAGTGTCACTGAAATACCTAGTCGGTGATACTGAATTAACATTGTAAGCTTGCTGGAATGTTTTAAGTCCCTTCAGTAACATCGAAGGTATCTTCGGTGGCACCTTCGTCCTACCGACAGTGGACAAATTTTCCTATTTTTATCCAATAGTTCAACAACTTAGGACTTGCTTATGCTAAGATTATGGGATATTCAATATGGACTTGGGTTTGACTTAGAATAGATGGCCTAGGAGGGTTTTCCTATTTGTTTTGGGATCATATATTTGTTAGGTTTAAGATTGCAGAAGCAGTTCTTCGTCTTCAATGTAGCTTTTCCTGCTTCAGCTCCAGTTGTGTTGCCAGTTTTCATTTGCCAAGAACTCATTTGACTACAAGACACAACTAGTCACGTGATTGATAAACATGAGTGTAAATAAGTGCACTAACTTACTCCCCCTTTGTCAATTACGTGACAAAAATAACCTAACCTACAACCATGTTATGGTCCATACCAATGACATACCAAAAACAACTAAACAAAATTACATGTCAAATATAAATGATTTACAACTCGATACATTAAGACATGTAATGTAGCAATGCTCCCCCATAGTTGTTTCCCCGATTAACCTGCAACACAACAAACAAATCCAATAAGAAAATGGATGTTTTGGTGGGAATGATCTTTCTCCCCCTTTTTGTCAGTAGTTGACAAAGGGTTAGTCCAAACAAGATAGATCAAGAAAAATTACATATGAACTAACTCTATAAGTCAAGAATGTATCAATTAAGGCTTATACTAACAAGGGTTAGGGATGCATATAAACATTAAAAATAACGAGCATGTAAATTTAGGTCATTCAAAGGGATATATCAATGAAAACAAAAATGACCAAGGACAATCTAAGCTAAAAACATGTGATTTATTGTTTAGCAAATTTTAAAACTTAGATAACCCTGATTTAAATGAGCCTTAACCCTCAAATTTACGATAAAAGCACAAAATGAGGCTAAAATCCTCAGATTCACATATATGTTCAAGTATGAGGCTGAAATCCTCAAATTCAATGATAGAACTCATGTATGAGGCTTGGTCCTCTGATTTACAATTCAGCTCTAATAGACCTCTAAGGTCACTTCCTTGTGGAGTTATGGTCTCCCACATTCCTTTGGGGGGGATGGTGTGACATGAGCCGATAGGAGGCAAATTTGGCTGATATCTTTCACACTAGAGGAGTCATTTAAAGTGTATTTGGACTCCTCTGTATCATCCCATGTTGCCGCCATTGCCTTGCCTTTAGATTTTGTTTTGCAAGGGAAATCAGGATTAAAATGTCCATACTCTCCAAAGTTATAACATTGGACATTTTTAGATGGTTTAGTGGGTTTTCCTTTATGCTTGTCCACTTTTTTGTCCTTCTTGTCACAACTCTTCCCTCTAGTAAATTTGAGAAAATTCTTAAGTGTATTTGCTAATTCCTCTGCATCCACATCATCACTATCACTTTCTGATTTAATTTCTTTATGTTTATGTGATTGTCTATATGATGATTTGAGGACGGATAGTTTCTTACCTTTAGAGGGGGTCTTAAGGTGTAGTTTAAATGTTTGTAGGGAACATATAAGTTCTTCTACGTTCATCTCATCTATATTTCTATACTTTTCTATTAAGGTTATTTTGGGAGTGAACCTATCCAGTAAAGATCTAAGAATTTTTCTACAAATGCGTCCTTTCGAAGTCCTTTCTCCTAAAACCCACATGGAATTGCAAATGTCATTCAGTTTAGAATAGAATTACGTGAAAGTTTCATATTCTTCTATCTTAATGTTTTCAAATTGGGTGACGAAGAGCTAAAGCTTTGATCTTTTTACCGTGCTAGTTCTTTCGTGGGTAATTTCTAATATATCCCATGTATCCTTCCCTGTTGTATAAGTACATATGCATTTAAATTCATTGGAGAAACCGCACAGTAAATAGCATTAAGAACCTTGGCATTATATGTATACCCAGTTCTCTCAGAGGCACGACATTTGGATTTTGCTTTAAGAGCGCTCACGGTGCTACCATCAAACACGACCTGTTCCATGGGAATTGTCCATCCTTCTTCCACAATATCTCAAATTGAATGGTCTAAGGATATTAGAAATATCCTCATCCTAGCCTTCCAATAGGCGTAGTTAGACCCTTCAAAGTATGGTGGTCGTGAGACGGCATTACCCTCTTGACTAGTCATCACTTTTAAGTTCCTAGGATCAACTCTGGGTGGTTAAGCCTTTCAGGAGGAACCCGCTCTGATACCAATTGAAATTGTTGTAATGAGCCGCAATGCATCTAAGCACGGAATGTAGCGGAGCTATAGAATGTAGACAAGTCCTAGAGGGGGGGTGATTAGGACCAATTAAAAATTATGCCAATTTAAAATTCTGATTGTCTAACTTAAACTAATTTGTGATTAAACTAAGTAATGCAATATAACTCTAAAGGCTTCCAAGCCAATAGAGGGTCCAATCACATAGGCTACACTAGATATGCAAGTTAAGCAACTAGCTTATATAAGATATGAAATAGCGGTGAAGACCACTTGAGTTGAAGAAGGAATATGCCAATGTCCTAGAGGGGGGCAAATAGGACTTTTTGAAAGTTTTAAGATTTATTAAAAATCCTATTACACTAATCCTAATAGCATGTACAAATTCGGATTACTCAAATGTAACTCTACTGGCTTCCAAGCCTGGTAGAGGATCCAATCAAAAACTATTCAAGAAGTAGCAATATATAACTTATCTATGATGGACATGACTGTGAATGTGTGTGAGGTGTGATATGAATATGAATACATTGACATGAATCACAAACACATAAGAAGAGAAATCACAAATATAGTCATTTTTATAGTGGTTCGACTACTTGTCTACTCCACTCCCGGCTGCCGCACTCAACCCTTGAGTGTACCAGATTTCATTAAGGAGGTTTCCCACAATTTACCTCAAACTTAAGGTTTTAAATCAACTTCACCTTCAACCTTTACACAGAGGTTTCTACTCGGTTCACCTCTAACCCTGGAGTTTTATTGGTTCACTCCTAACCAGATGTTTATGCTCTCCATAGAACAAGGGTTCATACAATGCACCCGGATGTTTATGCCCTCCACAGAGCAAGGGTCCACACAATACACCCACTACGTACACTCCCGCCAGAGGCCTCCTTAAGACCCGATCCTAGAAAGGAATGATCACAAGTGTCCTCTAGACTCTAGATACTTACAGATAAGTTAATGAGTCTTATTCAGCGTAATGATGAAGATCTCCTCCTTGTTATTGAAGAGTCATCGGCTCCCTTGATTCGCAACACAAAATGATGTACTAATACTAGGCTTCGGGTTGGGTCAAGGTTATGATAGAATCCTACTCTCTAAAGATTTTTCTATAAGGAAGATAGAGTAGTTCCAATCATCAAAGCATTCAAGGCATCACAACTTAATGATTTACCATTAAGGTAGTAGCTGGAGGATCCTTGAATGCGGAAGTTGATTCCCTAATCCACTCTATTGAATGTCAATGATGAGGGTGGATTGGAGGATGAACTCCCTTGAGAGAAAGGGCTTTAGATATAAGATATAAGTTAAAATACTCAAAAGCTCTCTCTTCTTTCTCTCACAGTAACAAAAGACAAGTCTTCTATATATAGGTAAAAAGTTCCAACGGATATAAAATAGTCATATTTATGATAGAGTTCGATATCATCGAGTAGGTTCGATATCATTGAGCGTATACTCTCGATAGCATAGATGGTCTGCCCGATGACTCGGACTCAATGTCATATGCTTTTGAAACTTTTTGCCAATTGGTCGATAAATCAAAACTATTGTCGATGTCATCGGATTTCGAACTCCAATTCCATCGATGACAGGATCAATCCATCGACACATAAAAAGTGAGAGAGACTTGACTTTGGAATATTTCAGGTTTTCATGAATGATCGGGGAAACCGTCGAGATCATCGGAATTTGAATGTCGATGATATCGAGATCAGAGTCGATGCATCGATAAATCCAGCAGATTTATCTTTAAGCTTGCTGGACGATTTGTGTCCTTGTTCGATGCAATCGACCTGGTGCCGATATAATCGATATTTGAATATCGATTCTATCGAAGAGCCCCCGATCATAGTTAAAAACAACCTAAAATATCTACTGTAAGAAATGCGCACCCTCCATCGATATCATCGATGGACTCGATACTTGATTTCAGATCATATCGGAAGAGCATCGATATATCGAAGGATTTTGAGATTTTCATTCAAAAACAAGGGCGTCGAAAATCTGCCTGTCGATCTTATCAACCCATTCTTCGATGGGCTCGAGATTTGAATATTGATTATATCGATATGTGTATCGATGCATCGATAGTTCGTCCAGATATATTGTGAAGTTGCTGGACGTATTTAGTACTTATATCGATGATATCGATAGGTGTAACAATACATCGATAAATCCATCCAGATGAATATTTAGTTGCTAGACATTTTTGGTCCTCATATCGATAATATCGTTAAGGTATCGAGGACATCGACAGAGTAGGTTGATCATATCGAGGGTGTTCCGATAAGATCGACAGGGCGAGAAAAACTTAGAAATTTTCTTATTTTGAAAAAAAATTTCTAACCCTAAACCCTATAATTTTTAACTTGTTTTAAGGGTTTTTAATCACCTGGTGCTTTGGGACATGGGATGTGAGGCTATGATTTACCTATGGCAAACTTTCCACACATCCAGTTGAGGCAGACGCTTGAATTGTTCTTCCTGTGAGGCTCTGCAGTCCGACTAACTTAACGCTTACGTAACTTGACAAACCAGGGCACTAGCAGGTGCACTTTTAATCTCCCCCTTTGTCAATTACGTGATAAAATACCCAAAACACCCTAGGACTATATCTAGACAGACACATCCTAAATTGTGTGTACATGCTTTTACACAATTTTACAAATTCTAGGAAACCCATGTACACAACATATTATCTGCTCCCCCTTACTTCAATACTCCCCCTTTCTTGGTGCAGCTGCTCCCCCTAATACCTGCAACACTATTAGATATACAGTTTTCCGCTCGGGGTGTTTTGAACTGTTCTCCCCCTTTTTGTCAGTCATTGGCAAAGGTATAGCAAGTGATATTGACTGAAGAGTGAATTACGTAGGAGAAGCATATGGGAGCAACAACAGATATCGATGTATAAAGGTGAAATCATTTTAAAACATACATCATTTTCAGAAGTATGAATGCAGATTAGATAAGATAAAGCAGTTGTATAACAATTTTTAATCATATGCAATCCATAACATGATAAACCAGGGGAGCGCAATACAGAGATATGGTATTAATGATATGCATTCTATTCATCCATAATCCAAAATAAAAATTAAAGTATCCAACTATATACTGCCACAGACATCAGTAAATCCCAAGCCAAAAAAAAACTGTTCAGACCAACCGAAAAAAAAATATGTACTACTCCACACAGCAGTAACCCAAAATATCAAGCCCATATATGGGCACCTAACAACATCCATAAATACTATCCCAACAGTAGGCATATACAACAACAAAAAAATTGTGCACATCCAGAAGGCTGTCATACACACCAATGATAGCGAAGAACATCCAAAAAGATGCTGATGTTCAAATGTGAGTTAAGAGCAAAGGGTGTATGATAGCATGTATGAATGAGATGGCATCGTGTCATCCCGTCGGCACGTCATCAAATCCACCAGCTGTTGTACCATGCTTTGCACTCCTTGAACCAATCTTTCCAGGACTGTAAGCCTTTCTTTGACTGAGTGGATGTCCTTCTGGATTGCCCCAATCCTATTCATTTTGAACCTTTTGCCATAACCGGCTGAAGACGTGGATAAAGTTGGATCAGGTCCAGGAGGCGCATCTTCAACCATTTCAGGCCCTTCCATGGGATCACCACCTTCTCCTTCAACTTCTTCCGCCTGGATTTCTTCCTAAGGGTTTTCCTTGTACTCGTGAAACTCCAAATCCATTCTCTGGATATTTCATTTGTTGAAAACTTGGAGCGGGAGTACTGGATCTGTAGTTAATGGAAGCCCGATTTTGTTGCATATCATGCTAATAATCCAGGGGTACGACAGATGGAGGTCCCTAGATGTGTGGATGGCGTTTACCAGCTGAGAAACGATTAGAGATGGAAGGTATATCTTTGATCCTCTGGCAACTGCGTATACGATTATGGTCATGAGGACGGTGAGATTGGACCTGTTGGTACTTCTGGAATAGATGTTGGTAGTGAAGATACCATGTAAGATCCGAAATCTGGGATCCATATACCTGGATTTTAATGCATTTCCTTGATGCCAGGGAATGTCCCTACCACTGTAAAGATACTTAGTAACCCTGGATCGAATGTCCATGTTCTCAAGATCCAACTTTTGGACACGTTCTGGGACCATATTGAGTTCGATAGTTTCAGCTATTGTAGCCGGCGTGATAAACACATCATCACCACCCAAAGATACCATGAACGAAGGAGGGTCAGCCACTGGTGAATGACATGCAGCAAGGAAGTTGCGTGTTCTCTCAAGTTGGCATGGCCCACCAAAGTTCAAAACAGGCAACCAATCTATTGCGGCAAACAGGGGTTCCAATTTGTATGGTTTGAGGCACTCCCTGTCTACCCTCCTCTCTTGTATAAGCTTCCTCCCTATGTATTTGGGTGGTCGTGAACTTACTCCAGTTGGAGGAGGTGGTGCCTGAGATTCTATCTGGGACCCGCCATGTGGGGTCTGTCTCGTTCTCTGCCGTGTGGGGATCCCACTTTTTGGGGCCCTTGCCCTGACTCTCGAGGCGAGTACCTTTTGTCGGGTGGCTATTGAAGATTCCCCAGGGCTGGACGCTACCCCTTTGTCCTTTTCCATATGACAGATAGAAAGATGAACGATTTGGGAAAGACGACAAAAAAAATTTGATAAAAACGACAAATACCCAATAGAGAAAGAACTCTTGACGTGTTAGAGGGGTATTACCGGATTTGTAAAGTGCTTTGGGTCATCCGATGTGGCTCCAACTGATTTGGTCAAGAGAATCGAGCAGAGAGGGTGACAGTGACACCCTTGAGAAAATTACCCCCTTTTTCATTTCGCTGGCTTTTTATCGGGCGGCATCTGTAGATATGATCGACAATTGTATCGATAATATTGAGAGGTTGCTTATCGATTCTATCAAGTCTGTCTTCGATATCATCCTTAGCCACCCGACGATCCATATCCTCAGGAACCGTCGATAATATCGACCTTCTATCGATAAATCGAGAATGTCATATTGATAGTTATATCGAAGATTAAGATTTTCAGTTTATGACATTTAGACAGATCTTCAGGTATACTTTTTGTATTTCTGTTACAGTAAAAATTATGTATACACACTGTACACAACAAAATTATAAACATTTGAATGTTTATACAAAAATAATGGAGGTGAAGTACCTCAGATATATCATTTGAAGCTCAGCAAAAAAAAAAAATCTTCATTTTAGCACTGGTTCAGATTCTGATACATGATCTAAACTAATTCTTCCTTACCTATTTTACCTTGTTAATTAATTTGGGTGGTGATGTAAGGACATTGCTTCTAACCGTATTCTTAAGAGGACTCTTGAAGTTTTGTATTTCTCTGGCTGTCAATTTGTTCTGGCCAGAGTTAAATTGTGTCCTCCTAGGAGTTATGCATTCAAAATTATAATGTCCTAGATCACCACACAAATAACATGCTAGAGTTGTTCTGGTTTTGCTTCCAGAAGCAGCAGGTTTTTCAGTTCTGGGGGCTACATTTTCAGTCTTTGATTTGTGTTTTCATATCTAAGGCCGCTTTTATCCATTCCAGGTCTTCCCATTCCTAACAGTTTTTCTAGCTTTTCGCCACTCTGGGAAAACTTGTAATTTATCTTGGCTATCTTCTTGGATTCTTCCAGATCAAACAGGAGTGTATGATTTTCGTTTTGAAGGAGCATATTTTCGTTTTCCAATTGCTCAACCTGTTTGTTCATTTTTTCAGACTCGTTTTTAAGAAGAGTATTAACTTGTTCAAGTCTATCATTATCCATATGATATTGCTGCAAATCATTTATCAAATGTGTGTTAATTTTCAATGCTTTATCCAAGTCTTTCTGCAGCAACTTGCTTTTGTTCTCCGCTATTCCGAGTCTTTTGAGGATATTGATGCTATGAATATAAAGTTGACTATAAGCATCTTGCAGTTTATCCTTTTCGATTTCTTCTTCTTCTTTTTCTTCAATTTCCTCATTATCAGATGAAAATGATTTAGTGGCTAGCTATTCTTTCTCATTCTCTGATTCAGTGGGGATGATTGAAGTAGTGGAGACCATGAGTATTTTCAATGATTTCTGATCTCCGTCGCTTTCTAAGTCATTAGGTTCTGAATTTGACTCCTCAGTATCATCCCACGTGGCAGCCATAGCCTTGCCCTTAGTTCTTCAATTTAGGCAATCAGTAGACAGGTGTCCATACTCATGACAGGCATAGCATTGTGGTTCTTTGGTTCTTCTACCAAATTTGCATGCAGAGGGTTTGTTGTTCACCTTTCTTCCTTTGGCAAGCCGACCACGATTCTTTTGAAAGAATCTTCTAAACTTTTGTGCCAGCAAAGCCACTTCTTCATCTTCATTTTCATTTTTGCTCTCACTGTCCTTATGTAATGTTTTCTTAGAGGTTTTTAGGACAGTGTTTTTAGATTTTTGGGATTGTGTGAAGTGTAGTTCAAAAGTTTGTAGAGAACCTACCAGTTCTTCTACTTTCATTTCATTAATATTTCTACACTCCTCAATTGTTGTTACCTTGGGATTAAAACGCTCTGGTAGGGATCTTAGAATTTTCCTACAAATTTTTGGTACCGGAACTTTCTCTCTCAATCCACCCATTGAGTTGCATATGATATTTAACTTTGTGAAAAACTCCATAAAGGTCTCATGTTCTTCCATTCTGAGACTTTCAAACTGTGAAGTTAGGAGTTGAAGTTTGGATTGCTTCACAGTGCTTGTGCCTTCATGGGTTGTTTCCAATAAATCCCATGCTTCCTTGGATGTCCCACACATACTTATCTGATTAAAAATATCTTGGGACACGGCACAGTAGATAGCATTCATAGCCTTGGCTTCAGTTGTTTGCCTTTCTTTGTCGAATGCTATCCATTTTTCTTTGGATTTGGGCTTCGTGATTGTTGTGCCACTGTCAAGTATGATTTGTTCAGTTGGTGGTACATATCCGCTTTCAACTATATCCCAAACGTCATGATCCAAAGATCTCAGAAAGTAGTGCATCCTAGCCGTCCAATATGCATAGTTTGAGTAGGGCTGAAAGTTGGGCGGGTTGAACCCGACCGACCCGTGACCGACTCGACATTAGATTGGGCTTGGGCAGGATGTATAGAGTCCGATCTCAGGCTTGGGCTAGACAAACACCAACCCAATAAAACTTGGGTCGGGCTCGGGTTGAGGTCTTGGGTTGCTCGACCCAACCCGACGCCGATCAATATAGAAGTGACTTATATATTATAATTGAGTGTGGATCGTATGTGTTGAAGACAGGAAATTTCAGTGTTGTCGGGTCTCATTGGTCCACATCATTTCCGATGACTCAAGCTAACAAGAAATGCTGGATTTCTCTCTCCCAAATAGATTGTGTGATACACAACACGACTTTTAAATACGTAGTTGTCATGTATTTTAGCTTGTTTGTTTAGAATACATGAAGTTCTTTACGATAAGTAAGTATGTATATGATTAATAAAATTATAAATATAAAAAATAAAACTTGCATTGAAATATAATAAACTAATGAAAGCATTAAAATATTAGATATATCTACCCGATCAACCAGACCAACCCGACTGAACCCGCTTGGGTTGGGCTTGGGTTGAGAATTCCCAACCCGAGGTTGGGTTGGGTTGGGTTAGGGTTGAGGTACAAGAACCTTGGGTTGGGCTAGGGTTGAGCACCAACCCGACCCAACCCGCTCAACTTTCAGCCCTAAGTTTGAGCCATCAAATACTGGAGGTCTAGTGACTGATGAGCCCTCTCCTTTGGCCATATTCCCAACTTCAGTCAAGATCACTCTCTATGCGGTGAAGCCCTTAAAGAGAGACCCGCTCTAATACCAATTGAAATAGCGGTGAAGACTGCTTAAGTTGAAGAAGGAATATGCCAATATGTCCTGGAGGGGAGTGAATAGGACTTTTAAAAATTTTAAAGATTTATTAAAAATCCTATTACACTAAAACTAATAGCATGTACAGATTAGGATTACTCAAATGTAACTCTACTAGCTTCCAAGCCTGGTAGAGGATCCAATCAAAAACTATTCAAGAAGTAACAATATATAACTTAGTCTATGATGGACATGACTGTGAATGTGTGTGAGGTGTGATATGAATATGAATGCATTGACATGAATCACAAACACATAAGAAGAGCAATCACAAACACAGTCATTTTTATAGTGGTTCGACTACTTGTCTACTCCACTCCCGGCTACTGCACTCAACCCTTGAGTGTACCGGATTTCATTAAGGAGTTTTCCCACAGTTCACCTCAAACCTAAGGTTTTAAATCAGGTTCACCTTCAACCTTTACACAGAGGTTTCTACTCGGTTCACCTCTAACCCTAGAGTTTTACTGGTTCACTCCTAACCAGATGTTTATGCTCTCCATAGAGCAAGGGTCCACACAACATACCCAGATGTTTATGCTCTCCACAGAGCAAGGGTCCACACAACGCACCCACTACATACACTCCTGCCGGAGGTCACCTTGAGGACTTCAAAGGGTGAGAACCATTTAAGACCTAATCCTAAAAAGGAATGATCACAAGTGTCCTCTAGACTCTAGATACGTACAGATAAGTTGATGAGTCTCAGTCAGCGCAATGACGAAGATCTCCTCCTTGTTGTTGAAGAGTCTTCAGCTCCCTTGATCCGCAACACAAAATGATGTACCAATACTAGGCTTCGGGTTAGGTCAAGGTTATGATGGAATCCTACTCTCTAAAGATTTTCATATAAGGAAGATAGAGTAGTTCCAATCATCAAAGCATTCAAGGCATCCCAGCTTAATGATTTGCCATTATGGTAGTAGCTAGAGGATCCTTGAATGCGAAAGTTCATTCCTCAATCCACTCTATTGAATGTTAATGATAAGGGTGGATTGGAGGATGAAATCCCTTGAGAGAAAGGGCTTTAGATATAAGATATAAGTTGAAATACTCAAAAGCTCTCTCTTCTTTCTCTCACAACAATAAAAGACAAATCCTCTATATATAGGCAAAAAGTTCCAACGGATATAAAATGGTCATATTTATGATAGAGTTCGATATCATCAAGCAGGTTCGATATCATCGAGCATATACTCTCGATAGCATCGATGGTCTGCCTGATGACTCGGACTCAATGTCATACGCATTTAAAACTCTTTACCAATTGGTTGATGAATCAAAACTATTGTCGATGTCATCGGATTTCGAACTCCGATTCCATCGATGACAGGATCAATCCATCGACACATAAAAAGTGAGAGAGACTTGACTTTGGAATATTTCAAGTTTTCATGAATGATCGGGGGAACCGTCGAGATCATCGGAATTTGAATGTCGATGATATCGAGATCAAAGTCGATGCATTGATAAATCTAGCGGATTTGTCTTTAAGCTTGCTGGACGATTTATGTCCTTGTTCGATGCAATCGACCTGGTGCCAATATAATCGATATTTGAATATCGATTCTATCGAAGAGCCCCCGATCATAGTTAAAAACAACCAAAATATCAGCTGTAAGAAATGCGCGCCCTCGATCGATATCATCGATGGACTTCCGTTGCTATCAATATTTGATTTCAGATCATATCAGAAGAGCATCGATATATCAAAAGATTTTGAGATTTTCATTTAAAAACAGGAGCGCCAAAAATTTGCCTGTCGATCTTATCGAGCCATTCTTCGATAGGCTTGAGATTTGAATATCGATGATATCGATATGTGTATCGATAATTCATCCAGATATGTTGTGAAGTTGCTAGACATATTTAGTGCTTATATCGATGATATCGATAGGTGTATCGATACATCGATAAATCCATCCAGATGAATATTTAGTTGCTGGACATTTTTGGTCCTCATATTGATAATATTATTAAGGTATCGAGGACATCGACAAAGTAGGTCGATCATATCGAGGGTGTTCCGATAAGATCGACAAGGCGAGAAAAACTTAAAAATTTTCTTATTTTGAAAAAAGTTTTCTCACCCTAAACCCTATGATTTCTAACTTGTTTTAAAGGGTTTTTAATCACCCGGTGTTTTGGGACATGGGATGTGAGGCTGGTATTTACCTATGGCGAGCTTTCCACACATCTAGTTGAGGCAGACGCTTGAATTGTTCTTCCTGTGAGGCTCTGCAGTCCGACTAAGTCAACGCTTACATAACTTGACAAACCATGACACTAGCAAGTGCACTTTCAAGATAGTGCATATGAGTGTGTGAGTTGTCATTCCAGTCAATCCTAAATATTCATCTAATCATGAATCATATTTAAATATCCAAGGCACATAAGCATAATTAAATAAATGCGTAAATAGCAATCCCAAATACGATCATTTATAGTGGTTCAGCTATGTGCTTACTCCACTCTCGACATCCATACTCAATCCCATAGTGCACCGGATTTTACTATCAGAGGTTTTTAATCAGGTTCACCTCAAACCTTTACATCCCTACATAAGGACTATACAATTTATGTCCTACACAAAAGCAAATGTCCTAATCTCGAACCTTAAAGTTTAGGCTATATAGGCCAAGGTCCTAATCCCGAACCCGAGATTTATGCTTTACACAAGAGCAAGGGTCCTACTCTCGAACTCAACAATTTACGCCACACAGGCCAAGGTCCTAATCCCAAACCTTTGTTTAGGCCCACCGGCCAAGGTCCTACACGAGGCACCAACGTTTAGGCTCACCGGCCAAGGTTCCACACAAGGCACTTACGTTTAAGCCCACCGGCCAAGGTCTCACACAAGGCACCTAATCCAGTTTGTGAATAACAAACTCTTAGCCTTAATCCTTCACAAGGAAGGAGGTTAACCTTTTGACTCCTAATAATGACACTTGTCGGATTGAGTCCCTTTTTGTAGCTCCTCTTGGGTTGGTTAATCTCCACTCTCCCATGCTTCAATCAGCTCCTCGATGCTACCCCGATCATGTTACCGCTACTTTTCCAAGGCTTCAACTCCATGATCAATTTCCTTGTATTTAATTCTTTTTTAAGATGACCAAGGTGATGGGAGTGAGTTGAATCTCTTACAACTAATGAGAAGTTGTTTATCCTAAGAAATTCAACCGATGAACACTTTAAAGTATTATAAAGACTATAAATATACCTATAAGGTTGGTTTCAATACTCTAGAGAAGGCATGAGATCATGTTCTTCCTTAATAGAAGGATGAAATGTTTGTTGAGTGATGAATCACAAGGAAGAGGACATGAATCTCAATGGAAAAGAGTTATAAGCCATAGATTAGGCTTGGGATGCACTAGAGTCTTTAAAATGCCTTAATCCATCCATTCTGCAAGTTCTTATAAGCCATTTTTATAAACAAATGCTTCCAACAGATAGAAAATGGCTAGTTCTTGGTGCTACCGAAGTGACCTTCGGTACCACCAAACTTGCTTCGGTAGCACCAAATTATCTATCGGTAGTACCGAATTAAAATTTTCAAGTTACTGACTAAAAACAGTTTCTTTTGGTGGCACCGAACTTTATTCGTTGGTGGCAGTCGGTGATACCGAATTAACATTGTAAGCTTGCTGGACTGTTTAGAGTCCCTTTGATAACACTGAAGGTATTTTCGGTGGTACCGAATATGATATTCGATGGCACCTTCATCCTACCGACAGTGAACAGATTTTCCTGTTTTTGTTCAATAGTTCAACAACTTAGGACTTGCTTAAGTCAAGATTATGTGATATTTAATATGAACTTGGGTTTAGCTTAGAATAGATGACATAGGAGGGTTTTCCTATTTTGGTTGGGATTATCTATTTGCAAGGTTTAAGATCACAAAAGTAGTTCTTCGTCTTCAATGTAGCTTTTCCTGTTTCAACTCCAGTTGCGTCGCCGGTCTTCATTTGCTAAGAACTCATCCGACTATAAGACACAACTAGTCACGTGATTGACAAACATGAGTGCAAATAAGTGCACTAACAATTATGAGAAATATAGGCTTGGGATGTGTCAAGTGTGTATATGTGTATGTACATGTGATTAGGTGTTTAAATCATGACTTCAACATTTAATTGAGCATATACGAGGGTAACAAGAAAGATGAACGGTTCAGAATCTTGAATAAATGTGTATATGGCTAGATTTGAAGATCTCGTGGTTGATTCACTATGATTAGGTGGTTCAAAAACAATGTAGATGATCGGATATCTTCACATAATGATGATGAGTCACTTCAACGGCTGGTTTGATGAATGATCGTGTATATGAAGATATATGAATATTTAAAGTTTGTAATGTTGTGTATTTGATTCTAAGAGTGTGTGTATATGTGCGTTCATCTACACAACTCTGTTTTAAAAAAAATAAAAAAATCTAAGTGTTAAATTATATACGTTTACACATGAGGGAAATAACTCGTGTACTTATACGTGTACGAAAATTTTTGAGTTATTACAACATATTTGTATGTCTTGATACCATCATTAATAATAAAAGCTCTAGCTTTCTCCCGTAGAGTAGGTAGATTATAAAATAAGAAAATCATTGAACCATGTAAATATCTTTTGTTATGGTTTGGTTCTCTTGCAACCCATATTAGGTAAGTTCTCTCGATTGCATCTTGAGGACTCCACCTGATATAGTCCCCTTGATTTCTCAAATATCTAAATAATTTACATTCTTTGCTATATTAAGTTTATTTCACTTATTCCTTTATTTATGATTTATTTATATCTTATAGAATCAAGGGTTATCTAAAGAGATGTAATTAAGGGCTTATGATATATCATGACCCGGAATGTATTTAAACTTAGAGTATAGTAAAGTTCTTCCAAGTATATGTGCTTTTGTAACCCTTGTGTAGATATGACATGTTAGCATGTCTTGCAAATGTCTGAGAATGAATGATAATAGATACGGTCTCAAACCATACATTTATCCCAAAACCACATTAACACGCTAGTGTTGACATACAATTCACCTTCATTTTTCATAAGGTTCACTCTGAATACTAATGTAACAAAGACTTTCTTGTACTACATTTTCTCCAGCCTTGCTCTTTTGTTCAGCCTTTCTTCGTTTTTTTTGTTTTGTTTTTTTTTTTTTTTCCCCCCCTTCCAGTAGTGATGAAATTTGCGCTTAAAATGGCGTGGTTTGCCACAGAAGTAATTTGGTCCCTTCTTTCTTTTTTAATTATTGGCCTAATTTCTATTCTAACAAGTATTCATTTCTTTAAAAGATTATTTGAACGGTTATTTCTGATGAAGTTAGTTTTCATTATATGTGCCTTTGAAGAGATTTCATTCTACTTTCTTATATCAAAGTCTAGATTCTTTAATTTAAATATTTTGAAACAAATTTTTCATTGATATTGCATCTTTTTATTTTAATTTATTTTATGTTTTATAGTCTTGCAATAATCTTTTCAAGATGGCAGTAATTTTGTAATTATCATTGACACTTAGAAACTTTTGTCTAAATTAATTCCATTGCCATTAATTGGTTGATAACAATTTGCATTTCATGAACTTGGTCAGAGTCGGGTTTATTGTTAATCATCTTAAAGATTAAAAAATCACTCACAAGATATACTTGGTTTCCAACACCTTTTATTTTATAATTTTTCTCCAAAGCTTCACTCAATTCCTTGGACGTTAGACTGGATAAGGAGACGTCGAAGAGTATCTCTAACAATACATTTGTGATATGATTGTTATCATATGTACTTGTTTTCTTCTCACTTCTTTTAACATTGGTTCTCCACCATTGTATCATTTTCGCTTGGTACAAGTTGTGCTTGAGTTAGTATTTGTGCACCCTTCATTTTTTCAAGAAGTGAACTTTCTTTTGCCAATGTTTGAAGTTCATTTCATTGAAGTGATGAGACGAATGAGCCATTGATTCATAATTATCTTCATAGATTGGGCCATGATTTTGAAATGATTAACTATTTTAAGATTGTTAGAAATAGAAGAGGAGACAAATAGCTTAGCCTGAATTACATAACACGTTGTCCTTAAGAAAGTAAATGCCCCACACTAATTAAACTGCTACGAAACGTTTTAGTAAGCTTGCCTTCGAGATAATTTGACTATTGTTGTATAATAGAAGCAAAACCATGATACAATCCAAACACCTTTTAGAAGCAACCTAGATAGAAGGGAAGAGGGCTTGAGAGAGAGAGAGAGAGAGAGAGAGAGAGAGAGGGGAGATTATGAGATTATGAGACATGATTTCTTGTATTTTGTAGTACTCATGGACCCTTGTACAGATAATTTGAATGATTACTGGGAAGGGGTTGAGAGGGTGATTTTTCAAAGCACTTGACTGTTGGTAATAAATACTTATGTCGGTAGATTTGAGTTGGGAGTATTGTTGTAATTTGAGTACAATGGTTAGCTAAATCAACCTAGTTAACACCCTTTCACATCACCTTCCAAATTGTCATCTCAACTGCCACCAAGGAACTGCCTTGTCATCCACCGCCACGCCATACAACAGTCAATGTAGAGTCAACCATTAACCGAGCTTTCTTTCTTTGTCATACTGAGTTCTGGTTAAGCCATGATTTCAACCATAGTTAAACTAGGCTAATGTAGGATTAACAAAAATTTAAGATTGATAAATTCTAAGGCTTTAAGGCTTTGAGACTGTTTGCTTTAGTGTTAAATGTCTCAATTAAGACCCCAGAAGGTAACCAAGCAGCCCTATAGCTCCATGCGGTGTGTGCCCGCACAGTGCTTCTAGCGTTGTAGCTTGAACTATTGAAGTAGCAAAATTCATGTCCACCCCCTTCTTTCCCCATTATAAAGAGATCATTTTCAAATTGTTATTTTTCATAAAAGAAACTTTTTAAAAATTCAAAATTTTGGCAGGAATAAAAAATAAATAAATAAATAAATAAAACACCCCAAATTTTTTTATATTTTGAATATATCCAATAAGAGAACCATGTTCGATATACGGTCGCATGGCAAATCTTTCAAAGATCCATATGGTTCATCAAATAGCATACATTGGACGTTTTAATACCAAGAATTAGATAACATACTCATGACAAACATGGAAACATCTATATTGAATTTGGATAATTGGACTTTTGTTTCTAATTGCTCATTTTTCTCATACCAGGTTGATCAACCTGCCTAATGGACGGACCGGCATTAGTTTTCATTCAGGGCACGTTTCTGATGTGTTGTCAGATAATCAATGACTGGGCTGAGCGAGTTAAGGTCTGTACGAGCCTAGTCTGAGATTGGCTCTAGCCCTAGACATGTGAAAACAAGGCCCTAGCCCAGCACATGATGATAATGCATGGCTCAAGCTCAAGTCTGGCCCGAAACCTGTGCTCAGCCATCTAATTTTTTTGCATGATTAGGTTTACTCATTGAGTGTGCATACCATGATATATTACAAAAATGCCATTGACCCTTGAACAAGCCCATTGGGCTCATGGCGGGTTAAGACTCTCTTAAAGGAATCCCGAATTAGCCTCATTAAGGCCCAGACCTTCTCCTTGGACCTATCTCAGCCCAAGCATGGCCTGAGTGGGCCGGGTCCAAAACCTGATTGAACCCCAGCCCATTGACAACATTGCCCATAGCCCATGGGACTATCAAGTCCAAGTACTCTGACATTGCTTTTTTTATTTTATTTTATTTTAATTTGATGCTCAGGCAGTGTATGGCTCTTTACAGGCGGGAACTCATAAATTGTACACGTGGCATAGATTAACTCAATTTAGACAGACTAAATGTGATGCCCATGGTCACTTGGGGCCCGTTTGGATACCACCAAATAAGTTCCTTTTGTACCTACAGCAGTAACTTATTTCAGATAAGTAAGTTTGGTTTATGATTAGTTATAAATAACTTTTTTACTTAAAAATACTTAATTACTTAGTGTGTGTATATATATATATATATATATATATATATATATATATATATATATATATATATATATATATATATATATATATATATATACTCCTAAAAAAAGGGAAGCTGATAAGTAGGCTGTTTACCAAGCATATATATCTTCTTAATAAGTAGAAACCAAGATAAGTTATTTATGGTATTAGTAGCTTATTTTAAGCAACTTATGATGGAAAGGGGCAGGCGGATTAGGTGTTAGTGGGTGTTACCCTTGCTATAGGGCCCACCTTGATGATGTGTTGTATATCCATTATGTCTATTCATCTTTTCAGCCCATTTTAGGGCAAAGTACCAAAAATTAAGCGCATCCAAATCTCATATGGACCACACTACAAGAAACAGTGATGATTGAACACTCACCATTAAAAAAGTCCCAAGGCCCACTGTAAGCAGATCCGTAATGTTTATTTGTCATCCAATCCGTTGATAAGGTAAACCAAAACTGGATGAAGGGAAAATGAAAAGATTAGCTTGATCCAAAACTTTTGTGACCCACAAAAAGTTTTTAATAGTTATTCACCTCTTTTTCCAATGATATGGTCTATCCGATATTTGGATCTGCCTAAGCTTTGGGATAACATCCTTAAATGGGATGAAAAAATGGATGGACAGCGTGGATATGAAACACATTCATCAAGGTTGGACCCATACGGTAAGGGTAACACCGACTAAGCTGTTACTAGGGTAACAGTTAATTCGCTCCAAAGATCAGAGGACTGGGATTCTGTAGTGACCCTCCACGTCCGTACTGGTCAGCACTGGTCGGTGATTTGTAGGCCCACCATGATGTGTGTTTTATCCACGCAGTCCATCCATTTTGCCATCTCATTTTAGAGAGTGAAACAAAAAACGAGGCAGATCTAATACTCAGGTGGACCACACCACAGGAAATATCTGTGATTAAATGCCCACCATTAAAAACTTCTTTTAAGGCCACAAAGTTTGGATCAAGCTGATATTTGTGTTTCCCTTAATTTAGGTTCGTGTGACCTAATCAACAGGTTGGAAATAAACATTACAGTGGGACCTATTAAGTTTTCAATGGTGGGCATTCAATCACCACTATTTCTTATGGTGTGGCTCAAGTGAAGTTTGGAATTACTTTATTTTTGAGTTCATTCCATCAGGAAAAATGAATGGACGGCTTGGATAAAGCACATGCATCTTAACGGCGTTCATAGAGCACCAAACAGAACGGACCTTGGATCTTAGTAATGGAGGGGTCACGACCGAATCCAATTCCCCTTACATAGGTTGAAGAAGACCGAATACGATTCCCATTACATGGGTTGAAGAATCCTAATCTTGGATCCGTGAACACTTCTTTGTGGAAATAGGATCATTGGATATTTTTCAATTTTACCTTCTATTAATAAAGGTCCATGAATCTGACACTCAAATGATCAAATAAGTGTAATTTTTATTTATGTTAGGAATCATAATTTGGACGGTTTAAGTTGACTTGTATGCCATGAGTGCAATTTTCAAATGACTGCTTATCATTGCTTATTATCAATCACACTAGACAAATCCCATGATAGAATACACTATCTGTTGTCATCATTTTCAACCGTAGGTGTGCATGCGTGCTAGAATTAAAATTGTGGCTTCAATTTAAACTAAACAACATTGACCCCAAGTGTCAAGATAGGCAGATGTGGTTCATGATCAAGATTTGATGAGATCGATGGCTTATTCAGCCACTCGCTCAATGTGTAAACAAGATCGGGCAATGTTCGGAGGGTGAGGTTCGTCATCTAATGATGGTTGCATCTTTGCCTTTCATACGAAAGGACTTTTTGATACATATAAAATGAAATAAGAAAAGAATTCTTACAGGCGGTCATGAAGAGAATCTGCAAAGTATTTTTCTGAATGAAGAACTGAATCCAGCATGCGAGCATAGACTTAAATTACAGCTAAAACTTACCAGCTACTTGATTAACGCTCGAATTATACTACTGAATGTAAACAGTAGGCTGAAAGTAAAATATTACATTACGAATTGCAATTTTCTTGTCAGAGAAAGTAAAGGATTACACCATGCAATGTAAATTGACTGGTAAGGAAGAAAAGAAGTCTGGTGAAGTGATTGTAGATTAGATTTCCGTTGTAAGAGAATTTTTTGAAGTTTTTCAGGACATTCCAGGTTTGCCTCCTAAATGGGCAGTAGATTTCTCTATTGATCTCCTACCTGGTACTGTACCTATTTCCCTATCACAATATAGGATGTCACCTTACGAAATGGAAGAACTTCGGAAGCAGATTGATGATTTGCTAACTTAGGGATTCATTAGGTCAAGTGTTTTCCCTTGGGGTGCTCCAGCTTTATTTGTAAAGAAGAATGGCAGATCTTCACGGTTATATATCGATTATATCGATTATAGAAGGTTAAACGAAGTGATTGTGAAAAATAAGTATCCATTATTCTGTATTGATGACTTGTTTGATCAGCTTAAGGGGCGAGATACTTTTCCAAGATTGACTTAAGGTCAGGATATCATCAATTCTTGGTCAGAGATGAGGATATATCGAAGACGGCGTTTTGAACGAGATATCGTCACTATAAAGTTCTAGTGATGTCATTCGTTCTCAAAAATACTCCGGCCGTATTCATGAACTTAATGAATCAAGTGTTCATGTCATATTTAGACCGATTCATTATTGTTTTTATTGATGACATCCTAATCTATTCAAAAAGTCAGGAGGAACACGAAGCACATTTGAGAATAGCTTTGAAGACACTCAAGTAAAACCAGTTATATGCTAAGCTGTCAAAATGTGATTTTTGGGAAAAGGAAGTCAAATTCCTAGGGCATGTGGTGAAACATGAGGGTATTGTAGTTGATCCGACAAAAGTGGAAGCAGTTTGGAATTGGGAGCGGCCTACTACAGTTACTGAGGTCAGAAGTTTCTTGGGAATAGCTGGATACTATCGACGTTTTATCAAGGAATTCTCCTAAATTGCTCGACCGTTGACATAACTCATAAGGAAGAATGTTCGATTCATTAGGAATGAAAATGCAGAACAATCCTTCCAAGAGCTTAAAAAGAGGTTGACTTCAGCTCCTATGCTTACTCTGCCAGAAGAAGGGGCAAAGTATGTAGTGTATAATGATGCATCGAAAATTGGACCGAGATGTGTGTTAATGCAGAATAATAAAGTAATCGCATATGCTTCGAGATAGGTGAAGAAACATGAAGAGAATTACCTGACACATGATTTAGAGTTTGCAGTTGTGGTCTTCACCTTAAAAATTTAGCGACATTATCTGTATGGTGAAGAGTTTGAATTGTTTTGTGATCACAAAAGTTTCAAATATATCTTTTACTCAGAAAGATCTAAATATGTGACAAAGAAGATGGATGGAAACCTTGAAAGACTTCAATTTTGAAGTATCTTACCATCTGGGAAAGGCCAATCTTATTGTTGATACTTTAAGTCGAAAAAGGAAACACAAATTGATGGCCTCTTTGATGATTAAGGAATGGAAAATGATGGAGTTCATGCAGGACTTCAATTTTTAGCTGGTATTAGATGAGCCACATACATATTTGTGTCATTTAAGCGTGGAGCTGACCTTATTACGACAGATTATTGATGCGCAGGTTCTGGATAAATGGTTAAGAGAAATAAAAGATAATATCATGAATGAGGAAGGCTCCAATTGGTGAGTTGGGAGTGACAGTGGACTCATATATTAGGGTCGCATTTGTATACCAGACATTTCATTATTGAAATAGGTAGTTATGAACGAAGCGCATAAATCCAAGATGGCTGTTCACCCCGACAGTACAAAGATGTATCAAGATATGAAGCAGCATTATTGGTGGAGAAATATGAAGCGAGACATAGCTGATTACGTCACTAGCTACTTGACATGTCAGCAAGTGAAGGCAGAACATCGTAAGACACCGGGTCTCTTGCAACCATTACCTCTTTTTGAGTGGAAATGGGACATTATCATGATGGATTTCATCTCCGCGCTTCCAAGAACTCAGAAGAATCATGATTTTATCTAGGTGATTGTGGATAGGCTGACGAAAACCGTATGATTTCATCCTGTTAGAATAACCGATTGTGCAGATAATCTAGCAACGCTGTATATTAAGGAAGTCATTTGATTGTATGGGGCGCAATGAGAAATTGTATCTGATTGAGATTCTTGGTTCACATCAACATTTTGGAAGAGGCTACAAGAAGAGCTAGAAACTACCCTAAATTATAACACGACATTTCACCCTCAAATAGATGGACAGACGGAGAGAGTAAACCAGATATTAGAAGATATGTTGAGAGCATAACTACTGAATTTCAAGGGTAGTTAGGATGATTATATTCATTTAGCAGAATTTTCTTATAACAACAGTTTCCAATCAAGCATTGGTATGGCTCCATATGAGGCCTTGTATGGCTGTTCATGTCGAGCACCACAGTGCTGGGCCAAGGTTGGTGATAGGAGTCTGTTGGGACCTGAGCTAGTTCAGATTACGACCGAGGAGATTGATTTGATTCGACAACATCTTCGTACGACACAGAGTAGACAGAAGAGCTATGCTGACAATCGATGTCATAATTTGGAGTTCAGTGTAGGGTTTTGCTGACAATCGATGTCGCAATTTGGAGTTCAGTGTAGGGGATTATGTCTTTCTTAAAGTCTCGCCTATGAAGGGCATGATAGTATTTGGGAAGAAAGGCAAGCTTTCACCTCGTTATTTGGACAAAATTTTTATTTTAGATCGGATTAGAGTGGTTGCGTACCGCTTGGCACTACCACCAAAGTTGGCAAATGTTCATAATGTTTTTCATGTCTCTATTTTGAAGAAATATGAGCCTGATGCTTCATATATCATTAGTTGGAAACAGATAGAACTAAGTTATGATGCTTCTTATATTGAGAAGCCTATGTGCATACTAGACTACGGGGAGAAGTCCTTCATACCAAAGCGATCCCATTAGTCAAGGTGTTGTAGTCACGTCATGGAGAAGAGGAAGCAACTTGGGAATATGAGGCAAAAGTGAAGAAAAATTTTTCACAATTATTCGACGACTCTAGTTAGGTAATTTCGACGACGAAATTTTCTTTTATGGGGGTAGATTGTAATAGCCCACTTATTTTATTTTATTTATTATCTTTTTTGACACCATGTGGCCCACATAATCCTTGGACCAGTCTCACCTATAGTTAGATGTCGTAATTGGACATTTAGAAAAGCATGAACGGGATGGATTTCCCTTATTGTCCTTGTGGGGCCCGGTTTTTTATGAGTATGTATATAGGTGTGCATGCAAATGATGTGCACCGGACGTAACACCCAATCAAACGGACACTGACCCGTGACTTCACAAAACAGGAGAGAATTTCTCTCTCTTCCATTCTCCCGCTCAAACAACAGTTTAAATGGACGACCATTTGCTGGATGATGGTAGCCTACCCATCTTATTAGTATTGATGGATTTAGACCATTCATCTTGTTTAGGGGACAATCTCGACCAAACCTTGACCACTTCGCACGTTGAAACACCTGTGTAGGTGCACGATCAGTGGCGTTAAGAAGGCGTATGTATGACAATTCTGAAAACATAATCGGTTTCTATTTTACCTTGTTGGTAATCTGTGTGTGAGGCGAATATCTCATTCCTAGCCCTCCATTCTCGATTCATCTGAACTGTAGAAGAATCCTTGCAGTTAAGGAATTGTAAGGAGCGAAAGGTGGAAAGAATATTTCTACTTTTGGCAATGTGAGTGCCCTAGAAAGGATTTGAGCTGTAGAACGGCCATCTGAACAATCTCAAGCGTACATTTCAAATATATAGCGAGTCTAGAACCTTCACTTTTAAGTGATTAGGTTTTTTCAGCTACCATTGAGTTTCATTAGCCGCCTTAGGAACAGAACTCAAAACCATCAACGTGTTGGGAGTTCTCGTCCAAAATGTGGGTCCCACATGCATCCCAGCATCCGTCTAAGCTGTCCAGTCAAGTCAGATCATGTGATGACCTGTCAACCACAACCTTCCCATTAACATCCATGCCATCTTCTCCATTAGGTTGAAAAACCCACCGTCCGTATGTGGGGTCCATTTGTCGATCAGGAGCATTTATTTGAAGAGTCTTACCATTAGATAACCACCCCTAAATTCTAATTATATCTCTACAATATTTCTGACCATGCTAGTGGGTTATTCGCTAACTGAGTCTAAGTAAGTTTTAGTTTATAGCTCAATTAATCATTGGATTAGTTGTAGAACCATCTAGAGTCAGTATGATGGTTATAAATATCTCATTTCCATTCTTCTCTAATCCTTTTCAATTCAAAAAATTTAGAAAGAGAGGGAGTGAGAGTGGAGTGAGTTCGTGAATCCGAGTCAAGCTATACTGAGTCGACTCAACCTTGGCGACTCTCGTTATCAATCAGAGTCCGTCCATATTCAAGATGTTGTCTAAAGAAAGAGGAGCAAAGGAAGATGATTAGAGCTAAAAGTTCATGTGGAGGAGAGTAGTGTTGACAAGCCACACTAACTCGGTGGTATTACACTCAATCTGGGGTGTTGGTGTGTCGTACACTTGCTCAAGTGTCATTAGTGCAGCTAGTTGTAGAG
This sequence comes from Magnolia changhungtana, assembly GCA_030180095.1. NCBI lineage: Eukaryota > Viridiplantae > Streptophyta > Magnoliopsida > Magnoliales > Magnoliaceae > Magnolia > Magnolia changhungtana. Next base: position 1,459,571 of record JASAUF010000117.1, on the reverse strand, counting down.
AGCAAGTTGATCTGTTGGATTCTTTATCTGAGGTAAGTGTATCTTAGTATTCTTCCTCAAATCAGAAATCAACCGAGTTAGGTTGTTCGAATGGGGTTATGCTAAGTTTTCAACTCGTGATAGTCCATTATTTTCTTTGATAATTCATGCTAACTTAGTCATAAACTGGATTCAACTCGAGTGAAATAAGGGTTGACTCAATAGTTTAACTCAATTTATCCTAAACCGAGTTACACCCAGTTGATGACTGAGTTATCATACCTAGTTCTGCTGAATTGTAGTTAGCTCGGTTTAGGAATCTCGATTCAACTCGTTGATTCATTATTTGATTAATGTGTTAGCCAGCTCAATTAAAATCTGAGTTACCTAGTGATGTTCCACGCACTCCACCAAGTCAGTATGATTTATATTACTATTGTGTTGAAACTAATTAATGCATGTCTTCCTAAAACCAAATCTTAGGAAAACTTCACCTGGTGAACTAAGTTCTTAAATCTTGCTTTAGTGACGGCACTGAGTTGAACTAAGTCTCGACTAGATCTTGGCATCTTGTAAGTCTTGAGTTGATTTTGATCCGAATCAAATCGGATTTGTGGTGAACTATTGTTATTCCTTTAGATTCCAGCTAGAATGTTGTTATTACTTAATAATTTCTTAATTAGTATGTTTACTTGGTTGTAGGAGTTTAGGAGCTTCCCAATTTCTTCTTCTTTTCTTACCTCTTAGTAAGGGAGATCCAAGGTTAAGGTGAGATCTACCCTTCAATCTTCCTTCATAATGGTAGTTTAGGTTTATTTCAAATATGATAATCTTAGTAGAATATTTATCTTAGAAATATCATTACATAATCTCTTAGTTAGCATATGAACATGATAATATCAATTGTTTGAGTAGAACATACATGTACTCTTATCCTTATATCATGAATCCTCCCGTCTAAATTTTATTATGTAGAATGATATCCAATAGTTAGTATATTCATGCTTGTAGGTGAATTATGTTACAATCATGTTGTAATGTGAGATATTTTTGGAATGAAAATTAATGTGGAAGATACATAGATTAGAATTGGAATTGGAGATAATTTAGTATGACATGGCATTTGCATAGTTCTGTTGTATGAGTTGTAAATAGAAAAGTGTGTATTATAATGTATGAATGTGGGTGAATGTGTGGCATAACATGCATGTATTGTTGCATGATTGTAGTTAGTGTATACAAGTGAGTGTCACTATGTGTTATAATGTATGAATGTGGGTGAATGTGTGGCATATCATGCGTGTATTGTGGCGTGATTGTTAAATGTGTGAAAGTAAAAGAATATTTGTCTTATGAGTCAAGTTATAATATATTGTTTGACTATATCAAAGTACAATAGGAATTGTTATTGAATCATAAAATTATATGTATGAAGAATGTTCCTTAAATTAGTAGTCTCATTATGTAGAATTGTAACACCCCGTGCTTTTGAGTACTCGGGTGTTACTATGATAATATAGATTAATGTATTTGTATGAAGATACAAATAACATACATTGTTCATCATCATTTGATAAGTCATAACTCATTACTTAATTTCAATAGTCGGAATGCTATCATCTCATATCTAACAATTTATTTAAATAAATTGATAACTAAATGATAAAACCCATGTATTTTAGCCCACTTACAAACCCAAATAATCTAATCTTTATAATCAAAGACTTGTAGGCGACTGAATGAATGAATAAATGGCCCTAATCGGGCTATGACCCACTTAAACAATTTAAATATATATATATATATATATATATTTGTATACATATATAAATCTAAATACAAATAAAACATACAGAACATCTCCAAAAGAGAGAACCATGAGATTTAAATATAAATAATTGATAATAAAAAATATAATAATAAATTTAAATGAAATATAAAACATTGCAAAAATGATATTTAATATTATAAATATATATTAGGCCATTTAATCCATAACCCAACCATTAATTTCTAGGCAAATGGTTCCGTAGACCCTTTTTACCGTTGATGTTCGAATTCAGTATGATCTGATCATCAAATCAATAGAAACAATTGGAGCTAAGCTTTAAGAAGTATGGTCCACTTAGTCTATGGATCTGCCTCATATGTGAACCCGGACCCTTATAGGACTAGTAGGAACCACTGAATGGCATGGATCTCTCAGCACATCATTGTGGACCCCACACTCACAGTGTGTGGGTACACCATTGGGTGTACACCTGTGGTACACCAGTCCGTAGACCTGGTCAAACGGGCGTTGGCCCGATAAAAACCAGAAAAGGAGAATTTCTCTCTCCTTTTTCCTCTTTTCTGCCAGTAAATGGACAGTCGTCTGTAGTGCTGATCATAGCCCACAAATATGGGCCAACTTCCATCATCTGAATTGTCCATCATGCTCCAGCCGTGTGCTCGGCGTATTCCGAAATGGAAATCCCATCCTTCCTCCATGCTGGTAATCCGTGAGAGAATTTTCTCTCATCCCAACCATTGGTAAGGGGGATTACTGATCGTTCATCCATGTCCAACAGCGAGTCAGCTAGCATAACTATTCCAAAAATGGAAAGATTCGGTTTCTAGCTCTTTCCGAAACTATTTTGTGCAAACTTTATCCGAACTATCCATTGCAAAGCATCTCAAATGTTCAAAACTTATACGTTTAAGGGCGGAAACCCTAAGCTATGATAGGAGAGTTATTCTTCACCCTTTATGGCAATCGCAAGAGGATATCGCCCGATACCTTCAAGGCTCAAACCCACCAAGGAAAGGGATTTGGAGCTTTGAATTCCACAGTCCAGAAGCACCATAAGATCGATTTAGAGTCATCCACTAGGGTAGAACGAGGAAAAGTCCATCGAACTTCGATCCGCCATTGGAGTCGTCTTCTTCTCCACCGCGTCTGCCGAGTGCAGGGCAGATTGCGGGTTGTGTATGCTCGAGTCCAGTTCCTCTTGGGCCTCTCAGTAAAAAGAAGAAAGAGGATTTAGAGAGAGGAGAGAAGAAAGAGGTGGAGTAGACGGGAGATAGAATGAGAGAGGGGCATCGGGTTGCCATCAGGCCTGACCCAGCTGAGTCAAGTCTATCGAGTTTGGACTTTGTCTGAGTTGAGTCCAGATGCTCCTGGACTTTCAGGAAGAGAAGAAAAGGAGAAGAGAAGGAGAGAGCGAAGAAGAAGGATGGGAGAATCAGCGGGGTGCATCGAGTATCGTGCCCATTTCAACTAGACCGAGTTGTTGGTCGAGTTGCACACTCGACTCAGCGAGTCAAGGGTCGAGTCCACTGAGTCCGGATATTTGAACGTGAAAGAAACAAAGAAAGGAGAAAGAAGAATAGAGAGGAAAGAAGGGAAGAAGAAGAAAGATGAAGAAGAAGAGGAAAGGGAAGCTGAGAAAGTGGTCATTGAGTTAACTCAGTCAAGGCTGTCGAGTTCACTTGAGTCAAGCTCATCTCGAGTGTGTTTTAGGTTCAGTAACACTTGGATGCCTTACTAGATAGATCTTGACTTTATCTAGTGATAGAGAACTCAGTTTTGGGTAAGTAAATTTTTAAGTTTCATTCTTTAAATCTCGTGTTGTGATTGAATTAATCCTTCGTATTCAGATGTGTTCTCCTAGAGTCAGCTTGGGTTGGGACCGAGCTATCTCAAAGCGAGCTAATGTACAGTTAAGTCCTAAGTTGGCGGTCTACCCAAATGTCTAGGTGAGTCACTTTCCATTTGAATTGAATTAGAGTTTAAACTAGACTAATAGTATTAAATATGGAAATCGGATATCGAGTGAAATTTCCAAGGACCATGATTATAACTATCTAGTTAAAATCCAAATTATGGCTGAATTGAGTCTATAGCAAGTTTTGTCGATCAAATTGAGTTAACTTAGGGTGAATTAAACTCTCTTGCTTGGTAAATCTAAATTTTCCTAAATTTTATGGTTTAATTTCACGTCGGAAATCAAAGCTTGAAGTTATAATCTTAACAGTAGAAGATGTATGGAACTTAGCTCCAACCCGTTCGAGTTGGATTCATGCATTGGAATGTTCGTATTGCGATCGTCAAATTTAAAGATGAGGATTACCCTTCAAGTTTATCTACATCTTGATAGTTAGCGTAGCTTGCTTATTTCATCTCTTGCATAAAATAATACTTAGTGAAATTGTTGATAAATGCTAGTTTCTAATTGAGTAATTCTTGATAATGACTGACGATTAGATTTATATTCAAATATGAACATGCGATAGGTCTCAAATATTCTTTTTACATGTGTAATTACTTTTGACAATGTGCTTGGCTTGTTTTGCCACTTGCGGTTATTTTATGGTGTTTATGGAAGTCCTTGAACTAGTGGCCTTTCTGCCAAATAGATTAAATGGAATCTCCTTGTCGTGGAGTTACCCTCTTGTGTATCATTTATGCCTACATGGCTTTTGGGGAATAATCCTTTTTATCACACCATTAGGCGAAAGATTTGGCCCTTGCGGCTTTTATAGAATAACTGCCCCACGTGGCTTTAATGGATTATTTTATACAACCTTGCGATAGTAAGTTTCACTTATTGGATTACGATTGGCCACTAGTTATGTAGGTTACCTTAAATATCCTATTTGTTAGCCTCATAAGCCAGGGATGGTGGAATGTAATACTATGCCTGAACTATCAGCCTATGCTAGGTGACAAACCCCCCATAGTGACCTTTGAGCTTTTTAAAAATGATTGTTTGAAATTAGAATAATAATGGTTGGGCTAATCATGAATTTTCATGGCATATGGTCTTTTCCGGGTGGTTAGTTCTCCTTGGGCATACTGTTGTGTACTTTTCTGGGTGACAATTCTTCTTGGGCAATGTATATTACATGGTGTTTTCCGGGTGGTTAGTTCTCTTTGGGCGTACCCTTGTGTACTTTTTCGGGTGACAAATTCTCCTTGGGTGATCTATATTACATGGTCTTTTCCGGGTGGTTAGTTCCCCTTGAGCGTACCTTTGTGTACTTTTCTGGCTGACTAATTCTCCTTGGGTGATCTATATTATATGGTCTTTTTTGGCTAGCTAGTTCTCCTTGGGCGTACCTTCATGTACTTTTTTGGGTGGTTAATTCTCCTTGGGTGACTTTTTACCAGCTGGATGTGCATCCCCAGGTCTGTGATCTGTACACACATCCATGCATTTAAACAAGATCATCTTTGTAAAATTTATTTAATGAATGTATATCTGATAAACCTTATTTGATTTTCATGATAATCATTGTGTAGTATTTGTTATACATTATCTTTGTTAACTATGCTTAATTATCTTAATGATACGATAAATCTCGAGGGTTATACCTCACTGCGATAGCCATTGATGCTATCGAACCGTATTCAATGTGCAGGAGACGCAGATGATGTGTATGCTAGTTTTTAGGTGGAATGGGAGGAGCCAGATGATCTCGCGACTCTCCATTCCTGACTTTATTTGTATGTTAATTTATACTGTTATGTTTGTAAAGGTTAAGACATTGGTTTGTATAAGTTTTTGGGTAACCATTTGAAATCCTGGTAACATATATTTGGACTCCCTCTTATACTTAATTGTTTCCATCCCGCTATATTACTAACTCTGATTAAAGAAAAAAATGTACGTGAAATTTGAGTTACAGTTAAAGGTTAACACTCGGGTTTTGGGAAAACGAGTAGAGTACTTGGGTTTCGAGAACCAAGGTATTATAAGATGGTATTAGAGAGAGTCTAGATAAACCTTGCCTTTGGGAAACGGACTTATGCAAACCTCAAATGTCTTAAATTAAAATGTTGGAGAATTAGAGACCCAAACTTTAGGCCTCTTAGAAAATTTCAGGTTTAGTTGTTTGAATGTAAAAATTAAACTTAGATTCCCTTGAATTCATTAGGATAGACATTCAAACTTGATTGGAATTACTTTGGAATTATGAAAATTGAGAATATAGAGACTCAAGATTCTAAGTTCCATAGGAGATTGCCTGCATAACCATCAAACCCAGGAACAAAACCTAGATCCCCTTAGAAAATTATTAGTATAGCTAGTCGAACTTATGAAATTCCCTTAGAATTAGGAAAGAAATTGAGAACGTATGGACTTAATCATTAGGTTCCTTAAAATTTTTGGGTCTAATTATTTGAAACTTAGAAACTAAAACTTAGGTACTTTAGGAAGGTGAGTGCTCTCCATGATGCAATTAAAATTCAAATGAGAACATTCCTCTGACTTGACTTCCAAGAAACAATTTTAGAGATCTAGAGTTTAGACTTTTCAAAAAATTCCCTTAGTTAGAAGTAAAATCATTACAACCTTCAAGGAATGAAATGAACTTAGGCATCATAGGAAATTCCTCAACCACCTTATTACACATTATGTCAAACATAAGTACTCCCCGTATTTAAAGGATCATGGTAGAAATTGTAATTCATTTTTCCTCTCATAAAATAAGAAGATCTAAATCCAAGAACCATTCATGAATTCACAATCAATAGTTAATGGTTCCGATTTGCCCTGAATTTGGATTCTGTAACTGGAAGTCCATTTTTTTCTCTTTCAATACGGAAGCGAAGGGAGGTTCTTTTCTATGTTCGCTCATCTACTGGTGATTTTCTACTTCAAGTGGTTGACAGTGGCCTAAAGAAATGGCACTAGTAGTGGAAAAATAAAAATGATGTATGGCTCCACTGGCTTAGAGTAAGATTGATACAGTCTTAAAATTAACTTAGCTGACATGGTATTTTTTTTGTTACAATAAAGATAGTCTATGTAAGTGATACCTATGTATGGTCAAGTTTCAGACTATAACATGTGATTTGTTCAGTTCGCTGAATAACTATGTTCCCAGAAATGCTTACGCATTTGAAAGTTTCCTTGCAGACCCACAATTCTAAGAAGCATGATCTCCTTAAATCTTTATTCTGTTCTGCTATTGCCATCTAATAAATTCTGCTGAAATAAGGATGATTTTCTCATATAAAAAAAAACCACTACAACATTCGAGAAACGTGGACTGAGATTTTAAAACATGCACCACACAATAGCCCGTTTCTGGGTATTCACTCCAATGGTAGGTATATAACTGGGTTGACCTGTTCCAACGCTAGGTCTACTTGAAGTTCAATGTATATTATCATCATCATCTGTCACGCCCCAAACTCGAAAAACGGGCTCACAAAATTTTTGATCGCTGAATCCGGTGCCGACAGCCTCCGTAGTGCCCCATTCTCAGATCCCGACACTCATATGCCAGATTTCGATCCTAGGATCCTACAAGGAGGATTTTCAGTATGATTTTTTTAATGGAGCATAACCACAAGCATAACCAAGTCACAAAACAACATCACCACATATCCACTATATCAAAAACTTTAAGTACAGTGCGGAAAGAGAAATACAAAGTGATCAAAAGCTCCAAAATGATCCGATACGCACTCCTGCCTCAGCACTGCTACGATCCAACGACACCCGCACACAATGGTCATGTATAAGCTTACAAAAGCTTAGAGGGTAGTGTAAGTGTGTGCGCAAGGCGAGTGCCAAGTATACAATATCAGAGTAATGCGAAAATATGCGGGTAAGCCTATGAATGTTATCAGCCATACCAAGGCCATGCGATGTGAGGCCTAAGTAGCCAAATATCATATGTGAGATGCAAAGCAAGCATGTCAGTCCTCATCAAGTACACATATCAGTACAGTTTCACTCTGGGATATCACCGGGGTCTAGTACACTTCACACTGACTGCCACCTCCCTAGCCGCACAACCTAGTAAGTGGAAGAGATTATACTATCCGCCTGACCAGTAGTCTGCAAATACCTACTCGACTCGTTAATAGCAGACTAATTTGTGAGATGGTCAAACTCAACCTAGCTTATAACCCCCTCACTAGGACGGATAAGGCCACACCCCCTTCCAACTGACCACGACACAGTGGGAGACGCAGCCTACTGGTATTCGGCACTCCTATGCTCGTGTATCCACTCAATCTAGACGTTGGAGTATCTCCTGGTATCAAAAAGGTTGTAAGACTTTCACCCAAGGACATCCTAAGTGCCCACAGTATTAGAACCAAGCATTTTCGGTATCTGATACGGCCATCTACGATGTGCCTGTGGAGCCAAGCCCTGATGTCACTAGGCCGTACAATGATCATGATACATAAATGTGAGATGCATGAATCACACCATCAGTCATGCAGCAATCTTGTACGTACCACACGCTCATGTGGGTAACTCCTATCAGTGAGTCCCATAAATAATCTGCCCAATGGCATATGCAATGATCAGTCACTACTTATATCAAGCATACATATGATGCGTATAATATGAATCATGGAATTATACTAAACATGTTATAAAGTGATAAACTATCCTTACAATGATGATGGGCCTAGACGGCCTACACACAACCAGTATGGGCCTATCAATGGCCCCTAAGGAGAGTTATAATGCAGACATTTAACCAACATTACTCTTACAATGTGGGCGTCAAACCATCATTGCTCCTAAGGCATAGCCCGCCATAAACATTATTACATAAACTATGGTGAAATCATACATTGCAATGGACCTTGTGTACATCCCATTGGGCCTCGACCCATGGGCCTCATATATATTAAGGTGGGCCTCATAACATGGACCTCATATATATCAAGGTGGGCCTCAACAACATGCCCTATACACATCAAGGTGGGCCTTAACAACGAGCCCCATATATCACATTGGGCCTTATTAAATTGGCCGAATCAATGGGCCTTATATACATTGCAATGGACCATAACCCATGTAGAGATCATTCTAGAGCATTTCCAAAGGAACAATTCGTATCGAAAAATCATCTGGATCATACCACAGATAGCAGTGGAGACAACACTTTTCACTGTTAAACAATTCACAGGGCCCACCATAAAGTTTATTTTCCAACCAATCTAATCATAAGGTCATAAAGACCTGGATTAAGAGGGAAAACAAATTCCCTATTGATCCAAAAATTCTATGACCCAAATGGGTTTCAATAATAGACGTTCAATCCTCCACTATTTTCTGTAGTGTGGTCCACCTAATCAATGGCTGGCACATTACAGTGTGGCCCGCCGTGACGTATTTGAGATCCAACCAATTCATAAGTTAACATAGAGATAGATGAAGTGAAAACAAAATATAAGCTTGATCAGTAGCTTCTGTGGCCCCTAAGAAATTTGAATGGTGGATATCATTGTCCACTGATCTTTACAGTGTAGTCCACCTGATAGGCAGATCTGCCTCATTTGTCTCAAGCCTTAAGGCATCCTCGCCAACTGGATGGACGGTTTAGACGTATCACATACATCAAGAGTGGGGTCCACTGACCATCCAACAACCTAGCAAAATGGATGGACGGCATAGATGAAACACGTACTTCATGGTGGGGCCAGTGCCGGGACCCAAGGTCCCTACCCGTTCACGCCTCAGCGCAGTATCATGTTGTTGCGCGTCCTCTTGACGTTGCAGCAACACCTGCTGCATCTCATATATATATATATATATATATATATATATATATATATATATATATATAGGGAAAAGGTACAGTGCACTCGAGCTCACGGCTTTGTCCCATGAGGTTGAGCTGTGTGGGCCCCATCGTGATGCGTTTCGAACATCTACCTCGTCAGTCAGATGCACCATTACATCGTGGCCTAGGTCCCAAAAATCAAGTCAATCCATGACTTGTGTGGGCCACACCACATACAGAAGTGGAGAGGGGGTCGTACACTATTAAAACATTCATAACCATTTTTGAGGGCCCACCGAGATGTGGTTTGCAAATCTAACCCATCCATTATGTGTGTCTCACTTGAATGAGGGTTCAGACCAAGTTTCAAGCGCATGCAAAACTCAGGTGGGCCCCACCAAGTACTTTTATATGTTTTAACGGTGTCTTCACATAATTTTAGATGGTGTAGCCCACCTGAGTTCCGTATACAACTAATTTTTGGTATATCCTATAATTTAAAGGGTACCCATCAAATGCACGGTGTTGATGGTCGACACGCATCACGATGGGGCCCACATAGCTCGACCTCATGATAAGCTTATCGTCAGCTCGAGCGCAATGTACCTTTTCCCATATATATATATGTATGTATGTATTGAAAAATAGATTTTTCATTATTTTTCCCTGATGGGGCCCGCATCAGGAGAATTCAACCCAGTCGTTGGATTATACAGCTCAAGACAGTCTAAATGAGCCCAATATTCAATGTGTTTTGGTGTACAGAAACATCAAAGTGAATTTTAACGGTAAAAACCACTGTTTTCTATGCAATGGCCCGCCAAAAAATTGGATTAGCTTCATTTTTCAGCTCAACGCCTAAAATGAGCTGAGGAATGGAATGGACGGCGTGGATTAGATCAATGCATCAAGGTGGGGCCTGTAAGATTTGCCTACCCAAAAAGCTTAAATCAAATATATTATTTTTTGTTAATACATCCACTGCTTGTTCACATTTCACAACGTCTAGCATCCAGGGATGCTAGTGTAACATCTTGGAAAAATCCATACAAAGACCCGAGTACCACCTCAGGCAGAAATCACTCAGGACCAAATCCTTTAAAAATTAGACGAGAATTAGCTAATGTTAAACTAAAATACCTGTGAAATTAGCACTAATCACTTTAAATTTGATCTGCAAGATCCAAAACGTGCAGAATCATTGACGCTACTTTACCTTGAAATCTAGAATCAATCTCTAAACCCGATTGCTCTCAGGAGCACCTTGAAACTCCGTATTAGACCTGGACCGTACGTCGAAAGTCTGATGACCGTGAAACTATACGAATATGACTGCTTTACTGGGCTTAACAACCATCTCAGAAATTAAGTCCTAACAGTGTCCAGAAACGCACAACTTGAGCCCGGAGCGAAGTGTGTGAGAAACATGAATATCTTTAGGAAATGAACTGAAACTTAAGTGAATTGAGTCGTCTCACTTGCAGGCCAAATATAAGGATTCGGACCGTCAGAGTCAGACCCAACTACACGCTCGGATCAGGAAAAATTTCTAACACATGTTAGTGTACTCGTGGCCCTGATCGAGTACCGGTGACCGTTAAACTGAAACTGGTCCACCACGGTCGATCTGTAAATCCGATCGGACCAAAAACTTAACTCAACCTAGATCTAATACTAGGGAGCTTAAGTCCAACCACATGCAGAAACGGGGCCTCCAGAAGTGCTCCGTTGGATCGAAACAACCCCTATTTGGCTATAACTTAAGTATACCATGACCTTGGGGCTATTCTCATCAATTCTGGGCCTATATAAGGCCTTAAACCCTCTCGCACTCATGCCATAAGAATTTCCAACCCTAAGGGAGAGAGAAGAGAAAAGAGAAAAGGAAAGAGAGAGAAAGTGAGGGAGAGAATTGGAGTTTGTTGTAGGGATTCATCCCTGCCGTTCCATGTGCTTAACTATCACTTTTGTATCGCTATTCCAGTGATTCTGATGTTGTTCTTAGGTAAGGAAAACCTAACCCTAATCTGTTGTAGGGTTTCAAATAGTGTAAGTGCTGAAATAGCTAACCTACTTCATGATATAGGTTGCCGTTGTATCATACACACAGACTCGGTATACAAACTGAGTTCGATACTTGTTTATCAGTGAAAGGTGCAGACTATAAATGTTTAGGATCATTATGACTGACTTGATTGCTATCACATGCTTAAATACGATGTTTCCCACGTTTTACACACATATATGAACTATGTCGAATATAGTGTATTCCATGTGTTTGTAGATATGATTGGATGAGTATGGAAGTTGGATTCGCGCTTGCCATGATTATCCGTCATGGATATGTGATTGATGTATGTGCGACAACTCCTTGGTGAAAGGATTTGCCCAATTACATATTAGGACCAACATACGTCATGTATGTTGAAGTATGTAGTCTAAGTGTTTGTAAAAATGTTCGAATGAATATAAAACTATGATTTATGCTTGCCATGATTATGGGTTGCTAATGCATGATTGTTGTATATGTGGTAACTCTTTCGTAATAGGATTTGCTACTATATGTGTTTTAACTAACTTATTACGTGTATGCAATATTTGTAGTTTAAGTGTTTGATAAAATGCCTGAGTGGGAAAAAGCTTAATGTAATGTGCATAATGAGGGTGTTGAGATAGGATTCTCAATCCCCTTATCTAGGGATACAGTTTCCTTCATGTAATCTATTTTACTACTATGTGATTTGTGAATCAAATGCTCACGTATGTTAACATGTATTCTATGTGTTCATTGAAATGCTAATATGGGATCTATATTTAATTGTGTGTTACATGCTATCTTGGTTATTACATTTGAATGTTATTGATCCGGAGTGTGTTTGGGACTAAGAAATAGTCCAGGCAATCGGTAACAGGTTCTGGTTTGGTGGCTAAGGTTGTTTTGCCACACAGGACGCGTTCGATGAATCCGAGCCGTACTTTGGTTGTCGACAGTGGTTAGGCCACACGGAGTGCTTACGCACTTTATGTCGATCAACTCGATGTGCGCTCGTACTAGTCGAGCTCGTCAAGTAACCTGACTGACCCGATGTATGTTCACCATGTATGGACACTACTGCTTGAATTTAAGGTACCAACTTACCAGTGAAAACCTCGTTAACTTGGTTCCTCGATCTGCTAAGATTCATGAGCCGGACATAGTGGTATGGGATACCGTGGTCGAACTGTCGGCCTACGCTGGGGCAACAAGCCTCCCCATAGTGACCAGTGAGCAACACTGCCTCGTGAGCTGAATACGGTGGTATGGGACACTATTCGAGCTGTCAGCCTACACTGATCAGGTGACGAGCCCTTTGTAGTGACCTTGAGCGTACTCTGAGACTAAGTTGAGGCGATGAGCCTTTCTGTACCGACTAGAGTATAAACTAGGTCTACACTGATCAGGTGATGAGCCCTTTGAGTGACCTAGAACCGTAACATCGTATGGAATTCACTAGGACTGACGACCCTAGAATGGATCATTGTTTGGGAAATGATATAAGGGAGGTACCTTAGCTTCCCAATCCTGCTATATGAATAAACCTAAGTAAGAACCTGGCTAATCACGTGCATGCACCGTATTACGTGTGCCTTTGGCGTAGCAGGTCAAGCACTGAGGAAGGGTTGCATGTCGCGATCATGAGATGAAGTCGCTGAGAGAGCGTAGGCGAGGGCATGCATCATTATTTCATATCATTATTGCATTAACAAGAGTACTTAGGATATGAGTGTTGTACTGCTTTATCATTACTGCTTGACTGAATTGATAACATGTTAACCTTTGCTTTATAGCCCCTCTGAGTTGATCACTCACTCCCACGTTCTAAGACGGTGTTTTTAAACACCAACCAGACTCTGTCTTAGCTGCAGGTCATGGTGATGCCTACGAGGTAGAGCCGATTTCGAGGACGATGAGGATGCGTTCTCCTACATGCAGTTGTCAGGAGGGTTCATGTGAGCCATGTCTTGATCGGCGGGGGTTGCAGGGATGCTGATTAGATAACCGTGCCCATTTTGTACATTTTGGAATTTTATATGTAATATATTGACCTGGTAACTTAATCAGACTTTAGAGACATATGATTACTTATATGTTTTACATATCTACCACAGTATTCCGCTTGCTTAAATTTATCATATCTGGAGTATGATATGTTGTTTGGCTTAATCTCATTCATGTTTAATGTGCTAATACAGTCAACATTCAATCATCATTATCTTTATTGCATAAGTGATGCGTTGAAACTCGGGAGTTAGGCCTAAGCTCGACCCCTGATTTTCAGGGTGTTACAACTAGACGTGGATGCATTTATCAAGGTGGGCCTCAATGGACGTGGCCCACGTAGATCAATATGATATTTATATTTTTCCCATCTCTATTAATGTAGGGCCCACATGGCTTGGACGGTGTAGATCCAACGCATCCATTAAGTGGGTCCCACGAAGGTGGATGACATGGATATGAAGCATATCATAAGGTGGACCATAACATATGGGAAGGAGGTAAGATAGAGAGAGAGAGAAGTGATGATCGAGGGCTTCGTCACTATGAGCCCTCCCTTTCCATACATTCAATCATACATCAAGTAGTCCCAATACATGTGGGCCCACCAAAATAAAAATCAATGGTGGAGATTCCTTCTCCACGAAAATGGAAGGTCTAGATGACCCCTTTCAAACTAGAAAGTAAACATCATGATGAGGTCCATGGAGAATGGCCCCATCATGGAATGATCATGAGAATCAAGGTGGGCCATCGACCACATCTAAGGTCCAAAGTGAGATCCATACCATCGATCGGTAGGCCTCACTTGGCCCATTATCAAAAGAATGAATCTAGGCCTATAGAAACACCCACCATTCGATTTTCTTGGTTCGATAGAATGTCGAACTCCTTGTGCCTCTCTTTGATGAAAGATGATGAGAAATGAAGGGCTAGGATGATGGATCTTAGGGTGGAAAGTGAGCCACACACATACACTTTTCTCCCTTGGAACGCTTGGACGTCCACCACTTTGGTGTTTCTTGGAACTTGTGTTGAGAGAGAGAGAGAGAGAGAGAGAGAGAGAGAGAGAGAAAGGGTGGTTATAAGAGAGGTGATGGGTGTGAGTGATGGATGTGAGTTGTTAGATATACTTGACTTGAGAGTTGACTTAGGGTGGTTGCTTGACTTAAATAGAAAGAAAGCATGGGTGTGTACTTTGATTTATTGATTAATGGGATGGGTTGTAGAGATTCTCTTAGGTTCACAAATACGCAGTGTTTCTTTGAAATAAACACAGGCCCACATCTCCTGGCCAAGGTATCGAATCGGTGTGCAAGACGCGGCGTCGGAACCACGGGGATGGTGCGGTCACAATAGTACAAGTCTCGAATTAAACCGATTCAAATATATGGGATACGACTTAGGGTCACGCGCAACATCGATTATAGGTTGCAGGTTGTCGGAATTCATCGGGAAGGATCGCATGAGTCAACGGAATAGTACAGACTAGGATACGGGCCTTACAGCTCTCCCCACCTAATAAAAATTTCATCCTCAAAATTTATACTACCATCGCAGCTAATCATAACTTATAAGGGAATAGAAAACATAACATCATATATAATAAAAAATAATACAAAATACAATTAAACATCGAAAAGATGGGGATAACGCTCTCAAATTTCTACCTCGCGCTCCCAAGACGCTTATCCATACTATGATGGCCCCACTACACCTTCACCAAGGGAATGACCTTGGTCCGTAGGACCTGCTCCTTTCGATCGAGGATACGAACTGGCTGCTCAATACAAGAAGCGTCCTCACGAACCTCTAATGGCTGTTAATCAATAATGGAAACAATGTCTGACCCACACTTCCTCGATATAGAGAAGAAAAACATTATGCACGCCAGACAACTGAGATGGCAAGGTAATCCGATAGGCCACGGCGCCACCATGCCCTAATGATCTCAAAAGGTCCTATGAATCTCGGGGCAAGCTTGTCCTTCTCTCTGAAATAAACCACACCCTTCATGGGTGAGACCTTGAGATATACATGGTCCCCAACAACAAACTCCAAGGGACGATGTCGACGATCAGCAAAACTCTTCTACTAGCTCTGACTATGCGCATCCTCTGCCTGATGATATCGATAGCCTCTAACATCTGCTACACAAGCTCGGGACTCAGGAGACACCGCTCTCCGACCTCGGTCCAACAACTCAGAGATATGAACGGTCTACCATATAATGCCTCAAAAGGAGCCATACCAATGGTCACCTGATAGCTGTTGTTGTATGCGAACTCAGCCAATCTCAGGTGCTCATCCCAACTACCCGAGAAATTAATTGCGCAAGCCCGAAGCATATCCTCAAGGATCTGGTTGACCCTCTCGATCTGGCCATCGGTCTGTGGATGGTATGCGGTGCTGAGCTGTAAATCAGTCCCCATCGCTCTCTGGAAGCTCCCCCAAAACTGAGACATGAACTTTGGGTCTCGGTCTGAAACGATTGACAGGAATACCATGCAGTCTCACGATCTCATCAACAAACAACTTTATGACCTGATTCACATCTCAGGTCTCACGAATCACAAGAAAATGTGCCGATTTCGTTAGACGGTCCACGACAACCTAGATGGCATCATAACCGTGCTGTGTCCTCGGTAAACTCATGACAAAATCGGTTTATATGTGCTCTCACTTCCACATTGGGACGCTCAACGGCTGTAATAGACCACGAGGTCTCTAATGATTGGCCTTGACACGCTGGCACGTGTCACACTCGGCCACAAAACTGGCTATCTGACACTTCCTCTTTGCCCAAAAATACTACCCCTCATGTCACGATACATCTTCATCGAGCCAAGGTAGATAGAGAACCGCGAACGATGTGCTTCGGTCATAAGATCTCTACGCAACTCAGGAACATCCGGGATACATAATCGGCCTTTAAAATGAAGTCCACCATCGGAACCAATCTGCTAATCTGACTGACTCTCAGATGTTGCCTTGGCTCGATAACTCTGCACTAACTCATCTGCCTACTGAGCCTCGATCACCCTTGTGACAAGAGAGGGTTGAATCAACAGGCTCGATAGCCGAACGATAGAAGACTGCAAGCCGATCTAGAAGTCAAAATCTGACACATCATCAAGCATCCTCCACTCCTGAATCATCATGTGTGCCACTAAGCCTCGTGGCTGATGGCTAAGGGCATCCACCACCACGTTCACCTTGCCCAGGTGGTACTGGAGATCAAAATTATAGTACTTCAGGAGCTCCATCCAACGCCTCTACCTCATGTTCAGCTCGAACTGAGAGAACAAATACTTCAAGCTCTTATGGTCAGAGAAGAGCTCAAACCTCACCCCATAAAGATAGTGCCCCCACACCTTCAGGGTGAAGACAATAGCTGCCAGCTCCAAATCATACGTGGGGTAGTTCAGCTCATGGACCTTAAGCTGGCAAGCCACCGGTTTCCCGTGCTGCATCAGGACAACACCCAAGCTAACTCGCAAGGCATCGGTAAATACAACAAATCCATCACTCCCAGAGGGAAGAGTGAGGACAAGAGTGGATGTGAGGTGGTCCTTCAGCTCCATGAATGCCTGCTCGCAAGTGTCGCTCCAAACGAACTAGGCACCCTTCCGGGTCAACCTAGTCAATGGGGCTGCAATACGAGAGAATCCTTCAATTAAACATCGGTAATAGCCCGCCAAACCAAGGAAACTGTGGATCTCAGACACGTTCGTGGGCTGGCCCCACCGACGCACGACATCAATCTTTGAGAGGTCCACTACGATGCCCTGCCTCGTCACCACATGACTGAGGAACTTCACCTCCTCTTGCCAGAACTCGCTCTTCTCCAGTTTCGCGTAAAGCTAGTATGCATGGAGGGTTTGCAAGGAAATCTCCAGATGCCTCTCATACTCCTCATAGGTCCTCGAATATATCAGAATATTGTCAATGAACACCACAACAAACTGGTCAAGATATGGACGGAAGACCTCATTCATCAACTGTATGAATACTGTGGGCGCATTGGTCAGTCCGAAGGACATGACCTGGAACTCAAAATGACCATAGCGAGTCCTGAAAGCTGTCTTCGGGATATCCTCATCTTTGAAATAGTGGTGAAGACCGCTTTAGTTGAAGTAAGAATATGTCAATATGTCCTAGAGGGGGGTGAATAGGACTTTTTAAAGTTTTTATGGTTTATTTAAAATCCTATTACACTAATCCTAATAACAAGCACTTATTAGGATTATTCAAAAGTAACTCTACTGGCTTCCAAGCTCGGTAAAGGACCCAATCACGAACTATTTAAGAAGTAAACAATATGCAAACTGGTTTATGATGGATATGACTGTATATGTGTGTGAAGTGTGATCTCGGATATTTAAATATGAAAATATTAAGGTAAATCACACAATCAGAAGAATAACAATCTCAAACACAGTCATTTTTATAATGATTCGACTACTCGTCTACTCCACTCCCGATAACCGCACTCAACTCTTGAGTGTACCAGATTTCACTAAGGAGGTTTCATAATGATTCACCTCAAACCTAATGTTTTAAATCAGGTTCACCTTCAACCTTTACAATCTACACTGAGGCTGACTATTTATGCTCTCACGAGTAAGGGTCAACACAACGCACCCACTTTTAGGCACACTGGCTAAGGATCTTCCATAAGACCCTAACGGAGGTTTTACACGGATCACCTCGAACCTAAGGTTTTAGACAGGTTCACCTTTAACTGTAAGTTTATGCTCTCCATAGAGCAATGGTCAACACTACGTACCCACCACATACACTCCCGCCGGAGGCTTCCTATGAGGGCTTGTAAGGGTGAGAAATACCTAAGACCCAATCCTAAAAAGGAATGATCACAAGTGTCCTCTGGACTCTAACAACTTACAAATAAGTGGATGAGTCTCATTCAGCACGTTGACGAAGATCTCCTCCTTGTTGATGAAGAATCTCCGGTTTCCTTGATTTGCAACACAGATGATGTACCAATACGAGGCTTCGGATTGAGTCAAGGTTAAAAAAGAATCCTACTCTATAAAAAGTTTTCCTATAAGGAAGACAGAGTGATTCCGATTATGCATTCAAGGCATCCCCGCTTAATGATTTGCCATTAAGGTAGTAGCTGGAGGATCCTTGAATGCGAAAGTTCATTCCCCAATCCACTCTATTGAATATCAATGATGAGGGTGGATTGGAGGATGAACTTCCCTAAGGGAAAGGGCTTTAGGTATATGATCTAAGGTAAAATACTCAAAAGCACTCTCTTCTTTCTCTACCAGCAACAATAGACAAGTCCTCTTTATATAGGCAAAAGGTTCCAACGGATATAAAACGGTCACATTTATGACAGAGTTCGGTATCATTGAGTGGGTTCGATATCATCAAGCGTATACTCTCGATGGCATCGATGGTCCGCTCGATGACACAAACTCTTTTGAAACCTCTTGCCAGCTGGTCGATGGAATCGAAACAGGTGTTGATGTCATCGGATTTCAAACTCCGATTATATCGATACTAGTGTTGATTCATTGACATTTGAAAATGAGAGAGACTTGACTTAAAATATTTTAGGTTTACAAGAATGATCGAGGGACCTTCGAGATTATCAGAATTTGAATGTCGATGATATCAATAATTGTATTTAGGCATTGATAAATCCAACGGATTTCTCATTAAGCTGGTTGGACAGTCTCTATCCTTATTTGATGCCATCGAAACAATACTGATATCATTGATATTTGAATATCGATTCAATGGAATGACCCCCGATCATAGATAAACAATCCTGAGATATTTTGCTAGAAGAACTTGGCGCTCATGACCGATATTATCGAGAGCCTTCCGATATCATCGAGATTTGAATTTTGATGGTATTGAGGAGGCTTCGATATATCGATGCACATATGATATTCTTAAGGAAAAACAGGGGTGCCGGAGATCTGCCTGTCGATATTACCAAGTCACCTTCGATGGACTCGAGATTTAAATATTGATGATATCGATAGTATATCGATGTATCAATAATTTTGTCTAGATGAGTATGTGGTTATTGGACGTATTTTGTCCTTATATCAATGATATCGTTTAGGTATCGAGGACATCGATAGTGCAGGTCGATCATATCGAGATGTGTATCGATAAAATTAACAAAGTAAGAAAACTTAGAGAATTTTCCTATTTTGAAAAAAGTTTTCTTAACTTAAAACCCTATAATGTTCTAGTTTATTTTAAGGGTTTTATATACCTGGTATTTTGGGACATAGGATGTGAGGCTGGATTTACCTGTGGCGAGATCGCACACATCCGGTTGAGGTGGACGCTTTGAATTGATCTTCCTATGAGGCTCTGTAATCTGACTGACTCAACACTCACGCTAATTGACAAACCAGGGCACTTTCAATCTTGGACCCAAACCTGATGATAACCGGACTGCAAATCTATCTTAAAAAAGAAATGCGCCTCCTGCAGCTGATCGAATAAATCATCGATCCTCGGGAGCGGGTATTTATTCTTGATCGTGACCTTGTTGAGCTCGCGATAATATACGCAAAGCCTCAACAAGCCATTCTTCTTCTTCACGAAGAGTACCGGTGCTCCCCACGGTAAACTGCTCGGACGGATAAAGCCTAACTCGCGCAACTCGTCCAACTGCTTCAGCGGCTCCCGCAACTCCAACAGTGCCATACGATAAGGGGCCTTCGAAATAAGCATTGTACCAGGCACGAGATCAATCTAGAACTCGGTGTGCCAACGAGGTGATAACCCTAGAATTTCTTGGAATACATCGGGAAAACCACAAATGACCGGCAACTGGTCGATACTCAAAGCAATTGACTCCTCAACAGCACACGATAACAGGCAGGAAAGTTATTCTCCTTTGGGCTCAGCAACAAATTGGAACTCTGGCACATCGAGTATACAGAATGTGACTGTCCTAGCGAAGCAGTCCAATATGGCATGGTACTCAGCGAGTCAATCCATGCCCAAGATGACATCAAACTCGGACATTAGCAATATAAAAAGATCGGTAGGTAAAAAGATATCTCCAATCAAAACGGGGCAAGACGAGCAAAATTGGTCTAACATTGCAGTCTTCCCTAAGGGCGTCGACACCGACAACCCTCGTAGGTAGACTCCATCGACAAACCGGTCGATCGGTATAAATCATTGGCCACAAAGGAATACGATGCACCAGAATCAAACAATATATGTGCAATGCATACAGAAACAGGGAGAGTACCCTCGACAACCCCTCCTAATGACTGAGGATCCTGCTGGGCGGCATAAAATCTGCCCTGGGCCTGCTGGGGAGGTGTAGGTCCCCTCTAAGGTCTCTTCTGCTGTTGTTGCTGCTGTGATGGTGGCCTGATCTGTTGCCTCGCTGCTGCAGGAGAGGTCCCGGAGGCTAGTGTTGTGGTCGCTGCTGCTGCTGTGAGGGTTGTCGTAGAGGCTGATACAGTGCCCTTGGTTGCTACTGCTGCGGATGGGGTCACTCATGCCTATGATGTCCTGTCCTACCCTATCAAAGCAAGTACCTAAAAATGGTCCCAGAGGTGGTGCCATTGGTGCCATTGGTGCTCAGAATGCTGGGCGGGTTGTGTGTCACTGCTGTGGATGATGCTGCTGCTGAGGGGAGCTACTGGAAGGTGTCTTCCGATTCTAGTCTCCTCTCTGGTCACGGGCCCTCTGCAAACTAGCCCAATATGACTCATAGATCTGGGCCCTCTGTACAATCTGCTCAAATGTCAAAAGTATGTGTCTGATCACACGGCTCCTGAGGGAAGGACCCAAGTCGTTCTCAAAACGACGGGTCTTCCTCCCCTCATCATCAATAAGGTATGTCACGAATCTTGATAGCACGAGAAAACATGCCTCATACTGGGACACAATCATGTCCCCCTAGACTAGAGTCTCAAACTCTAATGTGCGCTGCTGCCACATATGCTCGGGAAAGAACTTCCGGTCGAACCGGTTTACAAAGTCCTCCCAGGTCCACTCGAAATCAGCCGCTATTGCTCAGGTGACAGATACCCATCAATGCTGAGCCTCACCCAGGAGAAGAAATACATTTAATAGGACTTGCTGTTGGGTCGTACATCTTATGGTATTGAATATTTTCTCCACCTCGGAGCACCATATCTCTGCTGCAGTAGGGTCTGCAATACCTACCCGGATTATCGATATCTGATTCATTTGCGAGCTAGTCAAACTTAGCCTAGCTTACAACCCCCTCACTCGGGCGGATAAGGGCACATGCCCTTCCAACCGACCACGACACAGTGGGAGACTCAGCCTATTGCTATTCGGTACTCCTGCGCTCGTATATCCACTCAGCATAGATATTGGAGCATCTCCTGGTACCAAAAAGGTTCAGTGACTTTCACCTAAGGACATCTTAAGTGCCCATAGTGCTAGAACCAAGCATTTTCGGTATTCGATACGGCCATCCACGATGTGCCTGTGGAGCCAAGGCCCTGATGTCACTAGGGCGTATAATGATCATGACACACAAATGTGAGATGCATGAATCACACCGTTAGTCATGCTGCAATCTTGCGCGTACCACGCGCTCATGTAGGTAACTCTTATCAGTGAGTCCCATAAATAATTTGCCCAATAGCATATGCTATGATCAGTCACTACTCATATCAAGCATACATATGATGTATATGACATGAGTCATGGAATTATACTAAGCATGTTATAAAGTGATGAACTATTCTTATAACGATGATGGGCCTAGACGGCCTACACACAACTAGTATGGGCCTATAATTGGCCTCTAGGGAGAGTTACAATGCGGACATTTAACCAACATTACTATTACAATGTGGGCGTCAAACCATCATTGCTCCCAAGGCATAGCCCGCTATAAACATCATTGCATAAACTATGGTAGAATCACACATTGCAATGGACCTTGTATACATCCCATTAGGCCTCAACCCATGGGCCTCATATATATCAAGGTGGGCCTCATAACATGGGCCTCATATATATCAAGGTGGGCCTTAACAACAGGCCCTATACACATCAAGGTGGGCCTCAACAACGGACCCCATATATCACATTGGGCCTTATCAAATGGGCCGAATCAATGGGCCTTATATACATTGCAATGGACCATAACCCATGTAGAGATCATTCTAGAGCATTTCTAAAGGAACAATTCGTATCGAAAAATCAGCTGGATCATACTACAGATAGTAATGGAGACAATGATTTTCACTGCTAAACAATTCACAGGGCCCACCATAAAGTTTATTTTCTAACCATCTAATCATAAGGTCATAAAGACCTGGATTAAGAGGGAAAACAAATTCCCTATTGATCCAGAACTTCTGTGACCCAAATGGGTTTCAATGATAGACATTCAATCCTCCACTATTTTCTGCAGTGTGGTCCACCTAATCAATGGCTGGGCACATTACATTGTGGCCCGCCATGACGTATTTGAGATCTAACCAATTCATAAGTTAACATAGAGATAGATGAAGTGAAAACAAAATATAAGCTTGATCAGCAGCTTTTGTGGCCCCTAAGAAATTTGAACGGTGATGTCATTGTCCACCGATCTTTGTAGTGTAGTCCACCTGATAGGCAAATCTGCCTCATTTGTCTCAAGCCTTCAGGCATCCTCGCCAACTGGATAGACGGTTTGGACGTATCACATACATCAAGAGTGGGGTCCACTGACCGTCCAGCAACCCAGTAAAATGGCTGGACAACATAGATGAAACACGTACTTCATGGTGGGGCCAGCGCCGGGACCTAAGGTCCCTGCCTGTTCACACCTCAGCGCAGCAGGATGCTGCTACGTGTCCTCTGGATGTTAACAGCAACACCTGCTGCATCTCATATATATATATAAATATATATATATATATTGAAATATAGATTTTTCATATTTTTTCCTAGGTAGGGCCTACATAAGGAGAATCCGGCCCAGCCGTTGGATTATATGGCTCAAGATAGTCTAAATGAGCCCAATATTTGATGTGTTTTGGTGTACAGAAACATCAGAGTGGATTTTATTGGTAAAAACCACTGTTTTCTATGCTATAGCCTGTCAGAAAATCGGATTAGCTTCATTTTTTGACTTGCCTAAAATGAGCTGAGGAATGGAATGGACCGCGTGGATTAGATCAATGCATTAAGGTGGGACCTGTAGGAGTGGCTCACCCAAAAAGCTTAAATTAAATATTTTTTTGTTAATACATCCATTGTCTGTTCACACTTCACAATGTCCAGTGTCAAGGGACGCTAGACATGGATGTATTTATCAGGTGGGCCTCAACGGACGTGGCCCACATGGATCAATATGATATTTGTGTTTTTCCCATCTCCAGTAAGGTAAGGCCCACATGGCTTGGACGGTGTAGTCCAACACGTCCATCAAGTGGGTCCCACGAAGGTGGATGTCATGGATATGAAACATTTCTCAAGGTAGACCATAACATATGGGAAGGAGAGAGAGAGAGAGAGAGAGAGAGAGAGAGAGAGAGAGACGTGATGATGGAGGGCTCCATCACTATGAACCCTCCCTTTCCATACATTTAATCATAATTCAAGTGGATCTCAATACACATGGGCCCACCAAAACAAAAATCAATGGTGGAGATTCCTTCTTGTAACGCCCTGAAAATGGGGGGTCGAGCATAAACTCAACTCCCGAGTTCCAACGCATCACTTATGCAATATAATGAAGGATGATTGAATGTTGTCTGTATTAGTGCATTGAACATGAGTGAGATTAAGCCAAAACAGCATATCATACTCCAGAGACAAGTGAGATAGCAAGCAGAAGACTGTGATAGATATATAAACTATATAAATTGTGGTGAGTCTCAAGAGTGTGATAATGTTACCAGGTTAACTATTTACAAGTACAATTCCAAAATATACCAAATTGAGGAAGTGTAATGTCTTCTATCCCAAATATCATAGCCCCGTCAACGTAATTCCAGGTCTTCATAGACCCGTCAGAGAGTTACATGTAGGAGAACTCCTCCTCAATATTATAGTAGTAATCTGACTTTGCTTCCTAAGCATCGCCATCACCTGCAGCTAAGACAGTCTGGTTAGTGTTGTAAGCACCGTCCCGTAACGTGGGAGTGAGTGATCAACTCAATGGAACAATAAAGCATAGGTTAACATGTTATCAATTCAGTCAAGTAGTAATGATAAAGCAGTACAATCGAATGATCCTAATTACTCTTATTAATGCAAGTATGAAATGCAGTCATGATGCATGCCCTCACCGACATACTCCCTCATGCGACACCATCTTACGTCCGCAGCATGCGTTCATTCCTTAGTGCTCCACATCTTCCAGGCACATGCAGTGCGATGATGAGCATGATTACTGAGTTGTTATTAGTCCATTTCAAACAGCAGGATTGGGAAACTAAGGTACCTCCCTTGTATCATTCCCAAACATGAACCATTCTAGGGTCGTCAAACCTAGATAATCTCATACGATAGTGTGGTTCTAGGGCACTACAAAGGCTGCGAGGGCTATTACATGCAATTGTTACACCACTCCCCCATCACCTTTTTAACGGTTCATCACTAAATTGATACAGGTCTAGTTCATACTCCATTTACCGCGGCAAAACTCGTCGCCTCATCGCAAATTCAGAGTATGCTCGAGGTTACTACAAAGGGCTGTCAGGGCTGTTACACGCAATCGTTGCACCACTCCCCTATCACCTTATCAATGTAGGCCGACAACATGAATATAGTGTCCCATACCACCATAATCGGCTCACGAGTCTGGTTGCTCAATGAACACTATAGGGAGGCTCGGGCTGATGCACTCGCAACACCACGAAACCCCAACGTAAGCCAACAGCTCGACCACAGTGTCCCATACCACCATGCCCGGCTCATGAGTCTTAGCAGATCGAGGTACTATGGTTAACGGGATTTCACTGGTAAGTTTGGTACCCTAGGTTCAAGCAGTAGCGTCCAAACATGGTGAACATACATTAGACAAATCAGGTTACTTGACGAGCTCGGCTAACTCGAGTGCACAACAAGTTGAACGATATGAAGCGCATAAGCACTTCATGTGGCCAGCCACTATCGTCAATCGAAGTACGACTTAGGTTCGTCGAATACACCTCGCATGGTGAATGAATCTCAGCCACGCATTCATTTATATTTCCGATTGCCTGGACTATAATCATAGTCCCAAACACAATCAATCCTTATTCAGAAGCATGTAGAGTAAAGCAGAATAAATAAAGTAATTCAAGCATGTTATCAAACATGTTATGAAGCACAATATAAATAGGAAATATAAACACATATATTCCATAAGTAAGCGGTTAAATAACATGGAGGAAATCATATACATCTCTAAGGTAGTTGAGAATCCCATCTCAACACCCTTATACATTACAATTTACTAACTACTACTCATTCAGACATTTCAACAAACACTTTAGATTACATACATCAACATACCTGACGTATGTTGATCACATAGCTATTAGGCCAAATCCTTTCACTAGGGAGCTGCCCCTTGGATAACATGCGTGCACCCACGACAGATAGTCATGGCAAGTAGGAATCCAAGTTCCATATTCATTCAGTCATTTCCACAAACACTTGGGCTACACATTTTAACATATATAGTGTATATTGGCCGTGGCGTGATTTAGGGCAAATCCTTTCGTCAAAGGGGTATCGCCTATACAACAATCATGTATCCATGACAATTAGTCATGGCGAGCACGAATGCGAATTCTATACTCATTCGGTCATTTTCACAAACACTTATAATACAATCTTTTAACATACATAGCGTATATTAGCAAAAACATGTATTAGGGCAAATCCTTTCACTGAGTGAGTATTATACATATATATAGCATGTTCATATAGTAATTAATCATGGCTAGCATACTTTCAAAATTTGTATGTATACGGTATTTTCTACAAATACGAAGAATACAGTATATTCAACAAAGTAAATGTATAACCGAAAAACGAAATGGACAGCACTTTGTACATGTACAATTGCATGCAGATTATGAATCTATCATTATCTGACATTGAAAGAGTTTAAAACTATAACCTATACACCTAAAGTCCGCACCATTTTTCGTAGAATCGTAACGGAGTCGATAGAATCTCCATGTCTTCGTCAACGTAGATATATTACAACAACCAAAATCACGAGTTACGTTAGCTATTTCACTACTTGAATCAATCCAAACCCTAAAATAGGTTAGGGTTAGGGTTTTCTTACCTAGAAATGGAGCCGGAATCGTAGGGAAAGCGATTAGAACGAGGTGGTTAGGCTTGTATAGTGGCAGGGTAGAGCATCAGGGAGATCCTCCCACTTCACTCGCACTTTCTCTCCCTTTTCTCTCTTAGGTTTTCTCAAATTCGTATGGAATGAGAGAGTGAGGGTTTAAGGTCCTTATATAGGTCCAGAACTCTCCAAAATAGACTCGAGGTCAAGGTATACTTAGGTTATAGCCAAAGTGGGTCTGTTCCGTCTCAACGGAGCACTTTTGGCGGCCCCTTTTCTGTATGCGCTCGGACTTAAGCTCACTACACTGGATCTAGGTTTAGTTAAGTTTTCGTTTCGGTCAAATTTTCAGATCACCCGTGGCGGACCAGTTTTAGTTCAACGGTCAGTGAAACTCGATCAGAGATTTCAAGTACACTGACACGTGTATGAAATTTCTCCTGATCCGAGGGTGTATTTGGGTCAGATTCCGACGGTCTGGTTGCTTATAAATTGTCCGTAACCGACACGTTCTAGATTACTTAAATCATTTTTAATTTAATAAGAAAATCTCATTTTCTCACACTCTTCACTCCTGGCTCAAGCGAATAGCCGTGGGACACTATTTGGATTTGATTTTCGAGATGGTTGTCAAGCCCAACAAGGTGGTCCTAATTCTATAACTTTGTATTATTTAGACTTCCGATGTGCGGTCCAGATCCGATACGGAGTTTCAATGTGCTCTCGAGAGCAACTGGGTAATGGGATTAATCTTAAATTTTAGGGTAACCCAGCGTCAATGATTCTACAAGTTTTGGGTCTTGTAGATCGTATTTAAAGTGGATCAAGCGGATTTCATAGCTAATCTAGTTTAGTACTTAGTTACTTTATCTCATTTCTAAAGGATTTAGTCCTGTATGATTTTTGTCTGAGGTGGTACCTAGGCCTTTGTAGTTTGTACATAAAGTGATCCAAGTTATTAATACTTAACTAAAGCATGCCCTAATTACAATAGAAGGTCCTAGGGCAGGAGAGGCTAATGTTCCAAATAACCTATTCGTTTTATGAGATTTCATAAGGGTAATGGTTAAAAGCCCATTTTATTTATGTATTTACTATGTACAGTAATGTTTAGTTTAAGTATTGTTCTTCATCACCTAAACTTTAAGATAGTGTCTAATGTGAAAGTTCTTAGAAAAGTTTGAAGAATAAGGTGGTGAAAGGTGAGATTTTGAAGGAAATGTGAGATTTTGAAGAAAATGGTTTGAAAAGGGATTTGAGACTTTTGAATTAAGTGTTTGAGAAGTTAATCAGGTGTTAGGATTGACCCATTGCCTAAGGACGTCTAATTTCAGGTTGGCAAAAATCCGGGATGTTATAAGCTACCCCCCTTAAAAATAATTTCATCCCCGAAATTGGCTAAAGGTAATAAGTAAGAATTCTATTATTTCATTTGCCTAAGACTTATTAATTTCAAGTTTATATGCACGGTAGAATGTATATTATGCATGCTAGTCTAGTACATTTTAGGCACTACCCCCCTTAAAAATTTATTTCTTTTATCCCTTGCTTATCCCCTAACAGGTTGATACAATTTATTCCGTCATCTATTTGATGTCTTGACAGCAATTCCCACCTATTTAGAGTAAGATAGTTATTTTCAATGTTTGACCAACACGGAGAGACGATTATAGTGGGCTTGATCCCGATACATCGATCATCTACCTGGCCAAGGTAGAAAGCTCATCGTATCCCTTCCTAATCCTGGTAGATCCTGGTCTTCTGCTCGGCCAAGCAGTGAGTCCATTGGTAGTCACCCAGGATTGAGAATTGGGTCAAGCCGCGAATGGTTCGCAGTTTATATTTCAGTAACTCCATAGACCGATCACTCTAAAAACTTAGGGAATGTCCATCACAGAAAGGTTCAATTGTCCTATTTCTCGGGTTATCCTTTAGTTCTTGGTCTAAGAGAGTCCTCGTTATTATCTATGTCCAAGGAAATGGTGAATCAAATCTTACTAGATCATCCTAAAATGGTTTGTCATAGTAGAACTTACTAGGGCTTCTATTATGTTCGTATTCAATGAGCACAGTTGTAGATACGTTGACCTTGGCTATTGTAACTCAGTTCGCACCCGGCCTATTCTGTACTATGAATTTGTTTAATACTTGAACCCTAATTAATTTCCTTCCATGACTTCATTATTAGCATTCTAAGGAAGATTCAGACCTATTTAGTGACTTATATTTACATATAGTCTGGATCAATTCCATTTGATCCTATGCGAGTGGGGTAGGGTCCACCATGCTTCTGCTGCATCTATGAGTGGGTAGACGAGTATACCTACCTAACTCAACTGGGTTCATAACTTGTCTACCCCCCTTAAAATTGTTTCTATTCTCAGGGTTCAAGAATTTGTACATCGATCTATATGTCAGAACGAGTTAAAATTTGAAACCTATCTTTGGTATGACATGGGAAGTGATTTAGCAATACCTTGGTCTTCTTTTCATCGATGAAGCGTATTCTGGCATTGGTACCTATGATTATAGAAAGGAGCTAAAGAAGATGGGTATTGTGGTTGATTCCAGGGGTAGGTGTGAGTTTGAGGCAAGATGCCTTAACAGGCAGGCTATCTTTCGACGTTCATATGCACAATATGTATGCAGACATGGCATGTGATTTGGGATCTAATTCCTAACTATTTGTTGCCCATTTAGGCAATTCCTTAGGCCTAAAAGACAGTCTCTAGCGGTAATCCACTAGTTGTAATCCAAAGTCTATGCTTATACACTAGATGATTTCATACCCTTTCTAATACAATAAATTGTTTATCGCTTAAGGTCAAACGTTGTCTGATTGAAATTGAGTTGCCTGAACTTGAATTTAACTACGCTCGAGCATTTCACATATGCTCATACCAACTAAGAGGTTCTAGGGTTCACGTTATCAATTTATTGGATTTTCCATACTGTTAGGTCTTTTGAAATCTAAGAGCACCACTCTAGGTCCAAAATTCCAAGGGCCGATTTGGCCAGTGGTCTTGAGTTATATTAAATGGGATTGCTTTGCTAATCCTACCTCGGGATTGGGAGTGGCTTGTTTGGTAGGAGGGTGGGTGGGGATTAATTTTATAGGCTTTGGAAAATGAGCCTTGTGTTGAAAGTGTAAGATGGGATTTCCAAATCCCATGATGATGAATTTCTAAGTGTAATTTGAAAGGAAAACTAGGGATATACTTTTCATTGCATACATTCCAAATATGGCATTAAAAAATATGGGATACACCCAATCTAGGGACCATACCTTACACATACATTTATTGTTACTTTTATGATTCTATCTACCTTGAACACGGCTAATGCAGTTAGCCGAACGGGCCCTAAATGTCCCAACATTTGGAGGTTGTGAAGTAATGAGTCACAAGAGGAGGTTTGTGGACTCAAAGCAAGGAAAAGAAGAAGATGGTAGATGCATATAACTGTAGAGGGCAGTTGGGAGCATAAAATGATGAAGACATGAATTTTTTAAGAAGAATGAGGTGGGATATGAAGTTCCCACGATTCTAAGACTCAATATGGGGATTTAAGAGTTCAAATGAGAGAGGATGAAGAGTGTAGACAGCCGTGGTGATGGATTTTGAGAGAGGTGTGGGTGTATTGCACGAAAATGGAAGAAGAGGTGATTAGAGGGGTGCTTTGAGAGGGAGGGGGCCAAACGGACAAGAAAGAGGGGTCCCCACACAATTTCACAGGCCCCACACATGTCCAGGGGTCGGGCCAACACCGACCTGCACCAGCCCGAGCAGCCCGGCCTAAGGGGACCTCGGTCGACCGCGGTGAACGCGGCGCCGCCGCGGTCCTTTGGACCGACCGCGGTGCCGCCGGGGTAGGGTGGTGGCCACCCCCCTCCCAGGGTGCCAAATGTACTCTGGGTCCACCGTGGGTCCCCCCCGAATTGCATCCTTTGGCCCCCGACTCTGTTTTGAGTCGTTACAGGAAGTTTCTGATACATACTTGTACTTACCAATTTCTAACGGCTGGGATGGGGTGATTTGTGATCTACACCCATCGTTTGACAGTCTAGAAGTGATTCAGGATCGTTTCCCGTGATCATGGGTGTGTATGGGCCCAATCTCAGTGGTCGATTTCGGTCGGTTTCGTCGTTCGGTGATTTTGGAAAATACTAAGTCGGCTTCTACGTTCCGTCGCTCCCTACTAAGTCAGAGTGCATTAGTGTGCATCGTGTTACCATAACCCAGGTCCAGTTTAATCCAAATCATGCTCTGATACCATTTTGTAACGCCCTGAAAATCGGGGGTCAAGCATAAACTCAACTCCCGAGTTCAACGCATCACTTATGCAACATAATGAAGGATGATTGAATGTTGTCTATATTAGTGCATTGAACATGAGTGAGATTAAGCCAAAACATCATATCATACTCCAGAGACAAGTGAGATAACAAGTGGAAGACCGTGATAGGTATATAAACTATATAAAATGTGATGAGTCTCCAGAGTGTGATAATGTTACCAAGTTAACTATTTACAAGTACGATTCCAAAATATACCAAATTGAGGAAATGTAATGTCTTCTATCCCAAATACCATAGCCCCGTCAATGCAATTTCAGGTCTTCATAGACCCGTCAGAGAGTTACATGTAAGAGAACTCCTCAACATCATAGTAGTAATCTGGCTCTGCTTCATAAGCATCGCCATCACCTGCAGCTAAGATAGTCTGTTTGGTGTTACAAGCACTGTCCTATAATGTGGGAGTGAGTGATCAACTCAGTGGAACAATAAAGCATATGTTAACATGTTATCAATTCAGTCAAGTAGTAATGATAAAGCAGTACAATCGAACAATCCTAATTACTCCTATTAATGCAAGTATGAAATGCAGTCATGATGCATGCCCTCACTGATATACTCCCTCATGTGACACCACTTTACGTCCGTGGCATGCGTTCATTCCTCAGTGCTCCACATCTTCCAGGCACATGCAGTGCGATGATGAGTATGACTACCGAGTTGTTATTAGTCCATTTCAAACAGCAGGATTAGAAAACTAAGGTACCTCCCTTGTATCATTCCCAAACATGATCCATTCTAGGGTCAAACCTAAATAATCTCATACGATAGTGTGGTTCTAGGGCACCGCAAAAGCTGTCAGGGCTGTTACACCCAATCGTTACACCACTCCCCCATCACCTTTTTAACGGTTCATCACTAAATTGATATAGGCCTAGTTCATACTCTATTTACCGTGGTAAAACTCGTCACCTCACCGTAAATTCAGAGTATGCTCGAGGTCACTACAAAGGGCTATCAGGGCTGTTACACGCAATCGTTGCACCACTCCCCCATCACCTTATCAATGTAGGCCGACAACACGAATATAGTATCTCATACCACCATAATTGGCTCACGAGTCTGGTTGCTCAATGGATACTACGGGGAGGCTCGGACTGATACACTCGAAACACCATGAAACCCCAGCGTAGGCCGACAGCTCGACCACAGTGTCCCATACCACCATGCCCAGCTCATGAGTCTTAGCGGATCGAGGTACTATGGTTAACGGGATTTCACTGGTAAGTTTGGTACCCTAGGTTCAAGCAGTAGTGTCCAAACATAGTGAACATACATTAGACAGATCGGGTTACTTAACGAGCTCGGCTAACTCGAGTGCACAACAAGTTGAACAATATGAAGCGCATAAGCACTTCGTGTGGCCAACCACTTCGTCAACTAAAGTACGACTCGGGTTCGTCGAACACATCTCGCATGGCGAATGAATCTCAGCCACGCATTCATTTCCGTTTCCGATTGCCTGGACTATAATCATAGTCCCAAACACAATCAATCCTTATTCAGAAGCATGTAGAGTAAAGCAAAATAAACAAAGTAATTCAAGCATGTTATCAAGCATGTTATAAAGTATAATATAAATAGGAAATACAAACACATATATTCCATAAGTAAGCGGTTAAATAACATGGAGGAAATCATATACATCTCTAAGGTAGTTGAGAATCCCATCTCAACACCCTTATACATTACAATTTACTAACTACTACTCATTCAGACATTTCAACAAACACTTTAGATTACATACATCAATATACCTGACGTATGTTGATCACATAAGTATTAGGCCAAATCCTTTCACTAAGGAGCTTCCCCATGGATAACACGCATGCACCCACGATGGATAGTCATGGCAAGCAGGAATCCAAGTTCCATATTTATTCAGTCATTTCCACAAACACTTGGCCTACACATTTTAACATATATAGTGTATATTGGCCGTGGCGTGATTTAGGGCAAATCCTTTCGTCAAAGGGGTATCACCTATACAACAATCATGTATCCATGACAATTAGTCATGGCAAGCACGAATAAGAATTTTATACTCATTCGGTCATTTTCACAAACACTTAGAATACACTCTTTTAACATACATAGCGTATATTAGCAAAAACATGTATTAGGGCGAATCCTTTCGCCGAGTGAGTATTATACATATATATAGCATGTTCATACAGTAATTAATCATGGCTAGCATACTTTCAAAATTTATACGTATACGATATTTTCTATAAATACGAAGAATACAGTATATTCAACATAGTTAACGTATAACTGAAAAACGAAACGGACAACACTTTGTACATGTACAATTGCATGCAGATCATGAATCTATCATTATCTAACATTGAAAGCATTGAAAACCATAACCTATACACCTAAAGTCCGCACCTTTTGTCGTAGAATCGTAACGGAGTCGATAGAATCTCCAAGTCTTCGTCAACGTCGATACAACGACCTAAATCATGAGTTACGTTAGCTATTTTGCTATTTGAATCAATCCAAACCCTAAAACAGGTTAGGGTTAGGGTTTTCTTACCTAGAAATGGAGCCAGAATCACAGGGAAAGCGATTAGAACGAGGTGGTTAGGCTTGTATAGTGGCTGGGTAGAGCATCGGGGA
Organism: Magnolia changhungtana; assembly: GCA_030180095.1. NCBI lineage: Eukaryota > Viridiplantae > Streptophyta > Magnoliopsida > Magnoliales > Magnoliaceae > Magnolia > Magnolia changhungtana. The sequence continues at coordinate 1,425,773 of JASAUF010000117.1, read as the reverse complement.
GATCCTCCCACTTCACTCACACTTTCTCTCTCTTTTCTCTCTTAGGTTTTCTCAAATTCGTATGGAATGAGAAAGTGAGGCTTTAAGGTCCTTATATAGGTCCAGAACTCTCCAAAATAGACTCGAGGTCAAGGTATACTTACGTTATAGCCAAAGTGGGTCTGTTCCATCTCAACGGAGCACTTCTGGCGGCCCATTTTCTATGTGCACTCGGACTTAAGCTCACTAACACTGGATCTAGGTTTAGTTAAGTTTTCGTTTCGGTCGAATTCCCAAATCACGTGTGGTGAACCAGTTTCAGTTCAACGGTCAATGAAACTCGATTAGAGATTTCAAGTACACTGACACGTGTATGAAATTTCTCCTGATCTGAGGGTATATTTGGGTCAGATTTCGACGATCTGGTTGCTTATAAATTGTCCGCAAGTGACACGTTCCAGATTACTTAAATCATTTTTAATTTAATAAGAAAATCTCATTTTCTGACACTCTTCACTCCGGGCTCAAGCGAATAGCCGTGGGACACTATTTGGATTTGATTTCCGAGATGGTTGTCAAGCCTAACAAGGTGGTCCTAATTCTATAACTTCATATTATTTGGACTTCCGATGTGCGGTCCAAATCCGATATGGAGTTTCAATGTGCTCTTGAGAGCAATTGGGTAATGAGATTGATCCTAGATTTTAGGGTAACCTAACGTCAATGATTCTACAAGTTTTGGGTCTTGCAGATCGTATTTAAAGTGGATCAAGTAGATTTCGTAGCTAATCTAGTTTAGTACTTAGTTACTTTGTCTCATTTCTAAAGGATTTAGTCCTGTATGATTTATGTCTGAGGTGGTACCTAGGCCTTTGTAGTTTGTACATAAAGTGATCCAAGTTATTAATACTTAACTAAAGCACGCCCTAATTACAATATAAGAAGGTCTTAGGGCAGGAGAGAGTGATGTTCCAAATAACCTATTCATTTTATGAGATTCCATAAGGGTAATGGTTAAAAGCCCATTTTATTTATGTATTTACTATGTAAAGTAATGTTTAGTTTAAGTATTGTTCTTCATCACCTAAACTTTAAGATAGTGTCTAATGTGAAAGTACTTAGAAAAATTTAAAGAATAAGGTGGTGAAAGGTGAGATTTTGAAGGAAATGTGAGATTTTGAAGAAAATGGTTTGAAAAGGGATTTGAGACTTTTGAATTGAGTGTTTGAGAAGTTAATCAGGTGTTAGGATCGACCCATTGCCTAAGGACATCTAATTCCAGGTTGGCAAAAATCTGGGATGTTACACTTCTCCACCAAAATGGAAGGTCTAGATGACTCCTTTCAAACTAGAAAGTAAACATCATGATGGGGTCAACGGAGAATGGCCCCATCATGGAATGATCATGAGAATCAAGGTGGGCCATCGGCCACATCAAGGTCCAAAGTAAGATCCATACCAACGATCGGTAGGCCTTACTTGGCCCATCATTAAAAGAATGAAATCTAGGCCTATACAAACACCCACTATTTGATCTTCTTAGTCCGATGAAACGTCGAACTCCTTGTGCCTCTCTTTGATGGAAGATGATGAGAAATTAAGGGCTAGGATGATGTATCTTAGGGTGGAAAGTGGGTCACACACATACACTTTTCTCTCTTGAAAATGCTTAGACGTCCACCACTTTGGTGTTGCTTAGAAATTGTGTTGAGAAAGAGAGAGAGAAAGGGTGGTTGTAAGAGAAGTGATGGGTGTGAGTGATGGATGTGAGTTGATAAATGTACTGGACTTGAGAGTTGACTTAGGGTGGTTGCTTGACTTGGGGAGAAAGAAAGCATGGGTGTGTACTTTAATTGATTGATTAATGGGATGGGTTGTAGAGATTCTCTTGGATTTGCAAATGCGCGGCGTTTCTTTGAAATAAACGCAGGCCCACATCTCTTAGCCAGGGTATCGAATCGGTGTGTAGGATGCGGCGTCGGAACAGGAGCGATGGTGCGGTCGCAATGGTACAAGTCTCAGATTAAGTCGAATCTAACTCAAATCTACGGGATACGACTTAGGGTCGCACGCAAACATCGATTATAGGTCACAGGTTGCCGGAATTCGTCGAGAAGGATCGCAAGAGTCGACGGAATAGTACAGAGTAGGATACGAGCCTTACATCATCTTAGCAGCCTTGTCCCAACTAGTTGAAGAATACAGATCACAAGAAAGCAGCATGATCCTAGGATAGTCGAGAAGGTCTTCACTCTCATAAATGATCATGCTTTCTAGAAGAAAATATGTGACCACTGTAATGACCCTATTTTACCAACCTAACCTATTTTTGTTGCCAGTTAATCAAACCAACTAGTCCATCCGGTCCAGGTTTTAACTGCATCTCTCTCTCTTTCTGTGTGTGTGCGTGTGAATTTCAGATTTGTAAATCAAAGTGAAGTCCATAAGCTTAATGATTTTTGTTGAATGTGGAGTCCCTTAAGGAAGTTTTGAGACCAGTATTTTATTTTGAGTTGCAGCCTAATTTTCCAATCATGTATATTCGGTCAAGTGAATTCTTTTGTTAAGTGACATTACATCAGTTCTTTGGATGCCTCTTATTCTCTGGATAGAGAAAAGCAACAACCATACTGTTTTGAAATCTGATCCTCAGATTAGGGTGACTTAGTGGGTATTGGAATAACTTAGACACATGTTGAGGTTGGATCAATATTCTGTCCCATTATTGATCTGCTTCTTTAATCTTGTACCTGCTATAAAGATGCTTGAGACAACTGCTGATTGAATTGATCCATACTTCTTAAGTGTTGGAAAAGCATCTTAGGATGCCACTTGATTTTATTTGGAGACAGTCTAAGCATATTGTTTCAACATCATCAAATTGGAATATTACAGATATCTTGCAAAATGCATGATTGGTGATAAAGGATATCTTACTAACAAACTCATCATTTTTTATTTGCTCATAAGGTGATGAAGCATTTCAGGGATTGGTTTGTTTGACTTACATGCATATGATTCCTCTTTCACTAGACCTGTGAATGCAGTCAATTATAAGTTCAAGATGTTCCCCATTCGCTCTTTGTACTATGTTTCCTAGATTCTCTTGTTTATACTAAATGATGAATGTTTGTTCCCTCTCTTTGAGCAGTTTTAGAAGTATTTTGTACATTGAGTTTAATGGATAGAATATGAATATCTACTCTTGCTAAATTCACAGGGTACAATTGACTAAACAATTGTGAATAGTAACCATATCTCATTTAAAAATACTTGTTGCTACACTCCTTGAATGTGTTAAATTGTGGCATTCAGGTTCTTTGGCTATCATGAGATTGTATTGATCTCATTTCTATTGAGGTTATCTATAACGACCTCAGTTTTGGGCACCTAGTGGTATATGTTAGTACATATAGGAAAATAATGAATATTTAAAATCACCACAAATATTATCATCGTCCCTAATCATAATAGAAGCACTGAATTTCGGGGACGAAATTCTTTTAAGGGGGGTAGATTGTTACGCCCCGTGCTTTTGAGTACTCGGGTGTTACTATTATAATCTAGATTAATGTATTTGTATGAGATACAAATAACATACATTGTTCACCATCATTTGATAAGTCAAAGCCCATCACTTAATTTCAATAGTCGGAATGCCAACATCTCATATCCAACCATTAATTTAAATAAATTGATAACTAAACGATAAAACCCATGTATTTTAGCCCACTTACAAACCCAAATAATCTAATCTTTATAGTCAAAGACGTATAAGAGACTGAATGAATGAATAAATGGCCTTAATCGGGCTGTGACCCACTTGAACAATTCAGAAATATATATATATATATATATATATATATATATATATATATATTTGTATGCATATATAAATCTAAATACAAATAAATAATTTATCTTTGAAAAACATACAGAACATCTCCAAAAGAGAGAACTATGAGATTTAAATATAGATAATTGATAATAAAAAATATAATAATAAATTTAAATAAAATATAAAACATTGCAAAAAGATATTTAATATTACAAATATATATTAGGCCATTTAATCCATAACCCAACCATTAATTTCTAGCCAAATGGTTCCGTAGACCCTTTTTACCATTGATGTTCGAATTCAGTACAATCTAATCATCAAATCAACAGAAACCCATAATTGGAGCTAAGCTTTAAGAAGTATGGTCCAGCTAGTCTATGGATCTACCTCATCTGTGAACCCGGACCCTAATAGGACTAGTAGGAACCACTGAATGGCATGGATCTCTCAACACATCACTGTGGACCCCACACTCACGGTTTATGGGTACACCATTAGGTGTACACCTACAGTACACCAGTCTGTAGACCTAGTCAAACGGGCGTTGGCCCGATAAAAACCAGAAAAGGAGAATTTCTCTCTCCTTTTTCCTCTTTTCTGCCAGCAAATGGATAGCCATCCGTAGTGCTGATCATAGCCCACAAATATGGGCCAACTTCCATCATCTGAACCGTCCATCATGCTCCAGCCATGTGGCCAATCAAAACCCTGTAAATTTCATGTGTTGGGGAGTGCATGCGTGAGCACAATTTTTAGTACAAGTAGAGGTGTGCTTGGCGTATTCCGAAATGGAAATCCCATCCTTCCTCCACGCTGGCAATCCGTGAGAGAATTTTCTCTCATCCCAGCCATTGATAAGGGGGATTACTGATCATTCATCCATTTCCAATAGCGAGCTACCTAGCATAACCATTCCAAAAATGGAAAGATTTGGTTTCTAGCTCTTTTCGAAATTGTTTTAGGCAAACTTTATCTGAACCATCCATTGCAGATCATCTTAGATGTTCAAAACTTATACGTCTAAGGGCGGAAACCCTAAGCTATGATAGGAGAGTTATTCTTCTCCCTTTATGGCAGCCGCAAGAGGATATCGCCCAATACCTTCAAGGCTCAAACCCACCAAGGAAAGGGATCTGGAGCTTTGAAATCCACAGTCTAGAAGCACCATAAGATCAATTCAGAGTTGTCCACTGGGGTAGAATGAGGAAAAGTCCATCGAACTTCGATCCGCCATTAGAGCCGCCTTCATCTCCACCACATTTGTCGCATGCAGGGTAGATTGTGGGTTGTGTATGCTCGAGTCCAGTTCCTCTTGGGTGTCTCAGCAAAAAGAAGAAAGAGGAGTTAGAGAGAGGAGAGAAGAAAGACGTGGAGTAGACGAGAGATAGAAGGAGAGAGGGGTGTCAGGTTACCGTCAGGCCTGACCCAGCTGAGTCGAATCTGTCAAGTTTGGACTTTGTCTGGGTTGAGTCCAGATGCTCTTGGACTTTCAGGAAGCAAAGAAAAGGAGAAGAGAAGGAGAGAGCGAAGAAGAAGGATGGGAGAATCAGCGGGGTGCATCGAGTACTGCACCCATTTCAACCAGACCGAGTTGCTGGTCAAGTTACAGACTCAACTCGATGAGTCAAGGGTCGAGTCCGCTGAGTCTGGATATCTGGACGTGAAAGAAACAAAGAAAGGAGAAAGAAGAATAGAGAGGAAAGAAGGGAAGAAGAAGAAAGATGAAGAAGAAGAGGAAAGGGAAGCTGAGAAAGTGGTCATTGAGTTAACTCAGTCAAGGCTATCGAGTTCACCCGAGTTAAGCTCATTTCGAGTGTGTTTTAGGTTTAGTAACACTTGGATGCCTTACTAGAGAGATCTTAACTTTATTAAGTGATAGAGAACTCAGTTTTGGGTAAGTAAATTTCTAAGTTTCATTCTTTAAATCTTGTGTTGTGATTGAATTAATCCTTCATATTCAGATGTGTTCTCCTAGAGTTAGCTTGGGTTGAGACCGAGCTATCTCAAAGCGAGCTAATTTACAGTTGAGTCATAAGCTGGTGGTCTACCCAAATGTCTAGGTAGTCACTTTCCATTTGAACTGAATTAGAGTTTAGACTAGACTAATAGTATTAAATATGGAAATCAGATATCAGGTGAAATTTCCAAGGACCATGATTATACCTATCTAGTTAAAATCCAAATTATGGCTGAATTGAGTATATAACGAGTTGTGTCGATCAAATTGGGTTAACTTAGGGTGAATTAAATCTCTTGCTTGGTAAATCTTAATTTTCCTATATTGTATGGTTTAATTTCATGTAGGAGATCAAAGCCCAAAATTATAATCTTAATAGTAGAAGATGTATGGAACTTAGCTCCAACCTGTTCGAGTTGGATTCATACATTAGAATGTTCGTATTGCGATCGTCAAATTTAAAGGTGAGGATTACCCTTCAAGCTTTTCTACATCTTGATAGTTAGCGTAGCTTGCTTATTTCATCTCTTGCATAAAATAATACTTAGTGAAATTGTTGATAAATGCTAGTTTCTAATTAAGTAATTCTTGATAATGACTAACGGTTAAATTTATATTCAAATATGAACATGTGATAGGTCTCAAATATTCTTCTTGACATGCGTAATTACTTTTGACAATGTGCTTGGCTTGTTTTGCCACTTACAGTAATTTTATGGTGTTTGTGGAAGTCCTTGAACTAGTGGCCTTTCTGCCAAATAGATTAAATGGAATCTCCTTGTCGTGGACTTACCCCCTTGTGCATCATTTGTGCCTACATAGCTTTTAGGGAATAATCCTTTTTATCACACCATTAGGTGAAATATTTGGCCCTTGCGGCTTTTATGGAATAACTGCCCCACGTGGCTTTAATGGATTATTTTATATAACCTTGCGATAGTAAGTTCCACTTATTGGACTATGATTGGCCACTAGTTATGTAGGTTACCTTTAAACATCCTAATTCTTAGCCTCATGAGCCAGGGATGGTGGAATGTAACACTATGCCTGAGCTGTCAGCCTATGCTGGGTAATAAACCCCCCATAGTGATCTTTGAGCTTTTTAAAAATGATTGTTTGAAATTAGAATAATAATGGTCGGGCTAATCATGCATTTTCATGGCATATGGTCTTTTCCAGGTGGTTAATTCTCCTTAGGCGTACCGTTGTGTACTTTTCTGGGTGACTAATTCTTCTTGGGCGATGTATATTACATGGTCATTTCTGGGTCGTTACTTCTCCTTAAGCATACCGTTATGTACTTTTCCGGGTGACAAATTCTCCTTCGGTAATCTATATTACAAGGTCTTTTCCAAGTGGTTAGTTCTCCTTAGGCGTACCTTTGCATATTTTTTCGGGTGACTAATTCTCCTTGTGCGATCTATATTATATGGTCTTTTCCGAGTAGCTAGTTCTCCTTGGGCGTACCTTCATGTACTTTTTCGGGTGGTTAGTTCTCTTTGGGTGACTTTTTACCAGCTGGATGTCCATCCCCAGGTCTGTGAGCATGTACACGCATCCATGCATTTAAACAAGATCATCTTTGTGAAATTTATTTAATGAATGTGTATCTGATAAACCTTATCTGATTTCCATGATAATCATTGTGTAATATTTTTTATACATTGTCTTTGTTAACTATGCTTAATTATCTTGATGATACGATAAATCTTGAGGGTTATACCTCACTACGATAGCCATTAATGCTATCGAACCATATTCAGTGTACAGGAGACGCAGATGATGTGTATGCCGGTGTTCAGGTGGAATGAGAGGAGCCAGATGATCTTGCGACTCTCCATTTCTGACTTTATTTGTATTTTAATTTATACTGTTATGTTTGTAAAGGTTAAGACATTGGTTTGTATAAGTTTTTGGGTAACCACTTGAAATCCTAGTAACGTATATTTGGACTCCCTCATGTACTTAATTGTTTCCATCCCGCTATATTACTAACTCTGATAAAAGAAAAAAAAATGTACGTGAAATTTAAGTTACAGTTAACAGTTAACACTCAGGTTTTTGGAAAACAAGTAGAGTACTCAGGTTTCAAGAACTGAGGGATTACAAGAATTCAATTGGAATTATTACATCTACTATCTCGGGAACATTTGATCAAATTTGAAGATGATGTCTAAGAGTGGACTTATTGCCCTTAAGAGATTACAGATTAATGTTATTGGTTATTGTAAATGATTTGAATAGAATGATTACTTAGGAATTATAGTATTAATGTGGCCACTAGTTGTAAGGATGTACATAAATAGTCGTTTGTAAACCGGATTAATGAAGGATACGTAATCATGAATACATAGCATATGGGCATTATCGGGTGCCTAGTCAACTGTTTACAAGGACCAGTGTACTATTCGAATGACCCTAATTTCATTTGAATGGGTCGACTGTTTGAAAGACCCACTCTTTTGCATGGATGAGCTAACTATTTGAAAGGCCCATCCAATGGTCGGCTGGATGTGCATCCCCGGGCTGAGGTGCATTTCATGCATCCATTCATTTTAAAAGATCATCTTATAAAATGTTGCTTTGCTTGAATGTTTACTTTGAAATAATCTTAATTACTATTCTTAATTGTAATCTTAGGGGGTGTTTCTCATTGAGATGACCACTCACGGATACTATTGTGTAATTGCACCAACCATAGGTGTTGTAGATGAAGAAGCAACACCCATGAATGAGGAATTGACAGTTGATGCTAGGGGAAATGGCTATATTAGTTCCAAGAGGATCTTGTCGAATCACAAGCCAAAACCAGGTGCGATAGACCTTTCACATTGCTAGAGACTCCTGAACATAACTGATACAATTTCCCTCTTAGTTTTTCGTACTGTGTTATATAAGCCCTATGGGCGTTTACTTGATTGTGTTTGGATGTGGACTTCATATTTTCCTTATGCATGGTTTTCATATTTTAGATGTAATGCCACTCTTAAATGATTACCAATACACTTGGATGAAATGTATTCTTCATAGCTAACATTCCGATTTTCGTATACAAGTGCCAAATTCATGCTATGAAATCCGGGGCGTTACACTCAAACAATGACATGACACCGTTTGATACGCTCCAGCTACTATTATCAAGAAATCTTATTCATACATATCTATAGATATTTGAATACACCACGCAGATCCATACAGATCACACATAACTCCCCCTGATTGATTCTCAAAGGGAATGACGATAATGAGGATGAACATTGCCCCATGTCACTTCGCCTTTGGGAAAATGTGCGACGGCATCCCCTCATGAAATGTATCATTTATTGTCTACACGTGTCAGCAAGACGATAACCGACTTTGGCTGATTCTTTGCAACACGTTAGCGACGGCTGCACTTTATCGAAATAAGGGATGAACCCTGTGCCGACACGTGTTCTTACATTGTTTCTAACAAAACTGCATTGATATCCTAATAAATACTTACCTCCCTTGGACAATATAGGCATCGTTTCAAATTCTTTTCATTCTTATGCCTTCATCTGTGTTCTTCTTCCAAGTAAATCCCAACTTCTGATCAACCTTCTGGAGCTCATCGACTAACACTTTTTTTCTTCAGTTGTGGCCTCATGAGTCTGACCATATTTGATGTTTTGGCTCTAACCCAACTACTCCCTTTGGTCAAGCCATTTATCCAGGCTTCATGTAAAAAGAGGCCAAACAATTCACGAACAAGGCCGGCAAAGCCAATTCTCACTTCATGACAACTTACCGTAATCACAACAGATCGGTCGATTATGAAGAGCATACCGCTTTCCTGCTACTTTTCATATGTCGGTGTTTACTTTATGTAAATGCCCTGCAAATCACTACCAAATACGTTTCACTAGTCAAGGCCCTTGTCCACGGTTGAAGGCTTGCTTTAGCACCTTTCGTGCTCGGACATCTGTACAGGAGATCTACGAAGTTACCAAAAAAAGTCTGTATTGTGGAGGAGGACTCTTATGGCTTCTCTAGATGTGGATATATGAATACTTCCGCCAATCTCTTATACATCATTCCATCCATTTCGAAGCCGTTTACACTTCTTATGGCGAGCACGCCATCCACTCCCCCACAAAACTCAACCCTTTCCAGTGTACATGGATACATTAGGGTAAAAGGAATTGGTCATTCATGCCATTCTACGAAGGAGAGTATGGTCCCGATTGGCTTACCGGCTGATATGCACTAGAGGATAATGATGCAACATCCCAAATGCTCTGGGCTTGGGAGAGCTATCTCATGGGCTAAGACATTCCCTGCGGAGGTTCAATCAAATCTAGCAAGAATGCCAAGGCCAGTATCAAACAATATTAGTCGAATTTTTTTGCTTGGCAGCTTGCCCGTTGTTCAATGCATCATGTTAAGGCATGATCCAAAGAATGAGTCAGATCCGACGCTGTAGTGAAGCCCATCACCTAAAATAGCGAGGAGAGTGACTCCAGCCATTAAAAACTTCCAAGGGCGACAAAAGCTATCGATCAAGCTGATATTTGTGTGTTCCCTCCTTTCTTGTCTACGTTAACATATGAATAAGTTCGATATCAAATAAACATCATGGTGGACCTTAGGAAGGTTTCAACAGTGTGCGTCACTCTCCCCACTGTTTTCCGTGATGGGTCCACTCCAGCTTTGTATCTGCCTCATTCTTAGAATCATGCCCTAAAATGATCTCTTCAAATGGTTGGACGGTCTGGATACATCACATAAATCATGGTGGGCCCACAGAACTCGGTAACGTCACTTCAGTAGCGAGTCTCGCAACTCAGCCTGTCAGTAGCTAATTCGCGTCGGAGATCCTGGTAGAAGAAAAGTCACGCATTCTATTTATTCTCACTGGCAGTGGGACCACACGCCCTTCCATTGCGGTGAGCGTCTTCTGTGGATATCTGACTGTGAGGGCCACTTTGATGTAATGTGTGTAAAATCCACGCCGTCCATCCAATTTGAAAGATCATTTTAGAGTACGATTCTAAAAACGAAGCTGATCAAAATTTTAGATGGACCACACCATAGGAAACAGTGGTGATTGAATATCTACCATTAAAAAAAATTCTTACGTACATCTAAATGTTTATTTTCCATCCAACCTATTCATAAGGTTACAAAAACCTTAATGAAGGACTACACAATTATCAGTTTGATCCAAAACTTTCGTGGCCCATGTGAAGTTTTTAATGGTTAAACACCACTGTTTCCTGTGGTATAATCCACCTGAGATTCTGATCGGCTTTGTTTTTGGGCTAATGCCCTAAAATGAGTTGTTAAAACCGATGGATAGCGTGGATGTAAGGCGCATAAATCACAGTGGGCCCCACAGTCAGGGATCCACTGAAGCCGCGCCTCTTCCATTCCTTCTAACTGGCAGTGTGACCCAGATTTCCGATTGAAGTGAAGCGGATCACTGCCCTTGGCTTTTAATCAATGGGGCTTAAAAGAACAAAAGCTAAAACACGTTGTGAGAGCCCACGCGAGATGGCTGAAAGTAGGGGAGTGCACCGAGTCGAGCTAGCCCCAGCTTCACTCAGCCACTAGTTGACCCCAGCTTGAACACGGCTCAACTCTGTCCTTGAGCTTGATTGGACAGCTCAGCTCAGCTCAATTATCAGCTCGGCCAGTTCAAGCTAAGTTTGAGTCAAAATCAAGCCTATATATTTTCAATTTCTCACTCTATATAAAACAATATCTATTTATAAGTATTTCATTAAACATCTCATAGGCAATATCAAAATCAAGGAAAAATGGTATTTGTTTCAGATGCATACATTCTTTACCACCAATCAACACTTCGTTGAGTTTTTCCATCAAAAACTTGGTGAGCAACATTAAATCAAAGTAATTGAGTCATTGAACTAGTTCATTTTGAGTTAGGGTTTGATTCGAGTTGAGTCGAGATCGGGCAAGCTCGAACTCGATTCGAAATTTTTTCGAACTAAAGAAATTAGCTCAACTCGGCTCGAACTCAGCTTCAAACCGAGTTGAATCGGGCTTTTTCAGGTCGAGCGAGCTACCCAAGCTAACTCGTCCCTTAGCTGAAAGCCTGAAATGATAACGGCAGCCGCATGTCTGCTCCGCTTAACTCGCACACCATAACATGCCAATGAGTAACACGTGAAGGAGATCCCGGTCTTCTTTCAGGCAATCCCCAATGCAGAATTTTCAAATCCCGTGAATCTATCCTGTCCACTCATCAAGTGGGCCATGCATGTATGATAAATAGACAAAAAAAAAAAAAAAAAAAAAACACTACCAAGATTCGTTGCATGATCGAGTCCCACACGATGAGCTGACCGTCTGGCGTTTTACACGTATGCTGAGTGGGCCCATTTGACGAAGTCCCAAATGTTATACGCTTGTCCCGCATCGCACGTGTTGCGGGCGCTTGGGTTGGGTTCCCGCATATGAACGGCTACGAATAGAATTCGTTACCGAAAGTTTTGAGTCTGGTGAAAGCTGCAATAAATCAAGGCCGGCAATCATTCCTCTGTCCATCCCTTGGTGGGCTCCACTTCACGAATCACTTGCCCATCCATTTCAGTAGTTATTAACATGATAATTTATGGAGGCAGCAAACATACCACTTTTATTTTATTGAGTGGATGTACGTTTGCTATCATTTATACTGCGTCATGAGAAGTATCAGGTGGTACTTTTTTTGTTTCCTCTTTTCTGTCCTTATTTATTTATTATTATTATTATTTAATTTTAACGGTTGAAATTCCGTCATTCGTACGGTTTACACCCGGTGTACCAGTCAAGGTTTGTTTGTACAAGCAACTCGCGAGAGTCTACGGGCTGTTTGATTTTCTAATTACTGTCGTAATTTCAGGTAAATGATTAATAATTATTTACCTTTGTATTTATCGTTGGATTTTCAAGGTGACGTTTACAGCCACAATCGTTTATAATACCCCTCACGTCACCCAAATAGAAAAAGTTAAATCCAGGGACCCGCTATGATGTATCTTATCCACACCGTCCATCCCTTTAGCTAGCTCATTTTAAGGCATGAGCCAAAAAAATGAGTCCGATCCAAAGCTCAACTTGACCACACCTCTGGAAACAATGGGAATTGAACTCCTATCATTGAAAGCTTCTTGAGGACCCTAGAAGTTTCGGATCAAGCTGATATTTTTGTTTCCCCTTTGTACATGACTATGTGACCTTATGAACAAGTTGGATGACAAATAAACATCAATGTGGGCCCTAGGGAGAAAACAACTTTCAATGTTGATGTCTTTATGATCATTGTTCCCTAAGGTGTGGTCCACTTGAGCTTTGGATTTGCCTCATTTTTGGGCTCGTGCGTTAAAATCTGCTATTAAAAAGGATGGATGGTGTGGATAAGTCACATATATCATGATAAGGCCCACATATTTAAATAGGTAATGACATGGTTTTTATGGACCGAATTTCAAATTTTAATTAGGACAATTTCAAATAGGTGGAGTAAGTCATAATTACTTATTTCCATGTATTTACCAAGGAAATTAAAATCAAACAACCCATAACTATTTATATCCATAAAAACCTATATTTTACCTACTTACATGTTCCAATAATAGGCCATCATGTGTGTACTTTGGGTTCGTTAATGTCAGAATTGTACTCATGCACGAAGGCACAAAACCATATGCATGCCTTTCGATGAACAAAATGACAAATGGCACATAGCTTTAAGGCACATGATCAAGGCAACGTGTAACACCCTAGTTCTTGAAACTCGAGGATAGTTGCTCCTCATTGAGAACCCGAGTATTACGTTATAAAACGGACCATCATACATCCAATTAGTAGTAAATCTCAAAATCATTAAGTAAGATAACTATTGCATAAACCAAGAATATTGAGAGTAATAACAAGGCAGTTTAATATAAGTTAATATAGGCAAAATGAAATCCCACCACAGGGGAAATATTTTTACAACTCAAACAAAACACATAGTATGAAATATGAAAGCAAGTAAATACTAAAATATCACTTGAGCTCCAACAGCTCAACAACATTCACATAGAGTTCTCCCTCGCCAAACTCCACCTTAGCTGTCCCCGGAATCCCGTCATAGGGGTCTCCACCTGTTCATCATACCTGTGTCTATTTGGTGTAACCGCACGATTGGGTGAGTGAAAACTCAGTGGGAACTTCCCGCAAGGATTCATGCATATTATATCATTCTAAAACAATTTAAATCAATATATTCAAATTATAAGGAGACTAATCATGAAATTATAAACGAATGTATGTGTGTATGAATGTATGTACAAGTTACAAATCTGGGGATGCACATCCAGCTGTCAAAATAAAGGGTCGTCTAAGGTGAACTAGTCACCCGGAAAAGACCAGGCAAACAGCCGCAGTAGATTATCTACCTGAAAAAAGCCATGTAAGTGAGTGCGCCCAAGGATATCTCTTGGAAAAATACACGGAGTACGCCCGAGGAGTGTCTAATCTCGGAAAAGCCTCATGTAAAGAAAAAGTGCCCAAAGTGTCACAAATGCACATAGTCTGTGAGTTTAACTGAAGTGTTGGAACTTTCAGTAAATCGAACAGAGTGTGGCTTACATCGAGCACTCAGAAAGTTCATATGTCATGAGTGAATGTCATGTACCATAATGCTCATGCACATTCCATATGATTAACAAGATTTCTCTCATAACATAATCAAAGCTTGAGGTCTTAAATAGAATATGATCATCCAAGCATAGGCTCAACATAAATCATTTACTTTTTCTAAGTCTAAATGAGGCCCATGACATTTCAAGCTTGTCGATTTAGCCAGAGTTTATTCTACATTTCTCATGAAAGATAACATCCCACAACTAACCACCATTTGTAAAATAGGTTGAAATGTAACGTTATGACCCTTGTCATTGATAATAGGATTATGCCCAAAATCAAGCAATTACTTTAATATTATAGAGAATGTAAGGCTAAATTCCAACTACATAGTTATCAAATGTGGGCTTGAGTAAGGGAATCTAGTGTACTAACTCATGTTCATCACATCCATATGGGAAACTAAAGAATTAAATTACTATTAGTATTATTCTAAAACTTCATTAGGATCAAATTATGACGGATCTAATTCATACAAGGAGAAATGGAACAAGCTTATCATTGGAATGGAAATAAGAATTCTTAACTTTAATGCAACTAGTAGAAGTGTACATGTGCTTTAGCAATTCCAAATGTGGCATAATAAGTGTGATACAACTCTTATGAGGCAGATTAGAGCAACACGATTTAAGGCATTCCCACATGATTATCCATGTTAATTCAAGTTTAAAGGAAACAACTACTATTTACACAATCATTATGTCTTTATACATTTAATTAAGCTTAAAGCATTTTAGAATTCAATGAAATGAGGAAGCCATGTGGGATATCCCTCACCTTGAATGGATGTTTCTCTTGATTCAAATTTTCCCAAAATGTGAGCTTATGAGTTCTTGATTTGAAATTGACTGAAGGAGAGGATGTCCTTCAAGGCATTCTGCTTCAGGTAGTACCTGGATTAGGACTGCTCTATGTTGCTGATGAGGCGCGATTGTCTTTCCAAGCAACCAGTTAAAGGTATTCATGGATGTACCATTTCATGGGTCACTACTGAGTTAACTCAGTCTAGTCATTAGGCATGTAAATGAGTGAATCCAGAGAGCCATCTTTCCATCTGTTCCTGGGTTAGGAGTAATACTTGTTTAGGGGACGATCCTTTCTGATGACGTAGAGAAGTCGGAGTAAGCCTCATGACGAACCTGATTAAATCAGGACGCTAATCCCGCAAACACAACCAGGTTGGTGAACTCGCTAAGAGTTATAGAACTCAGTTTGGATGTGGTATGCCTGATCCGAGTTTGTCCCGGTCAGGGGACTCATTCTTATGCTCGGTTTGAGTTGATTCCCACTCTCCCGAGTGCGTTTTGGGATAGCACAAGCCTGACTCAGTGGAAAATTGAGCAAAGTCATTTCACAAGTGAGTTAGATGGTAGTAGATTGAATGGGTGAGTTTTGATTTATTACCTGGACAGGGGTTGATTTGGGTTCAATACCTGAACCGAAACTGAGCTAAACCGATGCTGAGAGGGGGTTTGGGACGACAGGCTTCACTAGCAGATGAAGCAGTTGGACGATGATTGGAGTGTGACTCGGCAGACTCGAACGAGTAAACAAGGGCGAAGATGTTCAACAAACTCCCCTCGTCGATCTCCCTTACTAACTTCCTATTTCACCCTCTCTAATCTCCCTCTTTAGCTAGCTCTCAGAGCCGAATGACTCGGGCTGAGTCGAGTTGCTACAGTGGCAGGCAACTTACTCGGCTGCGCCCTTCCATTCTCTCTATCTCTCCTTTCTTATTTCTTCCCTTTTTCCTTCCTTAAGAATCACCCTAACACATGGCTATTTATAGCCATTCTATTTTTAGAGAGTTCCATAGCTAATCACGAAGATTAGCCTGGAAGAAAAACAGTTTAGCCGAGAATGGCTCGTCATCAGGGCCACTCCACATATTAGATCTAGTGAGTGGGTCTATAAGGCCGATTCCGATGGGTTTTGCGTGTGGTGGGCCACATGATGAACGGTTTGGATGTGTGAAAGGAATAGTTATATGGGAAGTGGGTCCAACAGCCAGATTTGGGAAGATGATAGGCTGTTAATGGCACTTTTTGGTTGGGTGGTTTATCCATAGATCAGGGCCATTTGGACAGTCCTGATACAGTCTAAAAGCAATGTGGGGTCCACCTTACGGTGCAAGAAGCGCTGATGATTAAGACAATTCGTTGAAGCTGAAAACCGTGGTGCCACTACACGTTCTCGTCATTTTCTCGGGTGTTAAAAAAAAATATCTGCTAACCCTATTTCAGACGTCTAGGATTGCTTGAAAGAAGCTTCTAGGCGCCAATGAAGACGAGATGCACTATTATTATATGTGGAAAGATTCTTTCCGCTTTCCGACGTGTAGGTGAGTATATTTGGTAATAGTAGGGCTGATTGAGATTTCTCTGCGTACGTGGCTTCCATTCGACGGCTTCCAACGGTCAGATCTTCCAGAGAAGCAATGCACGTGGATTTACTCTCCCTGTCAGCGCCCCTCAAGCAATGCCTGATCGGTTGTTAATCGAGCTGGCGCAAGTGATTTTCAATCGTTGTTTTCAGCGTGGCAAGGTCGGTGGGACCCAACAAATCAGATGGACAGTTTGGATCACACCTTTGTATTCGGATGGTGGCCGATTGCATCATTAAACAGACGGTCTATTTAAGCAATGACAGGTAAGAGGGAGATTTTTGAATTTCCTTGCTTTGTGCGAATTCCATCCGGTCAACATTTCTTTGACCCGATGAGTTGATCTCGTGCACATCGTGCGTACGCTATTTGTTTACATGCTCAGCTCAGACGTGATGTCCACGTCATGATCTAGGCCAATCAACACCGTCCATTTGTCTAGGAAGGTCCACTAATGGCCCATGATTAGAAGTTGTTACGTTCTAAAGGTTAGGTGGGTCATACTTCTCCTTTCATGAGCCTAACTATACATTTACTAACTATTTAGTGGTCAAATCCTTTCCGATCTAGACATCAGTGATTTGAATTATCTTAAACTTCATTTTGAGTGAGAAGTAAGTGATGTATTATTAGGTTGAGGGTTTTAGGTATTGAGAATGGTGGATGCAAGGATTTAGCCCCATATTTTAAATGTTTTGAGGTCTAATGGCACACTAGAGTGATGGTTGGGGTCATTACAAGATATCTGTAACTTCCCAACCTAATTCGGGTAGTTTGGATTTGTTTTGAATGTGATTGATTTCCACATGACTTCACATGATACAGACGTGAAATGTACTAGTCAAGTTTAATGGTTGGATTGTGATCGTGCTAGGCAGATGTGCACACTATGATGTAGATATTGAATTATTAGTTCGTTTTATATTTACTTACTCTATAAAGTGGTTGGTGAGTAGGATTTGTCTTGAGTTTCCAAGGACTCTTAAAATAATCTTAGACCTAACTCGATGAGAGTTGTACTAATGAAATTTTTCTAGAGTTGTTCATGGTTTACATAGGTGGTCTCTTTGTGAATTATCTGATGATGATATCTTAGATCCTGACACCCCAAAATACTTCCTACAGTTTACGGGTAACACCCGAGTATAGAAAATACGGGGTGTTACAATCTACCCCCCTTAAAGAAAATCTCGTCCTCGAGATTCAGTAATGATTATACTAGATAACATTATTATAAGTAATAAAATCATCCGGATTGTGTACTTATCTATCGTCTGTAGAAATGTAGAATCACATCCAATATTCTTGAGAAGATACATCTAAATCTACTACAACTCTTAAGTCTTTAGACCAACCAAGTGTCTAATGTACATGGTTCCCTAAAATTTTAGATCTCTTTTCGGTACTTTCTAAAACCATGGATATATTCCAATGCTAGATACGTCAAATGTTGTTGTTGTTGTTGTTGTTATTATTATTATTATTATTATTATTATTATTATTATTATTATTATTATTTATAGCATTTGTTAGGTTTACAAGTTCACTTAGGTGACAACTAATCATAATATGATAGTTTCCCCATTATCTAAATACAATTCAATTTTTTGTTTTTCATGTTCAAGTTAACACAAATGGGTGGTTGTAGTAGGTTTGAGCCCGATACGTCAATCCCCTGCTTGTGCATAACAGTGGATTCTCTAGTATTACTTTCTAATCCTGGTAATTTTTGATCTTCTACTTGATTAAGCATTAAGATCATTGGAACTTTTCTAGGACATAGAATTTGGATCAAACCGCACATGCTTTGCCTAAAATATGATTCCATCAGTTCGTGGTCTCGATTACTCCAGACACTTGGGAATATCATGAAATTCTCTATCTTCCTAATAAGAGTACTCAAAATTATTTATTATTTATTATTATTTTTTTTTTACGTGAAACAGACCTAAATGACCGCCACGTTTTTACTATACCCTTTGATTACTTTGTAATCAAAGTAATCAAAGTGTATAGTATACTACCTGAGAGTTTTTTGGCCAAAGTTCTTATAAGAAAAATTAAGTTTGACATTTTCTAAATTTATCCAGATTCTCAAATCTGGTCCTGATATGCTCAGTCTAGGGTTGAGAATTTATTCAAAACTCTATAATTCCTCCTCTAGTTAATTCTATGTGCTGGAATTTATAAGAAATATTGTTTTTAACTAAAAAGATGTATTGGGAGAGTTAAGATTGAGATTCGTAGTACAATTCTTTAAGTTTAGGGAGTGTTTATGTTAGGTGTAATGTGCAGTATGGTGGTAAAGAATTTCCTACAATGCCTAGATTCGTTTCACTTGATGAGTGTTGTGGCAATGTTGATTCCAACTAAGGAAAAAATAATAATAACAATGATAAATTTTAATCTTATATCGCTAAAGATGTTATTTAGAAGTTAGGTTCAAGGAATGTTCTCATTTGATTTTCCTATGCATCACAACGTTAATTTGTACACACATGGTACCTAAATTTAGTTTCTAAGATTTAAATAACTAAATCTAGAGGTTTCAAAGGAGTTTGAAATTTTACGTCTTTATGTCTAAAATTTTCCTAAATTCTAAGGGAGTTCTAAATAAATTCAAATGTCTTTCCTAACAATTTTCTAAGGAGACCTAGTGTTTGGTTTCTGAGTTCAAAATAAGTAATAGTTCATAATGGGAATCTAAATTCAATTTCTACGCTCAAATAACTAAACTTGATCTTTCCTATGGGGGCTAAAGTTTTGTCTCTATGTTCACAATTTCCTAAGTAATTCCACTCAAGTTTGAATGGCTATCCTAATGAGTTCATGGGAACTTAAATTTAATTTCTAAGTTCAAATAAATAACCCTGAGATTTCCTAAGGGGCTTACAATTTGTGTCTCTATGTTCAAAATTTTCCTCAACTCTAAGGGAACTCTATATAAATTCCAATGTCTTCCCTAAAATTTTTCTTATGGGGATTTAGATTTGATATCTAAGTTTAGACACCCAATAGTTCCTAATTGGAACCTATATGTAGGTCTCCATGTTCTCAAAATTTCTCCTAATCTAGAGGAGATTCACTCTAGTTCCAAATCCTATTATAGCATCCTAAATTAGAACATTTAAGGTGGATATAAATTTGTTTCCCCAAAGGCAAGGTTTCTCTAAACTCTCTCTCTGATACCATCTTGTAACACCCTGGTTCTCAAAACCCAAGGATAGTTGCTCCTCATTGAGAACCTGAGTATAACGTTATAAAATGGATCATCATACATCCAATTAGTAGTAAATCTCAAAATTATTAAGTAAGATAACTATTGCATAAACTAAGAATATTGAGAGTAATAATAAGGCAATTTAATACAAGTCAATATAGGCAAAATGAAATCCCATAACAGGGAAAATATTTTTACAACTCAAAAAAAATACATATTCTGAAATATGAAAGCAAGTAAATCCTAAAATATCACTTGAGCTCCAACGGCTCAACAACATTCATATAGAGTTCTTCCTCGCCAAACTCCACCTCAGTTATCCTTGGAATCCTGTCATAGGGGTCTCCACCTGTTCTCATACCTGTGTCTATTTGGTGCAACCGCACGATTGGGTGAGTGAAAACTCAGTGGGAACTTCCTGCAAGGATTCATGCATATCATATCATTTCAAAACAGTTTAAATCAACATATTCAAATTACAAGGAGACTAATCATGAAATTATAAATGAATGTATGGGTGTATGAATGTATGTACAAGTCACAGATCTGGGGATGCACATCCAGCTATTAAAAAAAAGGGTCACCCAAGGTGAACCAGTCACCCAGAAAAGACCATGCAAACCGCCGTGGTAGATTATCTACCTGGAAAAAGCCATCTAAGTGAGTGCGCCCAAGGATATCTCCTGGAAAAATACACGGAGTACCCCCGAGGAGTGTCTAATCCTGAAAAATCCTCATGTAAAGAAAGAGCGCCCAAAGTGGCACAAATGCACATGGTCTGTGAGTTTAACTAAAGTGCTGAAACTTTTAGTAAATCGAACAGAGTGTGGTTTACATTGAGCACTCGGAAACCTCATATGTCATGCGTGAATGTCATATACCATGATGCTCATGCACATTCCATAGGATTAATAAGATTTCTCTCATAACATAATCAAAGCTTGAGGTTAAGTTGAATATCATCATCCAAGCATAGGCTCAACATAAATCATTTACTTTCTCTAAGTCTAAATGAGTCCCATGACATTTCAAGCTTGTCAATTTAGCCAGAGTTTATTCTACATTTCTCATGAAAGATAACATCCCACAACTAACCACCATTTGTAAAATGGGTTGAAATGTAACATTATGACCCTTGCCATTGATAATAGGATTATGCCCAAAATCAAGCAATTACTTTAATATTATAGAGAATGTAAGGCTAAATTCCAACTACATAGCTATCAAAAGTGTGCCTGAGTAAGGGAATTTAGTGTACTAACTCATGTTCATCACATCCATATGGGAAACTAAAGAATTAAATTACTATTAGTGTTATTCTAAAATTTCATTAGGATCAAATTATGACAGATCTAATTCATACAAGGAGAAATGGAACAAGCTTATCATTGGAATGGAAATAAGAATTCTTAACTTTAATGCAACTAGTAGAAGTGTACATGTGCTTTAGCAATTCTAAATGTGGCATAATGAGTGTGATACAACTCTTATGAGGCAGATTAGAGCAACATGATTTAAGGCATTCCCACATGATTATCCATGTTAATTCAAGTTTAAAGGAAACAACTACTATTTACACAATCATTATGTCTTTATACATTTAATTAAGCTTAAAGCATTTTAGAATTCAATGAAATGAGGAAGCCATGTGGGATATCCCTCACCTTGAATGGACGTTTCTCTTGATTCAAATTTTCCCAAAATGTGAGCTTATGAGTTCTTGATTTGAAATTGATTGAAGGAGAGGATGTCCTTCAAGGCATTCTGCTTCAGGTAGTACCTAGATTAGGACTGCTCTATGTTGCTGATGAGGCGCGATTGTCTTTCCAAGCAACCAGTTAAAGGTATTCATGGATGTACCATTTCATGGGTCACTACTGAATTAACTCAGTCTAGTCATTAGACATGTAAATGAGTGAATCCAGAGAGCCCTCTTTCCATCTGTTCCTGGGTTAGGAGTAATACCTGTTTAGGGGATGATCCTTTCTGATGATGTAGAGGAGTTGGAGTAAGCCTCATGACGAACCTGATTAAATCAGGATGTTAATCCCGCAAACACAACCAGGTTGGTGAACTCGCCAAGAGTTATAGAACTTAGTTTAGATGCGGTATGCCTGATACGAGTTTGTCCCGGTCAGGGGACTCGTTCTTATGCTCGGTTTGAGTCGATTCCCACTCTCCTGAGTGCATTTTGGTATAGCATAGGCCTGACTCAGCAGAAAATAAGCTGAGTCATTTCACTAGTGAGTTAGATGGTAGTAGATTGAATGAGTGAGTTTTGATTTATTACCTGGATAGGAGTTGATTTGGGTTCAATACCTGAACTGAAACTGAGCTAAACGGATACTGAAAGAGGGTTTGGGAAGACAGGTGTAAGACCCGTATCCTAGTTCACACTGTTCCGATGAATCCTGTGATCATTTTCGTCGAAGTCCGGCAATCCGCGACTGATAATCGATGTTGCGATCGATCGTAAGTCGTATCCTTTAGATTCAAGTCGGTTTAATCTGAGACCTGTATCATTGCGACCGCACCGTCGCCGCGATTCCAACACCGCGACTCACGCACCGATCCGACACCCTGACTAGAAGATGTGAGTCGGTGTTTATTTCGAAGAAACGCCGCACTTTTATGATCCCGAGAGAATCTCTACAACATGTTAAATCAATCAAATCAATCCCATCAATCAATCAATCACATCAATCAATCCATCACTTCATGTCAAGTACAAAGCACCCATGCTTTCTTTTTCCACAAGTAAAGCCACCACCAAAAGTCAACCAATCCATCCCTTCACCCATCACTCACATCCATCACTCACCTCACATCACTCTCTATCCTTATCTCTCTCTTTCTCTACACTATTTTCCAAGCAACACCAAGAGCAAAGAGAGCTCCCACGTCCAAGCCTTCCATGGAAAAAAATGACCTTGTGTGGCCCACCTTTCCCTTCCCAAAACCTCTCATCCTAGCCTTTGATTTCCCATCTCCACCGTCAAAGAGGAGCACAAGAAGGTTGGCGTTCCAATGGACCAAAGAAGATCGACGGTGGGTGTTTCCATAGGCTAGATTTCATAAATTTTGTGATGGGCCAAGTGAGGCCTACCGATCAATGGTATGGGTCTCACTTGGGACCCTATGATGTGGCCAATGGCCCACTTTGATTATCATTTGATGTACGATTAGATGCAAGGGAGGACCCATAGTGTCGGGGTCCCTCCATCACACGTGTGTCCCACTCTTTTCCTCTCTCCCTCTCTCTTTACATTTTTCTTTCCTTGTGATGATATAGTTGTGAGGCCCACTTGGATGGACCTCACAAAGGAGCATGCATTGGAATCCAAACCATCTAAAGGTGGGGCCTACTTTACATACGTATGGTGACCACACCACCTCACCATGTGGTGGCCCATCTACAAAGTGCCCACCCTAAAGGCACTGCATGCCCACAAAAAAAAAAAAGAAGAGAAGAAGAGTCCAGGGACTCTCTGACGTGAAAAGGAAAACACAAATATTGGCTTGGATTTACAAGCCATTGGGGTGACCCACTTGCATAGGACCCACCTTGATGTTTGCATCCAATCTAAGCCGTCCATTCCACTCTTCATATTGTTTGAGGCGTTGAGCCAAAAGATTATGCCGATCGGAATTTCTAGTGGGCCATGGCATGGGAAACAGTCTCCTTGCCATTGAAAACCCCCCTGTTGATCCCGTACCCCTGATATATGCCCAATATTGGGCTCATTGTGATTGTTGAACGCTGTATGAAACAATGGACGGGGTGGATTCATCAGATTTGGATCCCACATATGGAAAACCACAAAATCTCTGATTTTTTAAAAAAAATAATAATAATAACAACAACGAATTCTTTCTTCTGCTGCTTCTTCCGACAGAAGGATGCTTTGGCGTCTGCGCGTCATTCGGGCGCGATCGGGCGTGAACCCACCGCCCCTGCCGTGGGCCCCACCATGATGTATATTTTGTATCCACACCTCCCATTTGGTGGGCCACTGCCTGACGTGGCCCCCCTCCAAAAATCAGGCCAATCCAGATCTCGGGTGGCCCACATCACAGTAAACAGTGGGAATTGAACTCTACCATCAAACCCTTTCTGGGTCCACGAAAGTTTCAGATCAAGTCGAAATTGTTTTTCCCTTCTTTCGGTCTGTGTGACCTTATGAACAGTGGTGGATGGAAGATAAATGCATGGTGGGCCCCACATGGGACCCACAAGGATGTATGTATTTCTCCTCCACCGTCCGCTTGGAAGGTGGAGCCCACCATGATATATGTGTTGTATTCCCACCGTCCAGGGGACGGTGGGTGCGGCAGTGTGTGTGTGCCCTGTGTGTGTATGTGTGTGTATGCGTGTGTGTGTGCGGGTGTGTGCATGTGTGTGTATATATATAATATAATATTATATTATATATATTGTATATAGCATTTGGTGGGCTTTCATGGGCCCCACCGTGATGCTTGTGTTGCATCCAAACTGTTCAACCATTTGGCCAGCTTGTCCTTACCCGAGTGTGACTAAAAATAAGGCAGATCTAAAGTTCAAGCGGACCCCTACCTTGGTATGTGGTTGAGGCCCATCTGTGAGGCCCACCTGGATGTGTATTTATGGCCGTTGTTGAGGCCCACCTTAATGTATATATGGCCCATGTGTCTAGGCCCATTCAATGTATTTATGACCCATGTTACGAGGCCCATTGTGATGTTTTCAAAGGCTCATGGGTTATGACCCATTTTAATGTACATAAGGCCCATTGGTGTGACCCATTCGATATGCATATGGCCCATGTGGTGAGGCCCACGTTGATGTACTTGTGACTATCCGTTGAGGCCCACCTTGGTATATACATATGGCCCACTTGTCATATTTATGGCCCGTTGTTTAGGCCCACCTTGATATACATGAGGCCTATGTTGTGAGGCCCATTTGATGTATTGGAGGCCCATGGGTCGAGGTCCAATAGGGCATACATAAGGCCTATTGAAGGTGATTCCACCGTGTTTTATGTGTTGACCTATATGGCGGGCTATGCCTTGGGAGCAATGTTGGTTTGACGTCCACATTGTAAGTATAATGTTGGTTAAATGTCCACATTGTCACACTCCTTAAGGCCCATTGATAGGCCCATACTGGTTATGTGTAGGCCGTCTAGGCCCATCTTCGGTGTAAGGATAGTTCATTACTTTATAACATGTTTAGTATAGCTCCATGATTCATACCCATACGCATCATTTGTATGCTTGATATGAGGAATGTTTGATCATAGCATAAGCCATTGGACTGAGACATTTACGGGACTCCTTATGAGACGGAGTGCCCGACATGAGCGCATGGTACGCGCGAGATTGCTGCATGTTTGTACGGTGTGATTCATGCATCTCGCATACATGTTACTTGATCATTGTACGCCCTAGCGACATCAGGGCCGTGGCCTTCACAGGCATATCGTGGATGGCTAGACGGGACATCGGAAATGTTTGGTTCTAGCATACGGGCGTCATAGATGTCCCTGGGTGAAAATCCCTGAACCTCCGTGGCCAAGAGATGACTCCAACGTCGAAACTGAGTAGATATATGAGCGCACGAGGGCCGAATATCAGGAGGCCGCGTCTCCCACTGTGTCGTGGTCGGTTGGGAGGGGGTGTGACCTTACCCGCCTGAGTGAGGGGGTAATATCTAGGTTGAGTTTGACCAGCTTGAGGAATGGGTCCGCTATCGACGAGCCGTGCCCGATATTGGTAGGCGGATAGTGAAGTCTCTTTCACTTACCCAGTTGTGCGCTTAGATAGGGGCGACAAGCTGGCGTAGAATGTAATAGACCCCGGTGATGATCCCAGAGACGAACTGTACTGGTATGTGGACTTATTGAGTAGGAGTTACATGCTCATTCATTCATTCATTCACTATCCACTCAGGCTGGTGGTGCGCAACTAATTGTTGTGTGCCTTCGTTATGACAAGGATTTTGGTTGGGGCGCGTGACTAACCTGAGATCAGGAGTTTACCACATCGAGTCTGACTATCCAAATTTAGGTATGAGACTGGTTTGGATAGAAGGCCTTTGTGATGGACCCCATAGCCTGCGATACTACGTACTATCATCCCGACTTCACACTCCAGCACGGTCATTCCATTCGCACCGCATAGCGCATTACATCTACTGCATATGGCATTCCGGGTTACTATGTTTATGCGTTTATACGGTTTAGATACGACTGACGGTATTCATGCACTCATCAGGAATTGCGTACTGCATCGCATCCTTGGCATCTGATGTTTAGCTCTTTATGACTCCTCATTTGCATAGATGTTCTATAATGAGTATTTTGATATTGATCGACTCAGGGACTTGTCTGTATTTTTGCTTACTCTGTTATTGTATGATTTATGACCTTATTAATAATGTTGTTTACTCGGATATTCATGCTATTATCAGTATCTCTGCTTATTTCTGATATTGTATGATTTATGGGTTTGTTAGTATTCTCGCTTACTCTGATTACTCTGATATTGCTTACTCGGCACTTACCTTGTGCACACACTTACACCACCCTCTAAGCTTTCTATAAGCTTATGCACGATAGATGCGTGCAGGTGATGTTAGGTTGTAGCAGTGTTGAGCTTGGAGCGTGCAGCGGTCGTCTGGAGCTTGATTTTTTATTTATGTATTTCCCTTTCAGCATTGTACTCAAATGATTATATTAGTGGATATGTGATGATGATGTTGCCCTTGTGAATTGGGTAATCTTGTGGTTATGCATATTATGAGTTAAATGTACATTGAAAAATCCTCCTTGTAGGATCTCAGGATTGGAATCTGGCGTATGGACGCTAGGAGCCGAGAATGGGGTACTACGGAGGCTGTCGGCACCGGATTCGGCGATTGGCATTCCAGTGAATCCGATTTCCGGATTTGGGGCGTGACAACAGGCTTCACCAGCAGATGAAGTAGTTGGACGATGATTGGAGTGTGACTCGGCGGACTCAGAACAAGCTGAAATAGTGGTTGAAGATCGGTTCCAACAGCTGCTCCCTCGTCGATCTCCCTTACTAACTTCCTATTTAACCCTCTCTAATCTCCCTCTTCATCTAGCTCTCAGAGCCGAATGACTCGGGCTGAGTCGAGTTGCTACAGTGGAATGCAACTCGCTCGGCTGCGCCCTTCCATTCTCTCTATCTATCCTTTCTTATTTCTTCCCTTTTTCCTTCCTTGAGAGTCACCCTAACACATGGCTATTTATAACCATTCTATTTCTGTAGAGTTCCACGGCTAATCACGAAGATTAGCGGGAAGAAAAACAGTTTAGCCAAGAATGGCTCATCATCAGGGCCACTCCACATATTAGATCTAGTGCGTGGGTCTATAAGGCCGATTCTGATGGGTTTTGCATGTGGTGGGCCACATGATGAACAGTCTGGATGTGTGAAAGGAATAGTTATATGGGATGCGGGTCCAACAGCCAGATTTGGGAAGATGATAGGCTGTTAACGGCGCTTTTTGGCTGGGTGGTTTATCCATAGATCGGGGTCGTTTGGATGGTCCTGATATGGTCTAAAAATAATGTGGGGTCCACCTTATGGTGTAGAAGCGCTGCTGATTAAGACAATTCGTTGAAGCCAAAAACCGTGTTGCCGCTACACGTTCTCATCATTTTCTCGGGTGCTAAAAAAAGTATCTGCTAACCCTATTTCGGATGTCTAAGATTGCCTGAAAGAAGCTTCTAGGCGCCAATGAACAGACGAGATGCCCAGTTACTATATGTGGAAAGATTCTTTCCACTTTCCGACATGTGAGTATTTTTTGTAATAGTAGGGTTGATTGGGATTTCTCTGCATACGTGGCTTCCATCTGACAGCTTCTAACGGTCAGATCTTCCAGAGAAGCAGTGCACGTGGATCTACTCTCCCCGTCAGCGCCCCTCCTCAAGCAATGCTTGATCAGTCGTTAATCGAGCTGGCGCAGGTGACTTTCAATCGTGGTTTTCAGCGTGATCAGGGTCGGCGAGACCTAACAAATCAGATGGATGGTCTGGATCACACCTTTGTATTCATATGGTGGCCGATTGCATCATCAAACGGGCGGTCTGTTTGAGCAGAGACGGGTGGGAGGGAGATTTTTGAATTTCCTTGCTTTGTGTGAGTTCCATCGGGTCAACGTTTCTTTGACCCGATGAGTTGATCTCGTGCACAGCGTGTGTACGCTATCTGTGTACATGCTCAGCTCAGACGTGGTGTCCACGTTATGATCTGGGCCAATCAGCACCGTCCATTTGTCTTAGCAGGTCTGTTAATGGCCCATGATTAGAAGTTGGTACGTTTTAAAGGTTAGGTGGGTCATACTTCTCCTTTTATGAGCCTAACTATACATTTACTAACTGTTTAGCGATCAGATCCTTTTCGATCTGGACATCAGTGATTTGAATTATCTTAAACTTCATTTTGAGTGAAAAGTAAGTGATGTATTATTAGGTTGAGGGTTCTAGGTATTGAGAATGGTGGATGCAAGGATTTATCCCCAAATTTTAAATGTTTTAAGGTCTAATGGCACACTAGGGTGACGGTTTGGGTCATTACAAGATATCTGTAACTTCCCGACCTAATGTGGGTTGTTTGGATATGTTTTAAATGTGATTGATTATCCGCATGACTTCACATGATACAGACGTGAAATTTACTAGTCAAGTTTAGTGGTTGGATTGTGATCGTGCTAGGCAGATGTGCACACTATG
This sequence comes from Magnolia changhungtana, assembly GCA_030180095.1. Lineage (NCBI taxonomy): Eukaryota > Viridiplantae > Streptophyta > Magnoliopsida > Magnoliales > Magnoliaceae > Magnolia > Magnolia changhungtana. Next base: position 1,396,991 of record JASAUF010000117.1, on the reverse strand, counting down.
ATGTAGATATTGAATTACTAGTTCGTTTTATATTTTCTTACTCTATAAAGTGGTTGGTGAGTAGGATTTTTCTTGAGTTTCCAAGGACTCTTAAAATGATCTTAGACCTGACTCGATGAGAGTTGTACTAATGAAATTTTTCTAGAGTTGTTCATGGTTTACAAAGGTGGTCTCTTTGTGAATTATTTGATGATGATATCCTAGATCCTGACATCCCAAAATACTTCCTACGGTTAAGGGTAACACCCAAGTATAGAAAATACGGGTGTTACACAATGTATGCGGCATGTTTATAAAAGACTCACCAAGGCAAGGATCTTATCCCATATCTGGATATGCTCGGTAAGGTTTTTCTCATAATCCTTCTAAAATGAGAGTTTTTCTAGAGACGTTTAGAGCTCTTACAGTGATTCTGAATATTCTGAAGATCTGAAGATCAGATTACTATTAGAACGGATAGACACCAATAGATTGGGATAGTCACCCCCCAAACTCGGAAACCGGGCTCACAAAATTTCTGATTGCCGAATCTGGTGTCGATAGTCTCTGTAGTACCCCATTCTTGGCTCCTGGCACCCATATACGAGATTCCGATCCTGAGATTCTACAAAGAGGATTTTCAACATGAATTTATTTTATAATAAGCATAACCCATGAATGATAACCAGAACACCATTACAAAATCCACTATGATCAAAATCTTTCAACTATAATGTATAAAGGAAAATACAAGATAATATCGGGACTCCAAAAGCACGACTACACGCTCCTACTCCTGCTCGGCTACGTCCTAGCATCATCTACACATAACGATCATGCATAAGCTTCTATAAAGCTTAAAGGGTGGTGTAAGTGTGTGTATGCAGAATATGTCTATGAATCCATGAATACTATTAGTTGTACCAAGGCTATACGATGCAAGGCATGAATGTTATCGACCATATCAAGGTCATGCGATGTAAGACATGAATGCTGTCGGCCATATTAAGGCTATGCGATGCGAGGCATGAATGTTATCGGTCATACCGAGGCCATGCGATGCGAGATGCAACTCAAGCATACCAATCCTCATCTAAATCCGTATTATAATACAGATCGTCACTGGAGCAACAAATATCAGTATAGTTCTCACTTTTGATAATCATCGGGGTCTAGTACACTTTATTCCAGTTTGTCAACCCTATTTGAGAGCACAACTAGGTAAGTGGGAGAGACCTCACTATCCACTTGCCAATATTGGGCCCGACTCATCGATAGCGGACCCATTCCTCAATCTGGTCAAACTCAACCTAGTCATTGCCCCCTCACTCAGGCGGGTAAGGTCACACCCCCTTCCAACTGACCACGACACAGTGGGAGACGCGGCCTACTAGTATACGACCATCGTGCGCTCATGCATCCACTCGATCTCGATGTTAGAGCATCCTCCTGGTACCATAAGGGTTCGAAGACTTTCACCCAAGGACGTCATTACGCCCTAGTGCTTAGAACCAAGTATTACTGGTATCCAATCCTGTCATCGAGGATATACCTGTGGAGGCCATTACCTTAATGTCGCTAGGTTACATAGTAACCATATCACATAATGCAAGATGCATGAATCATACAATCCAGTCATGCATCAATCCTTCTCGTACTGTGTGCTCATGTGGGATAACTCCATCTATCAGGGAGTCTCAACAATCTGCCCAATGGCATAACGTTATGGTTAGTCACTCCTCGTAACAAGCATGCAAATGATGTGAATGGGCATGTATCATGATGCTATGCTATCACATACTCATAATCGGTATTGATAATCGGCCTATATATGAGGCGGGGTCCATAAAATGACAGTAGATCTAAACCATAACATAAAGATCGGTCCTGAACAATGGATATACCAAATATTATACCACAGATTCTTCCATCTATGGCAAGGTGATGATGCATCATTCTCATAATAAGGATGGGCTTAAATGGCCTACTCATATCGAGAATGGGCCTAAGAACAAAGAGTAGGCTTCGAGGTTTGGGTACTTTACTAGCACCAATGGGGGCCCAATAATTTAGGATAGCCCAAAAAGGTGAGATGAGTTACACTAATATCAATGGGGGCCTAAAGGTTTGGGTTAGCCCACTAGGGGGAGATGAAAATGGGCCTAAGGATGGGCATAGGGAGGATTATAATGTGGACCTTCAACCACCATTGTTCTTACGATGTGGACATTTAACCATCATTGCTCCCAAGGCATGGTCCATTTAGAACCTATCCTATAATGGGGGCCCATAGGCCTAATACTTGCTAGGAATGGATGATCATCATAAATGTTATCACATACATCATGGTGGAGCCATGCATCACAATTGGGCCTCATCATATAGGCCACATATACATCATAGTGGGCCTCATCATATGGGCCTCATACACATCACTTAGGGTCTCATCATATGGGCCTTATACACATCTCTTTAGGCCTCATCATATGGGCCCTATTTACATCCCATTGGGCATCACAAAAAGGCCTCATATTCATTATAATGGGCCTCACCAAATGGGCCACAAATTCATCATATTGGACCCCACACAAGGGCCCAGGGGTTAGGCATAAGGGATGGGTAGTGTGTGTATCACATATAACATAGTGGGCCTGATGGGGGCAACCCATATAATCCAGAAAATGAGTAGACAACATGCACAATATATACATCAAGGTGGGGTCCACGGGTCAGCACAAAGGTCCAGAAAAATAGATGGACAGAGTGTTTGCAATGCATACATTAAGGTGGGCCTGTTGCATCACAAAGTGGGCCTCACCACTGCTGGCCAGGTGGATATACAACTCATACATCAAGGTGGGTCCCACCCCCACACGTGCAGCACGTGTAAGGTGGGCCCCACGTCCAGAAAATAGACGGACAATGAGGATAAAACCCATACATCGTGGTGAGGTCCAGCCCATGTGGACGGTATTGATACAACACATGCATCATGGTGCATCCCACCATCCAGCAAACTGGACGGTGGATAATATACATAAATCATGGTGGGTCCACATTCCAGTTGGATGGTGGAAACCCCACACATGCAAGGTGGGTCCTACGTCCAGCAATGGACAGACATCATGGATGTGAAACACATATATCATGCCAGGGTCCACCGTCCAGCTAGCTGGACGGTGTTAGGTACACACATGAAGGGTGGGCCTTGCAGATGGATGGCGTGAATATACAACACATATATAAGGTAGGTCCCACCATCCAGTAGGCTAGACAGTGTGGATAAGACCCATATATCATGGCTAGGGTCCACATCCAGCTGGACGGTGGAGATCCCACATGTGTAGGGTGGGTCCCACCATCCCAGTGATGGGCAGTTTGGATAAAATATATAAATCAGGTGGGTCCACAAGTGTGGCCCACCATAGCTTTGGATTAAAGCTGATATTTGTATTTTTCCTCTTTAACTGAGCCTGTCCAAACGGTCAGGCCAGTGGGCCTGCAGCTGGAAGCCAACAAAGTGGGCCCAACGCATGGACAACATAAGTATAATACATACTTGATGGTGGGGTCCATCAGGGTGGGCCACATGGCCTTGGGATCAGGCCAACATTTGTGTTTTTCCCCCATCCAGGCTGGCCCAAAATGGACAGCAAAGTGGGCTCCACCAGCTGGACGTCCAGCCCATCTGAAATTTCTGGACCTCAAGAAAATTCTGGACAATGGCTATTCCATACTTGCAACATCAGGTGGGCCACACACATCATCACCAAAAAAATAAAAGAGAGAGAGAGAAAGGAAGAGAACAGTGGTGGTGGGAGGATCTCGGCCACTATGAGCTCCCCTCATACATGCACATGTACATTAAGTGGATCTTACATAGATGGCCATACATCAGAAATTCTGGTGGGGAAATGTCATTCCCACCACATAAACCAGGGCCTAAGTGGCCATACCCTAGTGCATAACATAGAAACTTCATGGTGGGATGTCACGCCCTAAACTCGGAAAACAGGCTCACAAAATCCCCGATTGCCGATTCCGTCGCCGACAGCCTCCGTAGTACCCCATTCTCAGCTCTCGGCACCCATATATCAGGTTCCGATCCTGGGATCCTACAAGGAGGATTTTTTAGCATGAATTTATTCCGTAACAAGCATAACCATAAGCATAACCCACAAATGACATCATCACAAATCCACTGTGATAAAAAACTTTGAGTACAATGCGTAAGAGAAATACAATATCGATAATCAAAAGCTCCAGAAATCAGCTGTACGCTCCAAGATCAATGCTGCTGTAGCGTCCTAGCATCACCTGCACACAATGGTCGTGCATAAGCTTATAGAAAGCTTAGAGGGTGGTGAAAGTGTGTGCACAATATAAGCGTGCTCAAAATATAATATCAGAGTAATGAGGAACGTACTGGTAAGTCCATGAATACAATCAATCGTACCAAGGCTATGCGATGTAAGACATGAATGCTATCGGCCATATCAAGGCCATGTGATGCAAGGCATGAATGATGTCTGCCATACGACGGCCATGCGATGCGAGATGCAACTCAAGCATACCAATCCTCACTTGAATCCACATATCAATATAACTCATCACTGGAGCATCAAATATCAGTACAATTCTCACTCTGGATAATCACTGGGGTTTAGTACACTCCAAATGGCACTGCCCCTTTCCCAGGCATCCAGTCCAAGTGAGCGTAAGAAACCTGACTATCTGCCTGGCCAATAGCCTGCTAATGCCTATCCAACACGTCAATAGCGGACTCATTTATGAGTTGGTCATACTCAGCCTAGAAATTACCCCTTAGCCTTGGGCGAGCAAGGCCACAATCCCTTCTAACCAACCACGACATAATGGGAGACGCGGCCTCCTAGTATTCGACCCTCGTGCACTCATGTATCCGCTCGGTCTTGAACGTTGGAGTCATCCTCTAGTACCATCGGGTTTAGGAATTTTCACCCAGGGATATCTATGGCGCCCCTATGTTAGTAACAATATATTCGGTGTCCAATCCTGCTATCCACGATGTGCTTGGGGAGGCTATGGCCCTGATGTCGCTAGGGCGTACAGAAATTATATCACACAAATGTAAGATGTATGAATCATACTATCTAATCATACAGCAATCCTATGCGTATCACGCGCTCATGTGGGCAACTCCTCCTATCAGGGAGTTCCATAATAATCCGCCTAATGGCATGTTCTATGATCAATCACTCATATCAAGCATACATATTATGCACATGGGCATGGATAGTGAAATTATACTAAACATGTTATATGATGATGATGTACTCTCCTCATATCAAGGATGGGCCTAGACGGCCTACTCATATCAAGAATGGGCCTAACGATCATGGGGGCCCAATGGTTTGGGTTAGCCCACCAAGGGGAGGTGAGAATGGGCCTAACAATGGGCCCTAAGAAAAGTTACAACGTGGACATTTAACCGTCATTGCTCTTACAACGTGGACATCAAACCATCATTGCTCCTAAGGCAGGATCCATCATAACATCATTACATACATCATGGTGAAATCACACATCACATCAATCATTCTATACATTGCTTTAGGCCTCACAAAAGGGCCTCACATATATCGCTTTGGGCCACATAGAAGGGCCTCACATACATCGCATTGGGCCTCACTCATGGGCCTCACATGCATCACATTGGGCCTCATGCAAGGGCCTCATATACATCGCATTGGGCCACATCCCATGGGCCTCAAACACATCACAATGGGCCTCGTATCTGGGCCTTAAATACATCATAATGGGCCACATCCCATGGGCCTCAAACACATCACAATGGGCCTCATATCTGGGCCTCAAATACATCATAATGGGCCACGTCCCATGGGCCTCAAATACAACATAATGGGCCTCTCATACGGGCCCAATATACATTACATCAAGGTGGGACCCACACACTATATTTTCATTTTATTATATCTACACCATACATCTATTTAGAGCATTTCCCAGAAATGAATCATATCAAGAGATCATCTGGACCACACCCTAAATAGCGGTGGAGATGATGATTGAAAGATCATCTGGACCATACCACAAATAACAGTGGAGATAATGATTCTCGCTGTTAAACAATTCACTGGGTTGGGGCCCACCATCACGTTTATTTCTATCTAATCTGTTCATATGGTCACAAGGACTTGAATTAAGTAGAAAAAAAATAAATTTCATGCTGATCCAAAACTTCTGGGACCCCAAACGGGTTTCAATGATAGACGTTCAATACTCCATTGTTTTGCGGTGTGGTCCACCTGATAGACGCTGTGGATTAACGCATACACCATGGGGTGGCCCATGCAGCACCATCCAGATGGAAGGTGTGCATATATAACACATATATCAAAGGGGGGCCCACATAGCACCGTCCAGATGGACGATGTGCATATACAACACATATATCAAGAAGGGCCCCACCCAGCAAAACGTCCAGATGGACGGCTGGATGGAATAGATACACCTGGATGGAACAGATACACCATGGTTGGCCCCACATGGTAGGCAGATGGATGGCGTGGAGAAAAACATACATCATGGTGCGTCCCATAGCTGCACCATCCAGATGGACAGTGTGGGGATAGAATACATACAACAAGGTGGGTCCCTCCCCCACACATGCCACACGTGTGGAGTGGGCCCATGTCCAAAATGGTTGGATGGTGTGCATAAAACACATACCTCATGTGGGGTCCCACCGTCCTAGGTAAATGGACGGTGTGGATATAAAATAGATATATCAAGGTGGGTCCCACCTCCACACATGTAACACGTGTGGAGTGGGTCCCATGTCTTAGACGGACGGTATGGATAAACATCACATGGGCCCACGTAACTTACAGTAGCTGTATAGCTGGTGTAGGTACTCCAGCCAATCCTCTTCCATCGTCCATTGATTGGACGGTGTGGATAAACAGACATCAAGGTGGGTCCACACATGTGGGACTCACCAGTAATGAATGAAGATATGATATTGGTGTTTTCACTTCATCCAGGGCTGCTAGACATCCAGCGGTCGAACGGCCCTAGATATTCAACGCATGCATCATGGTGCATCCCACGTGGTGGCCCACCAAAACTTTTGATCAACTGATATTTGTGATTTCCTTTCAATCAGATCCATTCAAACGGACTGCCAGGTGGGCCCACTCAGTGGATGGCATGGATAGAATACATTCATCATCAAGGTGGGCCATCAATAGAAAAAAAAAAAGAAAGAGAGAGAGAGAGAGAGAGAGAGAGACGTGTGTGTGAGGGAGGAGCTGCACCACTATGAGCTCCTCTCAAAGCGTTACAACACATACATCAAATGGGTCCCACCACAAGTGGGCCCTCAAATAGAAATCAAGGGTGGAAATTATAGGATCACCCACTAATTGGTCTTCTTCTGTAGCTCCCTGTACTCCTTGGCTCCTAAGCTAACTCTTTAAGGGTGGATGATGAAGTTTGAAGGGTTGGATGATAAGATTAGGTAGTAGGGAGGTGGGCCTTCTCTTGAGTTCTTCTCCTTAGAATTTATCTCTCATGGAAGCTTGGGATGGAATGAGATGGAGAGAGAAGGTGATGAGATGAAAAGGATGGAAGGAATGGATGTTGTAAGAAAATGACATGGAGGGTATGGGCGCGCGAGATGCGGTGTTGGAAACGCAGCCGCAACGCATTTGCTAGGGTACAAGTTTTGAGTCAAACCGATTTGGGTTGATAGGGTGTGACTCAAGGTCGCGTGCAAATGCTATCTACACATCACGGGTCACCGAAATTTGACCGAGAGGACTGCAGGATCTTAAGGAACAATACAAACTAAGTTACGGGCCTTACATGGGATCCATGGAGATTGGTTCCACCATGGCTAGATACATGCATGATGTGATGGGCCTTATGCCACATCTAGGGACCAAGATGAGATCCCCACAATTGATTGGTGGGTCCCACTTGCTCCATGCTAAAGAAAATAAAGATCCATGGAGAATATGAAAGAAGTAAGTCCTAGGAAGCACCCCACCTAAACTTCTTCTTCTTCCCTATGCTCTAATGCTCCTAGGAAGCTCTTTTAATGGTGGAGATGGCTTCTTGATGGTTGGATTGGTGGGGAAATTAGGCGGAAGAGGGCTGGACTTTGGGAGCTTGCTTGGACGTCATAAGCTCTCTCTCTCTTGCAATGGAGGATGGAAATGAGGAAGAAAGAGGGAGGGAGGGAGATAAGAGGGAGAGAGAGGAAATGATTGTTGGCTCTCTTAGCTAGGTAATGATGATAGGCGTAAAGCATGGCTAGCAAGCCATCATAGCTTGTAAGAGGCATGGGGCTATGGGTAGGGTAGGGTGATGTCACCCCTAGGGTGACATTATCCTAATGATGGATTTCCTAGGAAAAAGCAACAACTGGAATAGGTGGGTCCCCCAACCAAGTGATTAATGGCCATGATAATGGGCAAGCCATAACTTACGATCTAAGCGTTGGATTGGCGCACGAGATACGACGTCAGAACCGCGGCGACAGCGCGATCACAATGGCATGAGTCTTGGGTTGAGTCAGCTTAGATTTACAGGATGCGACTTAAGGTAGCTTGCAAATGATATCTACAGGTCACGGGTCACTGAAATTCGACTGGGAGGACCGCGGGATCCTATGGAACGGTGAGATACTAGGACACAGGCCTGACAACTCTCCCCTCCTAATAAAAATTTCGTCCTCAAAATTTACTATCATAAAGAACAAAATAAGAAGGAAGAGAAAATATGGCATTATATATCTAAATATATCAATCAATACAATATAAAGCATAATCAATCTACAAAAAGATGGGGATAACGCTCTCTAATCTCAGCCTTGCGCTCCTAGATGCCTCATCAGCACTATGATGACCCCACTGCACCTTCACTAAAGGAATGACCTTGGTCCGGAGGACTTGCTCATTCTGGTCAAGGATGCGAACTGGCTGCTTATGTAGGAAGCATCCTCACGGACCTCAAGAGGCTGCCAATCAATCATAAGAATGGTGTCTGACCCACACTTCCGCAGCATCGAAACATGAAAAATGTTCTGGATGCCAAACAACTGAGGTGGTAAGGCGAGCCTATAGGCCACGGCGCCAACGCGCCCCCTGATCTTAAAAGGTTTAATAAATCTCGAGACAAGCTTGCCCTTCGCTCCAAATCGAACCACGCCTTCATGGCCGAGACCTTGAGATACACTCTATCCCCAACAAAGAACTTCAAGGGACAATGCCGACGATTAACAAAATTCTTCTGCCGGCTCTGAGCTGTGCGCGTCCTTTGCCTGATGATATCGATAACCTCTGATGTCTACTACACAAGATCGGGGCCTAGGAGATGGTGCTCTCTAACCTCGGCCCAACAACTAGGAGATCTATATGGCCTGCCATATAAAGCCTCGATGGGAGCTATACCAATAGTTGCTTGATAGCTGTTATTATATGCAAACTCAGCCAGGGGCAAATGCTCATTCCAGTTACTTGAGAAGTCGATCAAGCATGCTCTGAGCATATCCTCGAGAATCGGGTTGACCCTCTCGGTTTGCCCATCGGTTTGCGGATGATACACAAGCTAAAATACAAGGCAGATCTCATAGCCTTCTGGAAACTCCTCTAAAATTGAGATGTGAACCTCAGGTCTCAGTCGAAAATGATCAAAACTGGAACACCGTGTAGTCTCACAATCTCATCAATGAACAATTTAATAAGCAGGTCCAAAGGCCAAGTCGCACGAATCATGAGTAAATGTGCCAACTTCATCAAACGATCGACGACAACCCAAATGGCGTCATGACCGCGTTGAGTCCTCGGCATGCCTATAATAAAATCGGTGGATCCGTGCTCTCACTTTCATGTCGGGATGCTCAATAGCTGTAATGGACCTGAGGGTCTTTGATGATTGGCCTTAACACGCTGGCATGTGTCACACTCGACCACAAAACTAGCGATCTAACACTTCATCCCCGCCCAAAAATATTGATGCCTTATATCGCAGTACATCTTCGTTGAGCCAGGGTGGATAGAAAACTTTGATCGATGTGCCTCGGTCATAACGTCTCTGTGCAACTCTGGAATATCTGAGACACATAATTGACCTTTGAAGGGAAGTTCACCATTAGAACTAATCTATCAATCTAACTGACTCTCTGATGCCGCATCTGTTTAGTAACTCTAAAGTGACTCGTCTGACTATTGAGCCTGATCACCCTTGCGATAAGAGAGGGTTGAATAGATAAGCTTAATAACTGAACGATAGAAGACTACAAGTCAAACTCGAAGTCATACGCTGTAATATCCTTGAGCATCTTTCGCTCCTGAATAATCATATGCGCCGCCAGGCCTCGTCGTTGATAGCTGAGGGCATCCACCACCATGTTCGCCTTGCCTGGGTGGTACTAAAGATCAAAATTATAGTCCTTCAGGAGTTCCATCCAACGTCTCTACCGCATGTTTAACTCAGACTGTGAGAAGAGATACTTCAGGCTCTTATGGTCGAAGAAGAGCTCGAACCTAACCCCATAGAGATAGTGCCTCTACACCTTCAGTGCGAAGATGACCGCTGCCAGCTTTAAATCATGTGTGGGGTAGTTCAGCTCATGGACCTTGAACTGGCGAGACGCAAAGGCAGTGGCTTCCCGTGCTGTATCAGGACAACACCCAAGCCAACACATGAAGCATCAGTAAATACCAAAAATCCATCACTCCTAGAGGGAGGAGTGAGGACAGGAGCAGACGTGAGGCGGTCCTTCAACTCCATAAATGCTCTCTCACATGCGTCACTCCACACAAACTCTGTGCCCTTCCGGGTCAACTTAGTCAATGGTGCTGCGATATGAGAGAATCCCTCAATAAAGCGTCGATAATATCCCCCCAAGCCAAGAAAACTATGGATCTCAGATGTGTTCGTGGGCTGGCCCCACTGACACACTGCATCAATCTTCGAGGGGTACAGTGTGACACCCTCCCTCGTCATCATGTGACCGAGGAACTTCACCTCCTCTTGTCAAAACTCACACTTCTCTAGCTTCGCATAGAGCTGGTGGGTACGGAGGATCTATAAGGCAATCTCCAGATGTTGCACATGGTCCTCATGGGGTCCTCGAATATATCAGAATATCGTCGATGAAGACTACAACAAAATGATCGAGATAAGGACAGAAGACCTCATTCATCAACCGCATGAAGACCGCGAGCGTATTGGTCAGTCCGGAGGACATGACCTGAAACTTAAAGTGATCATAGTGCATCTTGAAAGTTGTCTTCGGGATGTCCTCCTCTCGGACTTGAATCTGGTGATAACCAGACCATAGGTCAATCTTTGAAAAGAACTGCGCACCCTGCAGCTGATCAAATAAATCATCTATCATCGGGAGCGGATACTTGTTCTTGATCGTGACCCGGTTGAGCTCGCGGTAATCCACGTAGAGCGTCAACGAGCTATCCTTATTCCTGATGAATATTATCGGTACTCCCCACTGTGAACTACTCGGATGAATGAAACCCAACTCATGCAACTTATCCAACTGCTGCTACAGCTCTCGTAACTCCATCGGTGCCATACAATACGGGGCCTTTGAGATGAGCGCGGTACCAGGCACAAGATCAATCTGGAACTCAATATATCGGTGGGGTGACAATCCAGGAATTCTTAGAATACATCAGGAAAATCACAAACCACTAGTAACTGATCAACACTCACTGCTACGAGCTCCTTTACTACACACGACATCAAACAAGATAGCGACTCTCCTCTGGGCTCGGCAACAAATTGGAACCGTGACAAGACGGGTATACAGAATGTGATTGTTCTCGCAGAGTAGTCGAAGATGGTGTAGTACTCGGTGAGCCAATCTATACCCAGGATGATATCGAACTTTGACATCGGCAATACAAACAAGTCGATGGGTAAAAAAGTCTCCCCTACCAACATGGGGTAAGACGAACAGAAGCGGCCTAACACTGCAGTCTTCCCCAAGGGCATCGACACTGGCAATCCCTCACGGGCAGGCTCTATTGCAATCCTGATGAATGGTAAAAACCCTTAGACATAAAGGAGTGTGAAGTAATAGAATCAAACAAAACTCGGGCGATACATGTAGAGACAGGAAGAATACCCTCAACGACTCCTTCGGATGACTGTGGGTCCTGCTGAGCCGCGTAGAACCTAGTCTGAGCAGGGTGGGGAGATGTCTATCCCCTTTGAGGTCCCTGCTGCCTCGGCTACTATGGTCTCGGAGGCTGGTGCTGATGCTGCTATTGAGGGGGCCTCGGTGGTAGGAGCACTATCGCTGCAGTTGCTACTGCTGTGGAGGCTACTGCGGTGCTCTCGGTTACTGCTATTCCGGTCAGGGACACTCTCACCTGCGGTGTCCTATCCCACCACATCCAAAATAGGCACCAGGAAGCAACCTCTGAGGTGGTGCCGGGGGTGCTGCTGGTGCCCTGACGGCTGGACGATTTGTGCGCCTCTGTTGGGGGTGGTGCTGTTGATGCTAGGAACCACGAAGGGGGCCTGCCTCTTCTGGTCTCCCTAGGATCACGATCTCTCTGTGAATCGGCCCAGTCTACCTCATAAATCTGAGCCCTCTGCATGACCTCCTCAAAAGACTGAAGCATATGGCCGATAACACAGCCTCGGAGGCCAAAACGCAAACCGTTCTCAAAACAGCAGGCCTTCCGCTCCTCATGATCAATCAAATACCGTGTGAACCTGGACAGCGAGATAAAATGAACCGCGTACTGCACCACGAACATATCTCCCTGCACCAGGGTCTCAACTCCACTGCTCACTGTCGTCGAATGTGGTCGGAGAAATACAACCAGTCAAATCGGTCAATGAAATTCTCCCATGTCCATACAAAGTCAGCTCATGTACCACGGGCGACGGAGGTCCACCAATGCTCCACCTCACCCTCGAGCAAATATACTGCCAAAGGGACTCGCTACTCGGTTGTACATCTTATGGTCTCGAACATCTTCTCCACTCAGGAGTGCCACCTCTCTGTTGCATTCGAATCGGGCTCTCCCTGGAATCATGGGGGATTGAACCAAAGAAAATCTCGTAATAGGGCGCTTGTGCGCTCTTGTTCTGCCTGCTCTGGGGTCTCAGTGGGGCAGTTGCCCTGCCCTTAGAGGGCAACTGTTACAGCGTGGAGCATCTGCTGCAACTGATCGGCACCAACTGACATGGTAGGGGCTGTGTTAGTCTCGGACGAAGGAGCAGGATCTGCAGGGGTCTTGGGCATGGGAGCAGGAGGCTCATGAGGGGGAATGGGGAACTGCGGGTGACGGAATAAGAACCTCAAGAGGAGGAACGGGATCCTCAGGTGGTGGAGCGGGGGCTACTCGGGTCATTCGGGCACCTTGGGTGCCTCGCTTAAGCGGCATGGTCTACAGAAAAGAACAAGGGCGCCTAATAGCCTTGAGAACCCTCGAAGGCTCAGACGTTAGGGAACTAAACTAGAAGATTATGCACTCGGGACCTAATTATCCTAAGCTCATAGCAGAGATGTGATGTTGTTCTTAGTTATTCCCAAGTTATGCTTTGATACCAACTCCTGTCACATAACAAACTCAGAAACCGGGCTCACAAAATTTCTGATCACCAAATCCGACGCCGACAGCCTTCATAGTACCCCATTCTCGGTCCCGGTAGCCATATACCAGGTTCTAATCCTGGGGTACTATAAGGAGGATTTTTAATATAATTTTGTTTCATAATAAGCATAACTATAAGCATAACCCACGAACAATAACCAGAACACCATCACAAAATCCACTATGATTAAAATCTTTCAAGTACAATGCATAAAGGGAAGTACAAGATAATATTGGGACTCCAAAAGCTTGGCTGTATGCTCCTGCTCATGATCGGCTACGTCCTAACGTCATCTGCATGCAACGATCGTGAATAAGCTTATAAAAAGCTTAGAGGGTGGTGTAAGTATGTGTACAAGGTAGAAATGCAAGTATGCAATATCAGAGTAATGTGGAATATGCTGGCGAATCCATGAATACTATTAGCCGTACCAAGGCTATACAATGCAAGGCATGAACGTTATTGGCCATATCAAGGCCATGCAATGCAAGGCATGAATGCTGTCAACCATATCAAGGTTATGTGATGCGAGGCATGGATACTATCAGCTATACTGAGGCCATGCGATGCGAGATGTAACTCAAGCATACCAATCCTCATCTAAATCCATATAATAATACAGTTCGTCACTGAAGCATCATATATCAGTATAGTTCTCACTCCAAATAATCACCAGGGTCTAGTACACTCTACGCCAGCTTGCCGTCTCTATCCAAGTGTACAACTGGGTTAGTGGAAGAGACCTCACTATCCGCCTACCAATATTAGGTCCGACTCGTCGATAGCGGGCTCATTCCTTAAGCTGGTCAAACTTAACCTAGTCATTACCCCCTCACTCGAGCGGGTAAGGTCACACCCCCTTCCAACTGACCACGACATAGTGGGAGACACGGCCTACTAGTATACAACCCTCGACATTGGAGCATCCTCCTAGTACCATAAGGGTTCGAGGACTTTCACCGAACGACATCATTGCACCCTAGTGCTTAGAACCTAGTATTTTCAGTATCTAATCCTGCGATCCACGATATGCCTATGGAGGCCACTACCCTGATGTCGCTAGGGTACATAGCAACCATATTACACAATGCAAGATGCATGAGTCATACAATCCAGTCATGCATCAATCCTACATGTACCGTGCACTCATGTGAGATAACTCCACCTATCAGGGAGTCCCAATAATCTGCCTAATGACATAATGTTATGATTAGTCACTCCTCGTAACAAGCATGCAAATGATGTATATGGGCATGTATCATGATGTTATGTTATCACATACTCATAATCAGTATCGATAATCGGCTTATATACAAGGCGAGGTCCATAGAAGGACAACAGATCTAAACCATAACAAAAAGATCGGTCCTCAGTAGTGGATATACCAAATCTGATACCACAGATTCTTCTATCTATGGCAAGAAGTGATGATGCATCCTTCTCATAATAAGGATGGGCCTAGATGGCCTACTCATATCGAGAATGGGCCTAAGAACAAAGAATGGGCTTCCAGGTTTGGGTACTCTACTAGCACCAATAGGGGCCCAATAATTTGGGATAGCCCAAAAAGGTGAGATGGGTTATGCTAATATTAATGGGGGCCTAAAGGTTTGGGTTAGCCCACTAGGGGGAGATGAAAATGGGCCTAAGGATGGGCCTAGGGAGGATTCCAATGTGGACCTTTAACCACCATTGCTCTTTCAATGTGGACATTTAATCATCATTGCTCCCAAGGCATGGTCCATTTAAAACCTATCCTATAATGGGGGCCCATAGGCCTAATACTTGTTAGGAATGGATGATCATCATAAATGTTATCAAATACATCATGGTGGAGTCATACATCACAATTGGGCCTCATCACATGGGCCACATATACATCATAGTGGGCCTCATCATATAGGCCTCATACACATCACTTTGGCCTCATCATATGGGCCTTATACACATTGCTTTGGGCTTCATCATATGGGCCTTATTTACATCTCATTGGGCGCACACAAAGGCCTCATATTCATCATAATGGGCCATAAATTCATCATATTGGACCCACACAAGGGCCCATGGGTTAGGCACAAGGGATAGGTAGTGTGTATATCACATATAACATAGTGGGCCTGATGGGGGCAGCCCATATAATCCAGAAAATGAGTGGACAACATGCACAATATACACATCAAGGTGGGGTCCACAGGTCAACCCAAAGGTCTAGAAAAATAGATGGACAAAGTGTTTGCAACGCATACATCAAGGTGGGCTTGTTGCATCATAAAGTGGGCCTCACCACTGCTAGCCAGGTGGATATGCAACGCATACATCAAGGTGGGTCCCACCCCCACATGTGCAACACGTGTAGGGTGGGTCCCATGTCCAGAAAATGAACAGACAACGAGTATAAAACCCATACATCGTGATGGGGTCCAGCCCATGTGGACGACATTGATACAACACATGCATCACGGTGCATCCTACCGTCCAGCAGACTGGACAGTGGATAATATACATAAATATGGTGGGTCCACATCCCAGCTAGACAGTGGAGACCCCACATATGTAAGGTGGGTCCCACATCCAGCAATGGAGGGACAGCATGGATGTAAAACACATATATCATGTCAGGGTCCACCGTTCAGCAGGCTGGACGGTGCTGGGTACACATGTACAGGGTGGGCCCTGCAGATGGACGACGTGAATACACAACACATATAAGGTGGGTCCCACCATCTAATAGGCTGGTCGGTGTGGATAAGACCCATACATCATGGCCAGGGTCCACATCCAGCTAGATGGTGGAGATCCCACATGTGAGGGTGGGTCCCACCATCCCAAGGACAGGCGGTTTGGATAAAATATATAAATCAGGTGGGTCCACACATGTGGCCCACCATAGCTTTGGATTAAAGCTGATATTTGTATTTTCCCTCTCCAATTGGGCCTATCCAAACGGTCAGGCCAGTGGGCCTGCCGCTGGACGCTAGCAAAGTGGGCCCAACACATGGACGACATGGGTATAATACATACTTCATGGTGGGGTCCATCAGGGTGGGCCACACGGCCTTGGGATCAGGCCAACATTGGTGTTTTGCCCCCATCCATGCTGGCCCGAAATGGATAGCAAAGTGGGCTCCACCAGCTGGACGTCCAGCCCATTTGAAATTTCTGGACGTCTAGAAAATTCTAGATGATGGTTGTCCCATACTTGCAACATCAGGTGGGCCACTCACATCATCACAAAAAAATAAAAGAGAGAGAGAGAGAGGAAGAGAACAGTGGTGGTGGGAGGAGCTGCGCCGCTATGAGCTCCCCTCATGTATGCACATGTACATTAAGTGGGCTTACATAGATGGCCATACATTAGAAATTCTGGTGGGAAAATACCATTTCCACCACATATATCAGGGCCTAGGTGGCCATACCCTAGTGCATAACATAGAAACTTCATGGTGAGATCCATGGAAAATGGTCCCACCATGGGTAATACATGCATGATGTGATGGGCCTTAGGCCACATCTAGGGACCAAGATGGGATCCACACCATTGATTGGTGGGTCCCACTTGCCCCATGCTAAAGAAAATAAAGATCTATGGAGAATATAAAAGAAATAAGTCTTAGGAAGCACCCACCTAAACGTCTTCTTCTTCCCTATGCTCCAATGCTCCTAGGAAGCTCTTTTAATGGTGGAGATGGCCTCTTGATGGTTGGATTGGTGGGGAAATTAGGTGAAAGAGGGCTAGACTTTAGGAGCTTGCTTGGATGTCCTAAGCTCTCTCTCTCTCTTGCGATGAAGGATGGAAATGAGGAAGAAAGAGGGAGGGAGAGAGAGGAAATGATTGTTGGCTTTTTTAGCTAGGTGGTGATGATAGGTGTAAAAAAGCACGGCTAGCAAGCCATCATAGCTTGTAAGAGGCATGGGGCTATGGGTAGGGTAGGGTAGGGTAGGGTAGGGTGTGTCACCCCTAGGGTGACATCATCCTAATGATGAATTTCCTAGGAAAAAGCAATAATTGGAATAGGTGGGTCCCGCAATCAAGTGATAAATGGCCATGAAAATGCGCGGGCCATAACTTATGAACTAAGCGTCGGATTGGTTCATGAGATGCGCCGTTAGAACCGCGGTGACGGCACGATCGCAATGGCATGGGTATCGGGTTGGGCCATCTCGGATTTACAAGATGTGACTTAAGGTTACGTGCAAACGATATCTACAAGTCGTGGGTCACCAGAATTCAATCGGGAGGACCGTGGGATCCTACGGAATGACGAGATACTAGGACACAGGCCTGACAAGGACTCGATCCAGATTTGGTGGATCTAGTCCCACTAATTCTACCGATAATCAAGGGCACGATAGGTGAAGGGTAAAGATGACTCTAATTGAGCTAGATTTAGTGTAACACCCTAAATTTTGAAACCCAAGTTTAGTACTCATTTTTCGAAATCCCGAGTGCTAACCTTTAAAGATAGCTCAAATTTTACATATAATTTTTTTTATTTTCTTTTTCTTTCTTAAGAGTGAGTACTACAATGGAAAACAAACAAATCAAATATAAAGAAAAGTTTGAATACACATTCAAGATATATGAGCAGCTACCCATAGAGCTTATATAAGCTAATGTCTCAAGATTTACAAATATAGGAAAGTACAAAATCGATATAAGTGAAATCTAAAGTTTAGAGCTACAAGATCATTCAGCTCTTAATGCTCCACGTGAGCACAAACATGTACATCATTTACGTCTCCTATAATAATTGAATATAGTTTGATAGTGTCAATGACGATCCCAATGAGGTATACGCTTCAAGATTTACCAAACCATCACAATAGTTAAACATAGTTTTTCAAGATAAGTCTACACTATACCATTCATAATGATTATAACAAATGATATTGAAAGTATCATTGTTTGTCAATATATGTGAATGTTAAACTCTTAGAAGAAGACATCAAGACCAAGCCTCAACAAATGATGAAGGTCATGTTTAAGATCAAACCTGTCAGCCATAGCCTCATCATCCAAACAACAAACCCTAGTAGGTATATGACCCCACATAATCCCAACTTACCCCTAAAATGAATTAAAACATTCTTTGGTAGAGTTGGCATATATAGCACCAAGAGTATAAAGGGAAGAAATAAATAAAACCGAAAAAATCATGAGTCCTGGTCGAGTGCATCAAACTACAATCAAGGGAGTCTTCGATCCATCAAACATCACTCAATAGCATCGAACGATCACCCATTCTATTCAGTAATAAAATGCAAGATATGTTGTATATCTTGATAGCATCGACTGCTATTCGATATCATCGAAGTCCATTCTTCGATAACATCGAATGACCTTCAATTACTTGGACCTTGAAATTCTTCTAAAGAAACAAAAAATATTCCAAGTGCTCCTCGATGACATCGAAACCTCCTTGATGTTATTGAGAGTAAATTGTCAATAACATCGAAGTCCATTCGATAGAATCGAAACTTACTCAGTTTTGTCCAGCAAGTTTTTTAAAGAAAAATAATTTTCTTTGAGTACATCGAAGATCATTTGATATCATCGAAATTCAAACTTCAATGAATCGATGGACTCTTTGATTTATCGAACATGAGACAAAATTGTCCAGCAACCTTGTGTATTTTATAAAAGAAGATCTCGATGGATCGAGAGTCCCTCGATAAATCGAAGTGCACGTCGATATCATCGAAGGATGCTCGATGAATGACAATCAGAAAATTTCCTGCTCTCAAATATAAATCTTGTGTAGGAAGTCGATGCAACCGAAGATGGTTTGATGATATTGAAATTCAAATTTCGATAACATCAAACACCCTTCGATGGCATTGACAAGTTCAAAATTCTTCCCATTTTTTTACCATTGGGATCTTATCTTTATAAATACATAAGTATTATTCTGGTTATAATGAACTAGAATCTAAGAGAGTTTGAGCCTGTTATTCTAAGATCTATCTACTATCTTACTCACTCTCTCCTTCCCATTAAAGTTCATCATTCAATCCCTTGCTTGAGCATCAACTCATATCATACATGCTTGGATTGAATTATAAACTCTAGCATTCTTGAAGTTTCCAACTAATCATACTATCTTTGTAACTTTTGAATGCCTAGCTCATGGGAACCTTCTCTATTGATTTAAATTCCATCATTTAAATAGAGAAGATAAAAAACCTTAAACCTCATAACCTTAGAGACTTCACGAAAGCATCATCAGTAGGTTACAGTTCAAGGGAGTTGAAATTTCTTCGTCATCATCAAAGACCTTCACACTATGCGAGAACGAGACTCACCAACTTACTTTGTAAGTACTTAAAGTCTAAAGTGTCTGAAGCTCTCTCCTTGAATAGGATTGAGATTCAGAGTTTGAGTGTCAAACTTGCCAAGTCCTAGTTATAGGCCTTTGACGGGAGAATACATTGTGTCCTTATGTAAGACTATTAGCCTTACATAGGTTGTGCCTTGTGTAGTCTTGGGTTGCCTTGTGTAGGCTCCTAGTGTTGAGTCCTTAGGTAGGACGTGTCACCTTGTGTAGGCATCTAAGAACCTTGTGTAAGTGTTCTATCTTAACCTTGTGTAGGTTGTAAAGGTTCATAGTTAACCCGATTTAAAACCATTGGATAGTGAAATCTGGTACACTCTAGGAGAGAGTATGTCCACCGGGAGTGCAGTAGGCAAGTAGCCGAACCACTATACATGATTGTGTTTGGAATTGTTTTGAGTACATTTACCTAATTATGCTTATGTTTGTCGTATGTTCACATTGATGCATGATTTAGTTTATGTATAAGTATTGATAAAAGTCACATCCCACACACAATACACACTATTCTTATTGGCTTTGATTTTACATATGTATCTTGTATAAGCCTATGTAAATTGGACCCTCTACTGGCTTGGAAGCCATAGAGTTACTTTGCCTTACTTTCCTGTCTGTAAAAGTTAGGCATAGGTTGTTATTAATAGATAACAAAATTTTAAAAAGTCCTATTCACCCCCTCTATGACAATTAGTCATACTTCATACTTCAGTACTAGCGGTTATACCGCAATTTCAGATATTACAATTCATCTCATTAGCCAATGATAGTTCTAAAATAAGAATTATATAAATAATTCACAATACAATTTTATTTAAATGCATGGATGTATGCATATTCACATCAGCCTAGGGATGCTCATCCAATAGCTTTGGGTAAAACTCATGAGTGGGGCAAAACCCATATGCAATCTCAAGTGGCTAGTCACTAGCGAAAGTACATCAAGTACGGGTTCAAGTGACAAGGTCACACAAATTGGGTTGATCGATAGTGGTCTAGGAGCTAACGAAACATACCATGACAATGGATACATGTTACAACATCCAAATTACCCACAAATTATTGCTCTTATCCTATGAAATGCATTATTAACTCAACTGTTATTAGTCCAATACAAAAATCCATTTTAAGAAAGCTTAAAGTTTTCTATGAGGGGCTTGTCACCTAGCTTAGGCCAACAAATCGGGTATAATCTCTCATACCACTATCCCCTGGCTCATGAGATTCTAGCAAGTAGGATTTTAATGGCAACCTCTACAACTAGTGGCCTGTCATGATGTGATAAGTAGAAATAACCATCGCAAGTTTATACAAAAATAGTCCATCAAAGCCACATTGAGCAACAAGATCATTCAAGAACACGATAAAAATGGGTTAACCTAAAAGCCACATAGGCACAAATGATTCATTAGATGGTCACTAGATGGTAAATCTATATCGAGATTCCATCTAATCCATTAAACAAATGACCACTAGTTCGAGGACCACAAAAAATACCATCTAGTAATCCCAAGTGGTAAAACGAGCCATGAATAATATCGATAGCAATTATATGTGCAAAGTGTTTATCTTAAACCAGAATAGAGATATTTAAGATCCATAACATGTTCGAATACTTAAATTTAAATCCAATGATCGATCATAAATGAAGAATTATTCAAACGAAAATTAGCATTTATCATTCATTCCACTGAATATTATATTAAACAAGTAATAAAATTAAATAAACTAAAATAACTATCATAATGTTGAAAATCTTGAAGGGTGATGTAACACCCGAACTTTTCAATACCCGAGTATTGAAAGTCCTTGAGTGTTACTATGAATTTAACCTATTATGTACACTTGTACAGTACCAATCTAGCTAACCTAACCCTACATCCATCCTCCAACCTAAATCTGACTGATTAAGAAAGATCCTCATCCATAAATCGAGTCATCCGACCGTTGATCATGTGGTTTAATATATGTACCTTCCCTTGACTAAATCGATGAATAACTCTTTAAACATAATGATTTAGATGTAAGTTCTTTTTGTAAGAATTGTTTACAAATGGGCATAGAACCATTAGATTTCAAAAAATAAAAATAAAAATCTGAGATCAATAATAATTACGAAATGCTATTAACCTAGACCCCTGAATTCTAAATCACATGGATCCCATGATATGCTTGATGAGAAATTTTATACCATACCTATTTATCATACATTAACCATACACGTCGAATTTTAGCTCTTAGATCATGGTAGAAATGACCCAATGGATAGATCAACCATTAATCATCGATTTTGGGGCCATATGATCGTTGGGTATGCTTCAACTTTGAACTCAACTCCACAATTAGATGGGAAAATGAATGAACGGTGTAGATTTCTCAGAAACATCACGGTGGACCCCACCATGCATTTTGCAAGTGCACAGCAGGTGGTCTCCGGCCGTGCACCGAAACAAAGGTCGGGTTAAACCACATTTGACCCGACGAAATCCAGAAAAACGAAGGGATTTCTCCCTGCCGCTGCGTAATGGACAACGTCCATTTAAAGACCTGATGGGCCACCATGACCGTCCAATAAGATGATTATGACTGTCCATCTTGTAGAGGAGCTCGGCCTGATCAGAACCTAGCTGGCCCCATGCACCCATGCAAGCACACGCGCCCACAACAATGTTTGCAAGAAGTCCCGCCTGCAGGAACTCGAATGGACAATGTCCGATTTGCGATCATTGTGGCCCACCCTGGTCGTCCGATGGAGTGATCTAAGCCGTCCCTTGTGTCCATGGGTCAAAACCGACTGGGCCCTAACTCTCCCCCTATGCTTCCAAGCCGTCACACATGTGCAATATCGATCATAACAATGTGTTACGAACTATAATGCACGAACGATCGTTTTTTGGGATGAGACGTGGGCCACCAATAGTATCCAGATGGAAGATCCGAGCCATTCATCTTGACCTTGGTTCAAACCCGACCAAACCTCTGCCTTTCCACACCCGACCCAACTGTGTGGCCAAACGAAAGCCCGTGTGTGGATTCCCAGTTACGTAAGAAGCTTCTGTATAAAGGGAAACTGAAGGGTGTTGCGTTCAATTCTCTTGCTGCATAAACAAATATACGCAGAGGGGATTTTATAGTGTAGGCAGCCTATAAAAGGGCTCTCCACTCCACTGTCTAACGAACATAACAAAAGAGACAGAGAGAGAGAGAGAGAGAGAGATCTCCTTTTTCGGGAGAACTCGAGTCAAACCCATTTTGAACCAACTTTTGGTCTGGTGCACATGCAAGCCAAGGGTGGGGTCCTCGGTGGCATGTTGTGTGGTCTATGTTGTCCATTAGGCTATACTACACCTAGTAGGACATCCATCCAATTGTCAGGTAGATTGAAAATGTAGGTGGGCAATACTACTAGGTTTTTAGGTTATATTTATAAATTTTCATCAATCTGATGGTTAGATCATTTATAAATCTAATATCCATGGTTCCTAAGGGTTCCTAGTCAATCATAGTCGATCATCCCTCTTGGTACATGAACTGATCGATTAGCAAGTTGTAACGTGGTCCGAGTGGGTTTTAATTCACTAAGACCCAGTTGTTCGTAGACCGAATAAGGAATCAGATTTACACTCGCTCCCAAGTCAAGAAGTGCATACTCAATCCAGTAATTCCCAATTACATAAGTGACGATTGGGCTACTAGGATCTTTGTATTTTTGTGGCACATCTTGCTTGAGGATGTCACTCACTTTTTCTGTCAAAAAGATTTTCTTTTGTATGTTTTGTCATCTTTTGGTAATGCATACATCTTTCAGAAATTTGGCATATGAAGGGATTTATTTTACGGCATCCAATAGAGGGATGTTGACTTTTACTTGTTTAAGCACTTCTAGAATATCTTGAGAATTAGATAGAGATTTTGGTGCAATCAACCGTTGCGGGAATGGTGCAATCGACTTACTTTAAGGTTCTAGTTCTAACCCATGTGGAGTAATGTTAGGTCTATCATTCTTATCTTCTTCAGGGTCCTTAAGCTTTTCAGCCCTTACTGGAATAGATTTGTCAATTGTCTTTCTACTCTTAAGAGTGGTGATAGACTTAGCTTGCTCTATTTGATTTGAAGAGCTTGGGTCACCAATTTCATATTGTGGCTTTGGATTTGAGAGAGGTTGGGCTGGAAGCACCCTTTTCTCCTCACTCGCTAAGTGTGACTCAATCCTTTGAATGAACGATGCAAATATTCTCATTGTTGTGTTGATATCATGGAATGCTTATACCGTATTCTGGTTGAATAGCTCTTGGTTTTGCATGAATTTTTGAACAGTAACCTCTTAAGGCATCTTCTGATTTAAAAATTAAGTAAGGGCCTCTTGTGGGTTAGCCGTTTGTCCATTCGTCCAACAGAAATTTAGATGGTTTCTCCTACTGGAATTGTATGTATTTGAGGTGGGTCCTCTAAAAGGGCTTTGGTAGTTATTCACGGCATTCGACTGCTCATTCAATATCTCTTGAAAAGTAGGAATTGTTGGGCAATTCTCAGTCGTATGTATGTTACAAGGACAAATACCACAAACAACTTTCGCAGCCTTATCAGATTTGATAGGTTTTGCCTTCTTAAGTTCCATGGCCTTAACTTTTCTCATGAGATTGGCCACTCTTGCACTTATATCATCTTCCTCTTTTAGAACATATATTCCTCCCATTTCCTTTAATTAAGTAGGCTTAGAAGTGGTGAGTCTTGGAGAGGTGTCCCATGATTACGCGTTTTCTACCAATTGATCAAGGCAATCCCACGCATCATCGACATCTTTGTTCATGAATTCATCATTACACATCATCTTTATGAACCGACGCATTGGTGAAGTCAATCCGTTATATAAAAAAAAAACTTATTATTCACCATACTTCGTAGCCATGATGTGGACAAGAATTCGTGAGATCTTTAAACCTTTCCCAGCATTGGAAGAATGTCTCTTCCTATTTTTGGGAAAAGTTCATGATTACCTTCCTTAAAGTGTTAGTTTTATGAAACGGGAAAAACTTTTTGAAAAATTCCCGAGTCATCTTAGCCCATGTAACGATGGATCTTGGCTTTAAGGAGTGCATCCATGTCTTAGCCTTCTCTTTCAATGAAAAAGGAAACAATTTAAGTCGCACTATGTCCTCAGACACATTTGGAAAGTGCAATGTAGCAATTATCTCATCAAACTTCTTGATGTGCAAATATGGACTTTCAGAATCTAATCTATGAAACTTAGGAAGGAGTTATATCACTCTAGGTTTGATATCCACGTTTCCTGCATTAAGTGGAAAGATCATGCAGGAAGGTGTGCTCACCCCCGCCGGTTGTAAATAATCGCATAGAGTATAAGGCAGGGGTGCATTATGCACCTCATTTTCATCTTGAACTTCCTCAATTGGTGGTTGAGGTTAATTTGCATCCATCACTTCAATTAATTGAGAGGATCTTAAGTGGTGTCTAATACTTTGATGGATAGGCAACCCTTCAACTAATCCTCCTTCACAAAAGAGACGTTGAGTGTTCTCACGAACCCACTTGGGCATGAAACACGTACAACCCTCAAGTAACTAAACAATTAAACCTAAAAAAGAAACTAGAAAAACTAAAACAAATAAGAGATCTAAAAAAGAAAAGAAAGAACGAATTGGAAAAAGGTTACCGGATTAGAGTTGCTATGTTAGGATCCTACAAAATAGAAAACAATGTTAGTTTCTAAAAATAATTTCAAAGAAAAAAATCTTAACCTAAAATCAAAACAGAAACTTAACCCTAATATTAACCTAATTCTAATACCAATTAATTCCAAAAAAACGTAGCCATAGTCTCCGGCAACGGCGCCAAAAACTTATTCACAACCCCAACTGTAGGGTTGCGATGTAGTAATAACTCATGAGAACCAGGTCAAATCCACAAGGACTAAACTTGTATGTATTCTGAAAAGAACAAGAATTAAAACTAAAACTAGAAGAAGATCTAAATTTGAATTCTGGAATAAAAGAGAGTAATTGTAAATAATGTTTAAACTATCAATTAAAGGTGAGAACTAGGGTACCAAGGATCCACTTGTAGCTATTAAAATGCTACCTTGCTTGATTCAATAAACACTATTAGAATTAGAGTCATATCTTATCTAATTAGAAGATAAAACAATTTAAATCAAATTTGAACTTTCGTTGACCTAATTCTCAATGGAGGATAATTGTGAAGATTGGAAGGGATTCCATCACCCTACCATGCCCAAGAGACGATAGTGAACAATGAGATTTACAAATCTCACTATCTCAAAACAGGAAAAGAAGATATCCAAAGCTATCACAACATTTATTGTAATTTGAGTCACAATAAATCATAGAAAACTGAAAATATTCATTTAATATCAAATTAGAAATCAATGAAGTTCAATAAGAACAAGAATCAAAGTAAAATAAACATCCCAACACGCTACAAGCTTCACCTCTTAGCCTTAGCTAAGAGGTTTAGCCAACCATAGACATGATTGAAACCAAATCTCTTAAACAAAGCATGAAAAATAAACTAGGGAAGAAGAAAAAATCTTTGGCGGCTGCTTCACCCATTTGTTATTCTCCTTAAGACCTTTCTAAACCCTAGAAAATGCTTTCGAGCATCCTATGGGGTCCTATTTATAGTTGTGGAACTCCAACTTTCGTACCTAGTTGAAAAAAATTTAGAAACTGCCTCAAATTTACGCACTCTCCACAGTTTGCTAAATTAAAATTCACTTTATACAGTTTCCCAAAATATACTTTACTCTGCACAACTAAAATAGAATCCGAGTTTTAGAATATGCTTTTTCAGGACAATTTCATGAATATGTTTGTTTTCAGGACAATTTCAGGGTTCCTTTTCTTCACTTCAAATCTTTAATTCTCTTCATTCCTCACTTGATTTTCTTATATATTTAGTATGTGAATTCTTCATTAATGACTTCCAAATCTCTAAATCTTCATTTAATAATCTTTTGACCATAAATCTTCCTTTTGACATCAATTTCACCTTAAGCCCTCAAAATCACCTCGCATATAAAAATATGCATAATTAAATTGATTAAGCACTATCATGTTTATAAAACCAAGGTATAAATAGGGAGAAACATGCAATATTTCACACTCAACACATATATGCTCATATTTGATGTATCTACCTATTTTGGCCCTTGGGGGTCAAGTTATTCGGTTTGAATCAAGTCTCACAATCGTTTCTTGCACACATACAAAGGTCACATGTGAACAAACCAAACCAAAAGCCAACAATTGGCATATTCGTTAGCTGAACAACACATGATAAAGTGCATTACAACATTGACCCAATTCTCAATGGAGGACAATTATGAAGATTGGAAGGGATTCCATCACCATACCATGCCCAGGAGATGATGGTAAACAATAGGATTTACCAGTCTCACTATCTCAAAATAGGAAAAAAAAGATATTCAAAGCTAATACAACATCTATTGTAATTTAAGTCATAATAAATCATAGAAAACCGAAAATATATTTAATATCAAACTAAAAATCAATGAAATTCAATAAGAACAAGAATCAAAGAAAAATAAACATCCTAACATGCTACAAGCTTTATCTCTTAGCCCTAGCTAAGAGGTTTATCAAACCATAGACATGATTGAAACCAAATCTCTTAAGCAAAGCATGAAAAATAAACTAGGGAAGAAAAACTCTTTGGCAGTTGCTTCATCTATTTGTTATGCTCCTTGAGACCTTTCCAAACCCTAGAAGATGCTTTCGAGCATCCTAGGGGGTCCTATATATAGTTGTGGAACTCCAACTTTCGTACCTAGTTGGAAAAATATAGAAATCGCCTCAAATTTATGCACTCTCCAAAGTTTGCTAAATTAAACTTCACTCTGTGTAGTTTTCCAAAATATACTTTACTCTGCACATCTAAAATAGACTCAAAGTTTCAGAATATGCTTTTTAAGGACAATTTCAGGAATATATTTGTTTTGAGAACAATTTTAAGATTCTTTTTCTTCACTTCAAATCTTTAATTCTCTTCATTCCTCACTTGGTTTTCTCGGATCTTTGGCATGTGAATTCTTCATTAATGACTTCCAAATCTCCAAATCTTCATTTAATAATCTTTTGATCATAAAATTTCCTTTTAACATCAATTTCACCTTAAGCTCTCGAAATCACCTCGTACATGAAAACATGTATAATTAAATCAATTAAGCACTATCATGTTTATAAAACCAAGGTATAAATAGGGAGAAATATGCAATATTTCACACTCAACACATATATGCTCACATTTGATGTATTGCCTATTTTGGCCCTTGGGGTCAAGTTATTCGGTTTGAATCAAGTCTCACAATCGTTTCTTGCACACATACACAGGTCACATGTGAACGAACCAAACCAAAAGCCAACAATTGGCATATTCATTAGGTGAGCAACACATGACAAAGTGTGTTACAACATTGAGATCATGGGTTTGAGTGCTCACTTGGGCATAGTGGTGGTTGTGGGAAAAAAATAAATTAACACATGTACTTTTGCCCTGGTTAACATTTCTCTAACCGTCCATTTCTTGAGCATGTTTGGTTGGACCTTTTGGTTTTCGGGCTATCCAATGAATCATACCAAACTTAACGCCGAGGCTCTAGTGGGAACGGATTGCGTCCTACCTCTGGTTGGACCTTTAAGTGTCCGACTAGATCTATTATTGGAAAATATATTAGTAAACTGAAAAGTTAAATTATTTAGTTTTAGCACCCGGCTGAATCACGTATAAATACGTTGTCCTTAAAGCTTGATTCACCCCATTATCAATTGCTGATGGGTTACAGGAGAATTGCTTCCAGGATAAGACAAGCCTTCTTACTAGATACTGCATGCAGCAATCACAAAGGGGTCTACTTAGGAACTCTTCAAACACTGTTAATCGTTTGACAAATTGGATTAGTGGTCATCTAGCAATATTCTTAGAAGGAGAATTTTTTTGGAGAGATCATACGAATTCTGATGAGATTTGCTGGAGTTGATTGATTCTGGACTTGAATGGTCTAGTTTATATAGGCACCAGAGGAGTAGACCATTGCTAGGTTGTTATTAATGGTTCAGAACGTTTGTGAAACATTTCTAACCGTTGATTCTTAATTCGGGGAGTTTCAGATGGTTGGATCATTAAAGCCCGTCCGTTTTCAGACTGTTGTGGACTTTAAGGCTACTAGCCGTTCTTAAAACGACTGACAATTTTGGATCCATAGATCCGACCGTTTTTAGAATCCTATAAAACCTATGCTCATCTCATACCCCTCGCACCGTGATTACACTATCTCGCGACAGCTCGTGTAAAGTCCTTTCGTGAGGGAACGACCACTCTACGACACGCTGTGCATGTGCAAAGTGAAAAGTGCATAATCTAGTGCCAATACAGTCACACTGCCCATGCCTTTGCTCTCGCCCTCGCTCACGCCAGTGCTCATGCCCATGCCTGTGCCCGAGCGCACACGCATGCACGAGTTTCTGTGCTACGTACTGGAAAATGCAACCGAGCATCTCGACCTCCAATTCTCCCAATAAGAATGCTACACATACATCCACTTATAAACCACAAAATTTCTTTCATCCTTTTCCACGTGTGATTGGAGAAACAACAAATTTTCATTTGAAAATTTCAACATTGTTCTTTTTACTGGAAAATGAAAATTTTAAAACCAAAATTTCAGCATTTATATGAGAGCCCACCCTGATGTATAAATTTATCCACAATGTCCGTCCCTTCTCTCAAATCCAAAGCCCCAGTGGACAACACCAAATAGTAATCTTGGTTGCATTAAATGCTAGTGTAATCTCTGTTACGATCCATCAGACTGTTGGAAAATGATCTCATCCCTTGATATTATAGGAGAAAAAAGATTAACAGCGTGAATAAACAGATACATCACGGTGGACCCCACACAGATCTGGTCCGACGCTTAAAGATCCTACCGGAGGTCGGACGCAATCCGCTTCCGGCTCCCCAGTATGTCCCGTTGACATGTACATGCATTTGATCTTAGCGCTTCAAGATGGGCCGACTGCCATTGGCTTGGGCTGGCCCATCTAACATCGGATCCTTTCCTAGCAACGTTTAGCAGGGAGTATTTTGTTACTCTGCAGCGCATGCGGCTTGACAATCCGGCACTCAGAACGTATACATGTGGAATATATTAAATCAAATTAAGCCGATTAGATGGTTGAAAACACTTTCTGTATCCTCTGATACCTAAATTCAGTTTTATTTAACAATGCTAGCTTCTGAATCCAGGACACTTGTACAATGCAAAAGTACCGGCAATCGACTCATTTATAATAAGAAGTTTAAAGTCGAACTGGTTGGACGGTAAGGTACAGTCCACCAAGTGGGTAACTTCCAGCCTATTAAGTACACCTGACATTCAACACTTCAAACAGGTTGGTCCCATGTTTAAGATCATTTATTGAAAAATTCAGCCCTATATCATCATCCGATTGGTCACACCACTGAAATCAACATCTAGCCGTTGGGAAATAGTAAAATTCAAGTGTCATGTAATCTATGACTGTACATAGATCATTTTTCTCAGAATGGAATTCAAGGGATAGAACCAACCTATTGGACGGATTATAAGTTTTATATACTTAAAAGGTTGGAATTTATGCTATGGGTGGACCGAAAGTTATAGTATAACCGCTTGGACCTGGGACCTTCTCATGTATACATAATATAATATATTGAGAGTAATTCCATCAAACGTGTACTACTTTCCCCGCCTACTGGCGAGTCTAGGAAGTAGGATCCCGAAGACGATGTCGAATGTGGCTGATAGATCCAAGCAGCGAGTCAGGTGGGCCTCAACATTTATTGGTCGTGAAAAAATAATTAGGAACTTTAACTATTAGGGCCCACAGGTGTGTACATCTAATTTGGTAAGTTGTTTATTTCTTTGACTGTCCATTTTTTCTAAACATATCATCTCCCTATCTCCCTGAATACACGAACAGCCTAGATTTCAAAAGAAAATTATATAAATCATCGGGCCCGCCTGATGAACTGTCCAGATCTGAAGAAAATGAGCCATACTGAAATAAGTAGTATTCAAAATCCTACTCGCGAAGAATATTCGACGCGTCTATCGCTTGAATCTTCCAAGCTGTCGTCTCCGGTCTCATGTCTGGACAGAATTACCCGTCTTGATTTGACTCCGGTTTGTTTTGAGATGCTTTTGTGGGACCACGCGCACATTCCGCGCGACCAATCCAGATACTATTCGGGACATCCGACGCGGACGCGGCTTCGGTGGATTGGGGAAACGTGTGGGTCGGTGGCTCGGACGCGGATTCCGTCCTACCCCCGCGCGGACTGTAATCCGTCCGGGCAATGCTCTATGGGCCCACCGTGATGTAAGTGTTTTATCCACTCCGTTTATCGTTTTTCTAGGATCATTTTAAGGTATGATTAAAAAACTGAGGCAGGTCAAGGGTTTAAGTGGACCATATAGTGGGATTGAACGTCCACCGTTAAAAATTTCTTGAGAGTTGGAGAAGTTTCGGATTGAGCTAATATTTGTGTTTTCACTTCATCCACATCTAAAAGACCATATGAATAGGTTGGATGGTAAAAAAAACATCATGGTGGCCCTTAGAAATGTTTCAACAGTGAGGCTTCCTTTTGTGTTGTCCACTGGAGCTTCCTACCTAAATAAGGATCATACATTAAAATGATACCAGAAAAACGATGAACAGATTAGATAAAACACTTACGTCACGTTAGGATGCAATCCGCATCCAGGTGGCTCTGAGACTATACGGCCACCACCGTGATGTATGTGTTTTATTTCCCTATCATTCAACCCTTTTTATATCTCATTCTGGGGAATGAGTCCAAAAATTCAAATATCATGAGGAATATACCGTCCAAACAATAGTAATTGTACGCGCACCATTAAAAACTCTACTGGATCCACTGTCAACCTTTTCGACCGTTGTTATCTTACATAGTATGCCAGAGAGTCAAAATTGATTACAATTCAAACTAACAATGACCCCGAGCATCGAGGTAGGTAGACACGCAGTGTATGACCGAGATAGGAGAAGATTGGTCACCTATTCAGCTACTCGCTTAATGTGTAAATTGGATCAGTCAATATTCAAACAGTGGGGTTCGTCATCTGATGATGGGTTACCTTCGCGTTTTGTATGAAAAGACTTTTCGATATAAATTAAATGAAATGAGAAAGAAATTCTTCCAGTTGGCCGTTATGAACTGTCGAAGGATACCTCTCCGATGATTGGATGAAGTTCAGAGCAATAGCGTGAACTCTAATTACAACTAATGATTATTAGATACTTGCTTATCACTATGGAATGTAAATCAGTAGGCTAAAGAGTAAATGATTATACTAAGGAATGTAATTCACTTAACACAGTAAATAAAGGATTACACTACGAAATGTAAATTGACAGGATAATTGAAAGATAATGTTGGGTTTGTTTGGTTTGGTATGAGATGAATTTCTTTGTTGCATTCTTCCTTTATTTATAATTTTAATCTAGCAGTTCTGGATCCTTTCCACGTTCTGACTGTTATGGTAACCGCTTTTCCACTATCATGCATCTGTATTCTTCCCACGTTCTGCTTGTGTTATTTCTCTTTGTGCCACTTGTCTTGTGGCCAATTGATCTCGGTCGTCCTTATTTAGGTTGTCCGTTACTCGACTGTTATTCTCCTCGGCCACTTTAACAACACCAATTGATACATTGTGGCTCCACTTCCCAAGAAATCTCTTCCGTTCATATCCTCATATCTTTGAATACACCATGCGTGCTCGTACATATCACACATAATTGATTCTGATTGGTCTCAGTAGGGATCGGCGGGGATGGGGTATGAACATTGCCACCCTCATCGTTGTTCTTTTAGTGAAAGTGACAGCAATGTTTGGCCTTTCACTAAATGTTGCAATAAATGTTATTTGAATGTGAATTAGTATCCGATCATTTTTTTTCGATAAACTGGTGCCGGTTGCGTCGTATCGAGGTGTCGACCTTCTTCACTTGCAATCTTCTTCGAAAACTTTTACTTCCTACCACTTGATCCATGACAGCTTCCACTTCCTCTGTTTTTGTACTTGATCAAAGAGATATTATGGGCGTCATGGACGTCATTGGAAAGAAGTGTACTGAGGCTACGATCTTCAAATCTTCTCTAGATGATGAGGAGACTTTCTGTTTGGGCTCTGCGTTTCCTGCAGAGGTTACATCCGATGAAGTTTTTCCTCTAAATTCATTTTTCCCGATTTGCCCAGGAGAAGAAATTTTGATCTGATCTGGATCTATTCCCAACATGGCTAATGTCCTGAAGACACCTCGAACATGGTTGAAACCACTTCTAGATTGGGAAGCATGGTTTCTCTGGGTCTCCTCCCAACATGAAGAAACGTGGAGGAAGGTTGTCATCTACAAATGCATAAAGCTCTCTCTCCGAGAGTATTCAACCAATCCAGCCCTTCATCTCACATTATTGGCATTCTTGAGTACGTCGACTAACACCTTTTTCTTTAGCTGTAGCCTGATGAGCCCTACTATCAAAGATATATGCTATCTGACCGAAATATTGCCCTTTGGCATGACATTTTATGCTAGTGTTGTCCTCGACGACACAAGGATTTTCCAAATAAAATTGCCAAAGCCTATACTCACTTCATGAGAGCCTACCACAAACTCGAGGGTTTGGTCGATGAGATTGAGCATGCGACGTTCCTTCTTCTCTGGGTCTTCCAACACCTTCTCTGCGTGAGCGCTCAACAGATCACAACAAAATATGCTACTCTGGTTGAGATGCTTGCTCAAGGTCACAGGATTGCTTTGACACCATACGTTCTTGGTCACTTGTATCAGGGTCTTTACGAGACTACTAATAAGGGACTATATTCTGCAGGAGGACCTTTGTGGATTCTTTAGATGTGGTTCTATACATATTTCTGACTTGCCATTCTTCACCACACCGTACATGAAGGGAGGCCGTACACATCCTTTGGCGACTGACTTCTCCACTCGCTCCCGGAGAGTCTCAAGGTTGAGCAGTACCTTCATGGCTTCTTCCACATCAACAAAATCAGAGACGGTCAGTCCTTCATGCCCTTCTTGGAAGGAAAGACATATAGTCCAAGATGGCTCACTGAGCAGTATGAGCCAAATGACGAATACTCGGCCAGTTGATCACACCACGCCCTAATCAATTATCTTCTTGGTAGAGACCTCGCCTACGGGGGAATGAACGATCTGGGGAAGAATGCCAAGGCCCAAGTCGAGCAATATTACCCCTCGCTATTTGCTCAATAATTTAGTTTCGTTCAATGCATCCCATGCCCTCTTACTCATAAAACTTGTAACCAACCTCCTTACGATCGTGCTATAGTGACAAATGTGGAGCTCTACGTAACCTTGAGTACCGCATATCATAAGGAGTCACTAGCTCTGGCGATCCCGACTCTCCTGGGGTAACGGATAGCTTCCTTGCTTGGTGGAATCTCCACTACAACAAGATACTGGGTAACAATAGTGAGCTCGATCTCATCAAGCAATTCACCTCCCAGCTAGAGGTAAAGAAAAGAACTGCTCCTCCGCTGTCCGCTCCTACAGCCAAAAGGACGGCGAACAGGCCAAAAACCATATCAGTCGCTGCCCTTCTTGTCCTAGCTCCAACAACTAAGGTTGTTGTCCTAGAAAGCTAAGAGGCCATAGAGGAGGAGTTGGATATTCTAGCACTTGCTCCACAATAAAGGATGGCCCCTAGGAAGATCTTAGACTTAAGAGATCTCTTTGGCCAACCTCCCAAGGTTCCTGCATTCTCTATTCAATGCACTAGTCCTCTTAAATCATCTTCAAGAATAGAGGATTGACCGTCACCAGCATCAGCTAGACCCCACCGATCGACAGGTACATCTTCGGCCAAGGTTGTATCTTCAATTGAAACATATTTCAAAACAAAGTATTAGCCTGGTCTCACCATTGCAGACATTCAAAAGAAATTGAGTAGGGTTGGAAGCATCATAAGGAAGTTTATTTTAATAAATGCTGTAACAAATGGTGGCGGGATGGAGAAAGATTAGATAACCCTAATCTTCCTTTTAATCAAAAATACCATATGCCCTATCGTCCTAATCTACGACTATTCCCTACTTCCACCCGACCGTTGATGACCATAATAAAAAATCCTTAAGCTGTGAGAGATCGCTTGATCATCTACGCACTTCGATCCAACCTAGGTGAAAATCGCTTACTCATATTCATACTTTCATTTATTTACATGTTTCTCACTCTGACTAATCTTCTTGTTCCCTTGGCAGCCACTTAAGTGCTAACATCGACAGAGATGCAGTTGGTTGTGGCCTAGCCTCAACAACAGCAACCAACACCATCAACAACAATAGCAGCAATACCCATATCAGCAGCAACACTAGCTGTCTCAGAGATCCCTGATCTTGTGATTATGTAGGACTTGATTGTTGGCCCAACTCCTCCTAAGATCATCAATCTCCTAGATGACTCAGAGCACATGATCCAAGTCCCTTGCAGCCCTGCACCAGCTATCCAGAGTGTGGTCATTGTCCTCCCTCTAAGCCTTTCATCGTGAAGTTCACCCCTCCATTGCTGCTACTTCCACCACCTGCAATGATCGAGAGGACTTTGGCTCTAGCCGAGTCTGAGGTTGCGGCTGCAACAGAGGTGGTTAAGAAAACTGTCGGGACTGAAAGGGCTACGATCAAGGAAGATATGTTCGCAGGCATTTCAGTAGCATCCGTTGAACTAGATCCGGCTGAGGTTGGTAAGACAAACTCGGTCGAGATAAAGGAGATTGCTGCCACCTCGGTCAAAATCGCTGAGATAGTTTCAACCAAAGCTATAGAACCTGTTGTGGTCGAGGTTGTCGAGTCGTCTTCAACTGACATCATTCCAACTGAGACTGCTTCTTCTTTTATGAACGAGGACTTTCCTCTGGTTGATGATATCCTCTCTTCTTTCTAGAGGGCAATTTTCGGAGAGACTACGACAGTCGAATCCCCTTCACCTTGCAACAGCGTATAGGATGTGAGGGCTGAGCTCCAAATCCTGTCGCAGAAGGGTCTAGAGGGATTCCTTGATTCTGAGTCAGTTGACAAAATCGACCTATTGGTAGAGGCTTATCGTGCCTTCTCCTTGTCTGACTCAACCCTTATCAGTTGCATTCCTGTTGTTCAAGAACTCCAAGTGCTATGAAAACTTGCTTCCATGTTGGCACCATCATTGGCCAACTCGAAGTAGACTGAATTACGGCCGAGTCCAAGCGGACTTCTGCTCACACCACTGCTCAGGAACTTGAAGCCAAACATACCTCAATGAAAATTTCCAAGGTCAAGTTAGAGAATCTAGAAGTCAGAATCATGGTCTTGGAGGCAAAACTGACTGCGTTGAAACAAGAATATGCAAGAAAAGAGGCGGATCATCTCCATCAGAAGAAGGAGGTTAGACAACTGGCTGCTGCCGTGCAATGCCAGATGGTGGATATCGGCCAACTTTGTCGGTCCGCAGCTAAAAAGCAGGCTTCTGATTATAAAGAAAAATCTTACTATGTATAAATAGCCATTGAGCCACTTTTTACAACTTGTTCCTTCCCTTTTTCTTCTTTAAACATTTGTTATGTGTGTGACTGACAACTGACCCATTCCTAAGAATTCGGTGGATCATGGGTTGCTCCCGAATTCGGTGCTTTAACTTCCCTATGTCCCTAATAAACAGGAACATGTGGTGGTATTATCGCCATGATTCTTCTAAATTGTGGGTGTCGGACGTCTCCTATTTAAGTGGCATAAGATCTCTCATCTCTTCACCATTCCTCACAACATTAATCCATCCCGATGGCTTCTAGCTCACCCTCTCTTATTGCAGGTGCTGAATCCTACTTGAAAAAAGTTCTCGAGTTTGGCCCGAAAGATTATTCTTTCTCCAGCTTATTGTTTAACGCTAATAAATTCACGATAGATGCTTCTCCTGCAGTCGAATCAGACGTTTAGCTTTGAGAACTTATCCAAAAGTTGAAACGTCTGCATGCTATGGGAACACGCTACGGCGACTTGAAATACTCTCACTAAGTTAAGTCGGCTTACCTGCGACAGCAAGATGCGGCCAAGGAAGATTCTGTCAAAATGAGTGGTAAGCACGAATTGGCTGGTACGAACAGTTGCAATGTGCCTAAGCACACCACTTCAACCGAATTATGTTGCGGATACTGCATTCCTACAGAGCTGGACTGATAGAAGAATTGGAGGAGTGCTATAACACTTTCTACGTGAAAGCGATGATCATTCCGGTTGACTGATCGTTCCTAGATGAACATACCTTCCTATATCAAAGGCGGTCAAAGGCAAGTTATAATGCTAGGAAAGCGGCCGAGGGTGAAGTCTCTTTGAATGCCCTTTGTGTCGACCAGCTACTCCATCTCCTGCCACTTGTCATTGAAGAAGGGGTGACTTAGGCTTCACTTAAGGAGAAGGATGAAGTAGAGATGCAGGCCCTCCATGAAGAGTTCAAGGGGATGAGAACCTAGGTCACTTGATTTCTTTTCATGCTTTTTGTTTATGTTTTCCCTCTGTAGTAATGCAGTCGATGACCAACAAGGCAATAATAAAATCCAATATGAAATAAACGTTTAAGGGTTATGACATACCTCCCTTTCAGCCATGCCCTTGGACTACAATGGTGTTTTAGTACTTTAGTTGTTGGCCTGGCCTGAGTGTTACAGTACGGACGTGTAGTGAGCCTTTCCTCATATTTGCATGTCATACCTCGGCCACAGTAATAATGCCACATTCTTGTTGAGGAAATTGCATTTATTTCTATACATTCCCCATATTCCCAAAAAATAGTTTGCTCAACCTTGAGTAACCAATAGTCACACCGCACCTTATGTGGATTAACTGTTGAATCTTCAATCTATAACAGTAGCCCTTAGCTTTCGAAAAGCACCACGAATTACTTTGAAATAGAGTCTCTGCCACCACTGCTTCAGCTTTTATGGATTACTACGATTTTTCGATCAAAATCATGGAGGAGATATTCGAAGAAGGAATCGAATCCTTCTCTCTCCTCCTTTCTAGGCGATCATTTCCTTTTCCTCAGGGATGTTGATGATATTCCTAAAGATCAACGACCTCCCCAAAAAATTTTGAAAATCATCGTAGAACTTCGACAACTCGGAGATGAATTCTTCGAGGCGGACAGAGAGATCAAGCGGTGCTCTGCTGCTTTGTCGTGTCTGCCAGCCCTTACTGCTAAGTACAGGGCTCTACCAGCTTGTCAAGAAGCATCTTAGAAGAATATGCTGCATTGGACTCATGAGCATGATTTTAACAAGATGATGTTGCAGACATTGAAGCGTGTGTTCAACAATCTCTATGCCAACTTGGCTGAGATTAATCAGCTTCATCCGAACCATGACTGGCTAGAAAATAACGAGCTAGTATTGTTCATCGAGTCCTAGATTGCTCTTTATAAGAACCGTGCTGAATCCAGTGAAGTTGAAAAGAGATTGGCCGAGTTGGAACATGTGGCCATCGCCTGTCATCTCGCATACATCGAGCGCACCTCTGCGAAGCTCGTGAGCTAGCATGCTTCATGGACAGAGAGGCGAAAGCTAAGGCCGCTAAAAGATTTATAGACCTCAAGTCAGCCCACTTATCATTCTCATCCTACCCTTCTTCTTCTTCTTCATCTTTCATTTCTTACGACTGTTTTGTAACTAATGGACCCTTATATCATGTCTTGTAACTAATAGAGCCTTATTTTAGGGATTTATTTAAATAAACTATTTATTTTACTGACTTGGTTTGGCTTGATTCATAATGACTTCCTACAATGAAAGGAAGTGTTGTTTTAAGAAATGATCGTTTATAAGAGCCCTTGCAATATTTTTGTTTATATCTCTCAGGAGATAGGCCCCTCCTTTGAGGATTTGCTCGATAACATATGGTCCTTCCTAAGTGGATGACCATTTCTTGCTTAATGCTTGATCCTTCTACTCGATAGGCAGCACCATTTTTCAGATCATGTCACCTATTTCAAAAGACTTTCCTTTCACTCTTTTGTTGTATGCTCATGCCACAACCACTTTGTTGGCCACGATCAGAGTCCAAGGCTCTAATACGAACCTCATCTAACTCCTAGAGCTCGGCCAACATTGCCTCCATGAACTCTGGAAGACTCAGTTGAGCTTAATATGCAGTCTGCAATTTCCATGGGCAAGACTACATCGTGCCCATAGGTTAATTCAAATGGACTGACTTCAGTGCTTGTATGGGGCGATATCCTATAGTCCCACAGAACTTCAGATAACTTGTCATACAACTCTCGAGAGTTCTCGCCAATCATTTTCCTCAAGATATTCTTGATTACTTTATTGCTAGCCTTAGACTAGCCATTAGCCTAGGCATAGTAAGGGGTTAAATGCAAATTTTTTTATGCCATACTATTGGCCATCACCTCTTTATTCATCCCCTCAGGACTTTAAGCCCCACGGCTAACTGTGTCATTTCGTTGGCATCCACGTTAAACTTTTGAGTGATGTGGATTGTTCACAACCCCAAGTGTAGGGTCGTGATGTAGGAATAACTCGGTAAGATCGACGTCGAATCCACAGGGACTAAACTTGTACGTATTCTGAAAATAACTAGAACTAGAACTAGAACTAGAAAAAGATCTAAATCGAAATCTGAATAATTGAGAGTAATGGTGAATGGTGAATAATGTTGATTAAAACTTATGAATTTAAAAGTGGGAACTAGGGTGTCAAGGATGCATCAAATGCATGGCATCCTAAGGGCCCACCGCCCTAAGGGCCCATCAAATGCACAACGTTGATGTGCATCACACATCATGGTGGGGCCCACGGCTGGGACCCATGGTCCCTGCCCATCCACAATGCAGAGGATGCTGCTGCGCCGTCCTCTGGACGTGCAGCAGTAGCAGCGTCCGCTGCTGTTATTTGTTTTTATTTTTATTTTTTTGAAAACAAGTTTTCTTGCGGTTTTTCGCAGGTGGGGCCCGCATCAGGTGAATCCACCTCACCCATTGGATTCCATGGCTCGTGACCATCCAAAAGAGCCCAATATCCAGTATGTTTTGGCGAGTAGAAACATCAAGGTGGGTCCTAACTGATTTGAACGGTAGAAAACACAGTTTCTATGGTATGGCCCGCTTGATTATCAGATTGGTTTCATTTTTCGGCTCAACGCCTAAAATGAGCTAAGGAATAGGATGGACGACATGGATTTAATTCATACATCAAGGTGGGGCTACATGAGCGGCCCACCCCAAGTTTGGAATCAAGCTGATATCTTTTTGGGGCTTGCACGTCAGTACACCACACTCTCAGTTCATACTTCACTGTGTAACAACGTCCAGCGTCCTTGGACGCTGGACGGTTTGCACACAACACAAAATCAAGGTGGGTCCCACATGGACGTGGCCCACTTGATTTGGATCAATCCAATATTTGTGTCTTTCATCACCATTACGATAGGGCCCACATGGCTTGGATGGTGTAGATCTAACATGTCCATCAAGTGGGTCCCACGAAGGTGGATGACATGGATAAGTTACATACATCATGGTCCATCAACAAGGGAAAGAGAGAGAGAGAGAGAGAGAGAGAGAGAGAGAGAGAGAGAGAGATCGAGTGATGGAGGGACCTCGGCACTATGGGCCCTCCCTTCTGTAACATACATCAAGTGGGTCTCATTACATGTGGGCCCACCAATTCAAAATGAACGGTGGAGATTCCTTCTCCACCAAAATAGAAGGTCTAGATGACCTATTCATGCAAGGAAAATAAACATCATGATGGGGTCCATGGAGAATGACCCTATCATGGAATGATCATAAGAATTAAGGTGGACCATCGACTACATCTAGGGTCCAAAGTGAGATCCATACCATCAATCGGTAGGCTTCACTTAGCCCATCATTTAAAAAAATGAGATCTAGGCCTATAGAAACACCCACCGTTCGATCTTCTTGGTCCGAGGGAATGCCGATCTTCTTGTGTCTCTCTTTGATGGAAGATGAAGCGAGTTGAAGGGCTAAGATGATGGATCTTGAAATAGGAAGTGGGCCACACACAACATCTCACTTTTCTCTCTTTGGAAATGCTTGGACGTCCACCATTTTTTTATCTCCTTTGTTGCTTGAAAAATGTGAAGAGAAAGAGAGAGAAAGGGTAGTTGTAAGAGAGGTGATGGATGTGAGTGATGGATGTGAGGTGATAGTTGTACTTAACTTAAGAGTTTACTTGGTAGGTTACTCGACTTGGGGATAAAGAAAGCATGGGTTGTGTACTTTGATTGATTGATTGATGGGACATGTTATAGAGATTCTCTTCGGTTTAGCTAATGTGCGGTGTTTTTCTCGAACTGAACGCGGGCCCATATCTCCTAGCCTGGGTATTGCCTTGGTGCGCGAGACGCGGCGTTAGATCCATGGCGACGGTGTGGTCGCAATGGTACAAGTCTCAGATTAAGCCGACTCAGATCTACGGGACATAACTTAGGGTTATGCACAAAATCCGATTATAGATCACGGGTTGTAGGAATTCAACTGGAAGGATCGCAGGAGTCTATGGAACAGTATAGACTAGGATACGGGCTTCACAGTTCTCCCCACCTAATAAAAATTTTATCATCAAAATTTAAACCACAATACAACCAATACAGAGCTCTCAAAGGGAGGGAAATCTCATTACAAAACATACCAACATAATCGAACACCTAAGAGATGGGGACAATGCCAACGAATCTCAACCTCATGCTCCCAAGATGCCTCCTCAGCTTTATGATGACCTCACTAAACCTCGGATCTTGGATTAGAAATAATTGAAATTAGAATACTATGCAGCTTCACAATCTCAACGATAGGGAGTTATATAAGAAAATCTCTAAGTTTTTCAAACTCGGGGATCTAATCATTCTAAGTTCTCAACAATCATCGAGTGAAAGGTAGCTATCAGCAGATATGTGATGTTATCTTCAGGTATTCCCAAGTTATGCTTTGATACCAACTTCACTCATTCCCCAAACTTAGAAAATGGGCTCACAAAATTCTCGATCGCCGAATCCGGTGCTGACAGCCTCCGTAGTGCTCCATTCTCGGCTCCCGACACTCATGTGCCAGATTCTGTTCCTAGGATCCTATAAGGAGGATTTTTAGTGTGATTTTTTTTTGTAATGGAGCATAGTCACAAGCATAACCAAATCACAAAACAACATCACCACATATCCACTAATATAAACATTTGAATACAACGCTGAAAGGGAAATACGTATGTATCAAAATCAAAGCTCTAGAAGTCCGTTGCACGCTCTAAGTTCAACGCTGCTGCAACCTAATGCCACCTACATGCATCTATCGTGCATAAGCTTATAGAAAGCTTAGAGGGTCGTGAAAGTGTGTGTAAGATAAGTGCCAAGTATACAATAAAACCCATATATCATACATCATCGGAATAAGCAGAAATACTGAGAAGATCATGAATCATACGATATCAGAGTAAGCAGAAATATACTGGTAAGTCCATGAGTCATATAATATCAGAGTACGTAATATAGATCATAATGAGCCAAATATCATATACTGTGGATGCAATGCAATATGCAGATCCAACCAAGTCTGTCCAAGCCATATCAGTGCAGAAACGTAGCAAATCAAAATGTCATATGCCGTGGAAGAAATGTAATATGTGATGCGAATGAAATGACCAAACTGGAGTGAAGTCGAGATGATAGTACGTAGTATCGCAGGCTATGGGGTCCATCAAAATGGAATTCTATCCAAACTAGTCCCATACCTAAATTTAGATAGTCAAACACAATGTGGTAAACTCCTGATCTCAGGTTAGTCACGCGCCCCAACCGAAATCTTGGCCATTACGAAGGTACACGTAATAAATAGTTGCGCACCACTAGCCCAAGTGGATAGTGAATGGATGAATGTATGAGTATGCAACTTCTGCTCAATAAGTCACGTATCAGTACTGTACATCTCTAGGATCATCACCGGGGTCTAGTACACTCCATATTTGATGCTGCCTCCCTAGCCGCACAGCCCATGAGTGAAAGAGACTACACTATCCGCCTGACCAGTAGTCTGCTAATACCTACCCGGCTCGTCGATAGCGGACTCATTTGCGAGCTGGCCAAACTCAGCCTAGCTTATATCCCCCTCACTTGGGCGGATAAGGCTACACTCCCTCCCAACCGACCACGACACAGTGGGAGACGTGACCTACTGGTATTCGGCACTTGGGCGCTCATATATCCACTCGGTCTAGATGTTGGGGCGTCTCCTGGCCTTGGAGGTTTAGGAACTTTCACCCATGGACATCCAAAGTGCACAGATGCTCGAAACCAAACATTTTTGGTGTCCCATCTAGCCATCCACGACATGCCTGTGGAGGCTACGACCATGATGTCGCTAGGGCTTACAATAATCACAACACACAATGCAAGATGCATGAGTCATACAATCCAGTCATGCATCAATCCTGTGCATACCGTGCACTCATGTGAGACAATCTTTGCCTATCAGGGAGTCTCATAACAACCTGCCCAATGACATATGCAATGGACAACCACATCTCATAATAAACATGCAGATGATGCATATGAGCATGTATCATGATGTTATACTGTCACATACTAATAATCGGTATCAATAACCGGCATTGATAATTGACCTCGACAATGTGGACATTTAACCAACTTTGCCCCCAAGGAATGGCCCACATAGAGCCTAACATATAGTGGACCCATGGCCTCACACAAAGGCCTAATATACAACACCATGGACCTTACTCAAGAGCTTAATACACATTATGATGGGCCTCTCACATAGGCCTAATATACATCACAATAGACTCTATCGCCTGGCCATTAAATGCATCACAATGGGCCTCATACATAGACCTCATATTCATCACATTAAGCCTTAAACACGGGCTGCATATACATCACGTAGGTCTCAACAATCGGCCTTGACAATCGAAATTAGCCTCGATAATTGAAATCGGCCTCAATAATCGGAATCAACACTCGGAATCAGCCTTGATACTCGGCCTCGACAATCGAAATCGGCCTATACAATCGGCCTCGATAATCAGAATCGGCCTATACAATTGGCCTCGACAATCGAAATCGGCCTATACAATCAGCCATAA
Source organism: Magnolia changhungtana (assembly GCA_030180095.1). Taxonomy (NCBI): domain Eukaryota; kingdom Viridiplantae; phylum Streptophyta; class Magnoliopsida; order Magnoliales; family Magnoliaceae; genus Magnolia; species Magnolia changhungtana. Next base: position 1,352,781 of record JASAUF010000117.1, on the reverse strand, counting down.
CAAATCGAAATCAGCCTCGATACTCGGTCTCGATAATTGAAATCAGCCTCGATACTCAGCCTTGACAATTAGAATCAGCCTATACAATCAGCCTCGACAATCAGAATCGGCCCATACAATCGGCCTCGACAAATCAAAATCGGCGTCGATACTTGGCCTCGACAATCAAAATCGCCCTATACAATCGGCCTCAATAAATCGGAATTAGCCTCGATACTCGGCCTTAACAATCAGAATCAGAATCGGCCTCAACAATTAGAATTGACACTCGAAATCAGCCTCGATACTCGGCCTCAACAATCGGAATCGGCCTATACAATCGACCTCAACAATCGGAATCGGCCTCGATACTTATCCTCGATAATCAAAACCAGAATTGGCCTCAACAATCGGCCTCGACAATCGAAATCGGTGAGAATGTACCTAACAAGGCCTAAGGGAAGGTCACAATGTGGACATCCAACCATCATTGCCCATCAATGTGGACATTCAACCAACATCGCTCCTAAGCAGTGGCCCACATAGAGCCAAACATGAAGTGGGCCTATGGCCTTACACAAGGGCCTAATGTACATCATAATGGACCTCACTCAAATGTCCAATATACATCACATTGGGCCTTACCAAATGGGCCTCATACATCACATCGGGCCTCATCATATGGGCCTCATATGTCACACATTGGGCCTCATTATAAGGGCCTCATATACATCAAATTGGGCCTCACTCATGGGCCTCATGCAAGGGCCACACATGTATCAAGGTAGGCCCCATGATTTGGACGGTTTGGAGAAAGCACATACATTGCATAGGTCCTACCGTCCATACTTGAATAGTGGACTACATGGATGAACACATGCATCATGATAGGGCCCACCGTCTAGATCATAGTGGGTCACATCTAAAAGAAAGAGAAATGGATGAACGACTTAGAATAAAACACATATATCATGGTAGATTGCAACCCATAAACGGCGTGCACACAAATCATACCTTAGGTGGGTCCCGTCCCAACTGGATGATGCTGATAAAATACATACACCATGGTTGGGCCCACAGTCCTTTAGACGGTATAGATAAAACACATACATCATATTGTGGCCTGGTAGATGGGTGGCATGGAGATACAATGTATACATGAACGTGGGCCCCAAACCACCCTAGACAGATAGATAGAGTGGATATAGAATAAATACATCAAGGTGGGGTCCACGTCCCCAAACGGATGGACGTTGAGGATACAACACATACCTCATATGTGGGCCTCACTGCACCATCCAGATGGTCGGTGAGGATACAACACATACAACATGGTGGAGTCCCACAGTCCTATAGACAGCGTGGATGAAACACTTACATTGGGTGGGACTAATGTTCATGTGTTAGATGGTGTGGGTACACCATATCAGATGGGTCCCACGTGGCACGCTCCACCTAAGATTTGAATCAGCACGGTGTGTGTATCCAGATGGACGGTGTAAATACAACACACACGTCAAGGTAGACTCCACCTGATCTGGACAGTCTGGATCAGACACACTAGCAAGTGGGTCTCCACCGTCCAAACAGTAGACGGTGTGGATACACACAGACCACAAAGCTTGCTGACGTATTTCACAGCAGCTATATAGCTGGTGTATTCGTACACTAGCCAATCCTCTTGCAAGTGGGTTCCACGTGGGGCCCACCATAACGTTTATCTTCCATCCCATCTGTTGATAAGGTCACACAGACCTAAATATAGAGGAAAAAAAATTTCATATTTATCCAAAACTTCTGGGACCCAAAAAGGGTTCAATGGCAGACGTTCAACCTCCCACTATTTTTTATGGTGTGAACCACTTGAGTTCCATTAATGGCTGATTTTTGGGAGGGGGCCCACCGCCCTGAGGGCCCATCAATGCATGGCGTTGATGTGCATCATACATCATGGTGGGGCCCATAGCTGGGACCCACGGTCCCTGCCCATCCATAGCGCAAAGGACGCTGCTGCGCCGTCCTCTGGATGTGCAACAGCATCAGCTACTGTTATTTGTTTTTTGTTTTTTTGAAAATAAGTTTTCTCGCCGTTTTTCGTAGGTGGGGCTTGCATCAGGTGAATCCACCCCACCCATTGGATTCCATGGCTCGAGACCGTCCAAAAGAGCCCAATATCTAGTATATTTTAGTGAGTAGAAACATCAAGGTGGGCCCTAACTGATTTGAATGGTAGAAATCACAGTTTTCTATGGTATGGCCCGTTTGATTATCGGTTTGGCTTCATTTTTTGGCTCAATGCCTAAAATGAGCTGAGGAATAGGATGGATGGCATGGATTTAATTCATACATCAAGGTGGGGCCTATATGAGCGGCCCACCCCAAGTTTGGAATCAAGCTGATATCTTTTTGGGGTTTGCACGTCAGTACACCACACTCTCAGTTCATACTTCACTGTGTAACAACGTCCAGCGTCCCTGAACGCTAGACGGTTTGCATACAAGACAAATTCAAGGTCGGTCCCGCATGGATGTGGCCCACTTGATTTCGATCAATCCAATATTTGTGTCTTCCATCATCATTAAGATAGGGCCCACATGGTCTGGATGGTGTAGATCCAACATGTCCATCAAGTGGGTCTCACGAAGGTGGATGACATGGATAAGTTACCACATTATGGACCATCAATAAGGGAAAGAGAGAGAGAGAGAGAGAGAGAGAGAGAGAGAGAGAGAGAGATCGAGTGATGGAGGGACCCCGACACTATGGGCTCTCCCTTCCATACATCATAACATACATCAAGTGGGTCCCATTACATGTGGGCTCACCAATTTAAAATCAATGTGGAGATTTCTTCTCCACCAAAATGGAAGGTTTAGATGACCCTATTCATGCAAGGAAAATAAACAACATGATGGGGTCCATGGAGAATAACCCCATCATGGAATGATCATGAGAATCAAGGTGGACCATCAACCACATTTAGGGTACAAAGTGAGATCCATACCATCAATCAGTAGGCCTCACTTGGCCCATCATAAAAAAAAATGAGATTTAGGCCTATAGAAACACCCATCGTTCGATCTTCTTGGTCCGAGGGAACGCCGATCTTCTCGTGTCTCTCTTTGATGGAAGATGATGTGAGATGAAGGGCTAGGATGATGGATCTTGGAATAGGAAGTGGGCCACACACAACATTTCACTTTTCTCTCTTTGGAAATGGTTGGACGTCCACCATTTTTTTTTGTCTCCTTTGTTGCTTGAAAAATGTGAGGAGAAAGAGAGAGAGAAAGGGTGGTTGTAAGAGAGGTGATGGATGTGAGTAATGGATGTGAGGTGATAGTTGGAAGCTTCACTTGCAATCTTCTTTGAATTTTTTTACTTCCTAGTACTTGATCCATGATGGCTTCCTCTTCCTCTGTTTCTGTATTTGTGGACACTGGAAATCGGTGCCCACGCTGATTTTTTTGATATGTTTTGGTGGTGGGGGTGATTAGGCTGATTTGTGAATGTTGGAGTCGCCACTAGCCAATAAAACTCAGAATCCTGCAGTCGGCTAGAACCTGCAGAATATGTAAGGTTAGAGAAATCTGAAGACTCTCCTACCTTAGATTGACTCCTGGTCTGTGATCCAAGATTTTGGGTAAAGGACCTCGGTTACAAAGAGGGAAGGTGTTGGGCACCCTCTCTGCCCGTATGAACGTATGGTCTTTACTTTGTGTGGTAGAACAATCTCAAGGGATGATGGATGATGTGGTTGAGATGGGATTAGGCACACATGGATTTCTGATGCGGCGAGATTCAAAATTTCGGCAGGCCACAGAGTATACGTCCAATAATGTGTCTAGAAGGTGGATGATGATGCTTGTGCAAAGAGGTAAGAAAAATGGACTCGATCACTAGAAATTTCTGATGTAACAGGATCCGATGTACTGCAAATCACAGAGCATACGTTCACTAGAGATCTAGAGAAGCAGGGGGGTTGAGAAGGGAATAAATGTCATGATGAATGCTTACAGGATGATGGATCCTTGGCTTGATTTTTGAATAGGCTAGGACATAGACTGAACCATGATCAAACTGGGCTAGGTTAGATGGGTTAGAGAGGTCAAGAGGAAAGGCTAAAGGGGGTGGCTTTGAAAGATTTAAACTTGGAAGGCCTGGGAGCTCCTTCCCTCTCCTTCCCTTTCTTTCTCACTCTCTCTCTCTCTCTTACTCTCTCTCTCTCTCTCTCTCTCTCTTTCTCTTGGTTGTTGGGTGTGTTGAAATGAGAAGAGGAAAGGGCTATTTATAGCCTTCTCCAAAGGCATTGCTGTAATAATTGGGTTTGAGAGGGTTGAAAGGTGAGGTGGCAAGTGGTGATTAGTGGAGGGGAGAGAGATGCCACATGGCATAGTCCCACTAGTTCTTGAGGTCGGTAAAACTGTAAATAGTGGAGTTAGGAGGGTAAATCCTGGGGAAAGTTGACTTTTGGACGCTGGGACAGCTGTCCACATGCGGGCCACAAGCGGCGGCATTCGGAGTACTGCCCACGGTAGTCAAACTACCTCCTGGGCCGCTTTTGGGCCGGACCCGAACGTGTGGGCTTTGCTGGCCTCCCTTTTGGGTTTCTATGGCTTGCATAGGTGGATTTAGGTTCGGTTAAAGGCTTCTGACCATGGTATAAGGTATAGGAGGGGCTATATGTGTGCTGAATGGTTCAGATTACAGTTTTGGGTTGTGGATTGACAATTTGAGACTTTCGGGTTGGGTTTTAGGTTTAAGCTTGGATCAGTTCTTAGTTCTGAATATGATCATGGTTCATGAGCTTATCTTAGCCTTCTCAAGGTATTAGCATGGGTGGGTTGTCTACAGTATTTGATCAAAGAGATATTATAGATGTCATGGACGTCCTTAGAAAGAAGTGAACTAAGGCTACGATCTTTAAATCTTCTATAGATGATGAGGAGACTTTCTATTTGGGATCTGCGTTTCCTGCAGAGGTTACATCCAATGAAGTTTTTCCTCTAAATTCATTTTTCCTGATCTGCCCAGGAGAAGAAATTTTGATCCGATCTGGATCTATACCCCACGCGGCTAATGTCCTAAAGACACTTCGGACATGGCTGAAACCACTTCTAGATTGGGAAGCATGGTTTCTCTGGGTCTCCTCTCAACATGAAGAAACGTGGAGGAAGGTTGTCATCTACGAATGCATAAACCTCTCTCTCCAAGAGTATTCAACCAATCCAACCCTTCATCTCACATTGTTGGCATTTTGGAGTACGTCGACTAACACCTTTTTCTTTAGTTGCAGCCCGATGAGCCCTACTATCAAAGATATATGCTATCTGACCGAAATATTACCCTTTGGCATGACATTCTATGCTGGTGCTGTCTCTTGACGACACAAGGATATTTCGAATAAAATTGCTAAAGCCTATACTCACTTCATAAGAGCCTACCACGAACACGAGAGTCTGGTTGATTAGACTGAGCATGCGGCGTTCCTTCTTCTCTGGATCTTCGAACACCTTCTCTGCGTGAGCGCTCAACAGATCACAACAGAATATGCTACTTTGGTTGAGATGCTTACTGTAGATCACAGGATTGCTTTGACACCATATGTTCTTGGTTACTTGTATCAGGGTCTTTACGAGACTACTCATAAGGGACTACATTCTGCAGGAGGACCCTTGTGGATTCTTCAGATGTGTTTCTATACATATTTCTGACCTACCATTCTTCACCACACCATACATGAAGGGAGGCCGTACACATCCTTTGGCGACTGACTTCTCCACTCGCTCCCGGAGATTCTCAAGGTTGAGCAGTACCTTCATGGCTTCTTCCACATTAACAAAATAAGAGACGGTCAGTCCTTCATGCCCTTCTCAGAAGGAAAGACATATGGTCCAAGATGGCTCACTAGGCAGTATGAGCCAAATGATGAATACTTGGCCAGTCGATCACACCACACCCTGATCAATTATCTTCTCAGTCGAGACCTCACCTATGCCAAGTCCCAGGTCAAGCAATATTACCCCTCGCTATTTGCTCAACAATTTAGAGTCATTCAATGCATCCCATGCCCTCTTACTCATAAAACTTATAACCAACCTCCTTACAATCGTGCTATAGTGACAAATGTGGAGCTCTACGTAACCTTGAGTACCGCATATCGAAAGGAATCACTAGCTCTGGTGATTCTTGGCCATCCTGACTCTCCTGGGGTAATGGATAGCTTCCTTGCTTGGTGGAATCTCCACTACAATAAGATACTGGGTAACAACAGTGAGCTCGATCTCATCAAGCAATTCACCTACCAGCTAGAGGTGAAGAAAAGAACTGCTCCTCCGCCATCTGCTCCTACAACCAAAAGGACGGTGAACAGGCCAAAAACCATATCAATCGTTGCCCTTCCTGTCCTAGCTCCAACAACTGAGGTTGTTGTCCCAGAAAGCTAGGAGGCTATATAGGAGGAGTTTGATATTCTAGCACTTGCTCCACAATAAAGGATGGCCCTAGGAAGATCTTAGACTTAAGAGATCTCTTTGGCCAACCTCCCAAGGTTCCTACATTCTCTATTCAACACACTAGTCCTCTTAAATCATCTTCAAGAACAGAGGATCGACAGTCACCAGCATCAGCTAGACCCCATTGATGATAGGTACATCTTCGGCCGAGGCTGTATCTTCTTTTGAAACATATTTCAAAATAAAGTATTAGCCTAGTCTAACCATTGCAAACATTTAAAAGAAATTGAGTAGGGCTTGAAGCATCATAAAGAAGTTAATTTTAATAAATGCTGGAACAAATGGTGGCAGGATAGAGAAAGATTAGATAACCCTGATATTCCTTTTGAGCAAAAATACCATATGCCCTATCGTCCTAATCCACCACCATTCCCTACTTCCACCCGACCGTTGACGACCATAATAAAAAATCCTTAAGCTGTGAGAGATCGCCTGATCATCTACGCACTTCAATCCAACCTAGGTGGAAATCGTTTACTCATATTCATATTTTCATTAATTTACATGTTTCTCGCTCTGACTAATATTCTCATTCCCTTGGCAGCCACTCAAGAGCTAACATCGACAGAGATGCAGTTGGTTGTGGCCTAGCCTCAACAACAGCAACCAACGCCACAATGGCAGCAATACCCATATCACCAGCAACACCAACTATCTCAGAGATCCCTAATCTTGTGATTATGGAGAACTTGATTGTCAGCCCAACTCCTTCTAAGATCATTAATCTCCTAGATGACTTAGAGCACATGATCCAAGTCCCTTGCAGCCCTGCACCAGCTATCCAGAGTGCGGTCGTTGTGCCTCCATCTATGCCTTTCATCATGAAGTTCACCCCTCCATTACTGCTACTTCCACCACCTGCAATAATCGAGAGGACTCCGACTCTAACGGAGTTTGAGGTTATGGTTGCAACAGAGGTGGTTAAGAAAACTGTCAGGACTGAAAGGGCTATGTTCAAGGAAGATATGTTCGCAGGCATTTCAATTGCATCCGTTGAACTAGATCCGGCTAGGTTGGCAAGAGAAACTCGGTCGAGATAAAGGAGATTGCTGCTACCTCGGTCAAAATTGCTGAGATAGTTTCAACCAAATCTATAGAACCTGTTGTGGTTGAGGTTGTCGAGTCGTCTTCAACTGACATCATTCCAACTGAGACTGCTGCTTCTTTTATGAACGAGGACTTTCCTCTGGTTGATGATATCCTCTCATCTTTCTAAAGGGTAATTTTTGGAGAGACTACGACAGTCGAATCCCCTTCACCTTGCAACAGCGTATAAGATGTGAGGGCTGAGCTCCAAATCCTGTCACTGAAGTGTCTAGAGGGATCCCTTGCTTCTGTGTTAGTCGACAAAATTGACCTATTGGTAGAGGCTTATTGTGCATTCTCCTTGTCTGACTTAACCCTTATCGGTTGCATTCCTATTGTTCAAGAACTCCAAGTGCTATGAAAACTTGCTTCCATGTTGGCGCTGTCGTTGGCCACCATGAAGTACACTGAATTGCTGCTGAGTCCAAGAGGACTTCTACACACACCACTGCTAAGTAACTTGAAGCCAAACATACCTCAATGAAAACTTTCAAGGTCGAGTTAGACATTCTAGAGGTCAGAATCATGGTCTTGGAGGTGAAACTGACTGCGCTAAAACAAGAATATACAGGAAAAGAGGTGGATCATCTCCATCAGAAGAAGGAGGTTATGTAAGACCCGTATGCTGGCTCGTACCATTCCGTCGGCTTCCGCGATCATCGCGGTCGAATTTGGGTGACCGACAATCTGTTATCAGTGTTTGTGCGTGATCCTGAGATGTGTCCCATAGATTAGAATCGGGTCAACCCAAAACTTGCACCCTAGCGACCACACCATCGCAGTGGTTCCGACACCGTGTCTCGCATGCCGAGGTGATACCTGAGCTAGGAGATGTGGGCCCATGTTTAGTTTAAGGAAAAACGCCGCGCTTTGTAAAACTCAAGAGAACATCCCATCAATCCCATCAATCAACTACACATCACACATCAAGTTAAGTATAAGTAACCTGTACCCTACCCTTACCTCTCTCCTACAAAAGCTACCCTAAAGTCAACCCTTACATCACTTCACCCATCCATCTCCCCATCACTCCATCACTCACATCACCTCTCTTTCTCTCATCTCTCTCTCTCTCTCTCTCTGTCTCTCATTTTTTCTTCCAAGCTCCATGAGAGCAACCCACGTCCAAGGAAGAGGAGAAAGCCATGTGTGGCCTACCTTCCTACCACTCAATTCCACCTTCTAAGCCTCATCTTAACCGTTGGATCACATTCTTTGGATCTATGGAACGCGTTGGCGGGAGAAGGAAGAAGAGATCAGAGGTGGGTGCTTCTATAGGCTTAGATTTCATTATTTTGATGATGGGCCAAGTGAGGCCTACCGATTGATGGTATGGATTTCACTTTGGACCCTAGATGTGGCCGATGGCTCACCTTGATTCTCATGATCATTCCATGATGGGGCCATTCTCCATGGACCCCATCATGATGTTTATTTTCCTTTCATAAATAGGGTCATCTAGACCTTGCATTTCAGTGGAGAAAAGATCTCCATCGCTGATTTTGATCGGTGGGCCCATATATAATGGGACCCACTTGATGTATGTTGTAAGTCATGGAAGGGAGGGCCCATAATGTCGGGGTCCCTCCATCACTCGATCTCTCTCTTTCTCTCTCTTTTTCCCTTGTTCATGGCCCATGATGTATGTAATGTATCCATGTTGTTCACCCTCGTGGGACCCACTTGATGAACGTGTTAGATCTACACCGTCAAAGCCATGCTGGCCCTACCCTTTGGTGATGGAAAACACAAGTATCAGATTGATCCAAATCAAGTGGGCCACGGCTATCTGGGACCCACCTTGATTAATATATGTACACAGCCCGTCCAGCATCCCTGGACGCTGGACGTGGGTGTGTGAGTGTGAACAGACAATGAGTGGTACTCACATCATAAAAAAAATATAATATATACATTTAAGCTTTTAGGTGGGTCATTCATGCAGGCCCCACCTTGATGTATAAATTTGTCCACGCCATTCATTCCGTTCCCTAGCTCATTTTTGGCATTGAGCCAAAAAATGAGGCCAATACGATACTTAAGCAGGTCATACCATAGAAAACAATGATATGACTGTTAAAGGCTATTAAGACCCACTCTGACATTTCTATGCATCGAAACACCTTGAATATTAGGCTTGTTTGGTCGATCTTGGGCCATGAAATGCAATGGGTGGAGTGGATCCTCCCGATGCGGGCTCCACTTATGAAAAACCCTCAAAAAAAAAAAAATTAAGTGCAGGCAGCAGACGCTGCCGCTGACACCAAAGAAGGCGTAGCAGCGTCCTGCTGTTCCGTGACGGGTGAGAAGGGTAGGGGCCACGGCTCCAGCTATGGGCCCCACTATGATGTGTGGGCACATCAACACCATGCATTTTGATAGGCCCCTTTTAGGCAGTGGGGCACCCAAAAATCAGTCGTATATGGAACTTGGGTGGCCCACGTCACAGCAACTTTCCGATGTGCACCTCTCGAGGGAGTTTCGTTGATCACAAGTTCACAATTTCAAAGTCGTCTGCCACAACGTTGGTCTTTATTTCGAACTTCTTGAGGGAATCATCAAATTCAAGAGCTGTATCATCATTTCCCTCATCCGAGGCTTCATCCAAACCCATGAGTTCAAAGTCCAACTCTAGATTGAAATCATAGGAGTCGACCTCAAACTCCTGCAATGTGTGTGAGGTGTTTGGCATAGTGATTTTTGAAAACTTTTCAATTATTTTTGTATTTTAAAGATTTTCTGATGTTTTGTGGTTTTGAGGAATATTTAATTTTTTTTTTGTATTTTTTAGAATTTGTGATGTTTTTGTATTCTGAAGATTTTCTGATTTTTTTGTGTCATCGAGGTGTCCCGAACAGGACGGTGTTACGAACCATGATAGGTCTTGCCCTAGTTCGGGATACCAACTGCTATTTACATTGGCGTCTTTTTTTTGGCCAGCATTAATGAATGGTTCGCCGGCTGATTCAATTGTTAGGGGGATGGCTGACCAACTTGGTTCTTTCCTCCTTCCAATCTTGCTGTTCTGCTCTGTCTGTTCCTGAGAGTCACCTATCCTGATGACCATGATGTTTACTGGGCTGGGCTCAGAGTCGAAATCTGATTCAATCTCTTCGCCCAGCAGCTGGAGCTCTTCTGGCTCCCCAGTTTCATATTGTGATGGGACTTTAATGTCTATCCAATCAAGAGAAGGCCACTTCCCTTTATCGATCCAATGGATGGGCTGCTTTTGCCCTTGTGTTGCTGAGCTGGTGGTGGGGATGGGTCCCCCTGACTGTGGGTGGAGATGGGTGCCTCCCCGTTCTCGCATGTATCCTTTGTAAGGGGCACCTTTGGTCTTGGGTCCTCCATGGGTGGACTTGTTTCCATGCCCCTAGTCTCATGTGATGGGTCCAGGGGTTTTGCCCCTAGCATTGGGTGTACTTTTGATGCCCTGAGGATCCTATCCCACCTCATCGGTGGCCGGACGGACTCCTGGTTGGAATGTTCCGAGAGTTTGAGTCGCTTGAGGTGGTCCTCAAGGGAAATCGTCGTGTCTTCACAAACTGTCCTAACCTTGATGAATTTGATGGGTGTGCACTTAAGCGGTTGACCCTTTTTGAGCCTTTCAGCTTGATCCTCTGGTGTCGGCTGATATCCCAGTCCCCATCTCTATACGTTGGCAGGTGTTGGTTTTACCATCATACCTTTTTCATGGAATTTGGTATGATAGTTCAAGATTAATCACTCAACAGGGGGGATGACATATTGGCAGAGAGAGGTCATGGATTGGTGATTGCATTCACAATTTTGAATTCGAAACTATGGTACGATATGTCACCCTCTATATGCTGAACGTCAATCACAGTGATGTCAGTTTCTAGGATATTGACCGTCACCGGTAAGATGGTTTCTGGCTCGGCCAATACTGAAATGATTCGATTTCCCGAAGGGAATTTAACCCTTTGATGGAGGGTACATGGGATTACTCCAACAGCATGGAGCCATGGTCGCCCCAACAGAAGGTTGAATGAGGCAGGAATGTCAATGACCTGAAACATGACAAGGGTCATGTCCGGTCCAATTTGCAATTCAAGATCGATTTCTGCTTCCACCTGTCTTCAGGAGTTATCGAATGCTCTAACGCTCATAGTGCTGGGTCTGAAGGAAGACGGTTCTATCCGTAATCGTTCAACAGTCCTTAAGGGGCAAATGTTAAGGCTAGATCCATTGTCGATGAGCACGAGTGAGATTTTGAAATTTTTGTGGCGGGCAACTATATTTAGTGAGCGTCCATGTTTACACCCTTTAGGTGGTAGTTCCTCATTAGAGAAGGTGATGGCCCGTGGTGCGAGGAGTTGTCTAATCATACTTGCCACCATTTCAAGAGGTACATCAGGAGGGATATGGGCATCATTCAATGTTTTCACAAAGATTTCTCTATGCGATCTTGATGTGCATAGAAGTTCCCAGATGGATATTTGTGCGGGAATGATTTTAAGTTAAGCTGCTATGTCGCAAGCAACATTGGTTTTGTAAGTGCTTTCCGACAAAGTTTTCCAGGTTTCCTTTGGGTTTGGGTTATCTCTCTTGAAATATCTCTCGTTGTTACCCACCTCATTTCATTCTGGGTAATGCCATGAGACTGCTTTTGGGTTGTAGGAGGGAACCGCTCTTCCTTCTAAGTATATCATTGGTTCTTGATGCTAAGAGATTGTGGTTGGAACTGTTTGTGATGGGCTTGATAATTTCTCTTGAGGTGCTGCTAAGTCTTGGTGAGATTTGACATTAGGATTCTCTTCCTCCATTTGCTGTGTGGGAGAGATCCTCTGGGCATGTGCCAGTTGGTAAGGCATTAGAAATTTTGGAGCTTGAACTGGGGGTGCCCCTTACAAGGTTAGCGGGGTTAGATCAGGGAGACCTATCGGGAGAATAACGGGTTCAGAATTTGATCTTTTTGGATGTAATGACGATGAAATTGAGTGTGCCCCTTGGGGGGTAGGATGCTGAGGATGTGACCTGTTAGGTGCGGCTTCAAGGGTTATGAGAGGTTGTACTGTTGGTGCTGCTTCAAGGAATATGAGAGGCTATGCTATTGGTGCTGCTTCGAGGAATATGTGAGGCCCAGGTGATAGTGCCTGTCGGTATCCCCATGTTCGATTTGCTGTATCAGGCATGATTGATTGTATGGAGTGATGTGGAAAGGAGTGTGTGGGTTGCCATCCTTCAATGTGGTTGATGATAGAAGTGCTGGATGTGCTGGGTCTTGCTTGATACGATGGCAGGAGATTTTAGAGAATGTTGGCCTGAGCTGTATTGTTGGCTTGTGGGGTGATCACAATCTTCTGACTTTCAATTAAATCTTGGACCGCATGTTTCAAAGCGAAGCAGCGGTCTGTTAGGTGGCCAAGAGCCTGGTGATATGCGTAGTACTGATTTTCGTTGTAACTAGAAGGCAATGGATTAAGTGGAAGCCGAGGGTGGAGAGGTGTTAACAGTTGCTTTTGCATTAGCATTGTCAAAACTTGACTGTATGTTTGTGCTAATTGGGTGAACTTTCTTCCTAACATTGCCTGCTTGTATGAACCTTACGCATTTCCCCTTGGCTGTTGCGATTGTTGTTGAGATGGTTGTGCCTGATATCCCTGTTGGGTTTGCTGTGGTTGGTATTGCCTATTCGACTGTGGTTGGTATTGTCTATCTTATCGTGGCTCCGGTTGTGGAGCATACTAGTTGCCTTGAGTGATAGCGATGATGTTATTAACCTTCGTAGTACGTTACGTGGGAGCAGTGCCGTTTCCATTTTCGTATCCAACGGGTTTCCCTTCGACCTTGTTTCTTCTGATTGTGGGGGTCTGGTGTGGCCATGGGAAAATAGTTCCGGCCCTGATCCCAGCTTCCACTTGTTCTCTAGCTCAGATGAGTTGAGAGAAATTTACTTACAGATACAAGATTAGATATCCTGAAATGCTGGGATTTGCTGAGTGTACACTCATGGATATCTGCTCCTCGTCATCGATGGGGTTTCTCATTTAAGCTGTCATGGCTCGCCATTATCCTACGTATGCTGATAAAGACTCATCGCTTTTTTATCTCAAGGCAGCCAGGTCAAACCTTCTTGGACCCATATTCAAGTTGTATCAGAACCTGTCAATGAATGCCTGGGAGAGCTTTTCCCAGGTTCTGATTTGATGACTGTCCAATGAGGTGTACCAATCCAAAGCGTCACCCTTAAGGGATTTCTAGAAGAGCCGTATCAATGCTCCATCGTTCCTTACTGTCGCATTGAGTTCCCCACAAAATGCTTTTAGGTGTGATGTGGGGCACCCACTGCCATCATACCTTTTGAATTTTAGTACCTCGAAGTTTAGAGGTTCTTGGGCATCTAGGAAGGGATAATGGTCCAAGAATATGGTGGATGGATGGTCCACTCCTTACTGTCTCTGTACTTGATTTTGTACCATCTGCAATTGCTCTCATAATTCTTCGAATTTCGATTTATCCTATTGCAGATACCTTGCCCCTTATCGTAAGGCTTGTGCTTCTTTTTCTTCATATGGATTAAGAATTGGGGGTTGTTGGAAAGATGGTGGACTCTCAGTGACGGGAGGTAGCTAGAATTGAACGCCGCTCCCTTTCGGAGGAGGGTATGATGTTCGAAAATGACTCCCGCCTGGGGTATCTTCCAATTCTGGAATGTTACTCCCTTTAGGAGGAGTGAGTTGGACTCGAAACTGGCCCTTTCATGGGCATTCGCCAATTCTTGTCTGTCGCTCCCATGAGGGAAAATTTGTGTTGTAACCTGATTATTGTGATGTGCTGAGTAGAGATGTGTAGGAGGGTTGCTCCTGATTGCTGGCTGCTAGTGATCTTGTGCTGACTCTTCTGGGAGAGAGAGCATAGGATTTACTGGGGGAATAAGAGAGAAGATGAAAGGAGCATGAGGGAGTGAACTATTTTGTACACCAGGCTGGGTTGCCTGTGTATTTGGTGTGGCGCTTGGTACTAAGCGAAGTAATAGCTCTTGCATTGATCGGAGACTTTGAACCACCTCTTGCATGGTTATATTGGCTTGTGGGTCCGTTTGAGCTACTGGAGGTAGTACGGGTGTTCGTGTAGATGCGGGTACTAATTTTTCAGGAGTTGGCTGAACCGCCGGCTCTTCTTCATGGGTAGCTTGAGAGGTCATGGCTGCGCGGGATCGAGTGGTCATGGTTCAGATTTGTGCTTAAGAAAGTACAGGCTAAAGATTTTTTTTGTATGAATGCAGTGATGAATGTCTCTTGAGATTGGGATACCACATGTTTTTGAGTCGGGTCTCAGCTAGTGTGCTCTAGCATACTCCCTACTGGAGTGGCCATTCTGTGAACACTAAAAATCAGCGCCCACGTTGATTTTTTTGATATGTTTTTGTGGTGGGGGTGATTAGGCTGATTTATAAATGTTGGAGTCGCCACTAGCCAATTAAACTCAGAATCTCGTAGTCAGCAAGAACCTGCAGAATATATAAGGTTGGAGAAATCCGAAGACTCTCCTACCTTAGATCGACTCCTGGTCTGTGATCTGGGATTCTGGGTAAGGGACCTCGGTTACAAAGAGGGAAGGTGTTAGGCACCCTCTCTGCCCGTACAAACGTACAGTCTCTACTTTGTGTGGTAGAACAATCTCAAGGGATGATGGATGCTGTGGTTGAGATGGGACTAGGCACACATGGATTTCTGATGTGGCGAGATTCGAAATTTCGGTAGGCCATAGAACATGCTTCCAATATTATTTCTAGAAGGCAGATGATGATGCTTATGCAAAGAGGTAAGAAAAACAGACTAGATCACTAGAAATTTCTGATGTGACAGGATCCGGTGTACGGTAAGTCACAGAGCATACGTTCACTAGAGATCTAGAGAAGTGGGGTGGGGGGGAGGTTGAGAAGGGAATAAATGTCATGATGAATGCTTATAGGATAATGGATCCTTAGCTTAATTTTTTAATAGGCTAAGACATAGACTGAACCATGATCAAACTAGGCTGGGTTAGATGGGTTGAAGAGGTCAAGAGGAAAGGCTAAAGGGGGTGGCTTTGTAAGATTCGAACTTGGAAGGCCTGAGAGCTCCTTCCCTCTCCTTCTCTTTCTTTCTCACTTTCTCTCTCTCTCTCTCTCTCTCTCTCTCTCTCTCTCTTTCTCTTGGTTGTTAGGTGTGTTGAAATGAGAAGAGGAGGGTTGTTTATAGCCTTCTCCAATGACATTGCTATAATAATTGGGTTTGAGAGGGTTGAAAGGTGAGGTGGTAAGTGGTGATTGGTGGAGGGGAGAGAGATGCCACATGGCACACTCCCATTAGTTCTTGAGGTCGGTAAAACTGTAAATAGTGGAGATGGGAGGGGTAAATCCTAGGGAAAGTTGACTTTTGGACGTTGGGACAGTAGCATTCGGAGTACGGCCCGCAGTAGTCAGACTATCTCCTGGGCCATGTTCCGGCCGGGCCCGAATGTGTGGGCTTTGCTGGACTCCCTTTTGGGTTTCCATGGCTTGGATAGGTGGATTTAGGTTCAGTTAAAAGGTTTTAGCCATGGTATTGGGCATAGGCGGGGCTGTATGTGTGCTGAATGTTTTGGATTACGGTTTCGGGTTACGGATTGGCAATTTGAGACTTTCGGGTTGGGTTTTAGGTTTAAGCTAGGATCAGTGCTTGGTTCAGAATATGATCATGGATCATGAGCTTGTCTTAGCCTTCTCAAGGTATTAGCGTGGGTGGGGTGTTTCCAGTATTTGATCAAAGAGATATTATGAGCGTCATGGACGTCCTTGGAAAGAAGTGTACTGAGGCTATGATCTTCAAATCTTCTCTAGATGATGAGGAGACTTTTTGTTTGGGCTCTGCGTTTCCTGCAGAGGTTACATCCGATGAAGTTTTTCCTCTAAATTCATTTTTCCCCGATCTGCCTAGGAGAAGAAATTTTGATCCGATTTGGATCTATACCTGACGCGGCTAATGTCCTAAAGACACCTCGGACATGGCTAAAACCACTTCTAGATTGGGAAGTATGGTTTCTCTGGGTCTCCTCCCAACATGAAGAAATGTGGAGGAAGGTTGTCATCTATGAATGCATAAAGCTCTCTCTCCAAGAGTATTCAACTAATCCAGCCCTTCATCTCACATTGTTGGCATTCTGGAGTACGTCGGCTAACACCTTTTTCTTTAGTTGCAGCCCGGTGAGCCCTACTATCAAAGATATATGCTATCTAACCGAAATATTGCCCTTTGGCATGATATTCTATGCTAGTGCTATCTCTCAACGTAAGGATTTTCTGAATAAAATTGTTAAAGCCTATACTCACTTCATGAGAGCCTACCACAAACTCGAGGGTCTGGTCAATGAGACTGAGAATGCGGTGTTCCTTCTTCTCTGGATCTTCGAACACCTTCTCTGCGTGAGCGCTCAATAGATCACTACAGAATATGCTACTCTGGTTGAGATGATTGCTCAAGATCACAGGATTGCTTTGACACCATATGTTCTTGGTCACTTATATCAGGGTCTTTGTATCAGGGTCTTTACGAGACTACTCATAAGGGACTACATTCTGCAGGAGGACCTTTGTGGATTCTTTAGATGTGGTTCTATACATATTTCTGACCTGCCATTCTTCACCACACCGTACATGAAGGGAGGCCGTACACATCCTTTAGCAACTGACTTCTCCACTCGCTCCTGGAGATTCTCAAGGTTGAGTAGTACCTTCATGGCTTCTTCCACATCAACAAAATCAGAGACGGTCGGTCCTTCATGCCCTTCTCAGAAGGAAAGACATATGGTCCAAGATGGCTCACTAGGCAGTATGAGCCAAATGACGAATACTTGGCCAGTTGATCACACCACGCCCTGATCAATTATCTTCTCAGTCGAGACCTCGCCTACGCCAAGGCCCAGGTCGAGCAATATTACCCCTCGCTATTTGCTCAACAATTTAGTTTCGTTCAATGCATCCCATGCCCTCTTACTCATAAAACTTATAACCAACCTCCTTACAATCGTGCTATAGTGACAAATGTGGAGCTCTACGTAACCTTGAGTACCGCATATCGAAAGGAATCACTAGCTCTGGCGATTCTTGGCCATCCTGACTCTCCTGGGGTAATGGATAGCTTCCTTGCTTGGTGGAATCTCCACTACAACAAGATACTGAGTAACAACAGTGAGCTCGATCTCATCAAGCAATTCACCTCCCAGCTAGAGGTGAAGAAAAGAATTGCTCCTCCGTCGTCCGATCCTACAGCCAAAAGGACAGTGAACAGGCCAAAAACCATATCAGTCGCTATCCTTCCTGTCCTAGCTCCAACAACTGAGGTTGCTGTCCTAGAAAGCTAGGAGGCCATAGTGGAGGAGTTGGATATTCTAGCACTTGTTCCACAATAAAGGATGGCCCTTAGGAAGATCTTAAACTTAAGAGATCTCTTTGGCCAACCTCCCAAGGTTCCCGCATTCTCTATTCAATACACTAGTCCTCTTAAATCATCTTCAAGAATAGAGGATCGATCGTCACCAGCATCAGCTAGACCTCACTGATCGACAGGTACATCTTCGGCCGAGGCTGTATCTTCTTTTGAAATGTATTTCAAAATAAAGTATTAGCCTAGTCTCACCATTGCAGACATTTAAAAGAAATTGAGTAGGGCTTGAAGCATCATAAGGAAGTTTATTTTAATAAATGCTATAACAAATGGTGGCGGGATAGAGAAAGATTATATAACCCTGATATTCCTTTTGATCAAAAATACCATATGTCATATCGTCCTAATCCACCACCATTCCCTACTTCCACCTGACCGTTGACGACCATAATAAAAAATCCTTAAGCTGTGAGAGATCGCCTGATCATCTACGCACTTTGATCCAACCTAGGTGGAAATCGTTTACTCATATTCATACTTTCATTGATTTACTTGTTTCTCGCTCTAACTAATCTTCTCGTTCCCTTGGCAGCCACTCAAGAGCTAACATCGACAGAGATGCAGTTGGTTGTGACTTAGCCTTAACAACAACAACCAACGCCACAATAGCAGCAATACCCATATCACTAGTAACACCAGCTGTCTCAGAGATCCCTGATCTTGTGATTATGGAGGACTCAATTGTCAGCCCAACTCCTCCTAAGATCATCAATCTCCTAGATGACTCAGAGCACATGATCCAAGTCCCTTGCAGCCCTGCACCAGCTATCCAGAGTGTGGTCGTTGTGCCTCCCTCTAAGCCTTTCATCGTGAAGTTCACCCCTCCATTGCTGCTACTTCCACCACTTGCAATGATCGAGAGGACTCCGGCTCTAGCCGAGTCTGAGGTTGCGGCCGGAACAGAGGTGGTTAAGAAAACCATCGGGACTGAAAGGGCTACGATCAAGGAAGATATGTTTGCAGGCATTTCAGTAGCGTCCGTTGAACTAGATCCGGCTAGGTTGGCAAGAGAAACTCGGTCGAGATTAAGGAGATTGCTGCCACCTCGGTCAAAATCATTGAGATAGTTTCAACCGAAGCTATAGAACCTATTATATGAGGTTGTCAAGTCGTCTTCAACTGACATCATTCCAACTGAGACTGCTTCTTCTTTTATGAACGAGGACTTTCCTTTAGTTGATGATATCCTCTCATCTTTCCAGAGGGCAATTTCCGGAGAGACTACGTCAGTCGAATCCCCTTCACCTTACAACAGCCTATAGGATGTGAAGGCTGAGCTCCAAATCCTATCGCAGAAGTGTCTAGAGGGATCCCTTTTTTCTGAGTCAGTCGATAAAATCGACCTATTGGTAGAGGCTTATTGTGCCTTCTCCTTGTCTGACTCAACCCTTATCGGTTGCATTCCTGTTGTTCAAGAACTCTAAGTGCTATGAAAACTTGCTTCCATGTTGGCGCCGTCGTTGGCCAACTTGAAGTAAACTAAATTGCAGTCGAGTCCAAGAGGACTTCTGCACACACCACTGCTCAGGAACTTGAAGCCAAACATACCTCAATGAAAACTTCCAAGGTCGAGTTAGAGAATCTAGAAGTCAAAATCATGGTCCTGGAGGCGAAACTGACTGCGCTAAAACAAGAATATGCAGGAAAAGAGGTGGATCATCTCCATCAAAAGGAGGTTATGTAAGACCCGTATGCTGGCTTGTACCATTTCGTAGGCTTCTACGATCATCCTGGTCGAATTTTGGTGACCCACAATCTGTTATCAGTGTTTGCGCGCGATCTTGAGATGTGTCCCATAGATCAGAATCGGCTTGACCCGAAACTTGTACCCTAGCGACCATGTCGTCGCAGCGGTTCCGACGCCGTGTTTCGCTTGTCGAGGCGATACCAGGGCTAGGAGATGTGGGCCCATGTTCAGTTCGAGGAAAAATGCCGCGCTTTGTAAAACCGAAGAGAACATCACATCAATCCCATCAATCAAGTACACATCACACATCAAGTTAAATATAAGTAACCCATACCCTACCCTTACCTCTCTCCTACACAAGCTACCCCAAAGTCAACCCTTACATCACTTCACCCATCCATCTCATCATCACTCCATCACTCACATCACCTCTCTTTCTCTCATCTCTCTCCCTCATTTTTTTCTTCCAAGCTCCATGAGAGCAACCCACATCCAAGGGAGAGGAGAAAGCCATGTGTGGCCCACCTTCTTACCACTTAATCCCACCCTCCAAGCCTCATCTCAACCGTTGGATCACATTCTTTGGATCTATGGAATGCGTTGGCGGAAGAATGAAGAGGAGATCAAAGGTGGGTGCTTCTATAGGCTTAGATTTTATTATTTTGATGATGGGCCAAGTGAGGCCTACCGATTGATGGTATGGATTTCACTTTGGACCCTAGATGTGGCCGATGGACCACCTTGATTCTTATGATCATTCTATGATGGGGCCATTCTCCATGGACCCCATCATGATGTTTATTTTCCTTGCATAAATAGGGTCATCTAGACCTTGCATTTCGGTGGACAAAGGATCTCCACTATTGATTTTGATCGGTGGGCCCATATGTAATGGGACCCACTTGATGTATGTTGTAAGTCATGGAAGGGAGGGCCCATAATGCCGGGGTCCCTCCATCACTTGATCTCTCTCTTTCTCTCTCTTTTTCCCTTGTTCATGGCCCATGATGTATGCAATGTATCCATGTTGTCGGCCCTCGTGGGACCCACTTGATGAACGTGTTAGATCTACACCGTCCAAGCCATGCGAGCCTTACCCTTTGGTGATGGAAAACACAAGTATCAGATTGATCCAAATCAAGTGAGTCACGTCTATCCGGTACCCACCTTGATTGATATATGTACACAGCCAGTCTAGCGTCCCTGGGCGCTGGACTTTGGCGTTGTGAGTGTGAACAGATAGTGAGTGGTACTCCCAACGTAAAAAAATATATATAATATTTACATTTAAGATTTTAGGTGGGTCGCTCATGTAGGCCCCACCTTGATGTATAAATTTGATCCACGCCATTCATTCCATTCCCCAACTCATTTTAGGCGTTAAGTCGAAAAATGAGGCCAATACAATTCTCAAGTGGGCCATACCATAGAAAACAATGATATGACTGTTAAAGGCTGTTAGGACCCACTCTGACATTTCTATGCACCAAAACACCTTGAATATTGGGCTTGTTTGGTCGGTCTTGAGCCATGGAATGCAATGGGTGGAGTGAATCCTCTCGATGCGGGCTCCACTTATGAAAAGCCTCTGAAAAATAAAAAAATAATAATAAATAATAAATAATAAAAATAAATAAGTGCAAGCAGTAGGCGCTGCCGCTGATGCCAAAGGATGCACAGCAGCGTCCTGCTGTTGCGTGATGGGTGAGAAGGGCAGGGACCACGGGTCCAGCCGTGGGCCCCATTGTGATGTGTGGGCACATCAACACTGTGCATTTTGATGGGCGCCTTTTAGGTAGTGGGGCACCCAAAAATCAATCGTATATGGAACTTGGGTGGCCCACGTCACAGGGAAATAGTGGAGGATTGAACGTCTGCCATTAAAACGCTTTGGGTTTCACAGAAATTTTGGATTATTATGAAATTTGTTTTTTCCTCTTTATTCAGGTCCCTGTGACCTTATTAACCAATTGGACGGGAAATTAACATTATGGTGGGCCCCACATGGGACCCACCTGTCTGGGGAATGGATTGACTGGTTTTCCTCACACCAACTATATATATATATATAGCCGTGTATTGACGTCAGTAAGGTCCCTGGGACCCAGCTGCTGTGAGGGTCTCATCCATGCCATCCAGTACTCTGGACGAGTGGGACCAACCTTGATGTAATTATTCTATATCCACGTCATCCATCTATTTTTGTGTGGGCCATATCGTGATGTATGCGTTTATTCCAACCGTCCAAATGATTGGATGGTGGAGTAGCTATGATATGTGTTTCATACACACAATCCATTTGTCTTGGACTGCCCCACATGTGTGGGTAGGTGGAAGCCACCTTGATGCAAGTGTTTTATATCCACACTGTCTGTAGCCTGCCATGATATATGTATTTCATCCCTAGGGCTGCACATGATACATGGGCTTCATCCTCACCGTCTGTCCACTCGCTAGGACATGGACCCCATCCATGTGGGGGCTCCCTGATGTATATGTCTTTCCCATACTATACATGGGCTGGGACGTGGGGCCCATATGATGTATATTCGTACCATCCATCCCCAATAAATGAGGCCCACCTTAGCATATATATTCTATATCCATTGTCCGTCCAGTTTGCTAGACGGTGGACTCCACTTTGATGTATGTGTTTTATACTATCCGTCCATCTGCCCCAGGACAGTGGTAACCCACCTCATGTATATTCACGTCGTCCATCTATTTTGCTGGGGTGGGACCCATCTTAATATATGTGTTGTATTTTAGCACCGTCCATCTAGACGTGCTGAGGGGCCAACAGTGATGTATATGTTTAGCCTGCACCATCCAGCTTGCTGGATGGTGGGCCCACCTACTGTGTATTCACAGGCCCCACCATGTTGTACGTATTTCATCTATGCTGTCCACTTATACTACCCACCTTGATGTGTATGTAGCTGACACACTGACCACCTATTGGGGCCAACTTTATGATGTGTTGTATATCTGAGTCGTCCAGCAGCTCATGCTGCTGTTGACATTAGCAGCTATGGGCTAACCATGGGGCATGTGTTTCTCTAAGATGTCCCCCTGTTTTGCCATGTACAGCCCCACCATGATGTATTTATTTCATTCACACCGTCCAGATTGTACCGAACGGTGCTAGATAATGTTTGGATTGTGTTGATTAATGCAGACAATGTTTGGATAATGCTGATCATCATTAGTGGACCATGTGCCCCATGGGATGATAGTGTATAGTGATACATGTGTTACACTTACAACCATTAATATAATTTTTAGTGTGGTCCAAGTCCACTTGAGGCCCATTTTGATGTATTTTATGGCCCATGTAATGTGGCCCACTTGATATGTAAGGCCTAGTATTGAGGCCCATGGGCGAGGCCCATCTTGATGTATATTTGAGGCCCATGTGATAGGGCCCACCTGTTTGAATCTGAGTCCCATGGGTGAGGCTCAATAAGATGTATTCGAGGCCCATGGGCGAGGCCCAATGTGATGTACCCATTGTGATGTATTCGAGGTCCATGTGATGCGGGCCATAGTGATGTGTATGTAGCTCTTGTATGAGGCCCATTGCGATGTGTATTAGGCCTTTGTGTGAGGCCATGGGCCCACTATATGTTTAACCCTATGTGGCCCACTCCTTAGGAGTAATGTGGGTTAAATGGCCATATTGATGGGCAATGATGGTTTAATGTCCACATTGTGACCTTCCCTTAGGCCTTGTTCGTCCAATTATCGAGGCCAATTATTGATTGATTCTGATTGTTGTGGCCAATTGTCAATTCCAATTATTGAGGCCAATTATCGATTGATTCTGATTATTGTGGCTGATTATCGATTCCAATCATCGAGGCCGATTATCGATCGATTCTGATTATTGTGGTCGATTGCTGATTAGCGATCGAGGCTAATTATCATGACTAATGGCCAATTCCAATCTGTCGAGGCTAATTGTATAGGCCGATTCTGGTTGTCAAGGCCGAGTATCATGGCCGATTTCGATCTGTCAAGGCCGATTGTATAGGCGATCCCGATTGTCAAGGCCGAGTATTGTGGCCGATTACAATCTGTTGAGGCTGATTGTATAGGCCGATCCCAATTGTCAAGGCCGAGTTTCATGGCCGATTCCAATTGTCGAGGCCGATATTGTATAGGCCGATTCCAATTGTCAAGATTGAGTATCTTGGTCGAGTCAGATTGTCGAGGCCGATTCTATTTGTCGAGGCTAATTATCGAGGTCGATTCCGATTGTCGAGGCCTGATGTAATGTATATAAGGCTATGGATCCCTTTGTGATATATGTTAGGCCCATGTGAAAGGCCCATCATGATGTGTATTAAGCTCTTAAGTGAGGCCCATGTTATTGAATTTTTTGCCCTCTTGTGAGGCCATGGGTCCACTATATGTTAGGCTCTATGTGGGCCATTCCTTGAGGGTAATGTTGGTTAAATGTCCACGTTGTCGAGGTTAATTATTGATGCTAGTTACTGATACCGATTATGAGTATGTGACTGCATAGCATCATGACACATGCCACACGCATCATCTGCATGTTTGTTATGAGATGTGGTTGACCATTGCATATGACATTGGGTAGGTTGTTATGAGACTCCTAAATAGGCGTAGGTTATCTCACGTGAGCGCAGGTATGCGTAGGATTAATGCATGACTGGATTGTATGACTCATGCATCTCACATTATGATTGCTGTACACCCTAGCGACATTAGGGCCGTAGCCTCCACAGGCATATCGTGGATGACCAGATGGGACACCGAAAATCTGTTACTAGCATTAGGCTGTCATAAATGGCCTTAGGTGAAAATTCCTAAACCCTCTTGGTACTAGAGGATGCCCCAACGTCGAGACCAAGTGGATACATGAACGCCCGAGTGCTGAATATTAGCAGGCTGCGTCTCCCACTGTGTCATGGTCGGTTGGGATGGGGTGTGGCCTTACCCGCCCGATGGTAGGGGTCATAGCTAGGCTGAGTTTGACCAACTCGTAAATGGGTTCGTTATCGACATGCCAAGTAGATATTAACTGACTACTGGCCATGCGGATGGTGATGTCTCTTCCACTTGCATGGTCCTGCGTCAGTGGGCGACGTTTGCATGTAGATTGTACTAGACCCCGGTGATGAACCCAAAGATGAACTGTACTAATATGTGGACTTATTGAGTAGGAGTTGCATACTCATTCATTCATTCATTTACTATCCACTCGGGCTGGTGGTGCACAACTATTTGAAATAGCGGTGAAGATTACTTAAGTTGAAGTTGGAATATACCAATATGTCCTAAAGGGGGGTGAATAAGACTTTTTAAAGATTTAAGAGTTATTAAAAATCCTATCACTCTAATCCTAATAAGTATGCAATTTTCAGGATTACTCAAATGTAACTCAACTGGCTTCCAAGCCTAGTAGAGGATCCAATCATAGAACTATTCAAATAATAAGCATGAAGCAGTTATAGTCTATGATGGATGTGATCATGTGTGAAGTGTGAGCAGATATGAATTCAGTTAACATAATCACACAAATGATCAAGCATAAGAATCAATCACAGACACAGTCATTTTTATAGTAGTTTGACTACTTGTCTACTCCACTCCCGGCTGTCGTACTCAACCCTTGAGTGTACTGGATTTCACTAAGGAGGTTTCCTAGGGTTTACCTCAAACCTAAGGTTTTAAATCAGGTTCATCTTCAACCTTTACACGGAGGTTTCTACTCGGTTCACCTCTAACCCTGGAGTTTTACTGGTTTACTCCTAACCAGATATTTATGCTCTCCATAGAGCAAGGGTCCATACAATGCACCCACCTGAGGTTTTACATGGTTTATCTCAAACCCAGAGTTTTACTGGTTCACTCCTAACCAGATGTTTATGCTCTCCATAGAGTAAGGGTCCACACAACGCACCCACCATGTACACTCCCGCCGGAGGCCTCCTACGAGGGCTTCAAACGGTGAGAACCACTTAAGACCCAATCCTACAAAGGAATGATTACAAGTGTTCTCTTGGACTCTAGATACTTATAGATAAGTTGATGAGTCCCGTTTAGCACAATGCCGAAGATCCCCTCCTCCTTGTTGACAAAGAGTCTTCTGCTCCCTTGATCCGTAACTCAAAAGATATACCAAGACTAGGCTTAGGGTTGGGTCAAGGTAAAGATGGAATCTTACTCTCTAAAGATTTTCCTATTAGGAAGACAAAGTAGCCCCAATCTTATGCATTCAAGGCATCCTAACATAATGATTTGCCGTTAAGGTAGTAGTTGGAGGATCCTTATATGCAGAAGTTCATTCCCCAATCCACTCTATTGAATATCAATGATAAGGGTGGATTGGAGGATGATCTCCCTCGAGAGAAAGGGCTTTAGATATAAGATATAAGTTGAAACACACAAAAGCTCTCTCTTCTTTCTCTCACAGCAATAAAAGACAAGTCCTTTATATATAGGCAAAAAGTTCTAACAGATATAAAACGGTCACATTTATGATAGAGTTCGATATCATCGAGCAGGTTCGATATCATCGAGCGTATACTCTCGATAGCATCAATGGTCTGCTTGATGACTTGGACTCAATGTCATACGCTTTTGAAACTTCTTGCCAATAGGTCGATGAATCGAAGCTATAGTCGATATCATCAGATTTCGAACTCCAATTCTATCGATGACAGGTTCGATTAATCGACACTTAAAAAATGAGAGAGACTTGACTTTGAGATATTTCAGGTTTTCATGAATGATCGGGGGAACCGTCGAGATCATCAGAATTTGAATGTCGATGATATCGAGATCAGAGTTGATGCATCGATAAATCCAGCGGATTTGTCTTTAAGCTTGCTGGACGATTTGTGTCCTTGTTCGATAAAATCGACCTGGTGCCGATATCATCGATATTTGAATATCGATTCTATCGAAGGGCCCCCGATCATAGTAAAAAATAACCTGAAATATCTGCTGTAAGAAATGTGCCCCCACTATCGATATCATCGATGGACTTCCGATCTTATCGATATTTGAATTCAGATCATATCGGAAGGTCATCGATATATCGAAGGAATTTGAGATTTTCATTAAAAAACAGAGGCGCCGAAAATCTGCCTGTCGATCTTATCGAGCCACTCCCGATGGACTCGAGATTTGAATATCGATGATATCGATACATCGATAATTCGTCCAAATATGTTATGAAGTTGCTGGACATATTTAGTGCTTTTATCGATGATATCGATAGGTGTATCGATACATCGATAAATCCGTCCAGATAAATATTTAGTTACAGGAAATTTTGGTCCTCTCATTGATATATCATTAAGGTATTGAGGACATCGACAGTGCAGGTCGATCATATTGAGGGTGCATCGATAAAATCGACAAGGCGAGAAAAACTTACAGATTTTCCTATTTGAAAAAAGTTTTCACACCTTAAAAACCCTAAGATGTCTATCTTGTTTTAAGGGTTTTAATCACCTGGTGTTTTGGGACATGGGATGTGAGGCTATGATTTACCTATGGCGAGCTTTCACACTTCCGGATGAAACAGATGCTTGAATTGTTCTTCCTATCGAGCTCTGTAGATAGTCTGACCCACCATTCACGTAACTTGACAAACCAGGGCTCTAGCAGGTGCCCTTTCACTATTTGTTACGTGTACCTTCGCAATGGCTAGAATTTTGATTGGGGCACGTGACTAACCTGAGATCAGGAGTTCACCACATTAAGTCTGACTATTCGAATTTAGGTATGGGACTGGTTTGGAGAGAGGTCCCTTATGATGGATCCCATAACCTGCGATACTACGTACTATCATCCCGACTTCACACTTCAGCATGGTCATTCCATTCGTACCGCATATTGCATTACATCCGCGGCATATGGCATTTTGGGTTATTGTGTTTCTGCATTTATTTAATCTAGATACGGCTGACGGTATTCGTGAACTCATCAAGAATTGTTTATTGCATTGCATCCTCGGCATTTGATATTTGGCTCTTTACGACTCCTCATTTGCATAGCCGATTTGTATTACGTACTCTGATATTGTTTGACTCATGGACTTGTTAGTATTTTCACTTTACTTGATATCGTACGATTCACGATCTTATCAATATTTCCAATATTGTATGATTATGGCGTTATGTTAAATACTTGGCACTTACCTTATGCACACACTTACATCACCCTCTAAGCTTTCTATAAGCTTATGCCCGATAGATGCGTGCAGGTGATGTTAGGTTGTAGAAGAGTGGAGCTTGGAGCATGTAGCTGACTTCTTGAGCCTTGATTTTGACATATGTATTTCCCTTTCAACATTATAGTCAAATGTTTATATTAGTAGATATGTGATGTTGATGTTGCTTTTGTGATTTGGGTAAACTTGTGGTTATGCTTCTGATGAGACAAATTGATGTTGAAAATCCTCCTTGTAGGATCCCAGGATCAGAATTGGCATAATGAGTGTGGGAGCTAAGAATGGGGTACTACGGAGGCTGTCAGCACCGGATTCGGTGATTGGGATTCCTATGAATCCGATTTTCAGGTTTGGGGCATGACAGGTTAGACAGCTGGCTACTGCCATGCAATGTCGTATGGTGGATATCGGCCGACTTTGTCGGTCCGAGCTAAAAAGCAGGCTTCACTATAGGCAACTAGGGACCAATTGAGAATGGCAAGAGATTCCTTACAATAACTGTTGTTTAAAGGCTTCTGATTGTAAAGAAAAATCTTACTATGTATAAATAGCCATTGAGCCACTTTTTACAACTTGTTCCTTCCCTTTTTCTACTTCAAAAATTTGTTATGTGTGTGACCAACTACTGACCCATTCCTAAGAATTCGGTGGATCATGGGTTGCTCCTGAATTTGGTGCTCTAACTGCCCCATGCCCCTAATAAACAGGAACATGTGGTGGTATTATCGCCATGACTCTTCTAAATTGTGGGTGTCGGACGTCTCCTATTTAAGTGGCATATGATCTCTCATCTCTTCACCATTCCTCGCAACATTAATCCATCTCGATGGCTTCCAGCTCACCCTCTCTTATTGCAGGTGTTGAATCCTGCCTAAAAAAAATTCTCGAGTTTGGCCCGAAAGATTATTCTCTCTCCAGCTTGTTGTTTGATGCTAATAAATTCACGATAGATGTTTCTCATGTAGCCGAATTAGATGTTTAGCTTTGAGAACTTATCCAAAAGTTGAAATGTCTGCACGCTATGGGAACACACTACGACGACCTGAAATACTCTCACTAAGTTAAGTCGACTTACTTGCGACAGTAAGATGTGGCCAAGGAAGATTCTGCCGAAATGAGTGGTAATCACAAATTGGCCTGGTACGAACGATTGCAATGTGCCTAAGCACACCACTTCAACCAAATTATGTTGCGGATACTACAGTCCTACAGAGCTGGACTGATAGAAGAATTGGAGGAGTGCTATAACACTTTCTACGTGAAAGCGATGATCATTCCGGTTGACTTATCGTTCCTAGATGAACATATCTTCCTATAGCAAACGCGGTCAAAGGCAAGTTATAACGCTAGGAAAGTGGTCGAGGGTGAAGTCTCTTCGACCGCCCTTTGTGTCGACCAGCTACTCCATCTCCTGCCACTTGTCACTGAAGAAGGGGTGACCTAGGCTTCACTTAAGGAGAAGGATGAAGTAGAGATGTAGGCCCTCCATGAAGAGTTCGAGGGGATGAAAATCTAGGTCACTTGATTGCTTTTCATGCTTTCTATTTATGTTTTCCCTTTGTAGTAATGTAGTCGATGACCGACAAGGCGATAATAAAATCCAATATGAAATAAATGTTTAAGGGATATGACATACCTCCCTTTCGGCCATGCCCTTTGACCGCAATGGTGTTTTAGTACTTTAGTTGTTGGCCTGGCCTGAGTGTTACAGTACAGAGGTGCACTGAGCCTTTCCTCATATTTGCATGTCATACCTCGGCCACAGTAATAACGCAACATTCTTTTTGAGGAAATCGCATTTATTTCTATACATTCCCCATATTCCCGAAAAATAGTTTGCTCAACCTTAAGTAACTAACAGTCACACCGCACCCTACGTGGATTAACTGTTGAATCTTCAATCTATAACAGTAGCCCTTAGCTTTAAAAAAGCACCACGAATTACTTTGAAACAGAGTCTCTGCCACCACTACTTTAGCTTTTATGGATTACTATGATTTTTTGATCAAAATCATGGAGGAGATATTCGAAGAAGGAATCGAATCCTTCTCTCTCGTCCTTTCTGGGCAATCATTTCCCTTTCCTCAGGGATGTTGATGATATTCCTAAAGATCAACGACCTCCCCAAAAAATTTTGAAAATCATCTTAGAACTTCGACAACTTGGAGATGAATTCATTGAGGCGGACAGAGAGATCAAGCGGTGCTCTGCTCCGTTGTCGTGTCTGCCAGCCGTTACTGCTAAGTGCAGGGCTCTACCAGCTTGTTAAGAAGCATCTTAGAAGAATATGCTGCATTGGACTCATGAGCATGATTTTAACGAGATGATGTTGCGGACATTGAAGCGTGGGTTCAACAATCTCTATGCCGACTTGGTTGACATCAATCGGCTTCATCCGAACCATGATTGGCTAGAAAATAACGAGCTAGTCTCGTTCATCGAATCCTAGATTGCTCTTTATAAGAACCATACTAATCCAGTGAAGTTGAAAAGAGATCGGCTGAGTTGGAACATGTGGCCATCAGCCGTCATCTCACATACATCGAGCGCACCTCTACGGAGCTCGTGAGCTAGCATGCTTCATGGACGGAGAGGCAAAATGCGGGAGGGAGGCAAAAGCTAAGGCTGCTAAAAGATTTAAAGACCTCAAGTCAGCCAACTTATGTAACGCCCTGAAAATCGGGGGTCGAGCATAAACTCAACTCCCGAGTTCCAACGCATCACTTATGCAACAAAATGAATGATGATTGAATATTGTCTGTATTAGAGTAGTGAACATGAGTGAGATTAAGCCAAAACAACATATCATACTCCAGAGATAGTTAAATTTGTAAGCGAAAGACTATGATAGATAGATAAAATATATAAACTGTGGTGAGTCTCCCGAGTGTGATAAGGATCACCAGGTTAATGAATTATAAGTACAATTTCAAAATACACCAAAAGTGTAGTGTCATCTAGACATCTCTATAATCCCGTCGATCAAGACACGGCTCACATGAAGATGCCAGGAAATGGCATACACGAAGAAGCGTCCTCGTCGTCACAAAAGTTCAGCTCCGCCTCAGAAATAGTGTCGCCATCTGCAATCAGACAAAGTTTGGTGGGTGTTCGGAACACCGTCCCGTAACGTGGGAGTGAGTGATCAACTCAGTGGAACAATAAAGCATAGGTTAACATGTTATCAAAACAGTCAAGCAGTATAATCAAACACTCCTAACTACTCGTATTAATGCAAGTATGAATGCAGTCTTGATGGATGCCCTCACCAACATACTCCCTCATGCGACACCATCTTCGTTCGCGGGATGCTTGCTTTCCTCAGTGCTCCACATCTTCCAGGCACATGCAATGCATGATGAACATGATTACAGAGTTATTATTAGTCCATTTCAAATAGCAGGATTGGGAAACTAAGGTACCTCCCTTATATCATTCCCAAACATGATCCATTCTAGGGTCGTTAGTCCTAGACAATCTCATACGATGGTGTGTTTCTAGGTTACTACAAGGGCTGTCAGGGCTATTACACGGAATCATTACACCACTCCTCCATCACCTTATCAATACAGGCCTAGCTTATACTCTGTTACTACGGGAAGGCTCGTCGCCTCACCACAGATTTAGAGTATGCTCGAGGTCACTACACCGAGTACGGTCAGGGCTGCCAAGGCTGTTACACGGAATCATTGCACCACTCTCCCATCACCCATCAAGTAGTGTAGGCCGACAGCTCGAATATAGTGTCTCATACCACCATAATCGGCTCACGAGTCTGGTTGCTCACTGGTCACTACGAGGAGGCACATGGCCCCAGCGTAAGCCAACAACTCGACCACAGTGTCCCATACCACCATGCCCGGCTCATGAGTCTTAGCGGATCGAGGTACCATGGTTAACGGGATTCCACTGGTAAGTTTGGTACCTTAGGTTCAAGCAGTAGCGACCAAACATGGTGAACATACATTAGACATATTGGGTTACATGACGAGCCTGACTAGCTCGAGCGCACATCCAACTGAACGACGTGAAGTGCATAAGCACTTCGCGTGGCCTAACCATTGTCACCAACTGAAGTACAACTCGGGTTCGTCAAACATATCTTACGTGGCGAAAAGAACCTCAACCACGAACTCAAGTCTGGTACCGATTGTCTGGACTATAAACATAGTCCCAATCGCAATTAATCCATATTCAAAGCATGTGGAGTAAAGCATAATAGACAAAGTAATTCAAGCATGCTAACAAACGTGTCATAAGCATGTATAAAGCGTGTTATAAAGCATGTCATAAAGCACCATATAAACAAGAACACAAACACATATATTTCACAAGTAAGCAGTTTGAGTAAACAACCTCATGGAGGAAATCATACATGTCTCTAAGGTAGTTGAGAATCCCATCTCAACACCTACCTAAGGCATCATCATCCAAACACTTACTCACACAAGCATTTTCACAAACACTTAGCATACACTATTTCAACATACTTAGTGTATGTTAGCAAAACATGTATTAGGGCGAGTTCTTTCGCCAAGCAAGTATTTTACACACATATGATATATTCATATAGCAAATAATCATGTCAAACACACTTCCAAAATATATACGTATACGGTACTTTCTACAATACACTATTTCTACATATATAGTGTATATTAGTATAACATGTATTAGGGCGAATCCTTTCGCTAAATAAGTATTTTATCCATATATCATATATTCATAAAATAAATAATCACGTCAAACACATTTTCAAAATATATACGTATACGGTATTTTCTACGAATACCTAGAATATGTAAAATTCCATATTCTACGTCTTTAATCGAAAAAGAAAATAGAAAGTACTTTGTACATGTGCAATTGCATGTAGATCATGAATCTATCATTATCTGACATTGAACTCATTGAAAACCATAACCTATACACCTAAAGTCCACACCTTTTGTCGTATAACCGTAACGGAGTCGATAGGTTTGCTAAGCTTCCGTATTCGGCAGTTTGGCAACCTATAGAATGAAATAGGTTAGCTATTTCATAACCTACAACTATTAACACCCCAAATCAGATTAGGGTTAGGGTTTCTTACCTATAAACGAAGTCGGAAATGCCGGGAAAGTGATTAGATTGGAGTGGTTGAACACGTATAACAGCAGGGAAGAGTGGCAGGGAGATTCTCCCACATCTCCCACACTTTCTCTCTCTTTTCTTTCTCTCAAATCTTAAATTCGTATGGCTATGAGAGAGAGGGTTCTAAGGTCCTTATATAGCCTAAAAACTCACCAAATTAGACTTAAGGTCAAGGTATACTTGGGTTTTGTCCAAAGGGCATTTGTTTCAGCTCAACGGAGGACTTTTGGCGGTCCCTTTTTTGTGTGCGGTCGGACTTAAGCTCACTAATGCTGGATCTATGTTTACTCAAGTTTTCGTTTCAGTCGGAATTCCAGATCACGCGTGGCAGACCAGTTTCAGTTCAACGGTCAGTGGATCTCGATCGGAGATTCCGAGTACATGGATATGTTTATGAAATTTTTCCTGATCTGAGGGTGTATTTGGGTCAGATTCTGACGATCTGGTTGCCTAAAACTGATCCGCAAGCGACAAGTCTTAGATTACTATTTGAGCTATTTATTTTTAAAGAAAATCAAGTGTTTTCACATTCCTCGCTCCGGACTCAAGCGAACAGCCGTGGGACACTGCCTGGATTTGATTTCCGAGATAGTTGTCAAGCCCAGCGAGGCGGTCTTAATTCCTTAACTTTGTGTTAATCAGACTTCCGATGTGCGGTCTAGATCTGATACGGAGTTTCAATGTGCTCCTAAGAGCAGTCGGGTAATGAGTTTGATCCTAAATTTTAGGGTAACCTAGCGTTAATGATTCTACAAGTTTTGGGTCTTACAGATCGTATTTAAAGTGGATCAAGCGGATTTTGTAGCTAATCTAGTTTAGCACTTAGTTACTTTGTCTCATTTCTAAAGGATTTAGTCTTATAAGATTTCTGTTTGATGTAGTACCTGGGCCTTTGTAGTTTGTATATAAAGTGATCCAAGTTATACTACTTAGCTAGTTTAAGATAGTGTCTAGGGTGAAAGTACTTAGGAAAAATTGAAAGATCAAGGTGGTGAAGGGTGGGATTTGTGAAGGAAATGGTTTGAAAAGGGATTTGAGGCTTTAATTAAGTGTTTGAGAAGTTAAAACGGTGTTAGGATTGACCCATTGCCTAAGGACGTCTAATTCTAGGTTGGGAAAAATTCGGGCTATTACAACTTATAGCTGTCATCCTGCCGCTCTTCTTCTTCATCTTTCATTTCTTATGACTGTTTTGTAACTAATGGACCCTTATATCATGTCTTGTAACTAATAGAGCCTTATTTTAGGGCTTTATTCAAATAAACTATTTATTTTACTGACTTGGTTTGGCTTGATTCATAATGACTTCCTACAATGAAAGGAAGTGTTGTTTTAAGAAACGATCATTTATAAGAGTCCTTGTGATATTTTTGTTTATATCTCTCAGGAGATATGCCTCTCCTTTGAGGATTTGCTCGATAACATATTGTCCTTCCTAAGTGGATGACCATTTCTTGCTTAATGCTTGATCCTTCTACCTGATAGGTAGCACCATTTTTCAGATCATGTCGCCTATTTCAAAAGACTTTCCTTTCACTCTTTTGTTGTATGCTCATGCCACGACCACTTTGTTGGTCACTATCAGAGTCCAAGGATCTAATACGAACCTCATCTAACTCCTAGAGCTCGGCCAGCATTGCCTCCGTGAACTCTGGAATACTCAGCTGAGTTTGATATGCAGTCTGCAATTTCCATGGGTAAGACTACATCGTGCCCATAGGTTAATTTAAATGGACTGACTTCAGTGCTGGTATGGGGCGATATCCTATAGGCCCACAGAACTTCAGATAACTTGGCATGCAAACTCTCGAGAGTTCTCGCAAATCATTTTCCTCAGGATATTCTTGATTACTTTATTGCTAGCCTCAGCTTGGCCATTAGCCTAGGCATAGTAAGGGGTTAAATGCAAAATTTTTTATGCCATATCTATTGGTCATCACCTCTTTATTCATCCCCTTAGGACTTTAAGCCCTGTGGCTAACTGTGTCATTTTGTTGACATCCACGTTATACTTCCGAGTGATGTGGATTATTCACAACCCTAAGTGTAGGGTCGCAATGTAGTAATAACTTGGTAAGACCGAGGTCAAATCCACAGGGACTAAACTTGTACGTATTCTGAAAATAACTAGAACTAGAACTAGAACTAGAACTAGAAAAAGATCTAAATCAAAATCTGAATAATTGAGAGTAATGGTAAATGCTGAATAATGTTGATTAAAACTTATGAATTTAAAAGTGGGAACTAGGGTGTTAAGGATCCACTTATAGATATCAAGATGCTACGTTACTTGATTCAAGGAACATAATTGGAATTGGAGTCCTATCCTATCCAATTAGAAGATAAAACAATTTAAATCAAATTTGAACTTTTTATTGACCTAATTCTCAATGGAGGAGAATTGTGATGATTGGAAGGGATTCCATCACCCTACCATGCCCAAGAGACGATGGTGAACAACGGGATTTACCAATCTCACTATCTCAAAACAGGAAATGAAGATATCCAAAGCTATAACAACATCTATTGTAATTTCAGTCACAATAAATCATAGAAAACTAAAAATATTCCCTTAATATCAAACTAGAAATTAATGAAGTTCAATAAGAATAAGAATCAAAGCAAAATAAACATCTGAACACACTATAAGCTTCACCTCTTAGCCCTAACTAAGAGGTTTAACCAATCATAGACACGATTGAAACCAAATCTCTTAAACAAAGCATGAAAAATAAATTAGGGAAGAAAAAAACTCTTTGGCGGCTGCTCCACCCTTGTGTATACTCCTTGATACCTTTTCAAACCCTAAAAGATCCTTTGGAGCATCCTAGGGAGTCCTATTTATAGTTGTGGAACTCCAACTTTTGCACCAAGTTGGAAAAATCTAGAAACTGCCTCAAATTTACGCACTCTTTGCAGTTTTCTAAAATAGACTCGGAGTCTAAACTGTCTCAAATTTACGCACTCTACGCAGTTTCCCAAAATAGACTTAGAGTTTCAGAATATGCTTTTTCAGGACAATTTTAGGAATATGTTTGCTTCTACGACAATTTCAGGATTCCTTTTCTTCACATTAAATCTTTAATTCTCTTCATTCCTCACTTGGTTTTCTTGGATCTTTGGCATGTAAATTCTTCATTAAGGACTTCTAAATCTCCAAATCTTCATTTAGTAATCTTTTGAGCATAAATCTTCCTTTTTTGTATAATTTCACCACAAGCTCTCAAAATCACCTCACACACAAAAACATGCATAATTAAATCGATTAAGCAATATCATGTTTATAAAACTAAGGTATAAATAGGGAGAAGTATGCAATATTTCACACTCAACATCTTCAAATTGGTCAAGTAATAAGAGCGCCAAGGCATAATATGGTAATAAAGATGGGCTCGTATACTTAAACAATCCTGCCATCTGATATATCACCAATTGTGAATCTCTAATAATGATCACGTTTTTCACTCACAATTCCAATAACAAGTCCAGGCTGATTATCATAGCTTCATATTGGACTTGATTGTTAGTACATTCAAACTCTAATTGGAATATAAACTCCTGCCTATTCTCATTAGGGGTGACCAAGATAACTCCAGCTCCAGACATATCATACGTCCTTAACCCGTCGAAAATTAATTTCCACAGCGTGAGTTGTACATAGTATAGATCTAAGATATTTGACAAAATTCGTTCCTCGAGGTCTGAAGGATGGTCGGCCAAAAAGTCTTCTATGGCTTGACCTTTCACTACCTTTTACTGTACGTAATGCAAATCAAACTCAAATAAAGCTAATACCCATTTACCAATTCAACCTCTTAAAATCGACCGGTTTAACATGTATTTCACTAAATCGGTAACAACTATTACATTCACCCTCTCAGCCAAGAAATAATGTCTCAACTTAGTGGCTGCAAAGTACAATGATAAGCATAATTTCTCTATGGCTGAGTAATGCCTCTCAGCATCAAGCAACGTCCGACTGAAATAGTAGACTGCTCATTCGTTCTGTTATTGTCGTCTTGTGCTTGGAGAGCTTTGATCGATTTCATTGAGGCTGCGATGTATAGCTTGACCGGTAAATTTTTTTATAGGGGCATTAGCACAGGCCGTGTCACGCCCCAAACCTGGAAATCGGGCTCATAAAATTCCTGATCACCAATTCCGGTGCCGATAGCCTCCATAGTCTCACATTCTCGGCTCCCAGCGCGCATACGCCAGATTTCAATCCTGAGATTCTACAAGGAGGATTTTCTAACGTACATTTGTCTCATAAGAAGCATAACCACAAGTTTACCCAAATCACAAAGGCAACATCATCATCACATATCCACTAATATAAACATTTGAATACAATGCTGAAAGGGAAATACATATATCGAAAATCAAAGCTCTATAAGACACTGCGTGCTCCAAGCTCCACGCTGCTGCAACCTAACACCACCTGCACGTATCTATCGTTCATAAGCTTATAGAAAGCTTAGTGGGTGGTGAAAGTGTGTGCGCAAGATAAGTGCCGGGTATGCAATATAATGCCATAAATCATACAATATCGAAATAGGCGAAAATACTGATAAGATCATGAATCACATGATATCAGAGTAAATGAAAATATACTGATAAGGTCATGAATCATACGATAACAGAGTAAGCGGAAATATACTGATAAGTCCATGAATGCTATCAGTCGTACCAAGGCTATGGGATGCAAGCCATGAAAGCGAATGGCCATATCAATGCAGAAACTTGGCAACCTAAAATGCTAAATGCTGCGGATGCAATGCAATATGTGGTGCGAATGAAATGAACAAGCTGGACTGAATTCAGGATGATAGTACGTTGTATCGTAGGCTATGAGGTCCATCACAAGGGATTTTTATCTAAACTAGTCCCATACCTAAATTTGGATAGTTAGACTCAATGTGGTAAACTCCTGATCTTAGGTTAGTCGTGCGCCCTAACCGAAATCCTAGCCGTTGTGAAGGTACACGTAACAAATAGTTGTGCACCACTAACCTGAGTGAATAGTGAATGAATAAATGAGTATGCAACTCCTACTTAATAAGTCCATATATCAGCACTGTACATCTCTGGGATCATCACCGGGGTCTACTAAACTCCAAGCTGGTTACCGCCCCAGCCGGCCGCGTAGCCCAGCTAGTGGAAAAGACCTCACTACCTGCCTGCCAATAGTATACCAATGCTTACCTGGCTCGTCGGTAACGGACTCATTTGGGAGTTGGTCAAACTCAGCCTAGCTTATAACCCCCTCACTCAGGCGGATAAGGCCACATCCCCTCCCAACCGACCACGACACAGTGAGAGATGCAGCCTCTTGGTATTCAGCACTTGGGCGCTCATGTATTCACTCGGTCTCGACGTTGGGGCGTCTCCTGGCCTCGGCGGTTTAGGGACTTTCACTCACGGACATCCAAAGTGCCCAGATGCTTGAACTCAAACATTTTTAGTGTCCTATATGGTCATCCACGACATGCTCGTGGAGGTCACAACCCTGATGTTGCTAGGGCGTATAGTAATCACAATCACACAATACAAGATGCATGAGTCATGTAGTCCAGTCATGCATCAATCCTGTGTATACCGTGCGCTCATGTGGGATAACTCCACCTATTAGGGAGTCCCGTAAACCATCTATACTATGCATATGCAATGGTCAATCACATCTCATAATAAATATGCAGATGATTGGATGTGGTCTGGATTAACATATGAATGGCCTTGATGGCTAGATCGGTGGTCAATTGGCTGTGGGCCCATAGATCCAATCAGATGCTATTTCACAGCTCATAGTCAGCCACAGGATGCTATTTCCAGCATCATACTTACTATATTTCAAAGATCTTAGGGTCCATTCTTTGCAGGAGTATCCTATTTTCAAGCAATATGTCTAGTAGGCTGTTACTTTTAATGGCGTATGCCGTCGCATCTTTCCATCATATCTCCTTTTCAATTGGCAGGATGAATTTTGGAAAGGATTTGTGTGGAGCAAAAGCTAATTCTGGAAAAATGCTGCTTCTAGTTAATGTATTAAGAATATCTACAGTAACCATATGGCTATATGTGCATCCAGTCCATTAAAGTAGATATGCAGATTTAAGTACTATTTCTCGTTAGTTATAACTTATAAGAAGGTAGCTTTTATTTCTATAACATCTAATTTCTAAATCAGGAGTTTCTCTTATATAGGGATTTCGTGCTTGTAATATAATACAATTATAGAGACTATCCCAGGATACGACATATATGGTATTTGATGGAGTGGAATGGTAGAACAGGATTTGTGTAGTCGACCAGATTTTGTTGGGACGAGGCTCAGATGATGATTCCAGAATGTTCTCGAAGGACTGTTTGCAGCTTCTAAAAGGTGTGCAGCCCAATACAAGTGCCTAGAATGATGAATATTTTGATGAAAATGAAGTGCCAGTTATGGTTTTGGTTCCTGCAATGGGAATGCTTGGGTGAGGTGCCCCCTATAGTTGTATGAACTCTACTACAACACAATCCGTGGTTCATAATCATGTTGCATGACAATGAGCCTCCACCTCTGCTTCAAAGAGGTAATTGCTCACCGAGGATTGGATAATGGATTTTAGCAGATATGTCTTAACGTCCATATATAGTCAGGACATGTGTCTTAGCATGTGTGTTCATATAAAGTCACTTTTAGCGAAGGAAAAAATTTCATCGCTAAAAACCCTCTTTCTTGTAGTGAGAGGTATTTTGCAAACGCATCCCCATATTTCACACATATCTGTGACATATGGGTGAATAGTCATCAGGTGGGGATGGGCTTGACATGCCTGACCATAAAAACTGGCCAGTCCACTCATCAGGCGGGCCATACATCTATGAGAAAGATAGACTATTAGAAAGAAAAAAAGAAAAAGAAGTTAGGGACTTGGTTTTTGCAGTCATTTGAAAATTGGGTTCTTGCATGCTCATAAACTTTCATGGATATGATACTACTAGTTATCAGTATAGTAGTTCACTCAGTGTTCTTTATTTGGGTGATAGTAGAATTTTTCATGGAGTGGAAGAGATGTTTGGATGATGAAGAAATAAAACATGAAACAGTTGATAGAAAATCTATGGTTCTAAGTGAGGTTGTTGTTCTTTGTAATGTTTTAATCTCTATTTCCTATCTGGGTTTTCTTGTTTTTGAGACATTGCAAGCATATTCAAGTTTTTCCACCCTATCATTGGGGTCAGCTACATGAATCCTGTTTTGTCTTTCCACCCTATCATTGAAATGTTAGCTTGTCAGGAATATGCACTAGATGAGGCTTCCGAATTATCTAGTCTACAGACTGATTTGTATACTTTTTTTTTCCTAGTTATGCATATCTGGACAAAAGTTGCAATACACCTAATTATGGGTATCTAAACCCTAAACCCACTACACCAAATAATGCCGAAAACCAACCATGTAATATGATATTACAAGGATTTTTTCGGTCATCAAGCTTTATTTGTTTATGTATCTTTTCAAAAACTAAAAAAATGATTTATGTCATAGTATCTGGCTGCAATTTCCCTTAGTTGATTGCATTTACATAAAATCTATAGATAATTCTCCATGATTATGAAGTACAATATTAGACAGTGACATGAAATTTCTTTGATGATCATTTTGCTTATGCAGCACACTACAGATATTCTCCATGAAAATTTTCGTCGCTAAAAGTGGAACGATTTTTTAGCAGCAAAAGTTTTCGCTGCTAAAAATTCTTGGAAATTTTTTTGGAGGTGAAAATTTTCGCTGCTAAAAGTCTTAAAATTTTTTGGCAGCGATAATTTTCGCTGCTAAAAATCTTGGAAATGTTTTTTTTGCAGCTAAAATTTTCGCTGCTAAAGTCTTTGAAATTTTTTAGCGGCGAAAATTTCGCAGCTAATAGTCTTGGAAAATTATTTTGCCGCAAATATTTTTGCTGCTAAAATCTTTTGGAAAATATTTTTAGCAGCGAAATGTTTCACTGCTAAAAGTCTTGTATAGTATTTTTTAGCGATGAACATTTTTGCCGCTAAAAGTTTATGTTGTTTGGGTTTAGATTAATGTGAATGTGAATATGATGAAATGTGTATATCAGGATGAATATGATGAAATATATTGTTAACAGGAGTATATCAGGAATTTTGTACGTATTTTGAACTGGAATAATTTTTTTAAAAAAGAAACTTTTGGCGATGAAACTTTTCGTCGCTAAAAGATATGTTAGTTTAGTTTTAGCAGTGAAAATTGTCACTGCTAAAAGTCTTGTATAGTACAAGACTTTCAGCAGTGAAAATTTTTGCCACTAAAAGTCTTGTACAGTACAAGACTTTTAGCCATGAAAGGTTTCGCCGCTAAAAGTTTAAGATAATGTTTAGAATCTTTTGCGATGAAAATTTTCATCGCTAAAAGTCTCATACGGTATTTTTAGCTGCGAAAAGTTTTGCAGCTAAAAGAAATTTATTCCACATCGAAGTAAATGTGTGGAGCATTTAACGGCGAAAATTTTCGTTGCTAAAAGTCTAATGCACTAGTTTTAGTGACGAAAACTTTCATCGCTAAAAGTTTCGTCGCTAAAAGTGACTTTTGGCGACAAAAATGCGTTTCGTCACTAAAAGTTTCGTCGCTAAAAATCCTCTTTTTTGTAGTGCATCCAACTGATGGTACACCACCATGATGTATTTATTTCATCCACACCTTTTCGGATTATGCTAGATGGTGCTGGAGAATGTTTGATCGGTGTTGTCCAATGTTTGGACATGCTGGACGGTGACAGACATGTTTGAATGGTGTTGATTTATATAAAAAATGTTTGGATAGTGCTAATCATCACTAGTGGGCCATGTGCCCCATGGAATGATAGCGTACAGTTATACATATGTTACGCCTATAATTATTGAAATGATTTTAGTTTGGTCCAAGCCCACTTGAGGCTGAGTGGTGCGGCCCATCCATGAGGTCCATCATGATGTATATTAAAGGCTCATGTGATAGGGCCCACCTATTTGTATTTTTGGCCCATGTGATGGGGCCCACTGCCATGTATATTAGGCTCATGTGTAGGGCCCACCTATTGTGTATTTGAAGCCCATGGGTTGTGGCCCATTGTGAGGTATTAGGCCCATTGATGCGGTCCATTCGATGTGTATGAGGCCCATTGGTGTGGCCCATTGATACGGCCCACTTGATGTACATTGGCCCATTGGTGCAGTCCATATGATGTAGCCCACTTGATGTATATTGTCCCATTAGTGCGAACCATGTGATGCGGCCCATTTGA
The DNA here is from genome assembly GCA_030180095.1 of Magnolia changhungtana. Taxonomy (NCBI): domain Eukaryota; kingdom Viridiplantae; phylum Streptophyta; class Magnoliopsida; order Magnoliales; family Magnoliaceae; genus Magnolia; species Magnolia changhungtana. The sequence goes on along the minus strand of JASAUF010000117.1, from coordinate 1,310,455 downwards.
TGTATATGAGGCCCATATAGTGTAGCCCATTAATGTAACCCACTTGATGTGTATGAGGCCCTTTAGTGTTGTCCATTGATATAGCCCACTTATTGTATTCGAGGCCCAGGGGCAAGGCCCAATATGATGTATTCGGGGCCCTTGAGCAAGGCCCAATGTGATGTATTCGAGGCTCATGCGATGCGGCCCACTTAATGTGTATATGGCCCTCAGGTGAGGCCACGAGCTCATTATATGTTTTGGCTCTATATGTAGGCCACTTCTTAGGAGCAATGTTGGTTAAATGTTCACATTGATGGGCAATGATGGTTGAATGTCCACATTATGACATTCCATTAGGCCTTATTAGGCCCATTCTTACCGATTCTGATTGTCATGACCGATTGTCGATTAGCGATTGAGGTCGATTATCATGACCGATTGCCAATTCTGATTACGTGGTGCATTCTTACCGATTTTGATTATCGAGGGTGATTTTGATTGTTGAGGCCGATTTCGATTGATGAGGCCGATTTTTTAGGTCGATTTTGATTATCGAGGCCGATTATTATTAATTCTGATTGTTGTGGCCAATTGTCGATTCCGATCATCGAGGCCGATTATTGATTAATTCGGATTGTTGTGGCCGATTGCCGATTACGATTATCGAGGCCGATTATCGATCGATTCCGATTGTTGTGGCCGATTGCCGATTCCGATCATCGAGGCCGATTATTGATCGATTCCGATTGTTGTGGCCGATTGCCGATTCTGATCATCGAGGCCGATTATTGATCGATTCTGATTGTTGTGACCGGTTGCCGATTCTAATTATCGAGGCCGATTATTGATCAATTCTGATTGTTATGACCGATTGCCAATTCCGATTATCGAGGATGATTATTGATCAATTCTGATTATTGTGGCCGATTGTCGATTCCGATTATCGAGGTCGAGTGTCGAGGCCCAATGTGATGTATAAGCGACTCATATTTGAGGCCCATTATCATGTACATTTAGCCCATGTTTGAGGCCCAATGTCATGTATATGTGGCCCGTATTTGAGGCCATTGTGATGTGTATTCAACCCGTGTTTAAGGCCCAATGTGATGTATATGAGGTCTATGTGATGGGCCCCTTGTGATGCATTCAAGGGTCATGCGATGGAGTCCATTATGATGTATGTTAGGTCATTGTGCGAGGCCATGGGACCACTATATGTTTGGCTCTATGTGGGCCATTCCTTGGGGGCAATGTTGGTTACATGTCCACAATGTTGAGGCCGATTGTTGATGTCAGTTATTAATACTAATTATGAGTATGTGACAGCATAACATCATGATACATGCCCATACGCATAATTTGCATGTTTGTTATAAGATGTAGTTGACTATTACATATGTCATTGGATAGGTTGTTATGAGACTCTCTAATAGACGAAGGTTTTCTCACATAAGCGCACGCTATGCGCAGGATTAATGCATGATTGGATTATATGACTCATGCATCTTGCATTGTGTGTTGTGACTACTGTACGCTTTAAGGATATCAGAGCCATAACCTCCACAGGCATATCGTGGATGGCCAGATAAGACACCGAAAATGTTTGGTTCTAGCATACCGGTGTCATAGATGTCCCTGAATGAAAATTCCTAAACCTCCGTGGCCAAGAGATGCCCCAACATCGAGACCGAGTGAATATATATGAGTGCATGAGGGCCGAATACCAGGAGCCCGCATCTCCCACTGTCTCGTGGTCGATTGGAAGAGGGTGTGGCCTTACCCGCCCGAGAGTAGGGGGCATAGCTAGGCTAAGTTTAACCAGCTCGTGAATGGGTCCGCTATCAATGTGTCGGGTAGATATTGGTTGACTACTAGTCAGGAGGATAGTGAGGTATCTTCCACTTGCATGGTCGCGCATCGGTGGGCGACGATTTGCATGTAGAGTGTACGAGACCCCGGTGTTGATCCCAAAGATGAACAGTATTGATATGTGTACTTATTGGGCCGGAGTTGCATACTCATTCATTCATTCATTCACTATCCACTCGGGCCAGTGGTGCGCAACTATTTGCTACGTGTGCTTTCACAATAGCTAGGATTTCAGGTGGGGTGCGCGACTAACCTGAGATCAGGAGTTTAGCACATTGAGTCTGACTATCCAAATTTAGGTATGAGACTAGTTTGGATAGAAGTCCTTTATGATAGACCCCGTAGCTTGCAATACTATGTACTTTCATCCTGACTTCACACTCCAGCCTGGTCATTCCATTCGCACCGCATAGTGCATTGCATCCTCAACATCTGATATTAGCTTATCATGTTTTTGCATCAGACAGCCTTGATATGGCTATTAACATTCATGTCTTGCATCGCATAGCCTTGGTACAGTCGATGGCACTCATGGACTCACTAGTATATTTTCACTTACTCTGATAGCATATGATTCATGATCTTATCAGTATTTTCACTTATTTCCAACATTGTATGATTATGGCATTGCATTGCTTACTTAGCACTTACTTTGTGCACACACTTTCACCACCCACTAAGCTTTCTATAAGCTTATGCACGATAGATGCATGCAGGTGGCGTTAGGTTGCAGCAGCATTGAGCATGGAGTGTGCAGTGGTCCTCTAGAGCTTTGATTTTGTCATATGTATTTCCCTTTCAGCACTGTATTCAAATGTTTATATTAGTGGATATGTGATGATGATGTTGCCTTTGTGATTTGGGTAAACTTGTGGTTATGCTTATTACGAGTTAAATGTAAGTTGGAAAATCCTCCTTGTAAGATCCCAGGATCAGAATCTGGTGTATGGACGTTGGGAGCTGCGAATGGGGTACTACGGAGGCTGTCGGCACCGAATTCACCGATCGAGAAATTTGTGAGCCCGGTTTCCAAGTTTGGGGCGTGACAGAAGTTGGTATTAGAGCATAACTTGGGAATACCTGAAGATAACATTACATATCTGCTGATAGCTACCCGACACTCTATGATTGTTGAGAACTTAGAATGATTAGATCCCCGAATTCGAATAACCTAGAGATTTTCTGACATAGCTCCCTTCCGTTGAGATTGTAACGTTACATAATATTTCCATTTCAATCGTTTCTAATCCAAGATACGAGAATTAGTATGGTTCACCATTCTATTAAGGAGGCGTCTTGGGAGCGCAAGGCTGAGATTAGAGAGCACTATCTTCATCCTTTTGTAGGTTGATTGTGCCTTCGCATATATGCTTGATGGTGATTCCTCTTCCCTTGTCTCTTCTATAAATTTCGAGGATGAAATTTTTATAAGGAGGGGAGAGTGTGAGGCCAGTATCCTAGACCATAATGTTCCTTAGGCTTTCGCGGTCCTCCTTGTCGAATTTCAATGACTCGTGATTTGTAATAGAGAATTACGCGGGACCCTGAGTCGTATCCCATTTTCCAGAGTTGGCTCGACCCGAGACCTATACCCTTGCGACCGGGCCGTCGTCGCGGTTCCGATGCCGCGTGTTGCTCGTTAAGGCGATACCCAAGCCAGAAGATGTGGGCTTGTGTTCAATTTGAGAAAACGCCGCCCGTTTGCAATTCCAATAGAATCTCTACAACATGTCCCATCAATCACCACATTATGTCAAGTACAACACCATCCCCAAAGTCAACTCTCTCTCTCTTACACACCCTTACATGTTAAGTACACATCACTCACCTCATCACCCATCACCCATCCCTCTCTCTTTCTCTTTACATCCCATCCTCTCTCTCTCTCTCATTTCCCCATTTTCAAGCAAGCAACCCCATAAGAGGAGCAAACATCCAAGTTCCATGAGAAAGCTAGGTGTGGCCCACCTTCCTATCTCCCATCCTCACCCTCCAAAACTAATCTCGATTGTTGACCTACCGTGGGACGTATTTTATCTTACCATCCATCTAATGGTACACCACCATGATGTATTTATTTCATCCACACCTTTCCAGATTATGCTGGATGGTGCTGGAGAATGTTTGATCAGTGTTGTCCAATGTTTGGACGTGTTGGACGGTGTTGGACATGTTTGGATGGTGCTGATTTACATGTAAAATGTTTGGATAGTGCTGATCATCACTAATGGGCCATGTGCCCCATGGAATGATAGCGTACAATGATACATATGTTACACCTACAACTATTGAAATTATTTTTGGTTTGGTTCAAGCCCACTTGAGGCCCATTGGTGCGGCCCATCCATGAGGTCCATCATGATGTATATTTAAGGCCCATGTGATAGGGCCCACCTGTTTGTATTTTTAGCCCACGTGATGGGGCCCGCTTTCCATGCATATTAGGCCTATGTGTAGGGCCCTCCTATTGTGTATTTGAAGCCTATGGGTTGTGGCCCACTGTGAGGTATTAGGCCCATTGATGCGATCCATTCGATGTGTATGAGGCCCGTTGGTGTGGCCCATTGATACGGCCTACTTGTTGTACATTGGCCCATTAGTTCAGTCCATATGATGCGGCCCACTTGATGTATATTGGCCCATTGGTGCGGACCATGTGATGCGATCCATTTGATGTATATGAGCGGCCCATTGATGCAACCCACTTGATGTGTATGAGGCCCATTAGTGCGATCCATTGATGCAGCCCACTTGTTGTATTCGAGGCCCATGGGCAAGGCCCAATGTGATGTATTCGAGGCCCGTGAGCAAGGGCCAATGTGATATATTCGAGGCCCATACGATACGGCCCACTTAATGTGTATATGGCCCTTACGTGAGGCCATGAGCTCATTATATGTTTTGGCTCTATATGTAGGCCATTCCTTAGGAGCAATGTTGGTTAATCTCCACATTAATGGGCAATGATAGTTAAAGGTCCACATTGTGACCTTCCATTAGGCCTTGTTAGGCCCATTCTTACCTATTCCGATTGTCATGACTGATTGTCAATTAGCGATCGAGGCCGATTATCATGACCAATTGTTGATTTCGATTAGCATGGCCCATTCTTATCGATTCTGATTATCGAGGGCGATTCTGATTATCGAGGCTAATTCTGATTGTTGAGGCTGATTTCGATTGTCGAGGCTAATTCTGATTATCGAGATCGATTATCGATCGATTCTGATTGTTGTGGCCGATTGCTGATTCCGATCATCGAGGCCGATCATTGATCAATTCCGATTGTTATGGCCAATTGCCAATTACGATTATTGAGGCGATTATCGATTGATTCCAATTATTATGGCCGATTGCCGATTTCGATTATCGAGGCGATTATCGATTGATTCTGATTATTGTGGCTGATTACCGATTCAGATCATTGAGGTCGATTATTGATCGATTCCGATTGTTGTGGCCAATTACCGATTCTGATCATCGAGGCCGATTATTGATCGATTTCGATTGTTGTGGCCAATTGCCAATTTCAATCATCGAAGTCGATTATTGATCGATTCTGATTATTGTGGCCGATTGCCGATTCCGATTATCGAGGCTGAATATCAAGGCCTAATGTGATGTATATGCAGCCTATATTTGAGGCCCATTTTGATGTACATTCGGTCCTTGTTTGAGGCCTAATGTCATGTATATGCGGCCCGTATTTGAGGCTGTTCTGATGTGTATTCAGCCCGTGTTTAAGGCCCAATGTGATATATATGAGGCATATGTGATGAGGCCCATTGTGATGCATTCAAGGGTCATTCGATGGAGCCCATTATGATGTATGTTAGGCCCTTGTGTGAGGCCATGGGTTCACTATATGTTAGGCTCTATGTGGGCCATTCCTTGTGGGCAATGTTAGTTAAATGTCCACAATGTCGAGGCCGATTGTTGATGCTGGTTATTAATACCGATTATGAGTATGTATAGCATAACATCATGATACATGCCCATACGCATCATCTACATGTTTGTTATGAGATGTGGTTAACCATTGCATATGTCATTGGGCAGGTTGTTATGAGACTCCCTAATAGACGGAGGTTATCTCACATGAGCACATGGTATGCGCAGGATTGATACATGACTGGATTGTATGACTCATGCATCTTGCATTATGTGTTGTGACTACTATACGCCCTAGCGATATCAGGGCCATAGCCTCCACAGGCATATCGTGGATGACCAGATGGGACAATAGAAATGTCTGGTTCTAGCATACAGGCGCCATAGATATCCCTGGGTGAAAATCCCTAAACCTCCGTAGCTAGGAGATGCCCCAACGTCGAGATCGAGTGGATATATATGAGGGCATGAGGGCCAAATACCAGTAGGCCGCATCTCCCACTGTGTCGTGTTCGGTTAGGAAGGGGTGTGGCCTTACTTGCCCAAGGGTAGGGGGCATAGCTAAGCTGAGTTTGACTAGATTGTGAATGGGTCTGCAATCAATGTACCGGGTAAATATTGGCTGACTACTGGTCAAGCGAATAGTGAGGTCTCTTTCACTTGCATGGTCGAGTGTCAGTGGGCGACGATTTACATGTAGAGTGTACTAGACCCCGGTGATGATCTTAAAGATGAACAGTACTGATATGTGGACTTATTGGGCATGAATTGCATACTCATTCATTCACTATCCACTCGGGCTGGTGGTGCACAATTATTTGTTATGTGTGCCTTCACAATGGCCAGGATTTCAGTTGGGGCACGCGACTAACCTGAGATCAGGAGTTTACCACATTGAGTCTGACTATCCAAATTTAGGTATGAGACTAGTTTGGATAGAAGTCCTTTATGATAGACCCCGTAGCTTGCGATACTATGTACTATCATCCTGATTTCACACTCTGACTTGGTCATTTCATTCGCACCGCATAGTGCATTGCATCCTCAACATCTGATATTGGCTTATCATATTTTTGCATCGCACAGCCTTGATATGATCATTAGCATTCATGCCTTGCATCGCACAGCCTTGGTACGACTGATGGCAGTCATGGACTCACTAGTATATTTTCACTTACTCTGATAGCGTATGATTCATGATCTTATCAGTATTTTCGCTTAATTTTGACATTGTACGATTATGGCATTGTATTGCTTACTTGGCACTTACCTTGTGCACACACTTTCACCACCCACTAAGCTTTCTATAAGCTTATGCACGATAGATACATGCATGTGGCATTAGGTTGCAGCAGCATTAAGCATGGAGCGTGCAGTGGTCCTCTGGAGCTTTGATTTTGTCATATGTATTTCCCTTTCAGCACTGTATTCAAATGTTTATATTAGTGGATATGTGATGATGATGTTGCCTTTGTGATTTGGGTAAACTTGTGGTTATGCTTATTACGAGTTAAATGTAAGTTGAAAAATCCTCCTTGTAGGATCCGAGGATCGGAATCTGGCATATGGACGCTGTGAGCCGAGAATGGGGTACTACGGAGGCTATCAGCACCGGATTCGGTGATGGGGAATTTTGTGAGCCCAGTTTCCGAGTTTGGGGCGTGACATGATGCTTTTGGGCATATATCATGATGCTATGCTGTCACATACTCATAATCGGTATCAATAACCGATATTTAACGAACATTGCCCCCAAGGAATGGCTGACATAGATCCTAACATATACCGGACCCATGGCCTCACACAAGGGCCTAATATACAATACCATGGGCCTCACTCGATTGCTTAATACACATCATGATGGGCCTCTCATATGGGCCTCATATACATCACATTGGGCCTCAAACATGAGCCGAATGCACATCACAGTGGGCTTCAAATACGGGCCACATATACATCACATTGGGCCTCGACAATCGGCCTTAATATCCGACCTCAAAAATCGGAATCGAGATCGGCCTCAACAATCGGCCTCGACAATCGAAATTGGCCTCAACAATCAGCCTCGACAATTGGAATCAGCCTCGATAATCGAAATCGAAATCGAAATCGGCCTCAACAATCATCCCCGAAAATCAGAATCGATAATCGATCTCGACAATCGAAATCAGAATCAGCCTCGACAATCAGAATCGGCCTCAATAATTAGAATCAACTTTGATAAATCAGAATTGGTAATCGATCTCGACAATCAGAATCAGAATCGGCCTTAACAATCGACCTCGACAATCAGAATCGGAATCGACCTCAACAATCGGAATCGGCCTCGATAATCAGAATCGGTAATCGATCTCAACAATCGAAATCAGAATCAGCCTCAACAATCGGCCTCGACAATTGGAATCAGAATGGGTGAGAATGGGCCTAACAAGGCCTAAGGGAAGGTCAATGTGGACATCCAACCATCATTGCCCATCAATGTGGACATTCAACCAACATCGCTCCCAAGCAGTAGCCCACATTGAACCAAACATAAAGTGGGCCTATGGCCTCACACAAAGGCGTAATATACATCGTAATGGGCCTAATTGTATGGGCCAAAAATATATCATAATGGGCCACGACATATGGGCCGAAAATATATCACAATGGGCCTCATATACATCAAGTGGGCCGTGTTAATGGGCCACACCAATGGGTCACACAAACATCACATTGGGCTGCACTAATGAGCCTCAAATACAACAAGTAGGCTGCACAATGGGCCACACCAATGGACCTCATATACACAACAGGTGGGCCCTACTCATAGGCCTTAAATACATAACATGTGGGCCCTACACATGGGTCTCGTATGCATCAAATAGGCCACATATCAGGGTCTCGAATACATCAAATGGGCCATGCGTCATGGGCCTAATACACGTCACAATGGGCCACACGATAAGGGCTTAATACACATCATAATGGGCCTCGTGTACATTAAGTCGGGCCTCATCATATGGGCCTCATATACGCCAAGTGGGCCGCACCAATGGGCTGCACCAATGGGCCTCATATACGGTCAAGCGGGCCGCAATACATGGACCTCATATACATCAAATGGGCCGCATCATATGGGCCATGAGTCCATCACAATGGGCCTCATCAAATGGGTCGCAAATGCATCAAATTAGGCCTCAAACAAGGGTCACACATATATCAAGGTAGGCCCCATGATGTGGATGGTTTGGAGAAACACATATACTGCATGGGTCCCACCATCCATACCTGGATGGTGGACTGTATGGATGAAAGTATGCATCATGATAGGGCCCACCATCTTGATCATGGTGGACCACGTCCAAAAGAAAGAGAAATGGATGGACGGCTTGGAATAAAACATATATATCACGGTAGGCCCCACATGGCACTATGGATGCACGGAGTGGATACAACACTACATCTAGGTGGGCTTCACATGCCCTTGTTCAGATGGACAGCGTGGATACATGACACATACATTAGAGAGGGTCTCACATGGACGGTGTGTATAAGACACATACACTACAGTGGGGTCCACACAATGTTAGATGGACGGTTAGGATATAACACATACATCAAATGGTGGGTACCCACCGTCCAGACCTGCTGGACGGTTTGGATACAAAATAATACATTAAGGTGGGGCCCATACGCCATGTCTGGACGGTGGAGACCCCACACGTGCAGATGGGTCCCATCGTCCAGCAATGGATGGAAGGCTGCAAATAAAACATACAGCATGGTGGTCCACGGTACGGGTGGATGAAAACGCATACATCTTGGTGGTCCCCACAGTCCAGAACACTAGATGGTGTGGATGGAAGGCACATGCATCATGGTCAGGGATCCCACAGACTTGTTAATGTCAATACACAGCTATATAGCTGTGGTAGGTACGGTGGGTCCCACGTGAGGGTGGCCCACCATAATTGTATATTATATTATATAATATACTATCATATATTATATAATCAAATATAATATTATATATATATATATGCAATGAGGGAGTGGCTGCCCACCGTCCAGATCTATCTGGATGATGCAGATCTCCTATGTTAAAGGTGGGTCCCACGTGGGAGTGGTCCACCATATCTTTAATATAAAATATTATATTTATATAATAACATATATCATAATAGAATATTATATATATATATATATGAGTGTGTGGGAGGGTGAGACTATCAGCGCTGTCAACGTCCAACGTCTCTCTCTGGACGGACAGCCTGATGGTAGGCCCCACATGTATGGACAGTTTGGATGTACATCCATCATGGTAGGCCCCGCACGTTGCTGTGGTAGGGTCCACGTCCATTCAATGGATGGCTAGGACGTTCACATACATCATAGGTTTTCCAATCAACACCATCCAGATGGATGATACTTAATGAATTACATACAGCAAAGTGGGCCCCACCATGACAGCATGGATACAACTCATTCATCAGGTGGGCCATAATATTTAAGAGAGAGAGAGAGAGAAATACGCGTGAAGGGGAGGGACCCCACTACTATTGGGCCCTCCCAAATACAATGCATACATTAAGTGGGTCCCACATCAAGTAGGCCCTAAGATTTAAAATCAACGGTGAATCACCCACCTATCGGCCTCCTGCTTTTGCTCCTTTGACTCCTATGCTCTTGCCTTCAATTTAATGGAGGTTGATGGAGAATGAATGGTTGAGATGAAAGATGAGAGGGTGGAAAAGTGGGCCACACATGTTTTGGGAAGAGCTTGGACGTTGGGTGCTTTCTCTTAGGAGTTAGAGAGAGAAATGAGAGGGAGAGAGAGAAGTGATGGGTGAAAAGGGATGAGATGATGTGTGATGGGTGGAGTGATGGAGTTGTAAGAAAGGTATGGGTGGGGAGAGAGAGAGAGTTGACTTTGGGAAGGGTAGTTGTACTTGGGGATGGGATGGAGTGATGGGTTGTACTTTAATTAATTGATGGATTGATGTGACATTTCGTAGAGATTCTCTCGGAATTACGTGCGGTATTTTCCTCAAACTGAACGCCGGCCCACATCTCCTAGCACGGGTATCGCCTCGGCGCGCGAGACGCCACGTCGGAACTGCGGCGATGACGCAGTCGTAAGGGTATAAGTCTAGAGTTGAGTCGACTCTGAAATACGGGATACGACTCAGGGTTATGCGCAAACACCGATAACAGATCACGGGTCACCAGAATTCAACCGGGAGGACCATAGAAGCCTATGGAATAGTACAATCTAGGATACCGGTCTTACAGGCCACTTCATCAAATATTCTTTAATTCTATCAAATGCTATCTGGTGTTCTGCTTCCCACATAAATTCTGTTCCTTACGTTAATCTCAGTAACAGAGAAAAGATGTTAGTTTTACTTACCTAGTTGGATATAAATTGCCTCAAGAAATTAACATGCCTTAAGAACTTTTATATCTTAGCCTTGTTTCCTGGTGGGCATGTGTTAATCATGGCCTAAGTCTTATTTTGATTGAATGCAATCCCTCTTTGATGTACCAAGAATCCTAAGAAATTGCCCGTTGATACCCTAAAGCACATTTTCAAAGGGTTCATCTTTAATTTATGGAGCCTCATCCGTTCAAAGGACATGCGCAAGTTGGCCAGATGCTTATCTGCATCGGTTGACTTGACTACTACATCATCCACATAGACCTCTATAAAGCAGCCGATCATGTCATGGAAAATAACATTCATTGCCCTTTAGTATGTGGCCCTTCCATTCTTTAATCCGAAGGGCATCACCACCCGACAATATGTTCCTAAAGGCCATGGACATCGGCACATCATCTAACGCTATATAGATTTTATTATACCCAGAATGCCCATCCAAGAAGGACACAACGTCGTGTCCAATGGATTGATTGATAAGTTGATCAGCTACCGGCATGAGATATTCATCTTTTGGAGTAGCTAAGTTTAATTTTCTAAAGTTGACATAGACTCTCAACTTACCATTCTTTTTCATCACCGGGACCACATTTGACATCCACTCTGCGTATTTGATTAGTTAAATGAAATTGGCTTGTAGGAGTCGCTCAATCTCTTCCTTGATCTTGATGGTGACTTCGACCGTCATCCGCCTCGAGAACTACTTATATGGCTGATACTTTATAGTCTTCTTTTGTGGGTAATCTATGTTTGACTAGGGCTCTATCAATTCCTGGCATTTCATGGTAATCCCATGCGAAGCAGTCGGCAAACTCCACAAGTAAATTTGTCAACCTCTCTTTCTCGGGCAGTTGTAGCAAATTGCTTATGAATGTCCATGATTCGTCCCTAAGTTGATCTTGACCAGTGGTGTAACATCCTAAAATTTCACGGCCAGAGTTTATACTCGTACCCGAGAAAACTGGGTGTTAATAATTGAATGAATTGGATACTTTAGAAAATCGCACCATATTTTTTTCTTCATTTGGATCACATTCAATTACAACCATGAAGGTAACCATTCACGAGAATAAAACCAACTTTGATTATTATTAAAAGTATTCAAATAAAATATCGAGTGCCCTCTTAATGGAAGCTTATTACATTATTGAGTTCACAGCAGAAATATAAATCTAAATCATAAAACTATTATTCATTCAGTATAATCTTCCATATTGAGATGGTCCTCTAGGACTTCAATCTGTACGTCACCTGCATCATATGTACAGTTGGAGAGAGTCAACGTCCTACTCATAAAGATGGTCATCCTTCAAGATTAACAATAATTCAAGAGATTCATAAAAGCAATATAAAGGTTCAGATACATCCCGTACTCCACAACTATGAGATGTATCAATATGTGCAAGTAACCTACATGAGATGCATGCCTAGCAAAGTATGTACGGTCCATCACACTTAAAGATCACTACAGTGTAGAATATGATTAGAGTTATTCGACTCGCCCCGCATCCGATTCTATGGAGATTTACCTACGTGTCCCACGTTTAACATGGTTTTATGAAGTTATCCAAAGATGAACACAACACATGATTGGATGAATTACGTGACACGATTTGTTCATGGAGCGACTATTTGCGACATCCAATCTCAGAAGTGATGTAACACACATTGCAAATTACTTACATCAATTTGTGCACTACTACCCATGAAACATAGAATTACGTGTTACCCTAGGGGCTGCTACCGAAGATGCATTACGTCCATGATATTTATTCGACCACTAGAGGTGGGATACCCAACATAGTACTTACACCAAAAAAGGAAATTCATTGAATTGTAGGAGTTCTGGAATATCAAGACACATGCCTAACCCTTAAAGGTAAACAACACAAGGCTCACAAAGTATAGAGGAGAGTAGCAATAGCTAGCTCAACAAAAGGGAAGAGTGGTAATGGCCAACTAAAAAATAAGGAGAGTAATAATGGCTAACTCAACAAAGGAGAGTGGCAAGGGCCAACTCAAAAAATTAATAAGGCAAAGGCGAGGCTTGTATCCATTGCCCACATAAATTCATAAAGATCACATGTAATCAAAGCCATACCATAATTTCCACAGTATAGACAATTGATGGTGGTAAAATTATACGATAGCAAGGAAAGAATCATAATAACATACAAACATGTATAAAGACAATTAAATCATGCCGAGTTAAATTAAGGTAAACTTAAAGGAAAAACCCTCACCTTAGTTTAATCTCAACTTAACGCTGCTGGATCTGCAATATCGTATTCAAGCCTAGCATAATTAGTATGTTTCCTTAGATTGTAATGCTAATAAGGTCATGTGACCGAATCAAGTTAGGTCTGGTTCCTACTACAACAATAAGCAAGGGATTTAGACGTAGCTTAGATGAGATAAGCAAATATGGAAATCTAGTTATTTTTGGGAAGGTTTCAGGAGGTTGTTACTTCACCTCTTCGATTTGTATAAAACTGATTGAACCCATTGGCCTTGGTGTGTTCCTGGCAGCTACAGTAACCGATCTCCTCCCTTCTCTCTCTCTCTCATTCCCGTCTTTCTTTCTTCCTCTCTTGTTGGTGTGATCTCCAACAATGGATGTGGGGTTCTTATACCAATCTGGCTCATCTAGAATGTTCCAGCATAAGTTATACGCGGAACATGCCTTACGCGATCGGGTGTGTGAGCCATGCGCGGACTCCTGTTTGGACACGCTTCTTTCTCTTTCCACCCTTCTTTTCTGCTGGAATTGGGTCATTTTGAATAGGGCCCACAGATGAGAGGCCAAGATCATGTTCTTAGGTGCAAGAAGTCTCGTTCACTGATCCAACGGTGGTCTTACCAAGTGATCTATTCGAAATCAGCTGTTGTGGTTTGTGGATGTCTTCATGGAAATTAAGGAGCTTAAATCCTTTCGTATTCTTTATTGCCAACATAGATGTGGTCGGAAATCCTAGCTCCAAGAAGTGGACGTCTTGGATTAGAGCCAGGTTCCAAGATCCGGTCGCCTTTCATAGTGGGAGTTAGTGTGCGAACGGATTCTCTACAGTTTGTGTCCAGTTGATCTAAAAAATTCCAGCAAGTGAGGTCTCATCTCGGATCTTTCCGATGTCTCTGGGAGAGTCGAGATTCTCTCCTTTTCATCTTGGATGGTTCAGATTGGATTCAGGATGTGGCCTCCAACTTGGAAGGAAGGAACACATAAGTTTTTCCATTTTTTTCAAAAACTCCAGGTGCTCACACCCGATCCCCCGGGTGATCATGTGCTCAAGCATGTGTATCAACGTGTAGGGCCAACATGTTCCTAGTCTGGCCCATCAACTCTATCTAATGGATGGTTCAGATCATCAAGGTGGGCCCTCGATGGTTGGTACAATCACATCCAATCAGACATCGTGTGTTTGAAATGCACCTTTATGTGGGGTCCATAGAGATGTTCGTGACAGATCTCCTTCATCGGTTTAATCATTTGGCATATGTAGCATCATATAGAATCCAAAATGTGGTTGATCTGAGTTTCTAGAGGGCCACGACACTATTTACAACCCCAAGTGTAGGGTCTCTATGTAGTAATAATCTCTGTGAGACCGAGGTCGAATCCACAAGGACTAATCTTGTGTGTATTCTGAAAGTAACTAGAACTAAAACTAGAAGAAGATGTAAACTTAAATCTGAAATATTTGAGAGAGTGATTTTTAATAAGATAATTAAAACTTATAAATTTAAAAGTGGTAACTAGGATACTAAGGATCCACTTGTAGCAATTAGGACACTACCTTTCATGATTCCAACTAGAATCAGAGTCATATCCTATCCAATTGGTAAGAAGAGATTTGTCAGATCTCTGAACTTCTCATGGATCTAATCATCAGTGGATGAGAGTTGTGAGGATTTGGAAGTGATTCCATCACCTAACCATGCCCAGGAGACAAGGCAAACAATAGGATTTACTAATCCCATAACCAATCATAAGAGAATTATGAAGGTTAAGAAGGATTCCATCATCCTACCATGCCAAAGGGACAATGGTGAACAACACGATTTCCTAATTTCACAATCTCAATTTAGAAAAAGAAGATATCTCAAGCTATCGCAGATCTATTGTAATTTATCACAACAAACCATTAAAAACTAAAAATATTCCTTCATAATCAAATTAGAATCCAAGAGAGTTCAACAAAACATAAATCAAAATAAAGCAAACATCCCAATCACGCTACAAGCTTCACTTCTTAGTCCTAACTAAGAGGTTTAGCCAACCATAGATATGATTGAACTAAGAACTCTTAAATAAAACATCAACTAAGGAATAAGAAGAAAAACTCCCAAATGGCAGCTCCACCCTTTTACTCAACTCCTCAAACCCTAGAAGATGCTTAGGAACATCTTAGGAACTCCTATTTATAATTTTGTAGCACCTCCTTTCGCACCAACTTGAAAAAATTCAAAAACCGCTTCAAATTTACGCAGTTCACGCAAAATCTTCGTAACCTTAAACTGGTCGAGGAAAACCTTTGACTGGTCGAGGAACTCCTTCGACTGGTCGAGGATGATGGGATTTTAGAGGATTTTGTCATTGGAGTTCGAGTCGAGGAATCTTCGACTAGTCGAAGGAGGCAGATTTTTAGGGTTCCTTTTCTTCATTTCAAGTCTTCATTGCTCTTCATTCCTCACTTGATTTTCTTGGATCTTTGGTATGTGAATTCTTTATTATTGGTCTTATAAGATCCATCCTTAGCTTTGGTGATTCTTAAGTGTTAAATCCATGCTTTTAGCATCCTTTTCAATCCCAGCTCGTAAATTCACCTTGCAACACAAACGTGATTAAAATAGAACATTAAGCATTATCTTGTTCATAAAACTAAGTAATAAATGGGGGATAATATGCAATATTTGACCTAAATACAACCCCCAACTAGCATTTTTCTAGTTCCGAGCAAAGTATGCGAAAAATAAATCTCTATGCTTAATGTCAGAAATCTTTTTCAGAAAACAATCTTTTGTGCACTCAAGGATGAATGGGTAGAATTAAGATATAAAAGTGAGAATTCGAAAACCTAGAACCCAATTACGTAAGCAACCAATCAAATAAGTTCTTTATCCACTAAATCAAAGCATAATTTGTATATCAAGTTTTTCAATGTGCTCAGTGAAAGTCAATTTACTTCCCGTACAAATATTATCAATTCATCATGTTAGTTATGCTCATCACTTCAAGATCAGTTTGAAACTCAAGTACTGATTCCGAACTTATCCCCTTTTCCTTCTTCTTTTTTTTTTCAATTTTTAATTTTATATCGATAGTCAGTTTTTATTCATTCTTTTTATTTTTGTATTCTTTTCCAGATTTTTCATTCTTTACATTCTTTTTCACGACCTCTCTGTCGATCTCCTATTTTTTTAACTAGTTTTTTCTTCTTTTAAGGTGGATAAAATTCTCTAGACCTGATTCTCACCATTTATCAATGATTCACATACTAACAATCAGAACTTCTAGTATATCTTACAGAAGACAAATTGAATGCGTCTTGTGATTTAACATGATATTCAAACTTCCTCTTAATCAATTAAGCGTAAGTACTTAGGTGATAAATTACTTAGATGACTAGACTTCAGTAATTTAAAATTCAATCACTATCTTATCATACTCAAAGCATCCTTAAGTATACAATTGATCGCGGTAATGACCGCTTTAGTAGAAGTGGGAATAGGTCAAAGTGTCCTAGAGGGGGATGAATAGGACTTTATAAAATTTTATGATGGTTTAAAATCCCATTATCATAATCCTGATTTAACAAACACCATTCGAGATGACCCCAATTTAACTCTAATGGCTTCCAAGCCAAATAGAGGATCAAATCATAAGACTATCCAGTATTTAAGTAGTATGAAATCTTAGTCTATGATGAAAGAACGATACGACTGTGTTTGTGTGTGGGATGTGATTCTTATCAGTTCTAAATAATCATGTTAGCATGCTTTATGAGAACATTCAAATTAAACACAAACAATAAGGCAAAAGTATCAATCCCCAAACACAGTTGTTTATAGTGGTTCGGCTACGTGCCTACTCCACTTCCGGTGGACGCACTTAACCCTTGAGTGTACCAGATCTCACTAAAGGAGGTTTTAAATCAGGTTCACCTCTAACCTTCATAACCTACACAAGGTCGACTCTAGGACCTACACAAGGAACCTAGACATGTCTCCACCAGATACAAGTTTATGCCTCACACAGGAGCAAGGGTCAACACACAGCACCTGAGTTTTATGCTCTACACACGAGTAAAGGATCCACGTAAGGAACCTAGGGTTTTAGGCCACACAGGCCAAGGATCCACACAAGGAACCTAGAGTTTATGCCCTATATAGGAGCAAAGGTCAACACACAGCACCTAAGTTTTAGGCCACACAGGCCAAGGACCCACACTAAGGACCTAAGTTTATGCTCTACAAGAGTAAGGGTTAACAAATAACACCCATATGTACTCTCCCATCGGAGGCCTCCTATGAGGACTTAAAAGGGGTGAGAATCACCTGTGACCCAATCCTACACAAAGGAATGATCAGCAGGGTCTCTAGACTCTGATGACTTATAGATAAGTAGATGAGCCCCATTAAGCACGTTGATGAAGATCTCCTCCTTTGATGATGAAGAATTTTTAGCTCCCTTGAACCACAACACTGATGATACTCCAATGTATGGCGACGGGTTAGGTCAAGGTTATGTTGGTAATTACTCTATTAAATGATGATCATTGAAGAGACAGAGTAATTCCAAGATCTTAGGCATTCAAGGGATCCCAGCTCAATGATTTGCCATTAAGGTGGTAACTAGAAGATCCTTGAATGTGGAATTTCATTCACCAATCCACTCTATTGAATATCAATGATGAGGGTGGATTGAGGAATGAACTCCCTTGAGAAAAATGGCTTAAGATAGGTGATGTGAGTTACTCGCTCAAAGCTCTCTCTATTTTTCTCAATAAAGCAACCAATAGCAAGCTGTCCTTAAATAGGCAAAGAGATACAACGGTAATAAAACAGTCAATTTTTAATAGAGTTCGATATCATGCAGCCATCTTCAATATCATCGAACGTATACTTTCGAAGACATCGAGGGACAGATCGATGATATGAACTCTACTGACTATCACAGCTGAATCTCTTATACACAGCTCGATCATATCGAACATGCTTCAATGTCATCGGATTTTAAACTCTGATTTCATCGAACCATGGTTCAATTTCTTAACAATGAAAATATGAGAGCAGGCTAAATATGAGACAGTTGGCTTTGATATTATCGATCCTCCCACGATGTCATTAGATTTTAAATGTCGATGATATCGATACCTAGTTCGATTCATCAATATTTTATAGAAGATTTTCCTATAAGCTCGCTGGACATTCCATTGTCTGAATTCGATGATATCGACCTAGTTTAGATATGATTGATATTTTAATATCGATATTATTGAGGGAGTCTCGATTCCTCGAACATTTAAAGAGGATTTTCTTAAAAGCTTGCTGGACTAGTTTGGTTCGAATTCAATAACATCGAAGATCCATCGATATCATCAGAGTTTGAGTTTCGAGGATATTGAGGCTCTCTTCGAGTCATTGACTAATATATGATTTGCCTTAACAACTTGCTAGACACAAACTAACCAGAATTTGATTATATCGAGCCGTCTTGATGATCTTGGAATTCAAATGTTAATGATATCGATTCTTCCATCGATTCATCAAGAATTTTGTCCAGAGATCAAGTTGGTTGCTGGACATAAGAGGTCCTCAATTCGATGATATCGGGTGCATTTTGAGGATATTGATAACAGGTGTCTGATCACATCAAGGTGATCTCGATATATTGACAAAAGTTGAAAACTTAGAGATTTTCCTAATTTGCAAAATAGTTTTCATACTTTAAACCCTATGTTGTTCTATCCTCTTTTAAGGATTTTACATACCTGGGTGTTTTGGGACAGGGGATGTGAGGCTACGTTTACCTTTTACGAGTTCGAAGCACAGATCCAGTTGAGGCAGATGCTTGAATGATCTTCCTATGAGGCTCACTTGACTTGCTGACTCAACACCCACGCTAATTGACAAACCAGGGCACTTTCAATCTCCCCCTTTGTCAATTAAGTGACAAAACACCTAAAACCACATAGAACAACATCCTAAATTATGTGTACATGATCCCTTACACAATTTTACGAAGATACTACAAATTCATACACTTTAACTTAAGTAGCTGCTCCCCCTATCACCTGTATCACCAAATATATATATATATATATATATATATATATATATATATATATATATATATATATATATATATATATATATATACCAAATGTGTTCTCATGGCGGGATTTGTTCTCCCCCTTTTTGTCAATCATTTACAAAGGTTAGCAAATAATAGATCAAATGACTGAAGTTGACAATTAATAAACCGCGGGAATCAAGGCAAAAGAGAGCTGAGATTTCTCAAAAGCAGATAGCAACATATCTTTAAAAAGTTAGAAATCGTTAACCAGCTCACAACCTCTATGGATATATAATAATAATTAGAAAAGAAATCACCATTTATACCATGCATTCCATAGATAAGTAGAATAAGATTCAAATAGATGATCAATGAATGATGTGAGCAGATAGACTTGGAAGAGAATTGACATCAAATATATATATATATATATATATATATATATATATATATATATATATATACATATATTAACATTCAGCCATCAAAATATCCAAAAGAAACTGCCCAAGCTTGGCAGTAATTAAGCATCCAAAAAAAAAACATCTAAATATCTAGCCCAACCATGGGCACATGAAAACACAAGTATTTTCCTCATTTAGAGGATGAGCAACCAAAAAAAAAAATTGACTAACAACAACCAAAGAATGTTAACCTATTCAATGTTAGCTGACCATCTCATACACTCATAGGTACGTAGGGCATTCAAAAAGATACTTATGCCCTAAGTATAAATGCATAATCGGTGAATGTGATGGCATAAGAGCAACTGTCATTATGGTGCTGGGGCCGATGGCGCCGTGTCATCTCAACGACATGTCATTAGATCAACAAGTTGTTGTACTGTGTGCTGTAGTACATTGAATTTGTCCTCAATCCCAGTTAGGCACGTCTCATAGTTGTGAAGACGCCCTTCGATATTAGTGAGTCCTCTTAGTAGGTAGTGCCCAATTTCAGTCTGATTGTGCCTTGGGTGACTGACTGAGACCGGACTCATGAGAGGTGTGTGATTCAAGCCCAATGGAGTCAGATGCTGACTATTTTCAGTATCATGAATTGGCAGAGGGGGAATAACCAATTGAGAGGAGGTGGTTAGAAGTAATAGCTGAAGAGTATCATCTTTGAAACATATCTCCTGTTGTATTGCATTGGATGTGGATGGAATCCCAAAAATTTTACAAGCTTACAAATGAGGGATGGAAAAGGTAGTGTGGCAAGGCCTTCTCCCTTGACAATGTGAATCAGTTGTCCTAAATTAAGAGTAGACAGGCACACGGGAATCTCTAGATAGACGTCATACAAGACGTTGAGCATGAAAGGAGAGAGATGTTTTCCCGAGATGTCACATGGATACACATTGGTGCCAAAAATGTCATGCATGATCTTATAGGTAGTCTCAAGATGGATAACATAGAGAAGGTTTCCCTCGGTTCTAAGAATAGTGAGACCATTACATAGAGCACACGTTATCTCTCCCCACACCCCTAACGCATTCAGATTACGTTCCATGATGGGTACCCGGGTGACTTCCATATCCAACAAAAGTCCAAGTAGCATAGGATGGATAATTTTGTTTTGATTTCCAACTCTAAGACTGATGCTCGGTGGATCTTCACAAATGGAATGGCAACATTGAAAGAACTAGTGAATAAGTTCATATTGGTAGGTTCCTCCCATTTTTAGTATTTTCTCCCATCCGATAATTTCTAGCATTAGGTCTATACCATATGGTTCAATACAGCTGGGAAGGACAACACGATCAGCAATAGCAGCCTTCTCCCATTCAAGGCGTTTGGGAGGAGACCCATGAGCTACCGTTTTTCCCTTCCTAAATTTTCTGCCTTTCGAACGTTCATCAAAGACTTCCTTACCTTTTCCTTTCACCATCCTTCCTCTTTTGAGATGGGGGAAAGAGGATGACAAACCACTCCAGGGAATATTTTGATTTGGGTTTGTTGTACGTCGGTCGGGTTGTTATATAAAGTTTGTTGATGATATCGACTTTGTGTTGATGTCATCGATCAAGAACTCATAGTGACATTGAATTCTGATTTGACGACCATTGGGAGTAATCAAAGGTCTTTCCAATGTTTTAGCTTCCCGGGATTGCTCGATAGCATCGATTCTACATCGATCTCATTGACCTCCTTAAGTCGATGTTATCGAAGACGTCTTCGATAACACTTTATAACGTGTGACGCTTCGAATTCTGAAAGGTTGTCGATGAAATCGATATCTACTCAATATAATTGAGGATCAGCTCGATATTTCGACTGACTTATCGAAGAGTAGAAGTGTGACATTGATTTGAACACTTCGATGATCCTTCATATAAGCATATCATAGTATATTTTCATATCAGCTTGTATACATATCAAAATTTATATAAAAAGTTGTAACCTTCAAAATTATAAACACTTGCAGCGTTTATATAAAAAAAAAAACTTTTTTTTTTATTTTTGTTTTTGAGGAGTATTATCCTCAAATATATCATGATAATCATAAGAAGATACATCTTTTCACATATGTATGTCCAAAGCTTTAGATGTTGTAACTTGGACATATTCTCTGTGTTCCCATACTAGTAGACAAAAGGATCATCCTTCCTGTTGCCTCTGATAACATAGCATTGATCATTAGTGTGAAGACTGTTCATAATTAGTTTTCTTAATAGGTCCAAGATCTTGCACTCTTGTGTGGAGAATGTTACCACATGCTTGTTGTCACATATTTGAGAAATGCTTAGAAGGTTGTGTGTCAATCCTTCTACATAGAAAGCATTCTCATTTTTTAGCATCTCTAATACAACAATAGTTCCATGCCCCAGTACTTTAACGGTGCTTCCATCACCGAAGGTGATATTCCCTTCATCAAGATTTGAATAGTTGGAGAGAAGAGTTTTGTCACCTGTGACATGTCTCGAGTACCCGCTATCCAAGTACCACTTAGTATTATAGCTTATCTTAGGATTTGAGTGAGTTACTAGGCAACTTTTCTTTTCTTTCACTACCCATTTTGTGCCAAGTTTACCTAAAGGTGTTATTTTTTACTTTGCATTGAACTTGTTTGGGTATGTTGGGTAGTTGAATCACTTTTCCTTGTTTCATTAGTTCATTTGTTTTCTGATTTAGCTAAGCTACCTGACTTAGTAGCTTCTCCATATTCTTAGTCATTTCAGGTGGGGATGGAAATGGCTTACCTCTTGCCATGTACTTTGGTGAACTCTTGATAGTTTGTATCATTCTTCCGATTGATCTGTATTTTCCTGTAAGGTCCAAACCGGAATTGGATTGAGTTCTCCTAGTAGCGAGGCATTCGAATTTATAATGATTAGAGTCGCCACATGAATGACACATAGGAGTAGTCCTGGTGTTATTTCCTGATGTAGCACTCTTTCTTATCGTTGGTGCTGCAGGAGTGACGTTTGGTTTGAATTTTTCATATCCTAGTCATCTCTTGTCCTTTTGATGTCTCCCCATCCTTAAGAGTCTTTCCAATTTTTCACTACTTTGGGAGAATTTGTAATTAAGTTTAACAATTTTTTTTTATTTTTCTACATCAAACATGAGTGCGTGATTTTCATTCTTAAGACGTATGTTTTCAACATTTAATGACTCAATCTGTTTGTTTATTTTCACCGACTCAGATTTCAGAAATGAGTTGATTCTTTCTAGCCTATCATTATCTGAGTGGTATTATTGAAGATCATTAATTATGTGTGTATTGTTCTCTTAAATTTTATCCAGATCCATTTGCAGCAATTTTTTCTTGTTTTCAGTAATCCCAAGTCTTTTAAGGATATTGATGTTATGTATGTAAAGTTGATTATAGACATCCTGTAAATTATCCTTTTCTTCTTCTTCTTTCTCTGTTTCCTCATCGCTAGATGGAAATGATCATGTGGCTTGAGGTTCTTTGATTTTCTCAGTCTCTATGGGAATGTTGGAGGATGTGGAGGCCATAAGGATTTTCAAGGATTTTTGGTCTCCATCTCTCTTTGAATCATTGCATTCTGAATTTGAGTCTTAAGTGTCATCCCATGTGGTAGCCATGGCCTTTCCCTTAGTCTTCTTGTTAAGACATTCAATGGAGAAATGTCCAAATTTGCTACAATTGTAACACTGAGGCTCTCTGGATTTTTTAGAAGGTTTACCTATATAGCGCTTACTGTCCAACTAATTGCCTTTGGTGTTGAAGGGTCGGCCACAGTTTTTGTTAAAGAATCTCTTGAACCTTTGAGCCAACAGAGCCACTTCCTCATCCTCATTTTCTCTTTCACTTCCTTCCTCCTCAGTAATGATGGTGTGTTTTCCTACTTTAAGAGTATTACTTTTGGATTTTGGAGTTGGTTTGAAGTGTAGTTCGAATGTTTGTAGAGAGCCTACTAGTTCTTTTACTTTCATTTCATCTATATTTCTACATTCTTCAATGGTTGTAACTTTGGAGTTAAAGCATTCCGGTAGGGATCTTAAAATCTTTCTACAAATTTTAGGTAATGGAACTTTCTCTCATAATCCACCCATAGAGTTACATATGATATTCAGTTTTGTAAAGAATTTTATGAAAGTCTCATGCTCCTCCATTCTAAGATGTTCAAATTGTGATCTTAGGAGCTGCAGCTTAGATCTTTTCACTGTTCTGCTTCCCTCATGAGTTGTTTCCAACAAATCCCATGCCTGTTTTGATGTGCTACACATACTAATTTGATTAAACACTTCTTGAGACACAGCACAGTAGATATCATTCATTGCTTTAGCTTCAGAGGTTTGCTTTTCTTTATCAACTACAGACCACATTTCTTTGGATTTTGGTTTGGAGATGGTTGTGCCATTTTCAAGTACTACTTGATCGGTTGGGGGCACATATCAATTTTCAACAATGTCCCAAACATCATGATCCAAAGATCTCAGAAAGTAATGCATCTTAGCCTTCCAGTAAGCATAATTTGATCCATCAAATACATGAGGTGCAAGACACGTATCCTAGCCAGTACCGTTCTGTAGGCTTCCACGGTCCTCCCGGTCGAATTTCGGTGACTCGCGATCTGTAACCAGTATTTGTGCATGATCCTTAGTCGTATCCTGTATTCCTGAGTCTACTCACCTGAGACTTGTATCTTTGCGATCGCGCTATCACTGTGGTTTCGATGCCGCGTCTCGTGCGCTCAGGCGATACTCAAGTAAGGAGATGTGGGCCCGCATTAAGTTTGAGAATACGTCGTCCGTTTGCAATCCCAAGAGAATCTCTACAATATGTCCCATCAATCAAGTGCACATCAATCACCTAATGTCAAGTACTTCATCCCATCATGTTAAGTACAAACACCCATCCCCAAGCAACCCCAAAGTCAAAGCAACCCATACATGTCAAGTACACATATCTCTCCATCATCTTTCACCCATCCCTCTCTCCCATCACTTCTCTTCATCTCCTCTCTCTCTCTCTCTCTCTCTCTCTCTCTCTCTCTCTCTCTCTCATTTCTCCATTTTCAAGCAAGCAACCCACCGTCCAAGCTCTCCATGAGAGGAGAAGTTAGTGTGGCCCACCTTCCTACCACCTAATCCCACCATCTAAAGTCCATCTCAACCATTGAAGTTTGTCCATTGGAGCTCTAGGATGCTTTGGTGGAAGAAGGAGGAGAAGATCATAGGTGGGTGATTTTGGATCTACATGTTCATTTTTATTCTTTGTTTGTGATTTAAGGGGCTACATATGGTGGGACCCATCTTGATGTATATATATTGTATTAAAGAGGGGCCCATAGTGGTGGGGTCCCTCCATCGCCATCCGACCTCTCTCTCTCTCTCTTTGTGTGTGATGGCTTGTGGTCCACCTTGATGCATGATATCATCCGTGCCATCCACCCATCTTGCAGCAGTAAGGTGGATGCTGTATTGTCACCATCCAAGCTGTGGGCCCTACCATGAAAAAAATATGTGTTTCATTAACCGCCCATCCATTTGCGTGGGACCCACCCCATACGTGTGACACGTGTGAGGGTGGGGCCCAATAGATGTACGTGCTTTCATCCAGCCGTCCGTCCAGTAGGGATGGGACTACGGGCCACTGGATGTATGTATTTTGCCTAGCCGTTCATGTGGACGTTGGACGTCGCTATAGGTTAAAAATATATATATATATATATATATATATATATATATATATATATATATATATATATATATATATATGTGTGTGTGTGTGTGTGTGTGTGTGAAAATATATACATATATGTAATATACATATGATAAAAATATTATTATTATATTAGTTGTGGTGGGCCCCATGTGGGACCCACATTGATGCAACGTCCTGTATCCCTACCGTCCAAAAATGTCTGGACGATGCAGTGGACTCCAACATGATGTATGTGCTTCACACACACCGTCCATCTATTTCAGCCTAGGTGGGGCCATCCCACACGTGTTGTATATGTGGAATGGGACCCTCCCTGGTGTATGAATTGTATATCTATGCTGCCATCTGTCCAAATGGCGTGGCCCCCATTCTAGATGTATGTTTTATATCCAACCGTCCATTATCTGATGGACGTAGGTTGGACACTGGTGGGCCACCCACGTGGCACCACACCATGATATATGGTTTATATTCACACTATCCATATCATGGTGGACCTCACCATGAAGTACATGTGATCCTCACCATCCATTACTTAGACGGTGGGCCACACCAATGTATGTATTTTATCCAGCGGTCCATCTATCTGGACGGTGGTTGATTTTGTTTTAAAAAAAATAATAAATAATAATAAGCTGGAGTAGATTCAAATATTTGGTGGGCCACGTTCGTGAACCTTACCCTGATGTATATGGTTCATCTAACAGTTTGTCCATTTGGTGAGCCAGTCTTAAGGCTTGGGAAGAAAAATAAGATAGATCTAATATCAAGTGGACCACACTGCAGAAAATAGCGGGGTGAACGTCCACCATTGAAACCCCTTGGGTTATAGGATTTTGGACCAATATGATATTTGTTTTTCCTCTATGTCCAGGCCTTTGTGACCCAATGAATAGACTGGATGGGAAATAATACTATGGTGGGGCCCACAGGAATTTAACAGTGGAAATCATCATCACCACTGTTAGGTGTGGTATGGTCCAGATGATCCTTTGG
This sequence comes from Magnolia changhungtana, assembly GCA_030180095.1. Lineage (NCBI taxonomy): Eukaryota > Viridiplantae > Streptophyta > Magnoliopsida > Magnoliales > Magnoliaceae > Magnolia > Magnolia changhungtana. Next base: position 1,283,864 of record JASAUF010000117.1, on the reverse strand, counting down.
ATATGATTCATTTTTGTGATAATGCTCCATAATGATCTCTAGCAATAGATGAATGGGATGTTGGTTTAGGCCCATTTGATTCGACCCGTTTGAATCGGAATTCTTTTTAATGTGGTCCAAACCCACTTGAGGCCCATTGGTGCGGCCCATCCATGGGGCCCACCTACCTTATATTTAAGGCCCATATGATGGGGCCCACTGCTTGAATCCGAGGCCCATGAGTGTGGCTCATTGTAATACATTCGAGGCCCTTGTATAAAGCCCAACACGATATATAAGAAGCCCATGAATGAGGCCCAATGTGATGTATGTGTGGCTGTTACGTTGTGTATGAATCCCTTATGTAGGCCACTCCTTGGGAGCAATGTTGGTTAGGTGTCCACATTGATGGGCAATGATGGTTGGATGTCCACATTGTGACCTCCCTTAGGCCCTGTTAGGCCCATTCTCATCATTCTCTTATGGGTTAACCCAAATAAGTGGGTCTCATTCACCATAGACGGATAGCTCTGTGCTATCGGATTTGATATAACCATAGCCGAGGGCTGATCTTTATATTATGGTTGATCGGCTATTCATCTATTGACCCTGCCTTATTTATATGCCGATTATATAGGCCGATTTCAATTGTCGAGGCCAAGTATCAGGGCCGATTCGGATTTGTCAAGGATGATTGTATAGGCTGAAAAGGCCAAGCTATATGTCCTAGAGGGGGGGGGGGGGGGTGAATAGGACTGTGCCAAATTAAAATTTAACAATGGAATTGAAATACGATAGCCTTATAAAAATAAAGAATAGTACTTTAAATAAATCAAAGAACTGAAATGTAAAGCAATCATAAAAATAGCTTGATACTAACATTATTCTAAGGACAACCTTTGCACCATAAAAACCAAGGGTTTATGGCAGGACAACCTTACTAGAACAAATTGAATATCAAAACTCAAACAGAAAGGAAATAAAGGAAATAGCAAGAAATAAATTCTAAACTATTACAACATTCCCCACTTTGCTTGAAATGTAAATATTACAACATTCACATCCACATATACATTCCACAAATCTGAATGATTAAAGATATGAAAATTAAAAGAGCATTCAAATCATAAAACACACCGATATATAGTGATTTGCTTGTGTGTTCACCAACTATTAAACAACAACCACACAGCTTGTTACTCCACTCCTAATATCCTCACACAGGGGATATTAGCATTCACTATGAAACAGGTTTTTACAGGTTCACCTAAAACCTTCACAATTGTGTCTTTTTAACTTGGGCTTACACAATCCAAAAACTCACACTTTCTGAGTTTTCTGGATCTCCTCAGATAACCAACACAATGAGATTTTTCTGCCGAATCTCAAACAAAACCAAAATAATGAATTTACAATAAATGTAAAATACCTGGATTTCTTCTTTTGTAGTAGCCCGGTAGAGCCAATCAGAGTAGAAGTTCGAATCAATGTTCAATATCCAATACTCACTTAAGAAATGGTTCTAGGTTCTAATTAATTTTAAATTAAACCAAATTGGGCATAGCTCTATTTGATTTTGATTCCAATGAAGAAGGAATACAACAATTCCTCTTTTTCAAATAAGATTAGAATATAGGAATAAAATCGAATAAGAAAAGCTAACAAAAGAATATTAAATATGCACAACGTAGCTTAAAATGAACACAACTTATCTCAGAGTGGAGGCTTGAATTTTTTTAAAATTAATCGATGAAAAACTTTGAAATTTGTGTTCAATTTATAGATGCAAAGATCGCATCTACGACTGGTCTTAAGAACCCTTCGACTGGTCGTAGCACCAATGATATTTTAAAATTTTAAGCGCGATCTGAAAAATCAGTTCTACGACTAGTCTTAAGATTCTACGATTGGTCGTAAACCACCTACGACTGGTCGTAGACTACCTACGATTGGTCGTAGCTAACCTAGGACTGGTCGTAGATAACCAGAATTCGTTACTGGAGTTTGAGTCGTAGTTCTAGGACTGGTTGAAGGACGAGTCGTGACACCCCTACAACTGGTCAAACAGTCTTCAAGACTGGTCATAGAATAACCAAAAAATTCCGAAATTCTTCAACAACTTAGGACTGGTCGTGGAATTTCTTGGATTGGTCGAACCAGGTCTAGGACTGGTCGAAGAAGGTCCAGGACTAGTCTTATAACAGACCAAATTAATGTATACAAAATGACCTACCCTAAGGTCAAACTAAGGTCTATCATACCTGGGACATGAAGTATGAACATTGAACTTCATTCTTTCAGATAATGGTTTAACCTTTGAAGCTTGAGATCTTTACTTGATGCAGCTTGATCTTGAGATCTTCTACAGCTTGAATTTAAACTTCAACTTGAGTAGTACTTGAGTCTTGAAATGCACTTGAGTCTTTGAACAAACACTCTTCTTATCGATGTAGCTCTGAACATTGATGCATACAGAAGAGGACAAAGTAGATAACCTTGCATTCCTTGAAGCAGAGCACTGTATATGTCTTGAACTATTGTGATGTCATCTTGCACTTACAATCTCCCCCTTTGTCAAATTAGTGACATACTCCAATAAGAGAAGCATAATATGCACATTAACGAATCATGCACCAGTTATATAAACTAGTTATCAATAAGTAGCACAACTCATTATTTATATACTATACTCCCCCTAAGTAGTAGCACACATCTAAAATATAACTACTCATATCCATAAGTAATCAAACCTTCTCCCCCTTTTTGTCACAATATGACAAAGGAAGTAACAAAGTTAAGGATAAGTAATGGAGGAATAGATGAAGTAACCCCACAATATATAAGAAAGTAAATGTTCACAATCCAGTTACTTGACTAAGAAAACTGAGAAAACACTGGTTAGGTTACCAAATCCCCCATCCCCAACTAAAAAATGTACATTGTCATCAATGTAAAAGAAATAAGCAAGTAATGAAAAAGAGGCAATGAAAAGAGAACGGAAGTGATGAAAAGGTAATACCTGAAGAATGAATTCTGAGGCATTTCCAATAATCTTAGTGTAAAGACAGGTTAGCACAAAACAAAACTCAACAAAGTATAAGCAAACTATCCTAAACAGCAGAAGCAAACTACCTTAGTCCTATGAAAGCAATAAACTAATCCTAAACTAGAAAAGAAAGGGAAAAACTACTCAGTCATGCCACAAGGTTCCTCCTTCGGCCAATATCTTGATAAATTTCTCAGTAGGTTTCTCAACAAGATCATCTAAAAGCCCTTTTAGTAATAGGCTTGGATGCCCTGGAGCATAGATTTCCAGATAAATTTATGGACCTCAGCATAAAGTTTCCTTTTAATCTCCTGAGGTGTCCAAAGCATATATGATTCACCTGTGACAGAAAAATTTTCGCAATTAGTACCCCATGGTGAATCAGAGACTACAAGTGAAATGGCGGTGAAGACCGCACTAGTTGAAGAAGGAATATGCCAATATATCCTAGAGGGGGGTGAATAGGACTTTTTAAAGTTTTTATGATTTATTTAAAAATCCTACTTCACTAATTATGTGATCATGCAGTTATCAGGATTACTCAAATGTAACTCTACTGGCTTCCAAGCCTGGTAGAGGATCCAATCACAAACTATTTTAGAGATAAGTAGTTTGTAAGTTAGCTTATGATGGATATGACTGTGTAAGTGTGTGTGGTGTGATCTAATGTTCAGATATGGAAGTATTAATGTAAATCACACAATCATAAGAATAACAATCATAAACACAGTCATTTTTATAGTGTTCGATGATGAGTCTACTCCACTCCCGGTAACCGCACTCAACCCTTGAGTGTACCGGATTTCACTAAGAAGGTTTCACAATGCTTCACCTCTAACCTAAGGTTTTAAATATGGTTCACCTTCAACCTTTACAACCTACACTGAGGCTGACTGTTTATGCTCTCACGAGCAAGGGTCAATACAACGCACCCGCTTTTAAGCATACTGGCCAAGGATCTTTCATAAGACCCTACTGGAGGTTTTTACACGGTTGACCTCAAACCTTAAGGTTTCACTAGGTTTACCTAAAACCCAGAGTTTTACTGGTTCACTCCTAACCAGATGTTTATGCTCTACACAGAGCAAGGGTCCACACAACGCACTCACCACGTACACTCCTACCAGAGGCCTCCTTAAGACTTCAAAGGGTGAGAACCACTTAAGACTTAGTCCTATAAAGGAATGATCACAAGTGTCCTCTTAGACTCTGGATACTTACAAATAAGATGAAGAGTCCCGTTTAGCACAATGCCGAAGATCCCCTCCTCCTTGTTAACGAAGAGTCTTTTGCTCCCTTGATCCGTAACACAAAATGATATACCAATACTCAAATTCGGGTTGGGTCAAGGTGAAGATGGAATCCTACTCTCAAAATATTTTCCTATCAGGAAGATAGAGCGATTCTAATCTTATGCATTCAAGGCATCCCAGCTTAATAATTTGCCATTAAGGTAGTAGCTGGAGGATCCTTGAATGAGGAAGTTCATTCCCCAATCCACTCTATTGAATGTCAATGATGAGGGTGGATTGGAGGATGAACTCCCTTGAGAGAAAGGGCTTCTTTGGATATAAGATATAAGTTGAAACACTCAAAAGCTCTCTTCTTTCTCTCATAGCAACAAAAGACAAGTCCCCTATATATAGGCAAAAAGTTCCAACGGATATAAAACGGTCACATTTATGATAGAGTTCGATATCATCAAGCAGATTCGATATCATTGAGCATATACTCTCGATAGCATCGATGGTTTGCTTGATGACTCGAACTCAATGCCATATGCTTTTGAAACTTTTGCCAATTGGTTGATGAATCAAAATAATTATCGATGTCATCGGATTTCGAACTCTGATTCCATCGATGACAGGTTCGATCCATCGACACTTGAAAAAAGAGAGAGACTTGACTTTGAAATATTTCAGGTTTTCATGAATGATCAGGGAACCGTCGAGATCATCAGAATTTGAATGTCGATGATATCGAGATCAGAGTTGAGGCATCGATAAATCCAGCGGATTTGTCTTTAAGCTTGCTGAACGATTTATGACCTTGTTCAATGCAATCGACCTGGTGCCGATATTATTGATATTTGAATATCGATTCTATCGAAGGGCCCCCGATCATAGTTAAAAACAACCTGAAATATCTGCTGTAAGAAATGCGTGCCCACGATCGATATCATCGATGGACGTCCGATGTTATCGATATTTGATTTCAGATCATATCGGAAGAGCATCGATATATCGAAGGAATTTGGTATTTTCGTTAAAAAACAGGGGCGCTGAAAATCTGCCTGTCGATCTTATCGAGCCATTTTCGATGGACTCGAGATTTGAATATTGATGATATCGATAGGTGTATCGATACATCAATAATTCGTCTAGATATGTTGTAAAGTTGCTGGACATTTTTAGTTTTTATATCGATGATATCGATAGGTATATCAATACATCGATAAATCCGTCCAGATGAATATTTAGTTGTTGGACACTTTTGGTCCCCTCATCGATATTATCATTAAGGTATCGAGGACATCGATAGAGCAGGTCGATCATATCGAGGGTGTTCCGATAAGATCGACAAGGCGAGAAAAACTTAGAGATTTTCCAGTTTTGAAAAAAGTTTTCTCTCCTTAAAATCCTATGATTTCTAACTTGTTTTAAAGGGTTTTATTCATCTAGTATTTTGGGTTATGGGATGTGAGGCTTTAGATTTACATGTGGCGAGGTTGCACACATCCGGTTGAAGTAGACGCTTGAATTGATCTTCCTATCAGGCTCTGTAGACACACATCCGGTTGAAGTAGACGCTTGAATTGATCTTCCTATCAGGCTCTGTAGACACACATCCGGTTGAAGTAGACGCTTGAATTGATCTTCCTATCAGGCTCTGTATACAATCTAACTCAACACTCACGTAACTTGACAAACTAGGGCACTTTCAATCTCCCCCCTTGTGAATTACGTGAAAAAAATCCCCAAAACACCCTAGAATTCTCTAGACAAACACACCCTAAATTGTGTGTACATGCTTTTACACAATTTTACAATTTATACCCCATGTACACAACCAGTAGTTGCTCCCCCTGACTTGAAAACTCCAACTCCCCCTTGTTTATTGCGGCTGCTCCCCCTAACACCTGCAACAACATCTAATAGATACACAATTTTCATTTGGGGTGTTTGTAAATGTTCTCTCCCTTTTTGTCAGTCATTGACAAAGATATCTCAGGTGATATTGACTGAAGCTTGAAATACATGGGGGAACCAATTAGGTAAAAGCAGAACATTTGATGTATAATAAGAATTCAATTTAAGCAGACATCAATATCAGAACCTATGGATGCATTTTAGAGCAATTATATAGCAGTTTTTTTTTAATCACATGCAATCCATAACAAAAACTTGATAAACCAGGGGAACTCAAGATATAATCATGGCATTAAAGATATGAATTCTATTAAGCCATATTCAAAAGGAAACCAAAATATCCAACCATATACTACCACAGACAGTAGTAGATTTAAAGATTATCCCAACCAAACCAAACACAACAATCAATAAATCCTTCCATGTACATATACAAAAAAATAGACGTCCGAATCCCTAGAGTGGTTAGCTATCACATACATTCATACAGACGTAGAATATTTAAAAAGATAGTAATATTCGTACGTAGAAATATGAGTGGAGTGTAGGTGATAGTGTGCAGTGACCATCATCATGGTGCGGAGTGTGATGGTGTAGTGTCATCCCATCAACACGTCATCAAATCGACCAGCTGTTGTACCATGCTCTGCACTCCTTGAACCATCCTTTCCAAGACTATAAGCCTTTCTTTAACTGAGTGGATGTCCTTCTGAATCGCTCTAATCTTGTCCAGCTTAAACCTTTTGCCATATCCAGCTGTTGATGTGGACAGAGCTGGATCGGGTCCAGGAGGTGCCTCTTCAGCCGTTGCAGTCCCTTCCATGGGATCACCACCTTCTCCTTCAACTTCTTCTGCCTGGATTTCTTCCTCGGGTTCTCCTTGTACTCGTGAAACTCCAAATCCATTTTTCGGACATTTCTTTTATTGAAAACTTGGAGCGGGAATACCGAATAGGTAGTTGATGGGAACCCGATTTTGTTGCATATCATGCTGATAATCTAGGGGTACAACAGATGGAGGTCCCTGGATGTATGGATGGAGTTTACCAACTGAGAAACAAGCAGAGTTAGAAGGCAGATCTTTAACCGTCTAGCAACTGAGTATATGATCATGGTCATGAGGCCGGTGAGATCGGCCCGGTTGGTACTTCTGGGATAGATGTTAGTAGTGAAGATACCATGCATAATCTGAAATCTAGGATCCATATACCTGGATTTTAATACATTCCCTTGATGTCAGGGGATGTTCCTACCATTGCAGAGATACTTAGTGACCCTGGATCGAATGTCCATGTTATCAAGATCCATCTCTAGGATACCTTCTGGGACCATGTTGATTCTGATAGTTTCAGCTATTGTAGCTGGCGTGATAAACACATCATCACCACCCAAAGATACCATGAACGAAGGAGGGTCAACCGGTAAATGGCACGCAGCAAGGAAATTGCACGTTCTCTCAAGTTGGTATGGCCCACCAAAGTTCAAAACGGGCAGCTAATCTATTGCGATAAATAGGGGTTCCAATTTGTATGGTTTGAGACACTCCCTACCTACCCTTCTCTCTTGAATAAGCTTCCTGCCCATGTATTTAGGTGGTCGTGAACTTGATCCAGTTAGAGGAGGTGGTGCCAGAGATTCGATCTGGGACCCACCATGTGGAGTCTGTCTTGTTCTTTGCCATGTGGGGATCCCACTTTCCAGACCCCTCGCCCTGACTCTCGAGGAGAGTACCTTTTGTCGGGTGGCTATTGAAGATTACTCAGGGCCGGATGCTACCCCTTTGTCTTTCCCATATGGACAGATGGAATCTTGAATGATTTGGGAAGAACGACAAAAACCTGACAGAAACGATAAATACCTAAAAAAGAATGGACTCTTGACGTATTAGAAGGGTATTACCTAATTTGTGGAATGATTTGAGTAGTCCGACGTGGCTCCAACTGATTTGGTCGAGAGAATCGAGCAGAGAAGGTGACAGAGAAACCCTTGAGAAAATAACCCCATTTTTCATTTTGCTTACTTTTATCGAGCGGCATCTGTCAATATGATTGACCACTGTCTCGATAATATCGAGAGGTTGCTTATCGATTCTATCGAGTCTGTGTTCAATATCATTCTTGGCCACCTGACAATCCATATCCTAAGGACCCGTCGATAATATCGACCTTCTATCGATAAATTGAAAATGTCATATCGATAGTCATGTCAAAGATGAAGATTTTCGGTTTTCAGCATTCAGACGGATCTTCAAGTATACTTTTCGTATCTCTATCAATAGTATACTTAGCAAAAATTATGTACACACACCGTACACAGCAAAATTATAAACATTTGAATGTTTATACAAAAATCATGGAGGTAAAGTACCTTAGATATATCGTTTGAAGCTCAGCAAAAATATTTCCTCATTTTAGCACCGGTTCAGATTCTGATACATGATCTGAACTAATTCTTCCTTACCCATTTTACTTTGTTAATTGATTTGGGTTGTAATGCAAGGGCATTTCTCCTATCCATATCCTTAAGAGGACTCTTGAAGTTCTGTATTTCTCTGGTTGACAATTTGTTAACATGATTCTGACCAGAGTTAGGTTGAGTCCTCCTAGGAGTTATGCATTCAAAATTATAATGACCTAAATCACCACACAAATAACATGCTGGAGTTGTTCTAGTTTTGCTTCCAGAAGCAACAGATTTTTCAGTTCTGGGAGCTGCATTTTCAGTTTTGATTTATGTCTTTCATATCCAAGACCGCTTTTATCCTTTCCAAGTCTTCCCATTCCTAACAGTTTTTCTAGCTTTTTGCCACTCTGAGAAAACTTGTAGTTTATGTTAGCTATCTTCTTGGATTCTTCCAAATCAAACAGGAGTATATGATTTTCATTTTGAAGAAGCATATTTTTGTCTTTTAATTTCTCAACTTGTTTGTTTAGTTTTTCAGACTCATTTTTAAGAAAGGTATTAATTCGTTCAAGTCTATCATTATCCATATGATATTGTTGTAGATCATTTATTAATTGTGTGTTGATTTCTAATATGTTATCCAAATCTTTCTGCAGCAACTTACCTTTGTTTTCTGTTATTCCGAGTCTCTTAAGGATATTGATGCTATGAATATAGAGTTGATTATAAGCATCTTGCAGTTTATCCTTTTCTTCTTCTTCTTCTTCTTCAGTTCCCTCATTGTCAGATGAAAATGATTCAGTGGCTAGCTGTTCTTTCTTGTTCTCAGATTCAGTGGGGATGATTGAAGTAGTGGAGACCATGAGTATTTTTAATGATTTCTGATCTCCATTGCTTTCTGAGTCACTAGATTCTGAATTTGACTCCTCAGTATCATCCCACCTGGCAATCATAGCCTTGCCTTTAGTTTTTCTATTTGGGCATTCAGTAGACAGGTGTCCATACTCGTGATAGGCGTAGCATTGTAGTTCTGTGGTTCTTTTACCAAATTTGTCTGCAGAAGGTTTTAGTTCACATTTCTCCCTCTAGAAGGACGGCCGCGATTCTTCTGAAAGAATCTTCTAAATTTTTGTGCCAGCAAGGCTACTTCTTCATCTTCGTCTTCCTTTTCACCTTCACTGTCCTCATGAATTGTTTTCTTTGAAGTTTTTAGGACAGTGTTTTTGGATTTTTGGGATTGTTTGAAGTGTAGTTCAAAAGTTTGTAGGGAACCTACTAGTTCTTCTACTTTCATTTCATCTATGTTCCTACACTCCTCAATTGTTGTAACCTTGGGATTAAATCGTTCCGGTAGGGATCTTAGAATTTTCTTACAAATTTTCGGTATCGGAACTTTCTCTCCCAATCCACCCATGGAGTTGCAAATTATATTTAACTTTGTGAAAAACTCCATAAATGTCTCATGCTCTTCCATTCTGATACTTTCGAATTGTGAAGTCAGGAGTTGAAGTTTGGATCGCTTCACAGTGCTTGTGCCTTCATGGGTTGTTTCCAATAAATCCTATGCTTTCTTGGATGTCCCACACATACTTATCGGATTGAATATATCCTAGGACACGGCACAGTAGATAGCATTCATAGCCTTGGCTTCAGATGTTTGCCTTTCTTTGTCGAATGCTGTCCACTTTTCTTTTGGTTTGGGCTTTGCGATTGTTGTGCCACTATCAAGTATGATTTGTTCAGTTGGTGGCACATATCCGCTCTCAACTATGTCCCAAACGTCATAATCCAAAGATCTCAGAAAGTAGTGCATCCTAGCCTTCCAGTATGCATAGTTTGAGCCGTTAAATAATGGAGGTCGAGTGACTGATGAGCCCTCTCCTTTGGCCATAATTACAACTTCAGTCAAGATCACTCTTTAGGCGGTGAAGCCCTTAAAGAGAGACTTGCTCTAATACCAATTGAAATTACGGTGAAGACCGCACTAGTTGAAGAAGGAATATGCCAATATGTCCTAGAGGGGGGCGAATAAGACTTTTTAAAGTTTTTATGATTTATTTAAAAATCCTACTTCACTAATCTTGTGATCATGTAGTTATCAGGATTACTCAAATGTAACTACTTTATTGGCTTCCAAGCCTGGTAGAGGATCCAATCACAAACTATTTTAGAAATAAGCAGTATGCAAGCTAGCTGATGATAGATATGACTATGTAAGTGTGTCTGGTGTGATCAAATGTTCAGATATAGAAGTATTAATGCAAATCACACAATCATAAGAATAACAATCACAAACACAGTCATTTTTACAGTGGTTTGATGATGAGTCTACTCCACTCCCGGTAACCGCACTCAACCCTTGAGTGTACCGGATTTCATTAAGGAGGTTTCACAATGGTTCACCTCTAACCTAAGGTTTTAAATCAAGTTCACCTTCAACCTTTACAACCTATACTAAGGCTGACTGTTTATGCTCTCACGAGCAAGGGTCAACACAACGCACCCACTTTTAGGCACACTGGACAAGGATCTTCCATAAGACCCTACTGGAGGTTTCTACATGGTTAACCTCAAACCCTTAGGTTTTACCAGGTTCACCTAAAACCCAGAGTTTTACTGGTTCACTCCTAACTAGATGTTTATGCTCTCCACAGAGCAAGGGTCCAAACAAAGCACCCACCACGTACACTTCTGCCGGAGGCCTCCTTGAGGACTTCAAAGGGTGAGAACTACTTAAAACCCAATTCTAGAAAGAAATGATCACAAGTGTCCTCTTGGACTCTGGATACTTACAAATAAGCTGATGAGTCCCGTTTAGCATAATACCAAAGATCTCCTCCTTGTTAATGAAGAGTCTTCTTCTCCCTTGATCCGCAACACAAAATGATATACCAATACTCGGCTTCGGGTTGGGTCAAGGTGAAGATGAAATCGTACTCTCAAAATATTTTCCTATTAGGAAGATAGAGCGATTCCAATCTTATGCATTCAAGGCATCGCAGCTTAATGATTTGCCATTAAGGTAGTACCTGGAGGATCTTTGAATGCAGAGGTTCATTCCCCAATCCACTCTATTGAACGTCAATGATGAGGGTGGATTGGAGGATTAACTCCCTTAAGAGAAAGGGCTTTGGATACAAGATATAAGTTGAAACATTCAAAAGCTCTCTCTTCTTTCTCTCACAGCAACAAAAGACAAGTCCTCTATATATAGGCAAAAAGTTCTAATGGATATAAAATGGTCATATTTATGATAGAGTTCGATATCATCGAGCGTATACTCTCAATAGCATCGATGGTCTGCTTGATGACTCGAACTCAATGTCATACGCTTTTGAAACTTTTATCAATTGGTCGATGAATCAAAACAATTGTCGATGTCATAGGATTTCGAACTCTAATTCCATCGATGACAGGGTCGATCCATCGACACTTGAAAAATGAGAGAGACTTGACTTTGAAATATTTCAGATTTTCATGAATAATCGGGGAACCATCGAGATCATCGGAATTTAAATGTCGATGATATCGAGATCAGAGTCGAGGCATCGATAAATCCAACGGATTTGTCTTTAAGCTTGCTGGGCAATTTATGACCTTGTTCTATGCAATCGACCTGGTGCCGATATCATCAATATTTGAATATCAATTCTATTGAAGGGCCCCTGATTATAGTTAAAAACAACCTGAAATATCTGTTATAAGAAATGCGTGCCCACGATTGATATCATCGATGGACTTCCGATGTTATCGATATTTGATTTCAGATCATATCGGAAGAGCATTGATATATTGAAGGAATTTGCAATTTTCATTAAAAAACAGTGGCGTTGGAAATCTGCCTGTCTATCTTATCGAGCCATTTTCAATGGACTCGAGATTTGAATATCGATGATATCGATAATTTGTCCAGATATGTTGTGAAGTTGCTGGACATTTTTAGTTCTTATATCAATGATATCGATAGGTGTATCGATACATCAATAAATCCGTCCAGATGAATATTTAATTGCTGGACACTTTTGGTCCTCTCATCGATAATATTGTTAAGGTATTAAGGACATCGACAAAGCAGGTCGATCATATCGAGGGTGTTCCGATAAGATTGACAAGGCGAGAAAAACTTAAAGATTTTTCTATTTTGAAAAAAGTTCTCTCCTTAAAACTCTATGATTTCTAACTTGTTTTTAAGGGTTTTATTCACCTGGTGTTTTTGGGTTATGGGATGTGAGGCTTTAGATTTACCTGTGGCGAGCTTGCACACATCTAGTTGAAGCAGACGCTTGAATTGATCTTCCTATCAGGCTCCGTAGATAATCTGACTCAACACTCACGTAACTTGACAAACCAGGGCACTTTCAACAAGTAGATAAAATTCAAAAAAATTCTCAGTAGATGATGTAGTCTCGACACATTCCAAAGTTTCAAACTTGGGTTCAATTGTCAGCTCTCCCTCCTGTGATAGTAAACATTCAGGATCTGTGGAGGGAAGGGTTTTAGAATAAGAGTTCTCTTGGTCAGTAACAACTACCGAGATGTTGTCTTGCAAGACATTCATTATGTCCTATATCATGGGATCGTTTGAATCTGTACAGTGTGCCAAGCAATCTTTGGAAGAGTTTAGAAATTCAGTTGAGAGTGACTCATTCTCTACATTGAAGTTTGTGATGATCTGCCCAAGGATTCCATCATCTTTGAAAGTGGATGGATGCATTAATGTACAGACTTTGTTCATTGAAGCTTCTCAGTAAAGGCATTGAATCATCAAAAGTGTATAACTCAGATGGTGGCCTCAACTAGGTGGTTTCAAATTCCAGAGTCATATCGGTCAACTCGTCCATCTCTTAACCATCTTATAAGTTAAATCAAGGGAGTAGTCTAAACATGCCTCACAAGAGTTGGAAAAGTCAGTTAAAAGCAGCTCATCCTCCACATTTAAATCAAACATGTCAAATGGGTAAAGTAGATCATTATGGTCGACCACTTCCTGTACCCATTGATCATTGACCTAGACCAAACTTGAGATCGATTATAGGAGAATTTGGCCTATAAACTCATGATTCTCATCCCAATACCTATCATCATCTAATTCAGTATAGCTCACGAGTGGGATGAGATCACTTACCGCACATTGTTTTTCGAGGTTAGGTTGAGGCTCGAATAAACTAGCCTCTTCCTCCTCATTGAAGTCAAGTGTGTCATATGACTGGAGTATGTCCGTATCATTATATTTGAAAGACACCCATGTCTCTTGATCATTCCTTTGGATAGTCATCGAGATCGAATCTTCAGGAAATTGAACCGTATTAACTAGGGTACCAAGGAACCACTTGTAGCAATTAGAACACTACCTTACATGATTTAAGGATACAACTGGAATCAGAGTCTTATCCTATCCAATTGGTAAGAAGAGATTTGTCAGATCTCTGAACTTCTCATAGATCTAATCATCAATGGATGAGAGTTGTGAGGATTTAGAAGTGATTCCATCACCTAATCATGCCCAGGAGACAAGACAAATAATAGGATTACCAATCTCACAACCAATCATAAGAGAATTGTGAAGGTTAGGAAGGATTCCATCATCCTACCATGCCCAAGGGATGATGGTGACCAACAAGATTTCCTAATTTTACAATCTTAATTTAAGAAAAGAAGATATCACAAGGTATCGCAGATCTATTGTAATTTGTCATAACAATCCATTAAAAACTAAAAATATTCTTCCATAATCAAACTAGAATCCAAGAGAGTTCAACAAAACATGAATCAGAACAAAGCAAACATCTTAAGCACGCTACAAGCTTCACCTCTTAGCCCTAGCTAAGAGGTTTAACCAACCATAGACATGATTAAACTAAGAACTTTTAAACAAAACATCAGCTTAGGAAGAAGAAGAAAAACTCTCAGACAGCTGCTCCACCCTTTTTCTTCACTCCTCAAACCCTAGAAGATGCTTCGGAACATCCTAGGAACTCCTATTTATAGTTTTGTAGCACCCCCTTTCGCATCGACTTGGAAAAATCTGAAAACCGCCTCAAATTTACGTAGTTTGCGCAACATCTGCGTAACCTTAGACTAGTTGAGGGTCTCCTTCGACTAGTCAAGGATGACAGGATTTTAGAGGATTTGTCGCTGGAGTTCGAGTCGAGGAATCTTCGACTAGTCGAGGGACCAATCGAAGGAGGTAGATTTTTAGGGTTCCTTTTCTTCACTTCAAGTCTTCAATGCTCTTCATTCCTCACTTGATTTTCTTGAATCTTTGGCATGTGAATTCTTCATTATTGGCCTCATAAGATCCTTCCTTGGCTTTGATGACTCTCGAGCGTTAAATCCATTCTTTTAGCATCCTTTTCAATCTAAGCTCTTAAATTCACCTTGTAACACAAACATGATTAAAATATAACATAAAGAATTATCATGCTCATAAAACCAAGTAATAAATGGGGGATAATATGCAATATTTGACCCTCAACCGACACACTTGATGAGGAGCTGCTACATGAGGCCCCCAAGATACATGATTTTTCACAAGAACACGTTGTTGTATATATAAGTTGTGAGTTTGTATTTACAATCTTATCCCTCTCCATTGGCCCAACTTCTGTCATCCATTCTTCCTAATTGCACCATTCAAATGAGATGAAATTTCACCACTAGTTATTACTTTTCAAGATCTCTCAAGTAGTTATGTTTGGGCTCTGATCTCTTAAAGATGACAAAGATGCTCTCTTGATGGCTAGCACACTATGCTTCAGAATGGTAGTTGTACACATCTAGTTGAACTATTACTTGGTAGTTTGGTCATATACTTTAAGATCTTCAGAATGACCGATTCATCCTAATATTCGAATGACCTATTTGATGGATCCAAACCTAATGGGTGGTTAGATGACTTCCTAAAAATAAACAAACTTGATGGTTAGTATTCTAGTCACGTATCTAGGTGATTGTAGGATCAATTTTACAAATGGATGGAAACAAGTGGATTTTTTGGAGCGATCAGGGGGCAAAACATGTATACTGTTAGATTTGAGTGACTTGTTCACATGTGTAAGTTCCTCAAATTGTAATTCTACTGGTGGATTAAGCATATTCATGTGGGTTAAACAAGATGAATTGATCAGAATCTTAATATAGTAAGTGTATGGATGAATGTAGAGGTCGAGTAGCTAGTTTACTATGATCGGGTGGTCCAAAATCCAAGTGGATGGTCAGATGTCTCTATCTAGCAGTGAATATCTAATAAAGCAGTTGGTTATGGTGAACAAGTGAGGCTACTTACATATATGATGGTCTTGTCTTAAAATCAATGGTCGGATGGCTTAATATGGGGATGAAAGTTATTCTCAACGGTCAGATTCATGTTGGAGAATGGATGTATGGTTAGGTTAACTAGATTGGTATCGTACACATGTACATAATGGGTTAAATTCATGGTAACACTCGAGAACTTTCAATACTCAGGTATTGAAAAGTTCGGGGTGTTACAATCTACCCCCCTAAAACAAAATTTCATCCCCAAAATTTATTTATTTGTTCCATTTGCACTGATCCGTTATGTTTAATATTTCACTATATTCCTCATGAGGTATGTTTAGGTGTGTGTATAATTGGCTACATGAAAATTGGGACGCTATAATCTACCCCCCCTTAAATAAAAATCTCAACCCCGAGATTTGAAAATTGGATTAGATTGCTTATGCCTTACTTGAATATGATTTCGTAATTCTATGGTCCCGGTCATTCTAAATCCTTGGGGAATGCCACTAAATTTTTTGTTTCGCCATCAGAGTATTCTAGATTTCATAAGGATAGATTCAATTTATTCACTCCTTGTCGAACTTAAGTTTCAGTGTTGTCCTTTATATGAAAGGTTGTAACTCTTAAGAAAAATTGTTGTATATTGACAACATGTAAATCTCATAATTTTAGTTTCTGATCTATGCATCCAATTTATTCGAAATTTGGAATTCAAGTCATTGACTTATTCCTGAAGTTACAGAAAAATTCATGAGGTAGTAATCCATGGTTTGGGGGTTGTTTCATGCTTGTGAGGTGAATAAAAGCTTGCTATCCAGCAACAATTCCTGCCTAATTTTGTTATTGTCGAATTTTTATACAAATTTGTACAAACCAAATCAAGATGAAATTTTACAAGAAGGTTGATGGGGGCCTAAGTGATCTATTAAAAATTTTTTGAAATTTTTAGATGTGTCTTCCTTCTGCAACTAGTGAAGATTTCATAGCATGTCAAAATTTTGTTGAAATAGTAAAATTTTTTAGGAAAATTAGAAAATCTTTATTCCCATGAGGGGAAACTTGTTCTTCTTACTTGGAAATTCATTTAAGGATGAATTTTAGTTCATAACAAGTTTATTTGGGATTTTTGAGAATGTTTCTAAAGGTACCTAGATTCATAGTCTCTAAATTCGATATCTAACTTAACATTCTCAATGGGGAACCTGAATATGGGTTTCTAATTCCTCAACTTCCTAGGTCCTTTAGGAATTCAATTGAATATATGTATCTAATTCATAATCATATCCTGGTCACATAAAGCTTATGATGGTCCATGTCCTTAAGCCCAGTTAATCTTGTTCTCATGTTTCGACACGAACTGTAACATCATGAAATTTCGCGGCCAGAGTTTATACTCGTGCCTGAGAAAATCAGGTGTTAATAATTGAATGAATTGGGTACTTTAGAAAATCGCACCATATTTTTTTTCTTCATTTGGATCACATCCAATTACATCCATGAAGGTACCATTCACGAGAATAAAACCAACTGTGATTATTATTAAAAGTATTCAAATAAAATATCGAGTGCCCTCTCAATGGAAGCTTATTACATTATCAAGTTCACAGCAAAAATATAAATCTAAATCATAAAACTATCATCTTATTTTTTCAAGATAATCTTCCATAGTGAGATGGTCCTCTAGGTCTTCAATCTGTATGTCACCTGCATCATTTGTACGGTTGGAGAGGGTCAATGTCCTACTCATAATGATGGTAATCCTTCAAAGTTAAAAATAATTTAAGATATTTATAAAAGTAATATAAAGGTTCTGATACATCCCGTACTTCATAACTATGAGAGGTATCAATATGCGCAAGCAACCTACATGAGATGCATGCATAGCAAAGTATGTATTATTCATCACACTTAGTGATCGTCACAATGTAGAATATGATTAGAGTTATCCGACTCACCCCGCATCCGATTCTATGAAGATTCGCCGGCGTGTCCTACGTTTAACATGGTTTTACACGGTTATCTCAAGACGAATACAACACATGACTAGATGAATTACGTAACACGATTTGTTCATGAAGCGACTATTTGCGACATCAAATCCCAAAAGTGATGTAACATGCATTGCGCATTACTTACATCGATTTGTGTACCACTACCCATGAATTATGGAATTACGTGTCGTCCTAAGGTCCGCTATCAAAAATGCATTACGTCCACGATATTTATTCGGCCACTAGAGGTGGGATACCCAACATAGTACTTGTACCAAAAAGGAAAATCCATTGAATTGTGGGTGTTCTGGAATATCAAGACACATGCCCAAGCTTTAAAGGTAAACAACATAAGGCTAACAAAGTATATAGGAGAGTAGCAATAGCTAGCTCAACAAAAAGGGAGAGCGGCAATGGTCAACTCAAAAATAAGGATAGTAGCAATGACTAACTCAACAAAGGAGAGTGGAAAGGGCCAACTCAATAATAAGGAGACTGGCAAGGGCCAACTCACATAATTAATAAGGCAAAGGCAAGGCTTGTATCCATCGCTCACATAAATTCATAAAGATCACATGTAACCAAAGCCATACCATAATTTCCACAGTATAGACAATTGATGGTGGTAAAATTAAACGATAGCAGGGAAAGAATCATTATAATATAGAAACATGTATAAAGGCAATTAAATCATGCCAACTTAAATTAAGGTAAACTTAAAGGAAAAACCCTTACCTTAGTTTAATCTCAACTTGACATTGCCAGATCTGCAATATCGTATTCAAGCCTAGGATAATTAGTATGTTTCCTTATATTGTAACGCTAACCACGCCATGTGATCGAATCAAGTTAGGTCTAGTTCCTACTACAACAATAAGCAAGGGATTTAGACGTAGCTTGGACGGTACAAGCAAATATGGAAATCTAGTTATTTTTGGAAAGGTTTCAAGAGGTTGTTACTTCACCTCTTCGGTTTGTATAGAACTGATTGAACCCGCTGCCCTTGTTGTGTTCCTGGCAGCTGCCACAACCGGTCTCCTCCCTTCTCTCTCTCTCTCTCTCTCTCTCTCTCTCTCTCTCTCTCTCTCTCTCTCTCTCTCTCTCTCTTTCCCGTCTTTCTTTCTTCCTCTCTTGCTGGTGTGATCTCCAGCACCGGATGTGGGGTTCTTATACCAATCTGGATCGTCAAGAATGTTCCAGCGTAAGTTGTACGCGGAACATACCTTGCGCAATCGGGCTGCGTGAGTAGTGCACGGACTCCTATTTGGACACGCTTCTTTCCCTTTCCTCCCTTCTTTTCTGCCAGAATTAGGTCGTTTTGAATAGGGCCACAGAAGAGAGGTCAAGATCGTGTTCTTGGGTGCAAGAAGTCTCATCCGCTGATCCGATGGTGGTCTTACCAAGTGATCTATTCGAAATCAGCTGCTATGGTTTGTGGATGTCTTCATGGAAATCAGGGAGCATAATCCTTCCGTATTCTTTACTGTCAACGTGGAAATGGTCGGAAATTCTAATTCCAAGAATTGGACGTCTTGGATTGGAGCAAGGTTCTAAGATCCGGTCGCCTTTCACAGAGGGAGTTGGTGTACAAACGGATTCTCTGCAGTTTTTGTCCGGCCGATCCGGAAAATTCCAGCAAGTGAGGTCTTGTTTCGGCTCTTTCCAACGTCTCTGGGAGAGTCGGGATTCTCTCCTTTCCATCTTGGATAGTTCAGATTGGATTCAGGATGTGGCCTCCAGCGTCGAAGGAAGGAACACAGAAGTTTTTCCATTTTTTTTCGGAAACTCCAGGTGCGCACACCCGATCTCCCTGGTGATTGTGTGCTCACGCGTGTGTATCAACGTGTGGGGCCCATAAATTCCTGGTATGGACCATCAATCTATCTGATGGACGGTTCAGATCATCAAGGTGAGCCCTCGATGGTGGGTCCAATCACGTCCAAATGGACGTCGTGTGTTTGAAACGCCCGAAGGCAGGATACGGAAAGGAAGGGGAATCCTTCCTAACTACAGGTAGTTGCGGGTTAAACCCGCTTGACCGGGTTTCCCAGTCTGGTGTGTCGTGGGCGCACACCGCCTATGTGTACCTGCACCTTTATGTGGGATCCATAGAGATGTTTGTGACAGATCCCCTTCATTGGTTTGATCATTTGGCGTATGCAGCGTCATAGAATCCAAAATGCGGTTGATCTGAGTTTCCAGTGGGCCACAACACACTTGATGAGGAGCTACTACATGAGGCTTAACGACTTTGAAACCCCCAAGATACATGATTGGTTGTGGTGTAGATGGGATCCACTTGTGATGTCCTTTGGGAGATCCACTCCGTTCACCGACTTCAGCCCGTTTTTTGGGCCCATGGCACCAAGTTTGAAGCAGATCCGAGCTATGGGTGGGCCACACATTCCAAGAACGTGCGAGTTTCTCTCACACCTAGAAATCTGGGTGATTTTCACGAGAACACGTTGCTGTGTATATAAGTTGTGAGTTTGTATTTACTATCTTGCCCCTCTGCATTTACCCAACTTCTATCATCCATTCCTCCTAATTGCACCGTCCGAATGAGATGAAATTTCACCACTAATCGTTACATTTCAAGATCTCTCAACTAGTTAAGTTTGGGCTTTGATCTCTTAAAGATGACGAAGATGCTCTCTTTATGGCTAGGACACTTCGTGCTTCAGAATGGTAGTTGTACACATCTAGTTGAACTATCACTTGATAGTTTGGTCATATACTTTAAGATCTTCAAAATGACCGATTCATCCTAATATGCGGATGACCTATTTGACGGATCCAAACCTGATGGGTGGTTAGATGACTTGCTAAAAATAAACAAACTTAATGGTTAGTATTCTAATCACGTATCTAGGTGATTGTAAGATCAGTTTTGTAAATAGATGGACACAAGTGGGTTTTTTTGGAGTGATCAAGGGGCAGAACATGTATACTATTAGATTCGAGTGACTTGTTCACATGTGTAAGTTCCTTGGATTGTAATTCTAATTGTGGGTTAAGGATATTCATATGGGTTGAACAAGTTGAACGGATCAGAATCTTAATTTGGTAAGTGTACGGACGGATGTAGAAGTCGAGTAGCTAGCTTAGTATGATTGAGTGGTCAAAAATCCAAGTGGATGGTCAGATGTCTGTATCTAGCAGTGAATATCTGATGGAGCGGTTGGTTATGGTGAACAGGTGAGGATACTTAGATATATGATGGTCTTGTCTTAAAATCAACAGTCAGATGGCTTGATTTGGGATGAAAGTCATTCCCAACAGTCAGATTCATGTTGGAGAATGGATGTATGGTTAGGTTAACTAGATTGGTATCATACACATGTACATAATGGGTTAAATTCATGGTGACACTCGAGAACTTTCAATACTAGGGTATTGAAAAGTTCGATGTGTTACAAGTGCGTCTTGGACCTGCGATCGGATATCTTCTTTTCTTTCTGAGAGTTCTTTAAACTCAAAATGATTTTCTTCGATTGATCCCTCTAATTCGACCAAATTCACAAAGCAATTCTCATCGGTTTCCTTCAAACTTTCTTCAAGCCTCTTTATTATAGCCATAAAGTCAGCCCCATATACCTTGGCCCTTGGCGTCCAGGTCATGGAATCTCTTCAATAGTGTAACGAGGAGCCAACCGATATAAGACAATGTCTTTCGACTACTATCGTCAGTCAAGGTGACCTTTGGAATAGCTTATACAATGCTTTAGGGATTCTTTTTTACCGTAATCACGGTAGGTCGGCCAAACTTACTCCTCCCTGTGAACCTGATAGGCCCTACTTCTTTGTCATAATAATAAGCCTCGTTGGCATTTGATATGGCTAAGAAAGGTTTGTTATCAGCCAAGACTAGCTCAACCTTATTTTGGTTCCAGAAGACCACAAACTAGTGGAGAGAGGATGGGATGCAAGAAAAAAAAAAATGAATCTAGTATCTCCTTAACAACATGTTATAGATCGATGATGTATCGACAAATAAAATGGAGCCAACGCTATCTTCGTGCCCATGGTCAGATCGATAAGTAGGACACCATGCGTGTGTGTGACATTACTTGCAAATTTACTAACGATCAATTCTGATGGGATTAGATCAGCTGTAGTTTTTCCTAATTTAGCCATCATCCTCTATGGTAGCAAATTTACTTCAGCCCCGTTATCTACCCGAATTCTAGTGACAGGGTAACTGTATAAGTGAGTTGATATGTACATTGGCTTGAGGTGTTGTGTCATATCCTGAGTGGGTTTGGTGATGATAATCCATTCGGATACATCCCCAACTTCTACAGTAATTGTGTTAACATGTGGTGTTTTGTCGCCTTTCTTCTCCTCAAATGGGAAAGAAGCATGTTGAATTATTACTAGAGGAGCATGTTCCTCCACATCGTCGACCATGCTATTTGGTTGAGTGGGCTTGGCTTGAAAACTAAACGGTAGTGTGAAGACCATGTTGCAATGAAACGTTATAGGAGACAATGACCCAAACATAATTTCACCACTTGAACCTTGCCCCCCTAGTGTTTCAGAAGCCATTTGCTTGAATCGATTGGCCGGTTGCTCAGCCGCTGGATCCATGAGTGAAGCAAATTTAAGGGTGTTAGTAGTTGACGAGAGCTCATCGGCCATCCATTCATCTATTGGAAAACAATATTTACTATGGTAGTCTGACAAATTCCTACAGCTATCTTCCTTTTTAAGACCTTCCAGCTGTGTCATGTCATGTGGCCCTTCTTGTGTCATAGTCGACAGAACTGCTTCGACTATATTTACAGGAATGGGGACCTTCCAAAAGGGGCGTGGCGCTCTAGCCACTAGTGGAGAAGGTACATTTCCTACCTCCATTTCCCTTCTGGTCGCAACCCTTTGTCTTTGCCATCATCGTTTTTGTGTTGTTGTCCGTGTCTTTGGTATCACTGGAAACTTTGGATGGATGACTCTCTTCCAGACTCCTTTTTATGTAGTAGGAGGCTTGACCATCCTTGGCAAGCGTGGTCCCCATCGCGATCTATGGTTGGGGGCCAATTGTATCGGTCTGACATAGTTGTGGTGATCTTCCCTTGCTCTTTTAGGAGCAACTTCTGACTTGGATGTAATTTCTTAAGAACATCGATCGCAGATTTGAGCACCTTGATAGCTTCTTCTGATTTCGATCGATCGATCGTCTTGAGGACACAGAACCCATCGTCTTTGTTGAGTAAACCGATCAGACCCTTTTTGCTGAACATATGAGCTGAGATCAACCTACGGTAGAGGGCAATCTCTCAGGTTGGCAGTAAACATGTTTACTTTGATATTGACTGGGAACTGATTGGTGTCGATCAACATCGCGTCTTCACCTTTCTCTGGAAACTTTAATAATCCACAATCAATGTGATCTTGAATAATATTCCTAAACACAACACACTTGTTAGTCCAATGATTTTGAGTTTCATGCCATTTGTAGTACTCAATCTTTTGCAATTCATCGACCGGAGGTATCTTATGATTAATAGGCACTTTAATAAACTTTTTGGCCAACAATATATCAAATATTTCTTTAGCTTGAGTGATGTCAAAAGTGTACACCTTTTGAGCCCTTTGTGTGGTTGGTACAGTCGATTCCTCTTTAATCAATGCTAAACAGACCAATGGCTTCTTGGCCACTACTTTAGCAATTGCGATCTAATAATTAGGATCATTATAATAACTCCCTAGTGACGAGTTTGCCGCCTAGCTCCTTCCTGTAAGAGCTCTTCATAACGAGAGACCTTTTTAGTTAGATCATATAGGTCTACAAACTTCGTACCTATAAAATTCTTTCAGGGTTTGTACTCAAGCTCGTCTTACACTAATTGCACGAACTCAGCTTTGGTCATCACCACCTTACAACAACTTTTTACTCTCTTGAACCGCATGATATAATTCGTGTAGGTTTCCCCAAGAAACTGTCGGAATCGAGTAAGATCGGTCATGGTGATCTCCTTATTTTTAAAGAAGAACTAAGCATGGAACTTCTCTTCCAGCTCCTGTCAGGGATGCACAGAGTTTGGCAATAAATTTGAATACCAAGTAAAGGCCACTGCAGTCAAAGAGTGACTGAACAATTGTAACTTATAATAATTATTGTTGCCCAGTTCACCTGACTGCATCGTGAAACGGCCAACATGCTCAATGGTTGATTGACCAAGTTCGCTCGAGAATAGGGCAAAGTCTGGTCTATTATTTCTCAGCAATGGATATTGCCGATCTACCAACTTGAGGTATGGTTTGTGGTAAACTGGAATGGTGTTGCGGCCGAGAGCTTGGCGAGCAACCTCCTGGACAATTTGTGTGATTTGATCATGGTCCAGTTACTGAGGATCCAAGATTGGTGGGTGATCTGGGAAAAACTGATTGGGATTATTGAGGAATCTAGGACCTTGTTGTGGGTTGAACCCACCTGGTGGCCCATGATTCCTATTGTCAGGCACAAAATTCCCGGCCTCCCACTTAGGTTTCCTGCCTTCCATAGGAGGAGGTACATTCCTAACCTTTGGAGGGAGGATTGGTGGTGGATTACGTTGCAAAGGTGGTAATGGGGTTGCAATGCCGACCGAGCTTTCGTTGTGTTGTGGTGCTAATGGCGTTCGTTTTGTTATCACAATCAATAATCGTTGCATGACTTCAGTCTGATTGGCCATGTAGCGATTGGTACTCACGCCCTAGGCACAAAATTGCTCGGTCTAAGCTCTTCCATACTCGTGCACCATCTGGATGCTCATTTAAACATCTCACAACACGATGGATATATCGTCTGGGAATACAGTTCGATACATAGATGGTCCGACCTGGTTCCCGGTTGGGTTAACACTTGGATTTGACACTTTAGGAGGTTCATGTATCGACTCCTTCTCGCCAAGGGGCAGTGCAGTTAGTGTTGAGGGTTTAGCTGCAGCAATGCGTGTAGTCTTCCTTTACATTTTCAGGAAAAAAAATTATCTGGTAGTTAACACACAGTGTCCCATAGGGCGTGCTAGAAAATTATTCAATCATTATTTTCCCACAGTGTGCGAGCATGCCAGAATTGGATTTGCGGCTCCAATTTGAACTGAACAATAATGACCCCGAGCACCGAGGTAGGTAGACATGTAGTGTATGACAGAGATCTGAGGAGATTGGTCACCTATTCAGCCACTCGCTTAATGTGTAAATTGGATCAAGCAATATTCAGAAGGTGGGGTTCGTCCTTTAATGATGGGTCACTCCTTTGCAATTCGTACAAAAGGACTTCTGGACACATTAAATGAAATGAGAAAGAAATTCTTACAGTCGGCTGCTGTGAACTGCTGAAGGATACCTTTCTAATGATTGGACGAAGTTCAATGCGAGAGTGTAAACTCCAATTATAGATAATGATTATCAGTTGCTTGCTTATCACTACGGATTACACTACGGAATGCAAATCAACAGGTTGAAGAGTAAATGATTATACTAAGGAATGTGATTCACTTAACAGAGTAAATAAAGGATTACACTACGAAATGTAAATTGACAAGATAATTCAAAGATAATGTTAGATTTGTTTGGTTTTGTATGAGACGAATTTCTTTGTTGTATTCTTCCTTTATTTATAACTTTGATCCAGTAGTTCTGGATCCTTCCCACATTCTGATGGTTATGATAACCGCTTTTTCACTATTGTGCTTCTGGATACTTCCCATGTTATGCTTGTGTTATTTCTCTTTGCGCCACTTGCCTTGTGGTCGATCAATCTCAGTTGTCCTTATTTAGCTTGTAACATCTTGGATTTTTGCCAACCTGAAATTAGACGTTCTTAGGCAATGGCTCGATCCAAACACCTTATTAACTTGTCAAAACTCAATCCCAAAGTCTAAAATCGCTTTTGAACCCATTTCCTTCACAAATCTCACCTTTCACCACCTTGTTCTTTAAATCTTTCTAAGTACTTTTACATTAGACACTAATCTTAAGGTTTAGGTGATGAAGAACAATACTTAAACTATAAATTACTATAACTAGTAAATATAGAAATAAAATGGGCTTTTAATCATTACCCTTATGGAACCCCACAAAACGAATAAGCTATTTGGAACATTAGCCTCTCCTACCCTAGGACCTTCTTCTGTTGTCATTAGGGCATGCTTTAATTGAGTATTAATAACTTAGATCACTTTAAATAAAAACTACAAAGGACTAAGTACCACCTCAGACAGAAATCTTACAGGACTAAATCCTTTAGAAATTGACAAAGTTAACTAAGTGCTACACTAGATCATATACGAAATTCGCTTGAATCGCTTTAAATACGATCTGCAAGACCCAAAACTTGTAGAATCATTGACGCTAGGTTACCCTAAAATCTCGGATCAATCTCATTACCCAGTTGCTCTCGGGAGCACAATGAAACTCCATATCAGATCTGGACTGCACATCGAAAATCCGAATAATACTAAGTTATAGAATTAGGACCTCCTTTTTATGCTTGACAACCATCTCCAAAATCAAATCCAGATAATGTCCTGGGGCTATTCGCTTGAGCCCGGAGTGAAGAGTGTGAGAAAATGTAGATTTCTTAAGAAATCAAGTCTCATTTAAGTAATCTGAGACTTGTCACTTGCGGGCCTGATATAAGCAATCAGACCGTCGGAATCTAACCTAAATACACCCTCAGATCAGGGGAAATTTCATACACATGTCCATGTACTTGAAATCTCTGATCGAGTTTCACTGACTGTTGAACTGAAACTAGTCCGCCACACGTGATCTGGGAATCCGACCGAAACGAAAACTTAACTCGACCTAGATTCAAGATCAATGAGCTTAAGTCCGACCACATACAGAAAAGGGGCCGCCAGAAGTGCTTTGTTGAGACGGAACAGACTCGCTTTGGTTATAACTTAAGTATACCTTGACCTGGAGTCTATTTTGGAGTGTTTTGAGTCTATATAAGGACCTTAAACTCTCACTCTCTCATTACATACGAATTTGAGAAAACCTAAGAGAGAAGAGAGATTAAGTGTGGGAGATGTGGGAGGATCTCCCTGATACTCTACCCTGTCGCTATCCAGGCTTAACCATCCCCCTCTAATCGCTTTCCCGGCGATTCTGGCTTTGTTCTTAGGTAAGAAAACCTAATCCTAAGTTTTTTTAGGGTTTTTAAGAGTGTTGGTGATGTAATAGCTGACCCATTTCATGATTTAGGTTACCTAATTACTGTAGACGAAGGCTTAGAGATTCTAGCGTATTCGTTACGATTCTACGACAAAAGGTGCGGACTTTAGGTGTATAGGTTATGGTTTTCAATACTTTCAATGTCAAATAATGATAGATTCATGATCTACATTCAATTGCACATGTACAAAGTGTTGTCCGTTTCATTTTTCGGTCATACGTTAAGTATGTTGAATATACTGTATTCCTCGTATTTGTAGAAATTACCGTATATGTACAAATTTTGAAAGTATGTTAGCCATGATTAATTACTGTATGAACATGCTATATATATGTATAATACTCAATCGGCGAAAGGATTCGTCTTAATACATGTTTTTGCTAGTATACGTTATGTATGTTAAAAGAGTGTATTCTAAGTGTTTGTGAAAATGACCGAATGAGTATAGAATTCACATTCATGCTTGCCATGACTAATTGTCATGGATATATGATTGTTGTATAGGCAATACCCTTTTGACGAAAGGATTTGCCCTAAATCATGCCACGGCCAATATACACTATATATGCTAAAATGTGTAGCCCAACTATTTGTGGAAATGACTGAATGAATATAGAACTTGGATTCCTGCTTGCCATGACTATTCGTCGTGGGTGCACGCGTATTATAATTGGGGTATCTCCCTAGTGAAAGGATTTGGCCTAATACCTATGTGATCAACATATGTCATGTATGTTGATGTATGTAGTCTAAAGTGTTTGTTGAAATGTCTGAATGAGTAGTAGTTAGTAACTTGTAATGTATAAGGGTGTTGAGATATGATTCTCAACTCCTTTAACTATGTGTATGATTTCTTTAGATATCTGTGTGATTAGGAATTGAATATGTATAAACTCATGCTTATGTTGTACTTCATAACATGCTCAACTGATTGTATGATTTTATCTATGTAATGCATATGTTTAAATTGATGTTTAAGTTGTATTCCATAAGGGCCGTGAAGGGTGATGGGGGAGTGGTGTAACGATTCTGTGCAATATCCCTTGCAGCCCTAAGCAGATAATATTGGATATTTGATTGTATGATTTGAAATCTTGATCCATTACTGCTTTAACTGTTCCGTAATTGAATGTGATTGGGGCTATTATATAGTCCAGGCAATCGGTAACGGGATTGAATTCGTGGCTGAGATTCATTCGCCATGTGAGATGTGTTCGACAAACTCGAGTCGTACTTCGGTTGGCGATAGTGGTTGGCCACGCAAAGTGCTTATGCACTTCATGTCGTTCAACTCATCGTGCGCTCGAGCTAGCCGAGCTCGTCAAGTAACCCGATCTGTCTTATGTACGTTCACCATGTTTGGATGCCTCTGTTTGAACCTGAGGTACTAACCTTACCAGTGGAATTCTGTTAACCGTGGTACCTCGATTGCCTAAGACTCATGAGCCGGGCATGGTGGTATGGGACCCCATGGTCGAGCTGTCGGCCTACGCTGGGGCCATGTGCCTCCCCGTAGTGACCAGTGAGTAACTAGACTCGTGAGCCGAATATGGTGGTATGGGACACTGTATTTGAGCTGTCGGCCTACATTTCTTTGATGGGTGATGGGGGAGTGGTGTAACGATTCCGTGTAACAGACCTGGCAGCCCTAACCGTACACGGTATAGTGAACTCGAGCATACTCTGAATCTGCAAAGAGGCAATGAGCCTTCCCATAGTAAACAAAGTATAAACTAGGCCTGTATTGATAAGGTGATGGGGGAGTGGTGCAATGACTCCGTGTAACAGCCCTGACAGCGCTTGCAGCGACCTAGAACCATACTATCATATGAGATTTCTAGGATTGATGACCCTAGAATGGATCATTGTTTAGGAATGATATAAAGAAGGTACCTTAGTTTCCCAATACTGTTGTTTAAAATGGACTAATAACAACTCGGTAATCATGCTCATCATCACATTGCGTGTGCCTGGAAGATGTGGAGCACTGAGGGTGACAGCATGCCACGTAAGATGGTGTCGCACGAGGGAGTATGTTGGAGAGGGCATGCATCATGACAGCATTTCATACTTGCATTCACAAGAGTACTTAGGATTGTTGATTATACTGCTCTATCATTACTCCTTGACTAAATTGATAACATGTTAACCTATGCTTTATTGTTCCACTGAGTTGATCACTCACTCCCACGTTACGGGACAGTGTTCCGAACACCCACCAGACTTTGTCTGACTGCAGATGGCGACGCTACTCCTGAGATGGAGCCGAACTTTTGTGACGACGAGAATGCCTTCTCATATATGTTGTTTTTTGGCGGCTTCAAGTGAGCCATGCCTTGATCGAAGGGGTTATAGGGATGTTGACTAGATGACACTACACCTTTGGGTATATTTTGAAATTGTACTTGTAATTCATTAACCTGGTAATATTATCACACTCTGGAGACTCACCACAGTTCATATATTTTATATATCTATCACAGTCTTTCTCTTGCAAATTTAACTGTCTCTGGAGTATGATATGCTATTTTGGTATAATCTCATTCATGTTTCAATGCTCTTATCATAATCATCATTATCTATGTGTATAAGTGATGCGTTGGAACTCGGAAGCTGAGCTTTGCTCGACCCCCAATTTTCAGGGCATTACAAGATGGTATCAAAGCATGATTTGGATTATACTAGACTTGTGTTATGGTCACACGACGTACACTGATGCACTCTGACTTAGGAGGGAGCGACGGAACGTAGAAACAGACTTAGGATTTTCCAAATTCGTCGAACGACGAAGTTCACCGAAATCGACCATTTTGATCGGGTTCGTACTCATCTGTGATCGCATGAGTCGATCCCGAATCACCTCTAGGCCGTCAATCGATGGGTTTAGATCATGTTTGACCCCATCCCAGCCTTCAAATACCTCTATGTACTGCTGTACATCAGAAATTTACCCGAATGGCTCGAAACGGAGCTGTGGGCCAAAGGATGCAATCCGGGGGGACCTACGGTAGACCCGGGGTACCATTGGCACCCTGGGAGGGGGGTTGCCACTGCCCTTCGCCGGCGGCACCGCGATCAGTCCAGAGGACCGCGACGGCGCTGCGCTCACCACGGTCCCCTTAGGCAGGGCTGGTCGGGCGGGTGCGGGTCGGTGTTGGTCCACCCCTGGACAAGTGTGGGGCGGGTGCGGGTCGGTGTTGGTCCACCCCTTCAAAAACCCTATTTCATGTCCTTCTTGCCCCCTCTCTCATTTTCTACCCCTTCAAGTCCTCTTTTCCCTTTCAACTCGCTATTTCCTCTCTCAAACCTTCCCTTTAATCACCCATTCCATCATTTTCTGTCACAACCCATTCACCTCCATCGTTTACAGCAAGTCCTACTCCCCTACCCTCTCCATTCTCTCTCATTTGAGCCTGTACATCCCCCATTTGAGGCTCAAAATCGTGTAAGCTCTCTAATCCATCCTATCTTTCCATTTTCCCTCTTTATTCCCTTTCATTTGAGCCTATGTAGGCTCAAGATTCTGAAACCCAACAACTCTTCTCCTATCTTCTTCATTTCCTTTCATTTGAGCACCAAATCCACAGTTTTGTGTCCCATAACTTTCACAACCTCTAAATGTTGGGACATTTAGGGCCCGTTCGGCCAACTGCATTAGGTGAGTTTAAGGTGGATAGAATCGTAAAAGTAACAATAAATGTATGTGTAAGGTATGGTCCCTAGATTGGGTGTATCCCATGTTTTCTAATGCCATGTTTGGAATGTATGCAATGAAAAGTATATCCCGTGTTTTCCTTTCCAATTTACACTTAGAAATTCCTCATCTTGGGATATGGAAATCCCATCTCACACTTTCAAACATAACGCCCATTTTCCAAAGCCTATAAAATTAATCCCCACCCGCCCTCCTACCAAACATGACACTCCCAATCCCGAAGTGGGATTAGTAATGCAATCCATTTAATACAACTTAATACTATTGGCCAAACAGGCCATTAGAGTTTTGGACCTAGAGTTGGTACTCCTAGATTTTACGAACAAATCTGGCAGAATAGGAAATCCAACAAATTAATAACATGAACCCTGGGACCCCTTGCTCGGGCACAGTTACATTCAAGTTCGGGCAACTCAATTCTAATTAGACAACATTTGACCCTAAGCGATAAATAATTTCTTGTATTAGAAAGGGTATAAAATCATCTAGTGTAGAAGCATAGACTTTGGATTACAACCAGTGGATTGCCGCTACTCCTAAATTAAGACTAGACTACTGGTTAGGCTAAGGAAGGTAAATGACTAAGTAATTATGTTAAGCCAATTGAATAATAGACTTAGTTATTCGGCTTAATCGACTTAGACCCACTACACAACTTTCCTTCCGTGTTGGCCCGACCACTTACAACTAAAAGTTTCGTAGTTCGTCTTTGAGGAGTGTTAAGGACATATAACTAATAGAGATTTTCTTTTCAGGCCCAAGGAATTGCCCAAATGGGCAACAGACAGTTAGGAATTAGGTCCCAAATTACATGCCATGTCGGCATACATATGGTGCATATGAACGTAAAAAGATAGCCTACCTGTTAAGCTAGACATGATTAAATAAGATAAGTGTGGACCGTGACAAAACTCCTTGGTAGAATTAGGCATCTTTCCTTAAACTCACACCTGCCCCTAAATCAACCACAATACCCATCATCTTTAGCTCCTTTCTATAACCATATGCACTAATGCCATAACACACATCAGCGATAAAAGGAAGACAAATGTATTGGGAAATCGTATCCCATTTCCTAAATTGCACCTTAAACCCTGGAGGTAGAAATAAATTTTTAAAGGGGATAGAACATTATGAGCCCAACTAGTTAGGACGGTTAATACACCTCTTTGATCTAGGTGGCACAACGGAAACGTGGTGGACCCTTGCCCCACTAGCCCAGGATTGAATAGAATTAATCCAGACTATACGTAAGGATAGGTCACTACATAGGATTTGAATCTCCCTTAGAATGTCAGTAATGAAGTCATCGAAGGAAAGCAATTAGGATTCAAGTATTAAATCAATTCGTACTAAAGAATAGGCCTAGCAATGGGTACGAGATGAATTACAATAGCCAAGGTCAACGTATCTATAACTGTGCTCGTTGAATACGAACATAATAGAAGCATGTTCTACTATGAGAAACCGTTTTAGGATGACCTAGTAAGATTTGATTCACCATTTTCTTGGACATAGATAATAACAAGGACTCTCTTAGACCAAGACCTAAAGGGTAACCCGAGAACTAGGACATTTGAACCTTTCAGTGATGGACATTCCCTAAGGTTTTAGAGTGATCGAACTACGGAGTACTGAAATATACAACTGCGAAGTATTCGCGGCTTGACCCAATTCTCAATCTTGGGCGACTACCAATGGACTCACTGCTTGACGAGCAGAAGACCAGGAGCTACCAGGACTAGGAAGGGATATGATGAGCTTTCTACCCTGGCCAGGTAGATGATCGATGTATCGGGAGTAAGCCCACTATAACCGTCTCTTCGTGTTGGTCAAACAATGAAAACAGCTATCTTACTCTAAATAATTGAGAATTGTCGTCAAGACTCCAAACAGATAAAGAAATCCATTATAGTAAACCATTAGGATATAAGCAAGGGATAAAGAAATAAATTTTTAAGGGGGGTAGTGCCTAAAATGTACTCGACTAGCATGCACAATATACACCCTATCACGCATATAAACTTGAAATCAATAAGTCTTAGGCAAATGAAATAATAGAATTCTTACTTATTACCTTTAACCAATTTCGGGGATGAAATTATTTTTAAGGAGGGTAGATTGTAACATCCCGGATTTTTGCCAACCTAGAATTAGACGTCCTTGGGCAATGGGTCGATCCGAACACCTTATTAACTTGTCAGAATTCAATCTCAAAGTCTAAAATTGCTTTTGAACCCATTTCCTTTACAAATCTCACCTTTCACCACCTCGTTCTTTAAATCTTTCTAAGTACTTTTACATTAGACACTAATCTTAAGGTGTAGGTGATGAAGAACAATACTTAAACTATAAATTACTGTAACTAATAAATATAAAAATAAAATGGGTTTTTAATCATTACCCTTATGGAACCCCACAAAACGAATAAGCTATTTGGAACATTAGCCTCTCCTGCCCTAGGACCTTCTTCTGTTGTCATTAGGGTGTGCTTTAGTTGAGTATTAATAACTTGGATCACTTTATATACAAACTACAAAGGACTAAGTACCACCTCAAACAAAAATCTTACAAGACTAAATCCTTTAGAAATTAGACAAAGTTAACTAAGTGTTACACTATATCACATACGAAATCCGCTTGAATCGTTTTAAATACGATCTACAAGATCTAAAACTTGTAGAATCATTAACGCTAGGTTACCCTAAAATCTCGGATCAATCTCATTACACAGTTGCTCTCGGGAGCACAATGAAACTCTGTATCAGATCTGGACCGCACTTCGAAAGTCCGAATAATACAAAGTTATAGAATTAGGACCGCCTTGCTGGGCTTGACAACCATCTCTAAATTCAAATCCAGATAGTGTCCTGGGGCTATTCGCTTGAGCCCGGAGTGAAGAGTGTGAGAAAATGTAGATTTCTTAAGAAATCAAGTCTCATTTAAGTAATCTGAGAATTGTCACTTGCGGGCCTAATATAAGCAATCAGACCATTGGAATCTGACCCAAATACACCCTTGGATAAGGGAAAATTTCATACACATGTCCATGTACTTGAAATCTCTAATCGAGTTTCACTGACCATTGAACTGAAACTAGTTCGCCACGCGTGATCTGGGAATCTGAGCGAAATAAAAACTTAACTCGACCTAGATCCAAGATCAGTGAGCTTAAGTCCGACTGCACACAGAAAAGGTGCTGCCAGAAGTGCTCCGTTGAGACGAAACAGACTCGCTTTGGTTATAACCTAAGTATACCTTGACCTGGAGTCTATTTTAGAGTGTTTTGGGCCTATATAAGGACCTTAAACCCTCACTCTCTCATTCCATACGAATTTGAGAAAACCTAAGAGAGAAAAGAGAGAAAAGAGAGATAAAGTGTGGGAGATACGGGAGGATCTCCCTGATACTCTACCCTGCCGCTATCCAAGCTTAACCATCCCGCTCTAATCACTTTCCCGACGATTCCGGCTTCGTTCTTAGGTAAGAAAACCTAACCCTAAGCTGTTTTAGGGTTTTCAAGAGTGTTGGTGATGTAATAGCTGACCTGTTTCATGATTCAGGTTGCCTAATCACCGTAGACGAAGGCTTAGAGATTCTAGCATATTCGTTACGATTCTACGACAAAAGGTGGGGACTTTATATAACATCCCGGATTTTCGCCAACCTGGAATTAGACGTCCTTGGGCGATGGGTCAATCCTAACACAGGTTTAACTTCCCAAACGCTCAATTAAAGCCTC
The DNA here is from genome assembly GCA_030180095.1 of Magnolia changhungtana. Taxonomy (NCBI): domain Eukaryota; kingdom Viridiplantae; phylum Streptophyta; class Magnoliopsida; order Magnoliales; family Magnoliaceae; genus Magnolia; species Magnolia changhungtana. The sequence continues at coordinate 1,249,410 of JASAUF010000117.1, read as the reverse complement.
AAATCCCTTTTTAAACAATTTTCTTCGCAAATCTCACCCTTCACTACCTTGTGCTTTCAATTTTTCAAAGCACTTTCGCCCTAGACACTATCTTAAACTAGCTAAGTAGTAAAACTTGGATCACTTTATATACAAACTGCAAAGGCCTAAGTACCATTTCAACCAGAAAACAATTAGGATTAAATCCTTTAGAAATTTAACAAAGTTAACTAAGTGCAAAACTCGATTAGCCATGAAATCCGTTGGGATCGCTTTAAATACGATCTGCAAGACCCAAAACTTGCAAAATCAGTGACTCTAGGTTACCCTAAAGTTTAGAACCAAACTCATTTCCCGTCTGCTCTCGGGAATGAAACGAAACTTCGTATTAGGTCTAGACCGCACATCGGGAGTTCGATTAACACGAAGCTAAGGAACTAGGACCGCCTCACTGGGCTTGACAATCATCTCAAAAATCGATCCAAATAGATGTCCCACGGCCATTCGTTTCGATCCTGAGCGAGGAGTGTGAAAAACACTATTCCCATTCCAAAATAAATATCCGGAATAGTGATCTGCACCATTCGCTTGCATCGATGATAAGCAACCAGACCGTCGAAATCGGACCAAATTACACCCTCGGATCGGGAAAAATTTCGGGAATATTTACATGTGCTTGGAATTTCGGATCGTGGCCCCATGACCGATTGAATCGAAAGTGGTCCGCCACGTGCGATCTGGGAATCCGATCGAGTCGAAAACGTAATCCCTCATAGATCCATGTGTGGTGAGCTTAAGTCGACGTTTGGCTCAAGGAGGGCCACCGAACCTCTCTTTTGAAATTTGGAAAAGTGACGAAATACCTATATTAGCGGTAACCCTTGAACAGCAGAGTCTATTTCGGTGAGTTTTGAGACTATATAAGGACCTTAAACCCTCTCTCATGGCAGCCATACGAATTTGGGTTTTGAGAGAGGGAAAAGAGAGGAAGTGAGGGAGAAGTGGGAGAATCTCCCTGCCGTGGATTCCTCTGCCACCACATGGGTGCATCATCCCTTTCTTGGCACGCTTTTCCTATTGTTTCCTACGTCGTTTCTAGGTAAGAAACCCTAACCCTAATCTGTTTTGGGGTTTAGATCATGTAGGTTGTGAAATAGCTAACCTATTTCGTTCTCTAGGTTGCTAAACTCATAGAATACGGAAGCTTAGCAAACCTATCGATTAAGATTGCGCGATTCTACGACAAAAGGTGCGGACTTTAGGTGTATAGGTTATGGTTTTCAATGCTTTCAATGTCAGATAATGATAGATTCATGATCTGCATGCAATTGCACATGTACAAAGTGCTTTCCGTTTTCAGTTTCGATTAGAATTGTAGAATTTGGAATTTCACATACTCTAGGTATTCGTATAAAATACCGTATACGTATTTTTTATGGAAATGTGTTTGACATGTTTATTTGTCGTATGGATATATGACGTATGGATAAAATACTTATTTGGCGAAAGGATTCGCCTAAATACATGTTTACTAATAAACACTATGTATGTAGAAATACGGTATTGTAAGAAGTACCGTATACATGTATATTTTAGTGATGTGTTTGTCATGATTAATTGTCGTATAAATATATTATGTGCGTATAAAACATTTGCTTGGCGAAGGGAATCGCCGTAATACATGTTTGCTTGTATACACTAGGTATGTTGAAAATGCGTATTCTAGAAAATACTGTATACGTATAAATATTGGGAGATGAATTTATCATGATTATTTGCTGTAGTAATATATTATACATGGATAAAATACCCACTTGGCTAAGGGATAGCCCTAATACATGTTTTACTAACATACACCATGTATGTTGTAATAGTGTATTCTAAGTGTTTATGAAAATGACTGAATGAGTATAGAATCCTCATTCGTGCTCGCCATAACTAATTGTCATGGATTCATGATTGTTGTATTGGCGATACCCTTTGACGAAAGGATTTTCCCTAGATCACGCCACGGTCAATACACTACATATGTTAAAGTGCGTAGTCCAAGTGTTTGTGGAAATGACTGAATGAATATAGAACTTGGACCCATGCTTGCCATGACTATCCGTCGTGGGGGCACGCGTGTTATAATTGGGGTAGCTCCCTAGTAGAAGGATTTGGCCTAATACCTATGTGATCAACATATGTCATGTATGTGATGTATGTAGTTCAAGTGTTTCTTGAAATGTCTGAATGAGTAGTAGTTAGCAAATTATAATGTATAAGGGTGTTGAGATATGATTCTCAACCTTTTTTTAACTATGTGTATGATCTCCTTTGATAGTCGTGTGATTAGGAATTGAACATGTACAAACTCATGCTTGTGTTGTGATTCATAACATGCTCAACTGCTTTATGATTTTAACTATGTAATGCATATGCTTAAATTTATATTTACGTTGTATGATCCGTCATGGGTGATGGGGGAGCGGAGTAACGAGTGCGTGCAACAGCCCTAGCAGCCCTAAACGGATAATACCAGACGTTGATTTTATGATTTGAATCCTGATCCATTACTGCTTTATTTATCTACAATTGATTGTGTTTGGGGCTATGATTATGGCCCAGGCAATCGGTAACGGGATTGAATTCGTGGCTAAGATTCATTTGCCACGTGGGATGTGTTCGACGAACTTGTGTCGTGCGTTGCCTGTCGGCAGTGGCTAGGCCACATGAAGTTGTTTATGCACTTCATGTCGTGCAGCTCAACGGGCGATCGTGCTAGTCGAGCTCGTCAAGTAACCCGATCCCTTTATGCATGTTCACCTGTTTGGGCGCTTCTTTGCTTGAACCTGGGTACCAAACTTACCAAGTGACACCCCTTTTAACCATGGTACCTTGATCCGCTAAGACGCATGAGCCGGGCATGGTGGTATGGGACACCGTGGTCGAGCTGTCGGCCTACGCTGGGGCCATGTGCCTCCCCGTAGTGACCATTGCGCAACCAAACTCGTGAGCCGAATACGGTGGTATGGGACACTGTATTCGAGCTATCGATACTTACGGCGAGAGCCGAGTGCGGTGAGACTCGTGCTCGTCTTTGACGGCGACGAGTCCTCCGTAGTATCTTCGAGTATACTCCAAGGGTCTGTGATTGGCGACGAGTCTTTCACAACAACTAGAGTATGAGTTGGGCCGAGTACGGTGAGACCTGTACTCGAGCTGACGGCTAGTGATTGAGCCGAGTACGGTGAGACCTGTACTCGAGCTGACGGCCAGCAATTGAGCCGCATACGGTGAGATCTGTATCCGCGCTGACGGGTGACGAGTCCTTTGCGATGCCTTCACTATGCTTCTCAAACCATAATATCGTATGAGATTAACTAGGATTGACGACCCTAGAATGGATCATGTTTGGGAATGATACAAGGGAGGTACCTTAGTTTCCCAATATTGCTGTTTGAAATGGACTAATAATAACTTGGTAATCATGAGCATCATCGCACCGCATATGCTTTGTAGATGTGGCGCACTGAGGGAGTAAGCATTCGCAAACGTAAGATGATGTCGCTTGAGGGTGGTTTGGCAAGGGCATACAGCATTATGTCATTTCATTTTCGCACTTAACAAGAGTAGTTAGAAATGTTTGATTTGTACTGCTTTATCGTTACTGCTTGGTTGAATTGATAACATGTTAACCTATGCTTTACTGTTCCACTGAGTTGATCACTCACTCCCACGTTACGGGACGGTGTTTACAACACCAACCAGATTTATTGAGTTTCAGGTGATGGCGATGCTTGTGAAGCAGAGCCGGACTACTTCTGTGATGATAAGAGGAGTTCTCCTATCTGTATCTCTCTGGCAGGTCAATGAAGACCTGATATTGTATTGACGGGGCTATGGTACATGGGATAGGAGGCATTACACTTCCTCACATTTGGTACATTTTAGAACTGCACTTGTATTTATTTAACCTGATAATGTTATCACACTCTGGAGACTCATCATAAGTTATATATTTTATCTATCTATCACAGTCTTCCGCTTGCAAATTTAACTGTCTCTCGGAGTATGATATCTTTGTTTTGGCTTAATCTCACTCATGTTCAATGCACGAATACAGTCAACATTCAATCATCATTCATTTTGTTGCATAAGTGATGTTCTGGAACTCGGGAGTTGAGTTTATGTTCGACCCCCGATTTTCAGGGCGTTACACTTTAGGTGTACAGGTTATTGTTTTCAACTCTTTCAATGTCAGATAATGATAGATTCATAATCTGCATGCAATTGCACATGTATAAGTGTTGTCCATTTCGTTTTTCGGTCATACGTTAACTATATTGAATATACTGTATTCCTCGTATTTGTAGAAATTACCGTATACGTACAAATTTTGAAAGTATGTTAGCCATGATTAATTACTGTATGAACATGCTATATATATGTATAATACTCAATCGGTGAAAGGATTCGCCTTAATACATGTTTTTGCTAGTATATGTTATGTATGCTAAAAGAGTGTATTCTAAGTGTTTGTGAAAATGACCGAATGAGTATAGAATTCACATTCGTGCTCGCCATGACTAATTGTCATGGATATATGATTGTTGTATAAGCGATACCCTTTTGACGAAAGGATTTGCCCTAAATCACGCCACAGCCAATATACACTATATATGCTAAAATGTGTAGCCCAAGTGTTTGTGGAAATGACTGAATGAATATGGAACTTAGATTCCTGCTTGCCATGACTATCCGTCGTGGGTGCACGCGTGTTATAATTGGGGTATCTCCCTAGTGAAAGGACTTGGCCTAATACCTATGTGATCAACATATGTAATGTATGTTAATGCATGTAGTCTAAAGTGTTTGTTGAAATGTCTGAATGAGTAGTAGTTAGTAACTTGTAATGTATAAGGATGTTGAGATATGATTCTCAACTCCTTTAACTATGTGTATGATTTCTTTAGATATCTGTGTGATTAGGAATTGCATATATACAAACTCATGCTTATGTTGTACTTCATAACATGCTCAACTGATTGTATGATTTTATCTATGTAATGCATATGTTTAAATTGATGTTTAAGTTGTAAGGGCCATGAAGGGTGATGGGGGAGTGGTGTAATGATTCCTTGCAACAGCCCTGGTAGCCTTAAGCGGACAATATTGGATATTTGATTGTATAATTTGAAATCTTGATCCATTACTGCTTTAACTGTTCTGTAATTGAATGTGATTGGGGCTATTATATAGTCCAGGTAATCGGTAATGGGATTGAATTCGTGGCTAAGATTCATTCGCCACGTGAGATGTGTTCGACGAACCGTACTTCGGTTGGCGATAGTGGTTGGCCACGCGAAGTGCTTATGCACTTCATGTCGTTCAACTCGTCGTGTGCTCGAGCTAGCCGAGCTCGTCAAGTAACCCGATCTGTCTTATGTATGTTCACCATGTTTGGATGCCTCTGTTTGAACCTGAGGTACTAACCTTACTAGTGGAATCTCGTTAACCGTGGTACCTCGATCCGCTAAGACTCATGAGCCGGGCATGGTGGTATGGGACACCGTGGTCGAGCTGTCGGCCTACACTAGGGCCATGTGCCTCCCCGTAGTGACCAGTGAACAACCAGACTCGTGAGCCGAATATGGTGGCATGGGACACTGTATTCGAGCTGTCAGCCTACATTGCTTTGATGGGTGATGGGAGAGTGGTGTAACGATTCCGTGTAACAGCCCTGACAGCCTTGACCATACCCGGTGTAGTGACCTCGACCATACTCTGAATCTGCAGAGAGGCGATGAGCCTTCCCGTAGTAAATAGAGTATAAACTTGGCTTGTATTGATAAGGTGATGGGGGAGTGGTGCAACGACTCCGTGTAACAGCCCTGGCAGCCCTTGCAGCGACGTAGAACCACACTATCGTATGAGATTATCTAGGATTGACGACCCTAGAATGGATCATTATTTGGAAATGATATAAGGAAGGTACCTTAGTTTCCCAATACTACTGTTTGAAATGGACTAATAACAACTCGGTAATCATGCTCATCATCGCATTGCATGTGCCTGGAAGATGTGGAGCACTGAGGGTAACAGCATGCTGCGGATGTAAGATGGTGTCACACGAGGGAGTATGTTAGAGAGGGCATGCATCATAACAGCATTTCATACTTGCATTAACAAGAGTACTTAGGATTGTTGATTGTAATACTTTATCATTACTGCTTGACTGAATTGATAACATGTTAACCTATGCTTTATTGTTCCACTGAGTTGATCACTCACTCCCACGTCACGGGACAGTATTCCGAACACCCACCAGACTTTGTCTGATTGCAGATGGCGACGTTACTCCTGAGGCGGAGCCGGACTTTTGTGACGATGAGAATGCCTTCTCGTATATGTTGTTTTTTGGCGGCTTCAAGTGAGTTGTGCCTTGATCGACGGGGTTACAGGGATGTTAACTAGATGACACTACACCTTTGGGTATATTTTGAAATTGTACTTGTAATTCATTAACCTGGTAACATTATCACACTCTGAAGACTCACCATAGTTCATATATTTTATATATCTATCACAGTCTTCCGCTTGCAAATTTAACTGTCTCTGGAGTATGATATGCTGTTTTGGTAATCTCATTCATGTTTCAATGCTCTCATCATAATCATCATTATCTATGTGCATAAGTGATGCGTTGGAACTCGGGAGCTGAGCTTTGCTCGACCCTCGATTTTCAGGGCGTTACATAGCTTGTCCATTACTTGACTATTATGCTCCTCAACCACTTTAACAGCACCAATCGATACGTTGTGGCTCCACTTCCCAAGAAATCTCTTATGTACATGTTCGCATATATCTAAATATACCATGGCTGCCAGTACATATCACATGTAATTTATTCTGATTGATCTTGGTATGGCTTGGCTGGGATGAGTATGAACACAATCATCAACCTATTGATCAGATCACACATATCTGAGTGAAGGATAAACACAAATACTAGCTTGATCAAAAGCGTTTGTGACCCTTAAGAAGTTTTCAACTATGGGTGTTCAACTACAACTGCGGTCCACCTGAAATTTAGATATGCTTTATGTTTTGGGTCATGTTAAGAAGTGAGTGGAGAAAAAAAAAACAGATGGAGAAATACAAAATACAAATAGTAAGTGCGATCGCGGAACCTCCACGGGGAGGCGGGACCCTGAGATTTTAATCTATTTGATTTTTATGCCCATGACTTAAAATGATTTAGAAAGACCCATGACATTGCAAATTTAGATTGGGTACATCATGGTGAGGGCCATAAAAAGGGCTGCACTATCCATCTGTTTTGCCAGCTTATTTTAAGGCATGATATATATATATATATATATATATATATATATATATATATATATACACACACACACACACACACACACACACACACATATATATATATTGAAATAAATCCAAGGCTTAAGTCATTTACATCATAGGAAACAATGGTGATTGAACGTCTACTATTAAAACTCACTACGGACCACAAAAAGCTAATATTTTTGCTTTCCATTCATCCAAATATGTGTGACTTTATTAAGGTTGGATGAAAAGTAACGTAGTTATAGATCATGCTGATATTTGTTCTTTCCATTCATTCATCTAAATCTATGTGACTTTATTAAGAGGTTGGATGGAAAATAAACATTGCAGTGGGCTCTAAGAAGGTTTCAATGGTAGGTATCATCATCCTCACTATTTTATGTGGTGTGGTCCACTTGATTTTCTAATCTGCTTTATATTTTAGCTCATGTCCTAAAAATATAAGGTAAAACAAATGAGCAACGTACATATAAAACATATACATTACAGTGGGCCCATAGTGTCATCACCCAATCCAAGTCCATAAATATGGTGGCATAAGATCTAGATGGCATGATAATCCTATGAGCTACTTGGACGATGAATGTGGACAGTTCGCAAATATTTAAACAGTTCCTATCTTTCAACAAGTGGGGATATTTGACAATTTGAATCGCCCCCTTCTTTGGTAGGTGATTTTAGGGCTACTTTGAATTTTTGCAAAGTTTTATTGTGACTAACGATCCATGCCACCATGTCAAAGGCTGCTCATGGACATGCTGGTGTTGGCTAGTTGTTTTGTCCCTTAATCCTCCAAAACACCCCGAAACTTAAAAGGATTTGATCGTGGCACATGTGGAGAGCATAAATATTTGGTGTGGTATATTTCTATATATGCATTTTATACATCTGTATTAACACATTTGTCACATTTTTTAGTTCTTAAGATTGATGATGACCCAAATGCATATGAAAGATGCTTGAACTTGTATAGTTTGGTAGACGTTGGATTATGGGCGAATCGTGCTCATAAGTGCCTTTTCAGGCCTTTCGTTGTGTATTTTTTTGGCTTGGGGGTATGATATTTATGATTGGAATAGCCACTAGCCAATTACTCGTATTTCTATGGTTGGCTAGATCATGTAGAAACTTTAGGAGAATGAATCGTTGAATTGTCCTAAAATGACTTCTGATCTGCAATCAAACATTCTAGGTAAGGTACCAGGATTACAAAAAAAGGGAAGGTATTAGGCACCCTCTCTGCCCATTAAAAAGTATGGTTTCTACTTCACAGGACTAAACAAAATATCAGGGATTGGATGGGTTATTGTGCACCGATGATGCAAATGTGTGTGGCAATGCGGTGCTTACAACAAGCGATGGCTCGGGTCAGATAAATCTACCCAAACGCACCCACTTGAAGAAGTGGTTAAAGCCTAATCAACCCAAGTTTTTTATGAGGAAGGCTTGGTATACTAGCAAGTCGTATAACATACACTTGGACTGACTAGATTAACAGGTGGGTTGGAGTGTACATAATGGTATGCTATGTTAATGTAAAGATGAATGAAGTTGATTAGAACTTTAAAAGTGATGGGTGGATGGACTTGTTGCAAGGGATGACTTGAGTGGTTTGGAATAGTGTTTTTGATGGCATAGCTGGCTGAGGGCTAGGCTTGGCTAAGTAAACTCAGATTGGAACTCATTTCCTACTACTCTATCTTCTCCTTGGTGGATGGGTGGAAGATCTAAGAGATATGAGATTCTAAGATGTGAAGGATGATTTGAAATGGGAAGGGAAAGGGGTATTTATGGATTTATTGGGTGACATTTTGGTTATTCTAAAGAATTCCATGGGTAAATGTGGCTCCAAGGCTGGAATTGGTTGCTATCACATGGTGCGATGTGGATGGTTGGATCAAGGGGTGAGGTGAATAATTTTGGATAAAGTAAGGGGCAGTGGGTAAAGTTGGACATGAACCAAGTTAACTCGGTTAACTCGATAAGCTTAGCTCAAATAGGCTCAACTCGAAAGTTGGATTCAGGCTGAGTGGAGCATATTTTTTGAGCTTAAAAGAATTTCGAGCCGAGCTTAAGCTAGCCTAAGTTTGATTCGACTCGATTCTGCTCTGCTCGACTAAGCTTGAGTTGTAACTTAATTATATAATATTATATATATAACTTAATTAATATATTATATATAATAAAAAGGTCTATCATATAAAAATTAAAAAGAAAATGCTCGACTCAAAAGTTTGAACTTGAACTTGACTCAAAAGCTCGAGCTTGAACTCAGTTGGAGCTACTGATTGAATCAAGCTGAGCTAGTCGTCAGGCTCGAGGACAGAGCCAAGCCGAACTCGAGATGGGGTAGGCTGTTGCCCAAACTGAGTCGAGTTATGACAAGCTCGACTCGGTTCAACTCATGTACAACTTTAGTAATGGGGTCATTTTCTTTTCCAACGCATTTGCTAAGATAACTTGGTAATGTCATCACCCCACCTAACCTCTCTACAAAAGATGGAGTTTGTCCACGTGGCTGGTAACACAGTGTACACCCCCCACCATATGGATGGCTTCCATTTTTTTTGTAGGGGATCAATTGGGGTAGTGTATCCCCCCCTCCTTGGTCCACCTAGTTTTTCTTTATTGTGGTCCTTAGTTTTAATGGGCCTAGGTTTGGGCTTGAATTGGGATTGGACTTGGGCTTATTGGGCTAACTAAGTTTCACTGAGTTGGACTAAGTTGGCTGGGTTGGACTGAGTTGACTGAGTTGGATAGGTGTAACACCCTGACCCTCTAATACTCAGGTATTGGATGTCCTCAGGTGTGTAGACACTTGCGAGAGGTTCCCCCCAAGTTGCCCCATTAGGTGTCTGGGTTATACTATATAATGGTTGCATGAGTTGAATGATATATATATATATATATATATATATATATATGTGTGTGTGTGTGTGTGTGTGTGTGTGTGTGTGTGTGTGGTGATAAATATAGGAATATTTTATGCACAATTAATACAAGCAATAGCATCTAAAGGCCCAAATCTGAAATCTATCCCTATCCAGTGAAACCCATAGCTAAGGCCTCCATACTTGAATCTCGCAGAGGGGTTGAGAAGAGAAGGTTAATAATTTTGGATGCTTAGTTGATATGGGCAGTAACGTATGGAGGCTCAGATTCAAAGTCTATCGAAATCTGGTGAAACCCATAGCGAAGAGCTCCATACCCAAACCTCGCAGAGGGGTTGACAAGAGAAGCTAATAATTACACTCATTGTAAGTTCTTTTATGTTTAGCACACATAAGGTTGTCAAATTTCGTAAGACAAAGATACACAGTGATACCGATCAAATAGCAAGTTTGGTCAAATCGCAACTACACTTCATCTTATGAAGATCAGCTCAAGATCGGCTTATCATCTCAAGACGTCGCTCATTTTTAAGATTATCAAGATTAGAAGATCTTTGTATTTGCCAACCAATAGGTGATATAACCCTAAAAAGACCTTAAGTTAGATGCTTTAAAAAATTGTTCAAATTGGGTTAACTTTGGTATAATTTCACTAAAGTTCAGTCAGCTTAACTTCTTCGGTTAACCTAACTTTAGGTTCGGGCAAATTTTTAGATTTACATATATGAAAAATCTGTTGTAAATTCGGCCAACCTAATTTAAAGTTCGGCCAACCTGAGTCAAGTTTAGGTCAAATTCTACCAATGCATTCTCATATTTTCAAGAGAATTCGGCCAGCCGAAATGGACATTCAACCAGTTGAATTTTGCCTTTAGCTAGTAGAATTTTGGATAAATCTTATCCTGCGCAATCTAATAGTCGTCAGAACGGATTCAGTGGAATCTGGCCAACTGAACCTATTCTTATGCTAGCCGAATTTTCAAATCCTTTGGCTATAAATAGGGACCTTCTCTCATTCTAAATAACAACGAAAAATCACTTTAAACCTTTTGCAAGTGAGAGAGAAGCACAGGTCCTTGTCAAGCTAATTGTGCAGTATTTATAAATTTATTTTATGCTTATTCAATTCCCTTTCTCAAGTTAATCTCAATTACATTCTAGAGAATAGTCTATACTCTACTTGAGAATTAAGAGAATTGAATCTGTAGCATTAGGGTTTTTCATTTTTTCAATTACTTTAGAATGTTATACTCTTTCTGGTTGAGCAAATATTGCCTCCTCTACATTCAAGAAAGAATATCTTTGCTACAAGCTTCGACTGCATATTTGAATTTACATTTGAAGATAAGTAAATTGATTACTTTATTTTATTTAGGTTTTTCTGAGATAGCCTGTGAAAATATTCGTAAGTTGATTTGTGATAGCCCATGAAAATCACAAAAGGGGTTTGATTGTGATAGCACGTGAAAATCACAAGAACTGTAAAAGGTTGTTAAGGTGAACCTGTGAAAATCTTGAAATAGTGAAAGCTAAAATTATGAGGGTAGTAATTTTGGGAGTGGAGTAGGTGTGGGTTTTAAGCACCGAACCACTATAACCCCTTGTTCCTTGTGGTGAATGCTTATTTATTTTTTTGTGGTGAATGTTATTTATTTCATTCTTTATGGTGAATGTTGTATTTATTTTATCTTCTCTTACTAGTTTGAAAGATTGATTTTAAAGACATTCATGAAATAAGGTTGTCCTACCTAATATTTTAGGTGAAGGTTGTCCTACTAATTATTTAGAATAAAGGTTTCAATACTTGGGATTGAAATGATATATTCCGCTTTTATTTCAATTATTTGATATTGTCCTATTCACCCCCCTTCTAAGACATCAATAGGTCATCTTTTCACTCATACCGTTCATAATACCTCATGCAACCTACTCATGTCCATTTATTGATCAGAGTCGCTACTATCCAAAGAGAAGGTTCTAATTAAGAAAAAGGAAGAGGTTAGACACCCAATTACCACCCATGTCAAACACGGTCTCTACTTTGTCAGGTTGTACTCTTTTAAAGGGGATTCAAGGAACTTTCAGTAAAATACTAAGATTTAGATGTTTAAACTACATGAGATAAATTGAAAATGAAATGAAAACTTTAGAAAAAGTGTTTTCTGATGGAAATATGGAAAAGAATTCTTCTTTAATGAAATAATGTTCGGTCGTCCGTACTTATTCCTTTCGGTGAACCTGATGGACCCTATCTCCTTGCCATAAGAATAAGCATTATTAGCATTGGACATGGCCAGAAAAGGCTTATTATCAGCCAAGACAAGCTCGACCCTGTTCTAATTTCAAAAAATGACAAGCTGGTGAAGAGAAGATGGGATGCATGTAAAAGAATTAATCGAATCTATCCCCAATAGAGCATTATAGCTAGATAAAGTGTCAACTACAAAGAAATGTGTTAAGATAGATTTAGTACCTACAGTAAAGTCAACTGGCAAAATGTCGTGTGTTGTTAACATGGCCAGCAAAATTACTGACAATCACTTCAAAATGAAATCAAATCAGCCGTAGTTTTCCCCAATTTGGCCATCATTTGTTTTGGTAACAAATTTACCGTAGCTCTATTATCTACCAAAATCCTAGTAATAGAACACCCATCTAAGTGGGTTGATATGTACAACGGTTTGAGGTATTGTGTCATGTCAGAAGTAAGTCTATCTATAATTACTCGATCAGTGGTACCATCGGTCGCTACCATGACCGTGTCAACATGTAATGCCTTGTCTTGTTCCTTATCTTCATATGGAAAGGAAGCATACTATATAATAATCGAGAAAGTGTGTTCTTCTACATCCCCAGGAATTGTATTTGGTTGAGTTGTCCTTGCCCAAAAGTCAGACAGCAAAGTGAGTACCATGTTGTAATGGAATACCATAGGTGACAGTGAACCAAACACAATGCAACTACCCAAACCTTGCCCCTCTAGTATACCATCTAGCATCTTAATTTCATATAGCCAATTATACGCACACTTAGACATATATATCCACCTCACGAAGAATATAATGAAAATTAAACCAAATGAATCAGTGTAACTGGTACAAGTAATTAAATTTCAGGGATGAAATTTTGTTTAAGGGGGATAGATTGTAACACCCCTAACTTTTCAATACTCGAGTATTGAAAGTTCACGAGTATTACCATAAAATTTAACTTATTATGTACATGTGTACGATACTAATCTACCTATCCTAACCCTATATCTATACTCCAACACGAATTTGACCATTGAGAATAATCTCTATTCATAAATCAAGCCATCTGACCATTGATTTTGAGATAGGATCATCATATACCCAAGTATTCTCACATGTACATCATAACCGACTATTCAATCAATTATTCACCGCTAGGTAAAGATAGCTAAATGTCCACTTTGAGTTTGGATCACCTGACTACAGTAAACTAGCTACTTCATCTCTACATCTGCTCGTACACATATCAAATTGAGATTTTGATCCGTTCATCTTGTTCACCACCTATGAATATGCTTAACCCACCATCAAAACTACAATCTGAGAAACTTATACAGGTGAACAATTCACTTGAATCTAACGGTATACATGTTCTACCTCTTGATCACTTCAAAAATATACTTGTGATCATCCATTTATAAAACTGACTGTACATCTACTTACATACAAGATCAGAGTACTAACCATAAAGTTTTTTATTTTTAACATGTCATCTGACCATCCATTATATTGGTTGATATATGTACATTCCCTTAATTAGTTTGGTGAATAATTTTTTAGTCATAATGATTTAGATATAAGTTCTTTTGTAAGAATTACTTAGAAATGTACCTATAACTATGTAGAAATTTTAGATCTTATGGTTCCCACGATCAGTTTAATGTGAAAATGCCATTAACCTATACCCGTAAATTCTAGATCATATGGTTCCCATGATCATTTTAATGTGAAAATTTATACCAAGCCTATGTATCATAAATTAACCATACATGTCAAATTTCGGCCCTTAGATCATTGTAAAAGTGACCCAATTGACAAATCAGCCCATTAACCATTGATTTTAGTATCCATCGAGTGAAGAAACCTCGTGGATAGTCGTAGTAGGGTATTTCCCTTCATATGAACGACTTGGATTGCCCATCATATGGACCAAGTGTGAAATATGTAGACATCACTTTGATAGGATTTTCCTTAAGCACGAAGTTAACTTGTCAAGACCTACCAACTCCTTATAAATCTGGATTTTCTGATTTAACTACTTACTTTTATTCATCACAACTCAAATTTGGACCCCAGTTTGGTCTCATATGACTACGAATTATATAAAATTTAGGCCCTGAACTATGATCCTACACCGTTGAAGGTTGAAGTCAGTTCCTTCCTTTTAGTACAAAAGGTGAAATTTTATATTAAGACTTTTTCCACCATCGATCAACCACCAAAATTTTTCTTGCCTATCCTGACTACACATTTTTCCTAAAATCGAGCCCTGATCATTAAGTGTGGACCGTTAATTGAAATTAAGTTCATTTTGACACCCGTAGAGAGAATTTTCAAGATAGGTCAATCTAAATTTTGAATCACCAAGAAAATCATATATCCTGGCTCTATTCGATAACCTTGACACAATGGAAGAATTAGATTTATAGAAAGATTGCCAAAAAAGGAAAAATTGGAGAAACCCAATCTAAGTTGGATGGGAAACACACCCCTCTCGTACGCCCACTCCTTTATAAAAGGAGTGTGCATCCCGTCTCCACTCACACGCCCACCTCCCAAACGTCCAAGGAGAAGGAGAGATAGAGAGAGAGAGAGAGAAAGAAAAAGAAAAGGAGAAGCCTAGACGCCCTCTTCATTCTCCATATATATGGTGTCTCCATCTTGCTCAAGCAATGTCATGATTTATGTGGAAGCTTTTCCTGTAGAAGCTTTCCTACATGGATATCTACTTAGGGTTTAGATCTAAGGTTAATGTGAGTGATTCCTTCAACATTATAGTAATTTTAAGTTGTTATGTCCTATCTTGCCTTTTTACATGCTTTTATGATATTATGATTATCTCCTTGCAGTTATTAATTTACCACAAACAATTATATATCCTTTGAGAATTATGGTATGATGTTAATTACGAGTGATCTTTATTATTTTATGTGACGTGATGGATACCAACCTTGCCCTTGCCTTTACCAATTTTGTTGAGTTGGTCGTTGTCACTCTCTTCATTGTTGAGTTAGCCATTGCTACTCTCCTCTTTATTGAGTTAGCCATTACCACTCTACTATCCTCTTTGTTGAGTTGGCCATTACTACTCTCCTATTTATTGAGTTAGTCATTACTACTCTCTTCTTTGTTGAGTTAGCCATTGCCACTCTCCTCTTTGTTGAGTTAGCCATTGCTACTCTCCTCCTTATTTTATTAGTCGTGTGCTATTTAACTTTATGGCTTGGGCATGTGCCTTGGAATTCTAAAACTCCCATGACTTAAATTATTCATCTATAAATGCAAGTGATATAGATTACAACTAGTGATTCAATATTTATCGTGGACGTAATGCGTTACGTGTAGCAGCCCTCTTGGTCGGCACGTAATTTCGTGGGTTGGTTACCGTGGTGCACAATCGATATTGGTAAATCGTCATGCTTGTTACATCACCTTTCAAGATTGAATATTGTAAATAGTCGCTCCATAAACACATTGTGTTACGTAAATCCCCCAACCGCATTGTTATGTCACCATGGAATATTATGCATGCATTCATATACATATTGATTGCGCATACTAATACATCTCGTAGTGGTGGAGTACGAAACATATCAAAACATTTACACTACTTTTATGAATCTCTTGAATTATTGTTAATCTTAAAGGATAACCATCACTATGAGTAGGACGCTGACCCTCTCCAACCATACAGATGAACAAGTCACTTATACAGGTGAACAAATCACTTGAATCTAACGGTATACATGTTTTACCTCTTGATCACTTCAAAAATATACTTGTGATCATCCATTTATAAAACTGACTGTACATCCACTTATATACAAGATCAGAGTACTAACCAAAAAGTTTTTCTATTTTTAACATGTCATCTAACCATCCATTATGTTGGTTGATATATGTACATTCCCTTAATTAGTTTGGTGAATAATTCCTTATTCATAATGATTTAGATATAAGTTATTTTATAAGAAATACTTAGAAACGTACCTATAACCATGTAGAAATTTTAGATCATATGGTTCCCACGATCAGTTTAATGTGAAAATGTCATTAACCTATACCCCTAAATTCTAGATCATATGGTTCCTACTATCATTTTAATGTGAAATTTTATACCATGCCCATGTATCATAAATTAACCATACGTGTCAAATTTCAGCCCTTAAATCATTGTAAAAGTGACCCAATTGACAAATAATCCCTTTAATCCTGGATTTTAGTGTCCATCGAGTGAAGAAACCACGTAGGTAGTCGTAGTAGGATATTTTCCTTCATATGAACGACTTGGATTGCCCATCATATGGACCAAGTGTGAAATATGAATACCGCACTTTGGTATGATTTTGCTTAGGTGCGAAGTTAACTTGTCAAGACCTACCAACTCCTTATAAATTTGGATCTTTCGATTTAACCACTTCCTTTCGTTCATCTCAACTCAAATTTGGACCACTCTTTGGTCTCATATGACTATGAACTATACAAAATTTAGGCCCTGATCTATGATCCTACACCGTTAAACGTTGAAGTCAGTTCCTTCCTTTTAGTACAAAAGGTGAAATTTTATATTTAGCCTTTTTTCCACCATCGATCAACCACTAAATTTTTTCTTGCCTATTCTGACTATACATTTTTTTCAAAATCGAGCCTTGATCATCAAGTGTGGACCGTTAATTGAAATCAAGTTCATTTTGACACCCGCAACGAGAATTTTCAAGATAGGTCAATCTAAATTTCGAACCACCAAGAAAATCATATATCCTGCCTCTATTCGACGACCCTGACACAATGGACGAATTACATTTAAAGAAAGATCGTCAAAAAGGAGAAAATTGGAGAAACCCAATCTAAGTGGGAAGGGAAACACACCCTTCTCACACGCCCACTCCTTTATAAAAGGAGTGTGCATCCCCTCTCCACTCACACGCCCCCCTCCTAAACGTCCAAAGAGAAGGAGAAAGAGAGAGAGAGAGAAAGAGAAAGAAAAAGAAAAAGAAAAAGAAAGAAAAAGAGAGAGAGTGGAAGAAAGGGAAAGAAAAGGAGAAGCCTAGACACTTTCTTCCTTCTCCATATATATGGTGTCTCCATCTTGCTCAAGCGATATCGTGATTCATGAGGAAGTTTTTCATGTAAAAGCTTTCCTACATGGATATATACCTAGGGTTTAGAGCTAAGGCTTAGGTGAGCGATTCTTTTAAACTTACAGTAATTTAAAGTTGCTATGTCCTATCTTGCATTTTTACATGCTTTCATGATATTATGATTATTTCCCTACAGTAGTTAATTTACCACCAACAATTATTTATCCTTTGAAAATTATGGTATGATGTTAATTACGAGAGTTCTTCATTATTTTATGTGGGGCGATGGGTACCAGCCTGGCCCGTGCCTTTACCAATTTTGTTGAGTTGGTCGTTTCCACTCTCTTCATTGTCGAGTTAGCCATTGCTACTCTCCTCTTTGTTGAGTTGGCCATTGCCACTCTCCTATCCTCTTTGTTGAGTTGGCCATTACCACTCTCCTCTTTGTTGAGTTAGCCAATGTCACTCTCCTCCTTGTTGTGTTAATCATTACTATTCTCCTCATTTTATTAGCCGTGTGCTATCTAACTTTATGGCTTGGGCATGTGCCTTGGAATTCCAAAACTCCCATGACTTGAATTATTCATCTATAAATGCAAGTGATGTATTAGAGGTATCACAACTGGTGATTCAATATTTATCGTGGACATAATACGTTACGGGTAGCGGCCCTCTTAGTCGGTACATAATTTTGTGGGTTGGTTAGTGTGGTGCACAATCAATGTTGGTAAATCGTCATGCTTGTTACATCACTTTTTCGAGATCAGATGTTGGAAATGGTCACTCCTTAAACACATCGCGTTACGTAAATCCCCCAACCGCATTATTATGTCACCATGGGATATTCGCATAAATCCATGTTAATGTTGGACACCCCGACGAATCTCGGTAGTTATGGGATGCGGGGCGAGTCAGGTTTTCTATGAATTATATTCCACATTATGATGATCACTACGTATAATGAGTCATACACTCTTTGCTAGACATGCATTCATATTCATATTGATTGCACATACTAATACCTCTCGTAGTGGTGGAGTACGAAATGTATCAGAACCCTTACATTACTTTTATAAATCTCTTGAATTATTGTTAATCTTAAAGGATAACTATCACTATGAGTAGGGCACTAACCCTGTCCAACCATACAGATGAACAAGTCACTTGAATCTAACGGACACATGTTCTACCTCTTAATCACTTCAAAAACATACTTGTGATCATCCTTTTATAAAACTGACCATAAATCCACTTACATACAAGATCAGAGTACTAACTATAATGTTTTTTATTTTTAACATGTCATCTGACCATCCATTATGTTGGTTGATATATGTACATTCCCTTAATTAGTTTGGTGAATAATTCCTTATTCATAATGATTTACATATAAGTTCTTTTGTAAAAATTACTTAGAAATGTACCTGTAACCATGTTAAAATTTTAGATCATATGGTTCCCACGATCAGTTTAATGTGAAAATGCCATTAACCTATTCCCCAAAATTCTACATCATATGGTTCCCACGATCGTTTTAATGTGAAATTTTATACCATGCCAATGTATCATAACTTAACCATACATGTCAAATTTCGGCCCTTATATCATTGTAAAAGTGACCCAATTGACAAATCTGCCCCTTGACCATTGATTTTAGTGTCCATCGAGTGAAGAAACCTCTTGAGTAGTCGTAGTAAGATATTTCCCTTCATATGAACGACTTGGATTTCCCATCATATGGACAGTGTGAATTATGAAGACCCCACTTTGGTTGGATTTTCCTTAGGCGCAAAGTTAACTTGTCAAGACTTAGCAACTCATAAATTTGGATCTTCCGATTTAACCACTTCCTTTCGTTCATCACAACTCAAATTTGAACCACACTTTGGTCTCATATGACTACGAATTATACAAAATTTATACCCCAATCTATGATCCTACACCGTTGAAGGTTGAAGTTAGTTCCTTCATTTTAGTACAAAAGGTGAAATTTTATATCTAGTCTTTTTCCGTCATCGATCAACCACCAAATTTTTTCTTGCCTATTCTGACTACACATTTTTCCCAAATCGGGCCCTGATCATCAAGTGTGGATCGTTAATTGAAATCAAGTTCATTTTGACACTCGCAAGGAGAATTTTCAAGATAGGCCAATCTAAATTTTGAATCACCAAGAAAATCATATATCCTGGCTCTATTCGATGACCCTGACACAATGGACAAATTATATTTAAAGAAAGATCGTCAAAAAAGGGAAATTTGGAGAAACCTAATCTAAGTGGGATGGGAAACACACCCCTCACACACGCCCACTCCTTTATAAAAGGAGTGTGCATCCCCTCTCCACTCACACGCCCACCTCCCAAACGTCTAAGGAGAATGAGAAAGAGAGAGAGAGAAAGAGAAAGTATAATGTCCCAAAAAAATCCGTACAAAGACCCGAGTACCACCTCAGGCAGAAATCACTAGGGACCAAATCCTTTAAAAATTAAACAAAGATTCATTAAGTGCTTAACTAAATCACCTGTCGAATTAGCTTGGACAGCTTTCGATATAAACTACAAGAGCCAAAATTAGCAGGATCATTGACGCTACGGTACCCTGAAACCTAGGATCAATCTTTAAACCTAGTTGCTCTTGGGAGTGTATTGAAACTCCGTATCGAACCTGGACCGCACGTCGAAAGTCCAGTTTCCGCGGAACTATACGGTTATGACCGCCTTACTGGGCTTGACAACCATCTCGGAAATCAAGTCCAGATAATATCCCGAAACGCACAACTTGAGCTCGGAGCAAAGTGTGTGAGAAACGCGAATATCTTTAGAAAATGAACTCAGACTTAAGTGAATTGAGTCACTCGATTGTAGGCCAAATCTAAGGATTCAGACTATCAAAATCTGACCTAACTACACCCTCGGATCAGGAAAAATTTCTAACACACGTCAGTATAGTTGTGGCCCTGATCGAGTACCGGTGACATTGAATTGAAATTAGTCCCCCGCGGTTGATCTGTAAATTCAATTGGACCGAAAACTTAGCTTGAGTAAGATCCAATGTCACTCCCAACCGTATGCAGAAAAGGAGCCTTCAGATGCACTCCGTTGGGCCGAAACAGACGAGTTTTGGCTATAACCTAAGTATATCATGGCCATGGGGGCATTCCCATCAATTCTGGGCCTATATAAGGACCTAAAACCCTCTCTCTCCCAATCCATACGAATTTCAAACCCTAAGAGAGAGAAGAGAGAGAAAGAGAAGAAGAAAGTGAGGAGAAGAGAGAGTGAGTGTGAGAGTTTGTTCTTAGGATTCGATCCTACCCCTCCATGTGCTTAACCATTACTACTGTATCGCTATACCAGTGATTCTGATTCCATTTTCGGGTAAAAAAATCCTAACCCTAATCTATTTTAGGGATTTAAATAAAGTAAATAGTGAAATAGCTAACCTATTTCATGTTATAGGTTGTTGTTATGCCGTAGGTGAGGACTTAGTATTTAAACTGAGTTCGTTACGGGTCTACCAGTGAAAGGTGCAAACTATAAACATTTATGTTATGGTTGTCAAGGCTTTCAATGTCAGTTAATGATTTATGATTGACTTGATCGCTATCACATGCTTAGATACGATATTTCCCGCGCTTTACACATATATATGAACTATGTTGAATATTATGTATTCCATGTGTTTGTTGATATGATTGAATGAGTATGAAATTTGGATTCATGCTTGCCATGATTATTCATCGTGAATATATGGTTGTCATATGTGTGATAACTCCTTAGTGAAAGATTTGCCCTAACACCTGTTATAACCAACATATGTCATGTATGTTGAAGTGTGTAGTCTAAGTGCTTGTAAAAATGTCTGAATGAATATAAAATTTGGATCTGTGCTTGCCATGATTATTAACTATGAATATATGCTTGTTGTGTATGTGGCAACTCCTTTGTAAAAGGGCTTGCCAGGATATATGTTATAACTAATCTAATACATGTATGTTGAAATGTATAGTCTAAGTGTTTGATAAAATGCCTGAATGAGGAAATGCTTGTTGGAATATATTTAATGAGGCTGTTGAGATAGGATTCTCAATCCCCTTCTCTATAATTACAGTTCCCTTTATGTAACCTGTCTTACTACTATGTGCTGTACAGATGAAATGCCTATGTAAGATAACATGTGTATTATGTGTTTGTTGAAATGCTCAACTAAGATTTATATTTAGATTTGGTTGTCACATGATGTCATTGATTATCACTTGTGAATGCTATCGTTTGAAGTGTGATTGGGGCTACGATGTAGTCCAGGCAATCGGTAATGATTCTGGAGTAGTGGCTGAGGTCATTTCGCCACACAAGACACGTTCGATGAATTCGAGGATTACGATGATCGTCGATAGTGATACCTTGTCGGCTAATTCAGCGTATGCTCATACCAGTCGAACTTGTCTAATAAACCGATTGGCCTATTGTGTGTTTACCATGTATGGACGCTCCTGCTTGAATTTAAGGTACCAACTTACCAGTGAAAAGCCTGTTTAATCATGGTATCACGATCCGCTAAGACTCATGAGCCGGGCATGGTGGTATGGGACACTGTGGTCGAGCTGTCGGCCTACGCTGGGGCGACGATCCTCCCCGTAGTGACCAGTGAGCAACCTAAACTTGTGAACTGAATACGGTGATATGGGACACTGTATTTGAGCTGTCGGCCTACACTAGCGCAGCCCGGCTGTTGTCCCCAATCAGGTCGGTGACGTGCCTTCAAAAATATACTGTCAGTTGGTAGGGCGTTGGTGGAGTGACCTCGAGTATGAAATAGGCCTACCCCAGCACAGCCTGGCTATGGTCCCCAGTCGTGTCGGTGACGAGCCTTTGAAAATAGACTGCCTGTTGGTAGGGTGTTGATGGGGTGACCTCGAGTGTGAATTAAGCCTACACTGATGGTGACGAGCCTATCGTAGTAACCCATGGTGTAAACTCGCGAACTTGTCTATCGTATGTGATGAACTAGGATTGACGACCCTATATGGATCATTGTTTGGGTCAATGATATAAAGGGGGGTACCTTAGCTTCTTAAACCTACTGTATGAAAAGGTCTAATAAGAACTCAGTAATCACACTCATGCACCACATTGCATGTGCCTTTGGCGTTGGTGTTGAGCACAGAGGAAGGGGTACATGCCGTGACTGTAAGAGGAAGATCACAGAGGGAGTGCAGGCAAGGGCATGCATCATTAATACATATCATGTTTGCATTAACCAGAGTACTTAAGGATGTTTGATTGTATTGGTTTATCATTACTGCTTAATTGAATTGATAACATGTTAACCTTTGCCTTATAGCTCCACTGAGTTGAACACTCACTCCCACGTTCTGGGACTGTGTTTTAAATACCAACTAGACCCTGTTGTAGTTGCAGATGATGGTGATGCTTACGTAGCAGAGCCAGACTTTTATGATGATGAAGGGGAGTTCTCCTACATGCAACTCTCTGTCGGGTCTATGTAGAACTAGAGTTGCATATCGGGGCTACAGGGATATGGATAAATGACATTACACTCTCATTATTTTGTATATCTTGGAACAATACATGTAATTATTTAACCTGGTATCATGATTCACACTCTGGAGACTAACAACAACTTAAGTGTTTTATATATCTATCACAGTCTTCTGCTTGCGTAATCTAATCATCTTTGGAGTATGATATGATGATTTAGCTTCATCCCATTCATGTTTAATACACTAACACGGACAACATTTAATCATCATTACCTATGTTGCATAAGTGATGCATTAGAACTCGAGAGTTGAGCTCCCGCTCGATCCCCGATTTTCAGGGCGTTACAGAAAGAGAAAGAGAAAGAAAAAAAAAAGAAAAAGAAAGAAACAGAGAAAGAAAAGGAGAAGCCTAGACGCCCTCTTCCTTCTCCATATATATGGTGTCTCCATCTTACTTTTCATGTAGAAGCTTTCCTACATGGATATCTGAAAAGGCCAAGCTAAATGTCCTAGAGGGGGGGGGGGGGTGAATAGGACTATGCCAAATTTAAAATAAAATTAGCGGAAATAAATTAAACCAATAGCCTTACAATATGAATCAATTCATAATGCTAAATTTTAAATCACCTTGATAAATAAGTATTGAGAGATTGATACAAATTCAGTTCTAAGGACAACCTTACACCATAATAAACAAGGGCTTATAGTAGGACAACCTTATTTCTAGAACCTCTTTTGGATCAAGGACTCAATTTTAATATAAGTAAATGAAATAGCAAGGAATTGAAATTAAATGCAGAAGTATAGATCTAAATTATTACAACAATTCCCACACTTGCTTGAAATGTAAATAGTTACAACATTCACATCCACTTGTACATTCCACACAATCGAATGATAAAAGATATGAAAATTAAGCAAGCATTCAATCCACAAGGCAAAGAGTTATAGTGGTTCGCCTGTGTGTACACCAACTGTTTTCCAACAGCCACACAAAAAGCTACTCCACTCCTAATATCCTCACACAGGGGATATTAGCGTTCACTATCAAATAGGTTTTCACAGTTCACCAAAACCTTTACAATTGTGTCTTTTTCACTTGGGCTTACACAATTTAAAAACCCCTCTTTTCTCGAGTTTTCTGTTTTCCTCGACAACCAATACAATGAGATTTTTCTGTTCAACCTCAAACAAAACCAGTACAATGAGATTTTTCTCGCTTAACCTCAAACAAAATCAAAACTAAATAAATTTTACAGAATTGTAAAATACCTGGATTTCTCCTTTTCTTAGCAACCCGGTAGAACCAATCGGAGTAGATGATTGAATGTCAAAGTTCAATTTCCAATACTCTCATTCATAAGGTTCTAAATTCTAATAGATTTTAGATTTAACTCGTTGGGCGTAGCTATATTTGATTTTGATTCCAAGAAGAAGGAATAAGATAATTCCTCTTTTCAAATAAGATTGGAATATAGAAACAAAATCAAATTAAATAAGCTAGCAAAAAGGAATATTAAATAAGCACAATGCAGCTTAAAATAAACACAGACTTATCTCAGAGTGAATAGAATAGAGTTGAAGTGTGAAAACTCTGAATTTCGTGTTCAATTTATTGAAGCAAAAATCGTTCCTACGACTGGTCTTAGAAACCTACGACTGGTCGTAGCTCTAACAGATTTTTGAAATATTGAGCGCGATCTTTGAAAGTCGTTCCACGACTGGTCGTGAGTAGCCTACGACTGGTCGTGGGTCACCTACGACTGGTCGTAGATCCTTCGACCCAGTCGTAGGACCATAGATTACGTTGCTGGACTTTGAGTCGTAGATCCACGACTGGTCGTGGACGAGTCGAAGCCACACCTACGACCGGTCGAAGGACCTCCAGGACTGGTCGTGGGCGTACCAAAAATTCTGAAAAATCTTCAACTACTTAGGACTGGTCGTGGAATTTCTTGGACTGGTCGAACCAATGCCAGGACTGGTCGAACAAGAGCTAGGACTGGTCGTAGAATAGACCAAACTTATGTAAAATAAATATTTAATTTATGTATCCAAAGTGACCTACTTAAAGGGTCAACCTAAGGTCATTCAAACCTGAATCATGTCGTATGGACATTGAACTTCAACCATTCAACGAATGTAGATTGTTTGAACCATATCAGGCTTGAGATCTTGAACTTATTGTAGCTTCAAACTTGAGATCTTCATCAGCATAACAACTACTTCATGCATTGCTTATTAGTCTTGAAGTCATGAGTTGTTTCTTAAGACTTGAACATCAACATTGTAGCTTCTTGAGACTTCAACATGTAGCTTCTTGAACTTCAATATGTAACTTCTTGAAAAGTTCAACTTGTAGCTTCTTGAAGTGTTTATGCAGTGTCTTGAATTCATATAAATCATCATACAAGCACAAGACACAGATAGATGTTTTGACACATCAAAATTTGACAACCAAAGGAGTATAAGACCATAACACTTACAATATCTACCTAGGGTTTAGATCTAAGGCTAAGGTGAGCGATCTCTTTAAGCTTAGAGTAATTTTAAGTTGCAATCTCCTATCTTGCCTTTTTACATGCTTTCATGATATTATGATTATCTTCCTGCAGTTGTTAATTTACCACCAACAATTATTTATCCTTTGAAAATTATGGTATGATGTTAATTATAAGTGATCTTCATTATTTTATGTGGGGCGATGGATACTAGCCTTGCCCTTGCCTTTACTAATTTTGTTGAATTGGTCGTTGCCACTCTCTTCATTGTTGAGTTAGCCATTGCTACTCTTCTCTTTATTGAGTTGGCCATTGCCACACTCCTATCCTCTTTGTTGAGTTGGCCATTGCCACACTCCTATCCTCTTTGTTGAGTTAGCCATTGCTACTCTCTTCATTTTACTAGTCGTGTGCTATCTAACTTTATAGCTTGGGCATGTACCTTGGAATTCCAAAACTCCCATGACTTGAATTATTCATCTATAAATACAAGTGATGCATTAGAGGTATCACAATTAGTGATTCAATATTTATCGTTGACGTAATGCATTACGGGTAGCGGCCCTCTTGGTCGGCGCATAATTTTGTGGGTTGGTTAGCGTGGTGCACAATCATTGTAGGTAAATCATCATGCTTGTTACATCACTTTTTCAGGATTGGATGTCGCAAATAGTCGCTCCATAAACACATCGCGTTACATAAATTCCCCAACCGTATTGTTATGTCACCATGGGATATTCGCGTAAATCCATGTTAACATTGGACACGCAGTGAATCTTCATAGTTATGGGATGTGGGGCGAGTCGGGTTTTCTATAAATTATATTTCACATTGTGATGAGTGCTACGTATAATGAGTCACACACACTTTGCTAGGCATGCATTCATATACATATTGATTGCACATACTAATGCCTCTCGTGGTGGTGGAGTACGAAACATAACAGAACCCTTACATTACTTTTATGAATCTCTTGAATTATTGTTAATCTTAAAGGATAACCATCACTATGAGTAGGGCAATAACCCTCTCTAACAATACAGATGAACAAGTCACCTATACAGGTGAATAAGTCACTTGAATCAAATAGGATACAGGTTCTACCTCTTGATCACTTCAAAAACATACTTGTGATTATCCATTTATAAAACTGACCATGCATCCACTTACATACAAGATTTGAGTACTAACCATAAAGTTTTTCTATTTTTAACATGTCATCATACCATCCATTATTTTGGTTGATATATGTACATTCCCTTAATTAGTTTGGAGAATAATTCCTCATTCATAATGATTTAGATATAAGTTCTTTTATAAGAATTACTTAGAAACGTACCTATAACCATGTAAAAATTTTAGATCACATGGTTCCCACGATCAGTTTAATGTGAAAATGCCATTAACCTATAGCCCTAAATTCTAGATCATATGGTTCCCACAATCATTTTAATGTGAAATTTTATACCATGCCTATGTATCATAAATTAACCATACATGTCAAATTTCGGCCCTTAGATCATTGTAAAAGTGACCCAATTGACAAATCAGCCCCTTAACCATTGATTTTAGTGTCCATCGAGTGAAGAAACCTCGTTGGTAGTCATAGTAGAATATTTCCCTTCATATAAATGACTTGGATTGCCTATCGTATGGACCAAGTATGAAATATGAAGACCCCACTTCGGTAGGATTTTCCTTAGGCGCAAAGTTAACTTGTCAAATTTGAATCTTCCGATTTAATCACTTCCTTTCTTTCATCACAACTCAAATTTGGGCCACAGTTTGGTCTCATATGACTACGAATTATACAAAATTTAGGCCCCGATCTATGATCCTACACCGTTGAAGGTTGAAGTCAGTTCCTTTCTTTTTGTACAAAAGGTGAAATTTTATAATTAGCCCTTTTCACCATCGATCAACCACCAAATTTTTTCTTACCTATCCAGACTACACATTTTTCCCAAACTCGGGCCCTGATCATTAAGTGTGGACCGTTAATTGAAATCAAGTTCATTTTGACACCCACAGAGAGAATTTTCAAGATTGGTCAATCTAAATTTTGAATCACCAAGAAATTCATGTAACCTGACTCTATTCGACGACCATGACACAATGGACGAATAAGATTTAAAGAAAGATTGTGAAAAAAAAGAAAATTGTAGAAACCCAATCTAAGTGGGATGGGAAACACATCCCTCTCACACGCCCACTCCTTTATAAAAGGAGTGTGCATCCCCGCTCCACCGACATGCCCACCTCCTAAACGTCCAAGGAGAAGGAGAAAGAGAGAGAAAAAAAACAAAGAGAAAGAAAAAGAAAAACAAAAAGAAAAATAAAGAAAAACAAAAAGAGAGAGAGAGAGAGAGAAAGAAAGACAAAGAAAAGGAGAAGCCTAGACGCCCTCTTCCTTCTTCATATATATGGTGTCTCCATCTTGCTCAAGCGATGTCATGATTCATGTGGAAGCTTTTCATGTAGAAGCATTCTCACATGAATATCTACCTAGGGTTTAGATTTAAGGCTAAGGTGAGCGATTCCTTTAAGTTTTTAATAATTTTAAGTTATTATGTTCTATCTTGCCTCTTTACATGCTTTCATGATATTATGATTATCTCCCTGCAGTTGTTAATTTACCATTAAAAATTATTTATCCTTTGGGAATTATGGTATGATGTTAATTACGAGTGATCTTCATTATTTTATGTGGGGCAATGGATACCAGCCTTGCCTTTGCCTTTACCAATTTTATTGAGTTGGTCGTTGCCACTCTCCTATTGACTTTATTGAGTTGGCCATTACCACTCTCCTATTTGTTGAGTTAGCCTTTGCAATTCTCCTCTTTGTTGAGTTGGCCATTTCCACTCTCCTCTTTGTTGAGTTAGTCATTGCTACTCTCCTCATTTTATTAGTCGTCTGCTATCTAACTTTATGGCTTGGGCATGTGCCTTGGAATTCCAAAACTCTCATGATTTGAATTATTCATCTATAAATGCAAGTGTTGTATTAAAGGTATCACAACTACTGATTCAATATTTATCGTGGACGTAATGCGTTACAGGTAACGGCCCTCTTGATCGGCATATAATTTCATGGGTTGGTTAGCGTGGTGCACAATCGATATAAGTAAATCGTCATGCTTGTTACACCACTTTTTTAGGATCGGATGTCGAAAATATTCACTCTATAAACACATCGTGTTACGTAAATCCCCAAACCGTATTGTTATGTCACCATGGGATATTCGCGTAAATCTACATTGACGTTGGACACGCCGACGAATCTCCGTAGTTTTGGGATGCGGGGCGAGTCAGGTTTTCTATGAATTATATTCTACATTATGATGATCACTACGTATAATGAGTCACACACAATTTGCTAGGCATGCATTCATATACATATTGATTGTGCATACTAATACTTCCTATAGTGGTGAAGTACGAAACGTATCAGAACCCTTACATTACTTTTATGAATCTCTTGAATTATTGTTAAACTTAAAGGATAACCATCACTATGAGGGCACTAACTCTCTCCAACCATACAGATGAACAAGTCACTTATACAGGTGAACAAGTTACTTGAATCTAATGGTATACATGTTCTACCTCTTAATCACTTAAAAACATACTTGTGATCATCCATTTATAAAACTGACCATACATCCACTTACATACAAGATCAGATTGCTAACCATAAAGTTTTTCTATTTTTAACATGTCATCTAACTATCCATTATGTTAGTTGATATATGTACATTCCGTTAATTAGTTTGGTGAATAATTCCTTATTCATAATGATTTACATATAAGTTCTTTTGTAAGAATTACTTAGAACCGTACCTATAACCATGTAGAAATTTTAGATCATATGGTTCCCACGATCAGTTTAATGTGAAAATGTCATTAACCTATACCCTTAAATTCTAGATCATATGGTTCCCACGATCATTTTAATGTGAAATTTTATACCATGCCTATGTATCATAAATTAACCATGCATGTCAAATTTTAGCCATTAGATCGTTGTAAAAGTGACCAAATTGATAAATCATCCCCTTAACCATTGATTTTAGTGTCCATCGAGTGAAGAAACTATGTAGGTAGTCGTAGTAGGATATTTCCATTCATATAAATGACTTGAATTTCCCATCATATGGACTAAGTGTGAAATATGAAGACCACACTTTAGTACGATTTTCCTTAGGCGCGAAGCTAACTTGTCAAAAGGTGAAGTCAGTTCCTTCCTTTTAGTACAAAAGGTGAAATTTTATATTTAGCCTTTTTCCACCATTGATCAACCACCAAAATTTTTTCTTACCTATCCTAACTACACATTTTTCCCAAAATCGGGTCCTGATCATTAAGTGTGGACCGTTAATTGAAATCAAGTTCATTTTGACACCTGTAGGGAGAATTTTCAAGATAGGCCAATCTAAATTTTGAATCACCAAGAAAATCATGTATCCTAGCACTATTCGACGACCCTTACACAATGGATGAATTAGATTTAAAGAAAGATTATCAAAAAAGGAAAAATTAGAGAAATCCAATCTAAATGGGATGGGAAACACACCCCTCTCACACACCCACTCCTTTATAAAAAGAGTGTGCATCCCCGCTCCACTCACATGCCCACCTCCCAAACGTATAAGGAGAAGGGGAAAGAGAGAGTGAAAAACAATGAGAAATAGAAAGAAAAAGAAAAAGAAAAAGAAAGAAAAGAGAGAGAGGGAGAGAGAGGGAGAGAGAGAGAGAAAGAAAGAGAAAGAAAAAGAGTAGCCTAGATGCCCTCTTCATTCTCCATATAAATGGTGTCTCCATCTTACTCAAGCGATGTCATGATTCATGTGAAAGCTTTTCATGTAGAAGCTTTCCTACATAGATATCTACCTAAGGTTTAGATCTAAGGTTAAGTGAGCGATTCTTTTAAGCTTATAGTAATTTTAAGTTGTTATGTCCTATCTTGCCTTTTTACATGCTTTCATGATATTATAATTATCTTCCAGCAGTTGTTAATTTACCACCAACAATTATTTATCTTTTGGGAATTATGATATGATGTTAATTACGAGTGATCTTCATTATTTTATGTGGGGCGATGGATACCTGCCTTGCCCATGCCATTACCAATATTACTGAGTTGGTTGTTGCCACTCTCCTATCCTTTTTGCTGAGTTGGCCATTACCACTCTCCTATTTGTGGAGTTAGCCATTGCTACTCACCTTTATGTTGAGTTGGCCATTGCCACTCTCCTCTTTATTGAGTGAGTCATGGCTACTCTCCTCATTTTATTAGTTGTGTGCTATCTAACTTTATGACTTGGGCATGTGCCATAGAATTCCAAAACTCCCATGACTTGAATTGTTCATTTATAAATGCAAGTGATGTATTAGATGTATCACAACTAGTGATTCAATATTTATCGTAGACGTAATGCGTTACGGGTAGCGGCCCTCGTATTCGGCATGTAATTTCGTGGGTTGGTTAACGTAGTGCACAATCGATATAGGTAAATGGTCATGCTTGTTACATCACTTTTTCGGGATTGGATATCGCAAATAGTCGCTCCATAAACACATCGTGTTACGTAAATCCATCAACCACATTGTTATGTTACCATAGGATATTCGGATAAATCCATATTAACGTTGGACACGTCGATGAGTCTCCATAGCTATGAGATGTGGGGCGAGTCAGGTTTTCTATAAATTATATTCCACATTGTTATGATCACTACATATAATGAGTCACACACACTTTGTTAGGCATGCATTCATATACATATTGATTGAGCATACTAATACCTCTCGTAGTGGTGTAGTACGAAACGTATCAGAACCCTTATAATACTTTTATGAATCTCTTGAATTATTATTAATCTTAAAGGGTAACCATCACTATGAGTAGGGCACTAACCCTCTCCAACTATGCAGATGAACAAGTCCTTTATACAGGTGAACAAGTCACTTCAATCTAACGGTATACATGTTCTACCTCTTGATCACTTTAAAAACATACTTGTGATCATCCATTTATAAAACTGACCATACATCCACTTACATACAAGATCAGATTACTAACCAAAAAGTTTTTCTATTTTTAATATGTCATCTGACCATCCATTATGTTGGTTGATATATGTACATTTCCTTAATTAGTTTGGTGAATAATTCCTTATTCATAATGATTTAGATAGAAGTTCTTTTATAAAAATTACTTAGAAACATACCTATAACCATGTAGAAATTTTAAATCACATGTTCCCACGATCAGTTTAATGTGAAAATGCCATTAACCTATACCCCCAAATTCTAGATCATATGGTTTCCACGATCATTTTAATGTGAAATTTTATACCATGCCTATGTATCATAAATTAACCATACATGTCAAATTTTGACCCTTAGATCATTGTAAAAGTGACCCAATTGACAAATCAACCCCTTAACTATTGATTTTAGTGTCCATTGAGTGAAGAAACCTCGGGGCTAGTCGTAGTAGGATATTTCCCTTCATATGATCGACTTAGATTGCCCATCCTATGGACTAAGTGTGAAATATGAAGACCCCACTTTGGTAGGATTTTCCTTAGGCACGAATTTAACTTGTCAAGACCTACCAACTCCTTATAAATTTGGATATTCCAATTTAACTACTTCCTTTTGTTCAATACAACTCAAATTTGGACCACACTTTGGTCTCATATGACTACGAATTATACAAAATTTAGGCCTTGATCTATGATCCCACACCGTTGAAGGTTGAAGTCAGTTCCTTCCTTTTAGTACAAAAGGTGAAAATTTATATTTAGCCTTTTTCTACCATCGTTCAACCACCAATTTTTTTCTTACCTATCCTGACTACACATTTTTCCCAAAATCGGGTCTGATCATCAAGTGTGGACCGTTAATTGAAATCAAGTTCATTTTGACACCTTTAGGGAGAATTTTCAAGATACGCTAATCTAAATTTTGAATCACCAAGAAAATTATGTATCCTGGCTCTATTCGACGACCCTTACACAATGGACGAATTAGATTTAAAGAAAGATTCTCTAAAAAGAGAAAATTGGAGAAACTCAATCTAAGTGGGATGGGAAACACACCCCTCTCACACGCCCACTCCTTTATAAAAGGAGTGTGTATCCCCGCTCCACTCAGATGCCCACCTCTCAAACGTCTAAGGAGAAGGAGAAAGAGAGAGAGAAAAAGAAAGAGAAAGAGAAAGAGAAAGAGAAAGAAAAAGAAAAAGAAAGAGAGAGAGAGAGAGAAAGAGAAAGAAAAGGAGAAGCTTAGACGCCCTCTTCCTTCTCCATATAAATGGTGTCTCCATCTTGCTCAAGCGATGTCCTGATTCATGTAGAAGCTTTTCATGTAGAAGCTTTCCTACATAGATATCTACCTAAGGTTTAGATCTAAGGCTAAGGTAAGCGATTCCTTTAAGCTTACAGTAATTTTAAGTTGCTATGTCCTATCTTGCCTTTTTACATGCTTTCATGATATTATGATTATCTTCCCGCAGTTGTTAATTTACCACCAACAATTATTTATCCTTTGGGAATTATGGTATGATGTTAATTATGAGTGATCTTCATTATTTTATGTGGGGCGATGGATACCAGCCTTGCTCATGCCTTTACCAATTTTATTGAGTTGGTCATTGCCACTCTCCTATCCTCTTTGTTGAGTTGGTCATTACCACTCTCCTATTTGTTGAGTTAGCCATTGCTACTCACCTTTATGTTGAGTTGGCCATTACCACTCTCCTCTTTGTTGAGTGAGTCATTGCTACTCTCATCATTTTATTAGTCGTGTGTTATCTAACTTTATGGCTTGGGCATGTGTCTTGGAATTCCAAAACTCTCATGACTTAAATTATTCATCTATAAATGTCAGTGATGTATTAGATGTATCACAACTAGTGATTCAATATTTATCGTGGACGTAATGCGTTATGGGTAGTGGCTCTCTTGGTCAGCACGTAATTTCGTGGGTTGGTTAGCGTGGTGCACAATCAATGTTGGTAAATCGTCATGCTTGTTACATCAGTTTTTCGGGATTGGATGTCGCAAATAGTCACTCTATAAACACATCGTGTTACGTAAATCACCCAACCACGTTGTTATGTCACCATGGGATATTTGTGTAAATCCACGTTAACGTTGGACACGCCGACGAATCTCCGTACTTATGGGATGTGGGGCGAGTCAGGTTTTTTATGGATTATATTCCATATTGTGATGATCACTACGTATAATGAGTCAAACACACTTTACTAGGCATTCATTCATATACATATAGATTGCGCATACTAATACCTTTCGTAGTAGTGGTGTACGAAACGTATCAGAACCCTTACAATACTTTTATGAATCTCTTGAATTATTGTTAATCTTAAAGGGTAACCATCACTATGAGTAGGGCACTAACCCTCTCCAACCGTACGGATGAACAAGTCACTTATACAGGTGAACAAGTCACTTGAATCTAACGGTATACATGTTCTACCTCTTGATCACTTTAAAAACATACTTGTGATCATCCATTTATAAAACTTACCAACATCCACTTACATACAAGATCAGAGTACTAACAATAAATTTTTTCTATTTTTAACATGTCATCTAACCATCCATTATATTGGTTGATATATGTACATTCCCTTAATTAGTTTGGTGAATAATTCCTTATTCATAATAATTTAGATAGAAGTTCTTTTGTAAGAATTACTTAGAAATGTACCTATAACCATGTAGAAATTTTAGATCATATGGTTCCCACGATCAGTTTAATGTGAAAATGCCATTAACCTATACCCCTAAATTCTAGATCATATGGTTCCCACGATCATTTTAATTTAAAATTTTATACCATGCTATGTATCATAAATTAACCATACATGTTAAATTTCAGCACTTACATCATTGTAAAAGTGACCCAATTGACAAATCAGCCCCTTAACCAATGATTTTAGTGTCCATCGAGTGAAGAAACCTCGTAGGTAGTCGTAGTAGGATATTTCCCTTCATATGAATGACTTGGATTTCCCATCGTATGGACCAAGTGTGAAATATGAAGTCCCTACTTTGGTAGGATTTTCCTTAGGCGCGAAGTTAACTTGTCAAGACCTATCAACTCCTTATAAATTTGGATCTACCGATTTAACCACTTCCTTTCATTCATCACAACTCAAATTTGGACCACACTTTAGTCTCATATGACTACGAATTATACAAAATTTAGGCCCCGATCTATGATCTTACACCGTTGAAGGTTGAAGTCGGTTCCTTCTTTTTAGTACAAAAGGTGAAATTTTATATTTAGCCTTTTTCCACCATTGATCAACCACCAAATTTTTTCGTACCTATCCTTACTACACATTTTTCCTAAATTCGAGCCCTGATCATCAAGTGTGGACCGTTAATTAAAATCAAGTTCATTTTAACACCTGTAGGGAGAATTTTCAAGATAGGCCAATCTAAATTTCGAATCACCAAGAAAATCATGTATCCTGGTTCTATTCGATGACCCTGACACAATGGATGAATTAGATGTAAAAAAAGATTGTCAAAAAAGAGAAAATTGGAGAAACCCGATCTAAGTGAGCTGGGAAACACACCCTTCTCACACGCCCACTCTTTTATAAATGGAGTATGTATCCCCGCTCCACTCACACGCCCACCTCCCAAACGTCCAAGGAGAAAAAGAAAGAGAGAGAGAAAAGAAAGCGAAAGAGAAAGAGAAAGAAAAAGAAAAAGAAATAAAGAGAGAGAGAGAGAGAAAGAGAAAAAAAAAGGTGAAGCCTAGACGCCCTCTTCCTTCTCCATATATATGGTGTCTCCATCTTGCTCAAGCGATGTCATGATTCATGTGGAAGCTTTTCATGTAGAAGCTTTCCTACATGGATATCTACATAGGGTTTAGATCTAAGGCTAAGGTGAGTGATTCCTTTAAGATTACAGTAATTTTAAGTTGTTATGTCCTATCTTGCCTTTTTACATGCTTTTATTATCTCCCTGCAGTTGTTAATTTACCACCAACAATTATTTATCCTTTGGGAATTATGGTTTGATGTTTATTACGAGTGATCTTCATTATTTTATGTGGGGCGATAGATACCAGTCTTGCCCTTGCCTTTACCAATTTTGTTGAGTTGGTCATTGCCACCCTCTTCGTTGTTGAGTTAACCATTGCTACTCTCCACTTTGTTGAGTTAGCCATTGCCACTCTCCTATCATCTTTGTTGAGTTGGCCATTACCACTCTACTATTTCTTGAGTTAGCCATTGCTACTCTCCTCTTTGTTGAGCTAGTCATTGCCACTCTATTCTTTGTTGAGTTAGCCATTGCTACTCTCCTCATTTATTAGTCGTGTGTTATCTAAGTTCATGGCTTGGGCATGTGCCTTGGAATTTCAAAACTCCCATGACTTGAATTATTCATCTATAAATGGAAGTGATGTATTAGAGGTATCACAACTAGTGATTTAATATTTATCGTGGTCTTAATGCGTTACAGGTAGCGACTCTCTTGGTCAGCACATAATTTCGTGGGTTGGTTAGCGTGGTGCACAATCGATGTAGGTAAATCGTCATGCTTGTTACATCACTTTTTCGGGATTGAATATCGTAAATAGTCGCTCCATAAACACATCCTGTTACGTAAATCTCCCAACCGCATTGTTATGTCACCATGGGATATTCACGTAAATCCACGTTAATGTTCGACACGCCGATGAATCTCCGTAGTTATGGGATGCGGGGCAAGTCGGATTTTCTATGAATTATATTCCACATTGTGATGATCACTACGTATAATGAGTCACACACACTTTACCAGGCACACATTCATACACATATTGATTGCGCATACTAATACCTCTCGTAGTGGTGGAGTACGAAATATATCAGAACCCTTAAATTTCTTTTATGAATCTCTTGTATTATTGTTAATCTTAAAGGATAACCATCATTATGAGTAGGGCACTAACCCTCTCCAACTATACAGATGATGTAGGTGATGTACAAATTGAAGAATTAGAGGACCATCTCCCTATGGAAGATTATACTGAATGAATAAGAAGATACTTTTATAATTTAGTTTTATATTTCCACTGTAAACTTGAAATGTAACAAGCTCCTATTAAGAGTGAAAAGGTTGAGCTCTCAGTCCTAGAGGGGGTGAATCAGACTATGCCAATTTAAAAATTAAAGAACTGAAAGATTAAATAAATCAGAACTAATCAGAGATATCAACTATAATAGTATTGAGAAATTGATTCAAACCTTGTTCAAAGCACAACCTTACACCAAAAACAGATGTTTTAGGTAGGACAACCTGATTTCTTGAACGTAGTAAAGATCAAGATCGCAAACTAAGACAAGAAAAAAAAGGAAGAAAGCTATCTATTACAAGCATTCACCACATGTACATGAAAAGATTACAACCATTCAACACATATACATTATATACATCATTCACCACAAAACATCAGGAATTATAGTGGTTTGGTGTGTACACCAACTATTCTCAAACAGTCACACTTCCTCCACTCCTAATAATCACAATCCACGTGATATTAGTGTTTATTAATAATCAAGGTTTTCTCAAGTTTACCTTAAAACCTATATAGTTGTGTTTTCAAATGGGCTATCACAATCAAAATCCCGCACTGAGATTTTCTTGCTATCTTAGTCAAAACCAATATAGAGATTTTTTGGATATCTCAAGAAACCAAGAATGAATAAAGAATACTTATCTTCCTCTGAAGACGTTCTTTAATATAGCCCGTAGAACCGCTTCGCTTGATGTACAAATGTTCAATGTCCAATAACACAATCAAGGGTTCTAGGTTCTAAATTGATTTTAAATTAATTCAAACCTTGCGCTACTTATTTGAAGTCCTTAGATCTCATGAGGAAGAGTATGAACTCCCTTTAAAACATAAGATTCATAAAAGAGATTAAGGAATTACAAAAACAAAAAGCTATTAAAACATTTAAAATTACCATGCTATAGCTTGAAGATGATGCGGACTTTTCTCTCTCAAAGTGAAGGCTTTTTGTGGCTTTAATTAATGAATTAGAATGAGAAAAGACCTCTATTTATATGCTGAAAATCGGTTTCTTTGATTGGTCTAAGGTCTTCTTCAACTTGAATCAACCAAATTTCAAATTTTGGACGCGATCGGATTAAACTGTCATTCAATTGGTCAAAGGTCCTGCTCGACTAGTCGAGCATTGCCTTCGACTGGTCGAGGGAGGACAAAATTAGTTGCTGGAGTTCGAGTCGAGCTCCCTTTGACTGATCAAGCGTGTGCCCATGACTAGTTGAGCATCCTGCTCAACTGGTCGAGGAACTACCAGAAAAGTCCATTTTTTAAAGTTTGAATCTTGGACTGGTCGAACCAGAGCTTAGATTAGTCGAACCAAAGCCTAACCAAAGTATAAAAACTGGTGTATGTTTAGCATATGAAAGGACCTAAGTCTAGGGTCTTTCTAGGGTCAATTATACCTGAAATTATTGGACATTGAAGTATATACCTTGAAGTTTCTACTTGAATCTTCAGTAGCGTTCAGTGGATCTTCTACTTGAAGTTGCAGCTTGATCTTGAACTTGAAGTGAAGTAGAACTCAAACTTGAAGTAACCATCTTCATGTCTTACACTTTCCAACTTCATGTGTTGATCTTAAAGGTGAACTTTCCATCTTGATTCACTTAAAGGTGAACTTTCCATCACATGATTGAGTCACACTATAAGCTGTTTTGTCCCGTCAAAATTTGACAAATAGGGGTGCTTTATATAACACAACACTTATAAAGAGAGCATTTGATAATTTGTTAAATTCTTTTACTCAAATGAAATAATAAATATAGTCGATTTTATTCTCGTGAATGGTTACCTTCATGAATGTAACTGGATGTGATCTA
This sequence comes from Magnolia changhungtana, assembly GCA_030180095.1. Taxonomy (NCBI): domain Eukaryota; kingdom Viridiplantae; phylum Streptophyta; class Magnoliopsida; order Magnoliales; family Magnoliaceae; genus Magnolia; species Magnolia changhungtana. The sequence continues at coordinate 1,210,913 of JASAUF010000117.1, read as the reverse complement.
AATGAAAATATATATATATGGTGCAATTTTTAAAGCATCCAATTTATATATTATTAACATCTAGAATTCTCGAACACAAATATGTACTCGGGCCATGAAAATTCGGGATGTTACAGTTGGTATCAGAGCATGAGAATGAGATTAACTGGGCCTGAGGGAATGGACCATCATAAGCTTTATGCAACTACGATAGGATCATGAATTAAATACATATACTTAATTGGATTCCCAAAGGAACTAGGAGGTTGAGGAATTAGAAACCCATATTCAGGTTCCCCATTGGAAATATTAAGTTAGATGTGGAATTTAGAGACTATGAATCTAGGTACCTTTAGAAAAAATTCTCAAAATCCCAAATAAACTTGTTATGAACTAAAATTCATCCTTAAATGAATTTTCAAGCAAGAAAAACTAGTTTCCTAAACCGGAATGGGGTATTTTCCAATTTTCCTAAATTTTGTTATCATTTAATGCAAACTGACATATTAGGAAACTTCCACTGATCTCAGTAGGTATACTTATCAAAAATTTTGAAAAATCTTCTGGTACCTCACTTAGGTCCCCAAAAATCTCCTCCTAAAATTTCAACCTAATCGGATCTGTATAAAATTCCATAAAAATCCGAAATAACAAAAATAGGTAGGAATTGTTGCTGGACAACAAGCTTTTATACATTTCACTAGTGTGAAATAACCCTCAAACCGTGGAATATTACCTCGAGATTTTTTTTTTGTAATTTCAGGAATAAGTCAAGGATTATAAATTAAAATTCTGAGAGTGACAGGCTATCAATATAAAACGATTTTAGGAATTTACAACCCTATATATAAAGGATACACTAAAGCTTAGGTTCAACAATGAATGGATAATTTAATCCTATCCTATATGAAACTTAGGGTAATTATATGGTGGAATGAAAAAAAATGATACTCCCCAAGGATCTAGAATGATCGAGACCAAGGATTTACGAAATCATATTTAAGCAAGTTAGAAGTGGGTTGATCCGAGTACCAAATCCCAAGCGCTTACTAATGAACTCAATGCCCAGATCAAGCAGAAGTTCGAGACTCACCTGGAATAAATGATAGCAAAGAACTCACCGCCCTATCTAAGCAAGAGTTCAGTGTGTCAGGATTAGCCGCACTATAACTGTTTTTCGTGTTTCCCCGAAACACTAAGAACAAAAAAAAAAAAAAAAAAACTTTACTCTACATAGTGGGGGAACAAATGTGTGAAATACTATAAAGTTAAATGCATAAATAAATAAAATAATTATATGTATATAAATCTCAGGGTCAAGATTTTCATTTAATGGGGGTAGATTATAGCGTCTTGATTTCATATAGCTAATTATATGCACACCTAGACATATATATCTACCTCACAAGGAATATAATGAAAAATTAAACTAAATGAATCAATGTAACTGGTACAAGTAAATAAATTTTGGGGATGAAATTTTGTTTAAAGGGGATAGATTGTAACACCCCAAAATTTTCAATACCCGAGTATTGAAAGTTCTCGAGTGTTACCATAAAATTTAACTTATTATGTACATGTGTATGATACCAATCTAACTATCCTAACCTTACATCTATTCTCCAACATGAATCGAACCGTTGAAAAAATCTCCATTCATAGATTAAGCCATCTGACCGTTGATTCTGAGATAGGATCATCATATACCCAAGTATTCTCACTTGTCTATTAGAACCGACCGTTCAGTCAACTATTCACCACTAAGTAAAGATATTTAACCGTCCACTCTGATTTTGGACCACCTGACTATAGTAAACTAGCTATTTGATCTCTGCATCCGCTCATACAAATATCGAATTGAGATTTTGATTCGTTCATCTTGTTCACCACCTATGAATATGCTTAACCCACCATCAAAACTACAATCTGAGAAACTTACATAGGTGAACAAGTCACTTAAATTTATTAGTATACACATTCTACCTCTTGATCACTCCAATAACTCACTTATGATCATCCGTTTACAAAATTGACCATACACCCACTTACATACATAATCAGATTACTAACCATCAAGTTTTTCTATTTTTGACATGTCATCTGACCATCCATTATGTTGGTTGATATATGTACATACTCTTAATTATTTTGGTAAATAATTCCTTATTCCTAATGATTTAGATATAAGTTCTTTTGTAAGAATTACTCAAAAATATGCTTATAACTATGTAAAACCATTAGATTTCCCAAAACTCTCATATCAGTAATAATTATAAAAATGACATTAACCTAGACTCCTGAATTATAGATCACATGATTCCTGCGATCCGTTTGATGTGAAATTTTATACTATGCCTATGTATCATAAATTAACCATACATGTCAAATTTTAGTCCTTGGATCATTGTAAAAGTGACCCAATTGACAAATCCACCCCTTAACCATTGATTTTAGTGTCCATTGAGTGAAGAAATATCGTGGGTAGTCATAGTAGGAAATTTCTCTTCATATAAATAACTTGGATTGCCCATCATATGGTCCAAGTGTAAAATATGAAGACCCCACTTTGGTAGGCTTTTCCTTAGGCGCGAAGTTATCCTATCAAGGCTTACCAACTCCTTATAAATCTGGATCTTTCGATTTAACCACTTTCTTCCATCTATCGCAACTCAAATTTGGACTGTGCTTTAGTCTCATGTGGCTATAAGGTTATAAAAAATTTAGGCCCCGATCTATGATCCTACATCGTTGAAGGTTGAAGCCAGTTCCTTTCTTTTGGTAGAAAATGTGAAATTTTCGATTTAGGCTTTTTCCACCATCAATTAACCACTAAATTTTGTCCAACCGTTTGCCTATCCTGATTGCACATTTTGTCCAAAATTAGGCCCTGATCATCAAGTGTGGACCGTTAATTGAAACCAAGTTCGCTTTGACACCCGTAGAGAGAATTTTCAAGATAGGTCAATCTAAATTTCAGATTACCAAAAAAATCATATACCCTAGCTCTATTCGATGACCCTAACACAATGGACGAATTAGATTTAAATAAAGATCATCAAAAAAAGGTAAATTGAAGAAACCCAATCTAATTGGGATGAGAAACACCCCCCTCACATGCCCACTCCTTTATAAGAGGAGTGTGCATCCCCTTTCCACTAACACGCCCACCTCCAAAACGTCCAAGGAGAAGGAGAGAGAGAGAGAGAGAGAGAGAGAGAGAGAGAGAGAGAAGGAAAACCTAGATGCTTTTCCTTCTCCATATGTATGGTGTCTCTCTCTTGCTCAAGCAATGTCATGATTCATGTGGAAGCTTTTCATGTATAAGCTTTCCTACACAATGCTACTACCCAAACCTTTCCCCCCTAATGTATCAGACCTGACATCATTAGTCTGATTAGGGGTTATGTTTGACGTGGGGTTGATTGGCAAATCAGTTATTGTATCCCTTGGCGTGTCTGCACCAGATGTGACTTTGTCTGACAACCATCCTTCTGTAGGAAAGAAATCTTCACTGAAATAATCCGACAAATCGTCAGTACTGTCTTCTTTTTCAAGACTCCCCGGTGCTTCGACGTTGCCGAAGGAACTTTTCCTTCTCGATCAATAGGTAGCATCATAGCTTTGACCGCGTTTACTACTATCCATCCCCCAGGCAAGGGAACTCTCCAGAACGGATGTGGTAGCCTAGGTTCCGGTTGAGAAGGGATTTCACCATTTCCCTTTTCTCTTCTTAGTACGACCATATGTCTCTGCCAGTGACGTTTCTAAGTTCTGGTCAGATTCTCAAACGTCGCTGAGCACTTTGGATGCGTGAATCACTTCCATACCCCTTCTCGCGTGGCAAGAGGTTTGACCATCCTGGTCAAAGGTGACTCCCAACGCAATTGGTGTTAGACGCTGCCTGCTTCAGTCGATGATGATCTCAACTATAACTGGGGTTATAAATCCCTGGCCTTAGACGGCCTCTGGGTTGCAAATGGATGTCTCAGGCATAACAATAACATAACTAATGTTTCGTTCGCTCGCATATGTCATAATACTGGGAAGCCCATCGCTTTCTTGGAGTGTATCGACCCCTTGTTCCATGCAGATTCTCTGGACCGAGTTTGACCTTCGTTTGAGGTCGATCTCTGAAATCAGCCATGACAGTGTTTATTTCCATGCCGGTCAGGAACGGATAGGTATCAATCAACATGGCTTCCTTTTCCTTTTCTGAGAATTTCGGTAATCCGCGGTCGATATGATCTTGAATGAGATTCCTGAAAATAACACATTTGTTAGTGGAATGGGAATGAGATTCATGCCATTTGCAATATTTGACCTTCTTTAGCTCCTCGGGTGAAAGCACCTTATGATTAACAGGGACCTTGATAAACTTTGCCTCCAACATGAAGTCAAAAATTTCCACAGCCTGAGTAATATTAAAGGAATATACCTTTTAGGTTTTCTAGGTCGGTGATTCGTAATTAGGATTATTAAAATACGTTCCTATTGACGAATTTGCTTGTTTAGCCCCTTTTTGAAGTAATTCTTCATATCGAGAGACCTTCTTAGTGAGGTGTTCACAACCCCAAGTGTAGGGTCGCAATGTAGTAATAATCGCAGTAAGACCGAAGTCGAATCCACAGGGACTGATCTTCTACATTTCTGAAATTAACTAGATGTAGAACTAGAAGAAGATGTAAAACTAATTCTGAAGTGATTAAGAGAGTAATTGTGAATTAAGTAATTAAAACTAAGAATTTAAAGGTGGGAACTAGGGTGTCAAGGATCCACTTGTAGTAATCAGGGAGCCCTCTTGCTTGATTTAAGTAACACAATTAGAATTGGAGTCCTATCCTATCCAATTGGAAAATATATCAATAAAACCAAATCTGAACTTCCATTGACCAAATTCTCAATGAAGGAGAACTATGATAATTGGCAGGGATTTCATCAGCAAACCATGCCCAGGAGACAATGGTAAACAACAGGATTTACCAATCTCATAATCTCAAAGCAGGAGAATTGTGAAGATTAAGAAGGATTCCATCACCCTACCATGCCCAAGGAACGATGGTGAACAATAGGACTTACTAATTTCACAATCTCAAATCAGGAAAAGAAGATACTCAAAGTTATTGCAGATCTACTATAATTTGAGTCACAATAAACCATTAAAAACTAAAAGTATTCCTTAAATATCAAATTAGAATCTATGGAGTTCAACATAAACATGAATCAAAGTAATAGAAACTTCTCATCATGCTACAAGCTTCACCTCTTAACCCTAGCTAAGAGGTTTAGCCAACCATAGACATGATTGGACCAAAGTCTCTTAAGAAGAACATGAAAACAACTAAGGAAGAAGAAGAAAAACTCTTAGCGACGACTTCTCCACCCTTTTGCTCCACTCCTTAAACCTTAGAAGATGCCTAAGAGCATCCAAGGGAGTCCTATTTATAGTTGTGGAACTCCAACTTTCGCACCTAGTTGGAAAACTCTAGAAATCGCCTCAAATTTACGTAATTTGCTAAAATAGACTTCACTTTACGTAGTTTTCCAAAATAGACTTCACTCTATGCAATTTCAAAATATGACCCAGAGTTTCAGAATATGCTTTTTTCAGGACGATTTCAGGATTCATTTTCTTCACTTTAAATCTTTGATTCTCTTCATACCTCACTTGGTTTTCTTGGATATTTGACATGTGAATTCTTCAATCTTAGTCTCCTAAGATCCATCCTTTGCCTTGGTAATTCTTGAGCATCAAATCCATGCTTTTAATACCCTTTTTCAATATCTTAAATTCACCTTGCAACATAAATATGAGTAAAATAGAACATTAAACATTATCATGTTTATAAAACCAAGATATAAATGGGGGATAATATGCAATATTTGACCCTCAACAAGAGGCCATACAAATTGGCAAAATCCATGCTTATGAACTTTTTATGGAGTTTGTACTCTAGACCGTCTTGTGCAAGCTGCACAAATTCAGCTTCGGTCATGTCCACCTTAAAGCAAATTTTTGCTCACTTAAACCACATAATATAACTCTCACAAGATTCCCCTGGTAACTGTCAGAACCATGCGAGATTAACCATGTTATATCCCTGTTTTTGGAGAAAAATTGAGCATGAAAATTTTCCTCCAATTCCTGCTAGCTATGTATTGAATCTAACGACAGATTGGAATACCACATGAAGGCTGCAACAATCAACGAGAGGCCAAACAACTGTAATTTATAATAATCATTATTAACTAGTTCACCACATTGCATGGTAAATCGGCTGACATGTTCGATAGTTGACTGACCGTATTCTCCTGAAAATATATAAGGCAAAATATAATCAATAATTTCTCGATAATGGGTGCTACTGATCCACTCATTTGGGGTATGGTTTATGATGTATAGGAATAGAATTACGGCCCAACACCTGGCTAGCAACTTTTTGTACAAGTTGCAATATTTGGTTGCGATCATCCTGTGGAGCTTCCATGGTTGGCGGTTGATCTAGAACAAATCTATTAAAATTATCTTAGAACCTAAGACCATGCGGTGGTTAAAATCCTAATGGTGGTCCTTGATTTCTATTCTTATAATTCCTAACCTTCTGTTCAGGTCACCTAACCTCGGCAGGAGGTGGCACATTTCTGACCTCTGAAGGAGGAATAGGTAGTGAGTTATGTTGTCACGACGATACCGGTGGAAAATGGGCAATATTACTAATCGAACTACCATTATGTTGTTGTGTTAGTTGTGTCCATTATGTCACAGTGGCTAATAGTTATTGCATAGCCTGTTGACGAAACTGCTCTGCTTGAATTCTTCTGTGCTCATGTACCATTTGGATGCTTATATGGACATCCCTTAGTACCATCGATACCTCATCCAGAAAGGATAGGGTGAGTCGTCGATGGCTTTGTTTGGTTTCTAGTCGGGTTAATATTTAAATTGACTTTGCTTGGAGGTACCAAAACCTGCACATCATCCCTTGGGGGAAGTGCAGCTGGTGTTGCGAGTTTGTTCCCAACAATCCTGCCACTTCTTCTCTGCATTCTAGCAACAATTAAATCAGTAGCCTACAAGAAGAGTCCCACCAGACGTGCCAGAAAATTGTTCGCTGCTGTTTTTCGTGATCCTCTTCTCTAGCACAGGTGGCGCGTGGGTTTGTTAAAATTGGGATTGCAGTTCCAATTCAAACTGAACAACAATGACCCCGAGCACCGAAGTAGGCAGTCATTGGGTATGATCGAGGTCTGAGGAGATCGGTCGCCTATTAAGCCACTTGCTCAAAGTGTAAATGGATCAGGCGAAAGTCAGAGGGTGGGGTTCATCCTTTGATGATGGGTTTCTTCTTGCCTTCCGTTTGAAAGGACTTTCTCAATGTAGATGAAATAGAATAAATGATAAGAATTGAGGTCGACCATTACAAAAAGTTCTAGTTATAGTTACAATTATCAATTATTGTACTTATGCTATGAATTAAGCTAAGAAATGCAAGCAGTAAATACGTAAAGTAAAGTGATTACGCTAAGGAAAGAAATTTACTTGATAAATGCAGCAATTACACTGTGGAATGTAAAGTTGACAAGATAATTGAAAGGTAATTGATTTGCTGGTTTGTTTGGGTTGGTATGAGACGAATTATTTTGCTACAATCTTCTTCTATTTATAAGCTTTGATTCCTTCACTCTAGATCTTTCTCACATTTCGACGATTATTATAACCGTTTCTTCCCTCATTTTGTTTCCAGATGCTTCCCACATTCTTGCTCTCTATAATCTTTAAACACTGTCTAGCAATCGTGTGAACATTACTGTTGGCTACTTGCTGCTTAGCCATCCTGACTCGATCGCACTTTCCTTGACTGCTTTAATGCAATTGATATGTTATGGCTCTATTTTTGAAATGCGACCGTACATATCCACAGAAAATCCTGTGACTATTGAACATGCTCACCTGCAGCTCACACGTGTTCAATCCTGAATAGCCAGAAATAGGCATCAGCCAGATAAGGTACAAACACATAGCATTCAACATGCTTATGCATCATGTCCTAGAAAATATTCTACATTGCTCTCTGATACATATCCCCAACATTTTAAAGCCCAAATGGGATAGCTTTGTAATAATATATTCCCAGGGATGTTCTGAACGTTATAACTTCTTCGTCTTCTGGTGCCATACGTATTTAATTGTACTTGGCATACTCGCCCATGAAGGACATTACTGTGTATTTCATCTTATGTGTTGAGGGTCAAATATTGCATATTAGACCCTAGTATTACCTGATTTTACGAACATGCTAATGCTTAAACATCCCATTTTAATCATGTTTTTGTTTCAAAGTGAATTTAAGAGCTTGGACTTAAAAAGGTGCTAAAAGCATAGATTTAATGCTCAAGAATCACCAAGGCAAGGGACAGATCTTAGGGAACCGAGATCGAAGAATTCACACGCCAAAGATCTGAGAAAATCAAGTGATTGAAGAAAAAGAGGCATAAAAATCATCCTGAATACAAGATCACAGGGTTCCCACCATCCGTTTAGCTCGAAACTTTATATCTAGCCTAAGGACCCTACACTAACTGTACATATCGAAATTCAACCCTGGGATCTTTGTGAAATGGCCCAATGGATAGATCAGCCACTAAATCACTGATTCGGGGCCCACCTGATATCTGAATATGCTTCAATTTTGATCTCAACCCCTTAAATTGGATGGAGGAGAGGATGAACAAAGTAGATTTATCAAAAACATCAACGTGGGACCTACACGTGTGATGCGTGTGCACAGACGATGCACACCGGCGCCGCACCAGACCAACGTCCTAGTCAAAGGGTCCTTAACCCGACCAATTTCATGCTCGACACACAGTGTCAGCATGTCCGGATGCTGTGATGTGTAGTGGGTCACCACCATCGTCCTGATGGACGATCGGGACCGTCCATTCGATCCAAGGGGTGGCCACGACCCTACCCATGGTGACCTTTTGGTCCAATGCATATATACACATGCAGATAGCCGTCAAACGGAGGATGGATGGGGGGTGATTTGATACATTTGGTCGCACCAAAACTCGACCAAAACCACCTCTTTTCGACTAAAATCTCACCAGGAATCCAATGAACGGGGTGGATTTCTCTGAAAACATTACTGTGGGGCCCACCGAGCATCTTAACGCAAGAATTTTTGCATGTAACGCAGGTCCGGGAAAACAGGACTTTACGGGGCATTTTTTGATCGTGATCACGGTCATATCTCTGATCTAAATCCTCCAGAAGTTTGGAAAGGGGGGTCTTTACCCCAACCATGGAAGAAAATCAGATCATGGGATGGTCTTCTGGCCGAAAACTCCACCCAAACACAAGACGAGTTGCATCTTTGTTGCGCATGTTACTGCAAAAGCCTCCACTGACTCCAGCCTCTTGCACACATTCCAGCACCGACTTCCACCGCCCCTTATGGATATAAAAGGAGAAGGTGGAGAGGAATATGAGAACATCTGACATGGAGGAAGAGAGAGGAAGAGAGAGAGGGTGGACGGCCGGCGACAATAAGAGTTCTTCTTCTCTGTTCTTTCTTTAGTTTATTTCTATATTTGTCTTTTGGAGATTTTTAGAGCAATCATGTCTGTGATTGGATAAACCTATTAGCTAGGGATAAGAGGTGAAGCTTGTAGCATGATAAATAGTTTTCGATTATTTTGATTCATGTTTAATGAACTCTCTTTGATTATAGTCTGATTATAAGGAATGTTTTTAGTTTTTAATGGTTTATTGTGACTTAAATTATAATGGATGTGAGATAGCTTTGAGCATGTCCTTCTCATTATTATGATTGTGAACCTAGGAACCCTGTTGTTCACCATTGTTGTAAGACCCGTATCCTAGCCCGTACCATTCCATAGGCTTCTTCGGTCCTCCCAGTTGAATTTTGATGACTCGCGATGTGTAGATAGCATTGGCGCACGCTCTTGAGTCACATCCTGTAAACCCGAACCAACTCAAACCGAGACCTATGTCATTGTGACTGCGCCGTCGCTGCGATTCTGACAACGCATCTCGTGCGTCAATGCGACACTCAGATTATGAGATCCGGCCCATGCATTATCTCGACCGTTGATCGCTTGATCGTGGGACCCACCTATCCCTGTTGTTGTACTTCCCTAGAAACATAATTACTATGATGTCACCCTAGGGGTGACTTTACCCCACCCTACCCCCAGCCCTAACTCCTTACAAGCAACCACCCCTTCCCTTTTCCCATAAGTCAAACTCATTAATTGTCATCACATCTCTCTCTCTCTCTCTCTCTCTCTCTCTCTCTCTCTCTCTCTCCTATCTCTCTCTCTCTCCCTCTCTTTCTTTTTCATTTTTCCTCCATTGTTGCAAGCTTGGGACGTCCAAGCAACCCAAAAATCTAACCATCTCCCATCCAATCCCCTACTAATCCGGCCCACCAAACCCCATCTCGACCGTTAAATCAACCTCCTTAGAGCTCTAAGACTTATTGGAGGATGGAGGAGTTTAAGATCTTGAGGTGGGTGCTTCTCTCTCTCTCCTTCTCATTTTTGTGTGATGTGTGGCCCACTTGGATGGACCCCACCTTGATGTATGTCTTATCCAAACCGTCCAAGTCATGTAGACCCTACCTTATGGTGATGGAAACACACAAGTATTAGATTGATTTAAATCAGGTGGGCCACATTCATGTGGGACCCACCTTGATGAAATGTGGACCACGTCCGTGTGGGACCCACCACTGTGTTTATCCATGCCGTCCAGTGTCCCTAGATGCTAGTCATGAGGTTGGCTAATGTGAAGTACGTGTACTGACATGGGTGTGTACTTACAAGCTAAAAAAAATGAGCCTTTCAGATAGGATACTCATGTAAGCCCTACCTTGATGTAAAAATCAAATCCACACTGTCCATTTCATTTCTTAGCCCACTTTAGGCATTGAGCTGAAAGGTGAACCCAATCCGACTATCTGGTGGGCCATAGCATAAGAAATAGGGTTTTCTACCATTAAAACCCACCTGATGATTCTACACACCGAAACATACCCAATATTGGACTTGTTTGGCTTGTCTTGAGCCATGGAAGCCAATGGACGGGGCGGATTTCCTTGATGCAGGTCCAACCTAGGAAAAACCTCAAATATCATTGAAATAAAAATAATAATAAAATAATAAAAATTTAAGCAACAGACGTTGTTGCTGTCAGCGTCTCTGGATGCTACAGCAAGCAACGTCCGCTGCCTTGGCACGTGCTGGCCAGTGGGCCCCATCTCAGGCCACAGCATGATGTGGGTTGGACATCAACGCTGTGCATTTTGTGGGCCCATCAGGGCAGTGGCCCCCCTCCCAAATTCAGCCGCATGTGGAGCACAGGTGGCCCACATGGCAAGAAACAGTGGATTGGATGCCTACCATTAAAACCCTTGTGGGTTGCAGAAGTTTTGGATCAAATATGAAATTTATTTTTCCTATTCATTCGGGTCCTGTGACCTTATCAACAGTTTAGATTACATATAAATATTACGGTGGGCCCCATGCCTATGTGGCCTAGTCAATAGATTGGATGATAAATAAACATTACCGTAGTCCCTGGTCCGTGGGACCTTACCAGCAGGCTGGGTGGAAAATAAACATTATGGTGGGCCCCAGGTCTGCATGACCTTGCCACAGGTTAGGTGGAAAATAAACTTTATGGTGGGTCCCACATGGGACCCACTGTTGAAAGTGTTTTACCCACACCGTTCACTCATGTGTACCCTACCATGATGTATGTTTTGTATGCACACCGTCCAACAGTGGACGGTGGTGCCATTATGTATGTGTTTCACCTCCTGCATCGTCCAAACAGTGGGAGCCCCCCCTTAGACATATGGGTTATATCCCTGTCATCCAAATGGCCCACATAGCACATGTATTTTATGTAACCGTTCATCTGTTGAACAGAGTGGGCCAGCACACTAGTCCATGGCTGTTGTATTTACGTCAGGCCATGAGGTCTGACCATGGGCTTATGTTTCATCCAGACCATCAATCTGTTGGACGATGGATTATATAATAATAATAATATATATTATATATAGTATGATATATATATATATATATATATATATATATATATATATATATATATATATCATATATGTATATTATGGTGGGCCCCACTTGGGAACCCACCTCCTGTGTGAAGTGGATTAGCTGGAGCACCTCCCACCACCAGCTGTAGCTGCTTAACGTCAGCAATTGCTGCGGACCGCCATGATGTATGTGGCATATCCACACGTGAGGAGCCCACTTGTGATGTAAGTGTTTCATCCCAATTGTCCATCTATTCAGATCAATGGACACCACCATAATATATGTGTTTCAACCATGCTCCCTTTTTGGGCATGGACCCGCCCCACACTTGCTGCACGTGTAAGGGTGGGGCCCACCTTGAGATGTGTGTAGATCCACACCATCCCCATGGGACCCACCTTGATGTATTTATTTTATAACCACTTCGTCCATCTGGACATGAGACGGTGGGACACCACCATGATGTACGTGTTTCTCCCACACCATCCAGTGGTGCCATAGACCACACCTTGATGTATTTAGTGTATTTGCACCGTCCAGTGGTACCGTGGGCCACGCCATGATGTATTAATTATATCCACATTGTCCATCCCTAGACGTGGGGCCCACCTTGGTGATATATCTGCCGCACCATCCAGCATGGGATGGTGGGCCTGCCATGATAAACGTATTTCACTCCATGTTGTCCATCTATTTGATAGGTGGAAACCATCTCAATGGATGTGTTTCATTCCATGCCGTCCATAGGATGTGGGCCTCACGTGATGTATATGTTTGATCTAAACGGCCTAATGTGATTTATATAAGGCCCATTTGGAAACGCCCATTGTGATGTACTTGAGGCCTAGTCAATGAGGCCCATTGTGTTATATTTGTGGCCCATTTGGTGAGGGCCATTGTGATGTTCTTGTGGCCCATTGTGACATATTTGAGGTCCATAGATGTGGCCCATCGTGATGTACATGAGGCACATGTGATGGGGCCCACCTATCACGTATTGAGGCCAATGGGCCATGGCCCATTATGATATACTTGAAGCCCATTTGGTATGATCCAATGTAATGTATTTATGGCCCTTGTGATGTGACCCGCTTTGATGTACATGAGTCTCAGGTATGATGCCCACCTGTTGTGTATATGAGGCCCATGAGCGAGGCCCATTGTGATGTGTTTGAGGCTCATGTGATGCAGCCCACTGTGACGTGTATTAGGACCATTTGATCGGCCCATTTGATTTGGTCCATTTGAGGTAATTGAGGCCCATTGGTGCAGCTCATCTATGAGGCCCATCATGATGTATATTTGAGGCCCATGTAATAGGGCCCACCTGCCTTGTATTTAAGGCCCATATGATGAGGCCCATTGTGATGTATTTGAGGCCCATGGGCAAGGCCCATTGTGATGTATTCGTGGCCTATGGGCAAGGCCTATTGTGGTACGTATTAGGCTCATGATGCATGGCCCATTTGATGTATTCAAGGCCCAAATACATGGCCCATTTGATGCATATGAGACCCATGTGTAGGGCCCACATGTCATGTATTTGGGGCCTATGAGCAAGGCCCACCTGTTGTGTATATGTGGCCCTTGAGTAAGGTCCATTGTGTTGTATATTAATCCTCTGTGTGAGGCCGTGGACCCATTATATGTTTGGCTCTATGTGGACCATTGCTTGCGAGCAATGTTGATTAAATGTCCACATTGATGGGCAATGATGGTTGAAAGTCCTCATGTGACCTTCCCTTAGGCCTTTGGTTAGGCCGATTATCGATCGATTCTGATTGTCGTGGCCGATTGCCGATTAGCGATCGAGGTCGATTATCGTGGCCGATTGCCGATTCCGATTGTCGAGGCCAAATATTGAGGCCGATTGTTGATGCCCGATGTGATGAATATGTGGCCCATATTTGAGGCCCATTATGATGAGCATTCGACCCAAGTTGGAGGCCCAATGCAATGTATATGCGACCCGTATTCGAGGCCCATTGTGATGTGTATTCAGCCTGTGTTTAAGGCCCATTGTGATGTATATGAGGCCTATGTGATGAGGCTCATTAGGATGCATTTGAAGGCCAGGCGATGAAGCTCATTATAATGTATGTTAGGCCCATGTGAAAGGCCCATTGTGATGTGTATTAAGCTCTTGAGTGAGGCCCATGGTGTTATATAATTGGCTCTTGTGTGAGGTCATGGGTCCACTATAGGTTAGGCTCTATGTGAGCCATTCCTTGAGGGTAATGTTGGTTAAATGTCCACATTGTCGGGGCCGATTGTCGATGATGGTCATTGATACCGATTATGAGAATGTGATAGCATAGCATCATGATATATGCCCATACGCATTATCTGCATGTTTGTTATGAGATGTGCTTGACCATTGCATATGTCATTGAGCAGGTTATGAGACTCCCTAATAGGAGGAGGTTATTTCACATGAGTGCACGGTATGCACAGGATTGATGCATAACTGGACTGTATGACTCATGCATCCTGTATTGTGTGTTGTGATTACTGTACACCCTAGCAACATCAGAGCCGTAGCCTCCACAGGCATATTGTGGATGGCCAGATGAGATATCGAAAATATTTAGTTCTAGCATACGGGCGCCATAGATGTCCCTGAATGAAAATACCTAAACATTCGTGGCTAGGAGATGCCCCAACGTCGAGACCGAGTGGATATATATGAGCACATGAGGGCCGTATACCAGTAGGTCATGTCTCCCATTGTGTCGTGGTCAGTTGGGAGGGGGTTTTTTCTTACCCGCCTGAGTGAGGGGGTAATATCTAGGTTGAGTTTGACCAGCTTGAGGAATGAGTCTACTATCGACGAGCCGGGCCCGATACTGGTAGGCGAATAGTGAGGTCTCTTTCACTTACCCAGTTGTGCACTCGGATATGGGCGGTAAGTTGGCGTAGAGTGTAATAAACCCGGTGATGATCCCAGAGAGGAACCGTACTGATATGTGGACTTATTGAGTAGGAATTGTATTCCCATTCATTCATTCATTCATTATCCACTTGGGCTGGTGGTGCGTAACTGTTTATTACGTGTACCTTCGTATAGCCAAGATTTCGGTTGGACGCGTGACTAACCTGAGATCAGGAGTTTACCACATTGAGTCTGACTATCCAAATTTAGGTATGGGACTGGTTTGGATAGAAATCCTTTGTGATGGACCCCATAGTCTGCGATACTACGTACTATCATCTCGACCTCACACTTCTGCTTAGTTATTTCATTCGCATCGCATATTGCATCCGCAGGTATATGACATTTTGAGTTACTGCATTTTTACATTTATATGGTCTAGATAAGGCTGACGTTATTCGTGAACTCATTAGGAATTGCATATTACATCACATCATCGACATCTGATATTTGGCTCTTTATGACTCCTCATTTGCATAGCTGTCCTATATTACATATTCTGATATTGATTGACTCATGGACTTGTCTGTATTTCCACTTACTCTGTTATCGTACGATTTATGATCTTGTCAGTATTTCTTCTTATTCCGATATTGTATGGTTTATGGATTACTAGTATTTTCAATATTATATGATGATGGCATTGTATTGAATAATTGACACTTACCTTATACACACACTTACACCACCCTCTAAGCTTTCTATAAGCTTATGCATGATAGATGCGTGCAGGTGATGTTAGGTTGCGGCAGTGTTGAGCTTGGAGCGGGCAGCGGTCTTCTGGAGCTTAATTTTCGATTGATGTATTTGCCTTTCAGCATTGTACTTAAATGATTATATTAGTAGATATGTGATGATGATGTTACCTTTGTGAATTGAGTAATCTTGTGGTTATGCTTATTACGAGTTAAATGTACAAAAAAAATTCCTCCTCGTAGGATCCCAGGATCGGAATCTGGCGTATGGACGCTAGGATCCGAGAATGGGGTACTATGGAGGCTGTCAGCATCGGATTCGGCGATCAGGATTCTTGTGAATCCGATTTCCAGGTTTGGGGTGTGACAATTGTCTCATGGACATGGTCAGATGATGGAACTCTTCCTAACGTTCATAACTCTCTTAGATTAGTTGTGGATTGGTTAAATTCTATTGTTTACTTTATCTCATGGGCATGGTTTTGTGATGGAGTCACTTCTTGTTCTCATACCTCTCATCTATTGAAAACTAGATCAAAGAAAGTTCATATTTGGATTTTAATGAATTATCTTCCAATTAGATGAAGATAGGACTCTATTCCAGTTGTGTTCTTGAATCACGCATAGATCTCCCTGATCTCTACAAGTGGATCCTTAGAAACCCTAGTTTACCACCTTTGAATTATACAAGTTTTAGTTTAATAATTCATAATTATTCTCTTAAATTTTCCTAATCTAGATTACATCTTCTTCTAGTTCTAGTTCTAGTTACTTTCAGATTATGTACAAGGTTCAGTCCCTGTGGATTCGACCTCAGTCTTACTGAGATTATTACTACATCGCAACCCTATACTTGGGGTGGTGAAAGTTTTTGGTGTCGTTGCCGAGGATTGAAGGTTGTGTTTTTCTAAGATTAACTAGTTTTGGAATTAGGTTAAGATTAGGATTTTCTAATTTTAGGTTTAGGTTTTCTGTTTGATTTTTAGAAACTAACCTAACTTTCTTATTTTGTAGTATTTTGATATAGACTTTCTGAATTGGTAATCTCTTTCTAATTTTTCTATTTTTCTATTTTTAGGAATAGGTTTTATTTTCTATTGTTAAAAACTTTTTAATTCTAGGATTTCTTTAATTTTAGAAACTAACTTACTTTCTAATTCCAGGTTTAGAAACTTTCCTAGATTGATTCTAGAATCTAACTTTTCTCTTTTTAGAACTTTCTAGAAACTTTCCTTTTTAGAAACTGACTTGTTTTGTTTTGTTTTACAGGTTTTTAATTTAGGAACTTCTAACTTGGTAACCTCTTTCCAACTCTTCTTTCTTTATATTTCTTGATTTCTATTTCCTTTCTTCCCTTTTAGGTTTAGGTTAGAATCTGAGATTGAGGGCTGCGAGTGTTTTATGCCCAAGTTGGTCCGTGACAACACTCGACGTCTCTTGATTGAAGGAGGATTGGTTGAGGGGTTAACTATCCATCGCAGGATTAGACACCGCTTGATATCCCCAGAGTTAATTGAGGTTATGATTGCAAATTAACTGGCCAATCAACTAGAGGGACAACCTCAACCTAGGGTTGGGGAAGTCTAGGATGAGAATGAGGTGCATCAAGCACCCCCACCTCATACCTTACGAGATTATTTACAATTGGCGGGGGTGAGTACACCCTCATGCATGGTTTTTTCAGAAAATACAGGACACATGGATATCAAGCTAGGGGTGATCCAACTCCTTCCTAAATTTCATGGGCTTGAGTCAGAAAATTCATATTTACACTTGAAAGAGTTTGATGAGATCATAGTCACTTTATATTTTCCAAACGTGTCTGAGGACATAGTCAGGCTGAAACTCTTTCCCTTTTCTTTGAATGAGAAAGCTAAGGCATAGTTGCATTCACTACGTCTTAGATCTATTGGCACATGGAATGATATGATAAGGGAGTTCATAAAGAAATTTTTTCCACATCATAAAATGAATACCCTTAAAAAGTTAATCATGAACTTCGCCCAAAAGGAGGATGAAACATTCTTCCAATGTTAGGAATGGTTCAAGGATTGTATCAGTTCTTGCCCACAACATGGTTTCGAAACGTGGCGCATTACACACTTTTTCCATGATGGACTGACATCTTCCATGCGCCAATTGGTTGAGATAATGTGCAATGGGGAATTCAAGAATAAAAATGTCGATGATGTGTGGGACTACTTGGATAGACTTACTGAAAACGTACAATCATGGGACACTTATCCAAAATCAAGCACCACTTCTAAGCCCACTCAATCAAAGGAGGGGTGGATTATACCTTCTGAAAGAGGATGATGATATCAATGCTAAAGTGTCTAATCTTATAAGGAAATTCGAGGTCATGGAATTAAAGAAGGATAAGGTTAAGGAAACTGTTTGCGGTATTTGTACTTGCAATGTTCACACAATTGAAAATTGTCCAACAATACCTGCCTTTCAAGAGGTGTTGAATGAGCAATCTAATGCCGTGTATAATTACCAAACACCTTTCAATGGACCTACCTCCAATACGTATAATCCTAATTGGAGAAATCATCCAAACTTCAGTTGGAGGAATGGACAAACTGCTACTCCTCAAGGTTTCTTTAATTAAATTTCAAATCAAGTGAAACCTCAAAAAGAACTGGTTCAAAATTTCACGCAAACTCAAGGGCTTACTCAAGCAATACGAGAATTTACAAAATTTGTACAAAAGATGGATTCATGTGTTACGGTTATAGAAAAGGGGATGCTTCCTGCTCAACATCTCCCCAATCCTAAACTGCAATATGAGATAAGTGATACAAGCTCTTCAAATCAGATGGAGCAAGCTAAATCTATCACCACTCTTATGAGTGGGAAAACCATTCTATTTAGGGTTGAAAAGCCTAAGGACCTAGAAGTGAACAAAGATGATGGATCTAGCCATGCTCCATAAGAATTAAAATCGGAACCACAAGGAAAACTAGTTGCTCCATTTTCCCAACGGTTGGTTGCACCAAAACCTTTCTCTAACTCTCAGGATATTCTAGAGGTGTTGAAACAAGTGAAGGTCAATATTCCTCTACTTGATACCGTAAAACAAATACCTTTGTATGCCAAATTTCTAAAAGACTTATGCACGACCAAACGACGACAAAATATTCAAAAGAAAATCTTTTTAACTGAGAAAGTGAGTGTCATCCTAAAGCAAGATGTGCCATAGAAATTCAAAGATCTTGGTAGCCCAACCATACCTTATGTAATCGAGAACTATCAAATTGAGCACGCACTTCTTGACTTAGGGGCGAGCGTAAATCTGATTCCCTACTCGGTGTACAAACAATTAGGTTTGGGTAAATTAAAACCCACCTTAACCATATTACAACTCGCTGATCGCTCTATTCGTGTACTGAGAGGGATAATTGAGGATGTGTTGGTCCAGGTTGACAGATTCTACTACCCTATAGATTTATCATCCTGGATACTGAACCCATTAGTAACATGAGCACTCAGATTCCTGTCATTTTTGGTCGCCCATTCCTTGCCACTTCAAACGCAATTATCAATTGCAAGAATGGAGGCATGAGTATGTCTTTTGGGAATATGACATTGAAGGTAAACATTTTTTTCAACACAGGCAGACGGTTAGAGGATGGTGACAATTTCCACGACATTAACATGATCGATTCTTTTGTGAAAGATAGAATGCCTTTAACATTATCCTCTGACCCTCTAGAGATGTAACTGGCCCACTCACATGATTTTGATGATGACATGATTAGGGAGATGAGTGTCATGCTTGATACTGTGCCGGTACTTGAAGTTAACCGGTGAAGGCCACAATTTGAAGAGTTGCCCCAAACCGATGTAGTGCCTCTACCGTCTAGCCTCAAGGCACCGAAGCTTGACCTAAAACCTTTGCCCTCTGATTTGAAATATGCCTATTTAGGTCAAGATGAGACATACCCGGTGGTGATTTCTTCTCACCTTGAGAAAGAACAGGAGAGTATGTTCATATCTACTCTCATTGAGCATAAGGGAGCCCTTGGATGGACGATTGCGGATCTCAAGGGAATTGACCCTTCGATTTGTACTCACCGTATTTATCTTGAAGATAATGCGAAGACCTCTCGGCAATCACAACGTAGATTAAATCCACACATGAAGAAAGTGGTTAAAGTCGAGGTTCTTAAACTATTGGATGTGGGTATCATATACCTGATATCCGATAGTCAATGGGTGAGTCCAACTCAAGTGGTTCCTAAGAAGTCCAAAATCACCATCGTAGCAATGCCAATAATAAACTCGTGCCAACTAGAGTTACTACTAGTTGGAGAATGTACATTGACTACAGGAAGTTGGATATCGTCACGAGGAAGAACCACTTTCCTTTGCCCTTTATTCATCAAATCTTGGAAAGGCTAGCTAGTCATTCCTATTACTGTTTCCTTAATGGGTATTTGGGCTACAACCAGATAGATATAGCTCTTGAAGATCAGGAAAAGACCATATTTACATGTCCTTACGACACCTTTGCTTATCAAAGGATGTCATTCGGACTATGTAATGCCCCTGCCACTTTTCAGTGATGCATAATGAGTATTTTTTTGATATGGTGGGGCAATATCTAGAGACGACTTCTCTGTCTTTGGTCCATCTTTTAGCGATTGCTTAAAGAATCTTAAATATGTGCTGAAAAGATGTGAGGAAAAGAATTTGGTACTCAATTGGGAGAAGTGTCATTTCATGGTTTGTAAGGGAATTGTCCTTAGACATATCATCTCATCCAAAGGAATTGAAGTATATAAGGCAAAAATTGATCTTATCTCTAACCTACCTCCCCCCAAGAACATACAAGAAATGTGATCCTTCTTAGGACACGCCAGTTTTTACAAAAGATTCATAAAGGACTTTAGTCTCCTCTCTTGTCCTTTATGTAATTTACTTCAAAAGGTTGCACTATACGAGTGGACTGAGCAATGCCAGGAAGCTTTTACTAAGCTTAAGGGCATGTTGACCACTGCACCTATCATACAGCTACCCGACTGGAGCCTTCCTTTTGAACTTATCTGCGACGCGTCTGACTATACACTTGGGGCGATTTTAAGCTAAAGAAGAAAAAAGAAGCCCTACATTATTCATTACGCAAGTAGAACTCTAAATCTTGCCCAAGTGAACTACTCGACTACGAAAAAGGAACTCTTAGCCGTAGTATTCGCTTTGGATAAATTTAGGTCCTACTTGATTAGATCCAAGATCGTCGTTTACACAGACCACGCGACACTTAAGTATCTTCTTTCTAAGAACAATGTTAAGCCCCGCCTGATACGATGGATCCTCCTACTCCAAGAATTCGATTTAGAAATAAAAGATAAAAAGGGAGTAGAGAATGTAGTGGCTGACCATCTTTCTCGCCTTGATCTCTCTGATTCCCTTAAGATGACATACATAAATGACATGTTCCCTAACGAACAATTGTTAAAAGTCTCCCATTTACCTTGGTTCGCTGATATTGTTAATTATCTTGCCACAGGTTTCATGCTTACATATTGGATTGCGGAAGATAAGAAGAAACTTTTCACCGAGGTGCACAAATTTTTCTGGGATGATCCGTATTTGTTTAAATATTGCCCAGACCAAATCTTAAGGAGATGTGTGCCAGACGATGAACATCAAAGTGTCATCTCCTTCTATCACTCTCAAGCCTGTGGTGGTCACTTTTCTGCTAAAAAGACCACGGCCAAGATTTTGCAGTGTGACTTTTTCTAACCCACTATGCTTAGGTACACTCATGAGTTTTGCAAAGCTTGTGAGCATTGTAAAAAATTGGGAGCATTGTCCCATCGAAATATGATGCCCTTGAACCCCATCCTTATCATAAAAGCATTTGATTGCTGGGGCATCAATTTCATGGGACCATTCCCCCAATTCTTTGAAAATCTATATATTTTGTCTGTCGTTGACAATGTCACTAAATGGGTCAAAGCGATTCCGTGCCGGAACAATGACTATAGAACGGTCATTAAGTTTTTAAAAGAGAACATCCTTTCCATGTTCGGAACGCCTCGAGCCATCATTAGTGATGGGGGCTCACATTTTTGTAATAGACTATTCGATAATTTAATGAAGAAATATGGTATTCTCATAAGGTGAGCACTCCATGCCACCCATAAACAAGTGGGCAAGCAAAGATTTTCAATAAAGAAATTAAACACATCTTGGAAAAGACGGTTAACCCTGACCATAAGGATTGGTTAATCCGATTGACTAATGCCTTATGGGCCTACCATACTGCATTTAAAAACCCTATTAGAATGTCTCCCTTTAGACTTGTCTATGGGAAAGCTTGCCACCTACCTGTGGAGTTGGAATATAGAGCCTACTGGGCAATCAAAAATCTAAACTTCAATCTGGATAATGCTGGCTCGCTATGCAAACTACAATTGAATGAACTCGAAGAAATCTGTAATGATGCGTATGAGAACTCGAGAATTTACAAGGATAGGATGAAGGCATTCCATGACCGGCACATTCTTCAAAAATCATTCACGTCAGGTCAGAAAGTCCTTTTGTATAATTCTCGGTTACATCTCTTCCCAGGTAAGCTCCGATCTCGTTGGACCGCCCTTTCGCTGTTATCAATATTTATCCTCATGGGGCTGTCGAGATACAAAATTCAGACAATGGCAATGAGTTTAAAGTGAATGGACATCGATTAAAGCAATTTGTCAAGAAATTTGATTCAGAGGACATGTCCATACCTTTGACGGATCCTGTGTACCAGGATTGATCTCCTAGTTTGACGGAGGTATAGGTAAGTTTACTACTTTCATAAGAAGAGGGTAGTTTGCTTTCTGTCATTCTAGGATAGTCGGCTTTATGCCATTAGGATAGTTTGATTTCCATTTATTCTAGGATAGTTTGCTTTTGTTGGTTTAACTCTTGTGCTAACCCACCTTCACGCTGAGATCTTTTGGAAAAAGTCGTATAATCTCCTCATCAAGTACTAACTTTCCATCACTTTGCCTTTACTTTTGTTGTCTCATGTGCTTTGCATGCTTATATCTTTTACATTGAGGACAATGTAGATTTTAGGTTGAGAATGGAAGATTAGGTTACCTAATCAGTGTTTTCTCAGTCTTAAGTAAAAAAAAAAATTGTGAAAATTTTTAAAATTTTTCTAGTAATTCTTGCAACTTCAAAGTGATTTTAAGGACCATCTTAATTTTAGAAGTATAAGACACTTAATGTTGATGATTTATGACTCTTGGATTCAGTTGCTTGTTAGATTTCACAGTTAAGTTCGAATTAGTAATCCATGATTAGAAGTTTTAAACATTGATTGAGTCATGATTTCATATGTCACATCTAGCTTACACGTTAAGGTTTTAGTTCGATATTAAATTATTAACCTGATAATCACTAAGCATGGAAGGAACCAACCTGGGGAATTTGTCCATCATGTTCATTGAAAAAAAGAAAAGAATAACTAGCTAAAAAAATAGTTGTGTTCGAAAACGGCTACCTATTAAAGATCTTTAAAAAGGTTGACACAGCATGAAGCCATCGATGGAAAAATCAAAAGCTGGAAGGAACCAACCTGGAAAATTTGTCCATCATGTTCATTGAAAAAAAAAGGAAGAAGAAGAATACCCAACTAAAAAAAAAAATAGTTGTGTTAAAAAACGGCTACCTGTTAAAGATCTTTAAAAAGGTTAACACAGCGTGAAGCCATCGATGGAAAAATTAAAAGCTGGAAGAGTAAAAAGGTTGAACTGTAAGGCAAGTTTTAGTTTAGGTTGGGTTATCTAGGAATGCTCTGTTTGATTATCAATGTTATGATGAAAATTGACTATTGGACTCTTAATGATAATAAGCCGAGATTACACTATACACCCATGGAACTCAATGTTTAGAATTGTTCTAATCAATGGATTAATACTTTGAACTTGACTATGAAGTTTACCGTGTGCTTGAGTCCAGGAGAAAGTAATTCCCAACTTTCATAAATCTTAGAATTCTAGTATCTGGATTATTTTTTTTCAAAAATCACTCGAGTTTATAGACTTGTCCCATAATTCTTAAAATATTTTTTGCAAACTCTGCTCGAGACTAGAAAAATGCTGGTTGAGAATTGTGTTGAGGGTCAAACATTTCATATTAGACCCTAGTATTACCTGATTTTATGAACATGATAATGCTTAAACGTTCCATTTTAATCATGTTTTTATTGTAAGGTGAATTTAAAAGCTTGGACTGAAAAAGGGTGTTAAAAGTATGGATTTGATGCTCAAGAATCACCAAGGTAAGGGACAGATCTTAGGGGATCGAGATCAAAGAATTCACATGCCAAAGATCCGAGAAAATTAAGTGATTGAAGAAAAAGAGGCCTGAAAATCATCCTGAATACAAGATCACAGGGTTCCCACCATCCGTTTGGCTTGAAAGTTTATATCTGGCCTGAGGACCCTAAACTAACCATACACGTCGAAATTCAGCCTTGGATCTTTATAAAAGTGGCCCAATGGATAGATCAACCATTAAATCACTGATTTGGGGCCCACTTGATATCTGGATATGTTTCAATTTTGGTCTCAACCCCTTAAATTAGATGGAGGAGAGGATGAACGGAGTAGATTTATCAAAAACATCACCGTGAGACCTACACGTGTGATGCGTGTGCACAGACGACGCACACTGGCACTGCACCGGACTAACGTCCTGGTCAAAGGGTCCTTGACCCGATCGATTTCATGCCCGACGTACAATGTCCGCATGTCTGGACGCTGTGACGTGTAGTGGGCCTCCACCATCATCCCAATAGACGATCGAGACCATCCATTCGATCCAGGGGGTGGCCACGACCCTACCCATGGTGACCTTTTGGTCCCATGCACGTGTACACACACAGATCGCCATCAAATGCAAGATGAACGGTGGGGTGATTTGATACAGTGAGTCGCATCAAAACTAGAGCAAAACCACCCCTTTCCGACAGAAATCTCGCCAGGAATCCAATGAACGGGGTGGATTTCTTTGAAAACATCACTGTGGGGCCCACCGAGCATCTCAATGTAAGAATTTTTGCATGTAACGCACGTTCGGGAAAACTGGACATTGCGGGGCATTTTGCTATCATGATCACGGTCAAATCTCTGATCTGAACCGTCCAGAAGTTTAGAAAGGGGGTCTTTACCCCAACCATAGAGTAAAATCATATCGTGGGATGGTCTTCTGGCCGAAAACTCCACCCAAATGCAAGACAAGTTGCGTCTTCACTCCGCACGTTGCTGCGAACGCCTCCACCAACTTCAACCTCTTGCGCACATTCCAACACCAACTTCCATTACCCTTAGTGG
Source organism: Magnolia changhungtana (assembly GCA_030180095.1). Lineage (NCBI taxonomy): Eukaryota > Viridiplantae > Streptophyta > Magnoliopsida > Magnoliales > Magnoliaceae > Magnolia > Magnolia changhungtana. The sequence continues at coordinate 1,185,879 of JASAUF010000117.1, read as the reverse complement.
CTATAAAAGGAGAACGTGAAGAGGAATATAAGAACATCTGATGTGGAGGAAGAGAGGAAGAGAGAGAGAGAGAGTGGACGGCCAGTGGCAACAAGAGGAATTCTTCTTCTCTTTTCTTTATTTAGTTTATTTTTATGTTTGTTTTTCAGAGATTTTTAGATCAATCATGTTTATGATTGGCTAAACCTCTTAGCTAGGGCTAAGAGGTGAAGCTTGTAGCATGATGGGTAGTTTTTGATTGCTTTGATTCATGTTTAATGAACTCTCTTTCATTATAGTTTGATTATAAGGAATGTTTTTAGTTTTTAATAGTTTATTGTGACTTAAATTATAATAGATCTGCGATAGTTCTGAGCATGTCCTTTTGATTATTATGATTGTGAACTTGGGAACCCTATTGTTCACCATTGTCTCATGGACATGGTCGGATGATGGAACTCTTCCTAACGTTCATAACTCTCTTAGATTGGTTGTGATTGGTTAAATTCTGTTGTTTACTGTCTCATGGGCATGGTTTTGTGATGGAATCACTTCTAGTTCTCATACCTCTCATCTATTGAAAACTAGATCAAAAGAAGTTTATATTTGAATTTTAATGAATTATCTTCCAATTGGATGAAGATAGGACTCTGATTCCAGTTGTGTTCTTGAATCAAGCATAGATCTCCCTGATCTCTACAAGTGGATCCTTGGAAACTCTATTTTCCCACCTTTGAATTATACAAGTTTTAGTTTAATAATTCACAATTATTATCTTAAATTTTCCTGATCTAGATTACATCTTCTTCTAGTTCTAGTTCTAGTTACTTTCAGATTACATATAAGGTTCAGTCCTTGTAGATTCAACCTCGATCTTACCGAGATTATTACTACATCACGACCCTATACTTGGAGTGGCAAACAGTATGTCAATCAACAATTCTATTATGGGCAATGGGAAATCATCTTTTGGGCATGCTTCGTTTAAATCTCTAAAGTCAATGCATACTCTAATTTGTCCGCTTTTTTTTTATGGGCATGATTTTAGAGATCCACCTGGGATATTTTATTTCTCTTATGAAGCTGACCTTAATTAATTTACTTACATCTTCCTCTATCGAAGATATTAAGTTGGGGTGGAAACGTCTTTGTGCCTGCTTGACAGGCTTCTTATCTTTAAAAATGTTAAGCCAATGCTTTGCTAGTGTCGATTTTAGGCTGAGCATTTCCGTGTATGTCCAGCCGAACAGACTTTATTCTTTTCAATGATTTAACATAATGGTCTACCTCTTTTTCTGGCAAGCTCGCGCTTATGTATATATTCCAAGGTTCACTCTCCATCCCCATATTTATTTCTCGTAATTCATTGACAGTCAACTGTCCTCCATCTTCTATTTGTATCAGTGTTGTTTGAGGGTGTTTCACCTCTTCTTTGTGATTTTCACATGTTCCTATGCTTGTTTCCCTACTAACCCTGGCATGCGTAAGTTACATTCACTTGCACATATGTAGGGGATGCCCTCAGCCCACAAAATTTTTCTCATTTTCTTTCATGTATGCTGATCAAATATAGAAACATCTACTATTGTCCAATCATGTTGGTTCATCACAGCCAAACCCCATAGCTTACATAATCTTCCAACTTATCTAATTGTATCTTTTCAATTCTTTTGGCAAGAGGTTTTCGTTGGTCGCTAATATGTCAACTTCTTCTTCCGTTTCCTTCCCTGACGAGGCATAAAACATTATTGGCCTCGGATTAGTGGAACTAGACTGCACATGGAATATGTTTTTCATGGTGGGAAATGGTTTGCCCCTTTCAAGTCATGATGCAAGCACCGTATAATTTCACTGCAGGATCTTTATCTGTTCTGGTGACAACAACACTAAAGGAGGTTGTCCCGGCCATCTTAAATGCTTTAGGACGAAGTATAATTTCTTTTTCTTTACTGTTGTCATGCCTGAATCCTGGGCTTTCAGTTGCCCCCTATCCTTTCCCTTGGACAGTTTAACATGTGTGACTTTTCTTTCTAGTACCTAGACCATACTACCTTCCAACTGCAAATTTTCTTTATTTAATCTTTCATCTTCCCTTATGGAGAATTCGTTGTAGTAACTCGCATCTACAAAAAATGATTCTGCCACTACATCACGACCCTATACTTGGAGTGGCAAACAGTATGTCAATCAACAATTCTATTATGGGCAATGGGAAATCATCTTTTGGGCATGCTTCGTTTAAATCTCTAAAGTCAATGCATACTCTAATTTGTCCGCTTTTTTTTTATGGGCATGATTTTAGAGATCCACCTGGGATATTTTATTTCTCTTATGAAGCTGACCTTAATTAATTTACTTACATCTTCCTCTATCGAAGATATTAAGTTGGGGTGGAAACGTCTTTGTGCCTGCTTGACAGGCTTCTTATCTTTAAAAATGTTAAGCCAATGCTTTGCTAGTGTCGATTTTAGGCTGAGCATTTCCGTGTATGTCCAGCCGAACAGACTTTATTCTTTTCAATGATTTAACATAATGGTCTACCTCTTTTTCTGGCAAGCTCGCGCTTATGTATATATTCCAAGGTTCACTCTCCATCCCCATATTTATTTCTCGTAATTCATTGACAGTCAACTGTCCTCCATCTTCTATTTGTATCAGTGTTGTTTGAGGGTGCTTCACCTCTTCTTTGTGATTTTCACATGTTCCTATGCTTGTTTCCCTACTAACCCTGGCATGCGTAAGTTACATTCACTTGCACATATGTAGGGGATGCCCTCAGCCCACAAAATTTTTCTCATTTTCTTTCATGTATGCTGATCAAATATAGAAACATCTACTATTGTCCAATCATGTTGGTTCATCACAGCCAAACCCCATAGCTTACATAATCTTCCAACTTATCTAATTGTATCTTTTCAATTCTTTTGGCAAGAGGTTTTCGTTGGTCGCTAATATGTCAACTTCTTCTTCCGTTTCCTTCCCTGACGAGGCATAAAACATTATTGGCCTCGGATTAGTGGAACTAGACTGCACATGGAATATGTTTTTCATGGTGGGAAATGGTTTGCCCCTTTCAAGTCATGATGCAAGCACCGTATAATTTCACTGCAGGATCTTTATCTGTTCTGGTGACAACAACACTAAAGGAGGTTGTCCCGGCCATCTTAAATGCTTTAGGACGAAGTATAATTTCTTTTTCTTTACTGTTGTCATGCCTGAATCCTGGGCTTTCAGTTGCCCCCTATCCTTTCCCTTGGACAGTTTAACATGTGTGACTTTTCTTTCTAGTACCTAGACCATACTACCTTCCAACTGCAAATTTTCTTTATTTAATCTTTCATCTTCCCTTATGGAGAATTCGTCGTAGTAACTCGCATCTACAAAAAATGATTCTGCCACTACATCACGACCCTATACTTGGAGTGGCAAACAGTATGTCAATCAACAATTCTATTATGGGCAATGGGAAATCATCTTTTGGGCATGCTTCGTTTAAATCTCTAAAGTCAATGCATACTCTAATTTGTCCGCTTTTTTTTTATGGGCATGATTTTAGAGATCCACCTGGGATATTTTATTTCTCTTATGAAGCTGACCTTAATTAATTTACTTACATCTTCCTCTATCGAAGATATTAAGTTGGGGTGGAAACGTCTTTGTGCCTGCTTGACAGGCTTCTTATCTTTAAAAATGTTAAGCCAATGCTTTGCTAGTGTCGATTTTAGGCTGAGCATTTCCGTGTATGTCCAGCCGAACAGACTTTATTCTTTTCAATGATTTAACATAATGGTCTACCTCTTTTTCTGGCAAGCTCGCGCTTATGTATATATTCCAAGGTTCACTCTCCATCCCCATATTTATTTCTCGTAATTCATTGACAGTCAACTGTCCTCCATCTTCTATTTGTATCAGTGTTGTTTGAGGGTGCTTCACCTCTTCTTTGTGATTTTCACATGTTCCTATGCTTGTTTCCCTACTAACCCTGGCATGCGTAAGTTACATTCACTTGCACATATGTAGGGGATGCCCTCAGCCCACAAAATTTTTCTCATTTTCTTTCATGTATGCTGATCAAATATAGAAACATCTACTATTGTCCAATCATGTTGGTTCATCACAGCCAAACCCCATAGCTTACATAATCTTCCAACTTATCTAATTGTATCTTTTCAATTCTTTTGGCAAGAGGTTTTCGTTGGTCGCTAATATGTCAACTTCTTCTTCCGTTTCCTTCCCTGACGAGGCATAAAACATTATTGGCCTCGGATTAGTGGAACTAGACTGCACATGGAATATGTTTTTCATGGTGGGAAATGGTTTGCCCCTTTCAAGTCATGATGCAAGCACCGTATAATTTCACTGCAGGATCTTTATCTGTTCTGGTGACAACAACACTAAAGGAGGTTGTCCCGGCCATCTTAAATGCTTTAGGACGAAGTATAATTTCTTTTTCTTTACTGTTGTCATGCCTGAATCCTGGGCTTTCAGTTGCCCCCTATCCTTTCCCTTGGACAGTTTAACATGTGTGACTTTTCTTTCTAGTACCTAGACCATACTACCTTCCAACTGCAAATTTTCTTTATTTAATCTTTCATCTTCCCTTATGGAGAATTCGTCGTAGTAACTCGCATCTACAAAAAATGATTCTGCCACTACATCACGACCCTATACTTGGAGTGGCAAACAGTATGTCAATCAACAATTCTATTATGGGCAATGGGAAATCATCTTTTGGGCATGCTTCGTTTAAATCTCTAAAGTCAATGCATACTCTAATTTGTCCGCTTTTTTTTTATGGGCATGATTTTAGAGATCCACCTGGGATATTTTATTTCTCTTATGAAGCTGACCTTAATTAATTTACTTACATCTTCCTCTATCGAAGATATTAAGTTGGGGTGGAAACGTCTTTGTGCCTGCTTGACAGGCTTCTTATCTTTAAAAATGTTAAGCCAATGCTTTGCTAGTGTCGATTTTAGGCTGAGCATTTCCGTGTATGTCCAGCCGAACAGACTTTATTCTTTTCAATGATTTAACATAATGGTCTACCTCTTTTTCTGGCAAGCTCGCGCTTATGTATATATTCCAAGGTTCACTCTCCATCCCCATATTTATTTCTCGTAATTCATTGACAGTCAACTGTCCTCCATCTTCTATTTGTATCAGTGTTGTTTGAGGGTGTTTCACCTCTTCTTTGTGATTTTCACATGTTCCTATGCTTGTTTCCCTACTAACCCTGGCATGCGTAAGTTACATTCACTTGCACATATGTAGGGGATGCCCTCAGCCCACAAAATTTTTCTCATTTTCTTTCATGTATGCTGATCAAATATAGAAACATCTACTATTGTCCAATCATGTTGGTTCATCACAGCCAAACCCCATAGCTTACATAATCTTCCAACTTATCTAATTGTATCTTTTCAATTCTTTTGGCAAGAGGTTTTCGTTGGTCGCTAATATGTCAACTTCTTCTTCCGTTTCCTTCCCTGACGAGGCATAAAACATTATTGGCCTCGGATTAGTGGAACTAGACTGCACATGGAATATGTTTTTCATGGTGGGAAATGGTTTGCCCCTTTCAAGTCATGATGCAAGCACCGTATAATTTCACTGCAGGATCTTTATCTGTTCTGGTGACAACAACACTAAAGGAGGTTGTCCCGGCCATCTTAAATGCTTTAGGACGAAGTATAATTTCTTTTTCTTTACTGTTGTCATGCCTGAATCCTGGGCTTTCAGTTGCCCCCTATCCTTTCCCTTGGACAGTTTAACATGTGTGACTTTTCTTTCTAGTACCTAGACCATACTACCTTCCAACTGCAAATTTTCTTTATTTAATCTTTCATCTTCCCTTATGGAGAATTCGTCGTAGTAACTCGCATCTACAAAAAATGATTCTGCCACTATATACGGCTTCGTATCAGTCGTTATCTTATATTGAAGACCATTTCGACAATACTTGAAGCACTGATGCAGCATGGATGGCACGATATTGTACTAGTACATCCATGGTTGCCCTAGGAGTAAATTATATGTTGTCACTGCATCAATCACGTGGCACACAATGTTTGTAACTAAGTCTCTGATTTCTAGCACCAAAGTAACTTTTCTCGATGCTCTTTTACCATCTTAATTAAATCCTTGAATCATCATCCCGCTGGTGCGTAAATGCGAATGGAAATACCCTAGTTTACCAAGCATGCTTAGCAGTAAAAAATTCACCACAAAGTCGTTATTTAGCATTATATGCTTAACTTGTTTCTTGCAAATGTAACCAACGATCATGTGCAATCTATTATGTTCCTTATCTCCTAACATTAAATTGTCATCAAAGAATGTGATAAAAGACATATAGTTGGTTGCTATCACTCCTTCGAACATAACATCCGGTGTCATACAACCGTCTTTCTCTATTTTTAAAATTTCCATTTTGATGAGTAACGCCTACCTCACCCCATTATTTGACAATGCCTGAATCAGTGTTTGTCAAAAGTCCTTGGATAGACATAATGCGTCATATATGCTCAACCGAGCAAGGATCCTTTTCAAGTGGCTCATGACATCATAAGTCACTTTGCTAGCCAGTGGGGCTCCAATACATGGCGTTTTGCTCCCTTAATTTTCTTCATCATGAGAGTATTCCTTATCCTGTGAACTTTTCAGGGCCTTCTCTTATGTTGTTGTGAAACCCTGCTTTCGCAGAGGGCTTGCTATCTTCTTCCCAAAGCTTAGTGTAACCACCACTGTTTTGCAAGTACTTTTTTATGGGGAACTAACCGGCTTTATCATTAATTTTATAGTGATCAAATTACAACTTTCATAGCCTTGTCCAATATGCACACGTGTCGCGTGTTTACATAGTTCGATCCTTTTGTGCTCAGCCTCTTTATTATGTTCGCCCTAAAACGTGTGCAAGCGAAATGTGTCCCACATAGATACTATGTTTTTCGTTGCTTTTCTACTTCACTCCTTATCTCTCTCCATTACAATTTTTTTCCTAATTTATCATTTTCTAAAGTATATTTTTAATGGTGTAGCAAATTTTGGTCTGATGGTCGAGCATACGATGATAATGACAATAATTCTTTTCTTTTGTTTTCCTTACATATTTTGGGTGTCTCAGTTGGGGCAATTCGATCATCCCTGCGACCAATAGCTGATTCATCATGGGTGAGTACATCTTCTCTCTCGAATGTGTACCCCTCATGCTCATCGTATCATCTGGGCCGATTATCGGTCATTCTACCTATGAAACGGCTCCTACTCTCTCTTCTATTGTCTTTCCGGCTAATGGGGGGTCTTTCCTCTTTCTTTCTCTATCAGCGACATTTACTGATACCCTATTCGGACCTCAGTGTGTCATCTCTATCTAAAAGGTGTGCATTTTTCTGGTCATGGCTTCGAGAGCATGGGATTTAGTAATGAGATCACAGAAAGCTCATATATTGGCACTTGTCAAGCCAAATGTGACCCCCAGTTTCATGAAATTTAGACATATTTTTACTTGTTCTAATTCTCATGAGAGTTGTCAACACAACGCACCTAAGGTCTTCCATTGGTTGATGAACTTCTTTATTAGTTCACCTTCTTATTTCCGAATGGAAGACAATTTAGTCACACTAAAGTCTTTATCAGACGAAAAGAAATATTCCATAAAGGCGTCATGCATCTGATCCCACGTACATATAAATTCCAGTGCCAAGGTCGAATAACACCTGAATGCATTTCCAGTCAAGGATGACTCAAACAATCACAATAATATTGCAGGACAGTAGAGAAGTTTCCCATGGTAGTGATGAAATGCATAAGGTGTTCCTCCGGTGATCCATATCTATTAAACTTCTGGAAGTCCGAATACTTGAAATTTACTAAAAATGGCACATCCTAGATCTCACGAGGGTACGGTGTTCAAAAATGAAACCTTTCTGTATGTTCTTTATCTCTTTCCATGCGAACGACTTTAACTACTACCTGTCGGAGTTCATCCTGGGTTATTATGCGAACGGCAGGTGTTGATCCATGAGAGCCCACCCTTGGTGGTTGTGACCCTTCCACCTACTATTCGTTACCATTCATGGTACCCATTATGGGAGGGCAGTAATTTCGGCCACATTGCGAGCCAATGTTTTCAGTGCCTCTCTAAGGTTTCTGCATTCTTCTAAAAAGGCCTAGCTATATGTCCTAGAGGGTGGGTGAATAGGACTATGCCAAATTTAAAATTATACTAGCAGAATTAAACAATAAGATAGCCTTACAAATAAATAAATGAAAGATAATACTTTAAATAAATCACAATACGGAAATGTAAAGCAACCTCAATATTCTAGTATTGAGAGACTGATACAAAAGATGTTCTAAGGACAACCTTGCACCATAAAAACCAAGGGTTTATGGTAGGACAACCTTACTAGAACGGTATAAGTATTAATATCTCAAACTAAAGAGGAAAAAATGAAATAGCAAGAATTGAAATTCTAAATTATTACAACATTCCCGTAATGCTTGAAATGTAAATATTACAACATTCACATCCACACATACATTCCACAGTATTGAATGATAAAAGAAAGAAATTAAATAAACATTCAAACCACAAGACAAAGAATTATAGTGGTTCGCCTGTGTGTACACCAACTGTTAAACAACAGCCACACAGCTTGCTACTCCACTCCTAATATCCTCACACAGGGGATATCAACGTTCACTATAAAAATATGTTTCTCAGGTTCACCTAAAACCTTCACAATTGTGTCTTTTAAATGGGCTTACACAATTCAAAAATTCCACTTCTGAGCTTTTCTGGCTCTCCTCAGATAACCAACACAATGAGATTTTTCTAGCTCAATCTCAAAAGAAACCAAAAGCAATGGAAATTTACACAAATGTAAAATACTTGGATTTCTCCTTTTGTAGCAACCCGGAAGAACCAATCGGAGTATAAGTTCGAATATAGAAGTTCAATTGTCTAATACTCACTTTGAAATGGTTCTAAGTTCTAATTGATTTTAAATTAAACCATTGGGCTAGCTCTATTTGATTTTGATTCCAAGAAGAAGGAATACAGTAATTCCTCTGTTCAATTCAGATAAGAATATAGAAACAAAATCAAATTGAGAAAGCTAACAAAAGAGAGTATTAAATATGCACAACATAGCTTAAAAATAACACAAACTTATCTCAGAGTGATGCCTTGATTTTACTCAAATTAGAATTAAGAAACTCTGAAATTCGTGTTCTATTTATATAAGCAGAAATCGCATCTACGACTGGTCGTGTGGCCACTACGACTGGTCGTAGGTCAAACTGCATTTTGAAACTTCAAGCACGATCGGATAAAACTGTTCCACGACTGGTCTCGTAGGGTGTCCACGACTGGTCGTGACCAACCCACGAGTGGTCATGAGGAACCAGGAATGGTTGATGGAGTTTGAATCATAGCTGCAAGACTGGTCATGAATGAGTCGGCACTGTTCCCACGACCGGTCAAGTAGACTCCAGGACTGGTCGAAGCTCACCAAAAAATTCTAAAATTTTGCAACAACTTAGGATTAGTCTTGGAATTTCTTGGACTGGTCGAGCCTGTTCTAGGACTAGTCGAACAGAGTCCAGGACTAGTCTTATAACAAACCAAATACTTATAAAAAGATTCAATTTGAATTATGTATACAAATGACCTACCCTGAGGTTAATCTAAGGTCATCATACCTTAAATGTGAAGTATGAACATTGAATCTTCATTTCTACAGATGATAGTTGACCTTTTGAAGATTGTGAAGCTTAAGATCTCTATACTTGATGTAGCATTTAACTTGAGATCTTCTAAAGCATGAATTACACTTCATCTTGAATTGTACACTAACTTAAGTCTTGAACAAGATCACTTCTTTCGTTGTAGCTTGTACTTTCATTTCTTGAAATGATTTGAAGTAGTTCTTCATTCTTGACTTGAAGCAAAGATGCAGTGTCTTGAACATATGAATCAACATGCTACACAAGATATAGATTGTGTTTTTGGCACCACAAAATTTGACAACCAAAGGAATAGGAAACCATAGCACCTACAATCTCCCCCTTTGTCAAATTTGTAACAAAACACACTTAACAAAAATATGATCAGTATGAACACAACGAATCATGCACCAGTTATAAAAGAAAACCAGTTATAGCCTAATTAAAGAATCATGCACCAGTTGTCATTAACTGGCACAAATTCCTCGTTGCTTACTCCCCCTGAATAGCACACATAGATCCATAAAAATTATGCTTATGCTACTCCCCACAATCCATATTTATCAAACTTAAAATATTCTCCCCCCTTTTGTCATAATATGACAAAGGAAGAAAAGAATAAATGGAAGTAGAAGTCCAATAAGAGAGTAATTAAAAGAGTAACTAGTTAAGATATGCAAGTAATATAAACAAATTCAAAGTTCACATATCATTAACCTGCTGAAACAAAAGTCGGTCATACGAACTGAAGTAAAATCAAAGTCCACACACCAACAAAAGTAGTATAAAAGTTATTACAAACCAAAGGATAAAAACATTTAATCAGATCTTGATGATGGAGCAGGTATGGTAGGATCAAGTTGATGAAGCCCCTTCTTTAAGCGCCTAAGATACTTAGGCGTATATTTAAATTGTAAATCATGGGCAACATTCATGTTCTCAACCTTCTCCTTAAGAGCACGTAGACGAGCATTAAAATCAGATGGCTTATAGTCAGGATCATTAGTTGAATATGATTCAATTTCATCAAAAATGTCATCCATATTTATATCATCAGAAGGAAGATTGCCACCTTCTTCTTCATTCCCTACTTCAGCACCACCACCACCCACATCTCTTTGGCCAGGAGCCAATTCCAGCTTCATCTTGTTTATATTAGAATTGTTAAAAATAAGATGATGAATAGGAGCCTCTTCAACAGGCATAACAACTAGTATGTGAGAAGCTAACACAGTCATAAGATAAGCAAATAGAATATCACTGTGACCTGGATGGAGAGGAAACTGAATGATGAAATGGCATATTAAAGTAGCAAGACAGACTTTAGTACCAGTGATGATAGAATGTAAACCCCGAACCATAAATGAAGTCAGTTTTGTTTTGTTACCAGAACGCGGATACAGATTTGAAGAAAAGATTCTGTGGAGAACCCTGTATCTGGGTAACAAATACTTTGAGGGGCGCACATTCCCTTTATGAGTCCATTGAACATCCATATTGCATAAATCTCTAGTTAACATACGTTTTTCTATTTCAAATGGTTTTTCAACGAGAGTATGAATAGGAATACCCTCGTCATTAACAGGTATGTCCATTAGAGCAGAAATCAGATGATGGTCTACTCAAATGGACCTTCTCTTGTTGCTATATTAAATGTTAAATTCTCATATGAAAATTCAGAAATACACGCAATCATGGCCTGAGCAATAGATTGGTATGTAAGCCCACCCTAATGTAAGATGTTTTCCCATCTCACAGATTTGAGAAGAGGAAGGATACCAAAAGGAGCAATGTGATCAATAAAAATAGGTCTTTCAACAATAACATTGCGCATACGCAAATCTCTAACATGAGTGAGATAATCTTTGGGTGACCAAAGATGGCACCAAGTGATAGTCGAAGGACGAGAGGAAGAAGGACCATAGGAAGTTTTCTTTTTCCCTCTAAAATCCATTGGCAATAAAATAATCAAATATACAAAGAGTTTCAAACTATATGAAATGGGGTTTTCTAAGATCAGATTTCTCAAAGGAAAATCCCAAAATAGCAATGAAATACAAAATAAATTACTCCAAGAGTGAAAATGAAGTAATATTGACTAAAATCTTTTAAAAAACACAAATAATGCACTAACCTTGAGGAATCAGACAGTTGGGAATGACTACTCGTGCTACGGCCCGTTGAAGAAGAAATAGGAAATGAGGAAGATGAGTTTTTCTCCAAATTTTAAGAGAATCAGTGCGCTATACGACTGGTCATGGACCATTCTCGACTAGTCATACCACGACTGGTCGAGCTCATCCTCGACTGGTTGTGCAAAGACAAAAATATGCATTTTTCATAAAAATTTGAAATTTAAACTAATAAATTATCAAATATATACACTGATACACATATGCATGAATAATCAATTTAAATTGCACATTTCAAGATCAAATTTCAATTTATTAAACCTGCTTTTGTCGAGCGGTTTAGTGAAAATGTCAGCAAGTTGAGTCTCAGTCGGAATGTATTCCAATGAAATTATTTTTTCTTCCACTAATTCATGAATGTAATGAAATCTAATGTTGATGTTCTTAGTACAAGAATGTTGAATTGGATTTTTAGAAATATTTATTGCACTGGAATTATCACAATATAAAACCATTGAATCCTGTGCAATTTCATAATCACTTAACATGTGTTTCATCCAGACAAGCTGCGTACATGTATTTCCAGTTGCGATGTATTCAACCTCAACAGTAGAAAGTAATATAGAACTTTGCTTCTTACTAAACCAAGAAACTAAACAATTCCCAATATAGAAACAACCACCACTGGTTGACTTTCTATCATCGATATTACCAACCCAATCAGCATCTGAGTATCCCGCCACTGAACACTAGTACCATATGAATACCAGAGACCCAAATTATCAAAACTTGTGACATATCGCATAATCCGCTTAACAACAGTTAGATGAGACTCTTTAGGGTCAGACTGATATCTTGCGTAAATACCAACACTCAAAGTAATATCAGGTCTACTAGCAGTTAAATAAAGCAAACTACCAATCATACTGCGATATAATTTAAGATCTACATTTTTACCTGTAAAGTCATTTGAGAGTCTTAATGTTGTACTCATAGGAGTATCAAAATTCTTACCATTCTCAAATCCGAACTTTTTAATTAAGTTCAAAGCATATTTAGTTTGAGAAATAAAAATTTCATCAGGTTGCTGTTTTACTTGCAACCCTAAGAAATAATTCAATTCCCCAACCATGCTCATTTCAAACTTAGATTTCATTAAATCTGCAAACTCAACAGTCATGTTAGTACAGGTAGATCCATAAATAATATCATCAACATAGATTTGCACCATTAAGATATGATCGTTATGTTTCTTAACAAAAAGAGTCTTATCAACACTTCCTATTAGAAAATTATGACTTAGTAAAAACTTAGTCAATTTTTCGTATCATGCCTTGGAAGCTTGTTTCAAACCGTAGAGAGTCTTTTTTAGGCGATAGACATGATTAGTATTCTTAGGGTCTTCAAAACTCATTGGTTGTTCAACATAAACTTTTTCATGCAGATCACCATTTAAGAAGGCACTCTTTACATCCATTTGATAAATTTTAAATTTTCTAAAGCATGCAATGGATATGAATAATCTGATTGATTTAAGGTGAGCCATTGGGGCAAAGGTTTCATCATATCCGATACCTTCAATTTGAGTGTACCCTTGTACAACCAGTCTAACCTTGTTTCGAATTATATTACCAAGTTGATTAGACTTATTTTTGAAAATCCACTTAGTTCCTATAATGTATTTGTCTTTAGGTCTAGGAACAAGATACCAAACATCATTTCTCACAAATTGGTTAAGTTCTTTTTGCATAGCTACTATCCAGTTTTCGTCAGTAAGAGCTTCTTTTACGTTAGCCGGTTCTGTCTAGGATGTAAAGCACATGTAATTACATGTCTTTTAGTTGTCTACGAGTGCACACACCAGTGAGAGGGTTTCCAAGAATTTGAGTGGTTGGATGATCTTTGACCGTCCTTAGTTCAGAATTAGTTTGATTTGATGAAGTATCTAGTTTGTCAATTAAAAGAACTTTATCATTTTCTAAACTTGGGGTAGGTGTATTCAAGTGATTGTCAATGACCACTGTAACATCCCGTCTAACTAGCACAGTGTCCTGGGGAGTCCACGTAGGATTTGCCGCAGGACCGTTCATTTAAACCACTCGTGGTGAGGTACGGCCAATAAATTAAACCTAGGATTAGCCCATTAGACTAGACTAGTCTGGTCATGATTGAACCAAGTGCAGGCCGCCAAGCCAGATGGTTTGTTTACACTTAACAACAGCCTGTGTGGGCCACCCAGCAACCGAGAAGGGTTAGAAAATTTTGAAAGTTTAGAAAATCATAAATCTCACTGGGCTTGTAGTCCATCACGGACTACGGACCCAGTGGACATCCAGAATTGGGTCTGGCACTCACCAAATGCACCCCACAATGCCAGATTAAAATCTGGCACTTGCAAATAAAGTCGAGGTACCAGGCGTTCCAGCTGTAGGATTTCTTCCAAATTTGCAGTATCGGTTCAATGTATTTTTCTACACTCGTTTACCAAATCTAAGACCTGATCGTAGAACGGTGACCATTGATTGCAAATCAGACCCATCGACCAAACCCCACATCTGATCATTCCCAAATTTTGCGTGGCCCTTCATCGGGCCATTGAGCACCTACCCTATAAATTTTATGGCCAGAGGGCCACCAAAAATATCCCATCAATCAGAATGGGCCCCACAGGGCCACTTAAAGATCAAAATCTTATGCTTAGACCCCATGTCCGTTCATTCGTTTGTTCCCAGATTTTATATGGCCCCTCACCGGGCCATAAGGCACCTACACACCAAATTTGGTGGCCAAAGGGGTGTTAGGGCTGCCCCAACACCAATAGGAAGTCCCATAAGGCTATCTTGAGAATTTGTGGAAGCTTGGGGTCAAAGGGCCCAAGTCTAGAAAATAAAACCCTAGCTCTCATAACTCTTTCTCATTTACCACAACTACCAAGAGCAAAGGGGAGAGCAAGAGAGTAAAGGAGAAGAAAGTGTGGGTGAAGAAGGAGCTAGGGTGGACCCTAAATCAAGGTGGGGTCCAAAGGAATCAACCCTTCTAACTCCCTACCTCTTCTCAAAGGAGAAACTCTCCACCAAAACCTTAACGATCGTCCATGGGTCATCTAGGTAAGATCCTTCACCCTTCTTCTTGGAAATCCATGTATTAGGAAGGCTTATCTTAGATTTCTCACATGCAAGGGCTTGTTTTAGGGATTCCAACCGATCTACCTCAAAGTCCTCTTTCCTAGGACGTTTTCCCAATCTCCAACGATCCGAAGGTGCAGACTATTTTTCTTAGGTGGCCTAGCACCAATTTTAGTGTGTGTTTAATGATTTTGATTGATTGAATGCTATGTTTGGAGAATCTAGAGAAACCTTAGGACTTGCATGTTTGTTAGAATTGTATGTTTGGCTCCCATATGATGTTGTTCTTGCCTCTCACATGATTTTACATATGTACGATTATATGCTCATGCCATGTTTGATTTTCTCATATGATGTGCCCTATAATATCTATGATCCCTTAATTTTTGTGTATTTTGATTTTAAGGGAGGAAGGAAGTACTTGACTTCCTCACCATGCCACACCACACGCACACACCTTGTTCATGACATTATTAACTTTACATTTTAGTAGAAATTTAGAATTTTATGTTGAGAAGCATGAGAACATGATGTTGTTTATGTTAAATGATGCATGGATAGTTAGCATGTTATGGATCCCCTTCACCCTTTTGGATTGGTCAGGAACGTGATAATAGACGGTAGTCCCATCGGTAGGACTACACTAGGGCTAGATCCGTGGATTGGGAGGGAGTGTTCGGGTGGCTGTAGTTCGACTACATGGGTCCCTTGTGCTCGAGGTCACTCATCTCACGCTCGCCTGACTCGTGCAGTCTAGCCTACTGTCTGACCAACCTTGTTTGTTAACCCTATTTGCTCACCTATGTATGGAACCTAGAATACCTTACAAACATTGTAGCTCACCTATGTAATTGGTCCACAGTCTCGTGAGCCGGGCATGGTAGAATAGGACACTATGTCTGAGCTATCAGCCTACGCTGGGGTACCGTGCCTCCCCATAGTGACCGCGAGCAATCCCTTTCTCTCTGCACTCCTCATATGCTTGAAGTCGGGGATGAGGAACCCGACGAGATCACGGACCGCGGGGTCTCGGCCTCACTCATTGACGGGGCCTCGGCCTTGCATCCAGCTTAGGGCATTGATTTGTGAGGTGTATCAGATTCTCTAACCTACTGGATGAATGGACTTAACTAATAACTTGGCTAACATGATCGCATTGCATCGCATTAGTTAGGGTAGTAACTCGGCTGTAGAGGTCGCTCTGAGGGAGTGTTGCCATATGTGATCGTTAGATGGAGTCGCTTGAGGGAGCGTTGCGGCAAGGGCATGCATCATATCATCGCATTGCATGCGCATTTAATAAAAGTTGAAAGTTGTTAGGTGTTGATGATTGCTTGCCTTTCATTAAGTTCATATTACAATTGATGTCTGTTACAACTAAAGACTAATAGTACACATTGAGTTGATCACTCACTCCCACTCTGGGACGGTGTTTTAAAACACCAACCAGACTCTCTCATAGATGCAGGGGAGGCAGAGCAGGTGGAGTATGGCGATGCTACTCTTGACGAGGAGGAGGAGCTGTCATACTTCCAGTTGATGGACAGTTTCCCGCCAGCTGAAGAGGCGGGGATTGGATCGCTGAGCAGTGGCCTTAGCTCTATTATTTTGGACTAACTATTCTTTTGGGATTTTGTAAGGTGACGTCTTGTGCGACCCCTTTATTCTTTTGGATATATATATATGTATATATTGATCTCTTTCATTTCAGTAGACTTGTGTTACGATGCTTCATGTTCTAGGAAATTTCAGATTTGCGTAATTAAACCAGATTAAACGCATATTAATAAAAACCAATCATAGGTGACCCCGGGAACTCGGGAGTTGAGTGTATACGCGAGCCCTGATTTCCAGGGCATTACAAGTTGGTATCAGAGCATGGTTTAGAATTAATTGAGCCATGGGTCATGAACTCACTACGCGTCCGCTGACTTGAAGAGGATACATATTAGGAAAATGCAATAGAGATTTAGGACGTTAGGATCCACTCCATATCCCGAACCGGAAATCTTGGATGGACGGCGAGACTTCTTAGAAATTTAGGTGGGTAGCGAGGGTGTGTAGTGACATTAAGAGTCGGGTCCGAAAGTCGTACAGGACCTCAACGCGTCGGTAGAAACGAGTCGAAAATCGAAGGATTTAAAGGTAGAAGCCAACATCTGCATGCAAATGAGCTAGTTCCGGGCCAAATATGGTAGTTCCAGCCCATTCGAGAACAAGGACTTAGGGGCGAGTGAAATTCTACCGAAAAGTAAGGATAATGGAAAAAATGGAGATTTTGGCCCCTAATTGGGAGAAATCTCATGAAACCACTAAGCCCGTTGCGCTGGTCAGCTCCTCCTACCCCAATTTCATATATGGCGCGTCGAGTAACTCGTTCCGGTTTGGGAGATATAGCCATCGCAAGGCCACGCCTTAGAGAGTCAGCGCCACAGCGCCCGAAGTCCAGAGACTCGGCGCCGAGCGCCTAGCCCCGGCGTAACCAGCACCCGATGTCAGAGGGCCAGCGCCGCCAGCCTCCGACGTCCAGTGGCCCAGTGCTACAGCGCCCAGCCCGGTGCCAAGACTCAGCATCGCCGGCGCCTGACGCCCGAAAATGGGTTTCCCCCTCCCTTTCAATGCAAACATGGGTGGGGCCCACCTTTCTTGCTATTTAGGGATTATTAGAGGCATTTCCCTCTATTTCCAACACATCTCCATCCCTCCTAAACTCTCTCCAAAGAAATCAAGCACCCATTTCCCTCCTCTCTCACTCTCTCATCCTAGATTCCTTTAACTCATTACCTTCTTCACATCCTCCTATTTCTCAAACCCATTCTCTTTTTTTTTTTCCTCTCAAATCTATCCTCCTAAATTATCCCACACCCATTTTTCCAACCCCAATAGCAAAAAAAAACCCATCTCCAGCCAAGACTCATCATCTTCTCCAAGTCATACTTCCTTTATTCATTTCAAACCCACCTCATTTCACTTCCATACCTTCCAAAATAAAAATCCTATTTGCAAACCCATTCCCAAATCTCTCAAATCTCATTCCCTAACCCATCTCACACCACCCTTCTCCATCACCCTCTTAACAATCCATCTTCCCTTTTCCAAGTTCCATTTTCTTCAACCCCACTCTTTTCCTTCACGTTTTTCATCTCCCAAATCCCTCATCAAAACCCATCTCAACATCCCTTCTCCCAATCCCACACTAAACCCATCCCTAGAAACCTTTCTTCATCTTCTCCATTCTAGTGGTTCATTCCCTCATGGGGAAGAAGAGACCGACTCCTGCCGAGCCGGGACCGAGCAAGCAAGCAACGGACCAATCCAAAGGGGAAGCGGTTTCGGAGGCCCGATCCAAGCGCCGAAATGATTCCCAAGGAAGGCTAGCAACCCAGGCCTCTCAACCGCCCATCAAAGATATGGGAAATTTTTTACAGCGCAGTGTTGCCTTTAAAGCCTCCGTGGAGGAGCACCTATTTGACCACTGTGCCGTACTCGCCCGACTTATGAAGAAAGACTGGGGTCCGATCTTCTACGAAAATTACCAGGCAGATAAAGGACTAGCTAGGGCCTTCTACTCGCGGATCAGGAACCCCCGATTCAAGCCCCTGGGCTTTGATATTGTAGTGGGAAATGGGAGGACTCCCGTTGAGGTGGCGGACATTGCCGACATTCTAGGAGTGCCTGAGGGTGAGGTACAGATCGATGAAGAAAATTTGGATACGAGTCAGGCGCGCGATGAACGGAACTGTTTCTTGTGTGGTCGGGTCACGCAGTGGAAACGAGGGGAGTGAGGGCAAGGTCTGAGCGTGCCAAATGACCCCAGAGTATCGGGTACTTCACCGGATTTGCACCCATAACGTGTACCCGAGACTGATTAACCGCACAGAGTGCTCCTGCTATATGGTGGAGTTATATACCAGGTAGGGCAGGCAGTAGATGTGTGCCTCCCCAGCGTGGTACTTTACCAGATTGTGCAGGCTGCGCGAGCCACAAGGAAAAGTACATGCCTCCCTTTTGGTCGCCTGATCTGTCAGTTAGCCAAAGAGTACGGAATATGTGGGTCGAACGAAAATCCGGCACCGATACAGCTTTTGGGCGACGATATGATGAACAACCTGAGGGTAGGTCCCAAGCAGCTACAAGCCCACATCAACCAATATGGCGACCCTAATGAAGAAGAAGATGACAGCGATGGGGATGAAGAGGAAGAAAGTGAGGGTGAGGGTGAGGCCGAAGCACCTGAAGGGCCTGAGGGGGCTAAAGGGGCGGGGGGAGCCGAGGAAATTGAAGGAGTCAGAGAGGAGCCACCTATAGCTCCGGACGTACTTGGACGTTTGGGTGCATTCGATTCTAGACTGGCCAGGATCGAGGAGAACCAAGCTAGGATCGAGGAGAACCAAGCAAGGATCGTGGAGAATCAAACAAAGCAGGACAAGTGGAACAAGAAGATGTACCGGGCCATAAAGGCCCTGATCTGCTGCAGCAAAGGGGAAGAGGCACCCCCACCTTTGTCTGACTCAGATGAGTAACGTCACGACCTTACGGATAACTAGTAGTTGCTTTAAGCCAATAAGACCTAATCCCCTGTACTGGAAGATAGTTAGGACCTTTGCTTATCTAGTTTGTATTTTCCTTCTATCTAGCATGTTTACTGATGCTTGAAATCCATACTGTAACATGTAATTGGCCATACCTATGGCATTTTGAAATTTATGTGAATGTGTGGATTGCTTTGAAAGGTTCTTGTTGCCATGAGAATGCTTGTATGCATGGTTGCTTGTGAGCATGAGTAGAATGTGTATGGATCCCCTGGATTTACGCATGACCTTGGTATGATCAGTATTCTAATATCTAACATATCCAAGGATGTTCTTCCAGGAAATTCCTCCGCGACCGGAGGATCGATACGTCCGCGTCCCTCATGACGGCTTGGTCAATAGGGACCAACTCTCGGATGAACAACAAGGCCCTTAAGGGGCGAGCGGTTCCCAAAACACGGGAAGCACTACCCACGAGGCGGCCCCAAATGCCCCACCGCCACATGCCGCAGCACCCGTACCCCCATTGCCACAGGCCATGGAGCAGATGAGCCAAATGTTGCGCCTTATGCAACAATAGCAACAAACGATGGCTGCTAATATGTAACACCAACAACACATGATGGCCACTATGATGGGGGCTTTGGCCTAGAATTTGGGCATACCGTAGCCGGAACCGCCCTTCATGGCCGCGCCCGTGACCAACACAAATAACCTATATGAGCAGTTCCAGAGGCATAGGCCGCATACTTTTGCTGGCACCCATCGTCTAAAGGAAGCGGAGTATTGGCTCAACCGGGTCATCAAGCTGCTTTGGCCCCTCCACTGTACCAAGGCCGAGAATGTTGAGCTTACTTCTTACCTCTTTGAGAAAGAGGCGGACTTGTGGTGGGAGAGCGTCCTCCGATGCATTCCCGAGGGCCACGTATGGACGTGGGAGGCGTTCGAGGCCCGTTTCAACGAGAAGTATATCCCTCAATCGTATCAACACGAGAGAAAAAATGAATTCTTCTGCCTGCAATAAGGTGGAATAAGCGTGGCGCAATATGAGAACCGGTTCACTGAACTCTCACGCTACGCTTCTGAAATGATCACCAATGAGGCGATCAAGATAAGACAGTTCACAAAAGGGTTGAGGATCGACATCCGCTCTAAATTGTGCTACATGAACCTCAGGACCTATGCCAAGCTTGTGGAGATGTCTATACGGGCAGAGCAGGATGAGGAGCGAGTCGCCTGGACCCGCTCACAGTGGGGTCCTCGGAGTAGGATGGAGGGACCATCCTCTACATTTGCGGGAAAGAGGCTGCACCCGAACTCTCTGCCACGACTAGCTGCCGCACCGACCCCTTCTTCACGATTTGTCCAGATATGTAACCACTGGAAGAGGGCGAGTCATTCCGAACCATACTATTTCACAAGGATAAGGGACCTCGGCTTCACGTCGCCTCAACGCAACAACAGGCCTCCACAGTATGCATTGCAGATTCCGCCCCTACGGATGATGGGGCATAGCCAACAATTTTGCCCCCCTCCTGCACCTCAAGTTAAGCCGCCACAACGGTCCATGCAACGACTGAACCTACCTCAGCAGGCATGAGTCCATGCATTAGCGGCCGAGGGCCAGGATGTAGTCATCCCCACTCCTACGGCCTTTGAGGTGACAGCCCACATTCAAGGTACTCCTATATTTCTTTTGATAGACACCGGGTCCATTGCTTCACTCATCTCGCATGCAACCGTCAAGCGTTTAGGACTGTGCCTCACACCCATCAAGGGGGTGAAAATCATTGCCGCTGCTAGAACTTTTTCTAAAGCGACAAGAATGTGTCGTGATTGCCCCATAGACTTGGGGGGCAAGGTGGTACTCGTGGATCTAATAGCAACCAAGATATTTCATTACGATGTCATCTTGGGCATGGATTAGTTAACCCTGATGAAGGCAGAAATCAACTGTGACACTATATCAACAAAAGTATATGGGAACGACGGTGCCTTCTTTACATTCCCAGTCCAGGTCAGCCACGAACAGAGAATTTTGTGTTATGCTTCATTGGAAGATGGTTATGACGAACCCTCACTCACATGCACTCCTGTAGTCCAAGATTTTGGCGACGTATTTAAAGTCATACCTGGACTTCCTCCTCGACGTGAGATAAACTTCATGATCGATCTGACTCCGGGTGCTAGCCCATCTACTTGCCTACCTATTGCATGCCCCCATGTGAGATGGAAGAACTAAGGTCCTAAATTAATAAATTGCTAAAGTCAGGCTTCATTCAACCCAGTGTATTACTATGGGGTGCCCCGGTCTTATTTATGAAGAAGAAGGACGGCACCTTACGTTTATGCGTAGATTACAGGAGATTGAACCAAGTGACGGTTCGAAACAAATACCCTTTACCTAGAATTGACGACTTTTTTTATCAGCTGAGGGGTACCCAATACTTCTCCAAGATTGATCTACAATCAGGGTACCATCACTTGCGAGTAAGGGACGAGGATATACAGAAGACGGCCTTCAAAACCTTCTTTGGCCATTATGAGTTCCTAGTTATGTCGTTTGGGCTCACCAATGCTCCAACGGTATTCACGGACCTCATGAACAGAGTCTTTAGGCCGTTTCTATACAGATTCATCATTGTGTTCATCGACGACATATTAATTTATTCAAAGAGCCGTGAAGAGCATGAAGGGCATCTAAGGGCAGTCCTAGAAACACTTAAGAAAAATCAATTATTTGATCAATTCAGAAAATGCGACTTCTGAAAGGAGGAAGTCAAGTTCCTGGGACATGTAGTATCCAAGGAAGGAATATCTATGGATCTCGCCAAGGTGGTGGCCGTGCAAGATTGGAAACAACCAAAGTCGGTTATAAAAGTGAAAAGCTTTCTTGGTCTCACAGGCTATTACCGCAGATTCATTAGAGACTTTTCAAAAATAGCTCGGCCACTATCCCAGCTGGCACGGAAGGACCTCAAATTTTCCTGGGATGAGAAGACAGAGGTGGCCTTCCAGGAGTTGAAAGATAAATTGACCTCAGCACCTGTGCTTGTACTACTTGAGCAGGGGGTTAAGTACACCATCTATAATGACGCTTCTCGGGTGGGCTTAGGTTGTGTACTTATGCAAAGGAATAGGGCAATTGCTTATGTATTGTAACGCCCTGAAAATCGGGGGTCGAATATAAACTCAACTCCCGAGTTCCAGAACATCACTTATGCAGCAAAATGAATGATGATTGAATGTTGACTGTATTCGTGCATTGAACATGAGTGAGATTAAGCCAAAATAGTATATCATACTCCGAGAGAAGCTTAAATTTGCAAGCGGAAGACCGTGATAGATAGATAAAATATATAACTTATGATGAGTCTCCAGAGTGTGATAACATTACCAGTTAAATAAATACAAGTGCGGTTCTAAAATGTACCAAATGTGAGGAAGTGTAATGTCTCCTATCCCAAATACCATAGCCCTAGTCAATACAAGATCAGGTCTTCGAGAGACCCGTCAGAGAGTTACATGATAGGAGAACTCCTCATCATCACCATAGAAGTAGTCCGGCTCCGCCTCGAAGCGTCGCCATGATCCGATCGAATCAAAAGTCTGGTGGTGTTCGAACACCGTCCCAGTATCGTGGGAGTGAGTGATCAACTCGGTGGAACAATAAAGCATAGGTTAACATGTTATCAAATCAATCAAGCGGAATGATAAAGCAATACAAATCAAACATTTCTAACTACTCTTGTTAAGTGCAAAAATGATATGACATGATGCCTTTGTATGCCCTGCCAAACCACCCTCAAGCGACATCATCTTACGTTCGCGAATGCTACTCCCTTAGTGCGCCACATCTACAAAGCACATGCGGTGCATGATGATCATGATTACCGAGTTATTATTAGTCCATTTCAAACAAAGAATATTGGGAAACTAAGGTACCTCCTTGTATCATTCCCAAACATGATCCATTCTAGGGTCGTCAATCCTAGTTAATCTCATACGATGTTATGGTTTGAGAAGCGTAGTGAAGGCATCGCAAAGGGCTCGTCACCGTCGGCTGGATCGATCTCACCGTATGCGGCTCAATTCTCGGCCGTCACTCAAGTACATATCTCACCGTGCACTGCTCAATCACTAGCCGTCGGCTCAATACAGTCTCACCACCGTACTCGGCTCAACTCATACTCCAGATTCTTTGTGAAAGACTGGAAGCCGCTAATCACGGACCTTGGAGTATACTCGAAGATACTACGGAGGACTCGTCGCCGTCGGACGAGCACAGGGTCTCTCACCGTACTCGGCTCTCGCCGTAAGTATCGACAAACTCGAATATAGTGTCCCATACCACCATAATCGGCTCACGAGGTTGGTTGCGCAATGGTCACTACGGGAGGTACATGACCCAGGCGTAGGCGACGACGGCTCGACCACGGTGTCCCATACCACCATGCCCGGCTCATGCGTCTTAGCGGATCAAGGTACCATGGTTAAAAGGGATTTCACTTGGTAAGTTTGGTACCCTAGGTTCAAGCGAGAGAGCGACCAAACATGGTGAACATACATTAGACAAGTCGGGTTACTTGACGAGCTCGGCTAGCTCGAGCGCACAACAAGTTGAACGACATGAAGTGCATAAGCACTTCGGCGTGGCCGACCACTATCGCTAACCGAAATACGACTCGGGTTCGTTGAACACATCTCACGTGGCAAATGAATCACAACCACGAATTCACTGGTACCGATTGTCTGGACTATAATCATAGCCCCAAACACAATCAATTCGCATCCATAGCATGTGGAGTAAAGCATGATAACAAAGTAATTAAAGCATGCTAGTAGGCATGTTATAAGGCATGTTATAAAGCATGATAGAAAGCATGTTGTAAAGCACTTCATCAATAGGAATACAAACACATATATTACAAGTAAGCGGTTTAAGCAAATAACCTCATGGAGGTAATCATACATGTCTCTAGAGTAGTTGAGAATCCCATCTCAACACCCTAAAACATTACAATTTACTAACCACTACTCATTCGGGCATTTCAAGAAAACACTTAAACAAACATACATCAACATACATGACATATGTCGGTCACATAGGCATTAGGCCAAATCCTTTCCCTAGGGAGTTGCCCCAATCATAACACGTGTACACCCACGACGATGGTCATGGCGAGGTGAATCCAAGTTCCATATTCATTCAATCATTTCCACAAACACTTGGGCCACACATTTCAAAGATATATAGTGTATATTGGCCGTGGCGTGAACTAGGGAAAATCCTTTCGTCAAAAGGGTATCGCCAATACAACAATCATGATTCCATGACAATTAGTCATGGCGAGCACGAATGAGGATTCTATACTCATTCAATCATTTTCACAAAACTTAGAATACACTATTACGACATACATGGCGTATGTTAGCAAAACATGTATTAGGGCTATCCTTTAGCCAAGTGAGTATTTTAGCCTTGTATAATATATTACTACAACAAATAATCATGATAAATACATCTTCAAAATTTATACGTATACATTATTTTCTAAAATACGCATTTTCAACATACATAGTGTATACAAGGGAACTTGTAATACGGCGATTCTTTTCGCCAAGCTAATATTTTATTCATATATTGTATAATCATATATTAAATAAGTATGTCAAACATTATTCCAAAAGAAATACGTATACGATTTCTACAATACGCAACTTACTAAGCACATTTACAAAGGAACATATAATTTGACGATTTCTTTCGCCAAACTAGTATTTTATTCATATGTTATATAATTAAACATTAAATAAACATGCCAAGCATTTATCCAAAAAAAATACGTATACGGTATTTCTACGTATACCTAGAATATGTGAAATTCCATATTTCACACCGCTAATCAAAACAGGAAACGGAAAGCACTTTGTACATGTGCAATTACAAGCAGATCATGAATCTACCATTATCTGACATTGAAAGCGTTGAAAACCTTAACTTATACACTTAAAGTCCTCACCTTTGCCTATGGAAATGAAACGAATCAGCAAGGGTAGTAGAACTTCCGTATACGGGAGATTTCTAGCCTACAGAGATCGGTTAGTCGTTACGCAACCCACATCGATCCCACCACAAATCGACCTAGGGTTAGGGTTTCTTACCTCCAAATGGGCTGGATACCACTTAGAACGAAGCGGTGTAGGCCGTTGGATGGCAGGGAACGACGGCAGGGAGATTCTCCCACTTCTTCCTCACTTTCTCTCTCTTTTCTCTCTCTTTTCTCTCTCCCAAAACTCAAATTCGTATGGCTGTGAGAGAGGGTGCTCTAAGGCCCTTATATAGCCTAAAACATTCCGAAATTAGACTCAGGTTCAAGGGTTACTGCTAATATAGGATATTCGTCACTTTTCCAGCTCAAAAGAGAGGTTCTGGTAGCCCTCCTTGAGCCAAACGTCAGACTTAAGCTCACCACCAATGGATCTACGTGGGATTACGTTTTTGACTCATTCGGATGCGCAGATCGCACGTGGCGGACCACTTTCAGTTCGACGGTCAGTGGGCCACGATCGAAAATTCCAAGTACATGTAAATGTTCCTGAAATTTTTCTTAATCCGAGGGTGTAATTTGGTCCGATTCGACGGTCGGCGTTGCTTAATCATCGACGCGTCAACGAACGATGCGGATCACTATTCCGAGATATTTATTTTGGCTTATGAATAGTGTTTTTCACACTACCTCGCTCCGATTCGAAACGAATGGCCGTGGAATATCGGATAAGGCTGATTTTTGAGATGATTGTTAAGCCCAAGGGGCGGTCCTAGTTCCTTAACTTCGGGTTAATCGGAATCCCGATGTGCGATCTAGACCCAATCGGTTTCGTTTCATTCCCGAGAGCAGACGGGAAATGAGTTTGGTTCTAAACTTTAGGGTAACCTAACGTCACTTGTTCTGCAAGTTTTGGGTCTTGCAGATCGTATTTAAAGCGATCCTAACGATTTCATAGCTAATTGAGTTTAGTACTTAGTTAACTTTGTTAAATTTCTAAAGGATTTAATCCTACGTGATTTATCTGTCGAGGTGGTACTTAGTCATTTGTAGTTTATATCCGAAGTGATCCAAGTTATACTACTTAGCTAGTTTAAGATAGTGTCTAGGGCGGAAGTGCTTTAAAAATTGAAAGCACAAGGTAGTGAAGGGTGGAATTTGTGAAGAAAATAGTTAAGGGGCGATTTTTAGACTGTGGGCTTTAGTTCTGACAAGTTGATAAGGTCTTAGAATCGATCCATTGCCTAAGGACGTCTAATCCCAGGTTGGCAAAAATCCGGGGCGTTACATGTATCTCGGCAGCTAAGGAAACACGAGGAGAATAACCCTACACATGACCTCGAGCTTGCGGTGGTAGTTTTCGCATTAAAGATATGGTGACACTATCTTTATGGTGAGGAGTTTGAGCTCTTTTCTGATCACAAGAGCCTCAAATACATCTTCACCCAGAAGGACCTGAACATGAGACAACATCGCTGGATAAAAACATTGAAGGACTTTAAGTTCGACGTCTCGTATCACCCTAGCAAGGCAAATTTGGTGGCAGACACCTTGAGTCGCAAAAAGATAATCGAATTTGTGGCCCCGCTAATGGTAAGAGAATGGGACATGGTGGAATTCGTACGGGACTTTGACATAAAGTTAATCGTGGAAGAACCGTACAAGGTCATAGCCCACCTTCAAGCACAACTAATGATTGACAGCAAAATCATTGAAGCCCAAGAGGGCGATGAGCTATTAAAGAAGATGAGGGAAAGAGCAAAGAATGATGTGAAGTCCGAGTGGAGAGTTGGAAAGGATGGGGGATTGCAGTACCGAGGCCGCCTTTGTGTTCCAAACCTTCTGGGACTGCGAGAGGAAGTCCTAAATGCCGCTTACAACTCCAAGTTGGCGATACACCCTAGTAGTACGAAGATGTACCAGGATTTGAAGCGAAACTATTGGTGGGACAACATGAAGAAGGAAATAGCGGAGTATGTGTCCTGATGCCTCACTTGTCAACAAGTCAATGCCGAACACCGCCGGCCACCGAGCCTTTTGTAACCCATGTCTATAGCAGAATGGAAATGGGACTTCATATCAATAGACTTTGTTTCTGGGTTGTCCAAGACTAGGAAGGGGCATGACTCGATATGGGTGATTGTAGACAGGCTAACCAAATTAGCCCATTTCCTGTCAATTAAGACTTCTAACTCCGCCGATGATTTGGCTAAGTTGTATATCAAGGAAATAGTGCGGCTCCATGGCGTCCCTCTGGAAATTGTGTCAGACCGAGATACTCGATTCATGTCGATCTTCTAGACCAGCATTCAAGAAGCTATGGGAGTGAAGTTGAAGTTTAGCACTGCCTTCCACCTTCAGACAGATGGGCAGACTGAGCAGGTGAACCAGATTCTGGAAGACATGTTGCAAGCTTGTGTTCTAGACTTTCAGGAGAGTTGGGACGATTGTCTCCCATATGCTGAGTTCGCCTACAACAATAGCTTCCAAGCTAGCATCGGTATGGTGCCCATGCCAAGCTCTGCATTATTGGGAGGAAATTGGCAAGAAGAGTTTGCTAGGCCCGGATTTGGTGCGAGTCATGACCGAAAAGATTGGAATTATCCGGCGCTGCCTCTTGACGGCTCAAAGCAAACAGAAAAGCTATGCGGATACAAGGCGAAGGGACTTGGAATTTGAAGCTGGAGATCATCTGTTTCTCAAAATCTCCCCAATGAATGGCGTTTTGCGCATCGGCAAGAAGGGAAAGCTCACGCCCCGATTCATTGGGCCTTTCCAGATTTTGGACCATGTTGGTGCAGTTGTTTATCGCCTGGCCTTACCCACGCCTTTCGCCGGAGTGCATAACGTCTTTCATGTATCTATGTTAAAGAAGTACATCCTTGATCCTTCACACATCATCAAGTGGGAGCATATAAAACTCAAGGAAGATGCCACATACATTCTCTGACCCACTCGAGTATTAGATAGGAAGGAGCAGGTCCTACGCAACAAGGTCATCCCATTGGTCAAGGTTCTATGGACCCATCACGATGAAGAAGAGGCCACTTGGGAGACAGAAGTAAAAGTCCACAAGTATTACCCCAGCCTACTTCAGCAATACGAACAGGTACAAATTTTGAGGAGGAAATTTATTTATAAGGGGGGTAGATTGTAACGTCCCGTCCAACCAGCAAAGTGTCTTAGGGCATCCACGTAGGATTTACCATAGGACCATTCGTTTAAACCACTTGTGGTGAGGTACCATCAGTAAATTAAACCTACGATTAGCCCATTAGACTAGACCAGTCTGGTCATGATCGAACCAAGTGTGGGTCATCAAGCCAGATGGCTTGTTTATACTTAACAACAGCCTGTGTGGGCCACCTAGTGACTGAGAAGGGTCAAAAAATTTTGAAAGTTTAAAAAATCATAGATCTCACTGGGCTTGTGGTCCATCGCGAATGTGGACCCAATGAACACCCAGAATTGGGATCTGGCACTCGCCAAATGCACTCTACTAATGCCAGATTGAAATCTGACACTTGCAAATAAAGTCAAGATACCAAGCGTTCCAGCCGTCGGATTTCTTCCAAATTTACAGTGGCGATTCAATGTATTTTTCTACACCCGTTCACCAAATCTAAGACCTGATCGTGGAACGGTGACCGTTGATCGCAAATCAGACCCGTACGACCAAACCCTACATCCGATCATTTCTAAATTTTGCATGGCCCTTCATGGGGCCATTGTGCACCTACCCTATAAATTTCATGGCTAGAGGGCCACCAAAAATGCCCCATCAATCAGAATGGGCCCCACAATGCCACTTAAAGATCAGAATCTTATGCTCAGACCCATGTCCGTTCATCCGTTTGTTCCCAGATTTTATATGGCCCCCCACCGGGCCATAAGGCACCTACACACCAAATTTAGTGGCCAGAGAGGTGTTAGGGCTGCCCCAACACCAATAAGGAGTCCCATAAGGCTATTTTGGAAATTTGTGAAAGCTTGGGGCCAAAGGGCCTAAGTCTAGAAAACAAAATCCTAGCTCTCATAACTCTCTCTTATTTACCACAACTACCAAGAGCAAAAGGGAGAGTAAGAGAGTAAAGGAGAAGAAAGTGTGGGTGAAGAAGGAGCTAGGGTGGACCCTAAATCAAGGTGGGGCCCAAAGGAATCAACCCTTCCAACTCCCTCCCTCTTCTTAAAGGAGAAACTCTCCACCAAAACCTCAACGATCATCCGTTGGTCGTCTATGTAAGATCCTTCACCCTTCTTCTTAGAAATCCATGTATTAGGAAGGCTTGGCTTGGATTTCTCACATGCAAGGGCTTATTTTAGGGATTCTGGCCGATTGACCTCAAAGCCCTCTTTCCTATGACATTTTCCCAATCTTCAACGATCCGAAGGTACAGACTATTTTTCTTATGTGGCCTAGCACCAATTTTAGTATGTGTTTAATGATTTTGGTTGATTGAATGCTCTGTTTGGAGAATCTAGAGAAACCTTGGGACTTGCATGTTTGTTAGAATTGTATGTTTGGCTCCCATATGATGTTGTTCTTACCTGTCACATGATTTTGCATATGTATGATTATATGCTCATGTCATGTTTGATTTTCTCATATGATGTGCCTAATAACATGTATGATCCATTAATTTTTGTGTATTTTGATTCTGAGGGAGGAAGGAAGTGCTTAACTTCCTCACCATCCCACACCACATGCACACACCTTGTTCATGGCATTATTAGCTTTACATTTTAGTAGAAATTTAGAATTTTATATTGAGAAGCATGAGAATATGATGTTGTTTATATTAGATGATGCATGAATAGTTGGCATGTTATGGATCCCCTTCACCCTTTTGGGTTGGTCAGGAACGTGATGACAGACGGTAGTCCCATCGGTAGGACTACACTAGGGCAAGATCCGTGGATTGGGCGGGAGTGTTCGGGTGGTTGTAGTTCGACTACATGAGTCCCTTATGCCCGATGTTACTCGTCTCATGCTCGCCTAACTCGTGCGGTCTAGCCTACTGTCTGACCAACCTTGTTTGTTAACCCTGTTTGCTCACCTATGTATGTAACCTAGAACACCTTACAACCATTGTAGCCCACTGATACCTAGATTGTAATTGTTCCACAGTCTCGTGAGCCAGGCATGGTGGAAATGGACACTGTGTCCGAGCTGTCGGCCTACACTGGGGTACCGCGCCTCCCCGTAGTGACCGCGAGCGATCCCTTTCTCTCGGCACTCCTCATGTGTTTGAAGTCAGAAATGAGGAACCTAACAGGATCATGGACCGCGGGGTCTCGACCTCATACATTGATGGGGCCTTGACCTCGCATCCAGCTTGGGCATTGATTTGTGAGGTGTATCAGATTCCCCAACCTACTGGATGAATGGACTTAACTAATAACTCGACTAACACGATCGCATTGCATCGCATTAGTTAGGGTGACGACTCGGCAGTCGAGGTCGCTCTGAGGGAGTGTTGCCATATGCGATCGTTAGATGGAGTCACTTGAGGGAGCATTATGGTAAGGGTATGTATCATATCATCGCATTGCATGCGCATTTAATAAGAGTTGTTAGGTGTTGATGATTGCCCGTCTTTCATTAAGTTCATATTACAATTAATGCCTGTTACAACTTAAGACTAATAGTACACATTGAGTTGATCACTCACTCCCACTCTGGGACAGTATTTTAAAACACCAACCAGACTCTCTCATAGATTTAGGGGAGGCGGCGCAGGTGGAGCATGGTGATGCTACTCTCGACAAGGGGAAGGAGCTGTCATACTTCCAGTTGATGGACGGTTTCCTGCCAACTGGAGAGGTGGGATCGGATCACTGAGTAGTGGGCTCGACTCTATTATTTTAGACTTACTATTCTTTTGGGATTTTGTAGGGTGACGCCTTGTGCGACCCCTTTATTCTTTTGGACATATATATATATATGTATGTATTGATCTCTTTCATTTCAGTAGACTTGTGTTGCGATGCTTCATGTTTCAGGAAATTCCAGATTTGCATAATTAAACTGGATTAAACGCATATTAATAAAAACCAGTCATAAGTGACCCCGGGAACTCTAGAGTTGAGTGTATACGTGACCCCCGATTTTCAAGGCATTACAACCTCATTGATGGACTCTTGAATAACACCGGTCCTCTTGTTCAGTACTCGATATGCATGACTATTCAAAGAATATTCTAAAAAGATACCTTCATCACTTTTAATGTCAAACTTTCCCAGATTTTCATGTTCACGTAAAATATAGCACTTGCTGCCAAAAACTCGAAAGTATTTAACAGTAGGCTTCTTGTCAAACCATAGTTCATAAGTAGTTTTATTATTAGATTTACTTGTATAAGCCCGGTTGATTATATAGCATGCAGTATTAATGGCTTAGCCCAAAGATTTTTAAGGAGCTTCATACTATTTAACATTATATTAGCCATTTCTTGAAGCACTCTATTTTTTCTTTCAATAATTCCATTTTGTTGTAGTATTTTGGGTGCAAAGAATTCACGTTATATTCCCTGATCGCAACAAAATTTCTCAAAGCTGCTATTTTCGAATTCTGATCCATGATCACCATGGATCTTACTAACTTGAGAACCTTTTTCAATTTGCATCCGTTTGAGAATCCTTTTTACTTCATCAAGGGTTTCTGATTTATCTCTTAAGAAAGTTACCCAAGTAAATCTGATATAATTATCCACGATTACCAGTATGTATTTTTTGCCACCTCGACTCTCCATCCTAGTTGGTCCTAAAAGATCCATGTGGAGAAGTTCGAGCGATTTTGATGTGGCATTGGAGTTCACCTTTTTGTGAGAACTCCTAGTTTGCTTGCCAATCTGGCATTCGCCATATATTTTGTCTACTTTTTGAAGTTTAGATAGACCTCTTATTAGTTCTCTTTTGCTCAATCTATAGAGATTGCGATAGTGTACATGTCCAAGGCATTTATGCCATAACTCAGTCTCATTGGTATGGAACATGTAACACAGTTGATTAGATGAGCTAGAATCACTTACGATGTAGCAGTGTTCAGAAGTTCTACGACCAGTTAATATTACAGAACCATTTTTTTTTTAATATTTCACACCCTACATTAAAAAATTTAACACTATGATTTTTATCACATATTTGAGAAATGCTTAACAAGTTATGTTTTAAACCTTTAACTTACAAAACATTCTCAAATAAGGGGAGGTTAGAAAGTTGAACCGTACCTTGGCCAATAATCTTGCAGTTGCTACCATCACCAAATGTGACTGAACCATCAGTCATGTCTTTAAGAGTGATGAACAAACCTTTGTCACCAGTCATGTTCCTGGAGCATGCACTATCTAGGTACCATTTTGAATGGCTTAAAGCTTTGAAAGCCGTGTGGGCAACAAAGCAAGTAACCTTAGGAATCCATTTCATAATTGTTTTGGGTTTAGGTGTATAGTTAGCCTTCTTATGTTTGTAGTTGTTGTAAGAATGACCCACTGAGTTAGATTTTAAGAGCTCCTTAAGTAGATCAACTATTTTCTCAGCTAAAGGGTTTCGGTTCTGATTTTTATAGTTGATATGGTTACTTTTAGTTTTAAAAGATTGAAAAGTTTTAGCATTTTTAGAAAACTTTTGATTAGAACTTTTCTCTCTTGAGTTTGAGGACTCTCCTTTTACAAACTTAGAAGTATTCTTCTATTTTGGAGGTATATTTCTATCATAGCCCAAACCGGATTGGTCGCCCATTTTCTTGATCCAGACAATAATTTTTCTAATTTTGGATCACCTTGGACATATCTCCATGTATCCTTTAAACTCAAAAGTGAAGATATTTCAAGTTTAAGTTTTTCATTTTCAGATTTCAGATTTTCAATCAGGAAAGTTTTGAATTCTAAATCGCATTTGCATTTTTCAAAACAATCTGAAATATGGGATTTTTCTAAAATAAGAATTTCAAATTTTTCTTTAAGCTTTGAAAACTTTTTTTCCTGAAGTTTAAGTTTAATAGCAATTTTACAACTTTCCTTGTATAGGGCATTGTAAGCATCTTGAAGATCTTCTTCATTTTCATGATCACTATTCAGATTTTCTTCACTAGTAGAATCATCATGATCTGAAAAAATGAACTTGGCTAGAGTCATAAGATCTTTGACTTCATTGCCTGACTCAGTTTCAGAATCTTCTGATTCAGAAGAGGCTTCAGTGCTAGAAGATTCATCCCAAGTAGCCAACATTCCTTTCTTTTTAGGTTTGTCCTTTTTAGGACACTTGTTTGCTAAATGCCCATGTTCTTGGCAATTGTAACATTGACTATCTTTGAAAGATTTTCAAGTTTTAGATTTAAATTTAGATTTTTTCTTATCATTTGATTTTTTAAAATCAATCCTCTTTTTACTTTTAAAAATCTTGTAAAACTTTTTCGCTAAGAGAGCCATATCATCTTCGAAATTTTCAAAATCAGAATTTTCTTAAGAAATACATTTAGAGGACTTAAGGGCAATAAATTTACCTTTAGGAGCTTTAAGATTTAACTCGTAAGTTTGTAAAGACCTAACTAATTCTTCTACTCTCATATTGTTCGTATTACGAAGTTCCTGAATCGTAATTACCTTTGAGTTGAACCGTTCAGGTAATGAGCGTAGTATCTTTGTACACACTTTACTTTTTGAGATTTTATCGCCAAGACCCCACATAGAGTTTACAATGTCATTCAATCTAGTATAGAAGTCCATGAACATTTTATTTTCTTCCATATGTATTTTCTCAAATTTAGTTGTGAGAATTTGGACTTTAGACTTCTTGACAATTGATGTACCCTCGTGTGTCATTTCTAAAACATCCCAAGCTTGCTTTGTAGTATCACAGGATATAATTCTTTTGAACTCATCCGGTGATAGTGCGCAAGTGATTTCATTTAGTGCTTTTGCATTGGCACTACTCTCACTTTTCTAAAGAGTGGTCCAAGAAAAATAAGGTGTTACTCTCATTGATTTTGATCCATCGATACCAGTCACTTCAGTGGTAGGAGGGATCCATTCAGTCACTGTGGCTTGTCACATGCTCTCATCCATGGATTTAAGGAAAATCCTCATCCTGGCTTTCCAATAGGCATAATTGGAGCCATCAAATGGTGGAGGCCTAGTGACTGAATGGCTATCAAAATTTGACATATTATAAATAGCTTAGATTGATTAGCTCAGGAAATAAATCCAAGTAACAATTAAAACGAGCTATTAGGCTTTGATACCACTTAAAAAGGCCTAGTTGTATGTCCTAGAGGGGGGGTGAATAAGACTATGCCAAATTTAAAATTATATCAGCGGAATTAAACAATAAGATAGCCTTATAAACAAATAAATGAAAGATAGTACTTTAAATAAATCACAATATGGAAATGTAAAGCAACCTCAATATTCTAGTATTGAGAGGCTGATACAAATGATGTTCAAAGGACAACCTTGCACCATAAAAACCAAAGGTTTATGGCAGGATAACCTTACTAAAACAGTACAAGTATCAATATCTCAAACTGAAAAGGAATAAAGGAAATAGCAATAATTGAAATTCTAAACTATTACAACATTCCCACAATGCTTGAAATGTAAATATTACAACATTCACATCCACGCATACATTCCATAGCTTTAAATGATAAAAGAAATAAATTAAATAAACATTCAAACCACAAGACAAAGAATTATAGTGGTTCGCCTGTGTATACACCAACTATTAAACAATAGCCACACAACTTGCTACTCTATTCCTAATATCCTCACACGGGAGATATCAGCGTTCACTATGAAAATAGGTTTCTCAGGTTCACCTAAAACCTTCGCAATTGTGTCTTTTAAATGGGCTTACACAATTCAAAAACCCCATTTCTGAGTTTTTCTGGCTCTCCTCAGATAACCAACACAATGAGATTTTTCTAGTTCAATCTCAAAAGAAAGCAAAAGCAATGGAAATTTAC
The DNA here is from genome assembly GCA_030180095.1 of Magnolia changhungtana. Taxonomy (NCBI): domain Eukaryota; kingdom Viridiplantae; phylum Streptophyta; class Magnoliopsida; order Magnoliales; family Magnoliaceae; genus Magnolia; species Magnolia changhungtana. Next base: position 1,150,365 of record JASAUF010000117.1, on the reverse strand, counting down.
ACAAATGTAAAATACCTGGATTTCTCCTTTTGTAGAAGCTTGGAAGAACCAATCGGAGTAGAAGTTCAAATATAGAAGTTCAATTGTCCAATACTCACTTTGAAATAGTTCTAGGTTCTAATTGATTTTAAATTAAACCAGTTGGGCTAGCTCTATTTGATTTTGATTCCAAGAAGAAGGAATACAACAATTCCTCTATTCAATTCAGATTGGAATATAGAAACAAAATCAAATTGACAGAGCAAACAAAAGAGAGTATTAAATATGCATAGCATAGCTTAAAAATAACACAAACTTATCTTAGAGTGATGCCTTGATTTTACTCGAATTGGAATTAAGAAACTCTGAAATTCGTGTTCTATTTATGGAAGCAGAAATCGCGTCTACGACTGGTCGTGTGGCCACCATGATTGGTCGTAAGTCGAACTGCATTTTAAAATTTTAAGCACAATCGGATAAAACCGTTCCACAATTGGTCATAGGGTGTCCACAACTGGTCGTGAGGCCTCCACGATTGGTCGTGACCAACCCACGGCTGGTCAGGAGGAATCAAGAATGGTTGCTGGAGTTTATATCGTAGTTGTAGGACTGGTCGTGAATGAGTCGGCACTGTTCCTATGACTGGTCGAGCAAACTCCAGGGCTGGTCGAAGCTCAACCAAAAAATTTTGAAAATTTGCAACAACTTAGGACTGGTCTTGGAATTTCTTGGATTGGTCGAGCTAGTTTTAGGACTAGTCTTAGAATAGACCAAATACTTATAAAAAGATTTAATTTGAATTATGTATATAAAATGACTTACCCTAAGGTCAATCTAAGGTCATTCATACCTTAAATGTGAAGTATGAACATTGAATCTTCATTTCTTCAGATGATAATTGACCTTTTGAAGATTGTGAAGCTTAAGATCTCTAGACTTGATGTAGCATTGAACTTGAGATGTTTTAGAGCTTAATTACACTTCGTCTTGAATTGTACACTAACTTGAGTCTTGAACAAGATCACTTCTTTCGTTGTAGCTTGTACTTGCATTTCTTAAAATTATTTGAAGTAGTTCTTCGTTCTTTACTTGAAGCAAAGATGCAGTGTCTTGAACTGTAACGCCCTGAAAATCGGGGGTCGAGTGTAACTCAACTCCCAAGTTCCAACGCATCACTTATGCAACATAATTAATGATGATTAAATGTTGTCTATGTTAGAGCAATAAACATGAGTGAGATTATACCAAAACAGAAATTCATACTCCAGATCAATTGTATAAAAGCAAGCGGAAGACTAAACTATATATATGTATGTAAAGAAACAAAATAATCGTTTCATTCTTCAGAGTATGAATCCATCTGAGTCACCATATACATGTCTGTTTTATAAACAAAATGTCAAAAATGAAACTAAGTAACAATCCCTGTAAAACCCGTCGGTCCTGGCAGCCTAGTCGAAGCCAGTAGAGAACTACATATACGAGAACTCCTCCTGGTCCTCGTCATAATCAGGCTCCGCCTCCAGAGTCATCGGCTCGCCTAAACCTGAGACAGAGTCTGGTTGGTATGCGCAACACCGTCCCATAACGTGGGAGTGAGTAGCTAACTCAGTGGAACCATAAAGCATAGGTTAACATGTTATCAATGCAGTCAAGCAGTAATGATAAAGCAGTAAATCAAACACTCCTAATTACTCTTATTAATGCAAGTATGAATGCAAGTATGATGGATGCCCTCACCGACATACTCCCTCATGCGACACCATCTCACGCTCGCGGCATGCTTTCATCCCACAGTGCTTCACATCTTCCAGGCACATGCAATGCATGATGAGCATGATTACCGAGTTATTAATTAGTCCAATTCAAACAGCAGGATTGGAAAACTAAGGTACCTTCCTTGTATCATTCCCAAACATGATCCATTCTAGGGTCGTCAGTCCTAGTTAATATCAGACGATGATGTGTTTTCTAGGTTACTGCAGAGGCTGCCAGGGCTGTTATGCACAAAGGTTACACCACTCCCCCATCACCCCTTAAACGATTCATCACTATACAGAAACAGGCCTAGTTCATACTCTATATATCGCGGCGAACCCTAAGGTGCACTGCGATTTCAGAGTATGCTCGCAGTCACTACAAAGGGCTACCAGGGCTGTTGCTCATAAAGGTTGCACCGCTCCCCCATCACCTTATCAATGTAGGCCGACAGCGCGAATATAGTGTCCCATACCACCATAATCGGCTCACGAGTTAAGTTGCTCACTGGTCACTACGGGGAGGCACGTAGCCCCAGCGTAGGCCGACAGCTCGACCACGGGTCCCATACCACCATGCCCGGCTCATGAGTCTTAGCGGATTAAGGTACCATGGTTAACGGGATTCTCACTGGTAAGTTTGGTACCCTAGGTTCAAACATTAGCGACCAAACATGGTGAACATACATAAGACACACGGGTTACTTGACGTGTTCGGCTGGCTCGAGCGCACAACAAGTTGGGCGATATGAAGCGCAGAAGCACCTCGTGTGGCCAACCACTATCGCCAACAGAAGTACGACACGGGTTCGCCAAAACATCATGTGTGGCGAAATGAATCTCAACCACAACTCCAAGTCTGATACCGGATGTCTGGACTATGGACATAGTCCCAAGCTCAATCAATTCCCAACCATAGCATGTGAAGTAAAGCATGATAAACAAGGTAATTCAAGCACACTAGCAATCATGTTATAAAGCATATTATAAAATATGTTATGAAACAAGTTACAAAGCATGTTAAAAAGTATGTTATATAGCACTATACAAATAGGGATACAAATACATATATTTCATAAGTGAGTGGTTAGAGTGAATAACCACATGAAGGGTATCATACGTGACCCTAAGGTAGTTGAGAACTCCATCTCAGCACCTACCTAAGGTGCAAACACTTAAGCACTTACACCCACAAGCAATTTCACAAATACTTAGAGTGCACAATTTCAACATACATGACGTATGTTAGAGGAATGTGTACTAGGGTTGTCCCTTTACCAAACTAGTATTTTATATGTATATATCATATTCACACAACAAATAATCATGATAATTATATCACCAAAATTTATACGTATGGGGTATTTTCTAGGATACACAAATTCAACATACATAGTGTATACAAGGGAACCTATATTACGGCGATTCTCTTCGCCAAGCAAATATTTTATACGCACATAATATATTTATACGACAATTAATCATGACAAATGCATCGCTAAAATATACATGTATACGGTACTTCTTACAATACCGTATTTCTACATACATGGTGTATATTGGTAAACATGTATTTAGGCGAACCCTTTCGCCAAATAAGTATTTTATCCATATATCGTATATCCATACGACAAATAAACATGTCAAACACATTTCCAAAAAAAATACGTATACGGTATTTTATACGAATACCTAGAGTATGTGAAATTCCATATTCTACAATTCTAATCGAAACAGAAAACGGAAAGCACTTTGTACATGTGCAATTGCATGCAGATCATGAATCTATCATTATTTGACATTGAAAGCATTGAAAACCGTAATCTATACACGTAAAGTCTTCACCTTGCTTCTTGAAATCTCAACGGATCGACAAGGGTTGAGGAGCTTCCGTATTCGAGAGTTTTCTAGCCTAAAGAGTGAAATTGGTTAGTTATTTCATAACCTGTAGCCTATATACCTCAAAACAGATCTAGGGTTAGGGTTTATTACCTTAAAACGGAGTCGGTATCGCCGGGAAAATGCCAAGGAAGGGGTGGTGCAGCCCGTGTGGTGATTTGAAACAGTAGGAGGAAGATTCTCCCACAACTCTTAAGCTTTCTCTCCCTTTTCTCTCTCTCTCTCTCTAGGGTTTTATCCCAAATTTGTATGGCTATGAGAGGGGCTGTTCTAAGGCTCTTATATAGCCTAAAACTTCTCCGGAATAGACTTCGGTTCAAGGGGTACGTCTATTATAAGCATTTCGGCGTTGTTCCAGCTCAAAAGAGGGTTTCTGGAGGCCCCCCTTGAGCCAAACGTCAGACTTAAGCTCACAACTCATGGATCTACATGGGATTACATTTTCATCTCGGTTAGATTTCCAGATCACACGCGGCGGACCATTTTTAGTTCAACGGTCAGTGGGCCACGATCCGAAATTCCAAGTACATGTAAATGGTCCTGAAATTTTTCCTGATCCGAGGGTGTAATTTGGTCTGATTCTAACGGTCTGGTTGCTTAATACTGATCCGCAAACGAGTGGTGCCAGATCATTATTCAAGATATTTATGTTGTAAAGAAAATAGTGGTTTTCACACTCCCTCGCTCCGGACTCAAGCGAATGGCCGTGGGACATCGTCTGGACCTGATTTCCGAGATGGTTATCGAGCCCAATGAGGCGGTCCTAGTTCATTAACTTCGTGTTAATCGGACTTCCAATGTGCGGTCTAGACCTAATACGGAGTTTCAATTCGTTCCCGAGAGCAGTCGGGTAATGAGTTTAATCCTAGACTTTAGGGTAACCTAGCGTCAATGATTCTACAAGTTTTGGGTCTTGCAGATCGTATTTAAAATGATTCTAACAGATTTCATGGCTAATATAGTTTAGCTTAGTTAACTTTGTTAAATTTCTAAAGGATTTAATCCTAAGTGATTTCTGGTCGAGGTGATACTCGAGACCTCGTACGGAAATTTACGGGTCGTTACATGAACATATGAATCAACATGTTACACAAGACATAGATTGTGTTTTTGGCACCACAAAATTTGACAACCAAAGGAATAGGAAACCATGGCATTTACATCTTCCATTAAGACGGTCTGTGCACGTGCCATCTCGATCAGATGTTCATCCATGGATAGCAGTTAGGTTTAGCTTGTTCCTGCCATGAAAATTATCGCCTCTCCGCTTCTTGATTGCCCATACATCAAAGGAGAGAGCAAATAAGTTGTTGTAAGGGAGTTTAAAGAGAAAGAGTCGCCTCTTAACCTATTAAGATTCTCGTACGATCCCAGGATTTCTAGCAATACTGAGTGAAACATGTCTGGTGCTAATGCTCACAGAGGGGTCGTCGCAACAGGTTTTGAAGATGATGGCTCATTTGCTATGATAGTCTTCCCCTTTTCTTTCAAAGTCTACCATGGAACTACGCCCGACAAGGTAGGAATGTAACACCCCATTTTTTTAACGGTGGGTTCCACTATTTCTTTTGGTGTAGCCCACTTGAACCTTAGATTAGCCTCATTTTTGGGCACATGCCCTAACTTTGATGGGAAAAACTGATGAACGGTGTGAATTTATCACATCATTCCTGTGGGGCTTATTCTCTTTTAAAAAAAAAAAAAAAAAAAAAAAACAAGTGACATGCGTCAACCAAATCTCCTCCACGACTCTCTCTCTCTCTCTCTCTCCTTCCTTCTTCTCCGCGGTATAGTTGCATGAGTAAACCCATTTGACCATCCATGCCATCATCATGGTGGGACTTACTCCTCAATCTAAACCATCCAATGAACCTAGACCCTTGATTAACCTTAGCCCTTGAAATCTTTTACTTAAAAACATTTTACGTGGTTCACCTTGAAGCTTGATTTGAACTAAAATTTTTTAGCACTAGGACCTGTGGAACCTGATTAATGACTTGATTTCTCTCAGCCATTATGTAACGCCCCAGATTTTTTACAACCTTGAGTTAGATGTCCTTAGGCAAGGGGTAGATCCTAACCCCTTTTGAACCTCTCAAACCTCAAATCCTTTAGAAATTAGACAAGTTAACTAAGTGTTAAACTAGATTAGCTATGAAATCTACTTGAATCACTTTAAATACGATCTGCAAAACCTAAAACTTGTAGAATCATTGACGCTAGGTTACCCTGAAATCTAGGATCAATCTCATTACCCAGTTACTCTCGGGAGCACATTGAAACTCCGTATCGGATCTGGACTGCACGTCGAAAGTCTGATTACTATGAAGTTATATATTTAGGACCGCCTTGCTAGGCTTGACAACTATCTCGGAAATCAAATCCAGATAATGTCCCACAGCTATTTGCTTGAGCCTGAAGTGAAGAGTATGAGAAAACATGGATTTCCTTTAGAAATTAAACCTAATTTAAGTAATCTAAGACCTGTCACTTGCGGACCTAAAATAAGGAATCAGACCGTCAGAACCTGACCCAAATACACCCTCGGATCAGAGGAAATTTCATACACATGTAGGTGTACTTGTAATCCTGATCGAGTTTCGGTGACCGTTGAACTGAAACTGGTTCGCCATGTGTGATCTGGAAACCCGACTGGAATGAAAACTTAAATCGACCTAGATCCATGGTCAGGAAGCTTAAGTCCAACCTTTGGCTCAAGGGGGGGCTCCAGAAGTGCTCCATTGAGCTGAACCAGATGCACTTTGGACATAACCTAAGTATACCTTGGCCCTGGGGCCATTTTCATTAGTTTTAAGCCTATGTAAGGACCTTAAACCCTCTCTCATTCACTCCATACGAATTTGAGAAAACCCTAGGAGAGAGAAGAGAGTAAAGAGAGAGAAAGTGTGAGTGAAGTGGGAGGAGATTCATGTTGCTTTATCCTGCTATTCTACGTGTCGAACCATCACTACTGTATCGCTTTTCTAGCGATTCTGATTCCGTTTTCAGGTAAGAAAACCTAACCCTAATCTGTTCTAGGGTTTCTATTATTGCAAGTACTGAAATAGCTAACTTAACTCGTGATATAGGTTGTCATTTCATCGTTGACAAAGACCTAGAGTCTCTGTCGAGTTCGTTGCAGTTCTACAGTGTAAGGTGCGGACTTTAAACGTATAGGTTACGGTTTTCAAGGCTTTCAATGTTAGTTAATGATATATTACTGACGTGGATGCTATTACACATGTACAAAGTACCTTACGTTTCGTTTTTCAGATATACGTTAACTATGTTGAATATACTGTATTTCTCGTATTTGTAGAAAATACCGTATACGTATGAAATATGGATTTGTGCTTGCCATGATTAATTGCTGTCTATGTATGCTAATTGCATGTGTATCAACTTCTGGGCGAAAGGATTAGCCCTAATACATGTTATATCAACATACGTTGTGTATGTTACCATGTGTAGCTTAAGTGTTTGTGAAAATGACTGAATGAGTATAGAATTTGCATTCGTGCTCGCCATGACTAATGGTCATGGATATATGATTGTCGTATAGGCGACAACCCCTTGATGAAAGGATTTGCCCTAATATGTATGATAACTAATATATACTATGTATGATGGAGGGTGTAGTCTAAGTGTTTGTTGAAATGACTACATGAATATGAAATCATGATCAGTGCCTACCGTGGCTATGGGATGCTAGTACATGATGATTGTGTATGTGACAACTCCTTATCAGAAGGATTTGTCCAAGTACATGTTAAAAATTGACATATGTCATGTAGGTTGATAGGTGTAGTATAAGTGTTTGATAATAATGTTTGTATGAGTAAGTAATTAGGAGATAGTGCTTTAGGTAGGTGTTGACATAGGATTCTCAAAATACCTTAACGATGTATATGATTTCCTCCATGCAAGTTTTTTAGTTTAATCACTTACTTATGAAATGTATATGTTTGTATTTCCTACTTACATTGTGCTTTATAACATGCTTGTTAACATGTTTGAATTACTTTGTTAATTCTGCTTTGACTACTCCACATGTTTTCTAGTTAAGGATTGAATGTGATTGGGGCTATGTTATAGTCCAGGCAATCAGTAACAGGCTCGAAGTCGTGGCTGAGATTCCTTCGCCACGTAAGACATGTTTGACGAACTCGAGTTGTACTAAAGTTGTCAGCAGTGGTTAGGCCACACGGAGTGCTTATGCACTTCATGTCGATCAACTCGATATGCGCTCGTGTTAGTCGAGCTCATCAAGTAACCCGATCGACCTGATGTATGTTCACCATGTTTGGATATTACTGCTTGAACCTAAGGTACCAAACTCACCAGTGAAAACCTCGTTAACCTTGGTACCTCGATCCGCTAAGACTCATGAGCCGGACATGGTGGTATGAGACACCGAGGTCGAGCTGTCGGCCTACGCTGGGGCGACGAGCCTCCCCGTAGTGACCAGTGAGTAACCCAAACTCATGAGCCGAATACGGTAGTATGGGACACTGTATTCGAGCTGTCGACCTCTATTGGTGCAGCCTGGCTGTGGTCCCCAGTTGGGTTGGCGACGAGCCTTCAAAAATAGACTGTCAGTTGGTAGGGTGTTGGTGGAGTGACCTTGAGTACAAAATAGGCCTACCCCGGCACAGCCTGGCTGTGGTCCTCAGTCGGGTTGGCGATGAGCCTTTGAAAATAGACTGTCAGTTGGTAGGGTGTTGGTGGTAGTGACCTGAACTTGCCTATCGTATGTGATTAACTAGGATTGACAACCCTGGATGGATCATTGTTTGAGAATTGATATAAGGGAGGTACCTTAGTTTTCCAATCTTACTGTATGAAAAGGACTAATAATAACTTAGTAATCATATGCATGCACCGCATTACGCGTGCGTTCAGGGGTTGCAGGTCAAGCACTGAGGCAGTGTTGTCATGCGCGAACGTGAAATGAAGTCTCTGAGAGAGCGTAGGAGAGGGCATACATCATACATCCATACCATTCTTACATTAACAATAGTACTTAGGAATGTGTGATTTACTGCTTTATCATTACTGCTTGACTGAATTGATAACATGCTAACCTATATTTTATTGTTTCACTGAGTTGATCACTCACTCCCACGTTATGGGACGTTGTTTTAAACACCAAACAGACTCTGTCTTGATTTCAGATGATAGCGTGAGATGAAGGCATGCATCATACATCCATACCATTCTTACATTAATAACAGTACTTAGGAATGTATGATTTACTGCTTTATCATTACTGCTTGACTGAATTGATAACATGCTAACCTATATTTTATTGTTTCACTGAGTTGATCACTCACTCCCACGTTATGGGACAGTGTTTTAAACACCAACCAGACTTTGTCTTGATTTCAGATGATAGCGTGACTCCCGAGGCGGAGCCTAATTATTACGACGATCAGGATGAGTACTCTTATATACAGTTCTCTGATGGATTCGCATAGGCTCTCCTGTTCGGCGGGGTTACAGGGTTTTATCTCAGTTGAACTATTTTTGATACTTTTAACTTTTGTAACATCACATGTAATTTCAAGTACACAATGACTCAGTGTTATATTCATACGCTAGAGACTGATTCTGATCTTTTGATTTGCATACGTTTATTTATATTTCTCAGTCTTCCGCTTGCGTTTTACAATTGATCTGGAGTATGAATTACTGTTTTGGTATAATCCCACTCATGATTAATGCACTAACAAAGACAACATTGAATTATAAGCATATATGTTGCATAAGTGATGTTTTGGAACTCGGGAGTTGAGTTGCTACTCGACCCCCGATTTTCAGGGCGTTACACATTATGGTAGACCCTACTTCACTACCCACTCCTCACAGTTACAATAACCGAAAGCAGAAATCTGCCTTGTGCACAAAGTCACATTGGAACACGTTCCCTCCTATCTCAAACTCTTTCATATACAAATCTTCTCTCTTACGATCATAGAGATTCTCCTCAGTGATTTCAGCTTGCTCACTCATCAATTCACAACTGTTAAAACCATTGAGATATCTAAAATAAATTTTTTTTTAAAAAATCTCTTCTTCTTTCTACTTCTCAATTTCATGCAACTAGCTGGTGCACTTTCTAAGTTCAAAATCGACCAACAAAATCAATCTAAGCTTCAATTTGTAGAGCCCACAAGCTTTGTATGGTCTGTAAGAACCATCCACAACTGTCAGTGTTGTAAAATGCATCAATCCAGATTCTGACATGATCATCTTCTTCATCTACACCACCACGGTCTGATATATATAAGTCAGCATTACGGTAAGTAAATCTTTCCATGAGGCCTATTAGAAATAGATTTGACCATTAATTAATACCCAGGGTCTTAGTATGTATATTTACATCCTATAATAGGTAAGTTGTTTCTCAGATAGTTAATCCGAAAGCAATGTATAATTGTAATAGAAACCAACTCACTGAGTCAATTAACTTGTAATTATTCATTTATTTTCAGAAGTTTTTATACAGATAAAAACCCTAATTATGAGAATTGTATTGGAACCATAGGTAAATCTTATCTGATCAGACCAATTCTAGCATACAAATCCAATTTTGTTCGTGATCATTACATCGAATTAAATTTGTAGTAGACTTTGTTATCTAGAGAATAATCTCACGAAAATTCATATCTATACCAAAGTGTTTTAACATCACATCAAGTAGGTGATCTTCCTAGTTGAAAAGCCTACATTAGTATGTACTTTGATTTCCATTGCTTATTTAGTTCATATTATTAATTTAAGTTATTTGATTTTGGTTGCATGTAAAATAAAATACATTTATTTGATTATTATATGTGAAATTAATTCAATTGATTATTGCTACCTGCTTTTAAATATGATTAAGTTATGGGTGCTCTGCCCTAGAAATGATCAAGCTGTTATGGGTGCTCTACCCTAGAAAGGATCAAGTTGTTATGGGTGCTCTGCCCGGGTCATTCCCGAAAAGGATGTTTATTTTGTGCCTCATTTTAAATTTTAGCAATTGTGGACATTCGACCCCTAACCCGTGTTCCAAGATGTGTCATATCTAAATATTTAATCCCTGGCCCATATTCCAGGATGAAAGTCATATTTTCTTTATTTAAGATTAAGTGAATGTACACATGGGTGCACTGCCTGGACTCCCTAAAATGTTGGATGCATGGTGCCCTGCCCTGGGAGGTCCAAAATGGTCACGGTGCTCTGCCTTGGGTTAATCCCTAAAATGGGTGCATAGGTGTTCTGCCCTGGTAAAGTCCAAAAACGAATCAAAAGCTATTTTATTTTATTTGAATTCATTTTCAAAATTTCATTTATTATTAGTGAAATATTTATGTCCTCTTATATTCAAGTTGTGGATGCATAAATACAATTTTGCTATACACATTCGTGAGCCATGATCCCCAATAGGTATGGAACTATTCGGGATCAGGAGTCTATCATCTTGGAATCACTTCTCACGTTAGGTATGGGACTAACGTGAGTTATGACCCTTAGTGCGAGGCCCCTACCGGCATGCGATACTACACACTATGACTCAAACTTTTGTTATCTATTTTTCGTTACATGCTGATGTAGAAATTTTAATTTTGGGAATGATGTAACCCTACGAGCCGTCGTGCTCACACCCTTATAGATTATTTTGCAAAATATGTGTATGAAGAGCCAATTGGGCAAGATTGAAGACTTTTCCTTTTGTTTATTTGAGGATTTCTTAAAATTCAATGTATGTTGTTATTATTTATTTATTAATGTCAATGTAATTAAAGATTCAAGGATTGATTAGTGGACAATATTTAATGACAATGATTAGTATCCATTTAGTTGCTCTAATTGCCTTGAAAATGCATGGAAATAATGTGGGTTGCATCGTATATTTTGTTTAAATATAACTCACAGTCCTGGAATTCGGGTTTGGGCCTAGCCAACTCGGGTACCGAATTTTGGGGCGTGATAAGTCCTGTGAAGTGAAGAAAACTGTTTCGGTCTGTTTAGGATAGAGTGGGGGCGAAGCTAATGCTGGATTACGCTTTGTGATGTTGCGTGTAATCGGCCCTCTTACTGCCCGCAGTGGGATTGAGCTTCTTGTCGGAGAAAACAGAGTCTTCCCTCTCTTTGATGTCATCACTGCCCATTCTTAGTCATCTTTTTGTGTCGTCCACAAAGTAGAAATTACCCTAGACATTTCCTACTGCTTTCATCTCTCGGCCGCAGCTGATCGAACTTCGTCGTAATCCTTTTGGGTGGTGATTGAATGCTATCGGTGTAATTGACAGCGAACCCATTAGGCGTGAAATAGAAGACCACATTGATCGGAAGAGAAGTTATTGTGACGGTATAAAAATGAAGTACCTGATTAACGAAACAGACCTTTAGCTATTTATGTTAAGTCAGAATGTACTTTATTCTAAAGATGAAGGGAGAGATGTTTCCGTTGAGAGTCGTCATTTTGGCGCCATTACAACACCAGTTGATAACAAGTGTCTTTTAATCGTCCTATTGTTAGTATTAAATGTGAATATTCCGACCACATATTCTGGGTTCGATCTCCAGTAGAATCGTTATTTTGTTTCGACCAGAAACATACGTTGGAGATTAGAATATCCACATTCAATAATAACAAAGGGAAATCAATGAACATTCATCATCATTTTATTTCATTAATATGAATTCTTATTACATCTCTTACATTGTCATTGATTCTAAAACAAAGTATATTTAATCGATGTAATTGAGAATATTTAATAATAATTTCAACAACATCTCAGCTTGTATAGTGTTCATCGTAATGACTGAAGAGTTGTGTGTGTTTGAAACCCTTACTTTACACCGATATGCATAAGACATGTGCTTAAGAGAACGAATACCGAACTAGTCTACGAAGATGCATATCATGTGGCATGCCCAAGACTCATGTTGCGCGGTCGTGCATATAGTCCATGTTGTGCGGACACACAACGGTGATGTCTTCTGCTCCTTATATCTTCTTCCTTCTCTCCTCCCGTGGCATATTGCGGGATACCCGAATATTGTAACTCTCATATATGAAGACTCTCAAAGATCTCTCTGATTTCTTTGGTACTCCTTACTAATGCCTCAAATGAGAGAGGGGATGGGTATTTATAGACATTCACATGTGCGAACTACAAAATCTATATGACAAGTCTCCATTGCGCGATTGCACAAATCAATCCTGTTGTGCAGTCGCACAACATGTCTTTTGTGCAAGAAACCATTTTGCCCTTATGACATCTATCCTATAGTCCCTTCTCCATTGCGCAATTGTGCAATCCATCTCTATTGCACAACAGAGCAATCTTGACAAAAAATTTCATCTTTTTCTATGCTCAAAGAACACGTCTCTACTTCATCTATCATAATTTAGCTTAAAGTGGCCACATATGCCATATGTACCATTGTTCATTTCTAAGCATCTCAAATGTGCCACATCTGCCACATGTCGAGTGACTAATTACAAAAAAAAATTAAATATATTTTGTCAAATAATAAATTTAAAAATAAATTCTATAAAAATCTTGTTAAAAAAAAAAAAGAAAAATAATATTTTATTTTCTATAGTTTTTAAAAATAAGATTATTCAAGAAACACTATTTTTTTTTCTCATACTTTTCATGAATCCAAACAACCGATATTTAAATGATATTAAAAGGCATTTTAAACAAAGTTTAAAGTATTTTGGAAACTTGAAAATATAAATGTTGCAGGGGACACAACTAGGATTTTACAACAGTTAGGATTTAACTGGCTGAGCGTATTTTCATAATACTTTGTGGGGCATACGTGATGATGACATCTTTTTATTTCTTCACCCTTGTGATGATCTCTCTCTCAATCTCTCTCTTTGTATCCTGGCGGGCGTCACTCTCTCTCCTGTTTTCTGTGATGGGTCCACTCGAGTTTTTGATATCATTCATTCTTTGTATCATGCCATAAATTGATATCTCTAAATGGATGAACGGTGTGGATACAACACATAAATTTATGTGGGTCCACGTAACTTGGTGACGTCACTTCAGTAGCCAGTCTCGCTGCTCAACCTGTCGGTAGCTAATCCGCGTCTGGCATTTGCTTGATTCTCGGCGGTAATTTTCATCTGGCATGGGCGCGGATCAGGTACTACCCCCGCCTGATCCGAGCGTGGGACAGGCAAAGGCTCCAAGGGCCGATGAGGGCCCACCGTGATTTATGAGTTTAATTCACACCGTCCATCCATATTTTCATATCATTTTAGATGGATAAACTAAAAATAAGACAGATCTAAGGCTCAGGTGAACCACACCATGGGAAGCAGCGGTGCCACCATTGAAACCTTCTTAGGGTCCACTGAGTCAATTATTTTCCATCGAACCTGTTGATATGGTCATATAAAATTGGATGAAGCCCAAAAAACAAATATTGTCTTGATCTAAAACTTCTGTGGTCCCTAAAAAATTTTCTATGGTTTAGAATTGAATTCCCAGTGTGTGGTCCATTTGAGCAATGGACATTCGTTATTTTTTACTTCGTAATTTAAAATGATATGGAAATATAGATGGACAGAAACATAAATCTCATGAATCACGGTTGCCCCTCAGTGACCCTCAAAGCCTCTACCTATCCCAAACTCGGAACACACGGAGGTAGCACCTAATCCGCGCCCACATGCATACCATCCACTGGACGCGGATTGGTTACTACCTGGTTAATCCCTGGCTAGTAATGGAGAGGGCCTCTCAAGGTGCCGTGATGAATGGATTGTATCTATACTGTCTATCCACTTTTCCATAATCAATTTAGAATACAAGCCCAGAACTAAGGCAGATACAAGGCTCGAGTGGACCACACAACAGAAAGCAGCAGTGATAATGACCCCACTGTTGAAACCTTCTTATGGCCCTCCGTGATGGTTAATTGTCATCCAACCCGTTCATAAGGTCATAGGCTAGGATGAAGGGAAAACACAGTAGGTTTTTAATGCCTACTATGTGGTCCATTTCAGCCTTGGATCTGTTTCAATTTTTTTAGTTTTACCCTTAAAATGATATGGAAAAGTGGATGAACGGTTCGTATAAAACTCATACGCCGCAGTGGCCTCTCAGGGACCCTGTCCTTTCCTAGCTAGGGACAGGCAGGGGTAATGCTCAATCCGCGTCCACCACCGGATCCGGTCTCTCTCTCCCACGTTCCTCTCACGTGCTTTTACCCACTTGTAAACGTCCAATGGCGAATACGTCCTTTTCTAGCCCAGTTGTTTCATCACGCTTGAGGACGTGACTGACAACGTTCATGATGGCATTCAAATGCAGATGATCCGGAACATTGTTCTAATGGGCCCAATCATGGATGGATGGCTCCTCAAATATTTACCACAGTGGAAGATCCAAGCCATCCAAGGCTAGTCTTCTTTTGTCAGCTGTGATTAGCCGTCTATTTTTCGGCCGTGTATAGAAAGGATGGGAATCTCATATTGAAGATGTTTTATGAAGATGGCCCATCCACAATGGGGCCCGTCAGACCAATTACATGGATCATTGAGATATAGGGCCTTGCTCCTACAAATTTGACATCCGTATCCTTGGTGGAGGATCATGTAATTCCACTTGGAAAAGAATGGCACCGCTTTCACCGTCATTCTTTCCTGGCAAAAATGAGACGGTAGTCCATGGCATCTTGGGATCACGTTCTGACCATCCTACACTATTTTGTCTAAATAATTCTATTGGACATATAGACCAAAGTTCAAAAGACATTTTTGACATATGGTATCGTTTGCCTCGGAGTAGGGGTCGGTATAGCCTTATAAGCCCCCACCCAGACCGAAACAAATGGACAGTCCAGTCAGGAGCTGTGTGTGGCTAAGGTTATGTATGTCTTTTTTTCCGCTTTGTCCATCCACTTTGAAAGATTATTTTATAACATGGTCTCAAAAAAGAGGCAGATGGAAGAACAGTGGACCACACCATAGGAATCACTGATGACAATGACCACGGTTATGGGAAGATCAAAGACACCTGAACTCCAAGGCCAGAGGTTATTCAAAGCCGACTCGAGGCGCAAGAATAAGCTCGGAGTTATATGAATAGGTAGATGCATGACATCCAACCCGTCATTCTTTACGCCTTCGACCCTAGGCTTGGTAGGCCAACTCCGAGCTTGGAGTGATCCAAGGCCGAGGCAGTCGGCTCGGGACTCGGATTGGAATCAACTAATGAGTGGGACAATGAGGTGTCCCACTACTGCACAATTAGAGACGGTTACTCAACCGAACACGTCTGCACGACCGCTGAGTGATTGGGTGGCCGAACTACCCGCAGGACGTGGTGAATGGCCCAAGACGCTCCTACTTACACGGACACGTCCATCCTAAGCGAGAGGATATAAATAACACCCTTCGAGGAGGAAACTAGTACGAAAAATCTGGCACTCTCCTTGTACAATTCGACTTAAACCCAGATTCCCTTGACCTGACTTAGGCATCGGAGGGTCCCCTATTTAAGCTAGGGTCTCCTTTGCTCACCATTATTGCGCAGGTTCAGGACTCAGAGACGACTTCGAGTTTGGAGCTCCGAGTAGAGGGTAGTCAAGATTTTGACAGCAACATTTTTGGCACTGTCTGTGGAAAACTTGAATGAAAAGTCAGTTTCCTATTTTCTGATACAATGGCAAGAGGAAAGAAGAAATCCATAGCTGTAGAGCCAGAGCCAAATGATCAAACTCGGTCTTCCTCGTTACTTCACGCTAAGTCAGCTCCAGGACCATCCCAATGTTCTCGTAATCGGGCAAGCAGGTATCGAGCCATACAAAACGAGATCCAAGCCTTATGCGATAAAATCAATCAGATGAAACAACGATAAGAGCAGCAACCGCATCCCGTCCAGGAAACGGTCAGACCGGTGGTGGAAGTCGAGTCTGCATTGCAAAGTATGAGACCTAAAGGGTCACAACATCAATCCGCCCAAGTTCCAGCTTCAGTCCAGAACCCCCCTCCGACTCAAAACCAAGCCCCAGCTCGGAATCCAATGACTTGGGCTCCGACGAATGCTTCGGTTACTTCGGCCTTGGCACCGATGGACCTCCGTCACCAGCTAGAGAGGAGAAGGGGGGGACGACCCTTGAAGTAGAGGCTCCGTGGGAGACGATAGCCGAAAACAGAGATCTGTGGGAGGCACAGTTCGTGGAACTTAACAATCGGGTTCTAATGCTACAGCAGAATCAACAGCCTTCATCCGTTCCTAGCGCAGTTCAAGCGATGATGGAAGAGACCGAACCTCCCTTCACCTCTGCAATCATGAGCAAGGTGATACCACAGAGGTTTCAGATACCTCCCGTCATCCAGTACTCCGGGTCTGGAGACCCGTTTGAATACGTAGAGGCCTATCGCTCATGGATGCAAATCCAGATGGCCACGTAGAGATGATGTGTAGGGGATTTTCGATCACCCTTACTGGATCCGCTCAGAGTTGGTACAGGTAACTCAAGCCCAATTCGGTCGATTCCTTCGTAGAGTTCAGCAAATTGTTCCTTACCCAGTTCATAAGTGGTAAGAAGAGTCGGAAGCCGACTACTCATTTATTCATCATCAAGTAGGGGCTTAAAGAGTCCTTAAAGGACTTCATCGCCCACTTCAACTAGGAGGCATTACAGGTGGAGGATTATGATGACAAAATGGCGCTCTCTACCATGTTCAACGGTTTGAAAGAGGAAAAGTTTACTTTCTCCATTGGTAAGAACCCGCCGAAGAAGTTGGCCGAGGTCGTCACTAGAGCTCAAAAACTACACTAATGCCGAGGGGTTCTCCAACTCCCACAAAAATATCCAAGTAACGGAGCCACCAACCAAAGGGAAGAGGCTGAGGAACGAAGAACCCCAGTCATCCAGCAAGAAATCGGACAACCATGCCCATCATGATCGTCGACTGAGCAGGAAGCTTAAGCGCAAGTTTCGTTCCTACACTCCCCTCAACACATCTACAGAGCAGATATTGCTGGACATCAAGGGTCAGAAACTCCTAAATTGGCCAGTTTGCATGAAGGCCGACACAAAATATCGAGACAAGCGCAAATATTGCCAGTTCCATCGTGACCACGGTCACAACACGAGTGACTGCGTGGATCTCAAAGACGAGATTAAGACCCTCATCCGTAAGAATCATCTGCGCCGATACACCAAGGAGGAATGAACAACTCAGAGAGAAAAGTAGCTGAGCAAAGCTGCAGAAGAACCAATTGAAATTCGTAACATCTTTGGTGGTTCGTTTGGTGGAGGAGACTCAAACAGGGCCCGTAAAGCCCACTCTCGGAAGTCTGCTCCGGAGCACTACGTCCACATGACCGAGAGGCTGAAGAAAGAGCTTCGAGTCAGTCCTTGCAGCCTGACCTTCACAGAAGACGATGTGCGCGGAATCCAGCATCCACACGATGATGCCCTAGTGGTGACAATGACCATAGTCAACCATAAGGTGTACCGCAACCTAGTCGACACCGGGAGCTCAACTGATGTCATCTACTCTGAGGCCTTCAAAAGAATAAGGATTCTAAGGTCACGCCTCAGACCTATGAAGACTCCTCTGCACGGCTTTGTCGAAGAAAAAGTGATCTCCGAAGGAGCCATCTCCCTCCCTGTGACCGCGGGAGAAGGACGACATCAAGTCACCCTTCTGGTGGACTTCCTTGTCATTAACGTGCCATCAATGCACAACGTCATCTTGGGCAGACCCTCCCTTAATGCAATGAGGGTGGTCGTGTCCACATATCATCTAATGATAAAGTTTCCCGCTAAGGGTGGAATAGGCTATCTCCGAGGCGATCAATGCGAAGCTCGAAAATGTTATGTGATAGTAGTGAGGAAAGGGTCAGTGAAGCAAGCCCTCACCATTAATGTCCTCGATCCCAGGGGTCCTACGGAGGATTCATCCGTGGAGGACTTGGAGGCCGTGCCACTTGATGAAGCAAATCCGAGCAAAACCGTTCAGGTTGGTATGTCATTGAATTCTGAGCAACGGTTTAAAATGTTGGCCTTCCTGCAGCAGCACAGAGACGTCTTCGCACGGTCACATGAGGACATGTCGGGAATCTCTCCCGATGTCATGGTCCATAGGCTGAATGTGGACCCAGATTACAGGCTAGTAAAATAAAAGAGGAGAGCGTTCGACGCCGAACGATATGCATCCATAGCCGACAAGGTCTCCAAACTCCTCAGCGTTGGCTTCATCGATGAGGTACACTATCCAGATTGGATCGCAAATGTGGTCCTCATCAAGAAAGCAAACGGGAAGTGGTGGGTCTGTGTGGACTACTCGGACCTGAACAAGGCCCGTCCTAAGGATAATTTTTCCTTGCCTCAGATTGACGAGCTGGTAGACAGTACAGCTGAGCACGAACTGCTCTCCTTCTTGGACGCCTATTCCGGGTACAACCAGATTGCGATGCACCCCCCAAACAGGTAGAATAATACCTTTGTCACCGATAAGGACTCTACTATTATTGGGTTATATCGTTCGGCATAAAGAATGTCGGGGCCACGTATCAGAGATTAGTGAATCAAATGTTCGCCAAGCAGATAGGACGCACCATGGAAGTTTACATTGACGATAGACTCGTCAAAAGCATCAGGGTCCAATCACCTAGCGGATCTCGGAGAGACCTTCTCCATCCTCCGAGAATACCGTATGAAGCTGAATCTTGCGAAGTATGCTTTCGGAGTCGGCTCCGAAAAATTCGGTTTCAGGTCAGTCAGTAGGGCATTGAAGCAAACCCTGACAAGATCAAGGCACTCCTCGATATGAGCTCGTATCGAACGATAAAAGAGATACAATGTCTCACCAAACGAGTAGCAGCGCTCGGACGGTTTATATTCAGAACCACTGATAAATGCCTCCCGTTCTTTCAACAGTTGAAGGGTTATAAGAAGGCCGAGTGGACATCGGAATGTGAGCAAGCCTTCCATCAGTTGAAGCAGTATTTGGGCTCACCGCCCCTACTTCTAAGCCTGAAGAAGGCGAGTCCTTATTTCTGTATCTGGCAGTTTCGGCCTCAGCCATCAGATTTACGCTGATCAAGGAGGTGGGGGCAAGCAGCACCCTATGTACTATGTGAGCAAAGTAATGGTGCCTGCCGAGACGAGGTACCTGCCTCTAGAGAAGTTGGCACTCTGCCTGATTGTCTCGGCTTGGAGGTTATGCCCGTACTTCCAGGCCCATTCCATTATCGACTTGACCGATTCTCCCCTTAGGAAAGCCCTCCAGAAGCCCGAGGTGTCAGGTCGGCTAACTAAGTGGGCAATCGAATTCGGAGAGTTTGATATCCAGTTCCGACCAAAGATCACAATTAAGGGCCAAGTAATGGCCGATTTTATTGCAGAGTTCAATGCTCCAAATGTAGAGGGGACGAGCACCGAAGTAGAAGCAGCTCCTTCACCCGCTCCTCTAACTAATCAAGATACAAAGTCAGAACCAAGGTGGACCCTCTTTGTGGACGGATCATCCAACGCCAAGCGTGCTGGAGCAGGGATTGTCCTAGTTGCGCCTGACTCTACACCTATCCAGTATGCAATCAGACTCGGCTTTAAAGCCTCTAACAATGAAGCGGAGTATGAGGCCCTGTTGGCAGGACTCCGACTGGCGGCCGAATTGGGGGTCCAGTCCCTCGAGGTACGATACGACTCTCAACTCGTGGTGAATCATATCTCCACAGAATATGAGGCCAAAGAGACCAGGATGATGGCTTATCTTCCTAAGACCAGAAAGTTGATAGAAAAGTTTTAGAGCTGCACTATCAATCAAATACCGAGAACAGAGAATTCCTGGGCTGACGCCCTTGCAAGGCTAGCCTCGGCCACGGAAGGAAAGATTCCTCAGGTCATCCCTGAAGAGTTCATAGAGCATCCGAGCATTGACTGAACGGAGCAGAATCGATCAACCCGGTGAAAGTCACACCAAGCTAGATGGACCCGATTTACAATTACCTTACATCTGGTGAGGTCCCCTCGGACAGGTTGGAGGCAAAACGTCTGAGGGTCAGAACTGCACGGTATATAGTCTTGGACAAGATCTTGTACAAGAAGGGCATTCACAGCCCTACCTCAGGTGTCTCTGACCCAATGAAGCAGACTACGTGATTAGGGAGATTCATGAAGGCATCTGCGGAAATCACTCCAGTGGTCGGGCCCTAGCTCTGAAGATACTCTGTCAAGGATATTTTTAGCCGACCATCAGGGATGACTTAAAGAACTACGTCCAAAGGTGTGATAAGTGCCAACGATATGCGACCGTGCCAAGGCAACCTACAGAAGAGATGACCCCCATGAGTGGGCCATGGCCATTCACCCAATGGGGAATCAACATCATCAGACCTCTGCCCACTGGGAAGGGACAGGTCAAGTTCGCTATTATTGCCGTCGACTATTTTACCAAATGGGTCGAGGCCAAGCCTGTTGTAAAAATCACAGAGCAGAAGGTGGTCAACTTTGTTTGGAAGAACATCTGTCGATTCAAGATCCTGCGCACTATCGTTTCCGATAACGACAAGCAGTTCGACAACGATAAGTTCCGAGGCATGCATTGGGAGCTTGGCATTTCAAACACATACTCGTCGTCTCAGTACCCGCAGTCCAATGGACAAGTGGAGGCAGTGAACAAAGTCATCAAACACCACCTTAAAATAAAGTTGGAGAAAGAGAAAGGCAGCTGGGCCGAAGAGCTCCCATTCGTTCTCTGGGCCTACAGGACTACAGATCAGTCGTCTACCGAGGAAACTCCATTTTTGTTGTCTTATAGTTCAGAAGTAATGGTGTCAGTCGAGATTGGTCTCCCTACAGCTCAGGTCAGGAATTATCACGAAGATCAGAATGCAGACCAGATTACTACCAATCTGTACCTACTTGAGGAAGCTAGAGATGTCTTCAGACTTCGAGTTGTTGATCGGCATCAGCAGGTGGCACAATTCTACAACTCCAAGGTCAAGACTCGACGATTCTGACCAGGCGACTTGGTCCTCCGCCGTGTTTTCCAGAACACTGCAGAGCCGAGGGCTATGGTACTCTAACCAAATTGGGAGGGGCCCTACCGCGTGGTCTGATCGACCAAGCCAGGCTCTTACCACTTGGAGGATCTCGAAGGGCATCAGCTCCCCCACTCTTGTAATGTCGAGCACCTGAAAATCTACTACCCTTGATGTACTGGCCGCTGAAGGCCCCTAATAAGTGTACACCTCGGAGTAGCTAGCCTCTTAAGGCTTTAAATAAAATTTATTTTACTACATAATCTACTTAATCAACTTGTCGACAAATGGAAAAAAGTCACCTCTCACAAGTGGGGGCTGACTCAATGGATTGATCCCTTAAAGAAGGGGTTAGTACGTTAACGGATCTCCTAATATGTAGGGGAAAAGCCCACGGATGACCTGATCCCTTGAAGAAGGGTTCAGCTCGTCATACGACCAACGGATCTACAAAAATGATTGCCACTCGCCATTCGTGGGGGGTCGGTCCTTATAATTCTAACATCATAAGATTCAACAAAATAACTAAGGGGTCTCTTAGGTATGGGAAGGTAGCCCTGGGATGAGCCGACCTGCTAAGGAGTCGACTCGTCAATCAATAGCTTAACATTTAACAATCATCATTCAAAAAATTGACTATGTTATATCATGCTCTCTAGAGGGTTAAAAAGATTATCCACAAAACTATCCATAAAAAAAACTATTAAAGAGTTAAAAGAAATGGGGTATTAAAAGTTATTCAGTTGGAGAGAGCTGAGGGCCAGCAGCTGGGCTCGGGGAGACATCCTCAGCCAGTCTCTCCCCTACATCCTTGGAAGTAAGGGACTCAAGGTTAAGATTTGAGTAGAGCTCCTGGATCGCGTCGATGTAGGCGTCGAAGCCGCAGTTGTAGAACTTATTGGCCTCGGCGGTCCTCTCCTTCGAGGTCTCGAACGCATCCACCGCAGCGGCCACCACCAATGCCAGGGAGGCTTTATCCTCATCCCGTTGAGCTTCTTTTGCCTTCACTACCGCTCGACTTAACTCTTTCGCTGCCTCAGCCTTGGCCCACTCTAGTGCGTCCCCCAATCGAGCATTGTCCTTTGCGAGCAAGTCGGCGTGAGCCCTGACCCCTGTCTGATCGGCTACAGCAGTAGCGCAATATGCCTGAAGGTCATTGACGACCCCCTGGAGTTGTAACTCTCTCACCTTTCCATTATCCAGCAGCCCATGCAGTTCCGCCTGCTCTACTCGCAGGACTGCAGCCTTGTCTCAGAGAGTTTTGATTTCGCCCCTGAGAGCCGCTATCTCATTGTCGTTTTGCGTGATCTCCCTCAACCTCTCCCGAGTCATCAGGAGCCTCGGGACGGACTAAATCAAAATAAGAACATAAGCATATGAACGCGACAAGAAAGGAATCAAGGTAAGAAAGGTTAGTAAAGATACCCTGTAGAAGACAGAGGCCATGTCGTTCACGAAGGACTCATCTGACTTGTTAAGGAAGACAGTGATCTCCTCTGGAGCATGCTTCGCAGCCCAATGAACCAAGCCTGACATATGATAGCCTAGTAGAACTTTGCCCCCACTAGTTCCGACCCGAGCAGACCCCGTCTCTCCCCCTGCCTCCGTCCCGCTGTCCGCTGAAGCTTGGGCCTCAGCTTTGGGATCATCTCCGACTTCAGGAGGAGAGAGCATCGCATCAGCAATCCGAATGGCCTCCTCCCATTCGGAAGAAGATGGGATGGCTATGCAGGGTTCGGGGGCGGGTGGAGGTGCCTTGGAGGCATAAGAGGCAGTGATGGGAGGAAGAATTGGAGCTGGAACATTGTCGGCCGTGGCTCTAACCGCAGTGTTGGTTGGAAGTGCTAAAGCTGCATCAACAAAAATTGGAACTGCAGCGACAGAAATTGAAGCTGCAACAGCAGGAGCTGGAGTTACGGTAATAGAAATCGGGACCGAAGGGTCCTCGCCGAGAGGAGTCGCCTACCTCTTCCGACTCGTCGTCTTTGTCCGCGGTTCGGACCTCAGCATCTCTTCGACAGATGGGGGACCCTTCCTCTTCCGAGATCCGGAGGCCTCGGCCATTCCTGCACATGTGACAGTGAGTTAATGTCTGAGCTGCGAAACCTTCAGCATCTGTAAAGTAAAAAAGCAAAGAGGCACTTACTGAATAAGGTGGGGAGTGGCTTGGACCTACAGAGCTCGGACTGATAAAGGTTGTCCACGATGATCAAGACTAACCAAGAGCGTAGATCCTCTAAACGCGCCTTGGCCTTGGCGATCTGATTCTTTTGATCTCAAGAGAGTAGAGGCTGGCCCCTCGGGAAGTCTGCAGAAATGAAGATAAACGCTGGTCAAAGTATAACAAGTAGGGGAGTGTTGTAAAGACATTGTTCGGGATCTGACCTGGAGAGTAAATCGGGTAGGAACCCGAGTCCTTAGATTCCTGAGCTCCGCCGCCGGTGCTTTCCACTCGCCCGAAGCCCAAAACTACTTATTCTTTCAATCCTTGTTAGAGGATGGAAGTTGTAGGACTAGCCCCGAGCCTTTGCTGCCGTGAGTGGCGAAGTAGTACCACGGTTCCTTATTATCGTGCTTAATTAAGTATAAACTCATCAGCTCTTTCGATGTCAGCTTCGGGTTCTTGGCCTGACGTCAAATGATGTATGAGGATATTAAAGCCCTCTAAGCATTGGGAGTAAACTGACTTAAGGTCAGCCCCAAGTAAGTTGTCAGGGTGCAGATGAAGGGATGCATCGGAAGGCGGAGCCCACATTGTAGTGCGTAGAGGAAAATCACAACTTCCCCTTCAATAGGAGCTCCGGGGGTGTCAAGAGGCTCAGGAGCTCGTATCTGAACGGAGTCAGGGATATGGAATTCTGATCGGACCTAGTCCATCTGGGACTCGACCAGCATGGAGCCTCCTGGGACGATCTTTGCAGTTCGCCCACTTGCAGGCATCTCTGTAACCCCTCCCATTAGATCTCGGGAGGCCTTTTTTCCGCCCTTACAACGCCTCCAAGTCCTGACCTCGTTGCCCTCCTGAGAGGAGGGTAGAGGGGTACTACATCAAGGGGACCCTCAGAGGCCTCTCGCCTATCATCCAAGCTCTCTGTCTTAGAATCATCTTCAAAGGCATAGTCGTCTCGGACATCTCCAAGTTGTTCGACATTCTGAGAAAACAATGGAAATAAGAGTTAGTCGGAAGTTCTTGGGGTGGGGGGGGACTCACCGAAAGCTGTCCGGAATGGTGACCGGAAATCGCCTCTACCGAAAATTGGTGATCAGTCGGAATCACCTCTCCCTTAGGTCACACTTGTTGGATATCGCCTCCTCAGGTAGCTCACAATAACGTAAATTTAGAATAGAAGAAGTGAGGGTGTCTCTAAGCGCTAGGGTTTATATAACCTTTGAGTTGATTCTCACATTTATGGCAAGACGTGAGGACTGCAGCTGAACCGTCACGAGCCGACTTTAGAAGACACGTGGCGAAGAGTCATTGGCCCTAGCACTGCCGAGTCGTGTGCCCCTGGCATCAGGCGATGTGCTCCGAGCAGTGGAAGCATCACTTAGCTGTCCTTCTTGGCTTATGTGGCGGCCTTCATAATTGCCCTGACGATTCGAAATCCTAACCGTCGCCACGCATCCGCCTGTGGTGAATCTGCGGACAGTAAACCCCGAGTACATATCTTCTTGGATATGGGAGTCATGATTGTAGTCGTACGTATTAGAGTCTTGACGCTGGAGGCTACTGATTTTTCCCATGTATTTACTCTCTGAGTCCGTGCTCAAACTCGGAGAGTAGGGGGCTTCTATTCTGGGAAGATCAAAGACACCTGAACTCCGAGGCCTAAGGTTATTCAGAGCTGACTCAAGGCGCAAGAATAAGCTTGGAGTTATATGAATAGGCAGAGGCATGACATCCAACCTGACATTCTTTACGCCTTCGACCTGAGGCCTGGGAGGCCAACTCGGAGCTTGGAGTGATCCGGGGCTGAGGCAATTGGCTCGAAGTAATCCGAGGCCGAGGCAGTCAACTCAGGACTCAGATCAGAATCCACTCATGGTCCCCCACTACTGCACGATTAGCGAAGGTTACTCAACTGCCAACATTCACATGACCGCTGAGCGACTAGGTGGCCGAACTATCCGTAGGACACGGTGAATGGGCCAAGATGCGCCTACTTACATGGACACATCCATCCTAAGCGAGAGTGTATAAATAACACCCTTCGGGGAGGAAACTGGTACGAAAAATCTGGCACTCTCCTTTTGCAATTCGACCTAGACCCAGATTTCCTTAACTTGACTAAGGCATCGGAGGGTCCCCTGTTTAAGCCAGGGTCTCCTTTGCTCACCTTGTTGCGCAAGTTCAGGACTCAGAGATGACTCGAAGTTTGGAGCTCCAAGTGGAGGGTAGTCAAGATTTTGACAGTTTGGAGCTCCAAGTGGAGGGTAGTCAAGATTTTGACAGCAACAACCACCACGGTTGAAACCTTTTTAAGGCCCACCAGGATGCTGATTACTTTAATTAGGTCACATAGACCAAGATCAAGGGAAAACAAAAATATCAACTCCCCCGAGAGGTTTCTAGGGGTAGGCATTCAAATTCCTATGGTATGGTTTACTTGAGCATTCCATCCATTTCATTTTTAGGCCCGTTGCCTAAATCAATTTGTCAAAATAGATGGATAATGTGGGTAAAACATATATATTACAGTGGAGCCCTGAGAGCCTCTGACAAGATTGTTCATCTCTAGCCATCCTTGATTGCGGGGCCACGCGGTCCATCCATTTTGACAATCTTTTTAAGCCATTGTCCAAAAAATGAAGTAAATCGAAATCTCAAATGAACGGCACCACAAGAATGGTCATTGACCATTAAAAACTTCTTATAGGTCATAAAAGTTTTGGATCAAGCTGATATTTTCCTTCTTTTAGGTTCACGTGACTTTATCAACATAATGAATATTCAAACACCACTATTTCTGTGGTACATAAGATTTGCATCTACTTTATATTTTTTTGGATCATTCCCTAAAATGAGCTGTCGAAACAGATGAACAGTATGGATGTAAGTCACATGCGTCATGGTGGGCCCCACGGTTGCCCTGTAGGAACCCTTTCCAGCCCACATAGTATCGATACATCCATATTAGCGAGCGGTGCAAACGATTTTTATGCTTGAAATGTTGATGTAGACACTCAAATCATTGGCCTGATCTTTCCATTCAGTCCAACTCTCAAAATCTCTGTCACACCACCGGACCAACTTATTTTAACCATCTAATCAGCAGTCCAATAAGCCAACTAAACAGTAAGTCACATGTTGCTGGTCATTTGAGCTTTCGTTTTTATAGCATGGAATGAGGTACTCAACAATTAAATGCTTAGTGCTCAGTCATTAGCTTTACGCATTTTCTCACCCCTGTTATTTTGTTAGAGGAATCAAAGTCTACATTCTCAATCAACTATGCCTTTTGGAAGCGGACAACATATCAAGTAAACCCTGTGGGCCCTACCAGGGTGTATGTGTCTTAACCACGCCGTTCATCTGTTTTCCCTCATCCTCTGTTCAAATCACACTGTTTCTTGGGCTTTGGACAGTGTAGATAAAGCACATTCATCATGGTGGGCCCCATAGTGTTTACTCACCACACTAGCATGGTAAGTTACTTGTTACACAAATCGGTCCGTGACTTTCGGGCCAATCTTACGCCCTATATTCATTTGCACCCACCCCCAACAACCCTAACCACTGATCTCGGGAACATATGGTTAGACAAGATGGCTCCTGTTATGCTATTGATGGTACAAATAGTGGGTCCATTAAAGAGGAAGCCTAGTAGAATTCATTTTCACCGTGGAATCCTCTGCTGTATGTACTGTATGTATCTCGAAATCTAGCCTGACCACAGCACCAATCCTGGGACCAGTTATAGATACATCTGAAGAAGATCCACTGGATGAAACTAGTCTTTCATTAATAGATTCCATTTTGTAGACGAGCAAAATGCCAACCAGAATCCAACTACTGGTTTTAAAGAATCTCATGTGGACCATAACTACATTTTATTTATACTATCCCTGGAATGCCCACCAATTGGCCATTTTAAGTGCATTCGATTGTTCTTTTGGTGTGAGTTTTGAGGTCGTTTGGCACCATGAATTTGGGGGGATTTGAGGGAATTTCAAATCCTCCAGTTGTTTGGCACCATAAAGTAAATGGGGTTTCAAATCCAGGGTGTTTCAATCCCCTCAAAATGGGGTTTGAAATCCACAGTGGTAGCTTGGGTTACATCTAAAATTCTTCCAAGAGTTTCATGTGTTGATGCTAAAATCAGAATCACCCTCCATAGAGCTATGCGTGCTCGGAGCAAACCCTGGTCCTGCACAGAACAGTAAACAAAGGAGACCCTGGCTCAAGCAAGGGACCCTCTGATGCCAAAGTCAGGCTAGGGAAACTGGGTCTAAGTTGTGTAAAATAGAGTGGGGGTGCGAGATATTGCGTACCTATTGCAATGGGTTTCTCTGGTATTTATACCTGAGAATCGAAGGGATCGTTGTCGTTAAACTCGGCACGATCTATTCCATCAAGCGAATATTATGCACACGGAGATATCGGCCATTATCCTTAGATCGTGCACCGGATTATTCTCCCATATGTCTTATTGGGCTGTATCTTCGAACATGATCTTCGGCCATGCTCCTACCCGGGCTAGTCCCGCAACTCGGTTCCCCGAGCTCACGATGGGACTAACCTTGTTCGGGCATCAGACTTAACACATCCGAGCCCATGGCCGGATCCCATGATCGGAGTTCATGGTCGGACCTTATGGTCGGAGCCTATTAGGAATGCCTGTCTGAGACTCGGTCTCTAGCCTAAAGGCTGAAGATAGGTAGGGCTCCAGTAAGCCGATCCAAGGCCATAGTTCTTCAGATGAGAGCTCCAGCCAGCCGATCCAAGGCCGTAGTTCTTCGGATGAGAGCTTCAGTCGCCTGGGTGGCTCAATCTGCCTCTCTTCCGGATCCCTAGTTTTGGGATCGTAGTCTGGAGGCATGGTCGGCTCTGATGTAGCACTGTTCTTCCGAGGCTCTACTCGTGGGTTCGGTTTGCCCAAGTAGGCCCTTATTGGTTCGGTTCAGACTTTCTCATAATAAAAGCCCCCCTACTCTTTTGGTTCGAGCTTGGACTTAGAGAGTAAATGCCTGGGGAAATGAAGCGTCGCTTTCACTCATGATGATGGGTCAGGGTAATCAAAGCGTAATTGTCGCGATGATTACGCTTCAGGGTACGTACGCGGTATAGCGGCTGCAGCTTTTTAGCTTCTGACCTCTAGATGGTGGACGCGTGGCGGTGGTTATAGATTTTAATTGACGAGGCGAGCGAGACGATGTTGCGTGTTCATAGGGAGGCAAGAGGCCGCCTATGCCATAAATGTCATTCAATGCTGATGGTTCTCGGCCCTGGGCACATGGGTCTGAGCATATAGTTTCCCTCCACGTGTCCCAATAGGCTCAGTGCCGAGCCGCTTTAGCTTCGGAGATAGTTGTCTACAATGATGGCGCTGGGTCGGTAAAGGTCATATAAACCCTTCCCCACCCTCACTTGAACTCTCCTATATTTGCACTCTCGCTTCTTTTCTCTCCTTTCTCTCTACTTTCCTCGAATCGCCTCCTACCGGAAAAAAGGTTTTTCTTGCCAGAAAGATGGATTTTGCCGGTCGGAGAGGGGATCTTGCTCGGAGAAAGCAGCTGAAGAAGAGAGAATTTTCGCCAGAGTAAATCACCTAGAGTGTTGTGAGTCCTCTACTGTTTTATCTTTTTCTTTCACTATGTCGAGTAATTTGGACAAAGTCTAAGAGATCTGAGGAATGAATGTGGACTCCGAGCTAGAGACTACAGACTCGGGACCCGACAGGAAGGTCTAAGGCTGGTCCTTCAGGAGGCAGATCTGAAGCGACAATTCCTAGGGGCTCGATTCTGATCGAGTCTCAGATGGCCCAGCTCCGTGCTGACTACCAAATTCCTGACTCGATGCATATCCGAGCTCCCTCTCCTCTAGATCATCTAGGTACGCCCACTGATGGGGATATTGCAATATTCGTTTGCGCCCTTCAGTGTGGACTCCAATTCCCCATCCATCCGTTTGTGCGCTTAGTGACTGCGGGCCTAAAGCTAGCCCCTAGTCAATTGGCCCCGAATGCTTAACGGATCTTAGTCTCTACCTTCATTCTTTAGCACTGGGTGAAGAACCAGCACTTGACGTTAGACGAGTTTCTGTATTTATATATGGCCAAACACGACAAGTCCAAGCCGGCCTAGTATTACTTCTTGGCCAGACCCTAGTGTACCCCGGGTCTAATAACCCGACTCCCTACCTCCAACAAGGATTGGAAAGGTAAATGGTTCTGGGCCTTGGGGGAATGGGAAGCACCAGTCGTTGAACTAGGTAACTTGGTCCGAGTTCCCACAAAATTATGCAATTTAGGTTGAGTGACTTTTATTCTATGTCGTATTTCTTACATCTAATTCATTTATTGTGTTCTTGACCTGTTATCTGCTTCTATCTGCAGCCCAACTAAAAGGGCTTCTTGATCTTGCTCCTTTCCACCGATCCCAGGTTGCTAGAGCTTGGGTGCTCAGTGAGGATCAACGTATCTGGCATGACCTCATTGGTGTAGATAGCCTCCTATCATCCGACTTCTGTAGATTTAAACCTCACCCTGCCACTCTAAGTAAGTGTTATGACTCTTTACTCAATGATTTCTTTGTAGTTATGCTTGAGCTGATCTTCTCCCTGGCAGGAATGGCTGAGGCATCTGGCTCTAAGAGAAAGAGGTCAGCCGTGGTGCGTCCTCCCATGAGAGTGGTCCTGGCTGCCCAGCTGATTACGAAGGTAACGATGAAAAAGTGGAAGACTCCCACCGTGGAGTACACCCCAGTCAAAGTAGAGCCCACGACAGCTCTGACCTCCGCCCCTGAGATGCAGCCCCCCGAGGCCCTGGTCAGAGTTGAGCCTGCGACAGCTCCGACCTCTGCCCCCGAGACGCAGCCCCTCGAAGCACGACTTGTAGTCCCTTCCTACCCTCCTGGGATTGGGAGGGAGGTTATCGGAGAGACTGCCGACGCCGGATTCTCCCAGTATGGGGAAACTTCTGGCATACCCGCCCATCCTATCATCCACCTTACTGCTGTTGAGGTTGACTTCTTGGTCGGTAGGACAGATACCTTGGTCGAGAATGCTGTCGCGCCTGAGATTAAGCCTCATGCTTCCATAGCCAACAGTGTGGGGAGAGCAGCTGACCTGACTCCTTCAGAGACATTTCCCCCTAGCTATCATATGTCGCTGCTGAATGAGTGGGTGGCTAAGCATGTGCCCGAGGCATCCATCGCCAACACCCTCTCCAGAGCCTACGATTCATTCGTAAACGACTACGCCTCGGTTTGCTATA
Organism: Magnolia changhungtana; assembly: GCA_030180095.1. Taxonomy (NCBI): domain Eukaryota; kingdom Viridiplantae; phylum Streptophyta; class Magnoliopsida; order Magnoliales; family Magnoliaceae; genus Magnolia; species Magnolia changhungtana. The sequence continues at coordinate 1,119,279 of JASAUF010000117.1, read as the reverse complement.
CGGTAAGTTTTTGAAGCTGACTTGCTGGCTTCATTTGTCATTTTTAGTTCCTAACTCTTCATTATTTCAATTGTTGCCGATGTTCGTTGAGGTCCGAGACAAGCTAAGAAGATGGCTCGGCTTGAGCGGATAAGGCTGAGCTTGAAAAGCTCTTGAAGGCCTCAGCTAGTGAGCGAGAGGAATTGAAAGGGCTCGTAGAGGAAGGCCGGTCGAGGAGCTAGCTCATCAAGGCGAGGTTAACGAGCTCCATGCCCACTTGGATGCCGCAGAGTTCGAGCTTGTACGTGCAAAGGCTGTTGCTGAATGCACGGAGGCTTATGTCGAGTGTGTGGAGGTGGACAATGCATGTCTTTCAGCTGAGGTTGGGATAGCGAGGCGCGAAGCTACCGAGGAGCTGATCAAGAAGAAGGTCGAGCTCGAGGCCTTGGCTGTCGAGGAGCTGGCCAAGCAGCGAGCTGAGCTCGAGGCTCTGGCTACATCGCAGGCTGTTGCAGCAGTTGAGGAGTATAAGAATTCTTTGGAGAGATCCGAATAGTTGGATAAGCTATATAGATATGCCTACAACACTGCTTACAACTCCTGCCTCGCCAACGTTCGGCATCTTCATCCTAACATCGACCTCGATTCCCTGGTCGCGGACGATGCCGAGGAGGCTCCTGTCGAGGAAGTTGAAGCAGCCCCGACTACTGCAGAGGAGGCTAGAGAAGCTCCAACTACCGCTGAGGAGGCCCCCGACACTCATCTCCCCATCTCAGCAACCAGTCCCTCCTCTCGGAGGGAATGATATGTTTTTCCTTTTCCTTTTTGATATCAAGATAATGGATATTTTGATAATCTCTGACTTTTAACCTGTGGATGATGATTTTTGTTGGGCATTTATGATGAATTATTATTGCAAAGTTTGTCGAATGATGAGATGACCTCTTCTTTAAGGGGTCGGCTCATCGAAGGATATCATTTCTACACGTGAGAAATGGTCCCTCGTAGCGTACTCGGATGGTAGGGCTATCATTTAGTAGACAATCTGAAGTAGAAAATAGACAATCTTTTATTAAAAGCCGAAATGGCAAGTAGATCCGACCCATATATTGTTTTCTCCTTTAGGGGTAGTAGATTTTCAAGTGCTTGGCATTCCAAGAGTGGGGTAGTAAACGTCCCTCTAAATTTTCCATGAGGTATGATCCTGGCTTTGCCAAACCAACTACTCGGTAGGGTCCCTCCTAGTTTGGGCCCAAGGACCCTACTCCGGGTTCCGTGGTGTTCTGCAAGACACGATGAAGGACTAGATCTCCTCGTCGGAACCGCCTCGTTCGAACTCTGAAATTGTAGAAACAGGCGACTTGCTGATGCCGAGCTGCGACTCGGAGTTTGACGATGTCTCACGCCTCTTCAAGCAGGTCGAGGTTTGCCGCAATTTGATCACCATTCTGATCTTCCTGATAGTTCCTTACTCGCACGGTGGGGAGTCCTATCTCAACTGGGACAATGGCCTCCGAGCCATAGGGCAATGAAAAGGGGGTCTCCCCCATGGATGGTCTTATATGCCCAGAGAATGAATGGGAGGTTGTCAGCCCAGTTGCCCTTAGCCTTCTCCAACTTTTTCTTGAGGTGGTGCTTAATAATCTTGTTCACTACCTCCACTTGCCCATTGGACTATGGGTGATGAGGTGATAATATGCGTCGAGCCCCCGACACATGCCTCGGAACCTGTCATTATCTAATTGCCTCCCGTTGTCAGACACGATGGTGCATGGGATTCCGAACCGGCAGATGATGTTTTTTCATACAAAATCCATCACCTTTTGCTCGATAATTTTTGCCACTAGCTCGGCCTCGGCTCACTTGGTGAAATAATCGACTGCCACAATAGCTCGACCTCGGCCTCTGCCCTTTCCCATGAGGCAGAGGCCGAATGATGTCGATCCCCCACTGGGTGAATGGCCATGGCCGGCTTATAGGGGTCAGTTCTTCAGCAAGCTGCCTTAGCACGGCAGCGAATCTTTGACACTTGTTGCACTTTTAGACGAAGCTCTTAGAATCTTCTCGGATTGTTGGCCAGAAGTACCCTTAACGAAGTACCTTCTGAGCCAAGGCACGACTCCCAGAATGATTACCACAGATCCTTTCGTGGACTTCTCGGATTACATAATCCGCTTCATCGGGTCGGAGACATCTGAGGTAGGGTTGAGAGTACCCCTTCTTGTACAGAGTGTCATCCAGAATCACATACCGCGCTGCTCTAATCTTCAAACGCCGAGCCTTCAACCTTTCTTGGGGGACTTTGTCGGTGGTGAGGTACTCTATGATAGGGTTCATCCAGCTCGAAGTTACTTACACCGGATTGACCATCTCCTGGTTGGCTCGATCAGCCCAGTCGATGCTCGAACTATCCAAGAATTCCACGGGGACAATCCTCAGGATCTTCCCCTCAGTAGCCGAGGCCAGCTTTGCAAGGGCGTCAGCCCAAGAGTTTCCGGCTCTTGGGATCTAATTGATGACGCAGTTTCTGAACTTCTCGGTTAGCGTCCAGGCCTCAACCAGGTAAGCTATCATCTGTGCCTCCTTGGCATCGTACTCTATCGAAATGTGGTTTACAACGAGCTGAGAGTCATACCATACATCGAGCAATTGAATTCCAAAACTAGCGGTAGGTTGAGTCTAGTCAGTAGAGCTTTGTACTCTACTTCGTTGTTAGAGGCCTTGAAGCGGAGCCTGATTGTGTACTGGATGGTAGTCGAGTCAGGTGCGACTAGGACGATCCTTGCCTCGGCTCATTTTTTAGTTGAAAAGAGTCCATCTACTATCTCCCCATTCTGACTTAGCATCCTTGAGAAGAGGAAGAGCAAGAGGAACCTCAGGGGCGGTCTCCAGACTTGTGTCTCTAATCTCGCCACTTAGAAGGGTAAATTCAGCTATGAAGTCGGCCATGGCTTGACCCTTAATCGCAGTTCTCGGTCGATACTGAATGTCGAACTCTCTGAGTTCTATTGCCAATTTGGTTAGTCGCTTGGACACCTCCAACTTCTGGAGCACCTGTCAGAGGGGTGAATCCGTGAGGACGATAATGGAATGCCCCTGGAAGTACGGGCGCAGCCTCTGAGCAGAGATGACCAGGCTCAAAGCTAGTTTCTCCATGCTCAGGTACCTGGTCTCGGCTGGGACCATCGCCTTGTTAGTGTAGTAGACAGAGTGCTGCTTGCCTTCTACTTCTCGAATGAGTGCTGAGCTAATAGCCGAGGCAGAAACAGCCAAGTGGAGAAATAGAGGCTCGCCCTCCTTGGGCTTGGACATCAAAGGTGGTGACCTGAGGTACTGCTTCAACTGTTGAAAGACCTGCTCGTAGTCCGAGTTTCATTCCGCTTTCTTATGGCCCTTCAACTGCTGGAAGAAGGGAAGACACTTATCCGTGGCTCTGGATATGAACCGGCTGAGAGCAGCGACTCGTCCAGTGAGGCACTGGATCTCTTTCATCGTCCGAGGTGAGCTCATGTCGAGCAAAGCCTTAATCTTGTCATGGTTTGCCTTAATACCCATCTGGCTGACCTGGAACCCACACCAAAGGCACACCTGGTCGGGTTCAGCTTCATTTGGTACTCGGCAGTATCGAGAAAATTTCTCCAAGGTCTGCAATGTGGTCAGATGCTTTGACGCTCTTGACGAGCATGTCGTCCACGTAGACCTCCATAGTCTGACCTATCTGCCGAGTAAACATTTGGTTCACCAACCTCTGGTACTAGCCCCAGCGTTCTTTAGGCCAAAGGGCATGACCCGATAACAGTAGAATCCTCTGTCTGTGACAAAGGTTGTCTTCTGCCTGTCTAGTGGGTGCATTGTGATCTAATTATACCCGGAGTACGCATCCAGGAAAGTGAGCAGTTCGTGTCCAGCCGTGTTGTCGACTATCTGGTCGATTGGAGGTAGATGGAAGCTGTCCTTGGGGTAGGCTTTGTTTAAATCCGAGTAGTCCACATAAACCCACCACTTCCCATTGGCCTTCTTTACAAGGACCACATTCGCAATCCAGTCCGAGTAGTGAGTTTCTTCAATGAAACCAATGCTGAGGAGCTTCAACACTTCGTCGGCTATTGTCGCATACCTCTCGAGCTCGAAAGCCCTCCTTTTCTGTTTGATCAGCTTGTGATCTGGATCCACGTCTAACTTGTGGACTATGACTTCTGAAGAGATGCCTGACATGTCCTAGTGGGACCACACGAAGACGTCCTTGTACTGTCGCAGGAAGGTTAGCATCTGGCTCCGTTGCTCGGGATTCAACGATGATCCGAGCTGAACTATTCTACTCGGGTCGGAGTCGTCCAGTGGAACCATTACCAGGTCTTTGGTGGGTGAGCTATCTGCAGATGTGTCTGCTCTAGGGTCGAGTACATTTATTGTGAGGGCCTGCTTTGCCAAGCCCTTTCTCACCACTACTGAATAACATCTGCGCACCTCGCACTGATCTCCTCGGACATATCTAACCGCTCCCTCAGCAGGGAACTTTATCATCAGATGATAGGTAGAGACGATCGCCCTCATTCCATTAAGGGATGGCTACCCCAAGATAACATTATGTACTGATGGTACATTCACTACCAGGAAGTCCACTAGCAGAGTCACCTAGTTTTGCCCTTCACCCGCTGTAACTGGGAGGGAAATACCGACCTTGAAGATAACCTTATCTCTGGCAAATCCATGCAGCGGGGTCTTCACGGGTCGGAGTTGCGACCTGTCTATCCCCATCTTATCGAACGCTTCGGAGTAGAGTATGTTGGTCAAGCTTCCAATGTCGACCAGAATACGATAGACCTTGCAACTAACTATTGTTATCGCAACCACCAAGGCATCGTCGTGGGGATGCTGAATGCCTCATGCATCGTCCTCTGTAAACGTAAGGCTACAAGGGCTTACTCGGAGCTCCTTCCTCAGTCTTTCAGCTAAGTGGATGTAGTGCTCGGGGTCAGAACTCCGGGAATAGGCTTTACGAGCTCTATTGGAGTCGCCACCTCTGGAGGGACCACCATAGATCATCCGGATCTCTGTAGCCTCTTTTATAGCTCTGCTTGTCTGATCATCCTTCCGAGCCGATTTCTCCTCCTTCAGGTATTGGCATAAGTGACCCTTGCAAATGAGGGTCTCAATTTCTTCATTCAAATCAACACAGTCACTGGTGTTGTGTCCGTGATCATGGTGAAAGCGGCAATACTTGGCTTATCTCGCTGGTCGGCGTCTATCTTTATGTAACTCGGCCAATGCAGTAGCCTCTGGTCTCGGATATCTAGTAGGATATACTCCGGAGACGTGTTGAGAGGAGTGTATGAACTGAACTTACTCTCGAGCTTCCTGCTCGACCTTCGGTCTCGAGAGGCTCTGTCATCCGACCTCTTATTTGATGGTTGTGACTCCTCGTTCTCTGCCTCTTCCCTTTAGATGAGTGCTATGCGGCTTGGAGGTTCTTACACAAGCTGAAGAATTCCTCAGCGTTTGTGTACTTCTGAGCTCGGCTAATGAGTTCAACCAAGGTGGTCGGCGGATTCTTTCCTATGGAAAAGAGAAACTTTCCCTTCTTAAGTCCGCTAATCATGGCAGACAGTGCCATCTTATCGTCATAATCGTCCACCTGCAGGGCTTCCTCGTTGAAGCGAGAAATGAAGTCTTTCAGTGATTCTCTGCTCCCCTGCTTAAGGGTAAGAAAATGGGTCAACGGCTTTCGGCTCTTCTTGCCGATGATAAACTGGGTCAAGAATGATCTGCTGAGCTCAGCAAAGGTGCTGATAGACCTCGATTCAGCTGTCAGTACCAATTCCTAGCAACCCTAATCAAAGTTATTGAGAATGCTCAGCACATCATCACTTCTGAGGCTAATTAGATCTGCATCCACGACCAGTAGGACTCCACATGCTCCGTGGGGTCTCTGGACCTCGAGTACTGAATGACGGGAGGCATCCTGAACCTCGTAGGCATCACTTCGCTCATGATATCAGAAGTGAATGGAGGTTCGGTCTCTTCCAGCATTGCTTGCATAGCAGTCGAAGTTTGAGTCTGCTAGTTCTGTTGCAGAGTCTTAATTTGACTCTTAAGTTCCTCAAGCTGGGCTTCACATGGATTTTGGTTCTCGGCGATGGTCTCTCGAGGAGCTTCTACCTCGGGTGTCATGCCTCTTCTTCTCCTTTCTAATTCATGTCAAAGGTCCGTCGGAGCTAACGCCGAGGTCACCGACACGTAGGTTGGAGCCCGAGTTACCGTATTCTCTGCGAGGTTAGCTCTAGTAGACATGTTCTGAGACGCTCCTGCCTGCGAGCTCACCCGCACCAGTTCTGAAGTAGCTGGGATGACCTCTTCCCGGCTCGGGGGCCGCTGTTGCCCCTGTTGTTGCCTCAAAGTATTGATTTCATCCCTTAATACTTGAATCTCATTCTGCATGGTCTTATACTTGCCTCCTCGGTTCCGGGACCTTTGAGATGGCCCCGTTGGAGCCGACTCGGCATGGAGTAGCAAGGATGATCGTGGTTGCTCGCTTGGATCAGGTTTCGTGATCGCCACCGGGAGTGCTTTCTTCTTTCCTTTCGCCATGTCTAGTAAAACTTTCTAGTCTTTTTTGTTCGATTTCCCACAGACGGCACAAAAAATGTTGATTGTAAAATCTGGATCACCCTTCATAAAGCTATGCATGCTCGGAGCGAACCTTGGTCCTGCACAGAACAGTAAACAAAGGAGACCCTGGGTCAAGCAGGGGACCCTCCAATGCCAAAGTCAGGCTAGGGAAACTAGGTTTAAGTTGTGTAGAATAGAGTGGGGGTGCGAGATGTTGCGTACCTGTTGCAATGGGTTTCTCTGGTATTTATACCTAAGGATCGAAGGGATCGTAGCCGTTAAACTCGGCATGATCTACTCTATCAAGCGGATGTTACGCACGCGGAGATATCGACCATTATCCTTAGATCGTGCATCGAATTATTCCCCCATATGCCTTATTGGGTTGTATCTTCGAACGTGATCTTCGGCCATGCTCTTACCTGGGCTAGTCCCACAACTCGGTTCCCCGAGCTCACTATGGGACTAACCTTATTCGGGCCTCAGACTTAACGTATCCAAGCCCATGGCCGGATCTCATGGATCCCATGGTCGGAGTTCATGGTTGGACCTTGTGGTCGGAACCTATCGGGAATGCCCGTCTTAGACTCGGTCTCTGGCCTAAAGGCTGAAGATAGATAGGGCTCCAGTCAGCCGATCCAGGGTCGTAGTTTTTCGAATGAGAGCTCCAGTCGGCCGATCCAGGGCCATAGTTCTTTGGATGAGAGCTCCAGTCGGCCGATCCAAGGCCATAGTTCTTCGAACGAGAACTCTAGTCGCTCGGGTGGCTCAATTTGCCTCTCTTCTGGAACCCTAATTTTGAGATTGTAGTCTGGAGGCATGGTTGGCTCTGATGTAGCACTGTTCTTTCGAGGATCTACTCGTGGGTTCGGTTTGCCCAAGTTGGCCCTTATTGGTTCAACTCAGACTTTCCCATAACAGCATGTGTAACATATGTCACCGGAATATTATTCTATTGAGCACATGACCCACTAATGATGTCCCAAAACAATTAGATTATCAATTGCATCATTATAATTACTTTACTATGATGATCAACACCATACAAACATTATCCATGTAAATCAATGGTTAAAAATAGTTGGTTAGTCACTCAGTCATGATTGTGTGCTTGTGGCCCATCGGAGACTTGTAATTTCATCATTTTTCGACAAAGTATATATTTCAGCGGGCTCATCGCAACCATTGTGTCAAGCGTTACATACATTCACTAATTAGAGATATTAAAATTGATTTAGTAATTAAATTCAAGCCTATGTAAATACACCATGCATAGCTACTTTGGGATTAAAGTTGATTCCTAGTCCATGTTGCCAAACACAATAATAGGATTTCAAATCCAGGGGGTTCCGGATCTAGGAGGTTCCACGTCCACGCTCCCAAACAGGCCCTTGGTTTATAATCCATCCTCGATGGCTTCCATTGTTTATGTACTTGGATTAGAGGTACAAGTCACATGTACAGCACAAAATACCATACACAGTAGTTGTGGTATATTTACATGATGCACTCATTCTGCGTAGGATTACGAATGCGAACTCCAGTAGCTTAGGTTGGGTGTAGGTTCCACTCAAGCTTGATTCAAGCTCAGGAAGACTGAACCAGCGAACCCGACCCGACACGAATTCCCACCCAGACTCATCTGCCATACATGTGATTATTCCTAACATGACCCGCAGAACCCGAATGCGGTCAGTTCGAATTCAACTTGATTTCAAATTTGGTTGGAAATTTCCACCGTCGGTACCCTAACAACCCGACCACCCCAACCCACGTAGGATCCTCCTCAAGGGCTTTGCGGGTACTACAAGTGAGATTTGGGTTCTTTAATCCAAACCATTGGCACAGTGACTCCCACTGCATATGGATTGCGCCCCCAAGTAAGCAAGCCAAAAACGAAAAAAGAAAAAATAATAAAATCATCTATTAGAAGATCCTAGCCACTAAGGTCTTCTTTCTAGTTCTTAACCTTTTATACCTAGACCAACAAAAACAAAGGTCCAGATCGCCTTAAGGAGGGGATTTTAGCAGTATCAGTGCATCAATGACGGTGAAGCAAAACCAACTGTCTAGATTAGCGATCAGGTAGTTCTCCTAAGTCACACAGAAAACAGCACCCTCATAAAAATACTCCATGTCATGCTCGTTTAAAAACCATAGTCCTTCCATCCATTTCTCATCTAACAAAGTGAGAGAGAGATAGGGAGGGAGGAACTGAAACCATGGTTTCTTCGCTCTCACGAATCATTTTCCTTGTAATACTCAGCTGCATCTCTTCCATTCCCAAACCCTCACATTCTCAAACCCCACAATACCTGAAACTCCGTCTTCTCCACAAACCCCCAACCCCAACCCCATCCCTCTCTCTCGCCTCTGATTCCCATCGCATCTCTTCTCTCCGCTCCCGAGTCATCTCGGGCGCGTCGACTGGGTCGGGTCAGTACTTCGTCGATTTCCGAGTCGGCTCACCTCCACAAACCCTCCTCCTCGTCGCCGACACCGGCAGCGACCTTGTTTGGTCCAAATGCTCCGCCTGCCGCAACTGCTCTCGCCATGCCCACGCCACCTCCTTCCTTCCCCGCCATTCCTCCACATTCTCCCCCTTCCACTGCTACAGCCGCACGTGCCGCCTCGCCCCTCCCCCGCTCTCTCCCACACGCTGCAACCGCACGCGCCTCCACAGCACGTGCCGCTACGGATACTCCTACGCCGATCGCTCCCGCACCTCCGGCTTCTTCTCCCACGACGTCGCCACCCTCAACTCCAGCTCCGGCCGCCAGATCAAGCTCCGCGGCCTCGCCTTCGGCTGCGGCTTCAGCGTCTCTGGCCCCAGCTTAGGTGGGGCCCATGGGGTCATGGGACTCGGCCGTGGACCCATCTCCTTCGCGTCTCAGATCGGGCGGCGATTTGGGAAGAACAAGTTCTCCTACTGCCTCATGGACTACACCATCTCTCCTCCTCCATCAAGCTATCTCATGATCGGTGAGGCCCACCAGCCCGATAAAAGGCCCATCAGCTTCACCCCTCTCCAATCCAACCCTCTTTCCCCGACCTTTTACTACATCCGGATCGAGTCTGTCAGCATTGACGGAAAATCCCTCCCGATTGACCCCTCTACTTGGGATTTTGACGGTGACGGTAACGGCGGGACCGTCATCGACTCGGGGACGACGCTCACGTTCCTGGCCGAACCGGCGTACCGCCAGATCCTGACGGCTTTTAGACGGAGGGTGCGACTTCCGAGGGTGGTGGGGCCCACAGGGTCGGGCTTCGATCTATGCGTCAACGTGTCCGTGGCCGGGAATCCGAGGCTGCCCAGATTAGGTTTCCGGCTCCTGGGTGGCGCGGCGTTTCTGCCGCCGCCGAGGAACTACTTCATTGACGTGAATGACGGCGTCAAGTGCCTGGCGTTACAGCCCATTAACACGGCGTCAGCTTTCTCGGTTATCGGGAATCTGATGCAGCAGGGGTTCTTGTTCATCTTCGACCGGGATGAGTCGCGGCTCGGCTTCTCGCGGACCGGGTGCACCTTGTCGTGATGCGAGTCCGGTCCCTTTCGCTGCTCTGTCACTTGTTTCCACATTATGGTGATAGTTCACCACCGCTTTTCATGTCATGGTGGCTGAGATGGCCAAGATCCATCGCCATACACGTGGCAATCCGGAAGGTTCCCCAAATCATGAGTGTCACATGCACGCTGATTGGACGATCTTAAACCGTCTGATTTCACTGGTTGAAATTGGACCGCTGTTTATTTGAAACCCACCGATGATTCGATGGTTTGGATTGTTTGATGGGTTTTTGTTTTTCCCTGGGCTGTGTGCTCTGTGATCCGTAGGGCCTTTCTCGTGGAGAGTCCGATCAAGTGCGTGTCTCAAAGTACACATGGGTTAGACACCGCTACTTTAAAAATGGTGGTTAACTATCAACGTACTCTTATCTTTTAGTATTTATTTTTATTTGTAATATCCCGACAATGATATTTCCTTTTCTAAAATAATTAGAAATTGAACGGCGTCGTGTTTAGTGCATTTCTAATGCGTATTTATTTGGAAAAACGTAGTTAATGGTGGGCGCGCGGATTCCGTAAGATCCGTACAGATCCGTCGGGTCTTATCCACAGAAGGATGCGGATTGGCTGGTGTACCATACACCACCGACCTAGCCGGTGTGGGCACGTGTCGTGCGAAGACCAGCGCTGACGCGGACACGGATTGCGTCCTACCCCCGGTAATCCGGGCGGGCGGGGTTCCGTGGGCCCACCGTGATGTAAGTGTTTTATCCAAGCCGTTAATCGCCTTTCTTAGATCATTTTATGATAGGGTATTCTTGGATCATTTTATGATATGAGCCAAAGCCGGAGCAAGGTACTGGGCTTAATTGGACCACAAAGTGGGGATTTAATTTCCACCGTTAAAAAGTTCTTGAGAGTTGGAGAAGTTTAAGATCAAGCTAATATTTGTTTTTTCACTTCATCCACGTCTACATGACCTTATTAATAGGTTGGATGATAAAAAGAAGAGAAAAAAAAAAACATCATGATGGCCCTTAGAAAGATTTCAACTGTGGGTGTCATTATCACTGCAACTTTCCTCCGGTGTTGTCCACTAGAGCTATGGACCTATTTCAATTTTGTACATGTACTTAAAATGATCTGAGAAAAGTGATTAACGGCTTGGATAAAACACTTACATCGTGGTGGCCCCCCATAGATCCCTGCCCAGACGGATTACCGTCCGGGCGAGGGTAGGATGCAATCCGAGTCTGACGCGGATGCGGATTGCGTCCTACCCCCGCCCAGACGGTAATCTGTCCGGGCAGGGATCTGTGGGGGTCACTGTGATGTAAGTGTTTTATCCACGCCGTTAATCATTTTTCTCATATCATTTTAAGGTATGAGCCAAAAAGTGAGGTAGGAATAAGGCTTAAGTGGACCACAAATTGGGGATTGAACGTCCACCATTGAAAACTTCTTGGGAGCTAGAGAAGTTTCGTATCAACCTGGTATTTGTTTTTTCGCTTCATCCACATCTACATGACCTTATGAATTGGTTGTATGGTAAAAAACAATCATGGTGGCCCTTAGAATGGTTTCAATTGGTGAGTGTCATTATCTCTGCAGCTTCCTTTGGTGTGATCCATTGGAGCTATGAACCTACTTAATGTTTTGATTCATATCTTAAAATGATATGAGAAAAATGATTAACGGCGTGGATAAAACCCTTATATCATGGTGGCCCCCACAAAGCCCTGCCTGGACGAATTACCGTCCGGGCGGGGGTAGGACGCAATTCGTGTCCCGCTAGGACGTGGATTGTGTCCTACCCCGCCCGTCTCTAGCCACGAATGGGTACTTTTGTTGGCGGGCCCACTATGATGTACAGGTTTATCCACGCCGTCCATCTCTCCTCTGGGATCATTTTTAAGCTACAAGTACAAAAATGAGGCAGATGCAGCGCTCAAGTGGACCACACCACAGATTACTCTCGCATTAATGCAAGTGGCCTTTAATGCTTTGTGCATTTAACGTAACCAAGCTTATTATTTGGTGTGGTCCACTAGAGCGTTGGATCTGCCTCATTTCCGTGCACGTACTATAAAATTATCCAAAAGGAGGGATGGACGAGGTGGATAAACTGATACATAACAATGGGCCCACCGACGGAACTGCCCATTCAGGGCTAGAGACGGGCTAGGGTAGGACGCAATCTGCGTCCTCATTTTAGAGCATGAGCTAAAAAAAAAAGTAATCATATACAAGGTTCAACTGGACCACAACACAAATAGCAGCGGGATAATGATTTTCACCCATAAAACATTCGTAAGCCTACAATAACTTTTTATTTTCCATCCAATTTGTTAATAAATTAAAAATTACCTAGATGAATAGGAAAAAACGAATATCATATTGATCCAAAACTTCTGTGACCCCAAAAGGGTTTCAATGGTAGACATTCAGTCTCCCACTATTTTTTTTACAGTGTGGTCCACTTGAACTTTATATCTTTCTTATTTTTCATCTCAATCCTTACGACGAGATCGCCAAATGAATGGATGGTTTGGACATAATACGTACCTCATGATGGGACCCACAGAACTTGCTGACATTAATACTCTAGCTATATAGATGGTGTGTGGTACACCACCCAATCTGCTTCTATCATTTTACATTATGATCCAAAAACGAGTCACATCCAAAGCTCAAGTGGACCACACCACAAATACAATGATTTTGTTATAGTTAAAACATTCTTAGGCCCACCATAACGTTTATTTTCCATACAATCTGTATACAATGTCACACAAAAGTAGATGTAGAGGAAAAACAAACAAAAATATCCGTGACCTCCAGAAGGATTTCAATGGTAGCCATTCAATCCCTCACCGCTTTTCATAGTGTGCTTTTTATAATGTGGTCCACTTGATTTTTGGATCAGTCTTATTTTTCAACTCAAGCTTAATGATGAGCTCGCCAAGTGGACTTATTTTTCAACTCAAGCTTTATGATGAGCTCACCAAGTGGACGGACTGTTTGGATATAACTCATGCCTTATGATGGTACCCACATAACTTGGTGACGTAAACACATTGACAAGGTTGATGTAGAGTTGTGCCCTCCAATGGATATGCAAAGATTAAAGAAAATATAAGTAGCTAGGGGGGTGTTGTTGGTCTGCTGTAAGCCCTCTGATGCCTAGGTCAGGCTTGTAAGGAGATAGATTAGGGCCTAAATGCTTCACCGTTTTTTACTCTTTTTTGCTTCTCCTTGATTTAGAGTCTACAATCGTGTAATAGGGTAAGAGAAAAGATTTCAAACTTACAAATTCTACTATGCTACGCTAGAGGGTCCCTTATATGTCAGAGTGACCTTCGATCGAGCTCGAATATGTTGGAGTGATCTTCGGCCGAGATCATGCTAGGTCCTTCTCTTCCGAATCCGAGACAAGATTCACCACTCTGGCAGGGGTCGATCAAGTCAGCTCGGGAAGTTGGGGAGCTCAAGGCTCAGAGTCCAAGCACCTTCCCCATGGGTTCCTTACTCATGTTGTAGATATCCCTGGCGAGGCGAGTCCTCTCTTACCTAGCTATGCCCTTTAACGGCTCAGCTTGGTAGCTTGTCTCAGAGTTGAAGGAATTGCTTGTCCCGTGTCGATATCCCTTTTGCTCTGACCTCAGTCACACCAGTTCGTATGGATATCACTTGTAGATAATTTTTGCTCTTCCCGTGTGAGGGACCAGTTCAGTTTTCCCCATAACAGTGCCCCCACCCCCCCTTTTCTAAGCTCGACCTACACAAGCCCGGAAGTGAAATCTTAATTTGGTCTAGATATGCGGGAATTTCAAAATTTGAAATCAGCTCGAATTTTCACTAACTGGAAGAGGCAAGAGTTGAAAAGTCGATGGCAAGCACGGAAGTCGAAAAGGCATCATTATTATACGAAAATTGAAGAGGCAAGCCATTAACGCCCGTACGTTCAATCGTCACCTTAGCTTCTGAGAAAATCAGGAGGTGACAACCTGCCAATTGAGCCATCATGCCTCTGCTGGGGCGAACCCTTTGGTGACACATGGTGAGGCGCATCGGTTGAGGCATTGCTTCGGAGCCCCATGTTGGCACATGCCTTGTACCAGAGTAATTGTTACATGGGGGAGTCTATAAATATCCTGAGTCTTCTTTTAGTTTTCCTCATTTGTTTTACGAGACGTCCGAGCTTTATTAAGCTACTAGTGCTTATACTTTCGTTGTCTTCCCAATTTCCGGCATCCCCTTACTGTCGGAGTCCTCGTGCCAGAGCATTTTCCTAGTACACTCTATCCATTGCTCCTTTCTCTTCTCATTTTTATTTTTATTTTTTCCGTTTCATCCTCCCCGATGTCTTCCGAGTAGGATTCCAGTGTAGCCACCATCTCTGACCATCTTCTGGATGAGTTAGTAGGTGGTGCCTTTGATTTCATATCCGTGTCATTTGTTGAATCTAGTCCTTTATGGTGTGTCCCCCCATCTAAGGTGGAACCACAAGCTAAGGAGCTGGTCTCCTCATCTTCTGGTGAGTTGATCCTTACCATTGAACCTTCGTGTAAAGGTTGACAATGTTCGATATGAAAAATCTCATATTGGTCTATAGTATTCCCAACTCGGTGGGTCCAAGCTGGGGAGGTTCGAAGCCGACCTCTTAAGGGGGAGGTGGTATCGTATCCTACTTTCTTTCCTTGTAGTCTATGTTACCTCTCTCCCCTCTGGCAAGAGAGGTACTCTATCATCTTGGACTCACCCTGAGACAGTTGAAACCCAACATATGATGAGCTATTTTTGGTTGTTGCATCCTTTGATAGCTGGTCTGGAACTCCGAGCTCACAGTGGATGAGCTCTTTCACTTGTATCAGAGCAAGAGCAATCCCGACTCCCATGGCTGGTATTATTTTTCTTATTGGCTAGGTAAAGGTTAGGCCATTATCACCAATATTTCGTCCTCCAACAAGGGTTGGAAAGACAAGTGGGATTTTTCATCCGGAGAATGGGGGGCTCTAGTGGCCGAATCAAAGGGTTTACTGTCACGGGTTTCGACCTCATATGCCCTGCCGGTCAAAACACACACACACACACACACACACACACACACACACACACACACACACACCAAGCTACTATATTTACATCTCATTTACTCCGCTTTTTAGTGCCGATGTTAGGTCATTTATTTCTACAGCTTTTCCTAGGTCACAACCCATCCTTCCTGACTATCTTCAGCATAAGGTTAGGGTCGCCCCGATCGCGATCTACTAATTAGCGAGACTACAAACTTGAGAGCTTCTGCATCGGTTCAGCCTGACTCCAGCTGGTAAGTTTCTTAGTTCGATAGCTCGCTCTTACTGGTTGGTGGTTCTTTAACTGAGTTTCCTTTTGTCTTTCACAGAGATGTTTGATCGTCTTCGATCGAGGAAGAGGGCTCCTGTCAGGGCTGAGCTGGACAAGTTGAGAGCTACTACGAAGAAGGAAATTCCTTCTCTCGCTCCTCATACTCCTTCGTATGTTGCTTCCGCGTCTGTAGTCGATTCCACAACAGTTGAGGCGCCTACTACTGTTGCAGTTGCTCCTCCTGCTCGGCCACTGGAGATAATTGTTCTTAATACTCCCTCGTGGAGGGTCGAGCGGGTCCGAGCCGAGGAGGCTTCGGGTGCAGAGGGTGCTTCTGAGCACCATTACGTGGCTCTTAAGGGTGTCGTTGTGGGGATCATTGTCCTCGTCCATCCCAAGGCACTTGGTCGTGCTCCTTAACTGGGGTCAGGGCTCAGTGTCTGACGAAGAGGTGAATACCCTGCTAAGGATATGTCTAGACCGTCTCCTTGGGACGAATGTGACCACTGCTATCAAGGTATATCCGTCATCAGTATGTCGTACAGTTGCTTCTTTTGCTATTTTTCTACTAACTCATTGAATTCTTTTATATCATAGGAGGCCCTTGGTACCCTTGTTGTCTGAAAAATCGTGATCGACTTAATAGGTCAGATCAAGGAGGCTGGCCGCCAGTTGGGCATGTCTAAGGCTGACCTTGACGCGAAGACCTAGGAGTTGTTGGTGGCCACAGAGTCTCAGGAGTCGTTTTGGGCCGAGGCTGAGGTGGAGGAGTCTCTCTGTGATGCCCTAAGGATGGCCAATAAGGAGCACATGGCCGACCTTTCCCGGCTGGTGGACACAACTTCTCAGCTAGAGGTGGACCAACCAAGAAACACTGAATTGAATGCCAGGGTAACCGAGATGGAAGCTAGTATCCCAGTGAAAGAGGTGGCCACAGTGGAAGCCTACAAGGCCTCCGATGACCATAAAGTTAAGATGGATGAGTTCTCCAGTCTCGGTAATTACAACTTTTGAGACGGAGTCTAGAAGTTGTTCTATGAGCCCGACCTTGAAATTGCGATCTTATCGCTGTTCACTGTGGTTTTTCACGATCCTTTCTCCAGCACGAGTGGCAGTGGACATGCCAGAATTGGGATTATGGTTTCAATTCAAATCGAACAACAATGACCCCGAGCGCCAAAGTAGGCAAACACTGAGTATGACCGATGTTTGATGAGATCGGTTGCCTATTTAGTCACTCGCTCGAAGTGTAAATGGATCAGGCGATAGTCAGAGGGTGGGGTTCGTTCTCTGATGATGGGTTACTTTTTTACCTTCCATATTAAAGGATTTTCTCAATGCAGATAAAACATAGTAAGAAAGTAAATTTAGAATCGACTGCTATCGACTGCTAAAGAGTGTTCCAATTATAGCTATAGTTATCAGCTACCGCACTTACATTAGGAATTAAGCTAAGAAATGTAAATAGTAAATGCGATAAGTAAATAATTATGCTAAGGAAAAGAATTTACTTGATGTTGAAATACAATTACACCATGGAACGTAAATATGACGAGATAAAAGATAATTGAAAGATAATTTGATTTGTTGATTTGATTGGGTTGGTGTGAAAGGGGTTTTTAAGCTTGCTTGAACTTCTATTTATAACATTGCTTCAGTGCTCTAGATGATTCCCACATTCTGACGGTTACTGTAACCGTTTTTTCCCTCATTCCACTTCCAAATGCTTCCCTCGTTCTTGCTCTCTATAGTCTTCAGACACCTGTTTAGCAATTGTGTGAACCTAACCATTGACTACTTGTTGTTTAGCCACTTGGGCTTGCTCGCACTTTCCTCGACCGCTTTAATGCAATCGATATGTTATGGCTCTATTTTCTAAAACACGACCGTACATATCCGCAGAAAATCATGTGACCATTGAACAGGTGCATATGTAGCTCACACGTGTTTGACCCTGAATAGTCGAAAATAGGAACCAACCAGATAGGGTACAAACATTGCCCCCCTTGTCGCTGTCCTTTAAAAGAAAGTGACTGCGACATATGAGATTTTCATTAGTACTATCATAAATGATCACACGTGTCATCCAAATATAAACCGCCTTTGACCGCTGTAACGCCCTGAAAATTGGGGGTCATGTATACACTCGACTCCTAAGTTCCCGGGTGTCACTTATAACTAAATTTTATTGTTTTGTGTTTAATCCGATTTAATGAGCAGTATGGAATTGCTTGGAACATGAATCACAATCACAACTAATCTAATGAAATGAAAGCAGCTAATGTTCATAAGTTTACAAAATATATCAACGGGACGCCCAAGGCGTCGCCCAACAAAATACAAAAAATGACATGTCCAAAGAATAGCACGCTAAGTCCCCTACTCAGCAATCCAAGTCCGACAGTGAAATCTACGGCGAACCGTCCATCAACTGGAAGTAGGACAGGTCATCCTCCTCATCAATGCTCGCTACGCATGGTTCATCGAACTCAACATCACCTGCAGTTACTGAAGAATCTGGTTGGTGTTTTAAAACACCGTCCCAGAGTGGGAGTGAGTGATCAACTTAGTGGGTGCTACTACCCTTAAGTTACAACAAGAATAAATTCTATGATGAATTTAATGAAAGACAAACATTCATAAATTCCTAACTAATCTTGTTAATGCATATGCATGAAATATGATATGATGCATGACCTCGTAATAACACTCCCTTGAGTGACTTCGTTTAACAATCGCACATGAGCAACACTCCCTCATTGCAACCTCAACTGCCGAGTTGTCAATCCTAACTAATGCGATGCGATCGTGATCGTGTTAGCCAAGTCTATAATTAATTCCATTCATCCAACAAATTAGAAAAACTGGTACACCTCACGGTATGAGTGCCCTCAACTAGCTGCAAGGCCAGGATCCCGTGATCCTTGATCCCATCAGGTTCCCCATCCCCGATTTCAAGCACATGGGGAGTGCTGGGAAGTGGGATCGCTTGCGGTCACTATGGGGAGGCTCGTCACCCCAGCGTAGGCCAACAGTTCGGTCCTAGTGTCTCATTCCACCATGCCCGGCTCTCGAGACAGTGGATCAGTTTTCAACGGTTATCAATGGGTTAAGTGGGCGAAGGGTGTTCCATGTTCTATACAGGCGTGAGTAGACATGGTTAACAAACATGGTTTGTCAGTAAGTGGACTAGACCGTGCGAGTTCAGGCGAGTACGTGACAGATGACATCAGGTACAAGCAACCTATATAGCCCAACTACTTTCGCCCATTCGCATTCATTTAAATCCACTGGTCTAGCTACAGGATGGTCCTACCAACGGGACCACCTTCTCCCACCTCAGTTCCATGACCAACCTAGGAATTTGATAGTATTCAATAATACTTAAACAATTCAGGGTTCATCTTCTAACACAACTGAAGTCATGCACTCCATATATCAAGCATAAAAATTCGGATTTTTCTATAAATGCAACTATTATCAACAAAATGAAATTAATGTGTATGTGTATTGTGTGGGGTTACTGAAGAGACCAAGAACTATATATCACTCATAACATGAGAATACAACAAGGATTAATGTAATCATGCATGCTACAAGGAAAAATTATACAAGATTCATGTATGAGATGAATATGCAACACCAATTTCATGCCCGATCATGATGAAGAACAAACAAATAACACTTAATCTTTTCATGTAATTTGGGAGAACCTATCATGTAGGTTTTTGGCTAGGTTCTCTCTAGATTACTCAAGCACATCACCCTAACATTCATAATCATTAAAATTCATCCTAAAATTGGTGCTAGGCCACCTAAGAATAATAGTCCGCACCTATGGATCGTTGAGAACTTGAGGAAACGACCTAGAAGTGTCGAACTCGCCGGTCGATTGGCCGAAATCCTGAGTCAAATGCATTTGCATGTTAGGGTTACATGCAAAACCTAGCTTCACACAAGGAATTTCTAAAAAGATGAGTGATTACCTCCCCAATCGAGTGGAAGATGTGCTTAGAGTTGTGGATGTGGGGAAAGGAAGAAGATTTGCTAAGGTTCCAAGTTTCCTTGGGCCCCTCCTCCAACAACACTCTCCTTCATTCTCTTCTTCCTTTCTTCTTTCTTTCTCTCTCCTTTGTTGCTGAAATTTGGTGTGAGAGTGGGTGAGAGAGAGTGTTTGAGGGTTTTACTTCCTAGGTTTGAGCTAAATGGCCTTAAGTTCCAATAATCTCCCTACAATAGCCCTTTAGGACTACCCTTTGGCTTTGAGGCTATCCTGTCACCTCTCTAGCCACCAAATTTGGAGTGTAGGTGTCCCATGGCCTAATGAGGGGCTGTGCAAATTTTGAAGGCAAACGGACAAGGGATTTTATCGTACGATTCCGATATTTAAATGGCCCTATGGGGTCCATTTATGGCTGTTGGAGCAGCTCTGATAACCCCCTGGCCATGAAATTTATAGAATAAGTGCTCCATGGCCCGATGAAGGGCCGTATAAAATTTGAGTACAAATAGAAGTGGGATTTTATCGTACGGGTCCGATTTGCGATTAACGGTCACCGTTCCATGGTCGAGGCACAGATTTTGTGGACGGGCGTAGAAAAATGTTTTCGGCCTTCCCCATAAATCTAGAAGAGATCCGATGGCTGAAATGCCTAATATTTCAGTTTCATTTAAAAGGGCCAGTGATTTAAAATTCTATCCTTTTAGTCAAGGCTGGGGTGAGTTGTGCTTGACAAGTGCCGTCAGGACTGCGTGGATAATTAATTTCTAGGCGTCTGCTGAGTCCATGGTCCATGACAGACCACAAGCCTAGTGAGGTCTACGGTTTTCCCAAAGTTTAGATTTTTGACCTTCCCTGGTCGTTGCACGGCCCGCACAGGCTGTTGCCAAACACAAACAAGCTATCTGGCTTGATGGCCCGTACTTAGTCCAAACATATCCAGACTTGTCCGCCTTAATGGGATAACCTGGGTTAATTTATTGGTGGTACCCCTCACACGAACGGCTTATTTGAGCGGTCCTATGGCAAATCCTACGTAGACGCCTCAGGACACTGTTCTGGTTGGGCCGGGTGTTAGAATCTACTCCCTTTATAAATAATTTTTATCCTCGAAATTTGTACCTGTTCATATTGTTAAAGAAAGCTTGGGTAATGCTTATGGAATTCTGCTTCCGTCTCTTAAGTAGCCTCATCTTCATCGTGGTGGGTCCTTAATACCTTCACTAATGGGATGACCTTGTTGCATAGGACTTTCTCCTTCCTATCCAGTATTCAAGTGGGTTGGAGAATGTATGTGGCATTTTCCTTGAGCTCTACATGTTCCCATTTGATAATGTGCGAAGGGTCGGGAACGTACTTCTTTAACATTGAGACATGAAAGACGTTGTGCACTCCGGTGAGCGGCGTGGGTAGGGCCAGGAGATAAGCAACTGGACCCACACGGTCTAGGATCTGGAAGGGCCCAATGAATCGTGGCGTGAGCTTTCCCTTTTTGCCGAAGCATACAACTCCCCTTCATTCGCGAAATCTTTAGAAATACGTGGTCCCCAACTTCAAATTCCAAGTCTCTCTGCCTCGTGTCAGCGTAGCTTTTCTATCTGCTTTGGGCCAACAAGAGGCAGCGCCAGATAATTTCAATCTTCTCAGTCATAATTCGCATCAAGTCAGGCCCTAGCAAGCTTTTCTCGCCAATTTCTTCCCAACAATGAGGGGCTCGGCACGGGCGCCCATACAAAGCCTTATAAGGCATCATGCCGATGCTAGCCTGTAAGCTATTCTTATAGGCGAACTCGGCATAGGGGAGGTAGTCATCCCAACTCTCCTGAAAGTCCAGTACACAACCATGCAACATGTCTTCCAATATCTGGTTCACCTATTCAGTTTACCCATCTGTCTGCGGGTGGAAGGCGGTAATAAATTTCAGCTTCACTCCCATAACTTCTTGGATGCGCGTTCAGAAAATCAACGTGAATCGAGTGTCCCGGTCCTACACAATTTCTAACAGGACACCATGAAGTCGTACTATCTCCTTGATATACAACTTGGTTAAATCATCAGCGGAGCTAGAAGTCTTTATCGGAAGGAAGTGGGCTGATTTGGTTAACCGGTCCACAATCACCCATATCGAGTCATGCCCCTTCCTAGTCTTGGGCAATCCGAAGATAAAATTCATAGATATAAAGTCCCATTTCCACTCGGCTAAGGGCATGGGCTGTAGAAGGCCCGATGGTCGGCGGTGTTCGGCCTTGACCTGTTGACAAGTAAGGCATCGGGACATACTCTGCTATTTCTTTTTTTATGTTGTCCCACCAATAGTTTCGCCTTAGGTCCCGGTACATTCAGTACTACCTGGATGCATTGCCAATTTGGAGTTGTGGGCAGCATTAAGAACTTCTTCCCGTAGTCCATGGAGATTTAAGACACAAAGACGGCCTCGGTACTGCAATCCCTCATTAGAACTGACTCTTCACTCGGATTTCGCATCATTCCCCGCTCTTTCCTTCATCTTTTTTAAACAATTCATCGCCTTCTTGGGCTTCGATGATTTTACTGATAATTAGCGGCTGAACATGAACGTGGGCTATGACCTCGTACGGTTCCTCCACGGTTAGCTTTATGTCGAAGTCATGTACAAATTCCACCATGTTCCATTCTCTCACCATCAATGGGGCTGCAAATTCGAGTGTTCTCTTGCCGCTCAAGGCATCCGCCACCAGATTGGCCTTGCCAGGGTGATATGAGACTTCAAACTTGAAATCCTTCAACGTTTCCATCCAGCGACACTGTCTCATGTTCAGATCATTTTAAGTGAAGATGTATTTGAGGACTCTTATGATTACAGAAGAGCTCAAACTCTTCACCATAGAGATAATGTTTCCATATCTTCAAAGCAAATACCACCGCCACTAGTTCGAGGTCATGGGTAGTATAATTCTCCTCATGCTTCCTTAGTTGTCGAGAAGCTAAGAAATTACCCTATCCTTCTGCATGATTACGCAACCCAAGCCCACACGAGAGGCGTCAGTATAGACGGTGTATTTGACCCCTTGCTCAAGTAACACAAGCACCGGCGCTGATGTCAGTTTATCCTTCAATTCTTGGAAGGCCGCCTCTACTTTCTCATTACAGGCGAACTTGATGTCCTTCTGCGTAAGCTGGGACAACGGTCATGCTATTTTTGAAAAATCTTTAATAAACTTTCGGTAGTAGCTTGCAAGACCGAGAAAACTCCTTACTTCTGTAACTGAATTCAGTTGCATTTATACGGCTGCCACCTTGGCGAGATCCATGGATATGCTTTCCTTGGACACCACATGTCCTAGAAATTTGACCTCCTTCTTCCAAAAGTCGCATTTCCTAAATTGCGCAAACAACTGATTTTTCTCAAGGGTTTCAAGGACCACTCGCAAATGTTCTTCATGCTCTTCACGACTACTTGAATACACCAATATGCCGTCAATGAATACGATGACGAATCTGTATAAGAATGGCCTGAAGACTCTGTTCATGAGATCCATGAATACCGCTGGAGCATTAGTGAGTCCAAACGGTATAACTAGGAACTTATAGTGGTCAAAGCAGGTTCTAAAGGCTGTTTTCTATACATCCTCATCCCTGATTCGCAGCTGATGGTACCCTGATTGTAGATCGATCTTTGAGAAGTATTGAGCACATCTCCGCTGGTCGAACAAGTTGTCAATTCTGGGCAATGGTATTTATTTCGAACCATCACCTGGTTCAATCTCTTGTAATCTACGCATAATCACAATGTGCAATCCTTCTTTTTCACAAACAGGACCGGGGTTCCCCATGGCGAAACGCTGGGTCGGATAAAGCCTAACTCTAATAAGTTGTCGATTTGAGTCCTAAGCTCTTCCATCTAACATGGGGGCATGTGGTAAGTCTGCAAGGAAATGGGTGTGGCACCCAGAGTTAGATCGATCGTGAAGTCTATTTCTCGTCGAGGAGGAAGTTCGAGTATGGATTTAAACACGTCCATGAAGTCTTGTACCACGGGGGTGCATATTAGTGAGGGTTTATCATAACCCTCTTCCAATGAAGCATAACATAAAATTTTACGTTCATGGCTAACCTGGACTGGGAATGTGAAGGAGGCGCCTTCACCATCATATACCTTCACTGATAGAGTATCACAGTCAATTTCTGCCTTCATCACAGTCAACCAGTCCATGCCCAGGATGACGTCATAATGGAAAATCTTAGTCGTTATTAGGTCCACGAGTACCAACTTGCTTCCCAAGTCTATGAGGCAGTCACGACACATTTTCGTCGCTTCTGAGAAGGTCCCGGCGATGGCAATGATTTTTACTCCTACAATGAGAGTGAGGCGTAGCTCTAGATGCTTGACGGTTGCATGTGATATGAGAGAAGTAGTGGACCTAGTGTCCACTAAGAGGAATATGGGAGTACCTTGTATATGGGTTGTCACCTCAAAGACCGTAGGAGTGGGGGTGACTGTATCTTGGCTCTCTGCTCCTAATGCGTGAACTCGAGTTTGCTGCGGAAGATTCAGTCGTTGCATAAGCTATTGTGGCAGCCTAACTTAAGCTGCAGGAGGTCGACGGAATTGCTGGTCCGGTCCTATCGCCCTCAGAGGAGGAATTTGCATGGCTTGCTATGAGGGCTTATTGATACGTTGAGGGGGCATGAAGCCATGGTCCCTCATTCTTGAAAAATAAAAGGGCTCTAAGTGGCCTACCCTCTTGTAGTAATCGCACATGAGGTTTGACCATGCAAAAGGAGCTACACGGGATGCAGGCCTAGGAGGAGAGCTCAGGCGCAGCCTTTTCTCGGTGAAGGTTGAGGACTGCCCTTCCGTCCTATTCTGCGGGCCCAACTGTAGTCGAGTTCGAGCGACTCATTCTTCATCTTGTTCTGACCGAAGGGACATCTATACTAATTCGGGGTATGTCCTGACATTTGCACAGCACATATTGGAGTAGATACTGCTCCTTAGGCCCTCGATAAAATGCCGCATCTTAGTCTGCTCATCGGCCACAATCAGAGGAGCGTAGCCTGACAATTCGGCGAACCGGCTCTCGTATTGTGCTACAGACATTGCTCCCTGTTGGAGGCGAAGGAACTCGTTCTCTCTCTATCTCATTGCGGTATGTTTGTGGAAAGTATTTATGGTAAAAATGGGTTTCGAATGCTTCCCACGTCCATACATAGCCTATAAAGGTGGTTCTGAGTACGCTTTCCCACCATACATCGGCCTCCTTCTCAAAGAGGTAGGAGATCAACTCGACACTCTCAACTTCAGAGCAATGGAGAGGTCTAAGCAACTTGGTGACCCGATTCAGCCAATGCTCGGCTTCTTGAGGGCGATGGGTGCCAACGAAAGTAGGAGGCCTAAATCTCTGAAACAGCTCAAATAGGTTGCTTGTGGTGACCGTAGTCATGGCCACACCAAGTTGCTCCAGTTGTTGCATACACATGTTGTGGGCCATGGTTCCCATCATAGTGGCTAACATCTGTTGTTGTTGTTGCATAAAAAGCAACATCGGACCCATTTGGTCCATAGCTGAGGTTGTCGGAGGTGCGGATGCTGTGGCTTGAGTTGACGACACTTCCGGAGTAGCTTCTTGGGTAGTACTACCCGTATTGTGGGAACCGGCCGCCCCTTGGTGGCCTTGTTGATCATCAGGAGTTAAGTGATCCCTCTCGACTAGGCTGCCGTGAGGTAGGCGAACAAAACGACCGTCACCCCGAGAACGCATCTCTTGGAAAGACGTTCCTTAGAGTGTTAATCACTAGAGCATCATCCATTTAAAGGTTGTACACAAATATACAAGACCTATAGGTTCAATTCATAAGTATAAGCAACTATACATACAAGGCATTCACAAGGTAAGAAGAAAATTTCAAGACAACCCATACATTCATATTAAATTCAAAATGCCATTAGCATGGCCGGTTACATCCTACAACATGGATTACATGTGTCACTATATACTCCAAACATAAAGAAAATACAGCCTAATCAAAGTAAAGAGTGACAACTATCCTTCAATACATCGAAGTAATTCTAATTGACTCAAAACAAACTACTAATTATCAGTAGAGTTAAGCTACTATTCTTCTGGGTCGGATGAGGACGGGGTGCTTCCTCTCCTTTGCTGCATCAAATAAAGGTCTTTATGGCCCAATATATTTTCTTGTTCCATTTCTCCTGCTCTACTTGGTGCCTTGCTTGGTTCTCCTCAATCCTAGCTATCTTAGCGTCGAGCGTATCCAAGCGCTCGCGTATGTCTGGAACGGTAAGCGGCCCTTCGTTGACCTCCTTCGCTTTTTCAGCCTCTTCAGCTTCTTCCTCACCCTCATCACTCTCATCACTTTCATCG
This sequence comes from Magnolia changhungtana, assembly GCA_030180095.1. Taxonomy (NCBI): domain Eukaryota; kingdom Viridiplantae; phylum Streptophyta; class Magnoliopsida; order Magnoliales; family Magnoliaceae; genus Magnolia; species Magnolia changhungtana. The sequence continues at coordinate 1,093,469 of JASAUF010000117.1, read as the reverse complement.
CCTTCCTCTTCTTCTTCATCAGCATCCCCAATTTCCTCAATGTGTGCATGTTGTTGTTTAGGTCTCATTCCCATAAGGTTTAACATCTTATCACCCAAGATTTCCGTCGGTACGGGTTTCCTGTTTGATCCACCTATCCCATACTGTCGAGCCATATGGCAGACTAGACGGCCAAATGGAAGGACTATGTCCTTCCGCGTCGCCTTAATAGCCTTCACGATTTGGTGTATTATACTAGGGGCACACACCTCTGCTCCATGATCCACTTGATACAAGAATTCCACCATATAACGGGTGCATTTGGTGCGGTTCTTCGACCTCGGGTATAGATTGTAGGTAGCAATGCGGTGAAGTAACCGGTATTCGGGGGCCAAGGCTGTCATGTACAGGCCAACATCCCGCGTCCATTGGGTTGCTCAGCTGTACAGGAAACGAGTTCGTTCATTGTGGCCTCGACCCGATTCTAAATTCCTTTTGTCAATTTACACTTCCCCCAATGGCACTCCCAGTATTTTAGAAAAATCCTCAACTCCAAAGTGGATATTCTTGCCACGTACTATAATATCAAATCCTAGGGGCGTGAATTGAGGGTTCCTAATTCGAGTGTAGAACGCCCTAGCTTACCCCTCATCGGCTTGCGCACCTCCATAAAACATGGGACCCCATCCCTTCTCCATAAGTTGATTGAGTAGAGAGTAATTACTTAACAAATGTTCCTCCATGGAGGCCTCAAAGGTGACCTGCGCACGCGAAAATTTTCCAAATCTTCAATGGGTGTTTCATCGGCTCGCGCTGTAAGCTCCCTTTGGGAATCATTTCTTCTCTTGGATCGGACTTCCGAGCTTGGTTTCCCTTTTGGATAGGCCGCCTTCTTACTTCATCTTTCTCGGCTCGGCTCGCCTCCTTGGGAGTCGGTCTTTTCTTCTCCACGAGGGAAAGGACCATCGGAATGAAGAACAAGGAGGCAATGGTTGCTAGGAATGCTATCTCCCTCGACTAAGAATGGATTGTATGTAAGAAAATATAGGTGGATTGTTGAAGGAAGGATTCTAGGAATGGTTTTAAGAAGGGGCTTGAGAATGAGTTTAGGAATGGGTTTGGGGAATGGCCTTTGGAAAAGAGTTTGAGAATGGGTTTGAGAATGGATTTGAGAAAGAGTTGTTAAGAATGGTTTTGGGAAAATGGGTTGGAAGTGGATGTTGGTAGATGGGTTTGGGTTGGATATAAGGAAGAAGAGATGGGTTAGTTGAAGGGGAAGGTTTTGAGAATGGGTTTGAAGAAATGGGATTTGAGAAAGGGGTTTTAAGGATGGGTTTTGGAAGTGGTTTTGGGAATGATGGTGTGAAATAAATAGGGAGAAAGGGATTGTGAAGGAAGGGAAGATGGGAGTTTGTTGGAGGGGTGAGTTTTGAAAATGGTTGGTAAGATGTGAGGATTTGGGAGATGATTTTGGGATTTTGAGAGGAAGGAGGGTTCTTTAGAGGTTTTGGAAGGTTTGAAGTGAACTGAGAGGGGAGGAAATGAGGCTATTGGCCTTTTAATTATAAGAAAAGTAGGCCCCACACGTGTTTAAACTGTAAAATAGGCCACCCATCATTGGCCCTGGGCGGGGGCCACGCTACCCACTGTGTAACCGGGTAGGGGCCATGTGGGTTGGGCGGGGGCCACGCCACCCACTGCATGTCGGGGCGGGGGCCACGCCGGGCGCTGCCTTTCCGGTGGGGGCCACGCAGGCTGGGCAAGGGCCACTTGATTTTTGGTTTCCCGGTCGCGGGTAATGGCCCCCAGGACGTGCCATATATGAATTTGGGGTAGGAGAAGCTGGTCTATCCAATGAACCTAGTTATTTCGCAAGATTCCCTTCAGTTAGTGTAAAAAAAATTCAATTTATCTATATTTTCACTATTTATGGTAAATTTTAGTTCATCCATAGATCTTCATTCCTGAACGGGTCAGAAGTATCAAGTTTGGCCCGGTGTTGGCTCATTTGGTCTAGGACAATGGTTTCGGTCGTCTAATCATTCAGTTTCAGGCTCATTCCTATCAATGGGCTGAGACAGTATAAGACTCTCGGATCTATTCCCAGCATCACCACTCTCTCTAGCTTCTTAATCCAAACCCTTCGAAAGTCATACCTTCCATCCAAGATTGTCGATTCAGGTGCCTGGGGTGATTCCTAGCATTTCTGTATCTCTATTGCGTTTCCTGTCAAGTCAGCGGACGCACTAGTAAGTTCATGGTCCATGACCCAATTAATTCCAAACCATTGCTCTTATACCAACTTGTAACGCCTTAAAAATTGGGGGTCGTGCATACACTTGACTTCAAAGTTCCCGGGTGTCACTTACAACTAAATTTTACTATTTTGTGTTTAATCCAGTTTAATGAGCAGTATGTTATTGCATGGAACATGAATCACAATCACAACTAATCTACTGAAATGAAAGCAGCTAATGTTCAAAAGTTTACAAAATATATCAACAGGTCGCCCAAGGCGTCGCCCGACAAAATACAAAAAATGACATGTCCAAAAGAATAGCACGCTGAGTCCCTTACTCAGCAATCCAAGTCCGACGGCGAAATCTACGGCGAACCGCCCATCAACTGGAAGTAGGACAACTCATCCTCCTCATCAATGCTCGCTCCGCATGGCTCATCGAACTCAACATCACCTGCAGCTACTGAAGAGTCTGGTTGGTGTTTTAAAATACCGTCTAAGAGTGGGAGTGAGTGATCAACTTAGTGGGTGATATTACCCCAAAGTTACAACAAGAATCAATTCTATGATGAATTTAATGAAAGACAAACATTTATAAATTCCTAACTAATCTCGTTAATGTATATACATGAAATATGATATGATACATGACCTCGCAACAACACTCCCTCGAGCAACTTCGTCTAACGATCGCACATGACCAACACTCCCTCATTGCGACCTCAACTGCCGAGTCGCCAATCCTAACTAATGCGATGCGATCGTGATCGTGTTAGCCAAGTCTATAATTAATTCCGTTCATCCAGCAAATTGGAGAAACTAGTATACCCCACGATATCAGTGCCCTCAACTAGCTGCGAGGCCAAGGCCCCCTCAACGTGCGAGGCTAGGATCCCGCGATCCTTGATCCCATCAGTTCCCCATCCCCGATTTCAAGCACATGGGGAGTGCTAGGAAGTGGGATCACTCGCGGTCACACGGGGAGGCTAGTCACCCCAACGTAAGTCAACAGCTCAGTCACAGTGTCCCATTCCACCATGCCCAGCTCTCGAGACAATGGAACAATTTTCAATGGTTATCAATGGGCTTACGTGGGCGAAGGGTGTTCCAAGTTCCATACAGGCGTGAGTAGACATGGTTAACAAACATGGTTGGTCAGTAAGTGGACTAGACCGTGTGAGTTCAGGCAAGTATATGATGGACGACATCAGGTACTAGCGACCCATGTAGTCCAAGTACTGTCGCCCATTCGCATCCGCCCAAATCCGCTGGTCTAGCCACAGGATGGTCCTACTAACGGGACCACCTTCTCCCACCTCAGTTCCCTGACCAACCTAGGAATTTGATGGTATTCAATAATACTCCAACCATTCAGGGTTCATCTTCTAACACAAGTGAAGTCAAGCACTTCATACATCAAGCATAAAAATTCGGATTTTTCTATAAATGCAACTACTATCAACAATATGAAATTAATGTGTATGTGTGTTGTACGGGGTTACCGAAGAGACTAAGAACTATATATCACTCATAGCACAAGAATACAACAAGGATTAATGTAATCATGCATGCTACAAGGAAAAATTATACAAGATTCATATATGAGATGAATATGCAACACCAATTTCATACCCAATCATGATGAAGAACAAACAAACAACACTTAACCATTTCATGTAATTTGGGAGGACCTATCATGTAGGTTCTTGGCTAGGTTCTCTCTAGATTACTCAAACACATCACCCTAACATTCATAATCATTAAAATTCATCCTAAAATTGGTGCTAGGCCACCCAAGAATAATAGTCTGCACCTATGGATCGTTGAGAGCTTGAGGAAACGACCTAAAAGTGTCGAACTCGCCAGTCAATTGGCCGAAATCTTGAGTCAAATGCATTTGCATGTTAGGTTACATGTAAAACCTAACTCAAAACAAGGGATTTCTAAAAAGATGAGTGATTACCTCCCTAATCGATTGGAAGTTATGCTTGGAGTTGTGGATGTGGGGAAAGGAAGGAGATTTGCTAAGGTTCCAAGTTTTCTTATACCCCTCCTACAACAACACTCTCCTTCACTATCTTCTTCCTTTCTTCTTTCTTCTTTCTCTCTCTTCTCTCTCATTTGTTGCTGGAATTTAGTGTGAGAGTGGGTGAGAGAGTGTTTGAGGGTTTTATTTCCTAGGTTTGGGCTAAATGGCCTTAAGTTCCAATAATCTCCCTACAATGGCCCTATAGGACCCCCCCTTTGGCTTTGAGGTTGCCCTGTCACCCCTCTGGCCACTAAATTTGAGTGTAGGTATCCCATGGCCCGACGAGGGGCTGTATAAAATTTGAAGGCAAACGGACGCGGGGTTTTATCGTACGGTTCCGATATTTAAGTGGTCATGTGGGGTCCATTTCTGGCTGTTGGGGCAACTCTGATGGCCCCCTGGCCATGAAATTTATAGGATATGTGCTCCATGGCCCAATGAAGGGTCATGCAAAACTTGAGGGCAAACGGACGCAGGGTTTTATCGTACGGGTCCGATTTGCGATCAACGGTCACCGTTCCACGGTCGGGGTTCAGATTTTATGGACGGGCGTAGAAATATGTTTTCGGCCTTCCCCATAAATTTAGAAGAGATTTGACAGCTAAAATGCCTATTATCTCAGTTTCATTTAAAAGAGTCAGTGATTTAAAATTCTAGCCTTTGAACCAAGGCTGGGGTTAGTTGCGCTTGACAAGTGTTGTCAGGACTGCATAGATAATTAATTTCTAGGCGTCTGCTGAGTCCGTGGTCCATGACAGACCACAAGCCCAGTGAGGTCTACGGTTTCTCCAATTTTTAGATTTTTTCCGACCTTCCTTAGCCATTGCACGGCCCACACAGGCTATTGCCAAAGAAAAACAGGCTATCTGGCTTAATGGTCTACACTTGGTCCAAACATATCCAGGCTCATTCACCTTAATGGGATAACCTGGGTTAATTTGTTGGTGGTACCCCTCACACGAGCGGCTTAATTGAGCGGTCCTGTGGCAAATCCCACATGGACGCCTCAGGACACTGTTCTGGTTGGGCCAGGTGTTACAACTGCTATTACTAGCACCGGTCGCACTGCCTCTAGACGTTGGATGAAATATTAACACGTGTTTAAAAGAGCCATTTTGCCGTAATAGGCATCATTTCTCAATTAATGCGGCTTCCTGATTGCCTATATATATGCAGCTTCGTATTCACACCTATTACGCTTCACATCCCTTTTTTTTTCTATATTATATCTTCTGAATTTTCCATTGCTCTGCTCTCGTTCTTTAATCATGGCTTCTTCTTCATCCCAACCAACTTTCGATTAAAAAAAAGACTAATGTCAATGATGGATCTATTTGCAAGAAGATGCATAAAGGAAATGATCTTTAAGTCTCCGATCCATAAGGATGCTTTCTACCCGGGTCCTTCATTTTCTCCAGATGCTTTGGTCGAAACATTATGACCTTTAGATTCATTCTTCCCAATCTACCCAGGAGAAAACACCATTATTAGATTTGAGGTCGTTCCTGATATGATCAATGCATTAAAGATGCTGAGATTGTGGCCAAAACTACTTCCAAGATGGGAAGATTGGTTCAATAGAGTATTGGCTCAACATGGGGATTTGTGGAAAGAACTAAGTATTTTCGAATGCATTAAACTATCGCTTTCTGAGTACTTGCTAACATTCCTCTCCTTCTTGCCTTAACATCATTTTCGAGCACTTACACTAATACTTTCATGTTCGGCTGCGGTCCAATGAGTGTCTCCGAGTTAGAGTTAGTGATGTCTTGGGGGGGGGGGGGGGAGGGGTGAATAGGACAATGCCCAAATAATCGAAATAAATGCGAAATACGAAAATATTACAAAAATCTCAATCGCTTGATATTGAAACCTTGATTCCAAATAATTCGTAGGACAACCTTCACCTAAAATATTAGGCAGGATAACCTTATTTCACTAATGTCTTTAAAATCAAACTTTCAAACTAACAAGAGTATATAAAAGGATTACAACAGTCACCACTGAAATGAAATAATAAATTACATCCAATCACCAAAAATAATAAAGCATTCACCACATGGCATAAGGAGTTATAGTGGTTTGATGCTTAAAACAACCACACCTACTCCACTCACAAAATTATTGCCCTCGTAATTTTGGCTTTCACTATAAAAAGGTTTTCATAGGATCACCTTAATAACCTGATATAGTTCCTTGTAATTTTCACGAGCTATCACAATAAAAACCCTACTGAGATTTTCACAGGATATCTCAGAAAAACCTAAAATGAATTTCAGAATGTATACTTGTCTTTAAATGTAGAAAATGTAGCAAAAGGATTTCTTTCTTGACCCTAGATGGCATAGTGTTCAATCAGACAGAAAGGGTCTAAAGTTCTATAGATTTTAAAAATGGAAAATCTAAATGCTACTTGATTCAATTCTCTTAAATCTCAAAGGAAGAGTATAGTTTACTCTCTTAGATTAAGTTTAAAATAATCTTGAGAAAAAGATAATTAAATAAGCTATTAAAATAAAATTCATAAATATCAACAAATAGCTTGTTGATGACTTGAGCTTCTCTCTCTCTTGCAGAAGAATTATAGGAATTTTCGTTGTAATTTAGAATGAGAGATAGACTCAATTTATAGGCAAAGAGGTTAGAACTTCAACTAGCCTAAGATAGTCTTCGACTAGCCTGAGTTCACCAGATTCTGTTCAACAGATTTCGGATTATGAGGGATAAGATTTATCCAAAATTTGGCTGGCCTGAGGTCAAATTCGGCTGGCTGAATTCCTGCAAATTTCAAAAGATTGTGTTGCTAGAATTTCACCCAAACTTTCTCGGGTTGGCCGAATTTTAAGCTTGGGCTAGTCGAACCAAAACTCGAGCTAGCCGAATTTATTACAAAAGTTGTTATTTTGCTTGGGCTTGAAGTTGGGCTAGCCGAGGAAGTTTAGGCTAGCCAAACCGAAAGTTAGGCTGGTCGAATTCCATAGCAAAACAACTTTTAAAAACTCATGATAAATAATTTTTGAAAGCACTTAATCCTAAGGTCTTTCTAGGGTTATAACACCTGAGATATATCAAATATCTGGGTCACTTTCACTTGTACTTTGTCTTTGAACTTTGACTTGGACTTTATCTTGAACTTTTGTCTTGGACTTTGCCTTAAACTTTGTCTTGAACTATGTCTTGGAACTTGGCTTGAATACGGGCGACGATTTCTTTGAGAAGATGTGTCGATCTTGTTTTGACCATAAGCCAATCTTGAGCTGATCTTTAGGTTCTACCTTGAAGCGGTTTTGTCTCATAAAATTTGACAATCTATGTGTGCTTAACATCATAGCACTTACAATCTCCCCCTTTGTCAATTTCGTGACAAAACACACAACATTACATAAATACTCATTCATTAACAAGATCAACCATACATAGATCAACAATACACATCTGTAATAACCTTGAAGCTACCCTTGTAATCTTCGTAGCTCACAATTGATGATGCTCAATTGACACTCTCCCTGAGAAATATACATATTACATTCTAACATTTCATTCTACTAGCATTTTTATCCACAAGTATATATAATCCATTATTCCATACTAGCATGCATTTAAAGTATTCATTGCACACACACACACACACACACATAGCACTATTCTCTCCCCCTTTTTGTCACAAGTTGGCAAAGGAAGAATATCATAATAATATAAATAACAAAATATAGAATTAGCATATAGCAGGTAAATCAAGGAGATCACATGAAATATCCAAAACATATTATCTAAAATATCCAAATGTCATCAAATACATCATCAAAGCAATCCAAAGTATTAAAACAAACTACAAAATAAGTTTAGTACATAACCAACATAAGTAAGAAAGATAAATAAATCAAGCTCAATCTGACCTAGAAGACGATGGTTCAGACATTGAGGTATCATTAAGCCGCAAACTCCAGTTCGTAAGGCCCGTATCCTAGTCCGTACCATTCCTTAGACTCTTGCGATTCTCCTCGTGGAATTTCGGCAACCTGCGACCTGTAAACAACATTTGTGCGTGACCCTAAGTTGTATCCCGTAGACGATGAAATGCATTTTTTTATCTAGATCATCCAACAGCATGGGGCGCACCATGGTGTTTCATCTAGACCGTCCAACCATGGACGTTTAGTAGCATAGGTTGCTGGACTGTATGAAGTGATAACATAAATATCAGCTTGATTCAAAACGAGTGGGCCACGCTAACGTGGACCCCACTTAATGTGTTGTATATCCACGCCGTCCATCTGGACGTGGGACCCTTCGTATGTGTGGCGTCTCCACCGTCCAGCTGGGACGGTGGGACCCACCGTGATATAAGTGTTTTATCTACACCGTCCATTAGTGGACGTTGTTGGACGTCAATCTAGCAGGACCCACCATGATGTGTTATCCATATCGTCCAATCATTTGTAGAGACTGTTTTATGGCATTACAAGGAGAATGAGATAGATCTAAATTTCAAGTGGGGCCCACCATTATGTATTTTATCCACGTGTCCAGTAGTCGTGGGTCCTAACTTGATATATGTGGTGTACCCACACCATCCAGCAAGGGACGGTGGGTCCCACATTATATATGTGTTGTACTCCACCGTCCAACCACGTGGACGGTGGGGCCCTGATGTAGGTGTTTTATCTACACCATCCCTACACGTGGGACAGTGTGACCCACCGTGATGAATGTTTTGATCCACACCGTCCACTGTTCACCACATGGACGGTGGGTCCCACAATGATGTATGTGTTTTATCTACACTGTCCATAGGACAGTGGGCCCTACCATGGTGTATGTATTTTATCTGCACCGTCCAGGTGGGATGGGATCCACTGTGATGTATGTATTTTATCTGCACCGTCCAGCTGGGATAGGACCCACCTGAGGTATGTTTTGTATGCACGCCGTCCATGAGCAGTGGCCCACTATGATGTATTTTATCCACGCCGTCTAGGGCAGGCAACCCATCGTGATGTATGCATTGTATATCCATGTTGTCCATTTGGTGAGGCCCATCTGACTCGTGCAGGGCCCACCTGCTATTTGTGTAAGGCCCATCTGCATTATGGCAGGTCCACTTGCTGTATGTGTAGGGCCCACTTGCTTTATATGAGGCTTGTGTGAGAGGTCCATTGTGATGTATATTAGGCCCATGTGATGAGGTCCGTTGTGATGTATATCAGGCCCATTGTGATTGTATGTGAGGCCCACTGGGACAGTGTGAGGCCCACCACAATGTATGTGTTATATACACATTGTTTATCCATTTTTAGGCCGTGGACCCCACTGCCTTATGCAGGCCTACCATGTATGAGTGATGGGCACGCGCTGTCCATCCACTTCCTAGATAATTAGAGGGCTGAGAGCCTCGTTATGATTCCGATTCCGATCCCAAATGGACCGTACCTTAGAACAATAGTGGTTAAAGGTCCACTGTTGTAAACCTCCTTAGGGCCTATTGTTAAACCTATACCTTGTTGGGTTAACCTAAATCATTGGGCCCCCATTGGCGATACCCATCTCACCTTATTAGGCTAACCTAAACCGTTGGGCCCCATTGATGCTAGTGCCTTCCACCTTGCCTTGTAGGATTATCCCAGCCTTGAGGCCCACCTTGTTCGTACCGGGCCTCCATAGGGAAGCTAGTTCATGGCATGATAGAGTGGATGAGGAAGCCCACTTATTACACTTGGGCTCATCTTCTTGACTCCATTTTTTGTATGCCCATTAGGTTCACCCCATGAGGTCTATCCCCATTGATGTTACTGATACCCATCTTCCTTGTTGGGCTATCCCAAACCTTTGCACCCCCATTGATGATGGTGTCCTCCACCATACCTTGTAGGATTATCTAAACCATGGAACCCACCTTGTGTTCATACCAGGCCTTCCATAGGAAATGTGGCCGACCTAGATACATGTGTTTGCCCAAGTTTAATAACCATACCTAAGGCCCATTTAAATGTTGAGCGGGCTACCCAATCCGTGTGGAAGGACACATAGTCCTAGATGTATGGACCCCACCAAAGCCCATCTTGTGTACGTATCGGGCCCCATAGGAAAGCCCAATTTATTACATAATAAAGAGGGTGAGGAAGCCCATTTGTTGTACTTAGATTTATCCTCTTAACTCGCCTTGTTGTATACCCACTTGACTCACCCTATGAGGCATATCTTATCCTTGGACTAAGTTTCTAGGACCGTGGTATCATGTATGTATCATCCACACCGTCCATTTACTTTTTGGGACAAGGGTGAGGCCCATCCTTGACATTAGTATATCATCTAGGTCATCTGCTAATTGAAGGAGAGTACATCATCACCCCTTGTTGTAGATGGAAGAATATGTAGTATGAGATTTGGTATATCCACTGTATAGAGCCTATCTCGATGAATGGGTTAGATCCGTCGTCCTTCCAGTGGACCCCGCCTTGGGATATATGTTATATTAGTGTCTTGAGAAGCTAATGTTAGTCTAATGTGGAACATACAATAAGGACTTCTATATGGGGCATATCGTTATGCTCCCACTCTTTATATGTGATATACCGGTTAAGGCCGGTTATTGTCTGCTACACCTGATAATCATGTTAGTGTACTTAGTCTAGTAGGACACACTAAGAACATGCTTAATATTACATCATGGCATATGCCCATATGCATCATTTGTATGCCTGTTATGAGAATGATTGATCATAGCATATGTCATTGGGCTCAGATTTTCTGGGGACTCCTTGTGAGACGGAGTTGCCCCACATGATCACACAGTACGCGCAGGTTTGATGCATGACTGGATGGTATGACTCATGCATCTCGTGTTTTATGTGGCATGATCACTTTACGCCCTAGTGACATCAGGGTTGTGGCCTCCACAGGCATATCGTGGATGGCCAGATGGGACACCAAAAATATTTAGGACTCAGCATATGGGCACATTCGATGTCCATGGGTGAAAACCCTTAAACCCCTGTGGCCAGAGGATGCTCCAACGTCTATACCGAGTGGATACATGAGCCCCCGAGTGCCGAGTACCAGTAGAGGGCATCTCCCACTGTGTCGTGATCGGTTGTAAAGGGGGTGTGACCTTACCTGCCCGGGTGAAGGGGGCTCAGCTAGGTTGAGTTCGACCAGCTCGTAAATGGGTCCTCTATCGATGAGCCAGGTAGGCATTGACATACTACTGGCCAGGCGGATAGTGAGGTCTTTTCCACTTACTTGATTGTGCGCGATGGGGCGACAATCTGGTGTAGAGTGTACTAGACCCTGGTGATATCCCAGAGAGGTACGGTACTAATATTGCGACACCCCGTCACTGTTGCACACGTGGGCGGACGTTGATGTGGGCGGGGCCTAAGGACCTGGGCGAGCTACCAGTAGTTGGCATGCTATTGTGTTGGCAGGCTACTGTGCATACATTGGAGCGGAACCTTGTCCCACATCGAAAATGTTGTGGTGGTTATATGTGGATCTACTGAGTAGGAATTTTGTACTCAGCATCTGACTCATTCATGCATTATCTACTCGGGATGGTGGTGTGCAACCAAATCATTTTATGTACCTTCGCAATGGCCAAGATTTCTGTTGGATGCGCGACCAACTTGAGATCAGGAGTTTACCACATTGAGTCTAGCTATCCAAATTTAGGTATGAGACTGGTTTGGATATAAGTCCCTTGTGATGAACCCCACAGCTTGTGATACCACGTACTATCATCCCGACTATACACTCCAGCTTTGTCATTTCTTTTGCATTGCATATTGTATTGCATCATTGTATATGAAATTTGGTTTACTATGTTTCTGCATTACATGGCCTAGATAAGGCTGATGGTATTCGTGGACTTGTCAGGATTTGCACATTGCATTGTATCCTTAGCATATGAAAATTTAGCATACTATGTCTTGCATCACATAGCCTTGTTATGGTTGACAGTATTCATGAACTTGCCAGTATTTCCGCTTACTCTGATATTTGTGTGCTTGGCACATGATTGCGCACACACGCACCACCCTCTAAGCTTCTTAGTAAGCTTATGCATGACCGTTGCGTGCAGGTGACGTTAGGTCGTAGCAGTATTGAGGCAGGAGCTTGTGGAAGATCATTTTGGAGATTTTGTTATTTATGTATTTCCCTTTCAGCACTGTATTCTAATATTCATATTAGTGGATATTTGGTGATGATGTTGTTCTTGTGATTTGGGTATACTTGTGGTTATGTTTCTTTATAAAAAAAAAAAATTACACAAAAAATCCTCCTTGTAGGATCCCAGGATTGGAATCTAGCGTATGGGTGTTGGGAGCCGAGAATGGGGTACTACAGAGGTTGTCGGCACCGGATTCAGCGATCGAGAATTTTGTGAGCCTGGTTCCCGAGTTTGGGGCATGACACGATTGATGCAATGGAAGTACTTTTTCATGTACTTCATTGTAGATTATTGGGTTTGGGCCAATGAAGCCTGTGATACACCTATGATACATGCAGATCCTCAACCTTCTCCTCAAGTGCAGATAGTCTCTCATCAAACTGAGAGGGATGGTAGTCAGAATCAACTAGATCATCAGAATCTTCTAACTCATTAAAAATATCATCCATGGTTGTGTCTCCTACTAGCTGTGGTTCTTCTTCTCCTTCTCTTTGCTCGGGAAGAGGTGTAAAGTTCATCATATTCAAGTTTGAGTTGTTAAAAGGTAGTTCGGATTAATTATCATTTTTCTTTTCATCATTAAGTATCACTTTTCAATTTTCTTTCCATGCATATCCAATTTTCAAATAAACATAGAAAATAAATGCAAAGAAGAAAATAAAGACATAATAATTATTTAACAATACACAGTCTAATATCATGCTTTAGATTTGAAAACTTAACATTGTCAAGCGACTTAGTTGGTATATCTACAAGCTGCTTCTTAGTTTGAATGTATTCTAGCATGATAGTTTTATCTTCAACTAATTCTCGAATATAATGATATTTGAGACGTATCATGTGGATATCATAAGCTTAAGTTGAGAGACATATCTGATTATTCGTTTGACAGAAGATAAGTGGGATTCTTTAAGATCAGATCAATATCTAGCACAGATTCCAACACTAAATGCGATATCGGGTCTACTAGCAGTTAAATACAACAGATTACCGATCATACTACGATATAGTCAAGAGTCTACACTTTTACCTAATTCATCTTTTGAGAGTTTAAGAGTCATACTCATTTGAGTGTTGAAATTTTTACCATTCTCAAAACAAAACCTTTTTACAAGGTTCAAAGCATATTTGGTCTATGAGATAACATACCATCTTCAAGTTGTTTGACTTGTAATCTAAGGAAATGTTTAGTTTACCGACCATACTCATTTCAAACTTGGATTTCATTAAATCCGCAAACTTAGTAGATTTGTTAACGCACGTAGATCCATAGATAATATCATCAACATAGATTTGAACTATCAGTATATGATCATTATATTTCTTGACGAATAGGGTTTTGTCAATATTTACCCATAACAAAATTATGACTAATTAAAAATTAAGTCAATTTTTCATACCATGCTCTGGGAGATTGTTTTAAACTAGAAAGAGTCTTTTTAATACGGTAAACATGATCGGGAAGTTTGAGATCTTCAAAACCTTTTGGTTGTTCAACATAAACTTCCTCATTTAGATCACTGTTTAGAAAAACATTGTTTACATTCGTTTGATTCATTTTGATTTTTTATGGCATGCAATGTAAATAAATAATCTAATCAATTATCGTAATCAATACTTTCTATCTAAGTATAAACTTGTACAACTAGTCGTGCCTTATTTCTAATAATATTCCTTGTTTCATCAATTTTATTTTTTAAAATCCACTTGGTTCCAATCACATGTTTGTCAGTAGGTCAGGAAACCAAATACCATGCATCATTTCTAATAAATTGATTTAATTCATCTTGCATGGCATTTATCAATGAGCGGTTCATTTACATTACTCTGTTCAATTTGTGAAGTAAAGCAAACATGATTACATATATTTTCTAGTTGTCTTCTTGTCTGGACGCTAGTGTGAGGGTTACTAAGTATTTGATCAGTCGGATGGTCTAGGACTGACCTTAACTTAGTATTGACAGATTTAGATGAAGATTCAGGTATATTAATTAAATTGATATCATCATCATCTTGATCAAGATTAGGTGTGTGATCGAATGACCATCTATCATAACATTTATAGATACTTTTATAACCCCAGTTCTTTTGTTAAGAACACGGTATGCCAAACTATCTAGGGCATAACCTAGAAATATTCTCTCATCGCTTTTGGCTTCAAAATTTTTCAAAATTTCACAGTCACATAAAATAAAACATTTTCCTCCAAAAGTTCAAAAATATTTAACAGTGGGCTTTTTGTTAAACTATAATTCTTAAGCTATTTTATTTTTAGCTTTTCTAATATAAACATGATTAATTATATAGCATGCAGTACTAACAACTTCAACCCATAAATTTTTAGGTAAGTTCATGCTATTTAATATTACACTAGCCATTTCTTATATAATTCTATTTTTCCTTTCAGCAACCCCATTTTGCTATGGTGTTTTTAGAGCAGAAAATTCATGCAATATACCATGATCATTGCAGTATTTCTCAAAATTGCTATTTTTCAATTTAATTCCGTGATCACTTCTAATTTTTATCACAGATAACTCTATTTCAATCTAGATATCTTTTATAAGTTTTTTTACTTCATCAAGAGTATCTGATTTTTCTCTTAGAAAGGCTACCCAAGTATATCTAATGTAATCATCAACTACCACCAGAAAATATTTCTTTTCGCCTCTATTCTCTGTTCTAGTTGATCCGACTAAATCCATATGGGGAAGTTCAAGAGGTTTAACTGTGGCTAAGGAGTTCGCTTTCTGGTGACTACTCCTAACTTGCTTGCCTATTTGACATGCGCCATAAACTTTTTCTATCTTTTTCAGTTTGGGTAGGCTACGTAAGTGATCTCTTTTGCTCAATTTATATAAATTTTTATAATTTACATGTCCAAAACGTTGATGTCATAGTTCAGTCTTGTCTATTTGGACCATGTAACATGAATGGTTTATTGAGCAAGAGTTATCAATTATATAGTAATTTTCAGATATTCTGCGATAATTTAATATTACGTTTCCTTTCTTATTTATTATCTCACATCTGTGATCTGAAAATTTTACGTTATGTTTATTATAACAGATCTAAGATATGCTCAGAAGATTATGTTTTAATCCTTCAACATATAGAACGTTTTCAAAGAGAGGTAACTTAGGAAGTTGTATATTACCTTGGTCGATTATCTTGTAGTTGCTTCCATCTCTGAATGTAACTGAACTGCCATTTACTTCGTTGATATTTGCGAGTATAGCCTTATCACCTATCATGTGTCTCAAATATCCATTATCTAGGTACCATTTTGAATGGCTACTTGCTTTGAAAGTTGTATAGATTACAAGACACTTAACCTTTAGAACCCATTTCATTATGGTTCTAGGTTTAGGAGGATCTCTTGCTTTATGTTATGTTTGGGAGTTAGGATTTCTCATTTTTCTATATACTCCAGTCTTATCAGAGTTGAATTTCAATAGCTCTTTAAGCAAGTCCACGATTTTTTCAGCTAAAGGAGAATTTTTGTTATTATTCCTTTGATGTTTATAAAAAATGGCATTATTATCTATTTTAGAGACTTGAAAAGGTTTTGAGTTTTTGAAGTCATTCCTTTTATAGTTTGAATCTTTTAGATTCTCAACTTTAGAGTTCGAGGATTCTCCTTTTACAAAGGTAGGAGTAGAATCCTTAGATTTCAAAGAGTTATTTTTAATATAACCCAATCTAGACTTGTTACCACATCATCTCGATGAGGTTAACAATTTTTCAAATTTCTGGTCACCAAGGGTATTGTTATGGGAAGATCCAACCCCCTTATAATTTCGAGGGCCGATGTCATCAAACCGATAACTACTTCATGCGACGCCTACGACTAAAGGATTCACTAATGAGTCGTAGAGGCGCCTCAGCCCTGAGATTAATGACCAGGAGGAAACTCGACTCAATAAAGTAGGCCCGATACTTTGCCTCGGACCTCGTGAAAGAAGTCTCTCGGAACACACGACTGGTGAGAGGCCAAGTCCACCGGATTTGCTCGGACTATAAAAGTGGTCACTGCTCGACGAAGGCTTGTAATCACTCTGACTGAGGTCTCTTCCGCCAAAAGGGCCGAGCCGAGGCCGAATCCCGAAGTGGACGCTCCAAGAGCTAAGCTTGGAAACTACCATATGTGGATGTGGCCGGTTACTTCTCAGATATGCATGATGCGCATAAAATCCTACACAATCCTCAAATTGCGCACGATATCCCCACGATCCAAAAATCCCACTGATTGAGTGAATCGTGCCGAGATAGACGGACCTCGATCGTCCGACAGTTAGGTATAAATACAGTAAGACACCATTGCTACAGGTAAGCAAGATCTCACACTCTCTCTACTATCAACTTAGACCTAAATTTCCTTGACCTGACTAAAGCATCGGAGGGTCCCCCGGTTTAGCTAGGGTCTCCTTTGCTCGCTCTCTGTGCAGGTTCAGGGTTCCTTGGAGGTTCACCTTGCCGAGTGGAGGGTGGTCCAGATTTTGACATCAACATTTTTGGCGCCGTCTGTGAGAAGGGATACAAAAGGTCAGGTTCCTATTCCCGAGTGTAATGGCTAGAGGAAAGAAGAAAGCAGTAATTGAGGAACCGGAGCCAAACAAACAAACTCGCTCCTCCTCTCTACTTCACGCAGAATCAGCCTCGGGGCCTTCTGAGCGTTCTCGCAATCGGGCGAGTAAATATCGCGCCATGCAGAGTGAGATACAAGCCCTATGTGACGAAGGGAACAGGATGAAATAACAACAGGAACCACAACCACGCCCAGCTCAGGAAAATCTTGTTCCTGAAACAGTCGGTCTGGTCGTAGAAGCTGACTCTGCACCGAGGAGTATGAGGCCCGAGGCGCCTCAACATCCTCAGATGTAGGTTTTGGGTCAGATCCTATTCCGACCCAAATCTGAGCCTCGACCTGGAACACTGCCACTCGAGCTTCAACCAATGTTTCGGCCACTTCAGCCCTGGCACCGACGGATCTCCGCCATTGGCTAGAACGAAGGAGGGGAATTAGAACTCTAGAAATATAAAACAACAAGAAGATCGTAGCGGAAAACAAGGACCCGTGGGAGAAACGATTCGCGGAGCTCAACAACAAATTCTTAGCTCTAGAAAAGAAGCAATGGCCGACATCGATTCCCACCGCCATTCAAGCAATGATGGAAGAGACCGAGCCTCCCTTCACCTCAAAAATTCTGAACGAGGTGATGCCTCAGAGGTTCCAGATACCTTCCGTCATCCAATACTTCGGATCTGGAGACCCATCCGAGCATGTGGAAGCCTATCGCTCGTGGATGCAGATCCAGACGGCGACGGATGCCATGATGTGTCGAGGGTTCTCGACCATGCTCACAGGATCCGCACGAATTTGGTACCGGCAGCTCAAACCAAATACCATCGGATCCTTTGCAGAGTTGAGTTGACTATTCCTTACCCAATTCATAAGTGGTAAGAGAAGTCGAAAATCCAACACTCACCTGTTTGCCATCAAACAAGAGCTAAAGGAGTCATTGAAAGACTATATTGCTCGTTTCAACGAGGAAGCACTGTTATAGAAGATTATGACGACAAAATGGCGCTCGTTACTGTGTTCAGCGGCCTAAAAGAAAGGAAATTCACTTTCTCCATTGGAAAGAACCTGCCGAAGATGCTAGCAGAGCTCGTTGCCAGATCTCAGAAATACACCAACACGAAAGAATTCTCTAATGACCGCAAAAGCGTCTAAGTGACAGAGCCGGATGCTAAAGGGAAGAGGCATAGGAACGGGGAACCCTAGCCGTCCAACAAGGGGACCAATGACCGCGCCCCTCGTAATTGTCATTCGAGTAGAAGGCTGGAAGGAAAGTTCCTCTCCTACACCCCCCTTAACACGTCCACCGAGAAGATTCTGTTGGATATCAGAGGGAAAAAGCTACTGAATTGGCCTGTTTGTATGAGGGTCGACCCGGACCACAGGGACAAGTGCAAGTACTGCTGTTTCCACCAAGATCACGGCCACAATACAACTAACTGCGTAGATCTCAAAGATAAGATCAAAGCCCTTATTCGGAAGGGACACTTGTGCTGATACACCAAGGAAGGAAAAGCCGCTCGGAAAGGAGAAAAGGAGCGAGAGCAATCGAATAACGCCGCGGAAGACCCGTCAAAATCTGTACCATCTTCGGAGGCTCATCTGGTGGAAGAGATTCAAATAGGGCGTGGAAGACTCACTCCCGAAAGTCCGAACTAGAACATTACATCCACCTAACTGAGCGGCCCAGTAAGGAACTCCGGATCAACCCATATACTTTGATCTTCACGGAAGATGCGCGTGAAATTCAGCATCCGCACGACGATGCCCTGGTAGTTACCATGACCATAGCAAACTGTAAGGTATACCGCATCTTGGTTGACACCGGGAGCTTGGCCGATGTGATTTATTCCGAAGCTTTCGAAAGAATGGAGATTCCGAGGTCTCATCTCAGACCCCGTGAAGACCCCTCTACACGGCTTTGCCGGGGAAAGAGTAATCTCCAAGGGAGCCATCTCCCTCCCAGTGACAGCAAGAGAAGGAAAACATCAAGTCACACTCATGGTGGACTTCTTAGTTGTCAATGTACCATTAGTGCATAACGTCATTTTGGGAAGACCTTCCCTCAACGCAATGACAGCGTTCGTCTCCACTTATCATCTGATGATGAAATTCCCCATCGAGAGCGGGATAAGCTACCTCTGAGGTGACCAACAAGAAGCTCAGAGATGTTACACAATGGAAATAAAGAAAGGGTCAGTTAAGCAGGCACTTACCATTAACACAGTAGACCCCAGAGGGCCCATGGAAGGTTCGTCTGTGGAAGACCTGGAGAAGGTTCCACTCAATGAGGCCGATCCGAGCAGAACTGTTCAACTCGGGACATCATTGAACCCTGAACAACGGCTCAGAATATTGACCTTTCTGCGGCAACATAGGGACGTCTTCACATGGTCCCACCAAGATATGCCCGAAATCTCTCCGGATGTCATGGTTCACAGGCTGAATGTGGATCCAGATCACAGACCTATCAAGCAGAAGAGAAGGTCGTTCGATGCTAAGTGATACGAAGCAATAGTCAACGAGGTCTCTGTTTTTTCGACGCCGGATTTATAGAAGAAGTGCATTATCCCAACTGGATCGCGAACGTGGTCCTTTTGAAGAAAGCCAATGGAAAATGGCGGGTCTACGTAGATTACTCGGACCTAAATAAAGCTTGTCAAAAAGATAGTTTCATGTTGCCTCGGATCGATCAGCTAGTAGATAGCATGGCGGGACACGAATTACTCTCTTTCCTAGACGCGTACTCTGTGTATAACTAGATCGCAATGCATCCCCTGACAGGCAGAAGACTACCTTTATCACAAACAAGAAACTCTACTGTTACCGGGTCATGCCGTTTGGCGTGAAAAATACTAGGGCCACATATCAAAGATCGGTAAATCAAATATTCTCAAAATAGATCAGACGCACAATGGAAGTGTACGTCGATGATATGTTGGTAAAAAGTATCAAAGCAACAGATCACCTAATAGATCTTGGAGAAATGTTTACCGTCCTCCGAGAATACCTGATGAAGCTGAATCCCACGAAGTGCATTTTTGGAGTCGGCTCAGGAAATTTTTTTGGGTTTCAAGTTAGTTAGAGAGGCATCGAGGCGAACCCGGACAAGATCAAAGCACTCCTCGACATGAGTTCGCCTCAGACCGTCAAAGAAATACAATGCCTCACGGGACGAGTCGCGGCACTCGAACGTTTCATATCCAGAGCAACAGATAAATGCTTCCCATTCTTCCAACAGCTGAAGGGTCATAAGAAGGCAGATGGACATCAGAATATGAACAAGCCTTCCAGCAACTGAAGTAGTATCTTGGCTCACCCCCTGCTATCCAAACCCAAAGAAGGTGAGCCCCTGTTCCTCTACCTCGCGGTCTCGGCTTCGGCTGTTAGTTCGGCCCTAATCAGGGAGGTCGGAGGCAAGCAACACCCCGTATATTACATGAGCAAAGCTATCGTACCTGCAGAAATAAGATATCTGCCCCTGGAGAAGCTAGCGCTCAGCCTCGTCGTTTCAGCTCAGAGGTTACGTCCATACTTCCAAGCTCATTTCGTAGTTGTGTTGACCGACTCCCCTCTCAGACAAGTTCTTCAGAGGCCCGAGGTTTCGGGACGGATAACCAAGTGGGTCAGTGAACTTGGTGAGTTCGACATCCAGTTTCGTCCGAGAACAGCAATCAAGGGCCAAGCTGTGGCTGACTTCATTGCCGAATTCACCACTCCGAGCGCAGAAGAGATCAATACCGAAGTCGAAATGACTCCACTTGTCCCCCAAGGTGACCAAAGGGTGGTATCGGACCCAAGATGGGTTCTCTACGTGGACGGGTCGTCCAATATCAAAGGGGCAGGGGCTGGAATCGTCTTGACTGCGCCAGATTCCACAACTATCCAATACGCGATCAGACTCGAGTTCAAGGCTTCAAACAATGAGGCGAAATACGAGGCTTTATTAGCCAGACTCAGATTAGCGGCGAGTCTAGGTGTTCAATCTCTTCAGGTCTGATGCGACTCTCAGCTAGTAGTAAATCACATTTCTACCGAGTACGAAGCCAAGGAGACGAAGATGATCGCTTATCTTGACGAGGCGAGGAAATCGATCAAAAGATTTTGGAGTTGCACTATCCATCAGATCCCGAGAGCGTCCCTAGCTAGGCTCGCCTCGGCCACGGACGGGAAGATCCCGCGAGTCATCCATGTTGAATTCATAGAGCATCCGAGCATCAACAAGGTGGAGAAGAAGGAAGTGAACCTAATGCATGTTAATCTGAGCTGGATGGACCCGATCTTTGATTACCTCATGTCCGGCGAGATCCCCCGGGATAGGTTGGAAGCCAGACAACTGAGAGTCCGAGCAACTCGATATACCATCTTGGATGGTATCCTATACAAGAAAGGGCATTCTCAGCCCTACCTCAGGTGTTTCCGGCCCGATGAGGTATAGTATGTCATTCGGGAGATTCATGAAGAAATCTGTGAAAATCATTCCAATAGCCAAGCCTTGGCCTTAAAGATACTCCGACAAGGATATTTTTGGTCGACTATCAGAGAGGACTCTAAAGACTACATTCGAAAATGCGATAAATGCCAACGCTTCACGACCGTGCTGAGGCAACCCGCCGAAGAAATGACTCCCATGAGCGGCCCTTGGCAGTACGCTCAGTAGAGAATCGACATCATCGGCCCTCTGCCTATAAGAAAACGGCAAGTCAAGTTCACCACTGTTGCAGTCGACTACTTCACCAAGTGGGCCGAGGCCGAGCCTGTTACCAAAATCATAGAACAGAAGGTGATCGACTTTGTTTGGAAAAACATCATCTGCCAATTCGAGATTTCGCATACCATCGTGTCAAACAATGGCCGACAGTTCGATAACGATAAATTTCGAAGCATGTGTCAAGGACTAAGCATTACAAATGTTTATTCCCCAGTCCAACGGATAAGTAGAGGCAGTCAATAAAGTTATCAAGCACCATCTCAAGATAAAGTTAGAGAAAGCAAAAAGCAGCTGGGCTGAGGAACTTCTATTCGTTCTCTGGGCCTACAGGATCATGGCTCAGTCCTCAACTAGAGAAACTCCGTTCTCACTCTCCTATGGCTCGGAGGCGATGGTGCCAACTGAAATCGGTCTCCCTACGGCTTGGGTCGAGAATTACCAACAAAACTAAAATTTCGAGCAAATCGCGGCCAACCTAGATTTCCTCGAAGAATTTAGAGATATCTCAAGGCTCCGAGTCACAGCTCGGCATCAACAAGTTACGCGATTCTACAATTCGAAAGTTAAGACCAGGCGGTTCCGTGCAGGGGACTTAGTCCTTCGCCGGGTATTCCAGAACACCGCCGAGCCGAGGGCCGGGACACTCGGACCTGACTAGGAAGGGCCTTACCGAATCATCCAATCGACCAAATTGGGCTCCTACCACTTAGAAGACCTCGAGGGTCGTCAGTTCCCCCACCCTTAGAATGCCGAGCACCTAAAAGTTTACTATCCGTGATGAAATAGCCTTTAAGGGTCTCAATAAATGTATGCCTCCAAGTGACAGGCTTTTAAGGCTCCTAATAAATGTATGCCTCCAAGCGACAAGCCTTTAAGGCTCTTAATAAAGTTCACCTCTTCTTATCTACGCAAATGAATTGTCTACTAAGGAAAAGTTACCTCTCATATATAGGAAGGAGCTGTCTGACTTGATGAGAAGGTGGGCTATGCTCTCCTCCGGGCTATGTTTGGCAGCCCAAGGTGTCAGACAAGAAGGTGGTAGCCCGGCGCAAACTTCCCCCCACTCGTCCCTACTTGAGCTGAGTCTGCTGCTTCCACAAACCCGCTCCTGCTACTGGCTGAGGCCTGAGCCTCAGCCCTGGGATCATCTTCATCCTCGGGATGAGTAATCATGGCGTCAGCCATCCTAACGACCTCCTCCCACTCGGATGATGAAGGGATAACTATGTAGGGGGTCGAAGGATGAGCCTCTCCGATGGGAGGAACGGTGGTGGGTGGAACAGAAAAAGTTATGGTGCTGGAGAAGGAGTTATGGTTGCTGGAGAAGGATTTATGGTTGCTGGAGTCGGAACAATGATTGGTGGAACCCCAACCTCAGCAGGCGCCACAATCGTAGTTGCGATAATGGGAGTTGCAGCAACAGAAACTGGACCAGAGGGGCCCTCTCCGCTAGGAATTGCTTGCCTCCTCTGAAAGGTGGTCTTCATCCTAGGCTCATCCCTCAACAACTACTCCGTCGTCGGGGCGGCCTTCCTCCTCCGAGAACCGGATGCCTCAGCCATGCCTGGGTGAAGAACGATAAATCTGCAATTAAACGAATTACTTTAATCCTTCCAAAGGAAATGGAAAGAACACCTACAGAAATACGTCGAGAGAGGCGGCGACTTGCAAAGCCCAGACCAGTGAAGGTTGGAGGTAGTAATCAGGTCCGACCAAGAACGGAGCTATCCCGATCGCGCCTTTACCTTAGCTACGTGGTTCTTTTGGGCCGATCAAGGAGAGGTGTGCCCCCTAGGAAATCTACAAAGATGAAGAAAACTTCAGCCCCACAGTAATAAAAGAGGAAGAAAAAAATGGAGGGAAATACTTAAAGTCTGACCTGGTTTTGAAAATTGGGTGGGAACTCGAGTTGTTAGAGTCCTGAGTTCAGCCGCCGGTGCCTCCCATTCACCCGCAGCCCAGAACCATTTATTCTTTTAGTCCTTTTTGGAAGACGAAAAATTCATGACCAGCCCCGACCCCTTGCTGCCTCGGGTTGCAAAGTAATACCATGGTTCTTGACTATCGTGCTTGACCAGGTACAAGCTTATCAGCTCCTCTAGAGTCAACTCCAGGTTCCCGACTTGACGCCAGATGATATAGGAAAACATTAACACCCTCCAAGAATTGGGGGTGAATTACCCGGGAGCTAAGCTGAGGTAGGCTGTCACGGCTCGGACAAAGGGATGCAAAGGAAGTCGGAGCCCGCATTGCAGCATGCAAAGGTAAATTTTGACTTCTCCCTCAGTAGGTATACCAACGGTCTCGAGGGATTCTAGAGCTCTTATCTGGACGGAGTCGAGGATCTGAAACTCTGAGCGGATCCATTCCATCTGAGACTCAAAAAGCACGAAACCTCCTGTGACTACCTCTGAGGCCCGCCAGCTCGCTGGCATCTCGGCGGCCTCGGTGATTGCAACCTTGGGGGCTCGAGCGGTCTTCCTCTTACTAGCCCGTCATGTCCAAGCCCCTGCCTCCTTCTGTCTTAGAGATCGAGGGAATAGAGGTATAGCTTCAAAAGGACCTTTAGAGGCCCCTCTCCCATGGTTGGAGCTCTCCGGCTCGGAGGAGTCATCATTGTCCTGGACAATATTCAGGTCAGAGGACATCTTAAAAAGAAGGAAAGCAAAGAGGCGCAAGGAGGAAAACTCACCGGACGATCACCGAGAATCGCTTCTGCCGGAAAGATTCAGTCGATCAGAATCGCCCGTCGAAAAACCCTGATTGGTAGGAATTGCCCTCATCGGAAATCGCCTCCTCCAGTATCAGCCCAAACAAAAAGCGCAGAAGTGAATTGAAATTTCCAACGGGGGCTTATATAGACTTTGTCAAATCTCTGCATTAATGACAAGAAATGATGGCCGCAGCCGAGCCGTCATGAGCCAACTTCGGAGCTGACGTGGCCACACACCATTGGCTTGGGCTTTGTCAAGCGGTACGCCTCTGACATCGAGCGGCGTACTCCAAATAAACGAAATGATGCCCGAGTAAGGAAAGTTCCGTCAGAAACACTACTTAGGATATACGTGGCAACAGGTCATAGGCGAACGGCGATTCGAAATCTTAATCGTCGCCAGGTGTTCGCTGAACGTTGGCCCGTGGGCGGGAAACCCTGAGGGCGTAATATTTCAAAATGTGATAGTATCGGCATGCGCGGAAGAGTCAGCAAATAAGGCGATCAATCTTCTATATGCTTACTCTCTGAGTCCTTAGCCGACCTCGAAGAGTAGGGGGGCTTCTGTTATGGGAAGATCTGAGCCCCTTATAATTCTGAGGGCTGACGTCATCAAACCGATAACTACTCCATGCGACGCCCATGACTAAAGGATTCACCAATGAGTTGTAAAGGCACATTGGCCCTGAGATTAATGACCAGGAGGAAACTCGACTCAATAAAGTAGGCCCGATACTTTGCCTCGGACCTCGTGAAAGAAGTCTCTCGGAATGCACGACTGGCGAGAGGCCAAGTCCACCGGATCGACTCGGACTATAAACGCAGTCACTGCTCGACGAAGGCTTGTAATCACTCTGACTGAGGCCTCTTCCACTAAAAGGGCTGAGCCGAGGCTGAATTCCGAAGTGGACGCTCCAAGAGCTAAGCTTGAAAACTACCATATGTGGACGTGACCGGTTACTACACTCGCAGATATGCATGATGCGCATAAAATCTTACACGATCCTCATATTGCACACGATATCCCCACAATCCGAAAATCCCACTAATTGAGTGAATCACGCCGAGATTGACGGACCTCGACCGTCCAACAGTCAGGTATAAATAAAGTAAGACCCCATTGCTACAGGTACGCAAGATCTCACACTCTCTCTACTATTAACTTAGACCCAGATTCCCTTGACCTGACTTAGGCATTGGAGGGTCCCCCGGTTTAGCCAGGGTCTCCTTTGCTCGCTCTTTGTGCAGGTTCAGGGTTCCTTAGAGGTTCGCCTTGCCGAGTGGAGAGTGGTCCAAATTTTGACATCAACGGGTATATTTCCAAGTGTCCTTTGAACTTTGAAGGGAAGAAACTTCAAGTTTTAGTTTCTCATTTTTGGTTTTAAGTTTTTGCATTTCAAAAGACTTAAAACTCAAATCTAATTTAGTTTTTTCAAAACAATCGGAAAAATGAGATTTTTCTAAAACAACTTTTTCAAGTTCTAATTGTAGTTTAACATAATTTTCTTTTTGAATTTTTAATTTGGTCGCAATTTTACAACTTTCTATGTATAGGGGCATTATATGCATCTAGAAGATCATCTTCATTTTCAGAGTCACTTCTTAGAGTTTCTTAATAAGATATATCACAGTTATCTAAACAAGTGACTCTGGTTATAGTCATAAAGGCTTTCAAATCGTTTGTATTTTCCTGGTCTGATTTATCAGTTTTAGAATTAGTTTCAGATTCTGATGATTCATCCCAAGTAACTATCATGCATTTTCTTTTAGATTTTTTCTTTTTAGGACATTTATAAGCTAAATTCCCATATTCAGAACAATTAAAATATTGACTGTCTTTTATTTTATATTTTTAAAATTTTGATTTTCCTTTTCTTTTATCAAATAGTTTTTAAAAATCTGTTCTTTTCTTGTTTTTAAAAATTCTGTAAAATTTTTGTGCTAACATAGCCATATTATCTTCGTTTTCTTCAAAAGGAATTTAATGTAAATTCTGATTTTGAAGAAAACAAAGTGAACGAACTAACATAGCTATTTTGAGAGCTTTAAAATTCAGCTCATAAGTTTGAAGAAAACCAACTAACTCCTCAACTTTCATAGTATATGTATCCCTTAATTCCTGTATAGCAATATCCTTTGAATTAAACATATCAGGAAGTGATCACAATATTTTTGCGCAAACCTTGCTTTCAAGGATTTTATCTCCAAGACCCCACATGGAATTTACTATGTCATTCAGTTTCGTATAGAAGTCCATAAAAGACTCATTTTCTTTCATCCAAATTTTCTAAAATTTGGCTGTGAGGATTTGGATTTTAGATTTTTTTTTTACTATAGTAGTTCCTTCTGCGTCATTTCAAGAATATCCCATGCTTGTTTAGCTGTATTGTAAGAAATGATTCTTTTGAATTCATATCTCGATAGAGCGCAAGTTATTACATTTAAGGCTTTTGCATTTGCACTACTTTCATTTTTCTAAACCATAGTCCAAAAAGTATATACGTTTCTTTCATTGATACAGTTCCATCATCGGTTACTACTTTCATCATAGGAGGGATTCATTTAGTTACAATGGCTTGCCACACACTTTCATCAATGAATTTAAGGAAAATCCACATCCTAGCTTTCCAGTATGAATAATTAGAGCCATTAAAGGGAGGTGGCCTAGTAATTGAGTATTGAAACCTTAATTCCAAATAATTTGTAGAACAACCTTCACTTAAAATATTAAGCAGGACAACCTTATTTCACAAATGTCTTTAAAATCAAACTTTCAAACTAGTAAGAGTATATAAAAGGATTACAACATTTACCACTGAAATGAAATAATAAATTACATCCAATCACCAAAAATAATAATGCATTTACCACATGACACAAGGAGTTATGGTGGTTCGGTGATTAAAACAACCACTCCTTATCCACTCTTAAAATTACTACCCTCGTAATTTTGGCTTTCACTATAAAAAAGTTTTTATAGGGTCACCTTAATAACCTGATACAATTCCTTGTGATTTTCATGAGCTATCACAATAAAAACCCTACTGAGATTTTCACAGGCTATCTCAGACAAAACCTCAACTGAGATTTTCACAGGATATCTCAGAAAAACCTAAAATGAATTTCAGAAGGTATACTTATCTTCAAATGTAGAAGACGTAGCAGGACTTCTTTCCTAAATGTAGATGGAGAAATGTTCAATCAGACAGAAAGAGTCTAAGGTTTTATAGATTTTAAAAATGGAAAACCCAAATGCTACTTGATTCAATTCTCATAGATCTCAAAGGAAGAGTATAGTTTACTCTCTTAGATTAAGTCTAAAATGATCTTGAGAAAAAAAGAATTGAATAAGCTATTAAAATAAAATTTATAAATACTAACAAATAGCTTGCTGAGGACTTAAGCTTTTCTCTCTCTTGTAGAAGAATTATAGTAATTTTTGTTATAATTTGGAATAAGAGATACTCAATTTATAGGCAAAGAGGTTAGAACTTCGACTAGCCTAAGATAGGCTTCGACTAGCCCGAGTTCACCAGATTCTGTTCAACGGATTTCAGATCGTGGGGGATAAGATTTATCCAAAATTCGGCTGGCCCAGCGTCAAATTCGGCTGGCCGAACATTACAATTCAGCAGGCTGAATTCCCGTGAATTTCAAAAGATTGTGTTGCTGAAATTTCACCCGAACTTTCATGACCTGGCCGAATTTCAAGCTTGAGCTAGCTAAATCAAAACTCAAGCTAGCCGAATTTTCAATAAAAGTTTTTATTTTGCTCAGGCTTGAAGTTGGGCTGGTCGAGGAAGTTTAGGCCAACCGAAGCAGAAGTTAGGATGGCCGAATTCCATAACAAAAATACTTATAAAAATCCACGATAAAGAATTTTTTAAAGCACCTAATCCTACGGTCTTTCTAGGGTTATATCACTTGATATATATCAAATATCTGAGTCACTTTGACTTGTCCTTTTTCTTTGAACTTTGACTTGGACTTTGTCTTGAACTTTGTCTTGAACTATGTCTTGGACTTGGGCTTGAATACGGGTGGCGATTTCTTTGGGAAGATGTGTCGATGTTGTCTTGACCATAAGATGATCTTGAGCTGATCTTCAGGTTCTACCTTGAAGCACTTTTGTCTCACGAAATTTGACAATATATGTGTGCTTAATATCATAGCACTTACAAAGGGGCTATATTCGGTTGGGGGGCCTATATGGCTTATGCAAATGTGGTTCATTGCATACTTTTGTCCACAGTTCTTCAGTCAAAAGTATGTCGGTCGGTCGTTTTCTTTGTACAACGACCAACTCGAGCTTGCAACACGTTCTGAAAAACTGGGATTGTTGGACAATCCTTTGTAAGGTGTGCATCACTCTTGCATATGGCACATACACTTTCCACGGCCACATTGGTGGGTTGGGGCACTTTCACCTTCCTTAGTTCTATAACTTCAACTTTTCGAGTGAGACTCGCAATCTTTGCATTTACATCCCTCCTCCTTAAGGACATATATTCTCCATTTTTCCTTAGGGTTGGGCTTTGAATAACTCAATTTATTAGTGATGTCCCATGATTATGCATTTTCAGCCAACCTATTAAGGTAATCCCATGCCTCTTTTGGGTCCTTTGTCATGAACTCACCATTACACATCATCTCAACAAATTGGTGTATATTTGAATTCAATCCATCATAGAGGAAATTGATTACTTGCCAAATTTCATAACCATAGTGTGGGCATGCGAGTAGCAGGTCCTTGAATCTCTCCTAACATTGGAAGAATTTCTCGTCTTCCTTTCGAGAGAAATTCAGGATGCCGCGCCTTAAGGTATTGGTTTTATGAATAGGGAAGAACTTTTTAAGGAACTTCCGAGTCACTTAGCCCACGTGCCTATTGAGCGCAGTATAAGTGAATGGAGCCATGACTTGGTGATAACCCCAAGTGTAGGGCTGTGATGTAGTAATAACTCAGTGAGACCAAGGTCGTACCCGTAGGGACTTGTAATTGTGCGATTCTGAAACACTTTGGATTTTGAACTAGAACTAATCTAACTATTGGAATTTTCTTTAAGGAGTAATTGTGAGAGAAACTACTAAGGATAAAATACTAGAGCGCCAAGGATCCACTTATACCCATATCTTAATATTAATGCACTTGATTCAATTGGATTACGCATATGAAATCGAAGTCCTATCTTATCTAGTTGAATAATAAAATAGTTAAATCATCATTCATAAACTTGAAACAGATTTGAACTTCAATTGAATTGGTTCCCCCATCACACCAAAGTATTGATCGCAGGGAATTCAAAGCATCTATCATGCCTAGATTCTATGATAGATCAATGAATTTTACAGATCAATTCCTTGCAAAATAGATAAAAAATTATTTTTAGCTTTCCTAAACATCCAATGTGCCTAGATTTGACAATGCATCAAAGTAAACTAAATATATATCTTTATTCAAACCAAATATCAATAAATTATTCAACAATTAAATCAAATAACTAAATCAAAGTAAACTAAGCATTAAGAATAATTACAAGTTTCACCACTTAGCCCTAGTTAAGAGATTAACCAATCAAAGACATTGTTGAACTAAAACTCCAAAAGAAAAACATAAAAACTAACTACAGCTGAAGGATTGGATAAGAATGATGACTCCTTGGAGGCTCCACAACTCCTTGTTGTACACCTTCTACTCTAATTCATATATAAGAAAGCTTAAAACAGCCCTTTAAATAGGAAAAATCCACACTGACTTGAAACTGACTTCGATTTACGCACTTTTGTTATGCTTCAGCTGCATCTGATGATAAGTTTCAATCACACTAAACATGGCTTTCGGTCGTACCGTATTAACTCTCGGTTGTAGCTGAATTTTCTAAATTTGTATTCGAAGTCTTTTTCTTCTTAGTAGGTCTGGGTTCTACTAGGCATGCTAAAAAATAGTGTTGTTGTTCAATCCGGATGCATGATCACATGTGTTATGAATGGCCTGAACTCAATCAAACTTATGAGATTAGGAATAGTATCGTACATGCTAGAGTCATACTCGACTCGATTAAATGCTTGTAACTCCAAGCACCAAACTAACTAGATTAAAATCAAACCTATGAAGGTTGATTTGATTGTTCAACCACCGATGTCACAACGATCAAGCAATTTAGAATGGGAGGGTTAGTCCTTCACAATGGGATCTTTTTACCTTACGCTAAGGACTTTTCTTTTAATGATGATAATGCATTTTAGGTGTCTCAATAATGCGATGATAGACAAATAAGATTAAAAATTAAGGCTAAATCAATAATTTTTATTAATTAAAGAAAAATATAAGTACAATTAGTGGAAGAAAATTAAACTAAGTAGAGAAAATAAAGATAATTACCCACGATTACCTGTGTGGACAAAATAACCAAAGTGTGCAGTTTGGTGGACGTGACTGGTTTGACCTATCATGTAAGAACTTGGTGATCAGTAAGATCTGACAAAGGAGGTCATGAATATTTAATTGTAACACCCCAGTTCCCAAAATCCGAGTACACTACTCGTTTTTCAAAAACCCGTGTGTTAACCTTTAAACGTGGCTCAAATGTCACGTACATTTTTTTTTTCTTTTATCAGAGTTGGTAAACTATCGGTATAGAAACAAATCAAGTATAAGAGGGAGTCCAAATATATATAACCAATTATTCGAGTGGCTACCTGAAAACTTATACAAACCAATGTCTTAACTTTTACAAAACTTGACAGTACAAATTCAATAGAACTGAAATCATGAATAGAGACTCATAAGATCATCTAGTTCTTCCTATTCTACATAAACACCAGCATGTGCATCATCTGCATCTCCTGTACACTGAATACGGTTTGATAGCATCAATGGCTATCCTAGTGAGGTATAACCCCCAAGATTTATCGTATCATCAAGATAGTTAAGCATAGTTGTTAAGAATAGTGTATAACAAATATTTCGCACTGATTATCATAGAATTGAGATACGGTTCATCAGATACGCATTCATTAGATAAATTCCACAAAGATAATCTTGTTTAAATGCATGAATGCATGCACATGCTCACAGACCTGGGGATGCACATCCAGCTAGTAAAAAGGTCACCCAAGGAGCACTAACCACCAGGAAAAATACTCAAAGGTACGCCCAAGCAGAACTAGCCACCTGGAAAAAACCATACAATAAGGACACCAAAGGTAAACTAGCTTCGTGGAAGAGTATTCTATGATACGTCCAAGGAAAACTAGACACCCGAAAAAGTCCATGTGAAAAGGACAACACATGGTAGTCGAATGCACCCAACAAAAACTTAGAATCACCAGGTAAAATACTCTACAATACCGCCCGTAGTGACCCAAGAAAACTCCGCGTCTTGTATCGACTAACCGGTAAAGTCCATGTGCCATGAAGATGCATGATTAGCCCAACCATTATTATTTTAATTTCAAACAACCCTTTTAAGAAAGCTCAAAGGTCATTATGGGGGGTTTGTCACCCAGCATAGGCCGATAGCTTAGGCATAGTATCCCATTCCACCATCCCTAGCTCATGAGACTAATAAATACGATGTTTAAAGGTAACTTACTCGACTAGTGGCTGAAATTGCATTAATGACTACTTTAGTTGAAGTAGGAACATGCCTAGATGTCCTAGAGGGGGGTGAATAGGACTTTTTAAACCTATTAACCCTATCCTGAATAAATATGCAAGTATCAGGATTTCTTCAAAATAACTCTAATGGCTTTAGAGGATCCAATCACAAAACTTATTCAAAAGATAAACAAGATGAAAAATCTAGTTTATGATAGATGTGATTGTGTGTGAGATGTAATTCTACTCAGTTCCAAATAATCATGGACGCAAGGGATATGAGAACATTCAAAGAAATCACACAAGCAGTAGAAGTAAATGGCAATCTCAAACATAGTTATTTTTATAGTGGTTCGACTACTTGTCTACTCCACTTCCGGTGGATGCACTCAACCCTTGAGTGTACCGGATTTCACTAACGGAGGTTTCAAATCAGGTTCACCTCAAACCATTATAACCTACTCTAGGTTAACTCTAACGTGTCTCTACGACATAAGTTTATGCCCCACACAGGAGTAAGGGTCAACACACAACACCCAAGTTTTAGGCCACACAGGCCAAGGATCCACACAAGGAACCTATCAGTTTATGCTCCCATGAGCAAGGGTCAACACACAGTACCCAAGTTTTAGACCACACAGATCAAGGACCTACACAAGGACTTAACCATTTATGCTCTCCATAGAGCAAGGGTCAACACAAAGCACCCCCATGTACACTCCCGTCGGAGGCCTCTTACGAGGACTTGAAAGGGGTGAGAATCACCTTTGACCTAATCCTACAGAAGGAATGATCACAAGGGTTCTCAGGACTCTAATGACTTACAGATAAGTAGATGAGCCCCATTAAGTACCTTGATGAAGATCTCCTCCTTTGACGATGAAGAATCTTCAGTTCCCTTGAACCGCAACTCAGATGAAGATCTCCTCCTTTTCGTAGACCTTGTTATGATTCGACGGGATAATAGGGTTACATAGATTAGTTGGATAGTTACACTTTGATATTTTGTAAATTTTGGAATCATACATGTATATATTCAGCCTGGTATCATACTCATACTCCGAGGATTGAGAAACACCGTCATATTTTATATACCTATCTCAGTCTTCCGCTTGCTTAATTTAATTATCTTTGGAGGATGATATGTTGTTTTAGTATAATCTCGCTCATGTTTAATGCACTAATATGGACAACATTTATTCATCATTATCTATGTTGCATAAGTGATGCGTTGGAACTCAGGAGTTAAGCTTTACTCGACACCCTATTTTCAGGGGGTTACAGTTCTAGATGTGTTGGAAAAGCATCTAGAAGCTTTCGGATGCTCAAGATTACTCCACACTTATAACGGAAAGATTCTTTCCGCTCTTTCCGTTGGCGGAAGAAAAAAAAAAACTTCTAAAAAAGGATAGTAAAGTAGAGGCTAGGGTTGTAGCAGTGTGTGGCTGTGATTGGCTTAGGCAAACGATCAAGATTAAGGAGGGAGTGGTGGATCAGATTGCCAGACTAGCAATGAAAATGGATTTCCATTTTCAAAAGTGGCTGTAAACAGCCAACTTGGGCCAAAGGTTGAGTGAATTCACACGTGTTCTAGCATGCGGAATTAAATAGGATTTGGTCAAAATTCTCTCCTGAATGTGATGGATGGTTTAGATCTTTCATATGATCTATAATGGTGGGCCACCAATCATGGCAGTGGGTGTCGTTTGTTTGAATGCCAGTTCGGGTGAGAAAGAGGAGGGAAGGTCTCCCTTTTTTTTTTTTTTTGTTTCTGTCGGGTTTTGGTCAGCTCCACCAGTGAAACACAATGGACGGCTTGGATTATGGAAGTGGATCATGGATGGTGGGCCATCATTGACGCAAACAGATGGCTTCCGTTTCAAATTTCATTCCGGCGGGAAAAGAGAGAAATATCTCTTTTTCTTTATTTTGTCGAGTCAACACAATCAAACTGTGTTGACAGATCTAGTGCACAGTGAGTGCATGCACATCTCGTACACACACAGTTACTGCGCCCACATTGATGTATGCTCCAATCCACTCTGACCATTCGATGTTACGTGTCTAATAGGGATCTCTAACTCAAGATTAGGTAGATCTAAATTTGGGTGAGCCATATCAATTGAAACTTATGGTCTTGAGGTGTCGATCACGTCGATCCGACGATTAGATCATTCGTCAATGGTAAAAAGGTTCTAGGCCCCACCTAAATGGAAGTCAATGGTTTGATTAGTGATCAGACAAACTAATATGTATTTATGATATTGAATATTATCATACTATTTTTAATAACATTATTATTATTACTAAATTTATTATTTTTATATTTTTTTAATAACTAAATGTTTATATTTGGTTGTTCTTCCTTTAGAAGATGTTTTATTTTCTTTTCCATATACATTATTTATTTTTATTCTTCCTTAAACTATTTTTTAGTCTTAATATACGGTTATTGATTTATTTCAAATTAACAATTGGGTGTGAAAATTCGATATTTTGATTATTGAAATTTAGTCCTGCATTGTCCTATGGGAAATTGAAAATCCAATGAGCAGTTTGATTTGTCTATTGAAATGATTAAAATCCTAAAAATAGATTTACCTGATGATGTAATGGTCTGTCATTAGAGTTAACGGTTGAAATGGGCAGATTGTCACTTATTTAACGATAGTGAATAACATAGGTTAGGTGTGTATATTCATACTGTATGCTAATTTAGATTATAATTGTAACATTCAAGTATGAAAACGCATAGGGCGTTACATTAATGTACTCTTAAGGCATACTACAGTGATAACATTAGACAGTAGCGAAGCTACGTTAAACTAAGGATTCTAAACTTTCCGAGGGTGGCTAAACATAATGAAATATCTAAGCTAAGAAGTTAAAACTAGGATAAGCATCATTGGAGTGGAGAGGTTGATTGACTGTATGTGGCGAGGGCTCGGAGCTCATCATCGAATGTTGCTTTTATATTATTCTGAGAGGTGGTGGTCGTATTGTAATTTCATGTGAATCTTTGATTATGCATCACCTTGCAAATCTCCTTGATTCTCCTCATAAGTATAGCCGACTATATTAGACCATGTGTACATGCAACATTTGTAGGAGGCTTTGCTAGGGAGCTTCCATAGTAGGACTCCTCCCTTTGCATAGACTAAAACTCCTTGCTTTGCAGAGACTTTGTTGTTTTTGGACTCCAACATTTAATGCTTAAATAGTTTATTTTGTGGGACTCTTACTTTGCAGAAAGTTGCTTCCCAACACAAACATGTTTCTACATGGCATCTTTTGGAATGTTAGATCTGGTTGCGATCGACCGGGTCCAAACAGCGTGATGCCATGAAAATGCTCATAACTCATTCATTACAAGTCAAATTAGGACAATCATATATTCCTTGAAAAGATAATTTAATGAGCTTTCAAATAAAAATGGGATCATCTCATTTGAATACTATTTAACTTTTCAAAAGTATGCTAAAGTCTATCTCACAAACAATAGATATACTAAATATAATTTTTTGTAGAAAGAAAAAGAGCTCATCTTCTAAAGCGGAGTTTTTAATATCTCGTCTCTTCCCAAGTAGACTCATCTAAGTACAATTTTTATGGAAAGATGAAGAACTCATCTTATAAAAGGGAAGTTTTTTTAATCCCTATTCTTTCCTTCGATCAATTTCCTCATAAAGACCTATCTAGCTTAGAAGAATCTTGCGAGACAAAAAAAAAAAAAGATGAATCCATCTTCTAAAAGTAAAAAATAAATAAAATTGCTGTACTTTTTCATCTCTTATTCTCTCTTTTTCCCAGACAAATCTACTTCAACATAAGAGGAACAAAGATGAAGAAGAACCCATTTTTTTCTGATGCAATGATTTAAAAAAAAAAAAAAAAAAAAAAATATGATGTGTTAGAGAGTATTGGTAAACGAAGGTGCAACGCATTTTCATCCAATATAAATACATAAGAGGTGTTTTAGATGTAAAAAAATATGTTTTAAAGAGGGTTATTATTTTGGGGCTCCCAGGAACCTTGTGTATTCAGGGGGAAAAAAAAAACTCTAATATAAATGATATATGATAAAATTGGGTTTGGATCGAGGTCAAGTAGGACAAGGCTATATCCACACCCAGTCCAATTATTAATCAGATTCAAATTACTACCCAAACCTGCACCCACACCCATTTCGTTACACCTATACGGATCCATTTCAGGCTAGGTTCGAGTACTCGGCAGGCATATACGGCCCGCTGCCAGCCCATTGACCCATTCGTCAATAAGCATGTCCCCGTCCATAAATAAAGTCCGTCCTTTTAAAATGCGTATTGATTAAAAATAGGCCAAGTGATGAATGGGTGAATTACAAAAATGCGCATTTAGCGATTGAACAAACGAAATTTAATAGTCCCATTTGCGGAAGAGCATCAAAGGCCTAGCTTGTGTTAACTAAGCGCCACATTTTCACCATAGGTTGTAAAAAAGCAATCCAGAGACGCACGTAACAGGAAAAGAGTGTAAAATCATGCTTTAAATCCTAAATTCATGTAGTGTAGCCCACAAGACTTTGGAAATGTACAGATTTTTGAGGTGTCTTTCCATCCCGATGGAGCATCTTAGATGAATAGATTGGATTATTTATGAGGAGGGAGAGATGCTAAAACAAAAAAAATTTGGGTCCTTTCTCTTGCTCGGGTGGTAGACTCTCTAGAGTTTCAACTCCCGGTCAAGGGTTCAAATACCCATAGGTGGTGAAATTCAACCAGCGTGAGTGTGTGGGGGTGTGTGTGCGTGTGTAAAAATAAAATAAAATAAAATAATAATAATAAATAGAAAGCAAAAATAAATAATAAATAATCACAAGAACTGTGAGGGGAGAATAAATATTTTTACCTTACAGATATTCAGTCTGCATGTATACATGTGGCACACCGGATGAATGAACAGCGTAATCGCCTATCTAGTATGGGACGCGGATGATTGTATACTGACCCTGCGTGTAGCGATGTGGCTACTGGTCGATTCTTTGTGGGCCCATTATTATGTATGTATTTCATCCACACTGTTCATCTATTTTTTTAGATCATTTTAGGGCATGATTCTAAAAATGAAGAAAATTCAAATGCTAAGTGAAACACACCACAGGAAAACAGTAGTGATTGGACACACCATTAAAAACTATCTAGGGCCAACTGTAATTTTTATTTTCCATCCAAACTGTTGATCAAGTCACACAGACCTGGATGAAGGGAAAACACTGATATCAGCTTTGATCCAAAACGTTTGTGGCCCTTAAAGTTTTTAATGGTGGTTGGACGCACAACATGAAAAATGAGCCTACTGTAATTTTTATTTGCCATCCAACCTGTTGATTAGGACACACAGATCTGGATGAAGGGAAAACATAGATATCAGTTTGATCCGAAAGTTTTGTGGCCTTGAAGAAGTTTTTAATGGTGAGAATTTGATCATCACTGTTTTCTGTGGTGTGGTCCACCTGAGATTTATATATCTCATTTTTGGGATCATGCCACTAAATGAGCTGGAAAAATGACAGCTCGACTGTGGCCTCAGAATTTCTTTTTCTTTTTAAATGACAGCTCGACTGTCCAAAGTGGTGTTATCGTACTAATGGAAATGGATAAAAAGGTGTAATATCAAATAAAGCGGGGGTGAATATCATAAATTCCATGGAAAGTTTGGGGATCTTTTTTGGTCAAGGATAGCAGGCTTTTACGTTGAGTGGAAGAGAGATAGGGTCTGGGGACGCGGCTTCGGTGGATCCCTGAATGTAAACCCCACCCTGATGTATGTGTATTATATCCACGCCGTCCATCCACTTCTCCAGCTCATTTTATGATATCATTCAAAAACTGAAGCAGATCCAAATCTGAAGTGGACCATACTATAGAAAAAAGTGGTGATTGACAACTAGAAACTTCTCGGGGCTACAAAAGTTTTGAATCAAGATGATAATTGTGTTTTCCCTTCATCCAGGTCTATCTGACTAAATCAACAGGTTAGATGGTAAATAAACATTACAGCTTTCGCTGGGAAGATTTTAATGGTGGGCATTCAATCACCTATGTCTCCTGTGGTGTGGTTCACCTAAAATTTGAATCTGTTTCATTTTTGGGCTTTTATCATAAAATGAGATGACGAAATGTATGAACGGTGTGGATATAATATACATACAGCAGAATGGGCCTTACAGTCAGGGAGCCACGAAAGCCGCGTCCCCAGCTTAGGTGGAGGAAATGGTACCCATCGTCCACTAGTTGCGTCCTGAGTGGACCCCACATCTTTGTCCAATTAGAACCGCCTCGGGAGTGCACACCGGCGAATTATGGAGTTTGGAACTCGTGTCATAAGGGAGTGGTGCTGGCCACTTGCAATAAGACCATTGCCAGCCTTATTCTCCCCGTGTGTGCAGAAGGTGATACGTGTGTGAGATGCAAGCCTTTCATGAATTAAAGAATTATCATATATATGGCTTGCCCCTAAAATAGGCCGGTCCACTCATCAGAGAAACGGATGCCTACAAGAAAACGTCTTTACCGTTCATATTGAACTAATGTGTGGCTCAATTGATGAATGAACTAAGGCCTGACTTTGAGCCAGGACCTGTGTGCTACATTAGCACATGTGCTTAATGTTGGGTTTTTTCAAAATAAGAAGAAAATAAATTTTTTAATTTATATAAAGAAATTTTTGGAAAAAGGGTTGTGGCTTTTGGTGATTGTTGGTGACCATTCATTTGTGAATGGTGGTGCGCGCCTCCTGATAAAGGGAGCATCATTTGAATTTGAAATGAAGGGATGCCATTGTTAAAAAGACATTATGCAAGAATATGTCTTTTCATGAAAGGGTCTTAAGCATCTCCTGTGATTCTATATAAACTATCTTTGGGTCAATTCAAAAAAACAATTCCAATAATCTCCTCTCCATCTTCTTCTTCTTCTCCATTTTCGTTTTTGAATGGTTTTGGAGAGTTAAAGTTTTCCGGCGCTAAACTGTAAATAGTTTTTCAAGCAGTAAATTTCAAACAGTTTTCTGGGGGGTAAATTGTAACAACACAGAAGTCAGGGGTGTAAGCTGCAAAAGTGTGTTTGGGGTGCGGTTTTTCAGTTTTGCAGGCCGAAACCCACATTTCTCCAGTATTGGAAAAGGGGCTTATTGTATCTTAGAGGTGAATTTGCTTTAACCCTCTTTCAAATTGGTTTAATCACTAGTAGGGTGCAAATATCGCCTTAAAGATAA
This sequence comes from Magnolia changhungtana, assembly GCA_030180095.1. Taxonomy (NCBI): domain Eukaryota; kingdom Viridiplantae; phylum Streptophyta; class Magnoliopsida; order Magnoliales; family Magnoliaceae; genus Magnolia; species Magnolia changhungtana. The sequence goes on along the minus strand of JASAUF010000117.1, from coordinate 1,054,192 downwards.
CAACATCATAACGCGCCTTAAGCATATCTTTAAATGATTAATTTTCTATCTTTTCGCCCCAACCCTAACAATTTTAAGGCGATATCATGGCCTCTTTTATGGGTCATCCTGACTTTGTTCTAATTACACCGTTAGATGGCTCAAATTTTGTTTGATGGCAATCGAGGGTGCATCTCTTCCTCACATCACTCAAGTTAGATCACGTACTCACTCAAGATCCTCCTTCACCACCATCTAACAATGATACGACGGAACAAATTCAAAAGAGACAAGATTGGGAGCGTAACGACTACCTATACAAAGATCATATCTTCAACGCTCTTTCCGATGCGTTATACGTTGTTTACCGTCAACAGAAGACCGTTAAGGATTTGTGGCAAGCACTGCATATCAAATACACATCAGAGGATAAATGCAACAAAAAATCATTGTCCTTGATCAAGTACATAAGTTATAAGTCATCATCCAACAGATTATTGCCGATGACACTAATCTCGACAAATCCTTCCAAGTATCCACCATTATTGCTAAACTTCCACCTAAATGAAAGGATACTGAAAATCATTGAAATAAAGAAAAAAATGTCCTTAGAATCCTAATGTTTCTTCGAATAGAAGAAAATTCTAGAATCCATGACAAAAAGGAATAACAACAAGAGGCCCTAGGTAATACTAATGTAGTTAAGAATAGTGTGAATCGGGAATCAGAGAAACCACATTTCAAGAAGATGATAGACTTAAACCTAATAACCAAGGGTTCAAAAAGTACACATCCAAGAAGGGTCCATGCTTCTTTTGCAAAATCCCTGACCACTTTAAGAAAGACTGTCGAAAATACAAAAAGAAAATGCAAGAAAATAAACGGCAAGTCAATATGACGGAAGACGTGAATCTGACAACTGTCGTCTCTGAAATTAATATGGTAAATAAGAATGTTGAATAGTGGGTAGATTCTGGCGCTACCAGACATGTTTGTAGAAATTACAACATGTTCAATTCCTACGAAATACTGGGGGATAATTTAGAACTATATATGAGAAATGCCTCTACATCCAAGGTTGTAGGAAAAGGGAAGGTACGTCTTAATCTAACTTCCGAAAAAGTTCTTACTCTAAACGATATGCTGCATGTACCGGATATTAAGAGGAATCATATATCAACTAGTCTACTGACTAAGTTTAGATTCAGACTCCTATTTGAATCCGATAAATTGATTGTGTCTAAAAATGGGGTATTTGTAGGGAAGAGTTATGTATCCAATGGAATGTTCAAATTGAACCTTATAAATGAAAATTCTTCTTCTGTTTATATGCTCGATTCACATAATGTTTGGCATATTATATTAGGATATATTAGTTATCGTAATATGGATAATATGTCTAATCTTAATCTAATTACTAAGTGTACAAAATCTAATGACAAATGTAGTATTTGTGTACAATCCAAAATAACTAGAAAACCATTTCCAATGGTGGAAAGAGAATCACAACTCCTAAACCTAGTTCATAGTGACATATGTAAAATGAGCAGTTTAATAACAAGAGAGAGAGAAAGAAGTACTTCATAACTTTTATAGATGATTTCTCCCATTATACCCTAGTATACCTATTGAAGAATAAAGATGAGGTATTACAAAAATTTAAGATATATAAGGAAAAAGTAGAGAATCGGTTAGACCGAAAGGTTAAAATTATAAGGTCAGACAGGGGAGGAGAATATCTATCCTTAGAATTTTAAGAGTTTTGCAAAACTCACGGTATAATTCATCAAATTACAGCTCCTTATTCACCTCCAACAAAATGGGATAGCAGAACGAAAAAACAGGTCTCTCACAGACATGGTAAACTCTATACTCAATAATGCAGGATTTTAGAGAGAAGCCCTATTAACTACATATCATATCTTTAATAGGATACCTCACTCTAAGACTCATAAAACTCCATATGAAGTATGAAAGAATATGATTCCTAACATCTCATACTTCGAGCTATGGGGTTGTAGAGCCTTAGTTAGGCTTACTGATCCTAAAAAAGCCCAAAATATGGTTAAAATCTCTTGAGTGTATTTTTATAGGATATGCACAAAATAGTAAAGCTTATAGATTTCTAGTTTTAGAATTTAATCATGCGATCTCAGTAAACACCATAATAGAATCTAGAGATATCGAGTTTTATGAAAACTCATTCTTTTTTATAACTAAAAAAGAAACAAGATCTGAAGATCTTAGTACAAGCAGTGGTTATCAAATACCTCAAGATATCAACAGTCTTGATAAAGTGGACATAGAACTTAGAAGAACCAAGAGAATCAGAACAGGTACATCTTTCGGACCCGATTTCTACCTTCTACTAATAGAAGGAGATAAAGATAACATAATAAAAGAAACCATGTTGGTATGTAACATAGAAAATGATCCAGTAAAAATAGATAATGCCCTTAGATCTTAGGATACTTCTTTTTGAAAAGAAGGTATAAACGATTAGATGAATTCTATATTGTAAAATGGAACATACAAACTTGTGGATCTACCCCCAGAATTAAAACCAATAAGCTGTAAATAGATTTTCAAAAGAAAATTAAGACCAAGTGGAACTACAAAAAGGTTTAAAGCCAGATTAATGGCTAGAGGATTTATACCAAAAAAAAAGTATTGATTTTTTCGATACCTGTGCTCCACTAACAAGCATATCAACTATCCAAGTTTTAGTTGCTCTAGCATCCATTCGTAAGTTAGAAATTCATCAGATTGATGCAAAGATGGCTTTTCTAAATTGTGACCTCGATGAAGAGGTTTATATAGAGTAACCAGAAGGTTTTATAGTTCAAAGACAGGAAAATAAAGTGTGTAAATTGATCAAGTCACTATATGGACTTAAACAGGCACCTAAGCAATGACATGGAAATTTTGATAAAGTAGTCACCTCATATGGCTTTAAGATTAATGAATCTGATAAATGCGTGTATTCAAAATTCTCTAATAATAAAGGAGTAATTATATGTCTATATGTAGATGATATATTAATCTTTAGTATATGTTTAGAAGTTATAAATAACATTAAAAGATTCTTATCATCTAGTTTTGACATGAAGGATAAGAGTGAAGATAATGTGATTTTAGGTATCAAGTTATTAAGAAACAATGATAGTATAACCTTATATCAATCACATTATATTGAAAAGGTACTTAAAAAATTTGATCACTATGATAAGAACCCAGTTTCTACTCCTTTTGAATCTAATTTCAAGTTAATTAAAAATGAAGGCCGTAGTGTATCTCAGTTAGAGTATTCCAAAATGATTAACAGTCTTATGTATCTATGATTTCTACTCGACCTGATATTGCTTTTACAGTAGGTAAATTGAGTAGGTTTACAAGTAATACAAGTTTAGATCATTGGAATGTTGTTTCTAGAGTACTCATATACTTGAAAAAAATAATTAACTATGGTTTACATTTTTCTAGTTACCCTAGTGTGCTTGAAGGGTATAATGCTGCAAGTTGGGTTACTGATTCTAATGAATTCAGGTCTACCAGTAGATGGATTTTTACACTTGGAAGAGCTGTCATTTCTTAGGGATCCAAGAAGCAAACTTGTATATCTCACTCTACCATGGAATCTGAATTCACAGCTTTAGCGGCTAGAAGTAAAGAGGCAGAATAGTTAACAAACTTGTTATTAGAAATAACATTATTAGTAAGGCCTTTGCCACCGGTCTCTATCTACTGTGATAGTGAAGCGACACTATAAAAGACATATAATAAGACTTATAATGGAAAATCCAGACATATCAGCCTAAAGCATAGTTTTGTGTGGTAACTACTTGGTGACGATATTATAACAATACAATATGTACGATCTATCTAGAATCTAGCGGACTCATTCACGAAGAGACTGACAAAAGATGTTGTCAGTAGAACATCAAGATGATGAGACTTAAGCCAATTTCACAGACACCAGATGAGGGAAACCCAACATAAGTTAATAGGTTCAATGGGTAAAGTACCTAACAGGAAGTGTTTGAAGCAGTGCTGTACGTTTTCTTTTTGTCTCATTTCTAGATGTATTTATAATACTAGGTACCTATAATGATAAAAAGGACAATGAGCCACTGCTGTTAATGAGTTCTTTTAAGGGTGTTATAGTTACAGCGGCATTTATAAGGACTCACCTATATGAGTATTGGAAGTGGGGCCGTTTCCTGATGTTCGAGAGTTTTGTTTACTCTCATGAACTCATGAATCCAAGACAGAGTATGTAAACCCGTATCCTAGCTTGTGTTGTTCCATAGGCTTCCGCAGTCCTCCCGGTCAAATTCCGGCGACCCACGATCTATTATCGGCGTTTGTGCGAGATCCTAGGTCGTGTCCCGTATATCAAAGTTGGTTCAATTTGAAACTTATACCCTAGTGACCGCACCGTCGCTGCGGTTCCGACACCGCGTCTCGCGTGCTAAGGTGATACCCAAGCCAGGAGACGTGGGCCCGCATTCAGTTCGAGAAAAAAATACCGCGCGTTGCAAAACCGAAGAGAATCTCTACGACATGTCTTATCCATCACATCAATCATGAGTCAAGTACATCCCATCACAAGCCATCACTCACCCATACCTCTCTCTTCACCAAGTCAACAACACTCATACCTAACCATCCCCTTCTTACCAAAAGTCAAAAGAAACCATACCCTCCATCCCATCTTCCTTACAACAACCCATCCTCTCTCTCATTTTTCTCACTCCATTCTAAGCAACCCAAGGAGAGATCTAATGTCCATGGCTTCCATGGAGAATCTTGGTGTGGCCCACCTTCCTACACCCAATCCCACCATCCAAAGTCCATCTTCACCGTTGAAATGCATCCCTTGTAGCTCTAGGTTGCGTTGATGGAAGAAGGAGTCCAAAAAGATCAAAGGTGGGTGTCTTCTTTTGTTTTGTTTATGTGGATTTGGTCATTTGTGGGCCTACAATTGATGAGACCCACTTGATGTATGCATTGTATTGAGGAACCCATAGTGGCCGGATCCCTCCCATCTCCAACGTCTTCCCCCCCCCTCTCTCTCTCTCTCTCTCTCTCTCTCTCTCTCTCTCTCTCTAATGACCATGCGGCCCACCTGATGCGCGTGACCTTATCCACGCCGTCCATTGATGTGGACCCCACCGTTCACATGAGTGGTACGCGCACTGTCATGCCCCAAACCCGAAAATCGGATTCACAGGAATCCCGACCGCAGAATCCGGTGCCGACAGCCTCCGTAGTACTCCATTCTCGGCTCCTAGCATTCATATGCCAGATTCCGATCCTGGGATCCTACAAGGAGGTTTTTTTTTTTAAACTCATAATAAGCATAACCACAAGATTACCCAATTCACAAAGGCAACATCATCATCACATATCTATTAATATAATCATTTGAGTACAAAGCTGAAAGGGAGATATATATATCGGAAATCAAAACTCCAGGAGACCGCTGCACACTCCAAGCTCAACACTGCTGCAACCTAACATCACATGTACGCATCTATCGTGCATAAGCTTATAGAAAGCTTAGAGGGTGGTGTAAGTGTGTGTACAAGGTAAGTGCCTAATATTCAACGCAATGTCATAATCATACAATGTTGAAATAGGCGCAAGATCATGAATTATCAAAGTAAACTGCTATACTGACAAGGTAAAGAATTATTAAAGTAAACAGAATTACGGATAAGATCATAAATTATACGATAACAAAGTGAGCGAAAATACTGACAATTCCATGAGTAAATTAATATCAGAATACACAATATAGAACAATTATGAGGAGTCATAAAGAGTCAGATATCAGATGCCGAGGATGCGATGCAATATGCAATTCCTGATGAGACCACGAATAACATCAACCATATCTAAACCATATAAATGCAGAAACACAGTAACCCAAAATGTCATATGCTGCAAATATAATGCAACATGCGGTGCGAATGGAATGACTATGCTGGAGTGTGAAGTCGGGATGATAGTACGTGGTATCGCCGGCTATGGGGTCCATCACAAGAGACTTCTTTCCAAACCAGTCTCATACCTAAATTTGGATAGTCAGACTCAATGTGGTAAACTCCTGATCTCAGGTTAGTCGCGCGCCCCAACCGAAATCCTAACCATTGCGAAGGTACACGTAACAAATAGTTGCGCACCACCAGCCCGAGTAGATAGTGAATGAATGAATGAATGAGTATGCAACTCCTGTCCAATAATTCCACATATCAGTACGGTTCATCTCTGGGATCATCACCGGGGTCTAGTACACTCTACATGCAATCGCCGCCCACTGGACGCGCAACCATGCAAGTGGAAGAGACCTCACTATCCGCCTGGCCAGTAGTCAGCCAATATCTACCCGGCACGTCAATAGCGGACCCATTCACGAGCTGGTCAAACTCAGCCTAACAATGCCCCCTACCCTCGGGCGGGTAAGGCCACACCCCCTCCCAACCGACCACGACACAGTGGGAGACGCGGCCTACTGGTATACGACCCTCGTGTGCTCATATATCCACTCGGTCTCAACGTTGGGGCGTCTCCTGGCCCAGAGGTTTAGGAATTTTCACCCAAGGACATTTATGGCGCCCATATGCTAGAACCAAATATTTTCGGTGTCCCATCTGGTCATCCACGATATGCCTGTGGAGGCTATGGCCCTGATGTCACTAAGGCGTACAATAATCACAATGCAAAATGCATGAGTCATACAATCCAGTCATGCAACAATCCTGCACATACAATGAACTCATGTGAAATAACCTCTGCTTATCAAGGAGTCTCATAACAATCTGCCTAATAACATATGCAATGGTCAACCACATCTCGTAACAAACATGCAGATGATGCGTATGGGCATGTATGATGATGCTATGCTATCACATACTCATAATCGGTGTCAATAACCGGCCTCAACAATCGGCTTTGACAATGTGGACGTTTAACCAACATTGCCCCCAAGGATTGGCCCACACAGAGCTTAACATATAGTGGACCCATGGCCTCACACAAGGACCAAATATACCACACCATGGGCCTCACTCAAGGGCTTAATGCACATCACGATGGGCCTTTTGCATGGGCCTAACATAAATTACAATGGACTCCATCGCCTGGCTCTCAATGCATCACAAAGGGGTCCCATCACATAGGTCTCATATACATCACATTGGGCTTAAACACGAGATGAGTACATATCACAACGGGCCTCAAACACGGTCCGCATGTACATCACATTGGGCCTCAAACACTGGCTACATATATATCACATTGGGCCTCGACAATCGACCTCGGCATCTGTCATCGACAATCGGAACCAGCCTCGATACTCGATCTCGACAATCGAAGTTGGCCTTGGCCTCAACAATTGGAATCGGCAATCAGTCACGTCAATCGGAATCGATCGATAATCAGAATCGGCAAATCGGTCACGATGAGGATTGGCCTAACTAGGCCTAAGGGAAGGTCACGATGTGAGCATCTAACCGTCATTGCCCATCAATATGGATATCTAACCAACATTGCTCCCAAGGAGTGGCCTACATAGGGCCAAACATATAATGGGCCCCACGGTCTCACACAAGGACCTAATGTACATCACACTAGGCCTTATCGAATGGGCTGCAACACATCATATCGGGCCACGTCCTACGGTCCTCGAATACGTCACAATGGGTCACACCACCTGGGCCGCACTAATGGGCCTTACATACATCGCGATGGGCCTCGGCACATGGGCCATAAATACACCACATCGGCCTCATCGTATGGACCGGAAATATATCACAATATGCCGCATTGCATCAAGTGGGCCGCATCCACGGGCTGCACCAATGGGCCTTATATTCATCAAGTGGACCGTGTCCATGGGCCTCTCCAATGGGCTTTATATATATATATATATATATATATATATATATATATATATATATATATATATATATATATATATATATCAACTAGGCTACATTAATGGCCACACTAATGGGCCTTATATTCATCAAGTGGACCGTGTTAATGTGTCTCATATACACAACAGGTGGGTCCTTCACATGGGTCTCAAATACATAACATGTGGGCCCCATATATGGGTCTCATATGTATCAAATGGGCCACACCAACGGTCCTAATACATTTCACAATGGGCCGCATGATATGGGCCTAATACACATCAAGTGGGTTGCATCAATTACACTTTCACCTATATTTTTAAAGGTTATCTTAGAGCATTTATAAGAAAATAATTCATATCGACAGATCATCTGGACCACACCACAAATAATAGTGGTGATAATGATTTCCACCGTTAAAACCCACGGGGTCTATCACAGAAAATAGTGAGAGCAGCCACACCCATGTTAAAAAAGTTATAGGACCCGCCGTGATGTATTTTGAGATCCAACCTATTTATTGGTTAATCATAGAGATAGATGAAGTGAAAACAAAACATCAACTTGATTGGAAGTACCATGGCCCTTAAAAAGTTTTGAACGGTAGATGTCACTGTCCCCACTATTTTGAATGATGGGGTCCACGTAGATGGGCCGCCCCACTCAAAAGATCAAGCGGGTATTGAAACCCGTCTCAACAAGCCGCTGGCGAGTGGTCTTCCTGGCCGTTGGGTCTGCCCAACAGGCAGCCCTACATGATCTAAAGATGGATGGTGAAGACATACTATTTACATCAAGGTGGATCCACACCCATCAGCTGGATGGAGTGGATGAGGTCCAAGCATCATGGTGCATCCCGCATAGCACCGCCCAGATTTGGATAGTATGAATACAACACTACATCATGAAGGGCCCAGAACTTGATAATGTGATACGGCAGCAGCAAGATGCTGGCTGCTGACCCACCAGTAAAACAGATGGACAGTGGAGATGCAAATCAGATGAATGGCGAGGAAGTAGAATACATACATGATTGTAGGCCACATGGGTGGCCGTGCGGTTACGACCCACACAGCAAGTGGGGTCCACGTCCAATTGGACGTACACAGCGGCTATATAAATGCAGTACGTGGCAGCTACAGCCGCAATAAAAAAGCAGAGCAGGTGATCCCACGTATAATCCACCACATCATGATATTATAATATAATATTATATCATCTTATTCACTGTTTGTTTTTTTTTACAGGTGAGTACACCTCACTTTTGGTTCACACCTCACTGCTGGACGGTCAGCGAGGATATACATTTAAGGTGGGCCCCATGTGGGGTCCACCACAACGTTTATTTTCCATCCCATCTGTACATAAGTTCACACTGACCTGGAATGAAGAGGAAAACAAATTTCATACGGATCCAAAACTTCTGTAACCCCAACCAGGGTTTCAATGGTAGACGTTCAATCTCCACTATTTACTACAGTGTGGTCCACTTGACGGATCTGCCTCATTACCCAAACCTAAGATCGAGCTCACTAATTGAATGGACATGTGGCCCACCAGAAGAAGACGGACGGTCTGGGTCTGAACTTGCTGACGTCTTCCACAGAGCTGTTGCCATATATATATATATATATATATATATATATATATATATATATATATATATATATATATATATATATATATATATATATATCTTTTCATAGGTGGGACCAGCATTGTGCAAATCCAACCCAGCCAATTAGTCTTTATGACTCAAGACAAACCCATCCAACCCAAAATTCAATATGTTTCAGTGTGTAGAAACATCAGGAAATTTTTCAACGGTAAAAACCACAGTTTTTTATGCTATAGCCTGCCAGATGATCATATTGGCTTCAAATTTCGTTTCAACGCCTAAAATGAGGTAGGGAAAGGGATGGACGGCTTGGATTAAATATATACATTAAGGTGGAGCCTATAAGAGTGGTCCACCTAAAGTTTAAAAATCAAACTGACTTTTTTTTCTGTACGGCACACCACACGGAGGTTCACATTTCATTGAAGTCCAGCGTCTTACAACACATAAAGGTGGGCCCCGCGGGTGGGGACCATGGCTGGTGGGTCCCACGTGGACGTGGCCCACTTGATTTGGATAACCTGATATTTGTGTTTTCACATCCCCCTAAGGTAGGGCCCACATGGTTTGAACGGTTGGATAAGACATACATCAAGTGGGTTACATCCGGGTGGGCCACACCGCCACATCGTCACACACAACAAAAGGGAAAGAGAGAGAGAGAGAGAGAGAGAGAGAGAGAGAGAGAGAAAGAGAGAGAGGCACCCACCTATGATCTTCTCCTCCTCCCGCCAACGCGATCTAAAACTCCAAAGGACGAACTTCAACGGTTGAGATTATTTTTGGAGGGTGGAGATGGGAGATAGGAAGTGGGCCACACAAAGCCTCTCATGGAGTTTGGTTGGACGTGGGTTGCTCCCATGAGAGTTACTTAGACTGATGAGATAAAAATGAGAAAGAGTGAAGTGGTGAGGTGGAGTGATGGGATGAGAGCATGGTGCTTGTTGACTTTTAGGTGAAAAGAGGAATGGGTGTCATTCCTTGTTGGTGAAAAGGCATGGCAAGGTAAGGTTGTGTACTTGACTTTCATTGATGGATTGATGTGATGTTTGGGGTAGAGATTCTCTTAGGAATTGCGACGTACGGTGTTTTCCTCGAACTGAACGTAGGCCCACATCTCCTGGCCCAGGTATTGCCTTGGCGCGCAAAATGCGACATCGGAATCGCGGTGACAGCGCGATTGCACTAGTACAAGTCTCGGGTTAAGCCGACTCAGATACACGGGACACGTATCAGGGTTGCGTGCAAATGTCAACAACCGATCGCGGGTTGCCGGAATTCGACCGGGATAACCGCTGAAGCCAACGGAACAGTACGAGCTAGGATACAGGTCTTACACGCACCGTCCAACAGCGGTCTGGACATGGGTAAAACATAAATATCAACTTCCTCCGAAGCATGTGGGTCCACACGTGTGGACCCACCTCAATTGAATATGGTCCATACGCATGGGACCCACCTTCTCTCCCAACCGTCCATTCATTTGAAACGGTGGGTCCCTACCGGATGACGTAGGCTCAATCCACGTCGTGCATTCCTTGCCACTGTAGCAGCAGTTGCTGCTGACGTCAGTGGCAGGTGGGGCCCACCTCCTATGACGTATCTGATATCCAAGCCGTCCATTTGGTGGGGCCCATCTGCTGACTGACGTCACCAGGTTCTGCGGGTCCCACATGATGTAGTTGCTTCATCCACACCGTCCAAACAGTCTGGACGGTGCTGGAACAGTTTGGACAGCCCACCTGCAGCGTGTAGGGCCACCTTGATCTATTTGTTGCATATCCAACACCGTCCATTCACGGCCCACATTGATGTATTGACGCCACCACGTTATGTGGGCCACACCATGTTGTATTTGTTTAATCCACACCGTCCAGATGATATGGATGGTGGTGGAGTGACTGGACGGTGCACAACTGCCACTGTGATGGATGTGGATAATCCACACCGTCCGTCCAGATTAGAAGACAGCTGGTCTAGAAGCTGGTTTGTAATATATATATATATATATATATATATATATATATATATATATAATATGTTATGGTAGGCCCCACATGGGACCCACCTTAATAAATATATGTATAACTGGGCCGTCCATCTACTAGACGGCCAGATATGGCCAGCAACGGCCAGCAGCTACTTAGCTGCTGGCTGACGTCATCAGGTCCTGTGGGACTACCTTGATGGATGAATCTTGAATCTCCACCATCCATCTGTTTTAATGGTGGCCAGTAGCCACTGCTCGTAGCTGCTGCACGTGCCGCAATAGCTGGAGGTCCACCGTGATGCATGTAGTCCTCCAAGCCGTCCATTTATTTTGCCAACATGGGACCCACTTTCAATGTATGTGCTGTATATTGACACCGTCCATCTGGACGGTGCCATGTGAGTCCAACCGTAATGTATCTGTTAATCCACACCGTCGGTTTTACGGTGGACTCCATCCATGTGGGACGCACCTTGATGCATGTCTAGATCCACACGGGTGGACTATCATGATGTGTGTATTTTACATCCACACCGTTCATCTGTTTTACATTCACACCGTCCATCCACACAATGACTGGCTATCAGGTGGACCACATTGCAAAATCAGTGGAGATTGAACGTCCACCATTGAAATTGTTTGGGATCACAGAAAGTCTAGATCAATATGAAACTGTTTTTCCTTTCAATTCAGGCCTTGGTGACCTTATGAACAGATTGGATGGAAAATAAATGTTTTGGTGGGCCCTATGAATTTTAATGGTGGAAATCATTATCTCCACTTCTAGTTATTGTATGGTCCAGATGATCCTTTAATATGATTCATTTTTTTGGGATGTATGAGGCCCGATGGTGTGGCCTACGTGACGCGGCCCATTACAATGTATATGTGGCCCATTAATGCGGCCCACTTGATGTACATGAGGCCTAGGTGATGCAGCCCACTATGATGTATTTAAAACCCATGGGATGTGGCCCACTGTGATGTATTTAGGGCCTATGGGTTGTGGCCCATTATGATGTATTTGTGGCCTAAGGGCAAGGCCCATTTTGATATGTATTAGGCCCATGATGTGTGGCCCACTTGATGTATTCGAGGCCCAGGTACATGGTCCATTTGATGTACAGGAGACCCATGTGTAGGGTCCGCATGTTGTGTATTTGAGGCCTATGTGCAGGGCCCACCTGTCGTGTTTATGAGACCCATTAATGCAGTCCACTTGATGTATATTGAGGCCCATGGGTCGTAGCCCATTATGATGTATTTGAGGACCATGGGTCATGGCCATGGTGATGTATATTAGGCCCCTGTATTCGGCCCATCGTGATGTATATTAGACCCTTGTATAAGGTCATGAGCCCACTGTATGCTCGGCCCTATGTGGGCCACTCCTTGGGAGCAATGTTGGTTAGATGACCACATTGATGGGCAATGATGGTTAGATGTCCTCATTGTGACCTCCCCTTAGGTCTTGTCAAGCCCATTCTCTTCGTGGGTTGACCCAAATAAGTGGGGCCCCATTCGCAGTAGACAAATGACTCCATACTATCGGATTTGATATAACCATGGCCAATTTGTCGATTCTGATTATCGATCGATCCGGATTGTCGTAGCCAATTGCCGATTTGACGTGACCGATTTGCCGATTCTGATTATCGATCGCTCCGTATTGTCGTAGTCGATTGCCGATTTGACATGACCGATTTGCCGATTCTGATTATCGATCGATTCCGATTGTCGTGACCGATTTGCCAACTTTGATTATCGATCGATCCGATTGTCGTGACTGATTTGCCGATTCTGATTATCGATCGATCCGATTGACGTGATCGATTTGTCAATTCTGATTATCGATCGATCCGATTGCCGTGACCTATTTGCCCATTCTAATTATCGATCGACTCCGATTGTCGAGACCCATATGATGTATATGCGACCAATAGTTGAGGCCCATTGAGATATGTATTCGGCCTGTGTAATGTATATGCAACCCGTGTTTAAAACCTAATGTGATAAGTAGGAGGTCTATGTGATGGGGCCTATGGTGATGTATTCGTGGCCTATGGGCGAGGCCCCTTGTGATATGCAATAGGCCCATGAAGCATGGTCCATTTGACGTATTCGAGGCCCATGAGCAGGGCCCACCTGCTGTGTATATGTGGCCTTGAGCAAGGCCCATTGTGTTGTATATTAGGTCTTTATGTGAGGCCGTGGGCTCATGATATGTTTGGCTCTACGTGGGCCATTCCCTAGGGGCAATGTTGGTTAAATGTCCACATTGTCGAGGCCGATCGTGAATACCAATTATGAGTATGTGACAGTATAGCATCATGGTACATGCTCATACGCATCATCTGCATGTTTGTTATGAGATGTGATTGACCATTGCATATGTCATTGGGCAGGACAGTATGAGACTCCCTAATAAGCGGAGGATATCTCAAATGAGCGCACGGTATGCACAGGATTGATGCATGACTGGATTGTATGACTCATGCATCTTGCATTGTGTGCTGTGATTACTATACGCCCTAGCAACATCAGGGTCGTAGCCTCCACAGGCATATCGTGGATGGCCAGAGGGGACACCGGAAATGTTTGGTTCTAGCATACAGGCGTCATAGATGTCCCTGGGTGAAAATCCCTAAACCTCCATAGCCAGGAGATGCCCCAACGTCGAGACTGAGTGGATACATGAGCGCCCGAGTGCCGAATACTAGGAGGCCGCGTCTCCCACTGTGTCATGGTCGGTTGGGAGGGGGTGTGGCCTTACCCGCCCGAGGGTAGGGGGTATTGCTAGGCTGAGTTTAACCAGCTCGTGAATGGGTCCGCTATCGACGTGCCAGATAGGTATTGGCAGACTATTAGCCAGGCGGATAGTGAGGTTTCTTACGCTCACTTGGACTATGCGGCTGGGAGAGCGGCTGTGCCATTTGGAGTGTACTAAACCCTGGTGATGATCCCAGAGATTAACAGTACCGATATATGGACCTATTGGGTAGGAGTTGCATACTCATTCATTCATTCATTCACTATCCACTCGGGCTGATGGTGCGAACTATTTCTTACGTATGCCTTCGCAATGGCCAGGATTTCGGTTGGGGCGCGCGACTAACCTGAGATCAGGAGTTTATCATATTGAGTCTGACTATCCAAATTTAGGTATGAGACTGGTTTGGATAGAAGTCCCTTGTGATGGACCCCATAGCTTGCGATACTACGTACTATCATCCTGACTTCACACTCCAGCATGGTCATTCCATTCGCACCACATATTGCATTACATCTACGACATATGATATTTTTTGTTACTGTGTTTCTGCATTTATATGGTCTAGATACGATTGACGTTATTCGTGGACTCATCAGGAATTACATACTGCATCGCATCTTCGGCATTTGATATTTGGCTCTTTATGACTCCTCATTTGCATAGTTGTTCTATATTGCGTATTCTGATATTGATTGACTCATGGACTTGTCCGTATTTCCGCTTACTCTGTTATCGTATAATTTATGATCTTGTCAGTATTCTTGTTTACTCTGATAATTCCTTCTCTTCTTAGTATTTCTGCTTACTCTGATATTGTACGATTTATGGATTACCAGTATTTGTTGTACTGTACGATGATGACATTGTATTGAATACTTGGTACTTACCTTGTGCACACACTTACACCACCCTCTAAGCTTTCTATAAGCTTATGCACGATAGATGCATGCAGGTGATGTTAGGTTGCAGCAGTATTGAGCTTGGAGCATACAGCGGTCTTCTGGAGCTTGATTTTCGATTTATGTATTTTCCTTCAGTATTGTAATCAAATGATTATATTAGTGGATATGTGATGATGATGTTGTCTTTGTGATTTGGGTATACTCATGGTTATACTTATTACGAGTTAAATGTACAAAAAAAAAAAAAAAAATCCTCCTTGTAGGATCCCAAGATCAGAATCTGGCGTATGGATGTTAGGAGCTGAGAATGGGGTACTACGGACGTTGTCGGCACCGGATTCGGTAATCGAGATTCCTATGAATCCGATTTCTGGGTTTGGGACGTGACAGAGTACAAGCCCATTAATGTGCTATAATTTTAGAACACATGACAATTGAAATATATGTATGTGTAACATGTCCGGTTGTATCATATAGAATACTTAGTTCAAGACCATAGTCACTAAGAATTTTGATTCAACTTTGATTTGTTTATACTAAGTGAAGGTTCAAGTTAATAAGACACCTTCTCCTATGCACACATTTTCCTTACATACCCTGACCTTTGTATTTTGAAAAATAGTGGGGGATTGTTGGGTTTTTTCAAAATAAAAAGAAAATAATTTTTTAAAATGTATATAAAGAAATTTTTGGAAAAAGGGCTGTGGCTTTTGGTGATTGTTGGTGACCATTCATTTATGAATGGTGGTGCACGCCTCTTGATAAAAGGAGCATCATTTGAATTTGAAATGAAGGGATGCCATTGTTGAAAAGACACCATGAAAGAAGATGTCTTTTCATGAAAGGGTCTTAAGCATCTCTTGTGATTCTGTATAAACCCATCTTTGGGTCAATCCGAAAAAACAATTCCAACAATCTCCTTCCCATCTTCTTCTTCTTCTCCATTTTCGTTTTTAAATGGTTTTTGAAAAGTTACAGTTTTCAGACGCTAAACTGTAAACAAATTTTCAAGCAGTAAATTGTAAACAGTTTTCAGGGGATAAATTGTAACAGCACAGAAGTCAGGGGTGTATGCTGTAAAAGTGTGTTTGGGGTGCGATTTTTCGATTTTGCAGGCCGAAACCCACATTTCTCCGGTATTGGAGAAGAGGTTTATTGTATCGTGGAGGTGGATTTGCTATAACCATCTTGCAAATTGGTTTAATTATCGGTAGGGTGTGAATATCGTCTTAAAGATAGCGATATCGTAATGCGCCTTAAGCCTATCTTTAAGTTATTAATTTTCTATCTTTCAGCCTTAACCCTAACACTTACCCATCAGCTCTGCTGCCTGTGAAATTGCCTTGAGGCTGTCGAGGGCATGCCTAGTGCAAGCAAAACCAAATTTCTGATTAGGCTTTGCAAAACTAAGGCTGTGAAGGGGCTGGGCATTGGCTTACCTGCCTATCATGGTGGAAAATTTCATTTTTTTGGCAATTTCTTGGCTTGGAAAATATTTGAAATATTTTCAAAAATTAAGGTTTTTCAAGAGTATTATCAGAAAAATCTTATCAAAAATAAAAATATTTAAAAATACTTATTATGCAGGGTTCTGGTAATTGAACCTTAGTAATGTACTCAAACCTTTTAAATGACATATGGGATGGCCGATTGTGGATACGAACCCTTCATTCATTCATACAACTTTGAGCAAGCTATGCTGCAAAACTAGTACAAATTAAATGATCTTTAAACATTTGATCAATAGCATGAAAAATGGACTATCGAGATTGAACGGAGAAACAAGAATATGTACAATCAACATCTTGAAACATCTATCTGATCGATCTCACTTATAACTCTAAAGTAGCATTTTGGTTTGACGATTCTAACCATAAAATTTATAACTTGTAAACAATGGAAGATTGTAACAACTTCATCCCATTCAAAAGATTAAGATCATCATATTCATGTGAATTTGGCACCAAGGCTTGCTCCTTATGATATACTACTACTGCTAATTGATGATTAGGCATACCACCTATCATTTAAAAGGTTAGCAACAATGCTAAAATGCAAAAAAGGTAAGGACATTAAACAAATGAA
Organism: Magnolia changhungtana; assembly: GCA_030180095.1. Lineage (NCBI taxonomy): Eukaryota > Viridiplantae > Streptophyta > Magnoliopsida > Magnoliales > Magnoliaceae > Magnolia > Magnolia changhungtana. The sequence goes on along the minus strand of JASAUF010000117.1, from coordinate 1,036,923 downwards.
CCATCCCTTTGATTGATAATTGAGCATACCACCTGTCATTTAAAAGGTTCAAGGATGATGCTAACATTCCAAAAAGGTGGGACATTAAAAAACCCCTATTATAAATTATTAAATAAATATAAACTTTAAGTATTAATATTTATATAATTTTTTTCAAGTTAAAATTGCATTATTTTAAATTCCAAAATAGTAAAAAATAATAAAAAAGGTAAAAGTGACCAACCAACTCAAACATGTAAATTACTTTTAGTTAACTTAGATAAGGACTTTGACATGAGAGAAGACTCTCACAGCTTTTAAACAAGTGAAAATTAATAAAAATAGGACTAATTAAAAATAGTAAATTTTGAACTAAAATACAATTTTGAATATGAAAATGACCATTTAAAAAAAAAAAAAAAAAAAAAAGAGAATACCCCAAGGCTAAGGGCCTGTTTGATTTTGAGGGGATCCAGTAAATTCCACTATTTAGAGCATTTATTACTTGCATCTGTATTTGAGGGTGAAATGTTAGATGCCACCATCACAAGTTTTCCTGTTTGGATTTCCAGAATATTTATGGAATGGACAACGATGACTATTCCCCTTGTTTGACCGTAGCCCAACAAAAGTGGTCAGAGTGGGTACTGTGGTCCATATTACGTTACTTCACTGGGTACTGTGGTCTAGGGTTTAGGGTTTAGGGTTCAATACATCTCTTTCGAGCTGTGAGACACCAGTGTATTACGTTACTTCACTGGGTACTGTGGTCTCGCGTCTAGGTAGGGTCCGACAAATTCAACAGTACAGATCAATATACCGTGGGCCCCACACAACTTCCAACTAAAGGAACAACTTCTACTAGGGCACAGGCAATTCGCATCAGGTGGGGGGCCCACTTCTTGGATTTTCTGGCTGAATGCACGTTTATAAGCTAAAAATATGGTTGGTGAAGAACGGAACAAGGGTCCATATTAAAATTAGTGTTGTAATCAGCATCTATGTGTGGTTCCAGCATTGAATGGCTTGGATCAATCTCTCCACAGGTAGTCAATCAGGCTCATACTGAAAAATGTCTCTGGTAAGAGACGTAAGAGTCTCTACAGGCAGTCGATCAAACCCAAAGTGAGGAAGGCGGTGGAGTGGGGAGATGTAAGGAATCTAATCCGTCCATCACTTTCCTGAAGATCCAAGACCAAATGGTCTACATGTTATGTCCATCTTAGCTAACACTTACAGAGAAGACATCATTTTCAAGAGAAAGCAAGAACACCTACCTGCGATTGAGTGCGGAAGGCAGATGGTGTGATTAGGATAGAGTTCTGACCACCCACCAGATTCTTCTAGCCGAATACTACAGTATATCTACACCTGTGAAGAGGAAGAAGAGGAATCGGTTAGTTGTGGTGATCTTCATAAACGATCCATTCTAGCGTTGGCATACAAATAATCCAGCGAAGATCCCATATAAAAATTGACAAAGCAGGAAGACATACTTGCGACTGAGGTGGAGTGGAAGGGACATGGTGTTGATTAGGACAGAGTTCTGCCCTGAGGACCGGATTCTTGTAAGTGAAATCTATAGTCTTCCTCACCTGTGAAGAGGAAGAAGAGGAATCGGTTAGGTGTGGTGTACACGTCGGGTCCATCTGCGAGGAAGAAGAGGAGAAAGCAAGATCGGCATACCTATGATGGAGTTGGAGTGGAAGGGAGGTTATGCGTTTATCTCGACCCATCTATACAGAAGGTGGTGCATTTGTTAAATACTCTCGCGAACCACCGATATAGTAAGAGGGTCTTGTCTTGGTCCTCGAGAAGATCGCGTGAGATAGCCCCGGATTTCCCTTGAAAATCACCGATTGCAAAGAGTGATTTACATGTTTCCCTCTTGCAGAGATTTACACCACTTGTCAAACGATGGACGAGGTCATGATGACCTATTTCTCTGTGAATTCACCATCCCGTATAAATCAAACAACCCCTAATGGACTTTGTTAGTTGTCACGGCTTGTCAGTTGCTTTTTAGTTATATATCATACACATGAATCTGATAATTGGTCGTCAAGTTATGCTTGCCAAAAGCTATAATCCGTATTTAAGCTATTTTTGCCTAGATCAAAACTTTTCACTCCAATATTTTTTCCAATCACGATTGTCCATGAAGTCATCTACAACATGTTCTACATCACCTTCTTTTTCTTTTTCTGTTTTTTTTAATTTGGCAAGTGCTCTCTCTTGACTTGTATCTCATTTATAAGAGAAAAAACACATGTAGAGAGAGATGACTTCCTTTTAGAAAGATCATTTGTCCATGAGAGACTAGGATAGAGATGAGCCTTATATTATTTGATTCCTCTTATTCTAGTGAAGAAGAATACTCCATATTGTTGGCCCATGGACGTAGATAAATTGTTGAATCATGTGGGAAGATAAATTTCAACACAATGACCACTAGCTAAGGTAGAGTTGTGGGCCATAAATCTCGGTACCCTAAATATCTATGACCACTATAGTGAGATTGGATAACCCGTTTTTTTATTTTTTTTATTTTATTTTTTATTTTTTTACACATACCCACACACATCTTAGTGGGATTTCACCACCTATGGATTTCGAACCCAAGACCTCGTGTTGAAACTCCTTAGAGCCTACCACACGGGCAAGGACTGGAACCCAAATTGGGCAATCCGTTACCATGTCTTATGCTCATCCCATGTGATGGAAACCAACTACAATTTGGGATGGACAGTCTCAAACATTGGGCTTCCTGTGCCTTGCTATACCATATGGGAGTGTGTGTTCACTATGTATATAAGTTCTTTTCTTTAATCCTAATTAGACATTTGAATTGGAGGATCACATCAACTCTCTAAGACACATCAAGTCTCTAATTAGACTTGAGGTTGTATTGGGACTTTATGTCCTATATTTTTTTGTATTAACACCATGTGAGGTTATATAAGTGATTGGCATTGGTGTGGGATGGCGCATGCATTCGGATGTAGCTGAAGCCCACATTCTTTAATATATATATATATATATATATATATATATATATATATATATATATATATATATATATGAACCATTGATTCACCCGAGAACTTTTTGTGACTTGGTGATCGATCGTTCATCAAGTAGTTATTTAGCTGGACACACATTTAAAAGGTTTTAATTGTTTTACCAAATTCTTTTAACCATTAATCTTTTATTCTCATTATTAAAAAACTCTCATCGAACTTAATTGTTATCTAAATGCTTGAGAATTTGTGGTCCATCTCTTAGGTTGAAATGGATTTTTGTCTAAGGGTGGATGTCATTGTTAGTGGAGGATTTTGATTAATTTTGATATATGGATAGGCAAGATTACAAACTTTTAATGTATGGCATACCAAATTTTGGAAGACTAAAGAGCATTAAAAAAGGCACGTTCACTTTATAACTCCCCACCTAACATTTGATGAGAAAAAAAGAGGAGGAAAGTAAGCAGAATGAGAAAGAGAGAATATATATCTTGTTAGTGCACTAATTTGTGCACATTATTTGTCAATCACGTGTATTTGTGTGTCAAGAAATCGGTTGAGCCCTTGGAAGCTAAAGACCAAAGACACATGAAAATTGAAACACTAAGGAAGTGAAGAACAGGTAAATGGGGTGTCTTTATGACCTTAACATTGACTCAAAACAACCATTGAACCTTTAGATGATCCTAACCATTAAACCTTTAGATGATCCAAACCTTAATAAGTAAACCTTGTGTGATCATTCCTTTACCTTAGGAGGCTTATTGAAACATGATAAGATAGGCTATAGAGGTCCTGAGCTGCTGAAAATCTAAATTGCCCAAAATAGCAATCTTGGTGGTGTGCTCGAGCAAAGCTTGATCAATCGAGTCGATCAACTGAACATAATAAAAAAACTTCCAACAATCGTCTGACCTAAATATGAATTTGTTCGAGTGCTTGAAGCACAAGCTTGAGCAATTGAGGAATCCTCGATTCCTCTTGATTGATCGAGCTCGATCAATCAAACTTGGCCAAAACAATCCAATGAGTTCACTAGACCATTTTCGTCCTAACTCGATTGAGCCTAGCCATTGGAGATCCATTAGAGCCTTTTTGTTATAAATATTGCACTCATATCTTTAGGCAAATTATGGATTTTGGTTTTTTAGATACCTTAGTGCATTTCAAACTCTACAAAACCACCTAGGATCTATCTCAATGAGATCTATGCTTTTTTCTTAGTAATTCTTCACTCTAATGAGTATTTGATGCTCATCTAAAAGAATATTGTGATCTTAAGAGCTATCTAGAGTTTAGGCACCAATTCTCAATTCTATTTGAAAATCCAAGTGTTTATCAACCTCTAGAGTGTCTATCAAGTATAATTCCTTAGAAATTCAACTTTTCAATAGTTTTAGGATATTCTACCCAACATCCCATCACCTTGGTCACCTTAAAGGAGAACTATATGTAAGGTGTTTGATATTAGTGCTAAAGCCTTAGTAAAGCATCGACATCAACGATCGAGGGAGCAAAAAAGGAGCTGATTGAATCACGAGAGATCATTGATCAAGCAACTTGAGATAACTTATCAACGAGGCTCAATCTGACAAGTAAGGTTATCATTTTTCAAGTCGGTGTACATTCCTTGCTTATATAGGATTGAGTGTAAGAGTTTGATTGTCAAACTTGATTATATTCTTATGTAGGACCTAAATCAAGTCCTTGTATAGGCCACCAACATAGGTGTGTATGTGTGTGTAGGTTCTTATGTAGGACCTAAATCAAGTCATTGTATAGGTCATCAACATGAGTGTGTACATATAAGTTATTTTGTAGGACCGGGATTGTTGGTTAGCCAATAGAAAACCAACCAAAGTCTCTTGCAGGACCCTTCCAAGGAGTGTATGCTAGGTAGATCCTTGTGTAGGATCTCGGTCCTTGAGTTGGGCTTTAAAGGTGAGAGGTGAACCTGTTTTAAAACTTATGATAGTGAAATCTAATACACTCATGGGTTGAGTGCATTCGCCGAGAGTGGAGTAGGGAAACCAAACTACTATACATGCTTATGATTGGGATTGACATTTGAGCACTTGTTTAATTATGCTGAAGCGATTAATTGATGAATTATATGTATGCATGATTAGATAAATGATAGGAGTTGACAGTTAACATATCCCACATACACATGTACACTATCATACATAGACTAGTTGCTTCATTGGGATATGATTTGTAGTCTATGTGATTGGACCCTCTATTGGCTTAGAAGCCTTAGAGTTATATCGCCTTACTTAGTTTAATTAGTATATTACTTTAAGTAGGCAATTAGATTTTGTAACGTCTCGAAAAATTCCGTACAAAGACCTGAGTTCCATCTCAAGCAGAAATCACTCAGGATCAAATCCTTTAGGAATTAGACGAGGATTAACTAGTGTTAAACTAGATTACATGCGAAATCAGCACTAATCACTTTAAATACGATCTGCAAGACCCAAAAATTGTAGAATCATTGACGCTAGGTTACCTTAAAATCTAGGATCAATCTCATTACCCAGTTGCTCTTGGGAGCACATTGAAACTCCGTATCGGATTTTGACCGCACGTCGAAAGTCCGATTACTACGAAATTATATAGTTAAGACCGCCTTGCTGGACTTGACCACTACCTCGGAAATCAAGTTCAGATAGTGCCCCGGAGCTATTTTCTTGAGCCCAGAGTGAAGTATGTGAGAAACGTGGATATCTTAGAAATAAAAATCTAAATTTAAGTTATCTGAGACTTGTCGCTTGCGAGCCGAATATAAGGATTCAGACCGTCAGAATCTGACCCAAATACACCCTCAGATTAGGGGAAATTTCATACACAAGCCAGTGTACTTGTGGCCCTGATCGGTGATCATGGACCGTTGAACTGAAACTGGTCCGCCACGGGCGATCTGTAAACCCGATCGGACCGAAAACTCAGCTTGACCTAGAACCATGGTCAGGGAGCTTAATCTGACCTTAGGCTTAAGGGGGGGCTCCGGAAGTGCTATGTTGAGATAAAATAGACGCCCTTTGGCTATAACCTAAGTATACCTTGGCCCTGGGGCCATTTCCATCAGTTTTAGGCCTATATAAAGACCTTAAACCCTCTCTCATTCACTCCATACGAATTTGGGAAAAACCCTAGGAGAGAGAAGAGAGTAAAGAGAGAGAAGCTCGAGTGGTCTACATGTGGTATTTGAGTTCACCTTTTTGTGGGAGCTCCTAGTTTGTTTACCATACTGGCATTCACCACATATCTTGTCTACTTTTTGAATCTTAGGTAGACCTCTAATAAGTTCTCCTTGGCTTAATTGTATAAATTCCGGTAGTGTACATGTCCAAGACGTTTATGCCATAATTCTGTCTCATTAGTATGGACCGTGTAACACGATTGATTAGATAAGCTACCGTTGCTTACTATATAGCAGTTTTTAGAAGTTCTGCGACCAGTTAATATTACAGAACCCTTTTTATCTATAATCTCACAATTTTGATTAGAAAATTTAACACTATGGTTGTTGTCGCATATTTAAGATATGCTTAACAGGTTGTGTTTTAGTCCCTCAACATATAAAACATTCTTAAATAAGGGAAGATTATAACGTTGAACCGTACCTTGGCCAATAATCTTGCAGTTGCTACCATCACCAAATGTGACTGACCTATCAGTCATATCTTTTAGATTGGTGAATAAGGCCTTGTCCCCTATCATGTGCCTGGAACATCCACTGTCTAGGTACCATTTTGAATGGCTTGTTGCTTTGAAAGCAATGTGGGCAACCAAGCAGACAACTTTAGGAACCCATTTCAGAACTGTTTTGGGTTTAGGAACATAGTTGGTCTTCTTTTGTCTCATGTTGTAAAAATGACCTACTGAGTTAGATTTTAAGAGCTCCTTAAGTAAATCAACTATTTTTTCAGCAAGAGGATTTCTGATCTGATTTTTAAAATTGCCGCTTTTAGGTTTTTGAAAAGTTTTTGTATTTTTAAAAAAACCTTGATAAGTACATTTTCCTTTTGAGTTAGAAGCTTCTCCTTTCACAAAGTTGAGAGGAGTATTCTTCTGTTTAGGAGATGTATTTTTATCATAGCCCAACCCGGATCGATCGCCACATTTTCTTGATCCGGATAGTAATTTTTCTAACTTCAGATCACCTTAGGCATATCTCCATGTATCCTTCAAACTCAGAAGAGAAGATACTTCATTTTTAAGTTTCTCATTTTCAGATTTCAAATCATCAATCAGGGAGGTTTTGAATTCCAAATCACATTTTGATTTTTTGAAATAATCTGAAATTTGTGATTATTCTAAAACAAGAGTTTCAAAACATTCTTTGAGTTTAGAAAACTTTTCTTTTTTAAGTTTAAGTTTGACAGCAATTTTACAACTTTCCTTATATAAGGCATTACAAGCATCTTGAAGATCTTCTTCATTTTCATGATCACTATTCAAATTTTCTTCACTTGTTGAGTCATTGTGATCTGAAAAGGTAAACTTGGCTAGAGTCATAAGGGCCTTAACTTCATTGCCTAAATCGGTTTCAGAATTTTCTGATTCAGAAGAGGCTTCAGAATCAGACGATTCATCCCAAGTAGCCAACATACCCTTCCTTTTGAGTCTGTCCTTTTTAAGACATTTGTTTGCTAGATGCCCATATTTTTGGCAGTTGTAACACTGACTGTCTTTCAAAGACTTCCAAGTTTTGGACTTATGTTTAGATCATTTCTTTTCATTTGTCTTTTGAAAATCGACCCTTTTCTTACTTTTGAAAATCTTATAAAAATTTTTCGCTAAAAGAGCCATATCATCTTCAGAATTTTCTAAATCTGAGTTTTCTTCAGACACAATTTTAGAAGATTTCAAAGCTATAGATTTACCTTTAGGAGCTTTAAAGTTTAACTCATAGGTTTGTAAAGAACCAACTAGTTCTTCTACCTTCATATTATCCGTATCACGAAGTTCCTGGATCGCAGTTACTTTAGAGTTGAACCGTTCAGGAAGTGAGCGTAGTATCTTTGCACACACTTTACTTTCTGGAATTTTATCGCCAAAACCCCACATTGAGTTTACAATGTCATTTAATCTTGTGTAAAAATCCATAAACATTTCATTTTCCTCCATATGAATTTCTTCAAATTTGGTTGTGAGGAGTTGGACTTTAAATTTTTTGACAATTGAAGTACCCTCGTGTGTCATTTCTAATATATCCAAGGCTTGCTTTGTAGTATCACAGGATATGATTCTTTTGAACTCATCCGGTGATAGTGCGCAAGTGATTACATTTAGTGCTTTTGCATTGGCACTACTCTCACTTTTCTGAAGTGTGGACCAAGATGTGTAAGGTGTTATTCTCATTGATTTTGATCCATTGATACCAGTTACTTCAATGGTAGGAGGGCTCCATTCAATCACTGTGGCTTGCCACACACTCTCATCCATTGATTTGAGGAAGATCCTCATTCAGGCTTTCTAATAAGCATAGTTGGAGCCACCAAAGGGTGGAGGCCTAGTGACTATAGGCTATCAAAATTTGTCATCTTATTTATATAGCTTAGATCGTTAGCTCAGGAAATAAATCCAAAAAAGCAATAAAAACGAGCTATTAGGCTTTGATACCACTTGAAATGGCCAAGCTATATGTCCTAGAGGGGGGGGGGGGGGGGTGAATAGGACTATGCCAAATTAAATTAAAATCAACAGAATAAAAATAAATAGATAGCCTTATAATTATATATCAATTCACAATGCTCAAATCAATTCAATCTTAATAAATAAGGATTGAGAGGTTGATGCAAATTCAGTTCTAAGGACAACCTTACACCATAATAAACAAGGGCTTATGGTAGGACAACCTTATTTTTAGAACGTCTTTTGAATCAAAAACTCAATCTGAAATAAAAATAACTCAATAGCAAGGAATTGAAATAAAGTGCAGAAATAAAGATCTAACTTATTACAACAATCCCCACACTTGCTTGAAATGAAAATTGTTACAACATTCACATCCACACTTACAATCCACAACAATTGAATGAAAAATTATATGAAATTTAAGCAAGCATTCATTCCACAAGATAAAGAGTTATAATGGTTCGCCTGTGTGTACACCAACTGTCTTTCAACAGCCACACAGAATACTACTCCACTCCTAATATCCTCACACAGGGGATATTAGCTTTTATTATCAAATAGGTTTTCACAGGTTCACCCAAAACCTTTACAATTGTGTCTTTTTAGCTTGGGCTTACACAATTCAAAAACCCACACTTCTAAGTTTTCTGGCTCTCCTCAGATAACCACACAAATTGAGATTTTTCTGACGAATCTCAAACAAAAACCAAAATAGAATGGAATTTACAAAATTATAAAATACCTGAATTTCTCCTTTTCGTAGCAGCCTGGTAGAACCAATTGGAGTAGATATTCGAATATAGAAGTTCAATGTCCACTACTCACTTTAATATGGTTCTAAGTTCTAATTGATTTTAGATTTAAACTAGTTGGGCGTAGCTATATTTGATTTTGATTCCAAGAAGAAGGAATAAGTCAATTCCTCTTTTCAAATGAGATTGGAATACAAAAATAAAATCAAATTAAATAAGCTAGTAAAAAGAGAAAGGAATTATGCACAAAATAGCTTAAAAACAAACACAAACTTATCTCAGAGTGAAGCCTTGAATTCACTTAATTTTCAATCAAAAACTCTGAAATTTCGCTGTAAAAATTTGTCTTTGATTGGTCCTAGGGTCACCACGACTAGTCTTGGATTAAACTAATTTTTGAATTTTTGAGCACGATCGCATCAGACCGTTGTACGACTAGTCGAAGGTAGCCCACGACTGGTCGTGCGACATTTGATTTAGTCGCTGGAGTTTGAGTCGAAGATTTACGACTGGTCGAAGGTCGAGTCGAGACCATCCCATGACCGGTCGAGCAGACTCCAGGATTGGCCGTAGCCGAACCAGAAAATCTGATAAAATATGACAATTCTAGGACTGGTCCTGGAACTTCTTAGACCGGTCGAACCAGTGCTAGGACTGGTCGAACAAGGTCTAGGACTGGTCTTAGAATAGACCAAAAACATGTAATAATATTCAATTGAATTATGTATCTAAAGTGACCTACCCTAAGGTCAATTTAAGGTTTATCAAACCTGGGACATGAAATATGAACATTGAACACTTTATTTACTTAGACTTTGATCATTACGAAGCTTGAGTTCTTCTTGATGTAGCTTGACTACTTCACAAGTCTTGAAGTTAATGTCACTTTAAGTCACACTTGAGTCCTGTACTTATATTTGAATCTTGAATTTCCACTTGCACTTAAACTTGAGTCTTGACCTCGGGCTCTTCTTTAATATCTTCTACATTTTAGCTTGCACATCATGAAGCTTGAAGAATTCGTTGCATGAAGCTTGAATAATTCTTTGAACTAGACTTCAAGTGTTGATGAGGTGTCTCGAATAGATTTATCAAGATATACACAAAATAAACAAAGAAGTTTTGACACACAAAATTTAACAAATAAAGAGGAATCAAATCATAGCACTTACAGGGGCCTCGTGAAATATAAGTTCAAGAAGGTGACTCGCACCTTGAAAACTATCTTGTGCTGTCTGGAGGATAAGGGTGCCCCTCCTTCATCGCTAGACTCGGATGCCTAGTCATCCACGCCGTCGCCCTGTATGTTTCCTTGATGCTATATTAAGATCTTTGTGTTTTCATGTTGGTAGGCCTAGTAGTGTAATGGTTAGTAGAATATTTTAAATGTTTGAAGTCTTAGTTGTATTAGCTCACATGCATCATCTGTCATGATTCATGTAACACTGTGTCTCATGTATTATGAAGATTTTGGTAAATGAAATGCATGAAGTTGCTGTAATTTATATACGAATGCTGCATAATAAGTTTGCGTGTATGCTGAATCTGACCTGGGTTGCACCCTATGTTGAATGTAGGAAATGCCACCTGCGGTCACGCAGAGCACAACATGCCTCACACTTACTGATTTGATGGACCAAGCACCTCCCCGAAGTGATGGTCATACGGACCCTGGTTTGGGCCCTGTTCGTGAGACTATGCCTGAGTCTCAGCCATCTACTGGTCCTACAGTTGGGCTGCCACCTTACACACCACCGGTTCGTGAGCAGAACCGTGCTTCTTCTTCGACGCAGCAAGTGCCTCAGGCAGCCCCACCTACGGATAGGTTAGAGTAGTTATTGATGATGATGCACCGGTGCGGTGCAAAGACACCGGCGGCCAGCCAGATGCAGATCGGCGACGCCGTAGCAGAATGTGCAGGCTTTGTCCACTATTGCAGGGGCCCTAGCTCAGGGTGGGAGTGCGACTCCACCTTCACTATTTGTACACCCTCCTGAGACTGTAGGGCCTTTCGCTCAGGATGATGGTGTGACTTTACCTGCTCTTGTTGTATACCCTACGGGAAACTTGAGTAATGGTGGCCTTCTCGAGCAATTTCAGCGCTTGATGCCCCCTACCTTTACGGGTTCTCATAGACCCGAGGAGGCCGAATATTGGCTGGACCATGTCTCCAAGATGTTGAGGATGCTACACTGTACAGAGCTGGAACAGGTCGAGTTGGTAACCTTCATGTTTGAGAAGAAGGCCAACTTGTGGTGGGATAGTGTCCTACGGACCGTTGCGGTTGACTATGTATGGACGTGGGCAGCATTTGAGAACCGCTTTCATGAGAAGTACTATCCCCTTACGTACCGGCATGAGAAGGAGAATGAATTCTTGTGCCTCAGACAGGGAGGCATGTCAGTGACAGAGTACGAGCACCGGTTTACGGAGTTGGGCCGATACATCCCTACTATACTTGCTGACACACAGATGCGGATGCAGCATTTTTTCGAGGGCCTCCGACCTGATATTCGCTCGAAGATGTGTTGTGCTAGCATACCCTCCTATGATGAGCTAGTACACATGTTTATATGAGTAAAGCAGGACAAGGATCGATTGTCACGTTCTTGTGGGCCTATGATCCCTAGGCCACGACCAGATATGCCGAGCAGGCCATTCCTCGGCAAGAGGTCCCTTACTGACTCTCCTCCCAGGATCACAGTGCCACTAGTTCTGATGAGGCGACCTGGTGTGACCTGTACGTATTGTGGGAGACCAAGTCACGCTGCAGAGAGCTGTTTCATACGTATGAGAGACAGTGAGTTCTCACCACCGCAGAGAATCGACCGCCCTCGCCCTTAGGTTCTATCGACTCCACCCCTATGGACTGCGCCTACATACCCCTCGTTTTGACCACCGGCACCCTGATTTAGGCCACCTTAACGGCCCATGGTTCCGCAGCCGAACCGTCTGCAGCAGGCTCGTGTGCAGTCACTTACAGCTGAGGCATCCGAGACAGTATATGTAGCACCAATGGCTTTTGAGATCACAGCACAGATCTAAGGTACTTCAATCTTCTTGCTGGTGGACACTGGGTCCACTACTTCTATGATATCATGTTCGACAGTTAAGCGACTGGGGTTGGACACTGCTCCTACGAAGGGAGTTAGGGTCATCACCGCCACAGGGACCTTCTCTGACGTTACCAGGATGTGAGAAGGCTGCCCAATAGACTTAGGGGGTAGGATGATATTAGTCAACCTAATCGTCGTTCCCCTATTTCATTATGACATTATTTTCGGTATGGACTGGCTCACTGGGATTCGAGCAGAGATCGATTGCGAGACTAGGGTGGTGACAGCCCATGAACCTGAGGGCACAGCCTTTTCTTTCCCTGTTCAGGTCAATCACACTTCCCGGTTGTGGTATTATGCTTCTTTGTTGAAGAGTACTGATAGTCCAACGTTTATAGACACTCCTGTAGTTTAAGATTTTGTGGATGTGTTTGAGACGATTCCTGGATTGCCTCCTCAGCATGAGATTGACTTTACCATAGACCTTACGTATGGTGCAACACCAATTTCATTGCCAACTTATCGCATGCCTTCATGTGAGATGGAGGAGCTGAGGAAGCAGATCGATGGTCTATTGAAGTCTGATTTCATACGACCTAGTGTGTCCCCTTGAGGAGCATCAGTGTTGTTCGTAAAGAAGAAGCACGGGTCACTGCGATTGTGTATCGACTATCACAGACTGAACCAGGTGACGGTGAAGAACAAGTATCCCTTGCCCAGGATTGATGACCTGTTTGATCAGTTGAAGGGGGCACGCTATTTTTTAAAGATCGATCTACAGTCAGGGTATCATCAGTTGCGCGTCAGGGATGAAGACATACAAAAGATGGCTTTCATTTTAGACATTATGAGTTTCTTGTGATGTCGTTCGGCCTTACGAATGCACCGACCATGTTCATGGACTTGATGAACAGGGTATTTCAGCCATTTCTTTTCCGATTTGTCATCATCTTTATAGATGACATCTTGATATACTCCACGAATCAAGAAGATCACGAGGAGCACCTGAGAGCGGTCCTTGATACTCTTAGGAAGAACCAGCTGTTTGCGCAGTACAAGAAGTGCGACTTCTGGCAGGAGGAAGTCAAGTTCCTGAGACATGTGGTGTCTAAGGAAGGGATAGCGGTGGACCTTGCTAAGGTAGCCGCAGTTCAAGACAGGAAGCAGCCTGGTTCGGTTACTGAGGTGAGGAGTTTTCTGGGCCTGGCAGGCTATTACCTACGCTTCATTCGGGACTTCTCAAAGATAGCCAGACCTTTGTCTCAGTTAACTCGAAAGGATTTGAAGTTCTCCTGGAATGAGAAGGTGGAGATGCCTTGCTGGACTTTGGCCTTGAGACCTTAAGAGCCCTAAAATTGAGGTTATTTGTCTTTTGCAATGCTTGTGTTATATATAATGCATATAGTTTGTAGTAACATTGCTAATAAAATTTTAATTGGTTAGGCTTATTTCTTAAAAACAATCCCAAGATAAGTCAAATTGCATGGCTTACAAAGCAATAACACAGGTGTGGGGTATTGTTCATTATCGACTATGAAAATATTGAAATGAGCCCTAACTCGAATGTTTGAAAAATATTTCATCAAATTGGTTAAATATAAAATAATAACCGTCCTTTACTTGCGCACAGAGGGAGCGACGTGTCCAATATATGAATTAGAAGAAGTGAAATAATGTTCTTCTCAACCATCCAACACAAGCTAACTAACATTTTATGGGGGGAATTTAACACAATTTTCATTGGCATGATAATTAACATGCAATGGTGGTAATAGTAGATGAAATTAATTGTCATGTGAGAAAAGTTCTGATTTTCATGATTAAAGAAGATGGTTTTGTTTAATCTATTCTATTGACTTGTAAGTTGAAGTGGCTTGCATAAAGGACTAATAGGTAAGATAGGAATTGATTGTTATGTTTTTTTTTATAAAATGTTGGAGAATAAAATTTTCTAAATATCATATTTTAGATTAATTTTAATTAATTGACCTATAGATTCTTATCATGATTAAACCATGTTAGTGTACTCATTTTTGCACCCTTGTTTGTCAATCACGTGAGCCGTTGTGTCTGTAGTCAGTTGAGCCTTTGGAAAGTGAAGAGGTGTGAATCTACTATGTAAAAGAGATGTCTCGGTGACCCTAACCCTTGACTCAAAATAATCCTACACCTTTAGATGATCTTGACCTAATAAGAATACAAATTTGATCATTCCTTAGCCTTAGGAGACCAAAAAAATATGATAAATAAGGCTAAAAGAGGTGTGAATCTGCTATGTAAAAGATAGCCCGAAACATCATATTTGAAGTGATGTCCGATGGCATCGAGCTGCCATCGAACAGGTCTTCGATGGCATTGAAAACCTAGTGATGCAATTGATCGAGAGTCAGGGATGCCCAGTAACCAAACTGGATTTTCAGTTGAAAATCTCGATAGCGTCGAGGACACTTCGATGGTATCGAAGACCCCTCGATGGCATCGATTTGAGGTCCGGATTGTCCAATAAGGTTTTTGGATTTTTCCTTGATTCTCTCGATGGTATCGAAGCCACTTTGATGGAATCGAAGTATGATTTTTTTTGCAAACGAAGATCGTATCGATGCAATCGAAATGGGTCTAGAATTGTCCAACAAGCAAATAGGATTTTTGGCTGGAAATCTCGATGGCATCTAAGGAATCCTCGATGGCATCGACAGGACCAGAATCTTCCCATTATTTGACTGTTGGAGCTCGAATTGTTTATAAAGGGGATTCGATCCTTGGGTTTTTAGATGAGTTTTTGAAGCAACCAAAGGTAAGGTGATCTCATATGTATACCCCTCGCCCAATGACTTTATTCTTATAAGTTTCAAATAATCTCCCTTCAGATTTCAACTCCAATGAGGATTCCAACCTCACCATTGGAGATATGCTTGAACTCTTCCATTTCCTAGAGATTGTACTTAAGCAATCTTGGTATATCATTGTACAAGTCTTCTAGGAGCCCATCTACTTGAATCCCCTAGGATAAATAACTATCCATTAGTTGTAGGAGATTCAACTCACTCCTATCACCTTGGGCATCTCGGTGGAGCATCTACTGTAAGGTGGTGATTGTGGAGCTAAATGTTCACAACCCTAAATGCAAGGTTACGATGTAATAATAATCTCGGTAAGAGCGAGGTCAAATCCATATGGACTGAAACTTGTACGTTTCTGAAATTAACTAGAAGTAGAACTAGAAGAAGATGTAAAACTAATTCTGAAGTAATTGAGAAAGTAATTGTGAATTAAGTAATTAAAACTAAAAATTTAATGGTGGGAACTAAGGTTTCCAAGGATCCACTTGTAGTGATCAGGGAGCCCTCTTGCTTGATTCAAGTAACACAATTAGAATTAGAGTCATATCCTATCCAATTGGAAAATATATCAATAAAACCAAATCTGAACTTCCATTGACCTAATTTTCAATAAAGGAGAACTATGATAATTGGCAGGGATTCCATCACCAAACCATGCCCAGGAAGCAACGATAAACAAAGGGATTTACCAATTCTATAATCTTAAAACAGGAGAATTGTGAAGATTAGGAAGGATTCCATCACCCTACCATGCCCAAGGGACAATGGTGAACAATAGGACTTACTAATTTCACAATCTCAAATCAGGAAAAGAAGATACTCAAAGCTATTACAGATCTACTATAATTCGAGTCACAATAAACCATTAAAAACTAAAAGTATTTCTTAAATATCAAATTAATTAAATTCATGAAGTTCAATATAAACATGAATCAAAGCAATAGAAACATACCACCATGCTACAAGCTTCACCTCTTAGCCCTAGCTAAGAGGTTTAACCAACCATAGACATGATTGGACCAAAGTCTCTTAAGAAAAACATGAAAACAACTAAGGAAGAAGAAAAACTCTTGGCGATGGCTTCTCTACCCTTTTGTTCCACTCCTTAAACCAGAGAAGATGCCTAAGAACATCCTAGGGAGTCCGATTTATAGTTGTGGAACTCCAACTTTCGCACCTAGTTGGAAAACTCTAGAAACTACCTCAAACTTACGCAGTTTGCTAAAATAAACTTCACTCTTCGCAGTTTTCCAAAATAGACTTCACTTTGCATTCACAAAATGACCTAGAGTTTCAGAATATGCTTTTTCAGGATGATTTCAAGATTCCTTTTATTTACTTCAAATCTTTGATTCTCTTTATTCCTCACTTGGTTTTCTTAGATATTTGGCATGTGAATTCTTCATTCATGCTCTACTAAGATCCATCCCTTGCCTTGGTGATCTTGAGTATCAAATTCATGCTTTTAGCACCCTTTTCAATCCAAGCTTTTAAATTCACCTTGGAACACAAACATGAGTAAAATAAAACATTAAGCATTATCATGTTCATAAAACCAAGATATAAATGGGGGATAATATACAATATTTGACCCTCAACACAATCCCCAACCAGCATTTTGCTAGTCTCGAGCAAAGTATGCGAAAAATATTTCGAGAATTACAGGATAATTTCTATAAGCTCAAGTGGTTTAAAAATAAAAACAATCCAGATAATAGAATTCTAAAATACATCAATGTTGTCCATTACCTTCTCCTAAACTCTAGCATTCGGTAAGTTTTATAATCAAGTTCAAAGCATTAATCTCCAATTAAAACAATTCCAAACATTGAGTTCCATGGGTGTATAATGAAGTTTAGACTTATCACAATCAAAGGTTCAATTCGTCACTTTCATGATAATATTGATAATTAAAGAGCATTCAGGACAACCAAAACCTAAACCGAAACTTGTCTTACAGTTCATCTTTTAGTTCCTTCTTTTATTCCACCAGCTTTTAATTTTTCCATCAATGGCTTTCATGCTATATCAACCATTTTAAAGATCTTTAATAAGTAGCAATTTTCGATGACAACTGTGTTTTTTTTAGCTGGGTATTTTCTTTCTTTCTTTTCAATTCTTCCCACTGAACATGATGGACAAATTCCCCAGGCTGGTTCCTTCTATGCTTAATAATCATCAAGTTAACAATTCAATGTCAAACCGATACTTTAATGTGCAAGCTGGATGTGACATGTGAAATCATGACTCAATCAATGTTTAAAACTTCTAATCGAGGATCAATGACTTAACTTAATTTTGAGATCTCCTAAGTGACTAAACTCTAAGAGACATAAGGCATTAACATTAAGCATCTTGTAATTCTAATTCATACATTAACTTCGAGATCACTTAAATTTACAGAAAATTTAGAAAATTTTCTCAATTTTTCACAACTTTGCTTAAAGACTGAGAAAACAACTGATTAGCCTGCCTAATCTACACCTCCCAACCTAAATCTACATTGTCCTCAATATAAAAGTGATAAGCATTCAATGCAAACGAGGCAATGAAAAGAAAATGGAAGTGGTGGAAAGGTAGTACCTGAAGAAGGAATTCTGAGGGTTTTTTTTCAAAATATCTCAATGTGAAGATGGGTTAGCACAAGAATTAAACCATCAGAAAGCAAACTTTTCTAAACAGCAAAAAACAAACTATCCTAAATGGTGAAAAGCAAACTATCCTAAACAGTGAAAAGTAAACTATAATCCTAAATTCTTTGAAAGCAATAAACCTAACTAGGAAAACAGGGGAAAGCTACTTAGTCATGCTGCAAGGTTCCTCCTCTAACCAGTATCTTGATAAATTTCTCAGTAGGTTTCTTAATAAGATTATCCAAAAGCCCTTTTCGCAATAGGGTTGGATGCTTAGGAGTAAGATTTTTCAGAGAAAGTTGTGGACCTCAGCATAAAGTTTCCTTTTAATCTCCTAAGGTGTCCAAAATACATATGATTCACCTGAGACAGAGAAAGTTTCAGAGTTATCACAACATGGTGAATCAGAGACTACAAGTAGATAAAATTTAGAGAAATTCTCAGTACGTGATGTAGTCTCAACATATTCCGAAGTTTCAGACTTTGATTCAACTTTCAGCTCCTCCTCCCTTAATGGTAAACATTCAAGATTTGTAGAAGAGGGGCTTTAGAATAAGGGTTTTCTCGGTCAGTAACAACCACCGAGGTATTGTTTTGCAAGGCATCCATTATTTCTTTTATTATGGGATCATTTGAATCTGCAAAATATGTCAAGCGATCTTTCAGAGAGTCAAGATAGTCAGTTGAGAGAGACTCATTTTCCACATTGAGGTCTATGATGATATACCCAATGATTCCTTCGTCTTCTCGTAGAATAAAGGGAAACATGATCTCTTACTCTTCACATTAGTGAGTGTCAATTGTCATCAGATACATCTCGCCCTGCCTTGCATAGACAGATTGTGGATCAGTAGACGCATTGATGTGAAGACTCTGTTTATTGTTACTACTCAGTAGAGGCACTATATCATCAAGGGTTGACAGCTCAGATGATGGCCTTAACTGGGTGGTTTTAAATTTCAAAGTCATTTCAAGTGACTCGCCCATATCTTTAATCATATTATCATCTAAATCAGGGGGAGTGGTCTACACACGCCTCAAAAGAGTCATGTGGTTCACTTGGAAGAGACTCTTCCTCCACATGTAAATCAAACATGTTAGATGGGTGGAGTAGATCATTATGGTTGACAATGTCCGGTATCTCGTGATCACTTTCTCGAACCATAATTGAAATCGATTCCAGTGAATCTTGGGCTGTGAACTCATGATTCTCATCCCAATACTTATCATCTTCCAATTCAGTACAGTTCACAAGTGTGATGAGATCACTTTTCTCACACTGTTATCCTAGGTTGAGTTGAGGCTCGAATAAACTAGCCTCCTTCCTCCTCATTGAAGTCAAGTATGTCATATGACTGGAGCGTGTCAATATCATTATATTTGAAAGAAACCCATGTCTCTTAATCATTCCTTTGGACAGTCATCGAGATCGACTCTTCGAAAAATTGAGTTGTATGCTCGTTAACACAATCCAACTCTTCATTATCAATTTCAGTACTCTCTACAAGTGAGTTAGGATCACTTTCCTCGCATTGTGTTACTAGATTGGGTTGAGATTGTGATAACCTAGCCTCTTCAACCTTATCGAGGTGTAATTCAATCGCTTCCAATGATTTCATCATGCCTGTGACAAGTTGGTTGAACTATTCTTGATAGTCCGTGAAATTCAAACGTGAATCCTCTTGGTTCGTTTCTGGTTTGATTTCAAAGGGAGAGGATCCAAGAGAATAGTTACTATAATCAATTGTTGGTTCATCTCTCCAATGTTGATGTTTTCACTAATCATAGTCGTACGAGTCATAGGTGGGAGAGTCTGATGGTTGTTGGTACATATTATCACCCATAATATAATCTCTCATCATTTTCTTCTTGTCTGATGGGTGATAATAGTTCTCACTCACATAATCATGATAACCGCAACAATCATATATTGCTTTCTTAATCTGTGGGGTGTAATTATTCTCCTGCCTATGATCGATAAGGACTTCTTAACCGGTGGAGCATTGTATTCTAGTTGGTTCTCGATGATGGTTTTAAAAAAAAAAATTGAGACATAGGTTGTTTCCTAACATAATCATCTGACAGCCCTTCACAATTTCTCGCATTCTCTAAAACTAGCTCATGTCACGCCCCAAACTCGAAAACCAAGCTCACAAAATTCCCGATCTCCGAATCCGGTGCTGACAGCCTCCATAGTACCCCATTCTCAGCTCCCAGCACCCATACACCAGGTTCCGATCCTGGGATCCTACAAGGAGGATTTCGAATATGATTTTGATTTAGTATAAGCATAACCATAAGCATAACCCACAAACAATAACCACAAGAACACCATCACAAAATCCACTATGATAAAAATTTTTTAAGTACAATGCGTATGAAAGGGAAATACAAGCTAAGAAAAATAACACAAAACTCCAGAAGCTCGGCTGCGTGCTCTAATGGTGGCGAGGCTATGGCTGCATCCTGGCGTCACCTGCACGCATCAATCGTACATAAGCTTATAGAAAGCTTAAAAGGTGGTGTAAGTGTGTGCACAATACGAGCGTGCTCAGAATGCAAGGACAGAGTAATGTGAAATCATGCTGATGAATACATGAATGTAATTAGCCGTACCAAGGCTATGCGATGCAAGATATGAATGCGATCCGCCATAATAAGACCATGTGGGGTGAGATGCAACTTAAGCATGTCAATCCTCATATCAATGCAGCTCATCACTAGAGATAAAATACCAGTACGGTTCTCATTCTGGATAATCACCGGGGTTTAGTACACTCCAAATGGCACTGCCTCTCTCTCAGCTGCACAGTCCAAGTGAGCGTAAGAAACCTCACTCTCCGCTTGGCCAATAGTCTACCAATACCTATCCGACATGTCGATAGCGGATCCATTCACGAGCTGGTCAAACTCAGCCTAGTAATGCCCCCTACGCTTAGGCGGGTAAGGCCACACCCCTTTCTAACCGACTACGACACAGTGGGAGACCAGCCTCCTGGTATTCAGCACTCATGCGCTCATCAATCCACTCGGTCTTGACGTTGGAGTCATCCTCTGGTACCATCGGGTTTAGGGATTTTCACCTAGGGACATCTATGGCACCCCGATGCTAGAAACGGTATTTTCGGTATCCAATCCAACCACTCACGATGTGTCTGTGGAGGCTATAGCCCTGATGTCGCTAGGGCACACAATAATCACAATCATACAAATGCAAGTGCATGAATCACTTTACCAGACATGCAACAATCCTGCGTGTACCGCGCTCATGTGGGGCAACTCCGCCTATCAGGGAGCCGATAAACAATTTGCCCGAGGGCATATGCTATGATCAGTCACTCCTCATATCAAGCATACATAGGATGCGTATGATCATGATTCATGGATCCATACTAAATATATTATATAGTGATGGACTCCATTCATAACGAAGATGGGCCTAGATGGCCTACACACTACAAGTATGGGCCTATCAATGGGCCTTAGGGAGAGTGACAATGCAGACATTTAACCAACATCATTCATACAATGTGGACGTCAAACCATCATTGCTCCCAAGGCGTAGCCCGTCATCGAGATCATCACATAAACCACGGTGTAAACACATTACAATGAGCCTTGTGTACATCCCATTGGGCCTCGACCCATGGGCCTTCAATACGTCAAATGGGCCTGATACCGTGGATCTTATATATATCACAGTGGGCCTCAGTGGGCGGGCCACAATTACATTAAGTTGGGCCTAATCACATGGGCCTTGCATACGTCACAATGGGCCACATAACATGGGCCTCATATCTATTAAGGCGGCCTCAACAACGGGCCACAAATCAAGGTGGGCCTCAACAATGGGCCATAAATATGGTAAGTGGGCCACACCACATGGGCCACACCACATGGGCCACATGTATATCAAATGGGCCACACTCAAATATAAGTGGTGATAAAGATTTTCACCATTAGAATTCCCAAGGATTTAATGGTGGACGTTCAAACCCACTATTTTCTATAATGTGGTCCACCTGATCCTAGATCTGTCTTATATATATATATATATATATATATATTCCATCATAGGCCTTAAAATAATTTCCAAAATGGTTGGACAGTTTGGATAAAACACATACATCATGGTGGGTCCCATAGGGATGGACGACATAGATGAAGTACGTACCTCATGGTGCGGTCCACACTAATGGAAGGTGTAGATTACAATACATACATAAGTGGGTCCCACGTGGGGCCCACCATATTGTTTATTTTCCATCCATCCTGTTGACAAGGCCACACAGACATGGGGCCCACCGAAATATTTATTTTCACCCAACCCGTTGATAGGGTCATACGTACCCTGATGAAGAGGAAAAACAAATTTCATAATGATCCAAAACTTCTGTCCCAAAAGGATTTCAACGGCAGACGTTCAGTCCACTGTTTCATGTGACGTGGGCTACCTGGATCATGTATACGACTGATTTTTTGGGTGGCCCATAGCTAGGAGGGAGGCCCACCAAATGCACGGTGTTGATGGCAACACACATCACAGTGGGGCCCACAACTGGGACCGTGGGTCCCTAGCCATTTACGCCCATCGCAGGAGCACAGCAGGACGTTGTGCAACGTCCTCTGACACCAGCAGTAGTGCCTGCTACCTCTTGCTTATATATATATATATAATAGAATTTTTACGGTTTTTCCCATGTGGGGCCCGCATCAGGTGGATCCTACCCAGCCATTAGTTCCTGTGGCTCAATACAAACTCATCAAGTCCAATATTTGATGGGTTTTAATGTAACGAAATATCGGGGTGCAATTCAATGGTGAGAATACCATTCATCGTGCTATGGCCCGCCAGAAAGTCGGATTAGCTCCATTTTTCGGCTCGACACCTAAAACGAGCTGGGGAATGGGATAGACGACGTGGATTAAGTACATACATCAAGGTGGGGCCTGCATGAGCGGTCCACACCCAAGCTTAGTGGGTTACTACACCACAACATCAATTCACACTTTATTATTAGCCACACCCATGCCCACGGCTGCACGTCTAGCGTCCAAAGACGCTAGATGGTGTAGAATAACACAAGCACCATGGTGGGTCACATATTAATATAATATTATTATAATATATGATATATACTATATAGACGGTAGATCTCCTAAAATGTGGTGGGCCACACCGGTCTGATGGATGGAGTAGATTTATCACAAATTGGTGGGGACCACATTATTCTAGGGGTAGGATCAAGAAAGAGAGAGAGAGAGAGAGAGAGAGAGAGAGAGAGAGAGAATGAGAGAGACGATGATGGAGGGGCCCCGCCACTATGGGCCCCTCATGAATATAATACATACATCATAATGGGTCCCACCAACAAGTGGGCCCTAAATTAAGAGTTAACGGTGGATCACCCACCTCTAGGCCTTCTCCTTGGTCTTTTAGCCTCCTTAGCTCCTTACCTACACTATTGATGGAGGTTGATGGAGTTTTGATGGTGGGGATGAGAGATAAGAGGGTAGGGAAAGTGGGCCACACTTGGCTTTGGGAGAGAGGGGGCTTGGACGTATGGTGCTTTCATTGAGATTTGAGAGGTTGTTTGGAAAAATGAGAGAGAAAATGAGGTGATGGATTGATATGGGATGGGTGGAATGGGTGTTGTAAGGAGAGATATGGGTTGAGTTAAAATTTGTAAAAGAGGAATGGTGAGGGGAGGGAGAGAGTTGACTTATGGAAAAGGAGGGATGGGTTGTTGTACTTGGGGTATGGCTTATACTTGACATTGATTGATTGATTGATTGATGGAACATATCGTAGAAATTTCCTCAAAATTCACAACACGCGGTGTTTCTTCGGAATGAATGTAGACCCACAACTTCTAGCCTGGGTATCAGATCGGTGCACGAGTCACGACGTTGGAACCGTGGCATCGGCGCGGTTACCAAGATATAGGTTTCGGTTCGAGCCTACTTTGGTATGCAGGACTCAGCTTAGGATCCCGTGCAAACGTCGGATACAGGTCGACGGTTGCCAGAATTTGACCATGAGGATCGGGGAAACCTACTGAATGGTACGGACTAGGATACGGGTCTTACAACTCAGCATATTGACATTCTCACTCTTTCATATATATGGTGAAACCCTAATCCTGAATCTAATCCTAAAATAAAATAAAAGAAAAATCCTACATCAATATGGAAAGTAAGTAGAGGAGAAGTTAGAAGGACTTTACTGGTTTGGAGAGTTCTATGTTAGGATCCTACAAAACAGAAAACAATATTAATTTCTAAAAATAAATCAGAAAAAACTCTAACCTAAAAACAAAACAAAACGTGAGTCCTAAAAAAAATTTAGTTAAAAAAAATTAATTTCTAAAAACAAATTAGGAAAGTTTCTAAATTTAGAAATAGAAAGAAAAGTTAATTTCAAAAAAAAAATTAGGAAAGTTTCTAAATCTAGAAATATAAAGAAAAGTTAGTTTCAAAAAATAAATTATGAAAGTTTCTAAATCTAGAAATAGAAAGAAAGGTTAGTTTCTAAAAACAAATTAGGAAAGTTTTTATCCTAAAATTAGAAAGTAAATTAGTTTCTTAAAAAAAAAGGGAAAGTTTCTAAACCTATAAATAGAAAGCTAAGTTAGTTTCTAAAATAATTTTGAAAAAAAAAAAAAAACCTAACCTAAAAATAGAAAGTAGAAAAATCTTAATCTTAACCTAATTCCAAAACTAATCAAATCCTAAAAACGTAACCGTCAATATTTGGCAACGGCGCCAAAAACTTG
Source organism: Magnolia changhungtana (assembly GCA_030180095.1). Lineage (NCBI taxonomy): Eukaryota > Viridiplantae > Streptophyta > Magnoliopsida > Magnoliales > Magnoliaceae > Magnolia > Magnolia changhungtana. The sequence goes on along the minus strand of JASAUF010000117.1, from coordinate 1,012,221 downwards.
TTCACAACCCCAAGTTTAGGGTCTCGATGTAGTAATAATCTCGGTAAGACCAAGGTCAAATCCACAGGGACTGAAACTTGTACGTTTATGAAATTAATTAGAAGTAGAACTAGAAGAAGATGTAAAACTAATTCTGAAGTGATTGAGAGAGTAATTGTGAATTAAGTAATTAAAACTAAAAATTTAAAGGTGGGAACTAGGGTTTTCAAGGATCCAATTGTAGTGATCAGGGAGCCCTCTTGCTTGATTCAAGTAACACAATTAGAATTGGAGTTATATCCTATCCAATTGAAATATATATCAATAAAACCAAATCTAAACTTCCATTGACCTAATTTTCAATGAAGCAGAACTATGATAACTAGCAGGGATTCCATCATCAAACCATGCTCAGGAGGCAATGACAAATAACAGGATTTACCAATCACATAATCTCAAAGCAGGAGAATTGTGAAGATTAGGAAGGATTCCATCACCCTACCATGCTCAAGGGACGATGGTGAACAACAGGACTTACTAATTTCACAATCTCAAATCAGAAAAAGAAGTTACTCAAAGCTATTGTAGATATACTATAATTTGAGTCACAATAAACCATTAAAACTGAAAGTATTCCTTAAATATCAAATTAGAATCCATGGAGTTCAACATAAACATGAATCAAAGCAATAGAAATATCTCATCATATTACACGCTTCATCTCTTAGCCCTAGCTAAGAGGTTTAGCCAACTATAAACATGATTGGACCAAAGTCTCTTAAGAAAAATATGAAAATAACTAAGGAAGAAGAAGAAGAAAAACTCTTGGCAATGACTTCTCCACCCTTTTGTTCTACTCCTTAAACCAAGAAGATACCTAGTAACATTCTAGGGAGTCCTATTTATAATTGCGAAACTCCAACTTTCGCACCTAGTTGGAAAACTTTAGAAAATGCTTCAAATTTACGCAGTTTGCTAAAATAGACTTCACTCTATACAATTTTCTAAAATAGACTTCACTCTGCGCACTTTTAGAAAATGACCTAGAGTTTCAAAATATGCTTTTTCAGGACAATTTCAGGATTCCTTTTCTTCGCTTCAAATCTTTGATTCTCTTTATTCCTCACTTGGTTTTCTTGGATCTTTGGCATGTGAATTCTTCAATCTTAGTCTCCTAAGATCCATCCCTTGCCTTGGTGATTCTTGAGCATCAAATTTATGCTTTTAGCACCCTTTTCAATCCAAGCTCTTAAATTCACCTTACAACATAAACATGAGTAAAATAAAACATTAAGTATTATCATATTCATAAAACTAAGATATAAATAGGGGATAATATGCAATATTTAACCCTCAACACTGAAGCTATGGCGAAGCAGCAACAACATGATCGGGGGAGCATCGGGGAGTTGATTAAAACACGGGAGAGCGAAGATCAAGCAACTAAAGAAGCGCATCAAAAGGGATTCAATCTGACAACACTTTGTTTGTCAATCACATGAGTCATTGTGTCAAGAAGTCGGTTGAGCCCTTGTAAGCTGAAGATAGAAGACATAAGTGAACGTGGAGCATCAAGGAACAAAGAAAAGGTATATGAGGTGCATTAGTGACCCTAACCCTTGACCAATGAGTCTTCCGAGGAGTCTGAATTCAAAGGCAATGAGTCAGTCCTTGATTAGGATTGTAAAGGCTAGAGGTAAACATAATTTAAAAGCTTCGATGGTGAAATCCGGTACACTCATAGGTTGAGTGCGTCCATCGGGAGTAAAGTAGGAAAATCTAATCACGATACTGCTTGTGTTTGAGATTGACATTTGAGCACTTGTTTAATGTAAGACCCGTATCCTAGCTCGTACTGTTCCGTTGGCTTCCGCGGTCATCCCGGTCGAATTCCGGCAACCCGCGATTGGTTGTCAACATTTGCGCGTAACCCTGATACGTGTCCCGTGTATCTGAGTCGGCTTAACTCAAGACTTATACCAGTGCAATCGTGCCGTCACCGTGGTTCCAATGCCGCATTTTGCGCGCTAAGGCAATACCTGGGCCAGGAGATGTGGGCCCACGTTCAGTTCGAGGAAAACACCGCATGTCGCAATTCTCAATAGAATCTCTACCCCAAACATCACATCAATCCATCAATGAAAGTCAAGTACACAACCTTACCTTGCCATCCCTTTTTCACCAACAAGGAATGACACCCATTCCTCTTTTCACCCAAAAGTCAACAAGCACCATGCTCTCATCCCATCACTCCACCTCACCATTTCTCTCTTTCTCATTTCTCTCTCATCATTCCAAGTAACTCTCATGGGAGCAACCCACGTCCAACCAAACTCCATGAGAGGCTTTGTGTGGCCCACTTCCTATCTCCCATCCCCACCCTCCAAAAACAATCTTAACCGTTGAAGTTCGTCCTTTGGAGTTTTAGATCACGTTGGCGGGAGAAGGAGGAGAAGATCATAGGTGGGTGTTTTCTCTCTCTCTCTCTCTCTCTCTCTCTCTCTCTCTCTTTCTCTTTCTCCTTCCTTTGATTATTTGGTGGCCCACATGATGAGTGTATGTGGTGTCCCAACTGTCTATCAAATGGACCCATGGTCATCCAAATCGTGTGGGCCCTACCCTCTGATGTTGGGAAAACATAAATAACAGATTGACCTAAGCCAAGTGGGTCATGTCCAGGCGTGGTACCCACTAACCGTGGTCCCCAGGTGTGGGACCCACTTTGATAAACAGGTTCACATCCACCGTCCCAGACGTTGGACATTGTGGGGATATGAACCGTCAGTGGGTTTACTGGCAAGCAAAAAAAATATATAGATATATATTAAAACTTTGTTTCCTATGGAGAGGGCTGCTTATGCAAGCCCCACCTTGATGTAAGTATTCAATCCACGCCATCCATTACATTTCCTAGATCATTTCAAGCGTTGAGCCGAATTTTGAAGTCAATCTAAATCTCTAGTAGGCCACACCAGTGAAAACAGTGAATTTACTGTCAAAACAGTTACGGATTGCTGTGATGTTTCTATACCTCAAGTATATCTAATATTGGTCTCGTTGGCCCTGATACGAACCTGAGGATTGAACCGACGGGGTAGATCATCCGGATGTGGACCCCACCTATGACAAAAACCGCTGATTAAAAAAAAAGAAAAAGGGAGAAGCTGACGCTGCCTGCTGCAAGCGTCCCGTCAGGACGCGCGACAAGCAGAAGGCCGTCTGTCCGTTTGCGAAATGGGCCGAAGAGTGGCCCCACCTTAGGCCCCCACCGTGATGCATTTGGAGCATCCACACCGTCCATATGATGGGTCCCCTTTAGGCATGGGAATACCCCAAAAATCTGTCGTCCAAGGCACTCAGTCGGTCCACACCACTAACAGCAGGAGATTGAATGTTTACCATTGAAACCCTTTTTGGGTGCTGTAAAAGTTTTGAATCCATACGAAATTTGTTTTCCTCTGCATTTAAGGTCCGTGTGACCTTATGAACGGTTTGGATGCTAAACATTAGGGTGGGCCCCACGTGGGACCCACAGTGATGCATGCGTTTTACTCCCACCGTCCAGGTGGACGGTAGAGCCCACCCAAACGTAGGTGTTTATTTAGCGTCGTCCAACAGCAGCTGGACGGAGTGGATCCCACCATGAGTATGTGTTATGTCCTCACCGTCCACTGTTTGGACGGTGGGACCCACTGTGATGTACGTGTTCTATACATGCAATCCACCTGTTGGTCAGGTGGGCCACACTGTAAAAGCAGTGAGGGTTGAACGTCGGCCATTGAAACCTGTTAGGGGCAGAAGTTTTGGATTAATATAAAAATTTGTTTCCCCTGGTCATCCAGGCCCTTTGGTTTGCAAATAAACATTTTGGTGGGCCCCAGGTCTATGTGACCGTTCCAACAGGTTGGGTGGGAAGTAAACATTACAGTGGCCCGGGTCCGCATGACCTTACCAATGCATTAGATGGAAAATAAATGTTATGGTGGGCCACACGTGTGGACCCACCTTATGAAGCGAAATGGCTGGCGTGTTGCACACCAGCTATACAGCTGGTGTATGTGACGTCACCTAGCTATGTGGGCCCCACCTATTTCGTCCACATCGTCCATCTACGGGACCCACCATGATGCATGTGTTGCACCCAAGCCGTTTAACCATTTTGAAAGACCGCCTTAAGGTTTGACACTAAAAATGAGATAGATCCGGTTGTCAGGTGGACTACACTATAGAAAACAGTGGAGTGAATGCCTACCGTTGAAACCCCTTGGGGTTACAAAGCTTTGGATCAATATGATATTTGTTTCTCCCTAGGACCTTGTGACCATGGGAAGAGTCTGGATGGAAATTACATGTTGTGGTGGGCCCACTGGAATCTGAAAGTGGGATATTAACATCACCACAGTTAGTTGTAGTATGGTGTAGATGATCTTTGGATACGATATATATATATATATATATATATATATATATATATATATATATATATATATATAGTTGGTTCGGTTCATTTATTGGGGGGAGGGGGGGGGCCCATTTGACGAGGCCAATTTGATATAATTGGGGCCCACTTGATAAGGCCCGATATGATGTATTTTGAGCCCACTTGATGTAACCCATTTGATGCATGATTGACCCATTGGAGCGACTCATATGATATGGCCCACTTGCCATTTGTCGGGCCCACTTTGAAGCATTTTGTGGCCCATTTGTAGGGCCCACTTTGATGTATTTTGTGGCCGATTTTTCGGGCCCACTTTGAAGTATTTGTGGCCCATTTGTCGGGCCCACTTTGAAATATTTTGTGGCTCATTTGTAGGGCCCACTTTGATGTATTTTGTGGCCCATTTGTCGGGCCCACTTTGAAGTATTTTGTGGCCCATTTGTAGGGCCCACTTTGGTGTATTTTGTGGCCCATTTGTCAGGCCCACTTTGAAGTATTTTGTGGCCCATTTGTCAGGCCCACTTTGATGTATTTTGTGGCCCATTTGTCGGGCCCACTTTGAAGTATTTTGTGGCCCATTTGTAGGGCCCACTTTGATGTATTTTGTGGCCCATTTGTCGGGCCCACTTTGAAGTATTTTGTGGCCCATTTGTAGGGCCCACTTTGAAGTATTTTGTGGCCCATTTGTCGGGCCCACTTTGAAGTATTTTGTGGCCCATTTGTCGGGCCCACTTTGATGTATTTTGTGGCCCATTTGTCGGGCCCACTTTGATGTATTTTGTGGCCCATTTGTCGGGTCCACTTTGAAGTATTTTGTGGCCCATTTATCGGGCCCACTTTGAAGTATTTTGTGGCCCATTTGTCAGGCCCACTTTGATGTATTTTGTGGCCCATTTATCGAGCCCACTTTGAAGTATTTTGTGGCCCATTTGTCGGGCCCACTTTGATGTATTTTGTGGCCCATTTATCAGGTCCACTTTGAAGTATTTTGTGGCCCATTTATCGGGCCCACTTTGAAGTATTTTGTGGCCCATTTGTCAGGCCCACTTGGATGTATCTTATGGCCCATTTGTCAGGCCTACTTTGAGGTATTTTATGGCCCATTTGTCAGGCCCACTTTGAGGTATTTTATGGTCCATTCGAGGTGCCCACCTTGATATACTTGTGACCCATCTGTGAGGCCTACCTTGATATATTTGTGGGGCCCATTGGTGCGGCCCATTGATGCGGCCCACTTGTTATACCTGAGGTCCATCAACATGGCCCAACTCAATATGATGAGGCCCGTGTGCAGAGTCCACATGTTATGAGTATTGGGCTCATGTGCAGGGCCTACCCGTTGTGTATTTGTGACCCTTTTTGGCATGGCCCATTGAGTTGTATATAAGGCCCAATATGATGTATACCAGGCCCATGTGTTGAGGCCCGATGTGATGTATTTATGGCCCATGTGTCGAGGCCCAATGTGATGTATATGTGGCCCTTGTGTGTGAGGCCATGGGCCCACTATATGTTTGACCCTATATAAGCCACTGCTTGGGAGCAATGTTGGTTAAATGGCCACATTGATGGGCAATGACGGTTAGATGTCCTCATGATGACCTTTCCTTAGGACGTTATTTATACTGATTATGAGTATTTGATAGCATAGCATCATGATACATGCCCATACGCATCATCTGCATGTTTGTTATGAGATGTGGTTGATCATTACATATATCATTGAGCGTGTTGTTATGAGACTCCCTGATAGGCGGAGGTTATTTCACATGAGTGCACGGTATGCGCAGGATTGATGCATGGCTGGATTGTATGACTCATGCATCTTGTATTGTGATTTCTATACGCCCTAGCGACATCAGGGTTGTAGCCTCCACAGGCATATCGTGGATGGCTAGAGGGGACACCGAAAATATTTGGTTCTAGCATACGGGCGTCATAGATGTCCTTGGGTGAAAATCCCTAAACCTCTGTGGCCAAGAGACGCCCCAACGTCAAGACCGAGTGGATACATGAGCGCCCGAGTGCCGAATACCAGGAGGTCGCGTCTCCCACTGTGTCGTGGTCGGTTGGGAGGGGGTGTGGCCTTACCTGCCCGAGCGTAGGGGGCATTACTAGGCTGAGTCTGACTAGCTCGAGGAATGAGTCCGCTATCGACGTGTCGGATAGGTATTGGCAGACTATTGGCCAGGCGGATAGTGAGGTTTCTTACGCTCACTTGGACTGTGCGGCTGGGAGAGCGGCAGTGCCATTTGGAGTGTAATAGACCCCGGTGATGATTCTAGAGATGAACCGTACTGATATGTGGACTTATTGGATAGGAGTTACATACTCATTCATTCATTCATTTACTATCCACTCGGGCTGGTGGTGCGCAACTATTTGTTACGTGTACCTTCGCAATGACCAGGATTTCGGTTGGGGTGCGCGACTAACCTGAGATCAGGAGTTTACCACAATGGGTCTGACTATCCAAATTTAGGTATGGGACTGGTTTGGATAGAAGTCCCTTGTGATGGACCCTGTAGCCTACAATACTACTTACTATCATCCCGACTTCACACTCTAGCATGGTCATTCCATTCGCAGCGCATATTGCATTACATCCGCGGCATATAACATTTTGAGTTACCTGTGTCTCGGCATTTATATGGTTTAGATACAACATCTGATATTTGACTCTTTATGATATTGTTCCTCATTTATATAGTTGATCTGTATTGCGTACTTTAATATTACTTGACTTATGAACTTGCCAATATTTTTGCTTACTCTGATAACGTATGATTCATGACCTTGCGTCTATTTCGATTTTGTATGATTATGACATTGCGTTAAATACTTGACACTCACCTTGTACACACACTTACACCACCCTCTAAGCTTTCTATAAGCTTATGCACGATAGATGCGTGCAGGTGATGTTAGGTTGCAGCAGTGTTGAGCTTGGAGTGTGCAGCGGTCTTCTGGAGCTTGATTGTCGATTGATGTATTTTCCTTTCAGCATTGTACTCGAATAATTATATTAGTGGATATGTGATGATGATGTTGCCTTTGTGAATTGGGTAATCTTGTGGTTATGCTTATTATGAGTTAAATATACACAAAAAAATCCTCCTTGTAGGATCCCAGGATCGGAATCTGGCGTATGGGCGCTAGGAGCCGAGAATGGGGTACTACGGAGGCTGTCGGCACCGGATTCGGAGATCGGGATTCCTGTGAATCCGATTTTCGGGTTTGGGGCGTGACATTTAATTATACATATGTGATTGATTGATGAATTATATGTATTTATGATTAGATGAATGTTGAGATTTAATAGTTAGCGCATCCCGCATACACATGTACACTATCATATGTTGACTAGTTACTTCATTAGAATATGATTTGTAGTTTATGTTATTGGACCCACATTAGCTTGGAAGCCTTATTGTTAAATTGTTTTACTTAGTTTAATTTGCATATTAGTTTAAATAAGTAATTGTAGATTTAATTGGCTATAATTTTATTTGATCTTAATCACCCCCTTTTAGGACATAGCCTTTATTTTATAGCTCCACCAAGCTTCCTCGCATAACCCATAACCCACTATTATGTGCAATTTCAATTGGCATCAGAGCGGGTAGCTTTTGAAAGGCTTATAATCACCTTGAGTTGATCCAATGGATTTAAGAATGATGTCTACTCAAAATGGGTATGCAGTCACATGACCACCATATTTTAATGAGTCTAACACGTCTATTGGAATGCTAGAATGAGAGTCTTTAATAAGATTCATTTACCCTATAGTTTGGACAATTGTCGAACAATGATAGAATATGTCTATAAAATAAGTCATGGTTGATGGAAGAACGATTAGTACTCCTAAAGATAAATTCAAATGTAGTGTTAACGAGAGAACGAAGTATACCTATGATATGAAAGCTCTCAATGCGTTTTTTGTGTGGTTTCTCCTGATGAATTTAAACATATTTGAACATGTGAAATGGGTAACGAAGCGTGAAGCATATTTGAAGTCTCCCATGAAGAAACTAGCACAGTAAAAAGATTGAAGCTTTAACTTTTAATGACCCAATTCAAAATTTTGAAAATAGAAAAGTTTGAATGCCTTATTGAGTTTTATACAAACTTAAACGATATTTATAACTCATGTGGGGTTTAAGAGAAATGATTCCAGAAAGGCGTATTTATAGAAAAATACTTAGACCACTACTGGATAGATTCACTCACAAGATAACCTCAATAAAAGAGTATAGAAATATAAATAAGACAAAAGTAGAAGAACTTTAAAGTTCCCTAAAAACATATAAACTACACTTTAAGACCTCCTTTGTAGCAAAGAAACTATGCTTAAAACATCTCATAGCATTCATATATGTTTAAGATTGTTAAATCTAAAAGTGATAGTGATGATGATGATGAGGATGGGGATTTCAAAAGAAAATTCAAGAAATTCTTCAAATTGAATAAATGAAAGAGTTGTGACAAGAAGGATAAGATGGTTGAGAATCGTAAAGATAAATATATTGAACTATTGAAGCAGGTCCAATGTTACAACTGTGAGAGTTATGGACATATTCCCACTGATTGACCTAGCAAAGTAAGATCTAAAGGTAAGGAGTCCGAATTCGCTTTTGAAGACTCCTTGGGCATGATTGTAAAGGTTAGAGGTGAACCTGATTTAAAACATCCAATAGTGAAATCCGGTACACTCATAGGTTGAGCTCATCCTCAATTGAGTATTTATTTAATTATGCATATGTGATTGATTGATGAATTATATGTATGCATGATTAAATGAATGTTAGAAATTGATAACTAGCACATCCCCCACACACATGCACATTATCATATATAAACTAGTCGTGTCATTGGAATATGATTTATAGTATATGTGATTGGACCCATTATGGGCTTAAAAGCCTTAGTGTTAAATTTTTTTTACTTAATTTAATTTGCCTATTACCTTAAGTAAGCAATTGTGGATTTAATTAACTAAAATTTTATTTGGTCCTAATCACTCTCTTCCCAAGATATAGCTCTCATTCTATAGCTTTATCAAGCTTCCGCGCATAGCCAGTGACCCACTACCACATGCAATTTTAACAAACCCCACCCCCCCCCTTTTCTTTTCTTTTCTTTTCTAGGTTACGATTTCTCTTATAAATTCACATGCTTAGATTAATTTCACATTTTTAAACATATCCACAAGTGACACATGTGGTTGGAATACATGGACTTCATCTCGGTATGAATGACTCTCACTAATGTCTGACACTTATATCCACCATGGCTTCTTGATAGGAAGAAGGATTGGCATAAAATGTGTCAGGAGCCACTAGGAAGACTTCGCCAAGATAGATGGCTCTACTGTAGGGAAAGCATTGGCTGACAATCGAGGATAAGCGGTGTCATGGAAGAACTGTCTTTTCTGATCTCATATAAAGATCTATTATCACATAGCTGCCCTTCTTATTTCATATATATATATATATATATATATATATATATATATATATATATATATATATATATATATATATATATATATATTGCATCTTTGCTGATCAAGGTTCACTACACCGGTCCATGGAATTCGTATCCATTTTTTTCCCTCAGGGTATAACCAATAAAGAAACAATCAATGCCCTGAATTTTAATTTGCTAGTAATACTCTGTAGCAAATTCATTGGCAACCTCTGTAGCACCGCGGCCTAGGTCATTGGCAACCTCTCCAAAATTCATACGGTGTTTTAGGAGCCACTTTGGTTGAATGAATGAACACTTTAAATCGACGATATTTTACTTCACGTGCTGTTTAAAAGGCTTGGCGATGGGGATGTTAGCAAAGGTCTCAGGTCCACTTGGTTGGACTGCAGGTGAAGATCCACTCAGTGGATTACTTCTAATTTATTAAGTAAATGGGACATCTAATCCATTCAATAGATTAGTACTACCATGATGAGCACTTTATACAAAAAAAAAATTCAGCTCCATTCACTCATTAATTGGATGACACTTGTATTTTTCCATTTATCAATGGTTATACAGTGTTTTCTTATGGTGTGGCTCAATTGCACTAAGTGATTTATTATGAGGATTGGATTTTCAGGACCTTTTCAACTGAACTCGTTCTATACTCTAACAAATTCGTGTCCGACTAATGCCATTTCCTTATTTAAAGCCGAATTTATGATTATATATATTTTTAGTGTATTCACCAAATAACACTCAAATATTTGGCGTATCAAATTTTTGTTGCTGGACGAATTGCTAACTACGGTCAACCGAGGTAGAGGGAAACTTACGAATGCTATTGAAAGCACCCTTTTCATGATTGCTTGCCGTGGACAAACCGGAAAGTAGGGCTATCAACAGGCCTGGCCTGCGGTCAGCCCTAATTTGGATTTTTTTTTATTTTTATTTTATTTTTATTTTTATTTTTATTTCTTACTATTCGGGCTGCGCCTATTCATAAATTTGGTTTTTCTTGGCCTTGCCAAGCCACATCGACATCCCTACTTCAAAAGCTTTCCAAAGAACTTTATAGAAAAAAACACACTTAACTTGCCCGAGTCAACTTGGTCTGACCAGATTTCACCAATATCCAGAAATGAAAAATCAATCAAGTCATGATTCAACTCCGTCTGACCAGATTTCACCAATATCCAGAAACGAAAGATCAATCGAGTAATGATTCGCTCAAAACTCAAGAACAACTCAGCTTGATTGGTAAAAGAAGAAGAATGTAAAACTACGAAAAAACACTCGAAAATTTGGGAAATTCAATCCTACTCAGAACAACATCATACTATTCATATTCCATTCATACTTTTAAAATATTAAACATTATTGATAATAGCAAGAAAAACTTGTGCGGGTGTTTAGGTCAACTCGACTCAACTGGATTTTGAGTTGAGCTTTCATGTTTTTGAACAATCCTTTTAGAACCTCCATTCCATGACAAAAGCTTTAGTCAATGGCTGCAATCTGAATCATTCAACAGCACCGGTGATTAATGGTGCCCATCTATCAACCCCACCAAAAAGGGGCAAAGGCCCCAAAAATTGCACCAACCAGATAGCCCCAAGCATCTAAATATAAACTTCCTTCCATAAATGCAAATTATTGGTTTACAATTTTCATTACTATTTGATAACAGGCCCTTCATCACTTGGCCCCGGATGACTTCATGGCAAACAGATGCATGGACAGTTTGTATCTCCCTACTTCCAGCACATTGTATCATTCTTGTCTACTTGCAAAATACTGCCAAAAACTTCCCTGTCAAAAAGAGAACTTCAGTTGAAGCATGCAATCCTGAACTCCTGCATTGCCTTTCGTATAATCTAAAGAAAATTCTTACAAAACTCCTGCAGTCACAGCAATCTTTTTTTAAATGGGATTTATTTATAAAAGAAGAAAACAAAAACAAAAAAGAAAAAAAGAAGCTACCAAGTGCTGCAAGCAAGCATTTCTTATTTCATGGCCACCTCTGATATACAAAATCCCTCAGCTAACAAGAATAGACATCACCAAACTCAGTAAAAATCCAACACGCCGGAAATAGTGACAGTTGGATCAATTTCGATGCGAGTTGCCTTTCCCTCTTGCACCAACTGAGGCAGCATATTCGCTTCCTTTGCTGTGGCCCCTTCCCCTGTCCATATGGTGACATGGGGCCACTGGTTTTTAGAGCTTATCTTTTCGTCATCAATGGATCCGAGGCAGGCTTCCAGTGCAGCCAACTTATCAGAAAAGTGCAGTGCTGTGAGAGTGACCGGAACCTTTTGATTGAGGAAAACTCCATAGCTAGCAACAGCAGTGACACCGTGACTTCTCTTGTGAGCTAGAGTAATATGACATTGCCTCAAGCTGTTTGGGATGTCCTTCTCTTTGAGGAATTCACAAGCTTTCAGATTGCCCTCAGCCAGCTGTAAGGATAAATGCAGGAGAATTAGATATAGAATTGTGGACCACATAATGAGCCAACCGTCCTGATTCTTGTGCAGGGGCATATGCAAAGTGGTGCCCAACTAATGGACAGGCTTGGATCTTACATGTGTGCCAAATTGGCACATTGCTTGGATCATCATGTCGTGTGTGTGCATGTGCACACATAAACACCTCCATATCTGCTGACCTGGCACAAGTGTTAAACATCCAAGCTGTCCATCAAATGGGCCCTATCTGTGACCCAAAAATCAGGAGGGTATAGTCATCTGATGGGCCATTCTTCGTAGCTGTCCATTATTGTACAGTTTGCCTGCCTGCTAAGAGGATCAGCCTAATTTTTGGGCCAAAGCATCTGTACAATAGGGTCGACCTGATGGACGGCTTGGATGTTCCACATATGGGAAAGGGAAACATAATAGCTGCTTGCTTGTTATTTTTGGAAATCCTGCTGGAGAAATCCCAGATCTTCAAGGTCATCAGACAAAACAGGGATATTCAGAAATCTTCCCTCAATTGAGAGTTACCTTATCCAAGAAGCTCCTGATTTCCACGATGGGTAGAGTAACAGCAGCAAAAACAATGTTTCCAAATTTCCTCTTCTCTGTATGACTGGGCGTTGCAAATTCGCCTTTTGCAACGGCTCTGAGTTGCTCTAGCACTTGTTTGACAGCAACGTCGAAGGGAACCTATAAAAGATAGATACTAGAATAAACCACCGGTGCTTGCTGAGGGTTAAATACAACATTAAACAATTTATGGGTTAAATGCCAAAGTTTCCTATTGATTGTTTCATAAATTGTGTTCTTATGAACCTCCTTGACTAGGATAAAATTTTGGCTCCTATTGCATAAACTGTGTTCTTACACACCTCTGAACCAAACAATAGCAGATACAAGGCTTGCAATTCAACCATCTTGCTGATTTATTTTTATTTTATTTTTTTAATTTGTGACCTTGGCTCTATGATTCAAGCAGATGGAAAGAGTGAGGAGGATGTTCTAGTAGAATTAGAAAGGTTTATGAAGTGAAGATCTGCACCTAAAGTGTTATGGGATTGTTGCATGCCAATGAAACTTAAGGGTTATTAGATAGCCAATCAACTGGTTATGCTATATATAAGGCTGAATTTTGGCGATTACAAGACAACATGGGCAGAGGATGAGCATTGTAGAGATTAGGATGTAAGGGAAGGATTGGAAGGATAGAATAAAGAACCAGGTCACTAACACCAGCCTACGAAAAGCCCCAAATGGAAAGGAAACAATATGGAGCCAACTGAGAAGGTTCAGCCACATGCTAAGAAAACTGAAGACGACCCCAGTAATAAGGGGAACATTAATTGGGTTGAAGGACTGAAAGGAGGACAAAGAGGATCTAAGATGGCTTGGATAGAGGTGGTGAAAAGGGATAAATGGGCTTGCTCCATTCTGAGGGTGGGCCTTCAAAAGGAATTAATGCAAAACAATATTCATATAGATGACAACAAATGACAATTCTATGATGAGCTGACCCCAATCAAGTAGAAATAGTTTATTTGATGGATATCGTATGCATAATATACATTCGAGAGGAGTTCAGGACGTTAAAAAACCAACTATGCCCTCGTAACACGTGTACAAGTCCATGCAGGGAAGGAAGATTCATGTAAACAACAGTTACGCAAATACCAGATGTGCACATTTACGTTTGTGTTGACCCAGAAACTGAACTTGACTGGACATGCAAAGCTACAACATGAATGCCAACATTACGACAACCTAACATGCAAATGCATCAACAGTAACTGCAAATGAACAAAGTCGCCAAAGATGTGGAGAGCTAAATTTAGTTCTTGGTGTTGTTGGTCCATGACAACTACCAGGGACTAATTTACATGCCAAAGTAACATCTAAAAGAGCTTTTATATCAGTAAGCATTAGCGAAAAAATAGGAAGTACCAACAAGCAAATCACCTTGGAAAGCCAGGTCAAGAGTGAACTCGCAATATGCCTCAAAAGGAAAGTCTAAACAGTTAAAGGTAACACTATTGTCTACAATAAGGATTGTATATATCTTGTAAATCCTCAGAAGCTGAACTCGGCAATGTATCTGCAACTATACAACTCATTAAGAACCATATTAATGAAGAGATCCTGATTCCACACCTTTTAAAAAAAAAAAAAAAAAATTTTAAAGAATACTTGCATTGCGTAGAACAATACATTGAGCATGGTATTCAAGGTCCTCTCTCGAGAACATTAAATCTCCCTTTCTTCTTCATCTCCTCCCTATAATCACACATGCATTTCACCCTAGATTCTAACAATGAACTTCGATCATCGTATCCATATCAACCTAAACCCTAAACCCTTACCTCTTACCCTGATCACACACCCATCTCAACATATAGTATCCAATATTTAGAGACAGAGATCAATATGCAACATTAACGTAGTTAAGATCTTCAATGTGCATAGAAGATAAGTGATAGTTGCTAGGATTGGAAGATTGGAAGAGAGGAAGAAGAAGAGAAAGGAAGAGAAAGGAGAGGAGATGAATGAAAGGAGACGAGAGAGTTAGGGCATCAGCCCTCTTCTCATGATTTTATAAAAAAATATAATGACAATACATATAAGCCCCTCAAATACCCTTTATTACAAAATGGTCCTTATAATCTTATATCTCAACACTCCACCTCAAGCTTGGCATACATGACTATCATGCCAAGCTTGTTAAGAACAGATTCTCTATATTAACAACTCCCTAAGTCAGAATGTCAACAGGCCAATTTTCAGTCGTCACGAATGGTAAGCAAAGTTCTTGAGAATTAATTTGCTCACAAATGAAGTGCCTGTTAACTTCAATGTGCTTGGTGCAGTGAACTAGATTTTTTGTAATGTGGAGGGCTGCCTTGTTATCACAAAACAACTTCATAGGATAATTCGCCATGATTCCCAAATCACGCAACAAAATTTTCACCCACAATAAGTTTGCTACATCATATGCCCTAGTCCTATATTTTTCTTCTGTACTAGACAACCACTATAATTTGTTTTTTGCTTCTCCCTGTAACCAAATTTCCCCCATAAGAGTACAATATCCTGTAGTTGACTTTTAGTCTACATCACTAGCCCAATCTGTATCAATATAGGCTTCTATGTGGAGATGACCATGATTCACAAATAAAAGGCCCTTCTCAAGAGAAGTCTTCAAATATCTTAGGATTCTTTTGACGAACTTCAAGGAAGGAACTCATGGTGTCTGCATAAACTCACTACACTTACTGCATATGCTATATCAGGTTGAGTGAGAAACAGAGCAATTGGCCAACCAAACTATGATACATCTCTTTATGAGGTAACAACTTCCTAATCACTCCGGATCAACGGATGGTTGGGATCAATAGGAGAATCTGCAGCTCAACAACCTAGCTTGTCAGTGTCCTTTAATAAGTCTAAAGTGTACTTTCTCTGAGAGGTAAAAATACCTTTGATCGAGCCACCTTTACATTAAAAAATACTTTAAATTTCTTAGATCCTTAATCTCAAATTCTTTCAACAAAATTTCCTTCAAGTTTTTAATCTCCTAGGAATCATTTCCTTTCACCGCAATATCATTCACATAAACAATCAAAGTTGTTGTTAACTGTCCCCATCGCTTTACAGAGAGAGTGTGATCAACGTGACTCCAACAATAATCAACACTCTTCACTGCTTGACTGAATCTCTCAAACCAATCTTGGGGAGATTGTTTGAGTCCATAAATAGAACTCTTCAACTGGTAAACATTTCTTTCACTATCGGGGAACTTGAAACCAGGTTGAGGAGCCATATACACGTCCTCCAAGACTCCACGGAGAAATGCATCCAATAAAATTTTGCAAGGTACAACAGTACCCCCATGGAATTCATCCTAGCTATAGGTGCAAATGTTTCCTTGTGGTCAACTCCAAATGCCTGAGTGTACCTTGCTAACTTTATACCTTTCAATGGACCCATTGGCCTTGTGTCTCACAATGAAGGCCCATTTGCAACCCATTGGCTCCTTTCCTTTAATTCTACCAATCCCCATGTGCCATTTTTCATCAACGCCCTCATCTCGTCCATCATTAGCCTACGGCTCTTAGAATCTGGAAGGCAAAAAAATAAAAAGAACGGAATACAAGATAGAATGATAGGAAGGGGACAAGGCCACATATGAGATGACCTTAGATATAAGATGCAAAGTACACTGACGCTTCCGTTTCCGTAAGGCAATGGGAGGACTATCGTTAGAAAAAAAAGAGGAATGGATAAGGAGAAATAGTACCTAGTTCCAATGATTTGGAATCAATGAGTGGATATGTCTCAATGGTCACACATTTCTAGCGTCTCAAATATACTTGTAGTTCATTTGTTGTATCAGTATCAATAGTAGTATTAGTAGAATGCCCTGAATTACCTTGGGCATTAGTCGATGAACAACAAGGAACAAGAACAAGAAGGGGACAAACTGGAGGAAGATGCCTCTCTTCCTTCTCACTAAGCTCTCCCTCAAGAGAGGCAATATTATGAGAAAAGAAATGCATAAATTCAAAAAAGGTGACATCCATAATGATAAACTCACATAATCAAAACACTTATATTCCTTCTATGTAGTGGGATAACCTAGAAGTACTCCCTGAATGGCTTTTGGATGTATTTTGGTCCTATTTGGACCTAAGACATGATGAAATAGACACACCCCAAAACACGACGTGGAAAAATGAAAGACAACTGATTTGGACAAAAGACCTGATATGAGGATTTTAACTTCAATACCCTAGATGGCATACGATTATTAAGATAGGCAATAGTAAGAACTGCAACTGCCCAAAAATGCTTTGGAACGTGCATCCCTGTCAAGAGACTTCGAGCAACTACAAGAAAATGATGATTTTTCCATTCAGTTGAGGGGTGTAGGAATAGGAGCTTTAATGTATCATCCCATAGTCTTCCAAGTACTCCTGTAATGTGCCTTTAAAGTATTCTTGGTCATTGGCTAATTGGAATATTTTAATATTCTAATAAAACTGTGTGATGTTGAGGGTCAAATATTACATATTAGACCCCATTGATTACATGGATTAACGAACATGATACTGCTTAATGGTCAGATTTAATCGTATTTTTAATGCAGGGTGTATTTACAGGTGCTGACCGAAACAGGGTGTTAAAAGCCGAGATTTAATGCTCAGAATTCATCAAAGCATGAGATGGACCCCAAGGAACCAAGATCGACGGATTTACGTATCAGAGATCAAAGAACATCGAGAAACTGAAGCTCAAGTGGCCTGAAAGTCAGACAAAATGCAAGATCACAGGGTTCTCACCATCCGTTCTGCTCGAAACTTTATACATGGACTGAGGAGTGTAAATGAACCGTACACGTCGAATTTCAGCTCCGGATCTCTGTGGAAGTGGCCTAAGACTAGATCAGCCTATAAATTATCAATCTGGGGCCCACTGCTACTTGGATATGTTTCACAATTGGTCTCAACGCGTTAAATGAGCTGATAATATGGATGGACGGAACGGATTTCACATATGCATCAAGGTGGGGCCTAATTTACATCGGTGGAGTGCATAGTGACGGTGCACTCACCGTTCACCGAAAGAGAGCAGGTCGGTCAGCGTTGCTGACCCGACCCGTTTCACTCCAGGAGCAACGGACGGACGCTGTCCGTCCGTTTTTGCGTTGTGGGCCCAACCAATTGTGCAACTCGACGATCTAAACCGTCCAAGTACCTCAGAGGATGGCAACGACCCTGACCTAGGTATCGAGACCATGCAAGCCGTTGTGAAATCCTACCCGTTAAACATCAGATGGATGGTGAAGTAAACGATCTTGTGGGCCACACCTAAAATCAGTAAAATCTCACCATTCCCGGACGGTTTTTTGCCAGGAATTCAATGTACGGTATGGATTTCTCGACTGAGGTGAATTATGGGCCCCACCATCGTTCGCCGCGACTCAGCGGTCATGCAGCGCAGTCGCGAAAATCCCGGAAATCCGGATTTTCCTGATTACTCGGCCCACCATCTCTAATTGATTCAAAAATCCGACCGTCTATCATGTAGGTCGGTCAAAAAACATCCCAGGAGATGTTATCTCTTTGCAAAGAAAACAAGGAAAGAAGGGGATGAGGCGACACAACCGTGTAGTTTTTCACGGAAGGAAACTTCTTTCCTGTAGTGTAAGCGTATTCCAGAGTCATTGCAGGTGACGTAAATCTCTATAAAAGGAAGAGAAGAGAGAGAGAGTGGGGGCGTGGTGGAAGGTCGAAGCTTGGCTTGACGTGAGGGCGTGTGAGAGAGGAGTAGATTTATTTTGTTTTTCTTTTATTTTTATTTTTATTTTTATTTTATTTATTTTATTTTGTTTAAGAGGTTCCAGCCCACTCATGTGTGGCTAAATCCTCTTAGCTAGGGCTAAGAGGTGAAGCTTGTAGCGTGATGGGAGGCCTCTTTGCTTGTGCCTTTTATTTAGACTGATCTGATTTTGATTTAATTTTATTAAGGGAATGTTTTCAGTCTTTAATGGTCTGTTGTGACCGTGAAATTACAATGGGTCTGCAATGGCTTTGAGCATGTTCTTTTTCTTTTATGTTTATGACGTCGTCGAAGCCCCGTTGTTCACCATCGTCTCCAGGGCATGGTTGGATGTCTGTACCCTTCCTAACCTTCATACATTGATTGGTTGGTAATTAGTTTAATTATATTGTTTGCTTTGTCTCCTGGGCATGGTTTGGTGATGGAGTCCATTCTAATTCATATACCTTTCATCTTTTCAAAATTACATCAAAGGAAGTTCAGTGGATTTTCATGAATCAAGTGTAGTTCTCCCTGATCTCTACAAGTGGATCCTTGGCACCCTAGTTTCCCTTTTTGGATTTCTCCTAAGTTTTAGATTATTATTTCACCATTATTCCTCAAAACTCATCTGATTTAGAATTCATCTTAGTCTAGTTTTAGATCTGGTTATTTTTAGATTACGTACAGGTTTCAGTCCCTGTGGATTCGACCTCGGTCTTACCGAGTTTATTACTACATCACAACCCTATACTTGGGGAGTGAACAAGTTTTTGGCGCCGTTGCCGGGGACTGACGGCTACGATTTTCTGAAATTAATTGGATTTAGAGTTAGTTTAAGATTAGGATTTTACTAATTTTAATTTTGTTTTTTTTTTTTTTTATTTAATTCATAGGACTAACATATTTCCTATTCTGTAGGTTGTTAAGACAGAACTTCTAATTTGGTAAACTCTTTCTAATTTTCTAGATTTTCTAACTCTTTAGATTTGGTTTACTTCAAAAACTAACGTGTTGTGTTTTGTTTTGTTTTGCAGGTTTTTAACATAGGAACTTCTACTCTGGTAACATCCGTCTCACTTCTCTTCTGCTTACCTTCCATATTGTCGTAGGAATTTTATTTTATTCTAGGATTAGACTCAGAATTAGGGTTTTACCATGTATATGCACGAGTGGGAACGTCAGTATGCTGAGAAGAATAATCTATATTGGGATGATGATTATGATAGAAATCCACCAATGTCTCAAAACTTTTCTGAAACTATCATCGAGAATCGACCGAAATACAAAGAGCCACCAGTTAAGAAGTCCTTACGCGATCATATACGGGAGAACAATTCCACCCCACGGACCGTACGTGAATGTTGGGGTTATCATAACTATGGGAGTGAGAATTACTATCACCCATCTGAGAAAAAGAAAACAATGCGTGATTATATTATGAGTGATAATAAGTATTACCAACCATCGATTCTCCCACCTATGATCCGTATGACTATAATCGGTGGAAACATCAATGTTGGAAAGATGAACCAACAACCTATTATAATGATTATTCTTTTGGATCCCTACCTTTAAGATTCAACCAAATCGATCCAAGAGAATTCATTTCAAAGTAACACGACTCTTCACTGTGACATGAGGAAATTACTAGAAGAGCTTGAGTTACGCCTTGATAGGTTAGAGGAAGCTCGCTCATCCCAACTACAATCCAATCCGTAAATACAATGTGAGGAAAGTGATCCTCAATCGCTTTTGACGAAATCTGAGTTTGGAATGAGGAGTTGGATTCCATTAATGAGCATACGGTTCAATTCCCGACGAGTCGATCTCAATGACTTCAAAAGAATGGTGGAGATACTTGGGTGTGTTTCAAATACGGTGATGATGATGACACACTTCCTTACATGATACACAGGATCTCAATGATGAGGTTGAGGTTAGTTTATTCGAACCTCAACCGAATTTAGAATGTAAGGAAAGCGATCCCATCTCAAGTGTGTACTTGCATTGAATTAGAAGCCGAGAAATATTGGGATGAGATTCATGAGAGCACAACCCAAATTCCCTAAATCAATCTCAAGTATGGTCCAGTCAATGCTCAAGAAGCACACGAAGTGATCGGTCATATTGAGCTACTCCACTCACCTAACATGTCGATTTAAAAGTGGAAGATGAGCTCATTAGAACCGACCTTTCCAACTTCTGTGAGACATGTTTGGACCACTCTCTTGAATTGAATGATATGATTTGGGAGATGGATGAGCTACTCGATACGACTCTGGAATTTGAAACCACGCAGTTGAGGTCACCATCTGAACTATCGAATTTTGACGAGTCCAGGCCTCTCTTCGAGTAGTATCAATGAACAGAGTCCGCACTTCAATACTTCGTCTACTGACTCTCTATCTGTCTATGCTGGGCTAGAGCAAGAGAGCACACCTTCGTTTACCTTCAAAGACGATGGATTCCTTGGGCAGATCATTACGAGCTTTAATGTGGAAAATGAGTCACTCTCAGCTGAATGTCCCAACTCTTTGGATGATTGCTTGGCACACTTTGCAGATTCAAACGATCCCATGATAAGAGACATAGTGAATGCCTTGCAAGATGACATCTCGGTAGTCATTACTGACCGAGAGAACCCTTACTCTGAAGCCCCTCTCTCCCCCATCCTCATTATTTACCATTAAGGAGGAGGAGCTAAAAATTGAACCGAAGTCTGATACTTCGGAATGTGTTGAGACTACACCACTTCTTGAAAATTTTTCTCAATTTGATCTACTTGTAGTCTCTGATTCACCATGGGATACTAACTTCGAAACTTCTTCTGTCGCAGGTGAATCGTATATACTCTGGATACCTCAAGCGAATCAACGACAAATTTTTGATGAGGTACATAAGTTTCTCTGGAATGTCATGCTCCAGGGCATCCAAGCCTATTGCAAAAAGGGCTTTTGGATGATCCTGTTAAGAAACCTACTGAGAAATTTATCACGATACTGGCCAGAAGAGGAACCTTGCGGCATGACTTAGTAGTTTTTCCCTGCTTTCTTAGGACTAGGGTAGTTTCCTTTATGCTGTTTTAGGAAAGACAGTAAACTTAGCGCTCCTGGGAGGCAACCCAGTTTTTCTTTCCATTTCATTTTCCTAGTTAGTTAGTTCAATGTTTGTGGGTAACATTACTGCAAACCCTCACGAGACTACAACTCGTCCACTAGGGGCAACCTAGGGGTTTAAAGGCTTGTTGCATCGCTAAATGCAATTGAGAGCATCTGCGAAAGTGGTATAGGTAGGATTTTATTTATTATTATTATTATTATTTTTTTGTGTTTTGTTCTGCTTTCTCTCTCGTGCTGACTGGATTCCATGCTGCGATCTCTTGGAAAATCTCTCTCGATTCATCATCCAGGTACTATCTTCCCATCACTTCATATTTACTTTTCGTTGTCCCATGTGCTTTCCATGCTCATATCTTTTACATTGAGGACAATGTAGATTTTAGGTTGGGGGTGGGAGATTAGGTTACCTAATCAGTGTTTTCTTCGTCTTGAGCAAAAATTGTGAAAATTTTTAAATTTTTTCTAGAAATTCTTGTGAATTCAAAGTGATTTTGACGACCATCTTGGATTTATAATGTTAAGATACGTATTGTTGGTAATTCATGACTTTTGGATTCAGTTATCTGTAGATTTCACAGTTAAGTTTGAATTGTTAATCCATGATTAGAAGTTGTAAACATTGATTGAGTCATGATTTCACATGTCACATCTCGCTTACACATTAAGATTTCAGTTTGAAACTGAAGGGTTAACTTGGTAATCACTGAGCATGAAAAGAACCAGCCTGAAAAAAAAAAAATAATAATAATAATAATAATAATAAAATAAAAAAATAATAATAAAATTTCGGTATCAGTTTATAAAGAAGAATTGAAAGAGTAAGTCGAATAATCTTCACCATAGGTTTGCTCCCTATAGGTGTGGATTTAATTCCTCATGGATGATATATGAAAAAGGTTTAGGTGTACGATCTTCACCATAGGTTTGCTCCCTATAGGTGAGGATTGGACTCCCCTTCTTGACGTTACCTTTAAAAAAAATAAATAATAATAATAATAATAATTAAATGAAAGAATGATCTGTGAGGCAAAGTTCTGGTTTTAGGTGATGGTAGTTATGAATTTTCTGATTGGTTTCCAATGATATCATGAAATCGACAATTTGATCTCTTAATGATGATAGGCTGAGATTTCACTATACACCCATGGAACTCAATGTTTAAAATCATTCTAGTTTATGGATTAATATTTGAACTTGATTATGAAATTCACCGTGCATGAGAGGCCAGGAGAAATTGATAATCAACATTCATGAATCTTAGATTTCTCGTGTCTGAATTGTTTTTCTAAATCACTCGAGTTCATGGAAATTGCCCTATAATTCTCAACTTATTTTTCGCATACTTTGCTCGGGACTAGCAAAATGCTGGTTGCGGGTTGTGTTGAGGGTCAAATATTACATATTAGACCCCATTGATTACATGGATTAACGAACATGATACTGCTTAATGGTCAGATTTAATCGTATTTTTAATGCAGGGTGTATTTACAAGTGCTGACCGAAACAGGGTGTTAAAAGCCGAGATTTAATGCTCAGAATTCATCAAAGCATGAGATGGACCCCAAGGAACCAAGATCGACGGATTTACGTATCAGAGATCAAAGAACATCGAGAAACTGAAGCTCAAGTGGCCTGAAAGTCAGACAAAATGCAAGATCACAGGGTTCTCACCATCCGTTCTGCTCGAAACTTTATACATGGACTGAGGAGTGTAAATGAACCGTACACGTCGAATTTCAGCTCCTGGATCTCTGTGGAAGTGGCCTAACAGCTAGATCAGCCTATAAATTATCAATCTGGGGCCCACCTGCTACTTGGATATGTTTCACAATTGGTCTCAACGCGTTAAATGAGCTGATAATATGGATGGACGGAACGGATTTCACATATGCATCAAGGTGGGGCCTAATTTACATCGGTGGAGTGCATAGTGACGGTGCACTCACCGTTCACCGAAAGAGAGCAGGTCGGTCAGCGTTGCTGACCTGACCCGTTTCACGCCAGGAGCAACGGATGGACGCTGTCCGTCCGTTTTTGCGTTGTGGGCCCAACCAATCGTGCAACTCGACGATCTAAACCGTCCAAGTACCTCAGAGGATGGCAACGACCCTGACCTAGGTGATCTTTCGAGACCATGCAAGCCGTTGTGAAATCCTACCCGTTAAACATCAGATGGACGGTGAAGTAAACGATCTTGTGGGCCACACCTAAAATCAGTAAAATCTCACCATTCCCGGACGGTTTTTTGCCAGGAATTCAATGTACGGTATGGATTTCTCGACTGAGGTGAATTATGGGCCCCACCATCGTTCCAGCGCAGCTCGCGGTGCGCAGGCTGCGAAATCCCGGGAAATCCGGATTTTCCGGATTACTCCGGCCCACCATCTCTAATTGATTTAAAAATCCAGACCGTCTATCATGTAGGTCGGTCAAAAACATCCCAGGAGATGTTATCTCTTTGCAAAGAAAACAAGGAAAGAAGGGGATGAGGCGCTGACAACTGTGTAGTTTTTCACGGAAGGAAACTTCTGTTTCCTGCTGGTAAGCAGATTCCGCAGGAGCTGTTGCAGCTGACGTAAATCTCTATAAAAGGAAGAGAAGAGAGAGAGCAGGGGGCAGCCGTGGAAGGCTGGAAGCTTGGCTTGGACGTGAGGGCAGGCAGGGAGAGGGAGTAGATTTATTTTGTTTTTCTTTTATTTTTATTTTTATTTTTATTTATTTTATTTTATTTTGTTTAAGAGGTTCCAGCCCACTCATGTGTGGCTAAATCCTCTTAGCTAGGGCTAAGAGGTGAAGCTTGTAGCATGATGGGAGGCCTCTTTGCTTGTGCCTTTTATTTAGACTGATCTGATTTTGATTTAATTTTATTAAGGGAATGTTTTCAGTCTTTAATGGTCTGTTGTGACTGAAATTACAATGGGTCTGCAATGGCTTTGAGCATGTTCTTTTTCTTTTATGTTTATGACGTCGAAGCCCTGTTGTTCACCATCGTCTCCTGGGCATGGTTGGATGTCGGTACCCTTCCTAACCTTCATACATTGATTGGTTGGTAATTAGTTTAATTATGTTGTTTGCTTTGTCTCCTGGGCATGGTTTGGTGATGGAGTCCATTCTAATTCATATACCTTTCATCTTTTCAAAATTACATCAAAGGAAGTTCAGTGGATTTTCATGAATCAAGTGTAGTTCTCCCTGATCTCTACAAGTGGATCCTTGGCACCCTAGTTTCCCTTTTTGGATTTCTCCTAAGTTTTAGATTATTATTTCACCATTATTCCTCAAAACTCATCTGATTTAGAATTCATCTTAGTCTAGTTCTAGATCTGGTTATTTTTAGATTACGTACAGGTTTCAGTCCCTGTGGATTCGACCTCGGTCTTACCGAGTTTATTACTACATCACAACCCTATACTTGGGGAGTGAACATGTGAGTACCATCTTACGGATTTATTTATTTATTTTTTATTTTTTATTTTAATTTTAAAATAATGTGGTACTTATCGCAAATCTTCATAAGATATAACCAAGTACAGAGAGAAGTCATCACAAAAGAAATGAAATATCGATAGGCATCAACAGATACAATGGGAGCTGGTCCCAACACATTGGAGTGAACTATATGAAATGGAAATAGACTTTTATTTAACTGAATAAAAAAGTTGCTCCACAATGTTTAGATAATTCACAAACTTCACACTACAAATTGTAACTTGTAACCAACTTAAACAAGTGTGGAAATAACAACTTCAATGATAGAAAATGCATATGTCCTAAACGACTGTGCCACAATTAAATCTGGGCAACATTATTATCTCCACTAAGATTACTATGTAAGTGTAAAGCTGAATGAAAAAACAAACAGTTGGTGGGAAATAAAGTTAAACAACAATTCAAACTTTTGGTAAGACTACTAACAGACATTAGATTTGTGGATAAATTTGGAACATGAAGCAGAAAGGATAGGATTAGGGATTATTAATATTGATATCACCCTTTCTAGAAATGGAAGATAGGGATCCATCAGGAACTCATACTTTATCCCTTTCAGATGATGGATCATATGAAGAAAAAATGAATGACAAACTTATCATGTGATCTAATGCACCTGCATCAATGATCCATGATGGACAGGATGAAGGATGATTGGCAAGGTTGACAGACACATTTATACGTGACTTTGCAAAAGGAGAACACGCAGATGGATATTCTAGTTTGGAAAGCAGATTGTGGAGGCGTTCCACGTCCATGAAAGATATTGTCTGAAGTTGATGAAGATTGCTCAAAGGGAAGTGCAGATATGTTAGAGGAATTAGCACCTAAGGAATGAGAAGAAATGGCAGCAACAAGACCATTAGATGAAGGTGATTGTCCAAAGCGGTTGAACTTGGTTGGTCAACCATGGAGATCCCGACGAGTCTCCCATGTATGCCGGATTTTTCCACAATGGTCACATATCAACTTGCAATTCTCATCAGGCGCTCTATTCTTCCGATTGTGTTCTTTTCCACTCCCTAGGGGACTAGAAAAGATTGCAAGAAACAAGCTGAATGGCCATTGTCAGAAGGAACTAATTGCATGGCATTCTTCCGATTTTCCTCGCTCCATACCAAAGGATAAACTTGGTCCAATGATGGACGGTCATCTGCACATGGGTGAACTCATATTCAGAATTCAACCCAAACAAAAATTCAAATATCCAGTTCTATTCAACCTAGTTTTCTGTCTCCCTATCCCATTGTAATAATTGATAGTGATCCAACTTTTTCCATAGGCCTTGAAGAGTGGAGTAATGAGTACCAAAACTTTTCTCTCCTTAATGGATAAGAGCACTATTTTATAATTTTTGGCAACTTTATCTCAATTTTCTTTGGCTGTCCATAGGAACAGAAAACCTCTAATAATATGAGATTTCATAGAATTAAGTAGTTAAAACATCACCATGAAATTTTCTTGTCCAACTTATTGTACGAGGAACCATTCACTGTTAGTTCTCTAACTCGACGATTCACATACCTTAGTTTTCCTCACCCACCCACATACATCTTGACAGATTGAGACCATTCAAGGAAATTCGTGCCATCCAACTTCATAGTTGTGATTTACATGCTAGGGTTGTTGCCATAAATACCTACTGTAGAAATGGAACTTGATCCCCAAAAACAGATGGACTTATGCATAAAAACTGGAAGTCGACATCTTCTGACAAATAGCCCTTATATATTCACAATGAGTAGCAAAAAATATTCTTCAGAAGATCAAGAGAGCTAAAAAAAAAAAATCATCCAATCTGACCAAAACAAGGTTGTACGACACCCTATTTTCATTAATTTCATCAAATCTTTCAAATCTGATTGAAACGAAACAATTCTTGTTTCTAGATATGGCAAGTGGTCAGATGCACCAAATCCACATGGAAAAATCCCCAAAAAAAACTCTCGAGGAAACGTACTAGCAAGAAATCTAAAACAATATATAGTTTTGGAGCATTCTCCGTTTTGAAGAAAAAACCATACGTACCAACAAATGCTGGAAAAAATCACAAAAAATCTTCAAAAATCATCCTCTTTTGGATGCCATACTTTTAGATATCAAGGGACCTAGCCGAAGGTACACGGCTAAATTGCCCGTATGGCATGATGACATCAGCAGTGGGTTCCACCCAAAAGACCTCCCATCAACTCCCGGATCTTGCTCTGATACTAAGTAAAAGATGAGTGATAGCTGCTAAGATTGGAATCAGTGTTCGAAGTATTGGTATCGCTACAAGTTTCGCTGGCCAAGGATACAGAAATAATATCAATATCGCTGATAACCGGAAATGCAGGGAAACATGGGAAAAACGGTGGAATTTTCAGCGAAACTTCAGGAGATGTTAAAATGTACATATTTGCATATTTAGACATTAAAAAATTGCACAAAGAATGCACACATAACAAGTTTCCATTTAATGGGGCCTTAAAAGCAAATGTTGTTGTAAGAAATCAATCCAACCATCCCATCAATCCTATTTAACCATCCAACCTTCCATCCAAACATCCATCGATATTATAAAATATCAACAACACATGATATTTCACCAAGAAATCATCAACAATTGGAAAGGAAACGAAACATTATGGTCTCAATATCGCGCATGTTGCGATATCGATAATATCAAGATATTAATATTATCAATGACAAATTGAACATTACATACAACCATGTATCCATGAAAAAAAATTAAAATAATTTTTTTCTAATAAACAAAATTCCGATGATATCAATACATTGGCGATATTATTGAAATATCATCGATACACTTATGATACAAGCATTACCTAGAATTTACATAGTTGAAAATATTGGCGATATTGATGCATTGGCAATTCAAGCAACACCTAGAATTTACATAGTTGAAAATATTGATGATTACATTAGCGATATTGATACGTTGGCAATACTTAGCGATACATTGCTAATACCTAAAATTTCAGATACTACCAGCGCTATCGGTATTGCTACCAGTGTTATCGATATCGCTGAGCTAGAGATAAAGATAATATTGGAGATATTTTGATAATATCGGAGATAATTGGAACACGGATTGGAATATAGGACGATAGGAAGAAGAAGAGAAGAAATCAAGAGAACGAAGAGAGGAGATGAATGAAAAGAGAAGAGTTAGGGCGTCAGCCCTCTTCTTTTCCTGTTTAGCTTTCCCTTCAAGTCTTTTTTTAATAAAATCAACAATACCCCTAAAAAAACTACATATAAGCCCCCAAATGCCCTTTATCACATAATGGTCCTTGTAATCTTATATCTCAACAATGTGCATGGCTAGATGGTCCAAATCTTCAATTTTACGGTTGGATTTGCCCAAAATTTAATCAGGAACCCTTGGATGGGCAATTCAATTGGCCAATGGTTTATGTTGGATGGCAAACTATGCTCATCAATGCATCACACCCTCTCCGCTAATTTCTCACTGCAACTACACATCCATCTCACAATAGACCATTATCACCAATCTCCAACCCCCATTATGGCATCTAACCCAAACTAACTCGAATCTCCCACCCCAATTGCAAAACAATTTCACACCCTAAACTCTACTAATCCCAACAATTTGACAACTATTATAAAAATTAAATCTAATTGCAATAACTTGAGTAAATTTTAGGGCTATAATTTTTTTTCCAAAGATCTGGACCGTTCATCATTTCATCTATACATCCGTCCATCCATCCATCCATTAAGATGGGGAAAACATGCATTTTTATATCGATCTTACCATTAAACATGACTTCCGATCGTTAAATTAACTGATAATGCATATATCTAACCATCCAAACATTCATTCATCCATCAATTAGCATGATCATGCATCATTCATCAAATCTAATCATTATCTAATCATTCATTTAGTTAATAATCAAAGTAATGGATCAATCCACCCATTCAATGACCTATCCAACCATGTATCTAAGCATTCACTTATTCATCTAACTAATTATACACTCTTTCATATGCAAAATCAACCATTTATCTGTTAGATAACCTATTTACTCATTTATCTTGCAATCCGTCCTGTAATTATAAATTTCAGCCATACACGTACATAGACAAGTAATTTCGCTCATGATCGGCCGTTCAGTTTATAATGGTGACCACACACTATTTGTCACAAGAAATGTGTGGATCACCACACATTTGTACACACATTATTTACACAACGCACTTACATTATGCACATTTTCACACACACACACACACACACACACTACACGTGATGCAGGCTCCGAACATACACACATAACATGTGCACATGCCACACACATGCACACACCACGTGTGCATCTCGTGTGTGCCAAGACTAGAAGAAGCTTCCATGAAACTTCATCCATAACGCCACCAGTCATAACCCCCCTCTCCTTAAAACCCTCTTAATTCTGACCCATAACCCCCTCTCCTTAAAACCCTCTTAATTCTGACCCATAACCCCCTCTCCTTAAAACCCCCTTAATTCTGACCCATAACCCCCAACTCCCCACCCATGGACTTGAGAGAGAGAGAGAGAGAGAGAGAGAGAGAGAGAGAGAGAGAGAGAGAGTCTCCCACATTTTCCTGTGAATAAGATCTTTACTCACCTTTTTGTCTTATTATATTTTCCATAGAGATGTCTTGTTTGCTGTATGTTTTTTTTATTATTTATGAAGAAATCGAAGAAATCTTATTATGAAGAAATCCCCCCCCCCCCCCCACATTATCATTTGAGTAAGATCCTTACTCACTTTTTGGCTTATTATGTTTTCCATTGAGATGTTTTGTTTGTTGTATTTTTTTTATATGAAGAAATCAAAGAAATCTTATTATATTTTCTATTGATTTGTTTTGTTTCGTATATATTTTTTCTTATTTATTTGTAATTGTGAAGAAATTAAAGAAAACAATGGCCTTTGTACACAATGGGTTAGTTTTTGGAGGAAGACAGATTTTATACTTGATTGCCATTTGTACCATCGATCACGCATTCGAAACTCTATCCAATTCGGACCATCTCTTGGGCATAAAAATCTGAACCTTGTTAAGGATGTGAAATTTGCCCATCAATGGGCCATGTTTGGACATTGAATACAGCCCAAGTGAGCCCTGATTTAACGTCACTTGCAGCAAAGGTTGGGGCATGATCCGACAACCATTCAGGGCCACTAGCCCAAAATATTGCCCAATTGGAGTCTGAATGGACATCCAAATTGTCCTGCAATTTGTCAGAAAATCACTTATATGGGCCAGTGTTTGCTGACCTTTAAGCATGTTGATATTCACTATTTTGATAACCAACCAAACATGCTTATTGTTCATAATTTTAGATATCTAAAATTATGTAATATATGCTCCACACACTATGCATTGCTATCCATTATTTGGCACATCATAATCATGAAAATTGGGGCTCTTTCTTGATGTGTCAGGACCACACAGTTTGGGGCCTTGATTAGAAAGCCAAAAGGGTCCCAAATCTGACCCATTATATGTACATTTGGACCTTCAAATCTGAACCATTTGTGCATGGGTAAGTGGGCCCAATCAGGCTGGTCCTGACATGCTCATATAGCCCCATGTCGACCAGTGTCAAAGCTCTACGGAAAAAAATAAATCAGATTATTGAACTGACCTAAACGGGATTGTTGAACTGACCTAATCTCATGGATTTGTTACAAGGTCAAAGGGTCTCAATGGAGGGGGGGAGATGGTTATGGGAGTCTTATAAAGTGGGACACTTTCAATAAAGTCTTTTTATTCTATTGTTTGTGCAGAATCATCTAAAGGACCTATGGACCGTATTCGTCATATTTGGAAGTGCCCCTGCCTTGACTTAGAATTCTGGTGGCTAGTGGAAAAGGAAAAGGTTTTTACAATTTTGGTCATTTAAGGAACAAACAAGTAGTTGTTGCTGTTCCCAAAGGATATGGTGGAGGTTTTCCTCATTTGATTGTGGACTCGTTCTAGATGTGGCATTTTGGTAGTTGATCCTGGAAAAGGTTGGCTCTTTGCCTCTTTCAAGGCATACCGCCTTGCTAGTATGGAACAACAAAACTTTCAAGGACATTTCATGCTCCTCATCTGATATCTTTCTTAAGGGCAGGATTGAATAGGCCAAGATATCTCCAGTTTTTGTTAAGGGTTCTCTGAAAAAGTTGAAAGCTTGTCATCTGAAGTCTTTCTCAAGGCCAAGAGGTTTGTTATGGAATGGGCAGGCTCATCTCTAGTTTTGGAAATGTTTGAAAGGGATGGTCTCATTGTTGCATTAACTCCTACAATACATGCATATCTAAATATTTGAAAGGAATAGACCCCTAGTTGCATTAACTCATACATACATACATACATGATATATACATATGAAATGTTTTGAAAGGGGAGGGACTCATAGTTGTATTATTCTTACATGCATGCATCCATACTTCTCTACCTCTTACTTGTACATGGAAAAATAGGCTGAGTCAAACATACTTCCCCACCTCCTTGTATCTGTAAAACTAGGCTGAGTCTTGAGTTGAACCACACATACATACATACATCTATATAAAGTTCTACTACTACTACTACTCTATCTGGAAAACCAGGCTGAGTCCTAAGTTGACCCAGGATGCCAGGCTAAGTCACGCTAAGACCAAGAAAAACAGGATGAATCACATTAAAAGTCTAGCCTGCTTTCGCTGACTCAGTCATCCAGTGATTGACTAGGTCTAGTTGAGTCAGGCATGTCCTGGGACGACCACTTTGTAAACAATGATTTTAATTATTGATATGTAACAACATGCAAATTAGATGTAACTGTAATAACCCTAAAAAGTACAGATGCATGTCCACCACTGTCAGGCATAAGTTGAGATGACATTTCAAAGTTGTTTTGTTCATCCTTACCATGAGTATACAACTAGATAAGATATTCAATATTTCGAATTATTTACTGCACTAAATTCTGCATGCTGGTCAGACAATCTCTCAAAACACCATCAATTACAGAATGCTGGTAGAAATAGTTGATAACATATTGCATCATAAAAGTCGATGAAGTTAGAAAATTGTATGACAGAAGCAGCAGAAACCTGAATAGAGTTCAGATACTCGGCGTTTCCAAATAAAATCTCCCGCAGCCGCTTCTCCCATTGAGCCCATTCCCTTGCATATGATCCTTTAGTGGAGTCCAATCTAAATTTGTTATTGGAAACCAATTCATTCCACCAGTCAGTACCGGAAACTGACATGCAAAGCTAAAAGCAAATAGGCGGAAATATGAAATTGATACTATTGTTCGACAACACCATACAAAATGACAATTTCAGTAGTAAAATCATTTAAATTTTCTCACAAAACAAATATAAAGAAGCACAAATTATCCCATCTTTCGTCATGAAAAACCAAGAACAAATCTTTTATGTCCCAACAGAAATTCATTTCATCATCCATACAAAGTGAAAATGAATCTAAAGATACATGCACAATCCATCTATTTTTTAATGCAAAATCTAGAACAAATCTTTTAAGTATGAAAAAATTAAATACAAACTTTGTAAACCAACCAAAAAGAAAATCCTCCAACTCTCAAATGGAAGTAGAGATCACTGAGAGTCACTTATGTGGAATGGAAGACTACTCGAGCTACTTGCCCACAATTCTATGATCAACTCAACGAGACTGCCTTTGACCAGGAAGGGGGACTAGCGTCGACTTGCTTTCCTCGCTTGTTAGGATTGGGGACTTATCCCTGACTTCCGACACTGGAATTGGCCATATGGGCAAAGAAGCCCCTTGAATCAATGCACTCTACTTGAGTCGGAAGGCAGGGGTTCGATTGAGTTGAACAATCGCCCCGTGTTGACTTGTTACTTCTATTTGTTCTAGGTTACTCTGGATAAAACTAACGTGTATATAGTCAGTGAATGGAGTTGCACAATTTGATGTGCAATTATAAGTTCTAGAAAGACAACTTTATGCAATCCACACACATGATTATTTAAATCTAAGAGTTCTAAGGGCTTAAAGAATATTGATTCAAATAGATAAGTTAATTCTCAATCATAATATGTATGTGTGGGTGTCCATCATGGATCCAATCAGACCTTCGTTCTGATTGGATCCGTGATGGATTAACTCACCTCCATCTAGGAGCCCTGAAGGTTGCTCTTACATTTCATGGCCGTCCTGGCATGGAAGTTGCGGCAAAGATTTCACTCCTTGATACTCGCTTCAAGAAATATTCTTAGGCCTGAATCAGAGACATTTAAACAACTCTCAATGCCTGAACTGTTTTCTTCACCTTGTTTCCAAACTACAATCTGACCCTTCATGATCCGTTCCTTCGCCAAGCCCTAAAAGCTCAACTCCAGATTGTTAGAATAGAAATGAGTGATGGCAGCCACATCACCACTTTTCATTATCAAATGGCATTCTGACTCCAAAATCACGCTCTTCTTCTTCCCTTCAATGGAATTAGCCAGTCACACGACGCTCTCCTCCTTAAAGTTGATGGCCCGAATAGTGTTCCTAAGTGTACTTTTGTCCCCAGGTAGCTTACAAATGACCAACTCAAGGCTATCCTTCCTTCCAGATGGATAACAACTTATGAACAGCTCTAGACCGCAACCCAGGTTATCCAGAATACTCAACCGGTCTACATATGTAGGCAAGATGGGTCTGTGGAAACTCGTTTTCCCACATCCACTGATGAAGAACAAGTGTTCTCCACACCACTGCTTGAATGCAACCTCATACCCACTACAAATACAACAGACGACTATCCTCTCAATGTCTCCTACATTGATTGGTGTTGCCAAAACAACAAACACATCTGGTGGGATGTGTGTGATTGTGATGACTGTTACTAGGGTGACATAAAAGAAGAACATTGGAAAGAAAAGCGGAGCAGGCACTTGTTTAAAACCCGCTATGAAAATGGTGATACAGAGGTTGGGCTCTTAAGAGAACCCTTCGGAAAGTTCGAATATTATGTGTTATACCCAAAATCAAAGCCGCAACAACAAAAGAAGTCTTCCTATCATATCCAAACACCCTATCAAAAGCCTTAACCACCAGAACCCACTCTTTCCACCTACTATCAAAAAGCCATTTCAAAAATATCTTTAAAAAATCAACCATCCCAATTGCCTTCCACCACCATCTCTCCCAGCTGTGCCATACCTTCCATAAATCTATTTCATGGGCGCCTCTTCATCGTCGTCATCCCCACCTTTTCCTCCCCCATAAGACTTGAGTACCCTCAGTCAAGGGAAAAGCACATATGGAAGATCAAAACTCCATCCGGAAACAAGCCATATGGTACCACCAGAACAATCTTTGCTGCCAAAGTAGCCTTGAATTGGCAGGCTGAAAATGTGGTCAAGTAAAATCAAGCCCTCCGACAGATCCTCAATTCCCAACAACATTTGTTGGCTCAGACAAAAAAAGGATTCAGAAAATTTGGCCCTGATGATTCATGCAAAAATTGCCTCTGGAATAAGAACTCTGCCACATTTCTCAGACAATTTCTGACTGGCAAAGTGTCAGTTCCCTCATTGTCCCTCGACAAAAAGAAAAGAAGCTACTGGAATCTCATATTGCATCAATTCAATCCTCTCAACAGCCTCAGCCAACCCTTCTCCAAGCTTTCCCTCCACATCTCCAACCTCTCCCCACTTTACCACATCAACCAATTATCCAACCACAACCATTACCAGCCTTGTAAACAACCTCGTGCCCTTTTAAACCAACCATTACACCAGTACTCCAAGCATATATAAATTCACAACAACCTTCCTCCTCCAAGCCTAGCAAAACCTCATCCAAAGCCAAACAAAAATCTTTACCAAGCACGCCTTATTCACCACCTCCAGGCTACTTGCAGAAGACTACAAAGCCTCATCTCTTCCCAACTATTCACCATTACCCCTTGAGCACTCTGATCCAAACCCGATCTCCTTTTTCCCTGCAAGCAACCGCCATCAACCCTGCACCCTCTCGCCTTGCAAGCAGAATTCGAAAGCATGGATACTGATAGCACTCATAATTCCCTCTACAATGTTGAGGCCAATGATGACCTTCTAAAAGTATTCATGCAAGCTCCAACAGAACAGGTTCCAACAGAAGAAATCATATTTGACGCATCAGGCACTAATCAGGCCTCCGGACCCAATCCACCACAGATTCCCGCTTGACTCAATTTCGCAGAGACCATTGATAACAAGCATCTGTTTACTTTGGATGACATAAAACCATCTAAATGGCAAGATCGAATCTTTGAAATGTACTCATGGTGTGCCGCAGAGCTCCACCAACCGAATGCCACGGTAGCCCGGACAATCCGAAAATTCGTAGATCGTCTCTTTGGGCGATTACGAGAATAGTGGACAAGCCTTGGAGAATACTGCCAGTTGCAGGCCTTACAATCCCCTACATTTGAAGCTTTCATGGGCCTCTTGTACAATGAATTCATTGGCACCATTGATGCATACCAAAATACAGCTCGAGAAGAATTCCTAAAAGAAAAGTTGTGCTCCTTCAACAAAAAGGACCTGGAAGCTTAATACAATAACATGTCATGCCAATTTTACATCATTAACAACATTGACGATGTTACCCTCAAACAATAATTCTTAAATTCTCTCCCTAAGCCTTTGGGAGATGAAACCCATAAATTGTTGGTGCTAAAAGGACAAACCCTTTCACATGTTTCCCTTGGTTTCCTTCATGAGCTGAGCCTACAAGCAGTCGCAAAATTATGCAATCAACACAAGTTCATGAAGAATGTTGAGAAACCTGGCCATAAGCTTGGCAGCGCATGTATTCACCCCTCCTTTTCCATAAAATGTCAAGATCATGGATCTTGCGAATGCTCCACCAAAAAAGAAGAGGCATTATTTCTGCAAATTGCATGCTCCATCCTGCGAATGACATTCTTTCCCACCTCATCAAAATAAACCGCTTCACTTTCGGCGTTGCAAATGGAAGTTCCTTTGACCCAATAAGTTCCGTCATAAAACTGTCGACCAATGCTATCTTTGTGGACAACGTGGGCATTTCTCTACAGATTGCCCCCAGCATAATAAGAAGAAGAACATGGCCATAATACAAAAAGCAGAAGTAGCTACGTTTGCATACTCATACATCAAGTCAGCCTTCTTTGCCGATGAAGATTTTCATCCTCAATCTCTTATTGCTATCGAAACTTTCTCCTCCTCTGAGGACGATCACTACCCTTATGAACCTGATTCAGAAGAAACCAATGCATTCTTCTCCCTTGAAGAAACATCATCACCATCCAGCCCATACCTTTAGTCAAAATCCAGCTCATAGAACCATATGCCAAACCAATCTATCTGACTGCTCTTCTTGACATTGGAGTAGCCTCCTCCATTCTTAACCCTACCATCCTTCCTCAATCCTTTTGGCAACCGTAT
This sequence comes from Magnolia changhungtana, assembly GCA_030180095.1. NCBI lineage: Eukaryota > Viridiplantae > Streptophyta > Magnoliopsida > Magnoliales > Magnoliaceae > Magnolia > Magnolia changhungtana. Next base: position 975,476 of record JASAUF010000117.1, on the reverse strand, counting down.
ACCCAGTCTTTCCAAGTCACAAATGGAAGCATTTTTCAAACCCACCTAATCAGCAAAACAATGATTCTTAAATTCCTTCCCCAGCTAAAAAGCCAGCGCAAATTCCTCGATTTAGCACTCACTGACAAAGACCTCATTGTTTTATTTGACATTTTGCATGCTTTGCCTCATCTCAGATGAACAGTCGATGGCCTGCATTGTAAGTCTCATTTCCTCCCTTGGAATACCAAACCCACTATTTTCAGCATTGGCCTCCACCCTACAAAAGACCCTGTTGAAGAACGTCTCAGACAAGAGTGCTGTGCAGACAGCCATGTAGACTTTCAGAAATTAACATGATCAACCCTTGCAGAGAAGTCCTAAATTCTTTGTCCACCTGCCATTCAGGAAAAATGAAGATGCAAATCCCACTAAGGCATCTCACAAGGGCATGACACCTAAGCATTTGGCTTTAACTCATTCAAAACTATCTGAATTATTGACACAAAAACTCATTGAGTCTACATCATCCCTTGGGCTTGTGAAGCTTTTTATGTCAATAAGAGAGTAGAACAAATTTGAGGAAAGTTGATACTTGTCATTAGCTATCAACCCCTAAATGAGTTCCTGGCCGATGAAAAGTTCCCTTTACAAACTTAGGCATCACTCTTCGAACAACTTTCATACGCTAAAATATTTTCCAAATTTGACCTGAAAGCTGGCTTCTAGCAGTTAGGTCTCTATCCTAAGGATAGACCAAAAACTACATTCACAATCCCAAATGCCCATTACCAATGGATTATTCTCCCATTTGGACTGAAAACAACCCCATCTCTCTTTCAATAAGCAATGGTGCGCATTTTCCAGCCCATGTTACAGAATGCGCTCATTTACATGGATGATATCCTTATGTTTTCAGCCACCAAAGACAATCATATGCCCATCTTCTTGAACAATTCTACTCCATTGTACGCCATTATGGAGTAATGCTTTCTGAGAAGAAGATGATCCTCTCTTCTCCGAATGTGGATTTTCTAGGAACGCAATTTCGCAATGGCACGTATAGTCCTCAACCACGTATTGCTACATGCATTAATGAGTTCCCTAATGTTCTTACAAGGGCTAAAAAAATCTAGCAATTCCTAGGACTCAAAAATTACATTGAAGACTTCATACCACATCTGGCGCCTCTTCAAAAGCTTTTGTCCAAGCAACTATCTGCGGATGCACTACCATAGTCGCATGCTCATGCCAAGGCCATTCAAGGTCTTGGTATTCTGTAATGCCCTGAACATTTCAATACCCGAGTATTGAAAGTTCTCGAGCGTTACCAAGAATATAACGTAATATGTACATGTGTGCGATACGAACCTAACTATCCTAACCTTACATCTACTCTCTAATAAGAATCTGACTGTTAAGAATGATCCTCACCCATAAATCAAGTCATCTGACCGTTGATCATGTGATTTGATATATATATACCTTCCTTTGATTAAATCGGTGAATAACTCTTTATCTATAATGATTTAGAGGTAAGTTATTTTGTAAGAATTGTTTATAAAAGTACATATGACCATGTAGGACCATTACATTTCACAAAACTTTTAGATCAGAAATAATTACGAAAATGCCATTAACCTAGACCCCAAATCACTCCAGAAACCCACTTCATGTCCATCCGTTTATGAAACTAACCGTACATCCACCTACATACGTGATCAGAGTGCTAACGGTCAAGTTTCCTTATTTTTAGCAAGTCATATGACCATCCGTCATGTTTGGATACGCCAAACGGGCCATGCGAACATCATGGTAAACCAATCATCATGAAGATCTTAGGGTCTAGGTCCAAACCACCCGGTAACTTATTAATCAGAGGTGTACAAATATTATTTTGGAATCTTGAAGTATATTAGCCATTAAAAGAGCATCTTAGTCATCCTTGAGAGATCCGGGCCCAAATTTAACCAATTGAGAGATCTCGAGAAATAACAATCGGTGGCTATTTAACAGTGCAGTTAGGAGTTACGCGTAATAGAAGTTACAACAATGGAAAAGGACAAAATTGTAAATTATAAACCAAAATCGACATATACACAGCAACAAATCACATAAGTTTCACGAGTGAGTGAAACTCACACGTTCTTACAACGTGTGGCCCACCCATAGCTCGGATCTACTTCAAACTCGGGGCCATGGGCCCACACAGCAAGCGGAAGTCAGTGAACGGAGCGAATTGCCCACCGGACATAACAAATGGACCCCACCAGATGCCATGATGAAGCACATATATTGTTACGTGGCTAGCCAATCACGTGAACCTTGTTATGTGAATTAAGCAACAATCAAACACGGGAAGCCTCGGATGATCAGGGTGTTGTGGCCCACCAAAGACTTGGAGTTCTTCATCTTTTGGCCCATAGCCTAACATGGCCCTACAAAACTAATGAGCGGAGTGGATTTCTCAAGAAATCATCACAGTGGACCCCATTAGTCCACTACCATCAAACTGTAAGTGGAATATGTTTTCCTTTGCACGCTGAAACAGCGCACGAGACGAATTTGAATTGAGAACCTCTGCTTCCATTTTCGTTCCTCCCAACTCCAAGATGTAATAGGATTCTTAAAATCCAAGAATAGAAGGTCGGATGTGAATCCTCCATCTCAATCGACTTCATCAATTGGAAATCCAAACTGTCCACTCCGCAAAGACGGAGGTTCCGACCTCTCCCACGTAAGAAGTAAAGAAGCAAAGGAAAGCACGACGCCCTACCATCCGCCGGTTTTCACGCCGCACTGCACCATGCGGAGGGACCTCTTGATCACAACAGGCCCAATGATCTCGCACCAACCATCAATCCGATGGGCCAGGGCACTTCGGATGAAAGTTCTAACCCATCTGGAAACCTTACTTCGAGAGAAGGTGGATCGGACTCTATTCCACCATCGAAACAGGGACCACATTCCACATGTAGAACGGCAGCTTTAGATGACGTAAACCTACACCACTAGGAAATCTGGGACGTCCAGATGATGGTCCAAACACGACTTAATCTCCAGAGGAATCGAAAGAAGGAAAGATAACCCAGGAAATTAACGACTGCATTAAAGATGAGTCATTTCTCAACTGAGAAGCTGACCGATCATAGTACAAGATGGCCCATCAGTAGATCGGCTGATGACCAATAGCCTGAGTGATCTTGATGGGGGATGAGTCCCAAAGGAATGACCCAAGATCAACACAGCACGGTCACAATGACAGTGTTGCTGTGTTGCGCACAACATTACACCATCAAGATGCGTAAACCGACTCTCTAGAATCTTCACGACCAGTTATAAAAGGACTGCCATCGATCCTGCTACAAACAGAACAGAGAGAGAGAGAGAGAGAGAGAGAGAGAGAGAGAGAGATAAGTGCGGAGGAGGGAGACCGGTCCGAATTCAACCAGCCTCCAAGAAAGGGTGTGAAGGAGCGTTTGGCTGTGCAATCCCAAATCCACGCCACAACACAGTTCAAATCCGATTCCTCTTTACTCTCTTGTTTTCTTATTTTTCTTTAATTTCTTATTCTTCCTAAAATTTTCCATGCAATAGGCGCCAACACACCCGACCAAGTCGAATCAGTGGTGGGATGGACCTAAGCATAGAAAATTAAAAACCATTGATGCACGACTTACCTTAGTATAATCTAAATCTAACACCTTTAGATGTATTAAACCTAATTAAAGTTTAACTTAAAAACAGGTAAAATAGATTAGGATCTGATCTGATCTGACTATAAGGATCACCTCTGAAGATTAATAAGCTAAGGTGAGGTTTTTCCTTTATCATATGCAATTTATTTGATCATATTCTTTACCTGTTTTCCTTTCAAGGTATTAGACTTTGATCATATTCTTTACCTGTTTTCCTTTCAAGGCATGGCACTATTTAAATTTCCGTTTAAATTCCCTTATGAATTGTTCCCATAAATACTCACATTTATTTTGTCTCCCACACGCAAATATCGTGTCGGTCATCCCACCTCTAATAGTCATTATAATTCCGTGGACGTAATGCGTTACAGGCAGTGTTCGAAATATCGGTATCGCACTATGTATCGCACCCTTGGGATACAGATACGTATCGGTTATCGCACGGGATATATCGTTTGTATCGCATAGTTTATCGCACTTTTTGGGAAACATGGGGAAACATTGAGAAAATTGTTGAATTTTTTAATGAAACTTTGAAGATTGTTAAAAAAGCCCTTAATACACACTTTTAAATAATAACATCTCAAAAAAAAAATACATATTATAAGTTTCCTTTGTATAGGGTCCTAAGCTATGCGATGTTTAACTGAACTAATGCAACTATATTTAAATTGGATGCATGATATTTATAAATATATCATAGTCATGTATGAAAACACAATCAATTCATTGAAAAGCAAAAGAAGAAGTAAAATTTGAGAAATGGATGGACGGTGGGCGTCCCTCTCCCCACTATTTTATGTGGTGGGGTCCACTCCAGATATGGATCTGAGTATTTGACTCATTATTTGTCTCATGCCTTAAAAGTATCTAGCCAAATGGATGGACGATGTAGATACAACACATACATCATGGTGGGCCCCACAGAACTTAGTGACGTCAATTCACTAGCCAGCCTGGCTACGCAACATGTCAGTATTCGCATCCACGGGACGCGGGAGAACTCCCCCAACACTAGCCACGGTCGGTGCTATGTGGGCCCCAACATAATGTATTTGTTTTATCCATTCCGTTCATCCATTTTTACGGATCATTTTAGGATTTAATAAAAATAATTATAGGGATATAAATCTCAGGTGGACCACACCACAGGAAAACAATAATGATTGGATATCCACCATTTAAATGCTCCTAAAGCCCACTGCACTGTTTATTTGACATCCAATCTGTTGATTGGATCATAAAGAACCAGATGAAGGGAAAAAATAAATATCAGCTTAATCCAAAGCTTTTATGGCTCTGAAAAAACATTTTTAATGGTCAACGTTCATTCAATACTGTTTCTATAATGTGGTCCAGATTATATTTCGATATACCTCATTTTTTCACTCATAACATAAAATGATCTATAAAAATAGGTGGATGGAAAAGATGAAACACATACATCATGGTGGGGCCCACAGAGCACCAACCACCAGCCATTGGTTGGTGCCCGTGGGAGTAGCCAATCCGTTTCGCACGCAGATTTCCTGCGAGGTTCCTGCGCTGGGAACCCAGGTGGGGTCCACTGTGATGTTTGTGAGAAATCCTCTCCGTCCATCCATTTTGTGAGTGCATTTTAGGATATGAGGTCAAAAATGAACCATATCCAATACTCAAGTGGGCCGAAAATGGGATAATTGAACGTCCACAGTTGAAATATTCATGGGCCAACAGAAGTTTTGAATCATGCTAATATTTGTGTTTTCAGTTCATCCCAGTAAGAATGACGTTATTAACGGTATGGATGGCATGTAAACATGACTGTGGACCCTAAAAAGGTTTCAACGGTGGAAATCATTATTCCAACTATTTCCTATGGTATGGTCCACTCGATCTTTGGGTATGAATAAATTTTGGGCTCAGTCGTTAAAATAAGATGGAAAAACCGATGGACGGCATGGATGGACCACATACATTAAAAGTGGGCCTAAGTAAGTTCATTGAGACCAAAATACCCCTCCTTCTACAGCTGCTTACCTTTACAGTCAAGGGGTATTTTGGTCAAAATAGCAGCTTCCAAACCCTATTCCAGCCAGCGAAAATAAAAAAGGCATCGTACAGACTCGTCCGTTTCTCATCCGCGCCCCTCTCTCAATTCCCCTCTCCGTTTTTACGCCATCCACGCAGTCCGATCCTTATTTCACGCACGCAACCCCTCAAATGTCGTCGATCCGGCCTGATTCCTCACTGGAATCTCCGAGAAAGAGAAGAAAATGGCAAGAAAATCGGCCGATTCCTCGTCGGAATCGTACTTACATGTCGAATGACCCATCTCCGATCACCGCTACAGCAAGGTACTCTCTGATTTTTTATTTTTTTTTTCCAATTCAAATTTTTGGGTTTTTTGGTGCGATATCGACGATATATCGGCCGATTCTTGGGTTTTTTTGTGCGATATGGACGATATATCGGCCGATATTTGGATTTTGGATTTTTTAGTATCTTCTGGTGGTTATCGCGAGTGTATCGTCTCGCAGTCGTGCGATAACAATAATATCGACCGATAGTATCGATATTTCGAACACTGGTTACGGGTAGCGGCCCACTTGGTCGGTACGCAATTTCGTGGGTTGGTTGGCGTGGTGCATAATTGATGTATGTAAATTGCAAATGTAGTGTTACATCAACTTTCGGGATTGGATGTCACAAATAGTCGCTCCATGAACACATCGTGTTACGTAAATCCCCCAACTGCGTGTTGTACCGCATTGAGATGTTCGCGTAAGGCCACATTTACGTTGGACGAACCGGCGAATATCCATATAGTGAGAGTACGGGTCGAGCCGGATATAATAACTGCCTTTCCACAATGTGACTATGACTGTTGGGTGTGATGGATCACACATATTTTGCTAGGCATGCATCTCATGTAGGGCCTTGTGCATATTGATACCCTTATAAATGTGGAGTATGAGTATCAATGACTTTTTAGCCTTATGATTCATGATGAATATATTGTAAATTGTAAAGGAATAACCATCACTATGAGTAGGGCGTTGACCCTCTCCAACCGTATAGATAATGCAGGTGACGAACAAATTGATGACCCAGAGGATCATCTTCTGGAGGAAAACTATGCTGAATAGACAAGAATTAGATTAATGATTTAGATTTATTTACGTTTCCGCTGCAACTCGAAATTGTAACAGGCTCCTCTTCGTGGGAGCATTTGACCATTTATTTAATTATGGAATGAGGAATGCAGTCAATTTTATTCTTGTGAATGATTACCATGACAAATGTAATTGGATGTGATCTATAAAAAATATATATATATGGTGCATTTTTTTAAAGCATCCAATTCATTCTATTATTAACACCCGATTTCCTCGGGCACGAGTATAAACTCTGGTCATGAAAATTCGGTATGTTACACATTCCATCATAACATGGAATGCAAATTCTCTAAACTGATGCCAGCGATGAACATTGGCGAGCGGTCCTCTTTCTTGAAGAAGAACATTGAGGAGCGGTCCTCTTTCTCGAAGAGGATCATTGGGGAGTGGTCCTCTTTCTCGAAGAAGACTCATTCAAAAAAAGAACCACCCGCGGATACAAATCTGGAAGCTTTAAGGATTCAGAGCTACATTATCATTCCACATTTAAAGAGATCATTGGAGTTAAAAAGGCAATCACGAAGTTCCAGATTCACCTCATTAGACACACCTTTCATGTTGAAATGGATGTCCTCTTTCCCCAATAGGTTGAAGTTCAAACAAACACACCTTTCATTGTCTCTCACATTAAAGGCAAAACAAACACACTTGCGGATTTCTTATCTCGACACCCTCGAGACTGTGTTTCCAACCTTAAAAAAAAGACCAACAGGCCATATTGTATCTCAATACCGCAGCCATTCTGTGTCTACCCAATAGATAGAATTCCGGTTCTCCCAACCCAAATAGAAAAAAATCATTGTTGACTTATTCTTCGCACACCACAACCCTTTTCAGCTCCGCACCCATCTCAAAATCCATTTGCTAAATAATCCTCTTCTTGAGCTTATCCCTCATCCTGATTACCCATATCTTACTCCTCTTTCTTTTAAAAATTATTACGAATGCACCAAAGAACTCTATCTCCTATGGTACCTTTTCCCCACTCATACAATGGTTGTCGTTTTCATTGCTCCTAGACTCTCCTCTTATCTCATCCAAAAGGAGTTAGGCCGATTCCCACAGACAGATTCACAATGCAATATGCTAAAATGGATGCAATGATTCTATTCCATCCACTAATGGCATCGTATTCTTGGAGAAGACCTCACCAACAACTGCCAATTTGTAATGATCCGTTTCCATATAAACCAACAGATCATTACCACTGTTGCAGATGACTCTAAAAGACGCCCCTTTGCTCGCTACTCCTTTGTAGATGCCCAAGCAGAAGTTCAAGGATCGTATAACTTTGATATGGCCAGACATCAACAAGCCTATCGCATGGAATGGCATGTATTCATACATGGAATCCTTCAGGCCAACAATGTCAACCATTCCACCATCCCCGCAAAGATTCTTGAGCGAGTAGATGTTTACCCCATGACAACTCCAAGTGAATGATTTGCTTATATAATGATGAACTACCGCAAGAGACATGAACTGCATGGTTGGCCTGACAGATCTGGCCCTATAGATATCGGAAGCGACTACGACTCTGATGGCAATCCACTCTCTTCAAAGTCCGACGATTGAACAAGCATCCTCTCTTCTCTAGATTGCACAGCGCAGTGGCCCACCAAAATGAAGCAAGATTACTGTACCAATTATTGCACTTAAGTATTGATTAATGATGTAATTCGGTACTGTATAATATTACTATTGTGTGGGTAGCTATAACATTGTATCAGTTTCTCTTTTGTGTAACACTGTAGTGTCAGTAGAACATTGTAGTGGAATAGAAAACTTGTAAAATCCGAATACTTATTCGATGGTCACTGTAGCAGACACGAAGCGATGAAAAATCCAGACTTCCCCATCTATAAAAGGAGGCATCCTATCATTCTCTAGGCAGAGTAAGTCCTGGCCGAGAGTTTTTTCCTTCTCTTGTTTTATTGTAATATATATGTGTGTGCGTGTACAAATACACACATACATGCATATGTGTGTGTGTGGACATATATTTTTCAAATCATTACACACACACATACAAACATATGTGTGTAGACATATATATTTTTCAAATCATTACACACACACACCGACATATATATATCAAACACAACAAATGAATATATGAATACCAATAACTAGAAGTTCTCTAAGCCCACATAAATATCTAGCAATCCCTATCCGCATGCAAGCACACAAGCCAATATGGCACACATGGTGAGGTCCGAGCTTTTCCATTAGTTGCACCACATTATTTAGGTCACCTGCCCCAAGTATCAAATCATTACACTCACAGGGTGGGCCATAAGGTACCCAAGAAACGGATGGCTAAAACAATCTTCTTAGCCATCCATTTTAGTGTACATTGTGTTTCCACGTGAAGGATGAAGCTCCCTCAATTTCAGGAAAAAGATCTAACGAACGAAGGTGTGGCTCTCCTGATGGGAAAGCTCATATTGTACACGACTTCGTATTAGCACACGTGCTTGCATGTGCATGGTCAATGCTCTACATTAGCTTAAGTCACATGTAGCCTATGCTACACACTACTTAGCATACATTGCACATTACAAACCTTACACTACAAGTTATTTCTACTAAGACATTAAAATCAATTAATGTTTTCAATGATTTGTTACATTTTTATATTTTTAATAAAAAATAGTTAAAGTTAATCTTTTCAATGATTTGTAAAATAATATAAGTAACAATACTAAGGTTCTGTTTGGTAAACTAAAAAATAAGGTCTGAAAATTAATTTAGCCGTTGAAAGCTTAAACTGCTAAATTTATGTACTTATTAAGTACTGAAAGATCTGTTTAGTAATTTGTCTGAAAAAGGTCCTGATATCTGAAAACAAGTATTTTCTTTCACAAAAAACCTGTTTGGTAAAAACAAACCACAAATGTCTAAAAATTGACAATTTGTCATATTTGTCCCTATTGTCTCAATTTCTATTTTTTGGAGAATGTGAGACAAAATATGCTATTGCTTTGCCACCAAATTTGGCACACCTGGCCCCATCCACATACATCTCTCAAACATGACCCCTCAATTAATGGACCATGTGCTATACTCTTCTTGATAGAACAATCATAACCCTTCGATAATATTAAGCATTGAGTACCATTGAATTAAATAAATATTTGAAATAAACAAAAATTATCCACTACATTAAAAAAAATCAAACACTTTTTTTCAACCCTTGGATATTCTCCAAAGTGACATATTTATAAGAATAGAAGTGTTGAACGCAAAGTTTCTAGGCATATCGGTGGATGTCCCGTCAGACAAATGCTTCTGATCATTAGAAGATGGGTTCCGCATGTACAAATAGCACTGTTATCTCGGCCCAACATTATATGGTACCTCTTAATACGTGTAGGCCACCATAGGAAACAATGGTCATTGACTATTAAAAACTTTTTGTGGGCCATAAAGTGATCACGTTGATTGTTTAATGGCATGTGCCTAAGAAGGAGGCAATTTGAAGGTTTCAATGGACCACAACAGAGGAAGTAGTGGAGATTGAATTCCTACGATTGAAAACTTCCTAATGCCTACCATGATGTTTATTTGCCATCCAACCTGTTCAACTTGATCCAAAACTTCTACGCCCCCCAAGAAGTTTTCAATGGTAAGCTTTCAAGCCCCACCACTTCCTGTGATGTGGTCCACTTGAACCTTCAATCTACCTCATTTTTTTCGCTCATGCCCTAAAATTATTTGTCGAAATGGATGGACATTGTGGATAAAAAATATAAATCACAGTGGGGTTATGGAAGTTTCATATGTCAACACTTCCGGTTTTCTTCTCTCAACCTAGAATGTGCCCACCTCGTTCATCCGTTTTTCCAAATCAATTTAGAGAATTATCCGAAAAGTGAAGCAGATCCAATTATCAAGTGGACCATACCATAGGAAACAATGGTGATTGACCATTAGTGATCCACAAAAGTTTTGGATCAAGCTGATAATTGTCTCTACCCTTCATTCAGACTTATGTGAACTAATCAACAGATTGGATAGCAAATAAAATATATAGAAACATTAAGGTGTGCCCTAAGAAATTTTTAATGGTACGGTGTTCAATCACCACTATTTCTGGAGTATAGTCCACCTAATAATTGGATTGTCTTAATTCTTAGGATGATGCTCTAAAATGATCTGAAAAAACGGATGGACGGAGAGTATATAGAATATACACATAAAGTTGGGCCCCTCAGTAAGGGTTGTAAGGTCTTGGGTGAGGCTGGGACTCACCTAATCCGTTGCCAGCACCACACAAGCAACGGAAATTCTTGACATGTGAAATTTACGTGGGCCCCATGATGACGTATTTCTTAAACCACACTGTCCATCCATTTTTTTCATATCATTCCAGGATACGAGACCAAAAGCAATGTAGATTCAAAACTAAAGTGGACCACACCAGTGAAAACAATCAGAATCAATGTTACCATTGAAAACTTCTTGGGGCCATAGAAGGCTCTGATCGAGCTAATATTTGTATTTTAACTTCATCCAGGTATGTGCGTGATCTTATGAACATGTCAGATGGAAAATAGGCCTCATGATTGTCCATAGGAAAGTTTCATTGGTAGTTTGTTCAATTGCCACTGCTTTCTCTGGTGTGAACCACTTGAGCTTTGAATGTGCCTCATTTTTGGGCTCAGGCTCTAGAATGATCTGTAAAAATTAATGGATAGTGTGGATCTAACGTATAAATCATTGTGGGGCTCAGAAAAGTTCCACACGTTAGAAGTCGTGTTGTGTAGAATTTGGGAGAGAAATCCGTCGAATCTTGCTAGCTTGAGTTGTCGGAAATGACGTGGACCAATGAGAAGCCACAACATTGGAATTTCGTGTGCCTTCAACACAAATGATCCGCACTCAATTTGCCTACTGGATCCGCCTACTGGACGGTGCTCTATGGGCCCCACCATAATGTATGTGTTTTCTCCACACCGTCCATCAATTTGGTGAGATAATTTTAGGACATGAGCCCAAAAAAATGAGGCAAATCTAAAGTTTAAGTGGACCACACTACATAGAGCAATGGAATTGGACGTCTATCTTTTTGAACATTTTGGGGGCCATAGAATTGTAGATCAACCTGATATTTATGTTTTCGCTTCCTCTAGGTCTGTGTGACCTTATGAATAGTACGGATGGCAAATAAACTTCATGGTGGGTTCTAAAAAGGCTTTTTTTTAATTTAAAAAAAAAAAGATTGAAATTTCACCTTCAAATCGAGAGAAGATTAACTAGAAGAAAAGAGCGATTTGAGAAGGATTTGGCTTCTGGATAGTTAGAGATTCTTTTTCTTAAGTAGGTGAAAAGGGAAAAGACTTGGTGAGAGATCCTACAATGTTTTGAATACCTGGAAGGGTAATCTTGCCATTTTTAAAAGCTGACAGGGATGTTTTGGTCAAAAACCAAAAATTTAAAAGGAAATGACTTGCTGAATTCTGTAATAAGTTTTAAGCCAAGTTGCGATGGCTGAAAAAAATCATTGAATTTTAAGTGATTTTTCCAATAAAGCATTGAATGTCTTTTGGTTACCAAACGGTCTGAATTACCAAAATCACTGAAAATAGCATTTTTCAGTGATAAGTTACAAAATTAAGTTTTACCAAATGCACCCTAAATCAATTCCAATGCTATTTCTTTATCTTTATACTTAAATCTTTTCCCTACTTTTCCTATTATTTTAAATTTTGTTCCGTAACATGAAATATAAGTACAACCCTAAATAAAAATCTAGAAGTAGCATGTGGCTCATGCTTCATGCTTCAGAGTGGAATGCTAGCCTACAAGCTATTCACTATTTAAAACACTAAATAGAGCCCAAAAATCAAACTAATTCAAAACACAGAGGGGTTGTAGTGCCACACCATTAAAATTGTCCTGTGTGCGGGGTCTGCTGTGGTGTGTATATATGCAATTGCTATGCTTTTGAAAATCATCACACATTTGACGCACTGGCTACAAAGTCCAGATAAGAGTGTACTTCCAATAATTGGGACCACTATTGACATCTTATGGCTATTGACCCCACAAGGACTGCATGCATAATAAAAAATAAGGAGTCAATGACAACCACATTGCACGGTAATACCATAGGGGTTGTTTGGATGACTGTAAATGGTTTAAGTGGTGTAAATCATTTACCAGCTTGTCCTTTTTGGCTGTAAGAAGCTGTAAATGGTTTACAGGTAAATGATTGTCTGTGTTTGGATAGCCTGTAAGTTGCTCAATTCCTATAAATGGAGAGCCTGTAAATGAAATCACAGCCTTTTGACTGTAAATCAAATGGGGCTGAAAGCTGTAAATGATTTACAGGCATTTTTCAGCATCTAAACACAAGCTGTAAACCATTTACCTGTAAATCATTTACAATTAGTGCCATTTACAGGCATCCAAACGGCCCCATAAGGATTGGATAAATCCTATAGATTAATGATACCACAAAGTTTTCATAAATCATATAAAATAGGGAGCCACTGACAACTATATGGCCTGATAACAGTCGGATTGAATAAATCCAATATAAGAGGTTACAGTTTGGGAAGGACCTCTAAAAGAGGGCTTAATATGCAAATGGTTGATATCTTGGGGCTTTTAACACTTTCTGCAATTGGATACATGGGCCCACAGTCCAATTGGGTCCTATTTCAATTGGATATTGCACATATCCGGTCTACTGGGTGGCCCGTATGCATTCCAGATGCATCATTTTTTTTATTTTTTTCTCCCACATTTACATGTAAATATAATAACTTGAAAAGATTAACAAAAAGAGCACCTCATCCTAGCAAATTATTAAACTAGAAGGCGAAAGCGTACAAGTATTCAACTTGCATCACATGTTAGAACACCAAACAGTTTTCCTAACAGAAATCAAAATGGAAATACCTTCCATGTCTGTTTGTGTGAAGTTTGTATAGATTTATGCCTTCTTCTAATATAGCCTGCATGGGATCAGGAAGAGGACTCCTAAAAACACAAATAGAGAATTAGTTAACAAACAAATACCAACAGATTAATTGAAAGCCTAATTAGCATGCTTTGTACAACAATTGTGGAAGGTCATGGAAAATGACTCAATGCAAATGGAGGTCCATGGTATGTTGATGATAAACTGAGAGCATGCGTTAACAATTGCAATAAAGTAACAAGAAACACACACATATTATTTTAGAAGAAATAATCACAATTCAAATCACCACCACAACCATCATTATCATCTAAGCCTTAGGCTAACTAATTGGGATCCACTACATGAATCATGTTCCACCATTCCACTCGGACCATATCCACAGTTAAACCAAAGGTTATCAAATCTTTTCTTACTACCTCCATCCTCAAAAAAAGATAAAAATATTGACTAACAAGAGTAAGGAGTATGTAGATTACGATGTGTATTTACCACAATGCACGAAATGTTGTTAACTTATCCATGTTATACATGCTATGCATGCACACCAAGTCAGACCATTTAAATCACCGGGCTAGTTGAGGGTGGAGCCATTGTTCGGAGTATCCATGATATTATCAAAATATCCTCAATATTATCCGTATCTCCAGCTTGACAATACCGAAAACACTGGTAGCGATACTGATAACAGTGGAAGTATCAGAAATTCCAGGTATTGATGATACATCGCTAAGCATCACTAATGTATCGCCAATATTTCCGACTATGTAAATTCTAGGTATATTTTGTATAGCTAATGTATCGCCAATATTTTTTATTGTTTAAATTCTAGGTGTCACTTGTATTGCTAGTGTATCAGCGATATTTTGATAATATCACCAATGCATTGATATTGACAAAAATCTGTTTATTTAAAAAAAAAAAACTATTTCAAAATTTTTTTATGGGCTCTTGGTTGTAAGATGAAATGCACATTTGTATGTGTGTATTTGTACGCATGCATGGATGGATGGATGGATCATGAAAGGAGGGATTGATGTATGTCTGTATGGATGGATGGATGGTTGGATGTGTACGTGTGAGTGTGTGCACGCATGCATGCATGGATGGACGGATACGCATGTGTGTTTGTATGTATGTATGTGCATGCATAGATGGATGGATGGATCCACCCTTTTCCCCATGTCTCCCCAATTTTTCCTTCTGTCAATGATACATGCCTTTAGACCCCATTAAAGAGAAATTTCTTATTTGATTCCTAAATATGCAAATATGAATCTTTTTCACTGTTATTTGATTATTAAATATGCAAATTTGTGTATTTTGGCATCTCCTGGAGTTTTACTAAAAAATTCCACTGTTTTCCCCACATGTTTCCCTACATTTTATGGGAATCGAAAATATTATTGGCGACAACAATATTGTTTATTAATCCCCAGCCAGCGAAACTTGTAGCGATACCGATACTTCAAACATTGGGCGGAGCATAGCCAAAACCCATATTGATCGGACCAGTGTTTGAAATATCAGTATCGCTCTATGTATTGGTTATCGCATGAGATATATCGTTTTTATTGCATAATTTATCATACTTTTTGGGAAACATGGGGAAACATTTGGGAAATGGTTGAATTTTTCAATGAAACTATAGGGATTATTAAAAAAGACCTTAACACACTTTCAAATCATAATGTCTCAAAAAAAAAAAAAAAAAAAAAAAAAGGTGCACATAATAAGTTTCCTTTGTATAGGGTCCTAAGCTATACGATGTTTTAACTAAACTAATGCAACTATATTTAAATTGAATGCATGACGTTTATATATGTATCAAAGACATGTATGATAACACAACCAATTCATTGAAAGGCAAAAGAATAAGTAAAAATTGAGAAATATACATATCAATGATATGGACTAGTTATGGCCTAGACCCACAGAGTTGTGCGGTGGCTCGTAATCATCATCTCCATCTCGACGGGGCTAGGAATAGTACTGCTCATCCACAAATCGACAATACGGTGCCCAGGTCATAGTAGAGCGGTACCAGTTAAGATACTCTCTGACATAACGTCGTAACATTGGTAATCATACTCTCCGAACTGAACCAATACGCCCATTCGTGAGTATTGCATAATCGTTGCAATTTGTGGCTGATATGGATCTAGAAAGGGCACATATGAAGCACCTTGGTATCCATAGTGTTGGCCATATCCATACTGCTGCTCATATCCCTGCCTAAATGCAGAAGTGAACTCCTGGCCATAGTTGAAAATTGATGTGTTGTAACTAATGGAGTCACTCACCACATATCCATACTCGTATTGTGGCACAGAACTTGAGCTACTCTCCTGTGTTTGTGATCCATATCCATGTTGTGGCCTATAACTCGAGCTCCCCTCCCTCGTCCATGATCCAAATCTAGAGCCACCTTGCTTGTCATGAATGCCTATGTCCCTTGTGCATTTTACCAATAACTCCTCAAAATCTAAAAGCTTTTGAGTATGCTTTTTCTTTTGTAGCCTTTGATGTTCGTATTTCTTATCGTAAATGAGATGGGGTTGTGGTTCTCCTGGACGAGAATCATGATTAAGGTCCTGCGTAGCATGATTGAAATCCTCCTCCCCATTGAAAGAGCTATGAGGCCTTTGATTCCAACTCCCACCCTCGCCACCATCATCACCATTATCGCTACTATCATCAGAATCATCATCACCCTCATCGTTGTCATCACCATCACCGGACCCACCCCCCGCATCTTACTGACTCAGTCTAGGTGTCAGATAACGTCTCCCTATTGCATGTCCCACGTGATAGTGACTGCTGTAGGCTGCCCTCTGGACTCCTTGTCAATGGATCGAATGCCTCATCAGGAGACCTTTGCTGCTCCACATGTGCATCAACATCAATCCCTTGTGTCATTGCCTCTACCGCAACATGTGGCTCTAGTCACCCATCTGAAGTATCCAAGTCATCTGACCTAACACACGGGTAAACTAGGTCCTCATCCTCAACATATGCATGCTAACCAAACTTCATCAAGTCCAGTGGGTCTTCCTATGCAGTTCTTCTTCCTTCAGCGCGAAGCAGCCTCTCTCGTAACGCCATATTATAGTGACAATACACTAACTTCTAAAGCCTCTCGTACCCTTGTCTATTGTGTTTATTTGTGTGAATGATGGAGAATGTACTCCAATTCCTTTCACAGGGTGACAAGAACACCGTCTGTGCAAGCACACAAACAGCTAGTCGCTGTAAAACCTCGTAGTCAGTCCCGTACATGGACCACCATTCGCCTGCGTATCATAAAATTCTTTCATTAGTTTTAGATTTTCGAAAATAATATAAAATTTAAGTTTACCATAGTAACTCACATGCCATCATGGTGTTCCTTGACTTCGTCGCAGGGGGGCACACAAACATTTCAACCGTATCACGGAATCTAATAATCTGTTGATGGCGTATAGCAACATGGGTAAGTATGGAATGGTTGAGAATATGATGAGGTGAATGTATATGTGGAACATATTTACCTCACTACTGAAGGTGCCTTTCCCCGTATAGTCGGGGAATAAGTGATTATACACTTCATGTACAACCCTATTTAATGAATTGTCTTCGTAGAGATTACTGTTGTAGTGGTATCTGGGATTCAGAAAATAAGCTAAAAACTAACATTTATACATCAGTACAATCGTCGTTTATTATTGCATATAAAATAAAATAAAATCATATAAGTAATTACCAACCTAATGTACAAGGTGAGAAAGTGTCATTTCTCAATGGTCGTTTATTATTGCATGCACCCACTTATATGCGCTGGGGGCTTTAACCTTAATGACCTATTTCATCAGCTGTATAGACGAAGACAACGACCCATTGACGGATTTGTCCCATTGTCCATCATTCTCAACACCACATAAATGGGCTCTAGAATACCCACTACACTACGCATGCGATCCCATAACGTATTTATCAACATCAACTCCTTGATTCTCCAGGTTACTCTCTTCACCCTCTTTTTCCATTCTTCGTAGTCATGAGAGGTGAAAAGTTCTCGTAACCCCTATTTGTGTTTGAGGAAGCTACTTAAGGCGATATAATTTGTGGCAAACTGCGTCGCTCCGAGGCGCACTATATCCCCACCACACCTCTCGCACATCGTAGCTAATAATCATGTGTGGTTGTATATGAAGTTTGTGATGAGTCGTGTGTCAGTAACAAGGGTCTTCACCGACGGTCTATCCCTGATCGCCTCTAGCATGAGATCGATGCAATGGGTTGCGCAGGGAATCCAATACATATGATATTTGTCTTGAATATTTTTCCCTGCCTTGACAAATGCACTCCCATTGTCCGTAACAAACTGCACAATGTTCTTCCTCCCAACATCTTGCATGACATTGTGCATTAGTTTGTAAATGTATTTAGTATCTTTAATCTTATTACTCGTATCTTCAGACTTTACGAACGTCGCATATCCCCTGTAATAGACCATAAAATTTATGACTGACATCTTCTTTGGTCCGTTCCAACCGTCACACATGATGGTACAGCCATACATCTCTCATGACTGTTTATATGAATCCATGTATGTCTTCATCTCTGCATATTCATAATCCAAATACTTCCCCATGATCTTAAAGGGCATGGACGACTGCACACCCTTACCCCCATGCTGCAATTACTTATCATAATCTTAAAGTGTGGACTTGATGCGGCATTTGTGGGGATTTGATCATTAAAATAATAATAATAATAAAATAAAATTAAAATTAAAAAGAAAACTTCGTTATAAACTTTCCAACTTTCTTCCTCGCATCTCCTCCACTAAACATGTCCTTTAATTTCTTTTGTCCCTCCCGCCTCTTTGTACATCATTGGATCAGAAGGTAGATCCGGTACCCACATGCTACTGCTCCTGCCTATGCCCCATAATCCTATCCGCCTACTACCTTCCCCTCCACCACCCCTAGAAGTCCCCCTTGCTCTACCGCCCCCTGCCACATTCCACCTTGCTCCACTCCCCCCACCACGCTCATGGATAGATCCTTCAAATCTAGGCCTACTCATGTCCCGCCTCCTCTCCTAATCCCTCTCCCATTGATCCTATATGGAATCTTGAACTACGCGTCTATATTTGGGATCATCATCGTCATTGTGATCCACTACATACTCGTCACCTATATATGGTGGCCACCCCAACTCCTCCCTAATTTCCCCCTCTCATGCATATCGTTAATCTTTTGTCTTAACATTTTTTTAATATGGCCCTCGTCTCTTTTCGCACATCCTGTGGGCACATAGGGCAGTCCACGACATTGCGATACCCTCCCACTAAATGCTCCTTCAAGCGGGTTACCCCCCACTCCTCGATACATGGCTACATAAATTACATATACTGCTGAATCGATTATTGGGAGTAGGCCGGTTGTATTGCCACCCTATATTAGGTTGTCTCCCTTCTCTTCCTCGTAACATACTTTATCTCTAAAAGAACATTATGTTAAAACTTGTTAGGGCCCACCTTGGTGCATGTGTTTTATATCCATGTCGCCCATCCATTTTGCTAGATTATTTTAAGGAATGGTCCTAAAAATGAGAATTATTCAAATCACATGTGGACCACATAGTAGAGATTTCCACAATTAGAAACTTCCTAGGGCCCAAAAAAGTTTTGGATGGTGTAAAATTATCGGGAAGTAGATGGATGGCGTGGATAAAAAACATACATCATGGTGGGGCCGTAGCAAGGTGTCCCGTATCGGTATCAGTTGGCGTAATGGTGCCCTCTGAAACCGATATGGATACGGGGGCGTAACCGCCCGTAACAGCGCAAATTTTTTTTTCTGCCAAAAAAATATAAAAATATATGGATTAAATTCGGAATATTCTAAGCATTCCAAATATGCATTCATTTATAAATTGGAACATGTTTATAGCGGTGTAACGGTCCACTCTTTGGTGAGAAGTTGTATCGGACTGTCTGATTAATTTTTTAACCAGGTAACTTGAATTTGACTACAAAATTCATATATTTAATTTTCTAAATATGTAATTTATATACTTAACAACTTAATATCATTTCTCCCAATAGTTCTTTAAAAAAATAAAATTAAATTCAGGTAGATGGCATTGCCAATTTGGGGCCGACTTGGAGGACCAATCATTCTCAAAATCAGCCTCAAATTCATGCCATTTATTGTCATTATCCCACTTATAAATTGGTGGACATTTCTTGGATAGTGAATCATAAAAAATAAAATAAAAAATCAAAAGGCCCTATTTTAAAAAAAATAATAAAAATCCACAAATTAACAATTAAAACTATTCAAACAATTTGATTTTGGCATTGTGAGTTAGCAATTGCAGTCTATAATTTAATTGCAAATTTTAAGTTAATATATGTCTCGTGTACAATTTTTTAAGGCTTGAATTAGGAGGGACTCGGATTGTAAAGTGCAGCACACGTGTCAAAGTCTTTTGGGCCCCACCGGTGATGTGTGTTACATCCACACCATCCATCCATTTTGCCAAATAATTTTAGGGCATGAGCCCAAAAATGAGGCACATCCAAAGCACAGGTGGACTGCACCATAAGAAACAACAGTAATTAAACGTTCACCATTAAAAAAAATTTGGGGGCTAGAAAATTTTTAGATCAAGCTGACATGCGTGTTTTCCCTTCATCCACGTCAATGTGACCCAATTAA